>CM066034.1:554215245-555458625 GCA_033557465.1 Ichthyophis bannanicus
ATACCTGGGTACAAACTATATCGTAATGATAGAGCTGATCAAATTGGTGGAGGGGTTGCACTCTGTGTTAGAGAGGGCATTGACTCAGAAAGGATTAAAGTTTTGCAGGAAACAAAATCTGCTGTAGAATCTATATGGATTGAAATTCCATATAAAAGGGGGAAGGCAATGGCAGTGGGGGTGTAGTATCGAGCACCTGGCCAGAATGACCAAATGGATGATGAAATGCTCAAAGAAATCAAGGAAGCTAACAAATGTTACAGCGCAGTAATAATAATGGGTGATTTCAATTACCCCGGTATCGACTGGGTCAGTGTCACGTCAGGACATGCTAGGGAGATAAAGTTCCTAGATGAAATAAATGACTGCTTCTTGGAGCAGCTGGTTCATGAACCGACCAGAGGGGAAGCCATATTAGACCTAGTCCTTAGTGGAACACCAGATCTAGTGCAAGAGATAAGGGTGTTGGGGCCACTTGGCAATAGTGATCATAGCATGATCGCCTTTGATTTAATTAGTGGAGGAGGGATAGTAAGGAAATCCACAGTACTATCTTTTAACTTTCGAAAGGGAGACTATGATAAAATGAGGAAAACAGTTAAGAAAAAACTAAGAGGAGCAGTTGCAAAGGTTAAAGACGTACATCAAGCTTGGGTGTTGTTGAAAAATACTATCTTGGAAGCCCAGACCAGCTGTATTCCACGCTTTAAGAAAAGTGGAAGGAAGTCCAAAAAACTGCCAGCATGGTTTAAAGGTGAGGTCAGAGAGGCTGTTGTTGCCAAAAAAGCATCTTTCAGGAAATGGAAAAAAGAGCCAAACGACAAAACCTGGAAACAGCACAAGCACTGGCAAGTCAAATGCAAGGCATTGATAAGGCAGGCAAAGGGAGAATTTGAGAAGAAGCTTGCTGCGGAAGCAAAAACGCGAAATAAAGACCTTTTCAAGTACATTCGTAGCAAAAAACCTGTGAGAGAGTCAGTTGGTCCATTAGATGATAAAGGGGTTAAAAGAGCACTAAGAGGCAACAAGGCGATAGCGGAGAGACTGAATGAATTCTTTGCTTCGGTCTTTACTGAGGAAGATGCAGGGATGTTACCCATGACTGAAGTGGTATTTAAAGGTGGGGAAGAATTGAAGGAAATATTGATACATCGGGAAGATGTCTTACAACTATTAGATAAACTGAAGAGTAGCAAATCACCTGGGCCGGATGGTATACATCCAAGGGTGTTGAAAGAACTGAAATATGAAATTGCAGACCTGCTATCAGTAATCTCTGAACTATCATTAAAATCATCTCTAATACCTGAAGATTAGAGGATTGCCAATGTAACACCAATTTTAAAAAGGGTTCCAGGGGTGATCCGGGAAACTACAGACCGGTGAGCCTGACGTCAGTACCAGGAAAAATGGTAGAAACCATCATAAAGAATAAAATTACTCAGCATTTAGATAGTCACAACCTAATGGGAGACAGCCAACATGGCTTTAGACAAGGAAGATCTTGTCTTACTAATCTGTTATGTTTTTTTGAAGGAGTGAATAAACAGGTGGACAAAGGCTGTTATGTTTTTTTGAAAGAGTGAATAAACAGGTCGACAAAGGTGAGTCGGTTGATATTGTGTATCTGGACTTTCAGAAAGCCTTTGACAAGGTCCCTCATCAGAGACTTTTTGGCAAAACTAAAGAGTCATGGGATAGGAGGCAGTGTACTATTGTGGATCAGGAACTGGTTAAAAGATAGAAAGCAGAGGGTAGGGCTAAATGGCCAATTTTCCCAATGGAGAAGGTGAATAGTGGTGTACCCCAGGGATCTGTGCTGGGTCCGCTGCTTTTTGACATATTCATAAATGACCTGGAAAGTGGAATAACGAGTGAGGTTATCAAATTTGCAGATGACACAAATCTATTTAAAGTTGTTAAAACCCAAGAGGATTGTGAAAAATTGCAAGAGGATCTTGATAAATTGGAAGACTGGGCATCAAAATGGCAGATGAAATTTAATGTGGACAAGTGCAAGGTTATGCACCTAGGGAAGAACAACCCAAACTATGGTTACACGATGCAAGGTTCCACATTAGGAACCACCACCCAGGAAAAAGATTTAGGCGTCATTGTGGATACCATGTTAAAACCCTCGGCCCAGTGTGCAGCGGCGGCCAAGAGAGCAAATAGAATGCTAGGTATGATAAGGAAAGGAATGGAAAATAAAACAAAAGATATTATAATGCCTCTATATCGTTCCATGGTGAGACCGCACCTTGAATATTGTGTGCAATTCTGGTCGCCGTATCTTAAAAAGGATATAGCGATTTTAGAAAAGGTTCAGAGAAGAGCCACCAAAATGGTAAAGGAGATGGAAGGATACTCCTATGAAGAAAGGCTAAAAAGGTTAGGGCTCTTTAACCTGGAAAAGAGACAGCTGAGGGGAGATATGATAGAAGTCTATAAATTAATGAACGGAGTGGAACGGGTAAACGTAGATCGATTGTTTACTTTATCAGAATATAGAAAGACTAGGGGACATGCAATGAAGCTACAGGGTAAACTATTTAAGACTAATAAAAGAAAATATTTTTTCACTCAACGTGTAATAAAACTCTGGAATTTGTTACCAGAGGATGTAGTAAAGGCTGTTAGTGTAGCTGGGTTTAAAAAAGGTTTGGACAAGTTCCTGGAGGAAAGGTCCATAAACCATTATTAAGAAGTGACCGAAGATATCAATGCTTGACCCAGTACAAGCATTGTGGAACTTGTGTCTCTTGGGGAAACTGCTAGGTACATATGACCTAGATTGGCCACTGTTGGAAACAGAATACTGGGCTTGATGGACCTTGGTCTGACCCAGTATGGCATATCTTATGTGAGTGGCATTGTCAAATAGGAATTACATAAACAGAATACCTCAGCTCAGTTACATATGCAGAACATAGACCATCACCAAACAAGGAATCACAATTTAGAAACAGGAAGGCAATAATTAAACTGGGAACCCCAAAAGCCAAACTTGGAATGTACAACAACACTGTAGAAATAAAACTATAAATTAATTTCCTCTTGTACCAAATAAAGCGCAGACGTTAATGATGCACATTTCCCAGAGCTTTCATATTCCAGTTAATAAATTCAAAATAAAGAGATATCTTTCTACCTTTTGTGCATTTTTTTTCTGTTGCAATTGCTCCAGCCACTTTCTTCTGGTTTCTTCATGTTTTCTGCTAACTCTCCATCGTCTGCTGTCCATTTGTCCTTTCTTCTCTCTTCTAGTTTTTTTTCCATTCTCTCTCTCTACATCTGCTTTAACATACTAATCTTTCTCCTTTTGCTCTTTCCTCATTCCTATTTCATCCACTCAAATTTTACCCCTCCATCCTCAATCCCCACTTACTCTCCCAATACCAGGCCAATTGTAGATTTTTCATCCCTTCCACACAAAATATTTTTCCTCTCTCCATTTTACTCTTCCAGCCCCATCCCATTCTATTCCTTCCCCAACATCAGCTCCCTTCTAGTTCCAGCCTCACCCAGCATCCATTCCCTTCTAGTCCCTGCTTCATCCCATTTCCAGTCCTAGCCCCCATCAGCCCATTTCCAGTCCTAGCTCCCTCATCCATTTCCAGTCCGAGTCCCTTCATCAGCTCATTTCCAATCCTAGCCCCCCTATCAGCCCATTTCTAGTCATTTCCTAGCAACATCATCAGCCCATGTCAAATCCTAGCTCCCCTCCATTCAGCCCAATTCCAGTCCAAGCCCCCCCATGAGCCTACTTCCAGTTCTAGCCCCTCCATGAGTCCATTTCAATCCAAGCCCCCACCACAGCCCATTTCCAATCTTAGCTCCCCCCAGCAGCCCATTTCCAGTCCTATCCTAGCTGCTCCATCAGCCCATTTCCAGTCCGAGCTTCCTTCCCTCACAGCCCATTTCCATTCCAAGCCCCCTCCCCATCAGCTATTTGCCGTTCAAGCCTCCCCTTCCACTCAGCCCATTTCCAGTCCTAGCAATCCCCCAACCCATTACCAGTCCTAGCCCCCCATCAACCCACTTCCAGTCCTAACCCCTCATCACCCTGTTTTCAGTTTATGCCCCCCCATAACCCATTACCAGTCCTAACCCCCCATCAGCCCACTTCCAGTCCTAACCCCATCAGCCCATTTCCAGTCAGCCCCCCATAGCCCATTGCCAGTCCTACCCCCCCACCATCAGCCCACAGCCCATTACCAGTCCTAACCCCATCAGCCCACCTCAAGTCCTAACCCCTCCCCATCAGCCCATTTCCTGTCCTAGCCCCCCCCATAGCCCATTATCAGTCCTAACCCCCCATAGCCCATTACCAATCCTAACCGCCCCCCCTAGCCCATTACCAGTCCTAACCGCCCATCAGCCCACAGCCCATTACCAGGACTGACCCCCCCAACAGCCCACCTCAAGTCCTAACCCCTCCCCATCAGCCCATTTCCTTTCCTAGCCCCCCCATAGCCCATTTCCTGTCCAAGCCCCCCCCCCCCCAGCCCATTACCAGTCCTAACCCACATCAACCCCTTTTCATTCATGCCCCATCAGCCCACAGCCCATTACCAGTCTTAACCCCCCATAGCCCATTACCAGTCCTAACCCCCCCAACAGCCCACCTCAAGCCCTAACCCCTTCCCATCAGCCCATTTCCTGTCCTAACACCCCCCCCCCATCAACCCACAGCCCACCTCAAGTCACGTCCTAACCCCCTCCATAACCCATTACCAGTCCTAACCCCCCACATCGGCTCAGGGAAATTTAAAAAAAAAAAAAAAAGCTGGCTGCTGCCGCTGCCGCCGTGGCAGCAGCAGAATGGAGTGTCCCGCAGGGCCCCCTCTGCCTGCTGAGCCCCTCTGCAAGGGCTTTCAGATTCGCGAAGGGAGAGTGTCTCCCTCGCTTCTCTGTTAAGCCCGCAGGGGCTAATGGGAAATTTCCCATCAGCCCCTCGCGTCTAAAGGGGCAGATGGGAAATTTCCCATTAGCCCCTGCGGGCTTAACAGAGACACGAGGGAGACACTGTCCCTTCGCGAATCTGAAAGCCCTTGCAGATGGGGCCCCGCGGGACACTCCATTCTGCTGCTGCCGCGGCGGCAGCGGCAGCAGCCAGCTTTTTTTTTTTTTAATTGAATTTTTAAAAAAGCAGAATGTTCTTTGCGCGGGGCCCCCTGAAACGCGGGGCCCTGTGCAAAAAACATTCTTGCTCAATGGACGGGCCGGCCCTGGTCTTGAAGCACTGGATTTGTGCTCTTTGCGCAGGCAGTGGCTAGGCAGAGAAAGAATGTGTTGCTTGCCTCGAGGGGGTCTCAGATCAAGATTGCAGTCCCCAAGGTGGATCAAAGAGGACTATCTCCTGTGTCGTGCTGGCTTTTAAATGCTGTCTGTATGGGTGGAGACAGAGCTCGGTGGGCAGAGCTTGCTGGTAGAGTGCACTGCAGAGTAAGAGCAGGAAGAAGCAGCAGGATGGAACAGCACACACAGTTTCAGTCTCACCTCTTTGTTTCTACAGATTGCTGGACTTGTGCTCTTTGTGCAGGCAGAGGCTAGGCAGAGAAAGAATGTTTTGCTTGCCTTGAGGGGCTCTCAGATCGAGATTGCAGTCCCCAAGGTGGATCAATTACAGAGGCATAATGATGGCTGGATTTTCTTAGCTATATACATTGAAATAAGGGAGAGAAATGGGAGGTGTTAGACTGTTGGGGTAGAAGGGGGGGGGGGGTAGTTATTGGAGGTATTGTTTATTAGGTGAGCATTATAATATTGTGAGAAACGGTGTGTTTTCAATTCCTTGCGGAAAGTCAGGAGATCTTTGGTAGCTCTGATTTGGTCAGGGAGGGTGTTCCAAAGTATAGGGGCTATGTATCTGAATGCCCCATTACTTGTGTTCTGTTTAGTTTTGCGTATAAGGGTTGGAACTTGCAGAAGTTTTTGAGTGTGCTTTCACTTGTGTCTGGTGTCAGTTTGAGATTTTATTATAGTGGAGAGGTAAGAGGGGGAGATATTGTTATACAGTTTAAAAGTAGTGAGGATTTGCTTGTATTATATTCTTGAAGTTATTGAGAGCCAGTGAAGGTTATATAATATGGGGGTGATGTGTTCAGATAGGTTTGTCTTGGTTATTATCCTGGCAGATACATTTTGGACAAGCTGGAGGGTGTGAATGGACTTCTTTGATAGACCTTGTAAAATACTATTACAATAGTCCAGATGGGGGTTCACTAGCGCTTGAACTATTGTGCGAACGTCGTGTGGGTCTAGGATTGGTCTCAGGTGTTGAATAGTTTTTAGTTTATAGAGTATTATTCTGGCAATGAGTTTGATATGAGATACCATGCTTAAGGCCCTGTCTATAATGCCCCCTAGATATCTGACTTCTTGTTTGACAGGCAAGATTAAGTTGTGTAATTTGAATGAGGTAGGCGAGGGTGTACTTTTGGTTTCTTGTGGCAATTAATATTTCTGTTTTTTTAAGGTTTATTTGTAGGCTGTTTTTGCTGAACCGGGATTCAGCTTCATATATGCAGCCCTTAATATTGGTAAATTGCAGATTTGTTATATCAACCAGAGAATAGACCATTATGTCGTCTGCATATATGTGGAAATTGACTTTGTATTTGGTGAATATGTCGCATATTGGTTGCAGGTATAAATTAAATAAGAGAGCAGATAGGGCTGAACCCTGGGGTATTCCTTATTTTGGGGGGAAGGTGATGGAAGTATCCTGGATAATTCTTACATATTGGGAGTGATTGGAGATATAGGATTGGAACCATTTTAGCGCCATTCCTGCAATGCCTATGTGAGCAAATCTTGACAGCAGTTCAGCATGGTCAACATTGTCGAATGCTGTTGAGATGTCTAGGAACACCATGATATAAGCTTGGTTGGGGTTGTCTAGACCGCATATGAGGGTGTTAAATAATGCTATGAGGATGGGTTCCACTTCATGATAGGGGCGGAAACCATACTGCTGAGGATCTAGAGGTGCATGGGTGTCTGTGTAGTCCTGGAGTTGGAGTTGGATTTCTTTGTCAATAATCTTTGCTACGAACGGGATACTGGGTATCGGCCTGTATGAAGAAGGATCATTTTTGATGAGCGTTTTGATTTTTAGTATGGGACAGATGATGGATAATTTTAGGGTGTCTGGTAGTATACCCTGGAGGAGGGATTGATTTGCTATGTTCAATATCACCGGAGCTAGCTCAACTTTTACCACCTTAATCTAGGACACTGGACAGGGGTCTAAGTAAGAGGTGGTGGTGTTGATTTTGGTGATGGTTTCAAGGAGCTGTTTTTCCCCAATTGGGTAGAAGTTGTGCAGGGTGTTAGGTGTTATCAAGGGGTCATTACTAGGGCATGTATTAGGGGTGTATTTTTTCTTTAGCTTGAGTGCCAGGTGGTCTGCTATGAACTGTGTGCAAATGTCCGTGGTGATTGTTATGTTTGTGTGTGTTTTGGTTAAGGATTTAATGATATCAAAAAGTTCTCTGGGGTGATTGATAGCCTTTATCTTTATCTTTATTTGTGGGATTTGATATACCGCCCTTGCGGGAGCGTCAGAGCGGTGTACAATAAAGCACTATTGGCTACAGAAAATTGAAAAGAACGCCATTAATTGGACAGGAAAGAGGAGCAAAGTAAAGGAGTGTGACAGGAAAATACAGAGGCGAGAAAGGACGTAAGAGGGGCAAAGGTGGTATTGAGAATAATAGTGTGATAAGCTTTCTTTGCTTCAAGGATTGCATCCTTGTAGGAGTTTGAAGTTGTGAGGTAGAGTTCTTTATTTTCAGATATTTTGCGGGATCTCCACTTTTTTTTCTGACTTGCGTAGTGTCTTTTTGGGGTTATAGAGATCTTTGGTGTATCATTTCTCAATTCGTTTTTTGTGTGATCTTTTGGGCAGGGAGGTGGGTTTAGTTGCTTTATTTATAGTTGTAATCCAGTTCTCTATTGCCTCGTTAAGATCTTGGGGTTGGGTGTGGAGAAGGGGTGCTATCTTAGAGAGGAATGTGTCTTTGTCAAAGTTTCTGAATCTTGGGGTAGAGAGGGGTGTTATGTTTTCTGTCTCTGTTGTTAGGGGTATAATGGCAGACATTCGTATTATGAAATGATCTGACCATGGTACTAGGTTGGTAATGGGATATGTGAAGCAGGGGTGGGTGGTGAGTGATGTAAGGTAAAATATTAGGTCGAAGGTGTTTCCTTTAATATGTGTGGGATGGTTCATTATCTGAATGAAATCTAGATCATCCATAAAGTCTAGGAAGTCTGCAGATTGTTGTGGCGGGAGAGATGCTAGATTGAAATCTCCCAGTATGATGTGTGTTTTTTATTAGGGAGGCACAGGCTCTACCCCAACAGTCTAACACCTCCCATTTCCCTCCCTTATTTCAATGTATATAGCTAAGAAAATCCAGCCATCACTATGCCTCTGTAATTAGTGTGCACTGGTATGTATATAATTATTGTTCTAAGTTCCTTGTTTAAATTGTATTGGTTAAATATGTTCCATGTGCCATTGTGTTGTAGTTCCATGTAAACCGCCCCTGATTTCTGGAAGGAGCGGTATAAAAAAAATGTTCAAATAAATAAATAAGAAGTGCTCCCAGTGTGACTCGACCATCTCCATGATGGACCGCCACAACTGGTGCCTTCAGTGCCTCAAGCCTGACCATGAGCCTTCCACCTGCATTCTCTGCTTGCAGATGATGTACAAGGGACTCAGGAATTGAGAAAAACAGCAGGAATTGCTGTTCGATTCCTCTGAGTCATTGGCATCAGCACTGCCATCGACGTTGGCTTCACATGGTGGCTGTGCTCACTTGGAATCAAAGGGCCATGGTGCACTGGACCGGTGCCCATCCTTCAATGAATGCAGGCCCCAGAAGAACTGGACTTCTGCCCTGTCAACAACAAGGGGTGATGCCAAGAGCTGGAGTAAGATCCATGGACAAAAGCATTGAAGCCTCCAATGGCAAGGGCAGCAGGAGGAGTTGCCTCCCAAGGCCCAAGAGGGCCTTTAGGTGACTCCCAATACTGTGACCATCATGGAGTCCCTGATGAAGGAACCAGCACTGGAGACTGCAGTTGCTGCCCTGGTTCTTACCAGTGCATGCAGGCACTTGAGCATAGCCTGGCTGCATTTCTGGTCTTGCAGGCTGACTGAGACTCTGTTCCCTCAGGTTCCTTGGTGCTGAGGGCATCCCCATCCACAGCAGTGGCCTCCTTGTTGGAGGTGTAGCCCATCCTGGAGGCCCACATTCTTTCCAACTGGGGAGACAGCTCAGGCCTCTGGGTTGGACTGTTTGGAGCATCTGACTCCCTCCACCCCTCCTGAATGTCATTGGTGTTATGAGGAGTTACATCAGTACTTTGATTTCCTCACTGACTCTGATGACTGGGATACTGAGGAGGAGTCCCTGGTGCCCAAGAGCCATCAGGACATACCCTTATGTTTATGTAATTTCTTGATATACCACCTAAACTGAAGGGCATCAGAGTGGCTTACAATTACTACAAGCGGGTAGTGGATACATTCCCTCTTCCCTAAAGGGCTCACAATCTACATGTGTACATGAGGCAACAGAGGGTTAAGTGGCTTGCCCAAGACCACAAGGAGTGCCTTTAGGACTAGAAACCCCAGTCCCTTTGGCCTTAGATTGCTGTCCCCAGGTGGGAATTGAACCCCCACCCCTCCAGCCCGAGGTACTTTGGCCTAACCACTAGGCCACTCCTCCCTCCCAAGGGAGATATATCCCTTGGATCTATCTACACCTTACAAGCACCAGACGTCCCCCATCGGAGGATATTTCCTTTCATGAGTTTGTGCGGAACATGGTCAAAGCCTTGCCTTTTACCATTGAGGCTGAGGAGGCGCCCAGGACAGAGGAGTTGGAGATTATCCAGAATCCCTCCCCTCCCAAGGGAGGTTATTACAGTCCCTGTGCCAAGATCCTGGAGCATCTGCTGTTCACATGTGTGAGAACCTCCTCACCATGCCCCCAGTGAGAAGGCAGTTGGACTCCATGTATCGGGTCCATAAGAGCCCTGACTTTGAGAAACCATAGCTCCCGCACAATTCCATGGTTGTGCAGTCGGCCATGCAGAGAATTAATAGCATGAAAACCCACTCCTCTATGCCTACAGTCAGGGAGGTTCAGATTCTGGATGGCATCGGGAGGAAGTGCTGCCAGGGCTACATGTAAGTAGCCCACATCCAGGCCTATTATCTCTACATGGGCATGTATGTTAGGGATCTGGTGGGAGACCTGGCCGATTTCTCAGCTATCCTTTCTGAGAAATGGCTTGAGCAATACCGTGGTCTTGTCTTCAAGATCAAAGTGTGCTCTAAGTATATGATCAGGATGGCCTATAATGGCTTTGAGTTGGTGTCCTGGGTAGCTGCAGCGGGCATCGGGGTTGTTGTTTGGCCTGGCTGCAGTCTTTTTTATTTGGAACAGTGGGTGCAGGACAAGCTGACGGATGTCCCCTGTTGGGGCAAAAACCTCTTCGGCAAGCCCATGGAGGACAAAGCCGAACATGAGCGATTGATGATGACCGACTCTCCTGTAAGATGGATGGTTCCTCTAAGATGTCCTTGGGGAAAAGTCTTTCTAGCCCAAGAAGAGGATGTATTACACTGGCTACCCACCATATCAGCCCTATCATGGCTCTCAACAGAGGCAGCAGCAGAAGGGGCAGGGTCATCCTCAGCAGCGCCGTTCCAAGCCCCAAAAGCCCCAGCCTGCACCACAACTGCAACCTGGAGGAGGGTTTTGATTCCTTCTGATGGAGCATGGCCTCCCTTCCCATTCCAAGCAATGTTGCAACTCAGGTGGGGGGGGAGGTTGATCCATTTTGCCCACAGGTGGCCTGCAATAACATCATATTCCAGGGCCCCACAAAATAGTCCAGGATAGGTACCTGTTGCATTTTGATCAACTTCCTTCTGCTTTTTTCCCAGTTGAGTTCCCCTTCGATCCTTTCCACCGAAAGCTCCTCTAGCAGGAGGTTTAGGCTGTCTTGGCTGATCTGGCTGTCAAACTCATCCCTCCTTCTCAGATCAGAAAGAGGTTTTACTTCCATTACTTTCTGGTTCCCAAGAAGAAGGCAGACTTCCAAACTATATTGGATCTTTGGAACGTCAACCAGTTCTCGCTGAAGGAAAAATTCAAAATAGTCTCCTTGGGAATGTTATTGCCTTACCTCCAACAGGAAGATTGGCTGTGCTCCTTGGATCTCAAAGATGCCTATACTTACATCCCCATTCATCCCCTTGGCAGTATCTCCAATTCATCCTCAACGGAAAGCACTATCTGTATTGGCCTAGCCTCCGCCCTGAGGGTCTTCACAAAGTGGCTAGCAGTGGTCGCTGCTTTCCTCCAGACACTGGGGATCTTCGTCTTCCCCTACCTGGATAAATGGTTGAAACATAGAAATATGACGGCAGAAAAAGACCACATGGCCTACCTAGTCTGCCCTTCCAGAAGACGAATGCTAGATGAGGTTCAGCAATCAGCGAGAATCACCATTCAGCTGCTGGAATATCTAGATTTCATCATCAACTACCCAAAGTCTCATCTGCACTCAGTGGAGTCAAGCCACGGGTTGCCTCCAGGACAAAGTGATTATCACTCACCCACACAAACAGTCCCTGTCCTTGTGGCTACAACCCCAAAACCTGCTCAGGAGCTTCCTTTTCATGTCCTTCCTCATCAACAGGTTCTGACGACAGATGCCTCCAAAACAGGCTGGGAAGCCAATCTCTATGGTCTCTCAGTGGTGTGCAGAGAAGACGCTGAACCCTTTTTCTTACTCGATGTAGGTATTGCTAACTTACCTGCTCCACCTGTCCAACCTGGGCCTCAAGTTGAACTTTCTAAGAGTTCATCTCAGCACAGTGGTCGCTTACCATCGCAGGATGGATGGTAAGCCCATCTCTGCGCATCCCCTTGTGAATCATTTTATGTGAGGTCTCTTACTCTCTAGACCAACAATAAAGCCCTCATCTGTGGCATGGGACCTTAAAGTAGTGCTTGGGAAGCTTCTTTCTGCCACTTTTGAGCCACTTAGCTCCTGCCCACTCAAATATCTCACCTGGAAGGTCACCTTTTTAATAGCAGTCACCTCTGTATGAACTAGTGGTGCATCCTCTGTACCAGAGATTTCATCAAAATAGGGTGGTCCTCCAGACTCACCCTCCCTAAGATAATCTTTACCTCAACCAGTCGGTGGTATTACCCACCTTTCTTCCCAGATCTCACGCTAACAGGGCTGAGGCTTCCTTGAATACCCTAGATTGCAGGAGAACACTGGCTTTCCATCTAGAAAGGATGAAAGTCCACCATCACTCTTCTAAGCTTTTTGTCTCCTTTGACCCCAATAGTCTGGAGGTAGTGGTCTCCAAGCACACCCTTTTAGTCTGGGTTGCGGATTGCACTTCCTTTGTGTACGCAGAAGCTGGCCTGAATCTTGAATGAAATGTCATGACTCATAATGTCTGAGTTATGGCTGCTTCTCTAGCAAACTTGCACTCAGTCTCCATGATGGAGATCTGTCAGGCTGCAACATGGTCCTCTGTCCACACTTTCACAGCCCACTACTGTCTGGATGGAGATTCCCGGCATGACAGCAACTTTGGCCAAGCTGTACTTTGGCACCTCTTTGGGAATTAGCTGCTTGGTCCCGGAGAAAGCTTAGTTACTCACCCATAGCAGGTGTTCTCTGGGAACAGCAGGAATAAGTCTTCACTACCCTCCCTCCTCCCTGTGGAGTTGAACGTTTTTTTGCTTGATTAAGCTATGTCATCATACTGAGATAACATTTATAAATTTATTTATTTTATTTAACTAGACTTATATATCGCTTTTCTACAAATCAAAGCGGTGTACATTCATTTACTGCATATATATTTCCCTTGTCCCCGAAGGGCTCACAATCTATGTCTCCTTTCAAGCAGGAAGACAGGCACGCATTCACAATGGTCCTCCCTAAAGTTTCCTATGGAAACTGGAGAGAGTTCCCGAGCAGGCTATGTTGGTTACAGTCACCCATAGATGAGGACTTATTCCTGCTGTTCCTGGAGAACATTTGCTATAGGTAACTACACTTTCTCTTTATTCCTGTACAAGGCCTGTCTTGTAAGTCTTTAAAGTCTTGTTTTTTTACCTTGCCAGAGTTTTACTAGAGCACTTCCTGTGGAATCTGCCTGCTTCCACTTACTTGCATTCAACACTTGACCCATCCCTCCCCCCTGCTAGGGCTTTGTTCTTTCCTCTGTGAGCACATGGGCTGCTCTTCCTCCATTTGCTAGTGGTTTCTGCTTGGGTGAGCACCCTCATTTTACACTTCAACTAACTTTATATACTCTGTTCAAGCATTTCCTGTGCCTTTTTAGAATCTAGCTTGTTATTTATTGTTCTGTATATATTTCTGTTTTGCCAGTGTGCGTCCTATCTTCTGTCTGTGCTTTACCCAGATCATGCCCTCTGCAGTGCTGTGCCTCCCTTCTCAACACTTTATTATCCACCCACTCCTGGCCTAACACTCTTTCATAGCCTTCCTCTGCTCATTGATGCAATTACTCAGGTGCTCCTGAAGTCACCAGGTCTTTGTCTTCCCCCACCCCCTTCATCTGAATCTCCTTTAATTTGCATTCTCTCCTCTTCCCCCTCTCCTATGGCTCCACATCACGTTGTGTTCTTGATGTTAACTCTCACTAATCTTTTCCATTCATTCCCTCAGTTCCATAGCCCTACTTCTTATTACCCACTCCTTACTGTCCCCACTTCCCCTACCATTTTGTCTTCTACCTTATCATCTGCCCTTGAGTTTCACCATTTTCTTCCTCTCATTCAGCCAACTCCACTCTCATTGAGGGACCTCACGCTCACTTCTATCATGCCACCCCCTGTCTTCCCTGTTCTCTCCTACTCCTTCTCCTTCTCTCATCTGGAGATATCAACCCCAGCCTTGGCCCCCCTAGACTTTTTTCATACTCCCAGGGCAGGTCAATGTGTAACCTTTCTAATCTTGTTCATATTCCTCTCCTCTCCCTTTTCATGCACATTGTAGAATGCACATTCTGTCTCCAAAAAACTTACCTTCATTCATGACCTCTTTATTTCTAATATTCTACATCTCTTGGCTCTTTCTGAAACTTGGCTTCTCCCTGAAGATTCAGTTTCACTCGCTGCTGTCTGTCATGGAGGCTACCCATTTTCCCATACACCTTGGTCCATTGGCCATGATGGCAGTGGTGGGTTCCTACTCTCTCATTCCTGCCAATTCCAGCCCCTCCATTTGTCTCCATCTAATTCCTGTGCTTCCTTTGAAATCCATGCCATTCGCCTATTTTCTCCATTACCTCTCTGGGTAGCTGTCATTTATCGACCCCCCCCCCCCCCCAACAAGTCAACCTCTGCCTTTCTGATAGACTTTGACTACTGGCCCTCTTTTCTGGATGCGTCTTCCCCTTCCTTTATCCTTGGGGATTTTAACATTCACATTGATGACCCTTTAGACCCTTATGCCTTAAAACTCCTTTCCCTAACCTCCTCATTCCACCTCCAGTTGTGCTCTACCGCTCCTACTCACAAGCATGACCACTATCTTGACCTTGTCTTTCTCCAACAGCTCACCTTCAAATTTCTCCAACTCAGTTCTGCACTTATCTGACCATCATCTGCTAACCTTCATCCTTAACCAACCCCCATCTTGGGCTTACCCAATCTCCACCAACATGTTTAGGAATCTTCACACTGTTGACTCTTCAGCTCTCTCCACTGCTGTCTTATCACCTCTTTCCTCCACTATGTCATCTGAGTCCATTAATGGAGCAGTATCCTCCTGTAACACTATATTCTCTTCTGCTCTGGATGCACTAGCTCTTCCCATTCCACGTCCTGTGAGGCATACTATACCTCAACCCTGGTTGTCCTCGACAACCCGCTACCTACATTCCTGTGTCCACTCAGCTGAGCACCTTTGGCGTATATCACGTACCCTTGCTGACTACCTATATTTTGCTTGGATTTATGAGCTCTATTCTATCCTGGTTTTCTTCTGATGTCTCCTATCGCACTTTTAGAGTATGTTCTGGTGGTTCCTTGTCTACAGCCATCCCGCTTTCAGTTGGTGTACCTCAGAGCTCTGTCTTGGGATCTCTCCTTTTATCTCTCTCACTCGCCCTCTTGGTTTACTTATTTATCCCATGGTTTTCAGTACCATTTTTATGCTGATGACTCTCAGATCTACCTTTCTGTGCCTGAAATCAATCCAGGCCTGGATCGCTGCCTGGTTGTCTCACTGCAGTCTGAAACCGAACATAGCCAAAACTGAGCTCCTTATCTTTCCCCCTAAATCCACCTCCTCCCTTCCTCCCTTTTCTATTTCTGTGGATAATACTACACTCCTCCCTGTTTCCTTGGCTCACAATCTTGGAGTCATCTTTGACTCTACTCTCTCTTTCTCTGCACACATCTAACAGATAGCTAAATCTATCCCTCCTTTCTCTATAATATTGGCAAAATTTGTCCCTTCCTTTCTACACACACTACTAAGACACTTATCCACTCTTTAGTCACCTCTCATCTAGACTATTGCAACCTCCTCCTTGCTGGTCTCCCTCTGAATCATCTATCTCCCCTTCAATCTGATCAAAACTCAGCTGAGCAGTCAATTTTCTGCCAGCCTTAATACGCTCATATAATCCCTCTTCTCAAGTCGCTTCACTGGCTCCCTATCTGTTTCTGTATCCCGTTCAAACTTCTCCTACTGACCTATAAATGCACTCATTCTGCTGCTCCTCACTATCTTTCCTCTTTTATCTCTCCCTACATCCCTCCTCAGGAACTCTGTTCTTTTGGCAGATCCCTTTTATCTGTGCCCTTCTCTTCTAGTGCCAACTCCAGACTTCAATCCTTCCACCTTGCTGCTCCTTATGGCTGGAACAAACTACCTGAGTCTGTGCATCAGGCTTCATCTCTGGCCCTTTTCTAATCCAGGCTGACAACTCACCTCTTTGAGGCCATTTTTGGATCCTGATCCACTTAGTCTCCTATATGTTCTTTACTATTCCACTAGATATATCCTTTTCATCAGTTTTTTTGTTATCTGTCTTGACTAGATTGTAAGATTTGATGAGCAAGGACTGTTTTTTACATCTGTGTGTACAGCACTGCGTTTGCCTTGTAGCGCTATACAAATGATAAGTAGCAGCTGTAGTAATATGGTACATGTAACACCTTTGGCATGTCTCCAGATGAGACAGACTCAGTGGACACTGAGGACACAGTGAACCCAAACCACGGGTTGACCCAGGGATTGTCTGTATTTCACTAATCCACTTGTTCAGTCACTGCAATGATGGACAATCCATCACAGTTTGCTCAAAAGTCTTCCTTTCCAGATTAATCCAACTCAAAATGTTTTGACAACAGGCTCATCCACACTGGGTTGGAGAGCTCACCTCGATGGGTTTCACACTCAGGCTGATTGGTCCTTCCAATAAAGTCTTTACCATATCAACATCTTGGAGTTAAGAGCCATAGCAACACTCTAAAGACTTCCAGAGATTCACTGGCCAATCAAATTGTTCTGATTCAGACTGACAGTCAAGTGACAGTGTTTTACATCAACAAGCAGGGAGGAACAGGCTCATATCTCCTGAGTCAGGTTGTGAAAGTGTGCCATCGCACATGGGGTGGACTTGACAGCCACATACCTACCAGCAAGCAAAACACTCTGACAGACAGACTGAGTCGAGTCCTCCAACAAACACAAATAGACACTGGACAGGAAGGTTGCGGCTTGCATCTTTCGGGAGTGGGGCATCTTTTTGATAGGTCTGTTCACGACTCCTCAAATGCTCAAGTGGATCAGTTTTGTTCCAGGGTAAGATCTCACAACAGACTAGCTCAGATCTTTTCTCCCTTCATTGTGGGGAGGGTCTTCTGTATGAGTATCCTCCAATACCTCTCATTGCAAAACCCTCTTGAAGCTCAAAACAGACAGAGGTACATGATTCGCATCACTCCTTACTGGCCCCGACAGCCTTAGTTTCCTCTCCTGCTACAGCTCTCCAGTCAGGAACCTTTCCGGATGGGCTAGGTACCCAATCTGATTTTGCAGGCAAATAGAATGATGATGCACCCCAACATCAAGTCCTTGGCCCTCATGGCATGGATTTTGAGAGGCTAATGTTATCTAAGTCAATCTGCCGGTAGGCTTGACTGATGTCCTTTTGGCTTCCAGGAGGGCCTCAATGAGAAAATCTTATTCATGCAAGAGGAGGAGTTTTGTTGTCTGGTGTGAAGGCCATGCCCTAGATCCCTTCACCTGTCCCACACAAAAACTGCTTGAGTATCTTCCACACCTCTCCGAGTCTGGACTTAAATCCAAGTCCGTTAGGGTTCACCTTGGTGCAATTGCAGCTTATCATCAAGCGGAAGTCCATCTCTGCACAGCCTTAGTTGTTTGTTTTAAGCAGGGATTGCTTCTCTTAAAGCCTTCCTACAAATCTCCCACAGTGTCTTAGAACCTCAATGTGTCTTTTGCACAACTGATGAAAGCTCATTTTGAGCCACTTAATTCCTGCCACCTGAAGTTTTTGACCTGCAAGATTTTGCTTTTGGTGCCGGTCACTTCAGCATGCAGAGTGAGCGAGCTTTAGGTTCTCGTAGTTCATCCACCTTATACCAAATTCCATCATAATAGAGTGATCCTCCATACTCATCCTAAATTCCTTCCAAAGATGGTATCAGACTTCCATCTTAATCAGTCAGTTGTTCTACCAACATTTTTCTGAAAACCTCATGCCTCAAAGGGGAAACTGTATTGCACATGTTGGACTACAAATGAGCCTTTTAGCCTCCTAACAGAACATGACATGACAGAACGAAATTTAATCATCAGACATGTAACCGTGCATTCGATCTTTATGCACCCTCACTTTGGAACTCTCTTCTAACCCAAGTCCGCAGCAACAATGATCTACCTGCATTCCAAAAGCAGATAAAAACCCTTCTCTTCCAGGAGCATCTAGGATAGATGCAGAACAGCACCCAATGAAGTTCCCCAAAGCGGATTAAGACAGCAGAGAAAGCTAGAACTGTAAATAAATCCAATCTATGAATAAGACTGAAGAGAGAGTCAAAAATGTAACCATGACTGATACATCTCGCAAGAATGTAAATATGTTATACTCCCCCTGGTGATGGTACACTCCTTTCCCCCTGTAAATACAAATGACCCTGTTCAATGTATTCCCCCTTGTTTATTGTAAACCGCTTTGTCCTGGTGAAAAGCGGTATATAAGCACAGCTAAATAAACAAATAAATAAATAAATAATTGGAGTGGACAAAAACACATAGAACATCCATCCAACATTTTGCTTCTTTTGACCTCAGCAAGCTATGGGCTGCTGTCTCCAAATGCTCTATTTCAGTTTGGCTAGCAGACAGTATCTCTTTCGCTTATACTCAGGCAGGCCTGAGCCTTGATAGTCATGTCATAGCTCAGTGTCAGAACCATGGCTGTATCTTTGCCAATTTTCACTCAGTCTCCATAGAAGAGATCTGCAGTGCTGCAATGTGGTCTTCTATCCACACATTAACATTTCATTACTGCTAGAAGGGAATTCCCAACGGAACAGCAACTTCTGCCAGTCTGTACTTCGGAATCTAACTGGGGATTAGAATCTAACTCCATCCCCTGAGGCACATTCTTTTCTATTCAGACTACAAAAAAACAGGAAAAGAGAATAACAACTGGTATTGTATTAAGTTATGTATTTCAGGCTACAGAGGCCTATTTCCAATTACTAGCAGACAAACTTACTTAGCCCTGTTTGGTTTGTCTGCACACTCATTGGGTTTTGGTAACCTGTAGCTAGGGAGCCCTATACTTGAGGACTTCTTTCCTGCTTGTTCACAGAGAAAAGGTAATTACTCACCTTTTCAGGTGTACTCTGTGGACGCATTTTAACAAACATCGAGTACTCGCAACCCTCCCACCTCCCCTGAGAGTTGTATTCTACTACAGTGTAAATTATTGGAAGCGCTCCTGAAAGAAAAAATAGTGAGTTTTCTGGAGTCCAGCAAACTACAGGATCTGAGGCAGCATGGATTCACCAGAGGCAGGTCTTGTCAGACAAATCTGATTGATTTCTTTGACTGGGTGACCAGGGAGTTGGACTGAGGGAGGGTCCTAGATGTGTTGTATTTAGATTTCAGTAAAGCCTTTGACACCATTCTTCACAGGCTACTTATAAACAAACTGAGCACCATAGGGATGGACCCTAAAGTTACTGCCACGGCCCGTGTTCTCCAAACTGGGCCAAATATGGCATTGCAACACTGGCTCTCTAGCATCTGGAATCCCCCTGCCTGACACTCGATTGATGGCATCGGGGGATCATGGCATCGGGAGATGCCCCGATACCATCACTCCAGTGTCAAGTGGATGGTGGCGGACAGGGCATGCAGCTCCCACAATGCTACTGTGTGCAGTGCTTCCAGCCTCGTATCCTTATCGCAGGCAGGATGAACCGATTTGGATCCCACCACTGCTGTTACTACTGGGAAGGGATCTGCACTTGTAAGTATTTATCTGTTGAGAAATTCTCTAAATCTTAGGAAAAAGGGAATTATTTGGGTTAAAGCTGATAAAACCTATGTATTTTAAAATTCAGAGTTCTATTAAGTCAATTAGGACATAGTATAACAAGCCAACTTTTTGTTAAAGTCAGTTGGGGCTTAGTAATACAGGCCAACTTTCAGTTAGTGTTTATTCCTACCTACCCACAACAGGCATGATCCTTGATTTATAGCCTCCTAAACTAGCTAAGGGGAAAGGAGTAATCTCACTTTCAGATTTAACTGATTACACAGGTACACTACCAAAAAACTGCCTCCAGTTTTGCAACTGATTCCTATAGATTTTGGGGTGCTGAATCCAGGAAAAATAGCCAAAATGTTCCATCACGTCACGTTTTCTTGCAAAATTAGATTTCTTACCCATATAAGGAATGTTCACATAATTTCTTTTTAGCCGACTGCAGTTTATTTTCTTGGCCCAAAATAGAGGTTGTAATGGTTAACTAACTAGAAACACTCCCTCATGATATTTTAGAGTGTTTTGTATTCATTTTATACATTAACAGGACAACTGGGAGGCGGGGGGCCTAAATCCAGTACTCGCGCTGGCGCATGTTCTTTCCTGTTCGCCTCGCCTCGTTCGCTCGCTCGCTCAAACACGGTGGTTGCGACATGAACGTTCCTGTCAAATTTCAGTTTCTTGCAAGTTCATTATTACCTTTTGTTTGCTCAGTCGTAATCCAGCTTTATTCTGAAGTGGTTCACTACAGTTGTAGTTTGCAGTGCTGTGTATTTGTGATGGCTCACAGAGCCAGAGGTTGCGTCAACTCTCCGGACAGTTTTTGTTTTATTTGTGGGGAATATACCATGAAAAAGCGGCAGAGGAACATTTCTGCATTTATTAAAAAAGTATATTTCGCCTATTTTGGTTTGAAGTTAGGCGATCAAGAAAAACCGTGGGCTCCTCACAAAGTGTGCAAGACATGTGAGGAAGATCTACGCTTATGGATGAAAGGTAAAAAACAAGCATTTCGTTTCGGAATACCTATGATGTGGTGTGAACAAAGAGACCACAGCAGTGACTGATATTTTTGCTCTTGCATTGTGAAGGGATACAACTTAAAAAATAAGAACGTAATAAGTTACCCCAACCTTCCCTCAGCAATTAGGCCTATGCCTCATAGCAACGAAGTACCTGTGCCTGAACCACCAAAATCTTTGGATCATATTTGTGTGGACGGTTCTGATCATGATGAGACTCATCAGATGGCTTTTCCCGATGAGTCCAGTACTTCCGAGTTTGAAACTGAACCAGATCCGAAACCTGAACTTTTCTCTCAAGCTGAATTGAATGATTTAGTCCGGGATTTAGGACTCCCAAAAGATGCTGCCCAACTGCTAGGTTCTCGGCTTAAACAGAAAAATCTATTGTCACCAGGTACAACTTTTTATTGGTACCGCAACCGCGAGACACAATTTTTGAAGTATTTCAGCAAAGAGGAAGATTTGGTATTTTGCAATGATATATACGGAGTGATGGAAAAGTTTAAACTCAAGTATGATCCTGCTGAATGGCGGCTGTTCATTGATTCGTCAAAAGACAGCATAAAAGGTGTTCTTCTTCATAATGGCAACACATTCGCTTCAGTTCCTATTGCTCACTCTGTTATTCTCCAAGAAAAATACGAGAATTTGGCCCTGATTCTTCAGAAGATTCGTTATGATGAGCATAAGTGGATGATTTGTGGAGATTTTAAAATTCTATCCATGCTATTAGGGCAGCAATCCGGTTTCACCAAATATCCCTGTTTCCTTTGCTTGTGGGATAGCCGGGCCCGCAACCTAGACTGGGGGAAAAAAGACTGGCCAATTCGGGAGTATTTGAGACCCGGTGAGAAAAATGTTCTTCATGAGAGCTTGGTACCTCGTGATAAAATTCTATTACCACCTCTCCACATTAAGTTGGGTCTCATTAAGCAATTCATCAAGTCCCTTCCAAAAGATGGTGAGTGCTTTCGGTACCTTTGCTCAAAGTTCCCCCGACTTTCTGAAGCAAAGCTAAAGGAAGGAGTGTTTGTTGGCCCTGATATAAGAAAACTCATTTCAGATGGAGCATTCGCTGAAACGATGTCTGAGAAGGAAAAAAAAGCCTGAGATTCCTTCAAGGATGTTGTTCTCAAATTCTTGGGGAACAGGCGGGATGAGAACTATAAGGATATTGTTGCCAGGATGCTCAATGCCTTCAAAGAACAAGGCTGTAACATGAGCCTGAAAGTCCATTTCTTGCACTCCCATGTGAACTACTTTCCCGAATACTTGGGGGCGTACAGTGAAGAACAAGGTGAAAGGTTTCACCAGGACATCAAGGACGCAGAGAGAAGGTACCAAGGAAGATGGAACACCACTATGATGGCTGATTTCTGCTGGTTGCTGCTGCGGGAAACCCCAGATGAAAAATACGCCAAGCAGCGCACCAAGAGAAGCATTCGGGGGAAGAAGAAACGGGCCCACCAGGAGATTGATTGACCCAAGAATGACTTTAAAATCTAAACTGTGTTGACAAATATCGTGTTTTTACTAAACTTTGAAATAAAAATTTGCTAGTTATTACCACAGTGTCGGATCTCATTTATTAGAATTTTATTTTCACACCATCGGGTGTTTGTCTTCATGTATTGCAATGGTGCGGTTTGCGTTTTCTATTCTTACATACATACCTGTACAACATTTTTTGCACATTTCTTTGCTTTGCTTTGTGTCTAACCTCGCTCTTATATGCTCAATGTTTGTGCACATGTATGTGGCTGTTTTAAGTGCAGACAATTTTGCTACCATCACAGTGTGTTTTGTTGACATTACTCTATTCTTATGTGCTGCCTTGTTACAATTTTCTTTATTCTTATTTGAATAACTACTAAACAATTAGTATAAAGAATTCATCCAAGAAACTTTTATCTCGATCGCACTGAATCTGAAACGTTCACCTCAAACTTCTAACCCAATGTAGCAAAATGTCTGTACGTGATGGATCAAATTGGTTACAAGATTTGGATTCAGCGCACCAAAAAACGTAAAAATCAATCGAAACATTAGAGGCAGTTTAAAAAAAAATTTTTTTAGTGTACCTGTGTTATCTTAATTAGAAAGTTATTAGGCCTTGGTAGTAGTTTAATTAAGTCCTTGTAGTTCACCTTGAGGTGAACAATAAAAGTCCCTTATACTTAGCAGGTATAATTGCATTGGTTTAAGTGTCCTAGTCCTCTAGCATCTTTAAACAACTAACAACTTTAAAAAGCTAAAAGAAAACTTTTAAATCTAGGATGCAGACAGCAGTCCAGCTGCAAGATGGGGGCTATCCAACCTTTTGCACTGAGTGTTACATGTATGATTTTCTCCCAGTCGGTGAGAGGTTATGTGTGTGTACTAGGTGCAAAGAGCTCTTTGCTCTCAGTGAACAAGTCCAATCTATGGATGCTAGAGTAACAGACTTGGAGGAGCTGAGGCAGACAAAGAGGTATGTAGACAATACCTACAGGGATATAGTAGAGAAGTCCTACCTCCAGTCTGGCAGCCTCTCTATTACCATGAAGGAGAGAGGTCATGTGAAAGGAGAGCATCACCTTGGTGTGGCAGGAAGTGATCTTGTTGCTAGGACCTGTCCTTCAAATGATGTAATACCTTCTTGCACCAGGGATGTGTCTCGAGGGCCATGTGCCCATGAGGGAACTGTTAGGATGGTCATTATAGTTGGTGATTCGATCATTAGGCATGTTGATATCTGGGTGGCTGGTAGACATGAGGATCACCAGGTTACCTGCCTGCCTGATGCAATGGTAGCGGACCTCATGCGCCACATATATAAGATTTTAGACAGTGCTGGGGAGGAGCCTGCTGTCTTGGTATTGTACATGTTGGTACCA
Organism: Ichthyophis bannanicus; assembly: GCA_033557465.1. Lineage (NCBI taxonomy): Eukaryota > Metazoa > Chordata > Amphibia > Gymnophiona > Ichthyophiidae > Ichthyophis > Ichthyophis bannanicus. The sequence continues at coordinate 554,238,774 of CM066034.1, forward strand.
GTGACATAGGAAAGTGTGGGAGGGAGGTTCTGGAAGCCAAATTTAGGCTTGTAGGTAGAAAGTTGAAATCCAGAATTTCAAGGATAGCATTCTCAGAAATGCTTCCTGTTCCATTCACAAGACCCCAGAGGCAGGCAGAGCTCCAGAGTCTCAATGAGTGGATGAGATGATGGTGCAAGGAAGAGGGTTTTGAATTTGTTAGGAACTGGGCAACATTCTGGAAAGGGGGGCACTTTCCCAAAAGGATGGGCTCCACCTTAACTGGGGTGGAACCAGGCTGCTGGCATTAACTTTTAAAAAGGAGATAGATCAGCTTTTAAATTACTCCATTGGAGGTGCTAGTTACCTACTTCTGCTCTCCCCCCCCCCCCCCCCATGTCTCTACTGGCAATATGTTTCATTGACCTGGTAAATATTGTTGTCCAACAATCTGTTCCCTTTGTGCCTTTGTGTTTCTAGGTCTTGTCTTTCCTCTGTACTGATTCCTCCTAATTCTTTTGTTGCTGTATGTTAATCTGTTCCCTTGATTTTTCATTATAAACCACTATGATGCTCACACCTCAGCGGTATAGAAATTCTGCATAAATAAATAATGGGAGAAAGTCAGCCTTCCAAGAGCTCAAGCTTTGGAATGATGTATCTTTGAAGAATACTAGCAAAACAGAGAAGTTAGGGCATCCCAATAGAAGTTCCAATAAAGGTAAAAGTAATCCAGGGGCCTTTAAGTAAAAATCAGAAGAGTTGAAATATTCCAGATTACCCCAGAATATTAATATGAACAAAAAACAAACTTTGAAATGTCTGTAAGCAAGTTCTAGAAGTCTGAAAAATAAGATCAGAGAGTTAGAATACATAGAACTGAATGATAAGTTAGATATAATTGGTATCTCAGAGACTGGTAGGAGGATAACCAATGGGACACTGTGATACCTGGCTAAAAACTATATCACAATGATAGAGTATATCATATTGGTGGAGAGGTGATGCTATATGTTAAAGGCAATGAGTCAAATAGGATAAAGGTTTTGCAGGAAACAAAATACACTGTAGAATCTTTATGGACAGAGATTCCATGCAAAAAAGAGGAAGGGAATGGCAGTGGGAGTGTACTACCGTCCGGCTGGCCAGAATGAACAGACAGGTAATGAAATGCTAACAGAAATTAAGGAAGCTAGCAAAGTTTACAACACACTAATAATGGGAGATTTAAGTTAACTCAGTATTGATTGAATCAATATCACATCAGGACATGCTAGGGAGATAAAGTTTCTAGATGAAAGAAATGACTGCTTCACGGAGCAGCTGCTTCATGAACCAACTTGAGGGGAAGCTATTTTAGTCCTTGGTGGAAAGCAGGATCTAGTGTGAAAAGTAATAGTGTTAGGGCCACTTGGCAAAAGTGATCATAGCATAATCACATTTGATTTAATAAATAGAGGGAGGATGGCAAGGAAATCTACCTTTTAAACTTTCAGAAGGGAGACTATGAAAAAATAAGGAAAATGGTGAAGAAAAAACTAAAAGGATAGGAGTTTATATCAGGCCTGCACATTATTTAAAAATAATATCTTGGAAGCCCAGACCAGATGTATTCCACACTTTAATTAAGGTGGAAGGAAGGCCAAATGACAGCCAGTATGGCTTAAAGGTGAGATCAGAGAGGCTGTTATAGCTACGAGCAGTACTTCTCAACCATTTTTCCATCGGGGCACATTTGACTTACGATGCTCACATATGTGACACACTTCACACATTGACTCTCCCTGACCTTTGGTCTGACAAAATATAGCATTTCTTATTAGTTAAATGTAAACATTCTCTATATATGCACAAAAAACCCTACTTCACCAACAACAGATTGATCCTGCTGGAATTCTACACACAATAGTTCAAAAATGTGCACTTTTGTGATATTTTATATCTATATTGTATTTTAAATTAATTGTCACTCAAAAACAATATGCTTTCTTAGAATGTTGGATTGTGTCCAGCAAGAATAACAGATGCAGAGTAGAAATAGGACATTTCTCCATTAAATTCACTATACAAAAAAAATTCTGATGCTTATGCCATCTGAGTAACAACATAAATCTCACCACTGTCAGTAACATTGTGAAATATGAAACCTGATAAAAGAATCCTCATTCAGTACACACATAGGAATCAGTGCTATGGTATGGCAGGTTTGCTCTGATTCAAACAGCAGGAGCCCTACCTATGAACAGACAGCACTACAAATATTCTATTGGGCTCTAGAATACCAATACACCCACTACTGGTTAAACAGGATAATTGGGACTACTGTAGATTTCTGCACAGACCTTACACGCTAAGAATAATGCATCTCAGACACTTGCAAACTAAAGAGACTCTCACTAAATACAGAAGAAGGAATCACAAATTAGAAATAGAAATATGAAGACATATGAACCTCAAGAACATTAGAAAAATAAAATAAATGGATTTTCAGTTGTACTGAATAAATTTCAACGACATCTGCAATCACATTTCCCAAAGCAAACATATTCCAGTTAATCAATTCAAAATATACTTTTTTCTACCTTTGTTGTCTGAGCATTTTATTTTCCAGTCAAGTTGGTCCCAGTCTCTTTTCTGCTTTACTCTGTCTTCTGCCAACTCTTTACAGTGTATACCATCCATTTTTCGTTTCTCCTCTCCCATTCTGTCTTTTTCCATTGTCTGAAATATTTCTCTCTCTCTTCTAGGCCTTTCCTCCATTTCTTTCTTACTCTGCTTCTTTATCCACTAAATCTCTCTCTCACCCTCCAGTCTTCAGTCTGCTTTTTACATTTTCACTTGCCTATCACCTTTCCATCTTCTTCACTCACCTCCTACCCAGCCCATCTCCCCTGCTCTCATTTCCACTGTCTCATTTCTTCCCTGGCCTCTTATTTATTTATTTAATAGTTTTTCTAAACCACTTTATCCTATGGTCAAAGCGGTTTACATCAAATAGAACAGGCATGTCCAACTTTGAACAGGTCGTGATCTACTTTTTCTGGCCAAAAGTGCCGGTGATCTACCACCATGAAAATTAAGCTTCAAATTAGTTTCAAATTAAATTTTAACCCAATAAAGTTGGAGGATCCCCCCCCCCCCCCATTTTTAATGAACCTTCTGTCATTTACTTGGATGTGATCAGCTGTTAAGCAAATTAAAACAAAACAAAACAGAGAGACGAAGATCCAGTAAGAACTGCGAGGGGAAATGGAAAGTACATTTTTCTTAAAGTTTGATTGAGTAATAACTTTCTTTAACTTTTATTGAGTAATTTGTGTTAAATTTAGGTTGAGTATTGATCCAGGCTGATCTTGCACAATATTTAATATTTCGCTCTTGCTCATTAGTGAGATGTCTGAGCCTGCATTTCATCCACCAGCTTTTTGAAGTTGGGTGAATATTCCGTGAGGGCCAGTCTCAGGGAATCCTGGAGATGTTTATCTGTCATGTTGGAACGTTGTATACTCTTTGTCATTTTCAGATGGGAAAATGCAGATTCAGACAAATAAGTTGAACCGAAACAGGAGTGTACAGCTTCACTGCATCTTCTCAAGTTGGGAAATTTGTCTCTAAACAGTAGCTTCCAAAACGATTCTTGCTCAGCACGGGTCTTGAGAAAAATGTCATTTTTAAGGGTTAATATTTCATTTTCAAGAGATGGCTTGTTCAATGAGTAATTTTTACTGATAGCAGCTGCAGTTTCTTTAATGTCCACATCTACTTTGAATGGGTATGACAAGTACTCCACAACTGTTCCAATTTTTTGGAAGTCACAGAATCTATTTTCGAATTCCTAAATAACAGAACAGATTTCTGTCACATACTTCTCGTTCTGAAAAACAAAATTTGGATATTGTCCCAGATGGTCCTGCGCATTAGGAAAATGATCAAAAGTGTTGTTTGCAAGGTCAGTCATCATTAGCTCAAATTTGCTCTTGTAGGATGAAACTGTACTCATCATCTTGCCAATGCATTTGTTTTTACCTTGTAGTTCAAGGTTCATATCGCTTAGTTCGCCTATAAAGTCAGTGAGAAATGCCAGATCATATAACCACTCCTCATCTTCCAACTCTACTTGGTCATCTCCCCTCTCCTTCAAAAAACTTCTTATTTCATTCAGCAAATCACAAAATCTTTGCAGAAATGTGTGCCTACTTATCCACTTTACATCTGTGTGCAGAATGATTTCTGCTGCCCCTTCATCAAGAGTAAGATTGAAAAGCCATCTTTGAAGTGATCTTCCACGAACTGAATTTACAATTTTGAAAGTGATGTCCATGACAGTCTTTGTATTGAGTCTCTTGCTTGCCAAAACTTGCTGGTGAATGATGCAGTGGTAAGAAAGGAAATCTGGGAAGTCGTCATGCTGTCTACAGAGGGCTATGAAACCGTTAATCTCACCTGTCATTGCTCTTGCTCCATCAGTAGTGATGGCAACAAGTCTATGCAATGGAAGACTACACTTTGTCACAAAAGAATGGAAAGAACTGAATATTTCCTGACCGGTAGTTCTCCCTTTTAAAGAAATCATTCCAAGTAGTTCTTCTTTAACAATGAAATCTTCAAAAACCATCTGGATAAAGACTAGTAACTGGGTTATGTCTCTTATGTCTGTAGATTCATCCAGTTGGAGTGAGAAAGCAACACAATTTGAAACATCCTTCAACAATTGTTCAATTGTGTCTCCACACATCTTTTCTATTCGCTGCACGACGATGTTTCTTGACAATTATACATCTTGAATAGCAGCTATGATCTCTTTCTTATTTTTAAATCCTTCAAAAAGATTGTCAGCTGCTTCAAGAAAACAATCTTTTACAAATTCCCCTTCAGTGAAAGGTTTGCATTTCTTTGCGATCAGGTTGCTTACCTTGAAGAATGCCATGGTTGCATTGACCGAATGTGACCTTGGCTTTGCCATCAACTGTTGCTGAGTAGCCAATTTTGATTTAAGTTCTTTGAGCTTCAGTTTACGAATTTCACTTTTGGGTGGAAAATCAGCATCAAACTTTTGCTATGCAGAGCTTTATAATAACGTTCCAGATTACCCTTTTTGGGCAAGGATTCTGGGGCATTACAAATTAGACAACAACACTTGACTTTCATCATGATGAAGTAGTCCATTTCCCATTCATCATGAAAGTGGTAGGTTTTGCTATACTTTGGAACACTCATCTTCGTTATACTGGGGTGGCTGGATGTAAAAAGGCCAAATATGTTAAGTTAGTATAAACACTGGCTGAATCTGGTCCAAAACTGTCACTGTCCCAAAGTATTAAAGATCAACAGGAACTGAAGACCTCTGGATGATGTGCAATACAAGGACTGGAGATGCCAAAACCACACATTCAGTTCTAAAAGTAAAAATAAGAATTCATCATACTGGCAACAATAAAATACCATCAAACAATCATCAAAAAAACTCAAACACCTGTCCAGCAAACCAGATAAAATCAAATACCGTCAAACAAGTTCAAATACCACCACACGCGATTTAATAAATTCTGCACACAGTGTAGAATCAACGCAAAGGCAAGGCGAAATAAAATTGCAGAGGGAAGCAAAGGTCACAGTGGTTTGAACCAATTCGAAGGCAAGGCATAGGCAAGTTAGAACAAAATTGGAAAAGCCTGCCAAAATCATCAACTTCTTGACACTTTGTTGTGTCTGCCCGAAAACGTTTAATGAAAGCGAACTATAAAGCGACCAACGACCAGCACACAACACAACTAATACGGTAAGTGTATTCAGGTAAAGCCCGGGCGAATGGATATCGCCCGGTATATAACACACTTCTAAGGGGTGTTGGGGCGGGGGCAGGAATGGGTGATTCTGAGAGACAGGAGACCCGGTATGACGCCGGGCCTGTGACTTCTCGTCGCGGGGCGAGGGTGGTGGCCCCCTGGGGTACCCACAAACTATTGGCACAAAAACAACAAGCACCCCCAATACACCCGCAGGCAAGATTCCACAGGTAGGGAAAAAGACAGACAAAGGATCAGCAGTGGCAGCAAGCACTCGGCAGACAACCTGCTGGCACGAGCTCTCTCCTAGCGACTGGGCGAGCTGCTGGAGAGATGGAGCGAAGTGGGGCTGGCGATCTACCTCTGACCCCTCTGCGATCTACAGATAAATCACGATCTACCTGTTGGACATGCCTGCTTTAGATGAATACTGAAGAGACCTTTGGTGGCTGAGCCGAATAGAGGCATAGGAGTGATATCATTGAAACCTGGGCTTTTCATTGGTTCTTTGTCTCCACCAATCTGCTGGTAGGGGAACACAACCTACTTATCTGGACTGGTCTAGCAGGACTCAAGGAAAGAACATTAACTGGTAAGTAAAATGTCACCATTTACAAAACCGTGCTAATAGGTAGTGTGGGTTTTAGAATGTGCAAAGTGTGATGTGGTAATATTTAAAATATGCCAAAAATGCAGCTGAATTAAAAATTCCATGCTAACCGCACAGTGTGGGTTGGGGATTAGACTGGATGGTTCAGGGGCAAGGCATGCACATTGCAGTTAGCATAAGCATTTTTGGCACATGCTAGCCAGCAATGTTGCACATACCACGAGTGCCCTTGCCACCAGCTCAGTGGTGGCATTGATAGTGCCAAATAGCATAGCATGGGGGTGATGCAAAACCCATGCTAGCTACATGGGAACATGCTGGGCACACCTCCATTTTTTAGCACAGATCCAATGCCACCCCATGCTCATTTTTCAGGGCTGAATGTGTAAATATGTGATAGGCATCTGCAGTTTAGCAAACATGCCCCTAAGTTTCTACCTAAGGTAATGGTACATTTGGAATGTGCATTTGAAAAGGGCATTTCAAAAACAGATGTACACACAATTGTTTTCCTTACACAATTTAAATATGCCCAGACAACTATATCCTTCTAGTGCAGCCTATAGTGCATGCATTCTGGAACTTGCTCATACTTTTAGGCATATTTCAGGAAATTTCATTCTAGTCTTTTTACCTTTGTAAATTGCCATCTCAACAGCAATTATAGAAAAAAGCCATAAAGCTGCTAATTAGTAACCAATCTCTATTTCTGCTTGTAGGTATCAGATGTCCAAAATATTTTGGGAATTGTTCAGATTGAAAATATTCAAATCTTAGCTGAGGCATATGATGTTGCCTTGGATATCAGCCTTCCTAAAGGTCAGTGCATTTCACTAAGCTGCACAAAACAAAAATTTGTAACTATGTATATAACATATGTGCTACTAATTAACACACTATTTTCCCTATTGAAAACTTTAATTTTTGTGTTATGATATAAGTGTGTCCTGTTCCTTTAAATTGTATGATCTCTACTGAATGGGTATAGGAAAAGGAGAATGTGTGTAGACAGGGACGGTTCTTCCATTAGGCCACCTGAGACGATCGCTTCAGGCGGCACTCCATTGGGGGGCAGCACTCTGACGCCGGCACTGCAGATCTGTTTTAATTTCAGATTTTGCAGCCTCTGCTTTCCATGTGGGAAGGCAGAGGCAGGCCAGAGGCTGCAAAATCTAAAATTAAAACAGAGTCGGAGTGCTGCCGGCGTCAGACAAATCAGCCTGATCGCTTGCAGGAACCCTGATTTGTGCGGCGACGGTGGCAGCAGCACTCCAGTTGTTTTTATTTTAGATTTTGCCACCTCTGGCCTGCCTCTACCTTCCTGCCACTTTTTAAAAAAATTTTTGCTGCAAGCATTCTTGAGGAAAAAAACACGGTGGGAAGGCAGAGGCAGGCCAGAGACGGCAAAATCTAAAATAAAAACAGCCGGAGTGCCCCTGCCGCCACCGGATGAGAGGTGCAGGAGGAAGACAAGGAGAGACAAAGGTGGGAGACAGGGGGACAAATGCTGGACAAAGGGGGAGACAATGGGACAAGTGCTGGACAAAGGGGAGACAGGGAATATGCTGGACAAAGGGGGGAGACAGGGGACAAATACTAGAAAAAGGGAAAGACGGGGACATACTGGACAAAGGGGGAGACAAGGGGACTAGACAAAGGGGAGAGACAGGGGGGCAAATGCTGGACAAAGGGGAGAGGCAGGGGGACATACTGGACAGACAGGGGATAAATGCTGGACAAAGGGGAGAGACAGTGCGGGTTAGGATTATAATGAGCTGCTGGGGGGTGGCTGGCACTGGTAACGGGCAGATTAGGGGAACTAAGACTAGTAATGGGTTGATTAGGGAAGGCTAGGACTGGGAATGGACTGATTGAGGGGGGCTGGGACTGGTAATGGGCTGATTAGGGGGGCTAGCACTGGTAATGGGCTGAGGAGGCACTAGCACTGGAAATGAACTGATTAGGGGAGGCTAGGACTGGTAATAGGCTGATGGGGGGGGGTAGGACTGGTAATGGACTGATGGGGGGCTAGCATTGGAAATGAGCTGATCGAGGGGGATAGGACTAGAAATGGGCTGATTAGTGGAGACTAGGATTGGTAATGGGCTAATGGGGGGGTAGGACTGGTAATGGGCTGATTAGGGGAGGCTAGCACTGGTAATGGGGTTGAAGGGGGACTAACACTGGAAGTGAGCTGATTGGGGGGCTTCGACTGGGAATGAGCTAATGGTAGGGAGGGGAGGATAGAGCTGATGGCCCTGGAAGAAAACTGCAGGCTAGGGCTACAAATGGGCTAATGCGAGGGGATGGGAGAATGGGACTGGAAGTGAGTGGATGCTGAGAGGTGCTGCAAAGAACACAAGGAGAGCAAACAGGCCCTTGCAGCAAGATACTGGCAAACACAAGAGGCGAGAGTGTAGGAGGTCACTGGTGCAAATTTATTCAAATTACACCGCGTTTTGGCAGGGTGCCTTCTTCAGGGGGCACACATCTTTAGAAATAAAACATACATTAATATACAATTACAATAATAAAAAAAATAATAATAATGACAAATAACATAAAAATCAAAATGTAAAGTGATAAAACCACAAATAAAATATAAATATATATGTAGATAAATAGGAACATAAAAATAACTAAAAGTCATATTCAAAATTAAAATTAAGCATAAAACAAATAAAAAGAGAAGTTCTGTGGATAATACATTCATATTAAATATGACATGAAAAAGCAAATCAAGAAAAAGATAGAGGAGACACAATGAGACCATAAAATAATAACTGCATGTTAGAGATGAGGAGAGGTACTTACAAAAGGCACCAGGACCGTACCGAGCCCTGTGCGAGCGGTGCGGCCACACAGGGCACAAAGACTTAAGGGGCGCATTTCAACTCTTGGAGCCGAAATGCGCCCCTTACGTCTTCTCGCCGGTACACTAAGCAGGTCTGAGAAGTCTGCTGGTGACTTGCACATCTGGTGCGCGCCTCTTCTCTCCCGCCCCCATAAAGTAGCTAGATGGAGGTGCGGGAGGGGGGTCGCGCGCCCGATGTGCCACTTGCACAGGGCGCGTTTCACCATCGGTACAGCCCTGAAAGGCACAGTGTATTTTGTTGTAGTCTTTAAAAAGACTCCATCTAATTGTGCTTGAAATAGCTGAAGTATCAAACCAGCTAGTTGAAACAAACGTATCCCAGAGCCAGAGAGAAGTATGGTCATTCAACATGGAGGATTGAGGGAAACAGGAGAATGCTCATTAAATTCATGGTGTAAAACAAATGATCATAGCCAATGGTCATATTATTAATCTATGCAAGAACTCCATATAGGATAAATGCAGAGGTGGCAAATGTTAATATAATGAAGCCCCAGAGAACTAAGTTAAGAATACATACAGTATATATAATTATAGTAAATTAGGAAGGAAAGGTTTCAAAACATTATATATGTAATTAATAGTTCAAAAAATTATTAATTTGCTTATTTTACTAACCAGAGTAGAAATATATCATATATTTAAAAGTAACTCTAAGCCCTGACTATATATAGTGTGTGCACATATAATGAAGGAAAATTCTAAAAGTGTATTGAACAGGGATGGTACATGTATGGGTATAAAATAGTTTTGGAAGAATAGCCTTCAGAGGCATGTTGTCCTTACTATAATTGAATGAACATGCTAAAATTGAGAATTTATTTATTTTATTTATTTAACATTTTTTATATTCCGCCTTTCATGATATCAAGGCGGTTTACATTGAACAAACTGAAATTACATTAAATAAGGCATTATAACTTGGAGATAACTATTTTACAGGGAACATGGGCAATGGAGGGTTAAGTGGCTTGCCCAAGAATGGAACTGCAAACGATACCACCACAGCACACATTAAACGGAGGAACGGATCATTAAAAAACTCATACCTAAGATAAGGAATCGTCAAGTTGCGTGTGTGCCATAGTGAATTCTAATCACCTTGAGAACATGCAATAAACAGCGTTATTTTAAAAGCTTTTCAAAATCAAAAACTCATTTTTAATGGCAGTGCAAGCTAACAAAAAATAATAAATAACTGAGAGAAGAACCATTACAGCACACACTGTAGAATGTACAAAAGAGAACAGCACTCATTCAATGCCGAAAGGACTCGGAGCTATTAAAAAACTGAGCGTGATGGATCTCTTATACATAGCTGACAATACAGATGTGTGGCATTGTGGAAATTAGTATTGGAGTCACGTAAGTGTTCTAAACACATGTGTAACAAAAAAGTGAATGAGAAAAATCAAACGCGAGCAAACCAGCGCAGGGGCGGTTTTAAAGAGGGCTACAGTGATACCGCCTTTTTTGCATCACGCATAAATCAAAAAGACATCTTATAAAAGTTCTCATACCTGAAGTTATACGATTTTCATACAGCAGTTGTATAATCGTGATTGCAGAAGCGCACAGCTTTGAGACATGCTCAGGACGGCGTGTTTTTTGTTTTTTTGTTTTCGCGCTTATCCAGGACCCATTTATATAGTCAGAACATGCTCAGATAAACTTCCAGGAGTGTATGTGCAGCAAACGCTAATGTCAAAGAGGATAATAAGGTAGAAAGAATACACATTATATAGGACAAAAAATGTTATAATGTGACGTGCCAAAGTAACAGTGACTTGAGAATTGTAATGATGGGGGGGGGGAGGAAGGGGGGGGGAAGAAGGAAGGGGGGGAGAGGGAAGGAAGGATTGAATAATGAAGACCTATAATAAATAATTAAAAGAAATAATATTCACTCAAGAATGGAAATAGGATGAAAACATATGGTAAAGGTGCAAATTGTGTAATAAAATCTATTGGCTTTGAAAATAAAAAACAATATACATAAGAGATAAAAATGAAATTAAAAATGACACAGATTAGAAATAACCAAAATTAAAATTAAAAAGTACAAAAAGTAGGCCATAAAAAGAACAGTTTTCATGCAACTTTAAAAGAGATGAAACATGAAAAATATATCGAAAATAATCTTAAAAAATAAAAACCAAAATGGTAAACAAGTTCTTATGTTTTTAAAAAGGTAAATCTACATTATGTAAAAAAAGAGGGAGAGGAAGAAGAGGAGAAGGGAAGAGGGGGGAGGGGGGAAAGGGGAGGGGGAAAGAAGGGGGGAGGGGGAAGGGTGAAAACGGAGGAAGGGGGAAGGGGGAGGGGGAATAAAAACTATGGCTACTGAGGTGAGACTATTATGGTAAAAACAAGAGCACTATGTATTAAAAATGAAAACTGTTGTGATAAAAACAAAGGAGTAAAGTACAAAAATAAAATAAAAACATATTGTAGTGTTAAGACTGCGATATAAAAGGAGAAAACAGAGGAGTGCCAGGGTCAATAAAAACAGTCCAAGACAATTGTTCCAGATAAAAACAAAAATAAAAACAAAAAAGTATTCAAAGTAAAAAATGAAACTAAAAGGCGCGTACAACTTGATTAAAACCACATTAAAAGGACGGAACACCAGAGAGATTAAATAATAGAAACAGGAAAAGTATCTACAAAAAAACGGAAAGGTTCACTTCTTGATTAAGTCCAGATGGAATCAAGATCTGCAGTTCATAAATATATCTTTGTTCAAGTTTTAATAGCACTTTGTCCAAGTCACCACCTCGCCAATGAGGTTCAACTGCGTTGATCACTAGGAATTGCAAATTTATTTATTTATTTAAAGCTCTTTTATACTGCGCTCTTTATCATCAGCGCGGTTTACAGTGAACAAGAATACCCACAGAAAGCAACAGGCTGTTGTGGGTTTACATGTAACAGGCGAGTTTAACTGGGATTCAACTTTGGGAAACTTTGTACATATATGTTATATAACTATATACAAAGGCTAGTGTTTTATTTACATCTTGTGTGAAATGCGATATTTACAACTTTATTTTGAGGGCTTGGGCTGTGCTAGGGGGTCGGTGAGGGAAACTGGAATTGAGTGAAGTGTAGAAGGAAGAGGTGGTGCTTTAGGGCTTTTCTGAATTGCTTGAGGTCAGTGATTGATCTGATGGTGGGTGGTAGGTTGTTCCAACGTCTGGGTGCGTAGTGTGCAAATGCTCTGTCCGTAGTTGTGCGTGAGCATTTTATGGCCTCTGTTGGTATGGCTAGGGTGTTTGCTGCTACTGTTCTCCTGGATCTGATGTTGGGGGTGTGATTGAGGAGAGTTGAGATTGCTGAGGGGGCTATCCTGTTGATAGCTTTGAAGGTCATAAGGAGGGCTTTATATGCAATCCTGCAGTTTATGGGGAGCCAGTGTAGTTCCATTAAGATGGGTGTAATGTGGTTGCTTCTTGAGGCGCCGTACAGGACACGGGCAGCGGCATTCATGGCTAGTTGTAATGTGTTTAGGGTGTTTTTGGGGAGGCCATGGAGTATTATGTTAGCAAAGTCAAATCTGAGCAACCGGGGGTTTATCTTGAACACATCATAAGAGACAGCTTTTGTGTTCAATGATACGCTTCTTTACTGGTCGCTTGTTTTTTCCTACATAAAGTAATCCACAGGTGCAGCGTATGACATAGACCACATATGGCCTGTCACAGTTTGAAAAATGATGCAAATAAAAACTTTTCCCTTGATGGGAGAAGAAGGTTTTGATGACCAATGTATTGGAGCAAACTGAAAATTTGCCACACCAGAAGTGCCCTTTGACTTCTGGGACAATCCTGGGCTTGGATAATGCTGAGGGGACAAGGACGTTAGCTAAGTTGCAGTTCCGTTTAAATGCAACAGTGAGTTGTTTTGATTTAAAGGCTGGAAGAGAGGAGAGGAGAGAAGGTGGTATTCTTGTTTTAGGATCTTCACAATATCCCTGGACAAATTGGAAAAAGTCAAAGCGCAGACCAATATGTTGTCAATGGGCCAAACAGACTGATAGAAGATTATTGTTGAACACCAAAGGTCCTTTGGTGTTCAACAATAATCTTCTATCAGTCTGTTTGGCCCTATTGTATGCTTTTTGGATGGGGTACCCACGTGACGAGAATCTGTGGCCCATGGTTTTGGCATGATGGTCGAAGTCCTGTTCAATTGTGCAGAGGCGTTGAAGTCTCAAGAACTGACAGAGAGATTCTTCTTGAGGGAAATGTTATGGAAGCTATCATATCTTAATAAATTATTCCTATCTGTGGGTTTTCGGAACAGATCTGTGACAAAACCGGTATTGCTCTTCTTAATAAGAATATCTAAATAAGGAATGCATTCTCTACTATAGGTACCTTCAAAGCGTAGGTTTTCATCCAGGGTGTTGAGCCACTCAAAAAACTCCAATAGCCGTGCCTCTAAGCCATCCAAAATTAAAAGAACATCATCAATATATATCTTCCATAATTTAATGTGCGTTTTAAGCAGGTGGTTGCCGGACAAATATGTATCTTCAAAATGTGCAACATATAAGTTGGTGACATCTGGGGCCATGGAAGAGCCCATGGCTACTCCTTTAATCTGTTTATAAAAAACTCCTTTAAAACAAAAATAATTCTCTGTCATTGCTAAAATGGCCATTTAAAGCAGAAAAAAGGAAGGAATATGCACGGGCCGTTCCCTGCAGAAAAACGTATCCTCTATAATATCTAAAGCTGCTTGCTGCGGGATGTTGGTATACAGGGAGGAGATATCCAAGGTAACTAAAAGAAGTTGGTCATTGAAATTGGTAAAATCACTTAGAATGTTAATAATATGGGTGGAATCCCGCACATAAGAATTCATTTTTGGCACAAACGGTCTGAGAAAAATGTCTAGAAACTTGGAGAAGGGTTCCAAAAGTGAGCCGATGGCAGATACTATTGGCCTACCTGGAGGGTTATCTAAAGATTTATGGATCTTTGGCAGCATGTATATGGTGGGAGTGACTGGATGTGAAACCGTAAGAAAATCAATTTCTTTCTTTGTGAGGTAGCTTGCCTGTTGTCCTATATATATAATGGTGTCAGCTCTCTGTTTTAAAGTTGGTGTAGGGTCATTATAAATCTTTTCATAAAAATTACAGTCGTTTAGCTGTCAAAGAACTTCTGTAACATAAGATTTCCTATCTTGGATGACTAAAGCTCCCCCTTTGTCTGCTGGTTTTATAATGACAGTGGTATTATCTCTCAAATTAGTGAGGGCCTTTTGTTGTAAACTGGTCAGATTGCTAAAGGACCAATGTGGTGCTGAATAAAGGTCATGGATTTTAGCAGTAACTATTTTCTCAAAGGCGCTTATAAGGATGTCATGAGTTCCTGGAGGGTTCCACGTAGATGGTTTTTAATGACTGAATTGTTGGAAATTGGTGTGTCTTGATTATGAAAAAAAATCTATGATTTTAAGTTTTCAGAAGAACTTGTATAGTTCTATATACGTGCCAAACTTATCATGTTGTGTAAATGGTGCGAATGAAAGCCCTTTCTCTAAAACTTCTATCTCTGTCTTATTAAGCTGGTAGCTGGATAAATTAAAGATCCTACCTATGCATCTCTTATATATCTAATGTTGCACTGCATGCGGAGTCTGGCTTCTTGGGGTTTCAGTGTAAATTTTGTCTACATATTTTTATTTTTACATTATTTTATTTATTTATTTATTTTATTTTATTTTAGCTGTATTTATATCCCGCTTTTCACTGGGTCAAAGCGGTCAATTGGGGGATACATTTAACATGAGGGGATATGAGACACACACACTAATACATACAGGGAACATGGGCATTGGAGGGTTAAGTGGCTTGCCCAAGACCACAAGGAGTGCCTATAGGACTAGAAATCCCAATCCCTCCGGCCTGAGATTGCTGTCCCCAGGTGGGACTTGAACCCCCGACCCTCCGGCCTGAAGTATCTTGTCCTAACCACTAGACCACGCCTCCCTCAATTGGTCACTTATTCTATACTTGATAAGGGTCTGTGTTCTGAGTGTGTGACTGTGATTTTATTGATTCATCTGGCTGGTGTAGTTTATAGGTAAAGAAACGAGCGGAGGGCAAAAAACCACGGCCAACAAGGGAATTGTAGATAAAATCAATCTTTATTGGAGACCCAACTTTGCAAGTTTCGGCCTAAGGCCTTCATCAGGGGTCTAAAAAACAGACATATAAATAAAACATGGTTATAACAAATGAATAAAAATATATACAACCCCCAATAAAAACATAAGCATAAACATAAACAAAAACAAAGGAAGAGCGTTTACCAAAAAGAGTGTGTGATACGTCTATGGGGTGGAACAGCGTTCTCCTTGTCTAAAATATAATAAAAAGGCACACATATATGGATAGAACTTCTAATTAAAACATGAAGAGCATACGCCAGGTATGTATAACAATTAAAAACCTGGAAAAGCAAGAAAATGTACAATGGATATACAAGTAGAGCCTAAGGACTTATTTAAAAAATGGAAAACATATAATAAAACATAGCTTTTAATTGTGACTACAAATATGTATGAACAACTTTGTAGATAAACAATAAATTGACAGGAAAATAAAGAAAGAGCGTTTACCAAATTACCACATAGAAAGTATGTAGACACGTCTATGGGGTGGAGTAACCACTCTTGTCAATCTAGAACAGAATGAATTAAAAAAACATTAACATGAGAGCGCAAAGAAGAATTGTATCTATATATACTTCAATTGACATGTATGCTAAAAACATATATAGCCCCCATTAATATGTATGTAGAGCAGAATGTACAGCAACATGGGCCACTAACTTTGAAGGAAGAGCTTTGTCTGTGTATATGTGAAAACCAGATAAGGCTACTTAAGATAATATAGACTCTAATGTAAAGGGAGCTAAAGTGGATTGTAGACTTTTTCCATTTGTATAGGATTAATGTTACCTGGTATCACGGAGTGGAGGAGTAGCCTAGTGGTTAGAGCACTGGCTTGGTAACCAAACAACCAGAGTTCAATTTCCACTAGCACACCTTGGGCAAGTCACTTAACCCTCCATTGCCTTGGAAGAAAGGCCTGGCAATCTACTTCCGGTGACACTGCCAAGAAAACCCAGGAGCTTCTGGGTCACCAGGAGTCAGGACTGACTCTAAGGCACACATTGCATTGCATTTGGTATCACATTGTAGACAAAAAAGTGCAACATTCGCCAATGCACAGCCTGTGTAACAAAAATGAACCAAGGATAACCTCTTTTAACTATTTCAAGGTATGTGTTAATAGTAGTTAGTATAACGCAAGGAAAAGTATAGCATTACTTAGAACACAAGTTGTGCAGCAAACATGAGCCGAAAAAACCTTAATATACAATAATGTTTCATACATATAAAATTTTGATGAGTCATTTAAAACAAAGCACTTGTGCAACACTGCATAGACTGCGACCTGTATAGTAGGAAAAAAATGAGAAGAACCCTTATTTCTCCAGGACCAAGCAGGAAGTCAGTCCTCACATATGGGTGAAGTCGGCGCCGACGGAGCCCCCGTGCAGAGCATTTCCCCAGCTTTCTAAGAAAGCCTTTGGGAATGCAGCGCGCTTGCGCGGTCCCCTTCCCGCCCAAGGGTGCCATCTTGCTCGGTCTTCTTTTTTCCGCGGAGCCCGACGGACGTAGTTCGTTTTTCGCCGAGGAAAAAGTTGATTACCCTGTTTTTTGTCTTCCTTCTTCGGTTCAACGCCAGATCCTTAACCCGCCTGGGCCCGATACGCCGGTATCGAGCCCAATCTCTTATTTTCGTTTTTTGTCCTTAGTGACTAGCATTCGCGCCATTTTATTTTTTCACTGGCAGCCCTGTCTTTCGACCTCGCAGGGGACCTTTTCCCCCGATGGCTGCCAGCGGGTTTAAAAAGTGTGATCGATGTAAGAAACTTATGTCTCTCACCGACACACATGACTGCTGCCTCCGCTGCCTCGGACCCGATCATGACCCGATTATCTGTGGTCCGTGTGGAAAAATGTCCTCGAAGGCGTTGAGGAGTCAGCAGCACCAAAAGGAAAGAATCTGCTCTGACTCCGCGTCCGGACGGGCCCGGACTTCGTCAGAGGCCTCGACGTCTCAGGACTCCGGCCCCGAGCAGCGTCGGGGTTCCTCTGAGTGGGGGTCTCCCTCGTGGGAGCAGCGCAGGAAGAAGAAACCCATGAGGGTGTCGTCGGAGGATGCACTTGGTTCCTCGAGGGCCAAGTCGCATAGCTCCGATTTCCGTCCCAGGTCTTCGGAATCGGAGAGGCCTGCAAAACAACCTTGTATCGAGATGGAGTCTCATGGACACGTGAGTACTGTAGTCCTCGTGGACTCTCCTCCAGGGGAGCCGACGTCGGGCCTGACACCATCGGGGCCCGAGTCGGGGGCTGCTGAGTCTCCTGAGCTCGGACTCAGGTTGACGGCCTTGGAGAGCAGCTTGGCTGCCTTCATGGAACAGCAGCGGGCACTGATCGCCGGTCTCGCCAGTGCATCTGCCCCGACCACCGGGACATCGACGTCCAAGTCAACCCCGGAGGCCGAGTCGATCCTCGAGTCCATGCGAGCTCTAGTCGATCCTCGGCCAAGGTCTCCCTTGGCCTCCCGTTCGGGACCGAGGTCGTCGACGCCGGTACCCTCGGCGTCGGGGCGGATGGCATCGGTGCTTGCCCGACCGGAACTGCTCGATTCCTCCTCCGAGGAGTCGGGCTGGGAGACGGAGGATGAGGAGTCACCCGACACCTTTCGGACTCGGTGTGTCCCATCGGACTCACCGGAGTCCGAACCTCGGAGATGATCCCCACCAGAGGATACTCGGTTCTCGGACTTCGTGTGGGATATGGCCAAGGCCTTGGCATTCCCCGCGGATCCCGAGGAGGAGCCTCAAGACAAAGAGCTCGAGGCCCTCCAGTATGACTCTCCCCCAAAGGAGGCCTTTACTGTACCAGTTCCTCCGATGCTGGAGCGGCTGCTCTTCCACATGTGGGAGACCCCGGCCTCGACGCTGGTGTTAAGCAAGCGGGTCGATTCCATCTATCGAGTCCACAAGAGCCCAAAAGGCACAATTACCGCACCACTCCATGGTTGTGGAATCGGCCATGCATCGTCTGAAGAGTCAGAAGATGCACTCCTTGGTGCCTCCCCGCCGGGAGGCCCGGAACCTGGATGCCCTTGGTAAGAAGTGCTTCCAGGGCTCTA
Source organism: Ichthyophis bannanicus (assembly GCA_033557465.1). Classification (NCBI taxonomy): domain Eukaryota; kingdom Metazoa; phylum Chordata; class Amphibia; order Gymnophiona; family Ichthyophiidae; genus Ichthyophis; species Ichthyophis bannanicus. The sequence goes on from CM066034.1 coordinate 554,257,268, forward strand.
TGCTTGCTTGCTGTGTCCAGACATACCAGCTGCAAAAGTCCAACACCAAAGGCAAGAGATCACGCCAACGCCAAAACACAGTCCAAAACGTGATCTAAGTGGAAAAACACTTTATTAGTCAAAGACTCTTGTCAACCCGACACAGGCCGTGTTTCACAAACCTTCGTCAGGGGTTGATCTGGTAGAATCCTATAGACATAAAAAAACACAAATATTTGACACTCAAGTATACCTAAAATAATGTGAATAGAACAGAACACTATATATAATCCATAAAATCTATAAACAGACTAATACAATAATCATAAATAATTAAAAAGGTTAAAAAACATCATAAATATAATATAAAATCAATAAAAAATCAATAACAACCATACTACAATACTACATAACACACAAAATATTTTTATACATCACAATTTTGTTCCATGATACATTTTGTAAGTACCCATAATGTAAATACGTTCTAACTTTTTACTGTTCAAATGTTATATTGTTACTTGTAAATAGTTCCACCTGTTCTATGTAAAACGACTAGGTATGCGCTTTAACATACCATATAACTTACTGTTCCTTGTAAACCGCACTTGATACTTGGGAAAGAGCGGTATAGAAATAAGTGTTAAATAAATAAATAAATAAATAAAAAAGAAGAAGGGAAACATAGATACGCTACTATAAATAATGAGATAAAAACATACTATATAAATATAACTGTCAAAGTCAGTATAAACTGATAAAAACAAACAGACCAGAAATGTGACAAACAAAGAGTACCTCTGCAGGATGGCCCATCAAGGTGGCCTCTAGAGGAAACCGTACTTGTCAGGCTAAATGTAGAAAAAACCAGAAAAATAGATAGCTATAAATGCCACTTATCAATAAAATCTATCATAAGGTGCAGCTAAACTAAAAGAAACCACCGAGAGCAAATTATGTAACAGAATAAATAAATAAATACAGCATCAGCTTATAAAATACATATACTAACATCATAAGAAACTCAAAAGTTAAAAAATATATATAAATTATATATATAAAAAAAGGGGACATAGTGACTGGAGAGAAGAAGCACGCAGCAGGAGCGAAAGGGATATTTTCGTATCAAAGGCAAATTATGCCACAATGTTTACTAAACAAAAACTGACTGTGTCACAATGACAGGCTCTAGAACTTGAAGCAACCAATAAAAATGTTGATACTGTCTTCTAAACTACATAGACTGAATCACTCTATATCAACGAAACACATTATAGAGTCAAATAGTCCGTCGTGGTGTTTATTGAAACCGGAGGAGAGCCGTAGCACTCACGGCCAGCTCAAAAAACATACGGAATAAGTATTTAAACCAATAAAATGTTGATGCTATCTTCTAGGCTCATAGATTAAACACTCTATATCAGCGATATCTATTATATAGTAAAACAATCGATCAGGATATTTACTAAAACCGAAAAAGAGCTGTACCCATGGCAGACTCAGAAACATTCAGAACCAGTATTAAAACCAAAATGTGAATACTAGGATAAAATCCTCATAAATAATTAACACTCATATAGATGATATAAATTATATGTAATCAGAACCCTTAGGCCGACATCCCCATATAGATCAGTATTTAAAAAACATGAAAGTCATAAAACTCGGACATATGATGCCTAAGGTCGAGGCCAGATGATCAGGAGACTACGTGCTGCCTAGAAAACTTTATACACACTAAACTGGTGGAACTAATAACGTTAAAAACTTTTAAGAAAACGTGGCTGCAATATTAAAAAATCTTTTACAGTTCCCATACCTCAATCGTTTGCCGTATTCATAAAAAACTCCAAAAGATTTGGCTTCAGAAGCTCTGGCACCGCATATCTTCCGATAAAACAATTCGATCTAAGCAACGCCAGCTCATGCGCATGGGCTAAGTAAACTACTATGAGCGGAAAAAAAAGGAGGCGTGTCAATGGGTGGAGTCAACTACTTCGGGTAATGTAAGGCCGCGGGCCCCCGTTCCTGTGGCCGCTCCTAACCGGGGGGGTGGCGCACGGGACGGGTTGAGTACCGCGCGGTCCGGCGACCTCATTGGCTCCCGTGGTGTTTTGAAATGCGCGGGAGCCAATGAGAGGGCTGGGGCTTGGGTCAGTGAGGGGGGGTGGTGCGGGGACTCGGCGCTGCTCCGGCCGTTGGCGGTGTGAGTCAGGAGGCGCCGGACGTGTCGGAGTGAGCTGCTGGTGAACCCCTACCTTAGTTGTGTGGCGGGGAGACGCAGACGGACAGTGTTTGGGGCCTCAGAGCGGCTGAATCGACGTCCAGTGTGTCAGCAGCTGGGGTCTCGGACAGCGGCGGGTTTTCCTGGCGGCGGTTTTTCCTGGCTGACGGCAGCGGCCCGGGCGGAGCGGCAGGGGGTTTCTTCCTGCAGGCAAGTGGTTCCCAGCATTTATAACATCTATTATATTATAGATATAGTTAACACTGTGGTTCCCTGTAGGCTGGGTGGTACGGGGTAGTTAAGGATAAAAAATAAATAAATAAATAAAAGGCAAAGATACATACATAATTAAATTAAATAGCTTTTTACAGGGTTCCTCCAGCTTACGCGTGCCATGTCCGGTAGAGGAAAAAAAGGGGGTCCCAGGCAGAGGAAAGGGTCAGTCAAGGGCAGCACGGGATCTAAGGGGGCGGGTGGGGCAGCTGCCTCTGGGCCTGACGGGCGACCAGCTCAGGTAGGCGGAGGGGTGTCTGTGTATGGTGGTGGGCCCCACGGGCCAGACACTCCCGGCGTCAGAGGGCGGGGGGGCCCGGGGCAGAGCTCCTAGCAGTAGCAGGGTGGCCAGACGGGGCACTAGCTCCGTGGGAGGTTCAGGGCATGAGGGGCAGGTGCGGAGGGGGGTTTCGGCTGACCCTGTAGCTCGGGGTAGTCGAGACAGGTCTAGGGGGCCGGCAAGAGGTATCTCAGGGCTTGGAGTGGCTCACGGGTCTTTAGATGGCCCGGGTGTTGGCACGGTTCCTGCGGTGGGTGGTGATGGTGTAAACCTGCAAGGAGGTGGTACGGATTTGGCGGAGGCAAGTCTAGGAGGTTTGTCGGCTGCTGCGGGTGTGGGTTACTCGCCAACATGGGTGCATTGGCAGGGCGGGGGTCAAGGCTCTTCCCGTGCAGAGTGGCTAGGGGCATGGCAGTCTCCGTGGGCTATGGCAGGTGTCCCTTCGCCTTTTCCTGTTTTTTCTCCACATGTTTCTCCCGGATGGCACTACTTGGGACATCCTTTGATGGCTGCTGCTGGACAGAGGGACGGCGTGACGGCGAGCACAGGCGGAAGCCCCTTGCCTGTCGGAACCGGGGGAGGATCTGAAGCTTCGGCGTCGACGCGACAGGAGACAGGCGTGGCTACCGCGGTGGCGTCACCTGCTGCAGGTGAGTTGGATGCTGGCGCTGCGGTGTGGGCTGCTGGCGATGCGGTGCGGGATGATGGCACGGCAGTGCGGGATGATGGCGCGGCGGTGGGAGGTGGTACTCGGCCAGCCGATGGGGGTAAGAAACGCGTGAACAAGAGGAGGCGGCATTCTTGTCATCGGCGTAGGCGTTCGGGATCCTCCTCTTCTTCAACCTTTGAGTCTTCGTCCGGTTCTATTTCGGACGGATTGGGCCGGGGTCGGGAGGCCAATGGTGATGCGGGACGTGCGGGACAGGTTGGTGCGGCGCCCTCGGTGGCGGTTTTCTCTGAGTTATGGGAGGGAGTGCCAAAGAATCTTCGGAGGAAGATTGTGAAGCGTCACTACTTAGATATTTTCCGTTTACTTGAAGGCCGCAAACGGTCAGGGGATAGTCGGAGGAAGCGTAAGGAGGATGAGAAGGCTGGTAGGGTTAAGAGAGTGGCGCGGAATGTGGTCAATTGGACTCGGGCCTTCCTGCGCTTGGCTAGTGTATGGGGGCATTCGCATCCGGAGCAGTATGGTATGCTTCTGGCTTACGCGGATTCCATCCTAGAGGCATCACAGACTCATGAGGGTTGGGCTTGGCTCAACTATGATGAGAAATTCTGTGATAAGATGGAAGAGAATCAAATGCTTTCCTGGGGAACGCAAGACATTAATCTTTGGCTGACGCAGATGGCGATCAGACCGGTAGGCGGAAGTGTGAGCGGGCAAAAAGGTGGATTGTCCGTCACCACGAGGGCGGATCGGCCCTTTCGATCGGGCGTGCCCCCTGTTTTGCAGAGAACTCCGGGGGGGGGGGGGGAGCTGGGGACTTGTGCTGGCGGTTCAACAAGTCTTCATGCCCCTTTCCGGATTGCAAATTCCGGCACGCTTGCTCCATCTGTAATGGGAGCCACTCAGCACTCAAATGTGTCAAAAAGAGTGTCGGGGGAGCCGCGGTTCCCCCCCACAAGTAGTAGAGGCTTGTGGAGTTTGGCCCCCACTCCTGTTGCGATTGATGTTTTAGGTCCGTGGCTTAAGAGATATCCAAGGAGACAGGTAAGTTGCATTTTAGAGAATGGGTTTAAGGAGGGGTTTCCTATACCGGTAGTAGGTAGCGTAGGGGCGAACAAGGCCCGGAATTCGCCTTCCGTTCGGCATTTTGCGCAGCTGGTTCGGGATAAGTTGGCAACCGAGATTGAGTTAGGTAGGGTAGCGGGCCCTTTCGGAGAACAGCCTTTCGCTGATTTTGTGGTATCTCCTTTGGGTATCATTCCAAAGAAGGAGCCGGGAAAGTATCGCTTAATACATAATCTTTCCTTTCCCATTGGTTCCTCGGTCAATGATCACATTCCTCGGGAATTGTGCGCAGTACGTTACGCCTCCTTTGATGAGGCTGTCGAGCTCGTGCGAGCATGTGGGCCTGGGTGCTTGCTGGCGAAAGTGGATATTGAATCCGCCTTCTGTTTATTGCCGGTGCACCCGTCGGCCTTTCATTTGTTGGGGTTTTGCTTCGAAGGACAATTTTACTTTGATAAGAGCATGCCTATGGGTTGTTCGATTTCCTGTGCTTATTTCGAACAGTTTAGCTCGTTTTTACATTGGGCATTTGTTGACTGGGTGGGGTGTGGCACTGTGGTGCATTACTTAGATGACTTTCTCTTTGTTGGACCTGCGCATACGGGGCAGTGTAAGGCATTGTTGGACGGTTTTGTCCGATTAGCCCAGGTGTGGGGTGTTCCCTTAGCTTCGGGTAAGACTGAGGGTCCGGCGACTACTCTTACCTTTTTGGGAGTTGAGCTGGATTCCGTGGCACTTGTAGCCCGCCTGCCGGAAGAGAAAGTTACGCGGCTGCGGGTGTTGGTTGCTAATGCGCTGGTTTCCAGCAAGCTGACGTTGCGAGAGATGCAGTCCTTGGTGGGTTCACTTAATTTTGCTTGTAGAGTTATCCCGATGGGGAGAGTATTTTTGCGTCGGCTGGCAGCTGCTACTGCAGGTGTTACTAAGCCTCATCATTGGATACGGATGTCACGCAGCCTGCGGGCGGACTTGAGGATCTGGGACGAGTTCCTAGGTAACTTCAATGGTACCACGGTTTTGAGAGGCCGTGAGGTGACTTCTGCGGATCTGCAGTTGTATAATGATGCGACTGGGGGTTTGGGCTTGGGGATTTATTTTGGGGGCTCTTGGTGCGCCTAGGGCTGGCCGCAGTCCTGGTGGGACGTGGGGCTTACGAAGAATATTACCTTCCTCGAGTTGTTCCCCATTTTGGTGGTCATGTCATTATGGCCTGACAGACTCAGAAATCGTAAAGTTCTTTGGTGGTGCGATAATGAAGCCGTGGTGTCAGTGCTCAATAATTATTCCCCAAGATGCAGGCCTGTAGCCGACCTGATGCGGCAGGTGGTTTTCGCTTGTTTACAGTTGAATCTTGTGATTAAGGCTCATCATATTCCGGGGAGTCATAACACGATTGCTGATGCTCTTTCCCGTTTTAAGTGGGAGCTGTTTCGGACCTTGGCACCAGATGCGGACGAAGAGGGCTCATCGGTCAAAGGAGCATTTATGGCGGATTGGCCTCCTGCCATGATGGAGCTGCTGCGGAATTCCGTCTCTTCGGCAACGTGGGTAGCTTATCAACGGGGCTGCTGCAGTGTGGTCTCCTTCTTGGTACTTCACGGATGGCTGGAGGGTCCAGCCTCGGATCAGCTGCTGGGTCAGTATGTGTCGGCAGCTAAGGCTGCGGGACTGTCGCGGACTACTGTCCGGAGAAATTTGGCGGGCTTCTCCTTTTTTGCGCGGGCCCTAGGGTGGGGGGGGGGGGCGGGCGGGGTTTTTTTAACACGTATGCTTTTGCGTGGTTGGGAGCAGTCCTGCCCTTCTTCGGGTGATTGGCAGCGTCCCATCACGCATGACTTGCTGCGGCGTTTATGCAGCGCATTGCCTCAAGTGGTTTCATCATCGTATGAAGGGGTGCTCTTTCGGGCTGTCTTTTCGGTAGCCTTTTTTGGCGCGTTTCGGGTGGGTGAATTGGTTGCAGAGTCGGGTCGGATTCGCAATGGGAGGGAGGTCCAGCTAAATCATGTGCAATTGATCGGGGGTGGGGTTCGTATCCGCCTTGCCCGTTCTAAGACGGATCAGGCGGGGAGAGGTATGTGGGTGGAATTGACAGTGGTTCGGGGCTCTCCCTCGTGTCCTGTGGCGTTACTACAGGCGTACTTACGCGTGCGTCTGGATACCGGCGGTAGCCTTTTTATACATCAGGATGCGCGGGTTCTTATGCGTTTTCAGTTTGCGGCGGTGCTGCGGCTGTCCTTACGGCTGATTGGTGAGGATCCTGGTGCGTTCGCCCCTCACTCCTTCCGGATTGGGGCGGCGACTAGTGCAGCGGCTGCAGGACTGCCTGAACAGGAGATACAGCGGATAGGGAGATGGCGGTCGCGGGCCTTCCATAGCTACGTGCGTTTGTAAGGGTGGGGGGGGGCGCTAACTGTTCTATTCTTTCTGTTGCAGATGCAAGGCCAGGATCGTGTTGTTGGGTGATTGGCCACTCCTTTGTGTTCTGGGCTGGTTGGAGAGCAGCGATGCGCCCGATGGGGCTGAATTTGGGGCTTCCAGAGCGTGCGCTGACCATCACATGGCTGGGTGAGCGCAGACTCCGGTGGATCCAGCTTTTGCCCTTGCTTCGGCACCACCAGCGTTCAAGAGGTACACCGGACATCTTGCTGCTCCACTTAGGTGGCAACGACCTGGTTTCCTGGACTTGCCGACAGTTGATTCGAGCAGTTGTAAAGAACTTTGGGGTGGTGTTGGGGATGTTTCCAGGTGTCATATTGGTTTGGTCTGATATCATTCCAAGGCCGGCCTGTTGGGCTCAGCGACGGTGGTCACGGGGTGTGACGAAGATTAACCGTCAAATTGGCAGATGGGTGGGTGAGCAGGGAGGCTGTCAAATCCTGCACCCTTGGGTGGACGTTCAGTGCACTGGCCACTACAGGTCAGATGGCGTGCACTTGTCCCCGGTGGGGTTGGATTTACTACTTAACGATTGGCAGGAGGCCTTGGAAGTTATTAGGTTGGGGGCGAGGGCTGGTCGCAGCTTACCTTTGGGGGGCGGCTCTGGTCGTGGCTGACCTGAGCCGGTGGCGGGATCCCGGAGGTTTCCGGGGTCCGGAGCCGGTGGCAAGCATGAGGGCGGGGGTGGGGTACCTCCGACCCGGTTAATCCCTCAGGTTTTTGCTAATAATATGGCGAAGCCGGAAGAGGGAGGGCGTGGAAAATTGTCAGGCCTGTACCCGGCGGAAGCGGATGCGGCGTCACCTTGCTACTAACATGGCTGGTGAGGGCTCACTCTGCTTGGGGGGGGGAGATATAATGTGTTGATTTGTATTGGTTGGTTTGTTAAAAAGGTTATTAAAGCTACGACCAGTTTAAGTCCATGGTTGTTGTCATGTGTTTTGTTTGAACTCAGTGGTTTGGAGGGGAAAAATTAGTGGGGGTGGCTGAGAAGGGCGAGAGGCGACGTGTCCGCCTTACCCGGTTAATGTAAGGCTGTGGGCCCCCGTTCCCGTGGCCACTCCTAACCGGGGGGGGCGGCAGTTCGCTCGCGCCCCCGCGTTTTCGGCGGCGCACGGGACGGGTTGAGTACCGCACGGTCCGGCGACCTCATTGGCTCCCGTGGCGTTTTGAAACACGCGGGAGCCAATGAGAGGGCTGGGGCCTGGGTCAGCGAGGGGGGGTGGTGCAGGGACTCGGCGCTGCTCCGGCCGTTGACGGTGTGAGTCAGGAGGCGCCGGACGTCCCACCCGCCCGCCCTTGCTTGGGGACGCTCGGTCTACGGGGGTAGTGGGTTGTTGCAGCTCGGGGGGAGGAGTTTGTTTTTGGCGGGATCCCGGAGGTTTCCGGGGTCCGGAGCCGGTGGCAAGCATGAGGGCGGGGGTGGGGTACCCCCGACCCGGTTAATCCCTCAGGTTTTTGCTAATAATATGGCGAAGCCGGAAGAGGGAGGGTGTGGAAAATTGTCGGGCCTGTACCTGGCGGAAGCAGATGCGGCGTCACCTTGCTACTAACATGGCTGGTGAGGGCTCGCTCTGCTTGGGGGGGGGGGAGTTATAATGTGTTGATTTGTATTGGTTGGTTTGTTAAAAAGGTTATTAAAGCTGCGACCAGTTTAAGTCCATGGTTGTTGTCATGTGTTTTGTTTTAATTCAGTGGTTTGGAGGGGAAAAATTAGTGGGGGTGGCTGAGAAGGGCGGGAGGCGACGTGTCCGCCTTACCCGGTTATGGTTGCAATAAAATCCTATAAGCCTTGAATAGGAATGTCACTCGTTGTTGTAGATACAAAGAACCCATTCTAAAAAATGAAAAGGTCTTTATTAACTAGTGCAAACAGAAAGTATAAAAAAAAAACAAAAATAAAAATAAAGAATAAAAAATAATAAATAATAACTTCGGATCTTGTTGCAATGAAATCCTGTAAACGTTGGATAGGAATGTCACTTGTTATTACAGATACAAAAAACCCGTTTGAGAAAATGAAAAGATTCATTATTATGCGCTGGTGATATAGAACAAACAGAAAATATAGAAGGAAACTAGAAAAATAGATAAAGAAGAAAATAATACAATGCATCGTATGTCCGAGTTTTATGACTTTCATGTTTTTTAAATACTTATCTATATGGGGATGTCGGCCTAAGGGTTCTGATTACATATAATTTATATCATCTATATGAGTGTTAATTATTTATGAGGATTTTATCCTAGTATTCACATTTGGTTTTAATACTGGTTCTGAATGTTTCTGAGTCTGCCGTGGGTACGGCTCTTTTTCGGTTTTAGTAAATATCCTGATCGATTGTTTTACTATATAATAGATATCGCTGATATAGAGTGTTTAATCTATGAGCCTAGAAGATAGCATCAACATTTTATTGGTTTAAATACTTATTCCGTATGTTTTTTGAGCTGGCCGTGAGTGCTACGGCTCTCCTCCGGTTTCAATAAACACCACGACGGACTATTTGACTCTATAATGTGTTTCGTTGATATAGAGTGATTCAGTCTATGTAGTTTAGAAGACAGTATCAACATTTTTATTGGTTGCTTCAAGTTCTAGAGCCTGTCATTGTGACACAGCCAGTTTTTGTTTAGTAAACATTGTGGCATAATTTGCCTTTGATACGAAAATATCCCTTTCGCTCCTGCTGCGTGCTTCTTCTCTCCAGTCACTATGTCCCCTTTTTTTATATATATAATTTATATATATTTTTTAACTTTTGAGTTTCTTATGATGTTAGTATATGTATTTTATAAGCTGATGCTGTATGTATTTATTTATTTATTCTTTTAGATAATTTGCTCTCGGTGGTTTCTTTTAGTTTAGCTGCACCTTATGATAGATTTTATTGATAAGTGGCATTTATAGCTATCTATTTTTCTAGTTTTTTCTACATTTAGCCTGACAAGTATGGTTTCCTCTAGAGGCCACCTTTGATGGGCCATCCTGCAGAGGTACTCTTTGTTTGTCACATTTCTGGTCTGTTTGTTTTTATCAGTTTATTCTGACTTTGACAGTTATATTTATATAGTATGTTATGGTTATGGTTTAGGCACTTGATATACCGCCCTTTACTTGCGCATCAGAGCGGTTTACATGTATGTATATACTAACAGGTACTTTTTATTCCCTTGCCCCCTTATCTCATTATTTATAGTAGCGTATCCATGTTTCCCTTCTTCTTTTTTATTGATTTTTTATTGATTTTATATTATATTTGTGATGTTTTTTAACCTTTTTAATTATTTATGATTATTGTATTAGTCTGTTTATAGATTTTATGGATTATATTTAATGTTCTGTTCTATTCACATTATTTTAGGTATACTTGAGTGTCAAATATTTGTGTTTTTTTATGTCTATAGGATTCTACCAGATCAACCCCTGACGAAGGTTTGCGAAACACAGCCTGTGTCGGGTTGACAAGAGTCTTTGACTAATAAAGTGTTTTTCCACTTAGATCACGTTTTGGACTGTGTTTCAGACATACCAGCTGTACATGGGCATGTACCTTCGAGACCTGGCGAAGGAGATTGCCGGGTTTTCTGCTGGTCTCTCCGAGGAACCTTTGCAGAGGTTCAATGCCTTGTCCACGGTTATTAGAGAGTGCTCGAAGTTTATCTCTCGAGCAGCCTATGATGGCTTCGAGGCTTCGGCCCGAGTAACTGGGGCCGGCATCGGTGCCCGCCGACAGGCTTGGCTACAGTCATCGGACCTCGAGCCATGGGTGCAGGACAAGTTGGTCGATGTACCCTGCCGAGGTGAAAACCTCTTTGGCAAGCCCATGGCTGAGAAGGCTGCAGAACTCGAGACCGAGACTCTGACCCGGACTAGACTGTCCAGGAAAACCTCTGCCCCTTCTCAAAAGAAGAAGGGCTCGGGAAAAAAGACCTTTTTACCCAAGGAAGGCATCTACCTATAAACAGTACCCACATTATCAGGCCTCTGTAGCTCCCCCACAGGGTCAGCAGGCCAAGGGGCAGGGTCATGGGCCCCGTAGGCAGAAGGCCCCCAAGCCACCAACACCGGCTCCTACACAGCAGGGCAGGGGTTTTTGACTCCAAAAGCATAGCCTTTCCTCCTCAGCTGGCTCACATCAGCACAGGAGGCCGGCTGGCCCTATTTGCCCACAGGTGGACAGCTGTCACACAGGATACCTGGGTACTCCATATAGTCCAAAGGGGCTATCTTCTCCATTTTCACCAGGTACCTCCCTCCTATTTTCCAGGGGAGCCTCCAAGACTCCCTCTGCACAGGGACTTACTCCTATAGGAGTTAGCAAGTCTGCTAAAGGAACAGGCTGTGGAACCGGTGCCCCACCACCTGAGAGGTCAAGACTTTTATTCCAGGTACTTTCTAGTACCAAAAAGAACAGGAGGCCTCAGACCCATCCTAGACTTGCGAAACCTCAACAAGTTCCTGGAGAGGGAAAAGTTCAAGATGCTCACCCTTGGAATTCTGCTGCCCTACCTCCAGCAGGGAGACTGGCTACGCTCCTTAGATCTAAAGGATGCGTTTACTCACATCCTCATTCATCCAGACCACAGACAATATCTCAGGTTTGTCATGGGGGGAAACCACTACCAGTACAGAGTACTGCCCTTTGGCCTAACCTCCACCCCCAGGGTGTTCACAAAGTGCCTGGCGGTGGTGGCAGCCTACCTGAGGCTTCAAGGCCTTTTTGTGTTCCCATACCTGGACAACTGGCTCATAAGAGGCCAGTCTTCACAGGAGGCCAGTCAAGCCGCCTTTAGCACTGTTGCTCTACTTCAGCACTTGGGGTTTGTCATAAACTTCGCAAAGTCCACTTTGCACCCGTCCCAGAACATGGAGTTCATAGGGGCAAGGTTGGACACCCATCAGGCGAAGGCTTTTCTACCCGTGGACAGAGCCCACAGATTGATGGATATAGCCAGACAGTTTCACAGCAATTCCCTGGTCTCCGCCAGGCAATTCCTGAAGCTTCTCAGCCATATGGCTTCCACGGTTCATGTAACCCCCAATGCCCGCCTGCATATGAGGCCTGCTCAGTGGAGTCTCAGAACTCAGTGGCATCAGGCCACGGGGAGTCTTGGAGACAAAGTGAGAGTATCCACACTGCTTGCCTCCTCCCTGCAATGGTGGCTTCATCTTCCGAATCTAGTGCTCCGGGTGTTTTTTCAGACACCTGCACACTCTCGAGTGCTGACAACCAATGCTTCTCTTCAAGGTTGGGGTGCACATTGCCAAAGTGCATGTACTCAGGGTCTCTGGACCTCTTGGGAAGCTGCACAGCAGATCAATCTCTTGGATCTACGAGCTATCCGCTTAGCTCTGAGAGCCTTCTCTCATCTCATGTCTCAGCAGTCTGTACTGGTCCAGACGGACAATCAAGTTGCCATGTTTTATGTGAACAAGCAAGGAGGCACAGGCTCCTTCCTTCTATCTCAAGAAGCACAACGGCTGTGCTCCTGGGCAGTCGATCACGGCATCCTTCTCAAAGCAGTCTACCTCCCAGTCCAGGAGAATTACCTGGCGGACAGACTAAGCAGGATCTTGCAACCACACGAATGGAGATTGAATCCATTAGTGGTTCAGCAGATTTTTATGAGATGGGGCCTTCCGACCATGGATCTTTTTGCCAGTCCTCTGAACCAGCAACTTCCAAGATTCTGTTCCAGACAACCACATCCTCTCAGAGTAGCAGCGGATGCGTTTCTCATCCCGTGGTCTAAGGGCCTTCTATATGCTTTTCCTCCCACGCCTCTAGTATCCAGAACACTGTTCAAAGTGCTCAAAGACGGGGCCTCAATGATTTTGATAGCCCCCAGGTGGCCGAGGCAACCGTGGTTTCCACTTCTGCTACAGCTGGCAGTGGACACTCCTATTCCTCTGGGGATACAACACGATCTCCTGTCGCAGGAACAGGGATCTCTCTTACACCCCAATCTCCAGTCCCTTCACTTGATGGCCTGGCTGCTGAAAGGGTAGTTCTAGCTCCCCTACTACTGCCTACAGAGGTGGAAGACGTGGTCTTAGCCTCTAGAAGACAATCCACCAGAAAATCTTACGCTCTTAAGTGGCATAGATTCTCTGCCTGGTGTACTCAGCACAACGAGAACCCTTTCTCGTGCCTGGTACCTGTGGTGTTGCAATATTTGCTTTACCTATCCAATCTAGGCCTTAAGTCCAATTCTGTCAGAGTTCACCTCAGTGCTCTTTCAGCACACCACTCTCCAGTGGAAGGATGGTCTCTTTCAAGCCATCCTTTGGTGGCTTGTTTCCTCAAGCCATCCTTTGGTGGCTTGTTTCCTCAGAGGCCTACTTTTGCTTAAGCCTCCTCTACGTCCACCTGCCCCTGAGTGGGACTTAAATGTGGTCTTACAGCGGATTACTTGTCTGCCATTTGAACCCATGGCTACCTGTCCTCTACGGTTTCTCTCCTGGAAAACCTTGTTTCTGGTAGCCCTTACCTCTGCTAGACGTGTCAGTGAGCTTCAGGCACTCGTGTCTGATGCCCCTTACACTAGGTTCTATAGGAACAGAGTAGTCTTACGGACTCACCCTAAGTTCCTTCCTAAGGTTGTCTCCTCTTTCCACCTCAATCAAGAGGTGGTTCTTCTGACTTTCTTTCCCAGGCCACATGCCAGCCGGGCTGAGATGGTCTTGCATACCCTGGACTGTAGGAGGGCGTTGTCCTTCTACCTTGACCGCACGTGGGAACACCGAAGGGCTGTTCAGCTCTTCGTTTCTTTTGACCCCAATAAGTTGGGGTTACCTGTCTCCAAGCATACTTTGTCTATATGGGTAGCTGACTGTATCACCTGGGCTTATAGGGCAGCCGGCCTCTTGTTGGAGGGTCGAGTTACGGCTCATCGTGTCAGGGCGAAGGCTGCGTCAGTGGCTCATCTCCGCTCTGTTCCATTGGCAGACATCTGCGGGGCTGCTACTTGGTCTTCAAGCCAGACGTTTGCGGCCCATTACTGCCTTGAGAGGGAGTCCCGCAGGGACAGTGCTTTCGGACAGGCAGTACTCCATAATCTCTTTGAGGTTTAGACAACTCCTACCCTCCAGTCCTGATGTTGGGCTACCGATTGGGGGCATTCTCAGAGAAGATTCCTTCCTTACGTACTGACGCTCTAGAGGGAGCTCATTTTTTCAGCTTGGGGTCTCCGGTAGCCTTAAGCTGGGGAGTCCCATATGTGAGGACTGACTTCCTGCTTGGTCCTGGAGAAAGAGTAGTTACTCACCTGTAACAGGTGTTCTCCAGGAGCAGCAGGAATCAGTCCACACAACCCTCCCTCCTCCCCTTGCAGTTGCAGTCATATCATTAATTTTGTTATTTTTTGCTGTCTTTTAGCTATGTCATCAGACTGAGCAAGATGGCACCCTTGGGCGGGTAGGGGACCGCGCATGCGCGCTGCATTCCCAAAGGCTTTCTTAGAAAGCTGGGGAAATGCTCCGCATGGGGGCTCCATCGGCACCGATGTCACCCATATGTGAGGACTGATTCCTGCTGCTCCTGGAGAACACCTGTTACAGGTGAGTAACTACTCTAAATATGTAAAAAAAATAAAAAAAAATATGTGACTTAGCAATCCCATTCAAAACAAAAAAATATATGTAGTAAAGCACTTGTTGAGAAACAACGCGTGCAGTGAACATAAATCAATTAGAAATAATAAGATCGCAGATAAACTGCTAACAAATACTATTTTACAATAATTGTAAGTAAAAAGAAAAAGAACTGTCAGTTCCTGCAGGTACGGTCCTCTTATCTGGTGGACGCATTTTCTTTTTCTTTTTACTTACAATTATTATATTTATGTGCTTGTCTTTTGCCCCTCTAACTGTAGGTTTATGTTCTATTTCACGTGTTACACATTTTAGCTTTTGTAATATACAATATCGGCATTAGATTGCGCAGTCAATTTTGTTTTGTATAAATACTTTTATATTAACCGGATAGTCGTACCCGGCGCTCCCCCCAACCTACACCTCCAACCCCCCTTTGATCTACCACCCTCTCCCCCCCCCCCCCCTTTCCACAAATGCACAGACAACCATTCTTGGGTAACAAACTGGTCACAGATTTATTTACCAAGTTAACATCAATAACATGCAAAATCCAACATGATCAACAAGCAACCACCACCCCGCCCCCCCCATACAGAGCGATGTGTCACCAGCCATGCTATTAGCAAGGTGACCTCACCTCTGCACCGGCCGCATTCACGTCCACCGGCCAAATTCCTAAAGCCCCTGTCCGACTTTGCCATAGTACTAGCAAAAGTCTACCTGGGGTTGTCTGGGCCGTGGGCACCCCGCTCACGCCCCAATTGGCCTAAGTCTCTGGACCCCGGACACCTCCGGGATCCCGCCACCAGCTCGGGGCATCTAGACTGCCCGAGCTGCCCCCCCTACCAAAGCTGCGACCGATTCCTGACACCCTGCACCACCCGCTCCAATACCTCCTGCCAGTCATTCAGTAGGAGGTCTGCCCCCACCGGAGACAGATGCACCCCGTCACTCCTGTACAAACCTCCGCACTCCACCTCCGCCCACGTATGCATCACCTGATAACCCCCGTGCTCGCATACCCACCGCCCAATCTGCCTGTTGATTTTTGTTAACCCCCGTGACCATCTGCGCTGCCCCCAGCAAGCTGGCCGTGGGACAATATCAGACCAAATGAGCACCACCCCCCAAACATCCTCAAAACCAACACAGCAGCTCTGATCAGCTGTTTGCAAGTCCAGGCTACCAAGTCATTCCCCCCTAGATGCAGCAGGATGATCCCCGGCTGTCCTCGTATGCGCTAATGGTGCCGAAGCAAAGGCAGCAGCTGAGTCCATCGGAGCCCACGCTCACCCAGCCATGATAACGACACCAACGCCGGATCCAGCCCGAGATTCAGCCCGACTGGCCGCACTGCTGCTCGCTCACCAGCCCAGAACACGAAGGAATGCCCCAACAGCCAACACTTCCAAACAGTTTGCCCCCATCTGCAAAAGAAGAAATGTGTTACTCAACCAAGTTCATAATCCCTCTCTTAGACACGAACATACCCTTGGAAAGCACTAGACCGCCATCTGCCTATCCATTGTATCTGCCCCCCTGACAACCCCACCTCGGCCGCGCAGTTCGCCGCCCCGATCCGAAAAAAATGAGCCGCAAATAGGGAAGGGTCCTCCCCTATCTGCCTCATGACCATACGCAAGACCGCCGATACTTGAAACTGCGTCAGCACCTTCGCGTCCCGGTGGATGAAAAAACCGCCTTCATGCCCCAGCCGAACGCCAGAATAGGCCGTAATCAGCGCAACCGGACATGTGGGCCCCCCGATCCCCTTCAAGACGACCCACTGCCCCTTTCCCCGCTGATCCGTTTTGGATCTCGCTAAAAACACCCTCAGCTGCCCTTCGCCCACTCGTACATGTTGCCGCTGTACGCAACCCCACACCCCAGCCTTAACTGAGGCCGCTACCAATTCACTCACCCTGAAGGCTCCAAAGAAAGCCAAGCTGAAAACTGCCCGAAAAAGTAAAGTTTCGTAATGCGAATCCGTCACTTGCGGCAATTCCTTGCACAATCTCACTAGTAATCCATGTGTGATCAGACGCCGCCGATCCGGAGGGGTAGGATGCGAACATTCCCATCCCTGTAATAACCCTAGCTAGGAACCCTCCCCCCGCATAGCCCCAACCCACCGCTCTTGCAAAAAACGCGAAACCCGCCAAATGGCTACACACCGTCGATCTCGTAGCCCCGTGTTCCTTCACACTGACAATATGTTGTCCAAGGAGGTGATCCGCAACCGCCCCTCCTTTCCAACCCCGGGCCCACAAAAACTGAGACACCCTAATCCCACCTTGCCGATAAGCCTCCCATGTCCGCTCTGCCACCGAACTCCTCAGGAGACTTCTCATCTCTGCAGGCCAAAAGTCCACAATTTCCACGGGACCGCACACCCGACCCTGTCCGCTTTTGGTGCCAATCTCCGAAACCGCTCCATCTGCAAATGGGACAGAGCATCAGCAATTCCGTTAGTATGACCCGGTATATGTCGTGCCCTCAATCTGACATTCAAACGCAGACATGTAAAAACTAGGGCCTGCATTAGCGATGCTACTTGGAGACAACGTGGAGAGTAATTATTCACCACGCTCACCACCGCCTCATTATCACACCACCATCGGACCCGACGATTCCTGAACCGATCTGGCCACAATTCCAGCGCTACTAACATAGGAAACAGCTCCAAAAAGGTAATATTATGCAACAATCCAGCTGCATCCCACTCCTGAGGCCATCTGTCTGCACACCAGACTCCCGCGAAGTAAATGCCCAAACCTACCCCCCCTCCCCCCGCAGCATCAGAATAGAGCTGCAAATCTTCGCTGGACATCTCCGCCTCCATCCAAACAGAAATGCCGTTGAAACCCTGCAAAAACCTATCCCACACCCGCAAATCCTCACGCATCGCCCTATTAACTCGGATGCGGTGATGATGCTTGCACACCCCCGTCGTCGCCGCCGCCAATCGCCGAAGAAATACCCGCCCTATTGGGAGCACCCTACATGCAAAGTTCAGCGACCCTAACAACGCCTGCATTTCCTTCAACGTCAACTTCGGCGAGGCCACGGCATTGGCCACCAAAACCCGTAACTTCACCACCTTCTCATCCGGGAGTCACGCTATCATTTCCTCCGAATCCAACTCGATCCCGAGAAAAGTAATCCTGGTCACCGGGCCCACCATCTTGTTATCTGCCAATGGGACCCCTAGCTCCTTCACCATCTCCATAAACCCTGCCAGAAGCTCACTGCAGCCATTCGACCGCGCTGCTCCAACAAACAGAAAATCGTCCAAGTAATGCACCACCTCCGGCCGCCCGACCTTCTGAATCACTACCCAATGCAAGAACGAACTAAACTTCTCGAAATATGCACACGCTACTGCACAGCCCATGAGCATGCACTTATCGAAATAGAACCCGCCGTCGAATTGGAAGCCGAGCAAATGAAAAGACGAAGGATGCACTAGGAGCAAACAAAATGCTGACTCAATATTCACCTTCGCCATCCAAGCCCCCCGACCGGCCTTCTTAAGTAAATCCCCTGCCCCATCAAAGGCAGCATACTTGACAGTACACCAATTGCGCGGTATGCTATCGTTCACAGACGCCCTGGCTGGACTAGACAGATTGTGAATTAAACAAAATTTACCAGGTTCTTTCTTGGGTATAATCCCCAATGGAGATAACACAAAGCGCAGAAAAGGCGGCTGCCGAAAAAGGCCCACTATTCTACCTAAACTCAACTCCCCCACCAACTTTTCCCGTGCTATTGTCGCTCATCGCTGCACTGTCGCAGAGTTCCGCGCCGAAGCCCCTACAATCACACCCTTAACCGGGATAACAAAACCAAACTGCAATACCGCCCTATCAATACCTTTTGGGCATTGCTTAAGCCACTCCCGCAACACCTCCACCCTTATTGGGGAGGGGGCCAAACCAAATCCCTTCTAACAACTTGGCTGCCGCACCGGGAGCGGCCCCAGCCCCTTTCTTAACGCATTTTGCCGCCGCATGTACCCCCCCCCCTCCCGCAGTTCGAGCACACATGCCGGAACTTACAGTTCGGGAAAGGGCAAACGTCCCCGCTTCTAATTCCTGCGAGCTTAGTCTGCAAGATGGGGCCTCCGTTCCGAAAGGAACGACTCGCCCCAGCGCTGGCCCCCAACCCACCCCTTCCCCCGCTCGCTCTGGCAGCCCCCGTTCTGGCTGACATCTGTATCAGCCAAAGATTGATATCCTGCATACCCCACGTTAATCCCTTAGTCCCCTCCATCTTGTCGCAAAACTTTTCATCATAGTTAAGCCACGCCCAACCCTCGTGGGTTTGCGAGGCTTCAAGAATAGAATCCACGTAGGCCAGCAATATACCGTACTGGTCTGGGCGATGATGACCCCAAACACTCGCCAAGCGCAAAAAAACCCTCGTCCAGTTTACCACGGACCGAGAAACTTTTTTGATCCGACCGGCCTTTTCATCCTCTTTCCGCTTCTTCCGGCTCTCTCCCGACTGCTTTCGCCCCTCGAGCAAACGGAAGATATCTATATGTTTCCTCTTATGAATTCTGCGCCGCAGCTTCCTCGGGACGCCCTCCCATAACTCCGACCACATAGCCGAAGTAGAATTGCCACCCCCCGATATACCCGCACCCCTTTCGTGCCCCTGGAAACCTAACGTCACATCCTGCTCGCTCAGCGACTCACCAGAAGAGTCCGACGACGATGAGGAAGAGAATTCCGAACTATGGCGTCGCCGACAGACGTGTTTCTTCTTCTTGCTCGCCTTACCCGAACGTTCTCCCTGTGTACCACCCCCATCCGTTCCTGCCCCCCCTCCATCCTTGACTCACCCGTGTCTGCTCCCCCTGCTGCGCTCCACGTGGACTGGCTCGGCCTGCTCTGGTGTAGCTGCTCATTCCGCTGCCGCATGCTGTCTTCCCGTGTCGCTGCCCGATCCTCTTGCACCGCACTGGGAATTGTGTCCCTCGAAGTCATACGCAAAGGCTTCGCTGCCCCAGGCGTGAATCCAGGTGACGCCATCAAGGGTACCTGCGGAGAGATAAAAGGCAAACCAGGAGAAGGAAACCCCGGGGCCCATGCCGGTTGCCAGGCTCCCACCCATGCTGTCCTCGAGGAACCTTGCCCCCCACTCACCCAGAGCTCGGATGGGGTCTGATACCCAGCTAGCCCATACCCTCTTGGTACTGCCGCCCCACCTTCCGGGGTAACTGAGCCACCCACTTCCCTACCGCAGGGACCATACCCCGGCATGTCGTAACCCCCCCAAAAATTGGTACTGGCCCCCATCTCCCACCCATGCTCCCCCACCGTCCCCCTACCCGGCTCCGTTGTTGCCCCTATGGAGCTCCCTTCTAGACTACCACCTACTCTGCCTGCTGCCAGTTCCCCAGCCACTCCGCTCACCACCTGAGGAAGGGACCCTCGACCACTACCTCCAGAACCCCTCCTGGCCCCCCTTGGGACAGCATGTCGTCCCCGAGCCATACGCCTTGCCTCACCTCCACTCTGTTGGATCCGAGGGGCCTCCCCTGCACTCCGCGAACCCCTCGCTCGTCCTCAGTCCGTCCCACGACTCCTTTTATCCCCTCTGCTCCTGTCCACTCCCCCACCCCTGCTCCCACGCC
The DNA here is from genome assembly GCA_033557465.1 of Ichthyophis bannanicus. NCBI lineage: Eukaryota > Metazoa > Chordata > Amphibia > Gymnophiona > Ichthyophiidae > Ichthyophis > Ichthyophis bannanicus. The sequence continues at coordinate 554,277,436 of CM066034.1, forward strand.
CTCTACTCATCTGAGGCCTCTTGGGTGCCATGACTCAGTCTCCACTGGATGCCCAGCTCCTGCCCTTACAATCTTTATAATTCTTCCCTATTTCCTCTTATCCTCCGTTTATTATTATTATTATTAGTTTTCTTTTTTGTTTGTTTCCTGACCTGCCCTGCTCCCCCTCAGGCCTCCACTAACCAACTACACTTAGTTTTGTTTTGTTTTGTTTTGTTTTTTGTTTGGACCTCCCAGCACCCCTACTCGCCTGCACTCGAAGAGCTTGTCACCACCAGCTTTATCCTGCCGTCCCGACTCTCGGTTCTGTCGCCACCGCTAGCACAGCCACCGACCCAGCTCTCTGACTCTGCTGCCCGATCCGAATAACTCCCTGATCTCGCACCGCTGGCAGCCACACTTCACCGCCTCCCGCCGCGCTCCCAGCTCATTCACATGAGCTCAGCTAGAACTGCTGCCAGCTGAGCACATGTCCTGCCTTGGCCGCTGATTGGCTCGAGCACACGCAATCGCGCGCGCAGCCAATCGTTTCAAAGGACGCATAGCGTCCTCGCCGCCACTACTCTCTCTCTCCCCCCCCCCCGGCTCCTTTCTTCCGTAGCGTGCAGGGTCCCACGCCGGGCCGATCACCCGGTTAAATCCAGTCACCGGGGGGACCCTGCCCGCGCCCTTTTCCTTATTGACAAGTGGTCTGTTTGCTTCTTTGCACACGTGAAGATAAATTCAATATCGGCATAAGATTGCACAATCCATCTTTGTTCCACACATCTTTATACTTTTATACTCCTTAATTATTGGTTTGTTTGCTTTTCAGTAAAATAGTATTTGTTAGCAGTTTATCTGCGATCTTATTATTGTCGTCTGTCCGCTGTTTTTTCCACCAACACGTTTGCATGTAATAACTGTCACATACCAAATTTTATACATATACTAGCGATAGCAATCCTTGTAGTTGTTTTAGGTTGAAATGTATGCCGTGTATTATGAATCGTTGCACACATTTACATGCACACATGATAGCCAATTTCTAATTGATTTACGTTCACTGCATGCGTTGTTTCTCAACAAGTGCTTTACTACATATATTTTTTTGTTTTGAATGCGATTGCTAAGTCACATATTTTTTAAAAATATTTTTTACATATTTATAATGGTTCTTCTCATTTTTTGCTTACTATACAGGTCGCAGTCTATGCAGTGTTGCACAAGTGCTTTGTTTTAAATGACTCATCAAAATTTTATACGTATGAAACATTATTCTATATTAAGGATTTTTTGGCTCATGTTTGCTGCACAACTCGTGTTCTAAGTAATGCTATACTTTTCCTTGCGTTATACTAACTACTAATTAACACATACCTTGAAATAGTTAAAAGAGGTTATCCTCGGTTCATTTTTGTTACACAGGCTGTGCATTGTCGAATGTTGCACTTTTTTGTCTACAATGTGATACCAGGTAACATTAATCCTATACAAATGGAAAAAGTCTACAATCCACTTTAGCTCCCTTTACATTAGAGTCTATATAATCTTAAGTAGCCTTATCTGGTTTTTACATATACACAGACAAAGCTCTTCCTTCAAAGTTAGTGGCCCATGTTGTTGTACATTCTGCTCTACATACATATTAATGGGGCTATATATGTTTTTAGCATACATGTCAATTGAAGTATATATAGATACAATTCTTCTTTGTGCTCTTATGTTAATGTTTTTTAATTCATTCTGTTCTAGATTGACAAGAGTGGTTACTCCACCCCATAGATGTGTCTACACACTTTCTATGTGGTAATTTGGTAAACGCTCTTTCTTTATTTTCCTGTCAATTTATTGTTTATCTACACAGTTATTCATACATATTTGTAGTCACAATTTAAAGCTATGTTTTATTATATGTTTTCCATTTTTTTAATAAGTCCTTAGGCTCTACTTGTATATCCATTGTACATTTTCTTGCTTTTCCAGGTTTTTAATTGTTATACATACCTGGCGTATGCTCTTCATGTTTTAATTAGAAGTTCTATCCATATATGTGTGCCTTTTTATTATATTTTAGACAAGGAGAACGCTGTTCCACCCCATAGACATATCACACACTCTTTTTGGTAAACGCTCTTCCTTTGTTTTTGTTTATGTTTATGCTTATGTTTTTATTGGGGGTTGTATATATTTTTATTCATTTGTTATAACCATGTTTTATTTATATGTCTGTTTTTAGACCCCTGATGAAGGCCTTAGGCCGAAACTTGTAAAGTTGGGTGTCCAATAAAGATTGATTTTATCTACAATTCCCTTGTTGGCCGTGTTTTTTTGCCCTCCGCTCGTTTCTTTACCTGTGTACTATTGCGGAAGGCTTTCTTCTCCCCTTTTTTGGTGTAGTTTATAATCACCTAACCAGGAACTGTATGATGCTACCTGAATTGTTTACCGCTTCAAGTTTCTGCTTAAGTTATGTTTGCCTTCTGTGAATAAAGCCAAAGTCATTTCTGAGCAACAGTTGATGTAGGAGTGTTGTGGCATTGAGTGATATACCCCTAGTTTCAAATGAAAATAAATTTAAGTTGTACACCTTTGAGTGAACATGGTACATTATCACTAAAGAATTCAGGAAAATGCTGAAAACATTCCTATGCATTGAATACTGCAGCAACATCACATAGAAATTACTGAAAGCATCCATCCACACCAGACCTGGACAATGACTACTCAACAACTCCCACAATCATACAACATGACCACAAACTGTAAATAGGTTACTTATTTAAATAAGTTGTGACACAATGATGATTACAAATTTTAGGGGTATGTTTACTAAACGGCGGTAAGGGAGCATGCCTTTCCCAGTGGTAACATCAGCGATAAGCGGTTACCGTGTAGGCGTGTTAGAGGCATTCTGGCATTAAAGGGTGGTAGTGGACACTTAACAGGCGGTAACAGGACATGCATTAAGGGGTGGTAGTGGACACTTAATGTGCGGTAACAGGACATGCTGCGTTAAGGTGTCTTGCATGCATCTTAACGCAGGAAAGCCTATGAAACGCTGAAAGGGGGCAGGGAAGCCATTGAAGAAGATAAGAATGCAAACACAGGTTGTAGCTGATGGACTTGATTCACCTGATGCCTGGCTATGTGGCAGTATGTATGATGAGCATGTTTGACTGTATAGCAGGCCTGTGCTGTCATAGAAACATAGGCTATGTGGTCTTTTTCTGCCGCCATGTTTTTATCTAGTCTGCCTTTCAATATCAACCATTACAAGACTCCCCTTTTTTCCTTTAGAGAGCCTCTGTGTTTGTCCCATGTTTTTTTGAATTTAGATACTGTTCTCATCTCTACCACTGAGAGACTATTCCACGCATTCCACGCATTCTTTCCATAAAGAAATATTTCCGTATATTACTCCTGAGGCTATCCTCTTTCACCCTCATTCCATGTCCCCTCATAGCAGAGCTTTCTTTCAATTGAAAGATGCTTTCCTCCTGTGTATTTATGCCACAGAGGTATTTAAATGTCTCAATCATGTCACCTCTGTCCAGCCTTTCCTCTGAACTATACATATTAAGGTCCTTAAGTCTGTCCTCATATACTTTATAATGAAGACCACTAACCATTTTAGTAGCCACCCTCTGCACCGACTCCAACCTGTTTATATCCTTTTGAAGGTGCGGTCTCCAGAATTGCACACAATACTCCAAATGAGGTCGCACCAAAGACTTATACAGAGGCACTATCACCTCCTTTCTTCTGCTGGCCATTCCTCTCCAAATGCACCCAACCATCCTCCTAGCTTTCACTGTGGCCTTTTCTACCTGTTCAGCTACTTTGAGATCGTCAAACACAATCATGCCTAGGGCCCATTCTTCTTTCATGGACAGAAGTACATCACGCCCTATACTGGACTGCTCCCTTGGATTGTTGCAGCCCGAATGCTTGACCCTATATTTTTTAGCATTAAATCTCAGCTACCAAATTCTAGACCATTCTTCAAGCTTAGCTAAATCCCTCCTTATGTTATCTGCAGCTTCCTAGGCATCTACTCTGTTGCAGATTTTGGTATCATTTGCAAAGACACAAACCTTACCCAACAACCCCTTAACAATATCACTAACAATGATATTAAAAAGATTCTCCAGGAACAAGCAGGAAGTCAGTCCTCACATATGGGTGATGTCGGTGCCGATGGAGCCCTCGTGCGGAGCAATTCCCCAGCTTTCAAAAAAAGCCTTTGGGATTGCATCACGCATGTGCCCTTCCCGCCCAAGGGTGCCATCTTGCTCAGTCTCCCTTTTTCTGCGGAGCCCAACGGACATGGACCGAATTCCCTCGCAGAAAAAGTGCATCAAACTTCACAGAAGATTCTTTCTTCGACCCGGTTCGACACCGGTTCCCCTCCCCGCCTCGGTTCGGTACACCGGTATCGAATCCGGACACTATTTTTCGTTTTTTGTCCTTAGTGACTAGTGTTCACGCTCTTTTTAATTTTTACTGGCAGCCCAGTCATTTGACCTTGCAGGGCCCTTTTTACCCCGATGGCTGCCAGTGGGTTTAAAAAGTGTGATCGGTGTAAAAAGTTAATGTCCCTCACCGACACACATGACTGCTGTCTCCGTTGCCTCGGGGCTGACCATGACCCGGTGGCCTGTGGCCCATGTGGCAAGATGTCTTCTAAAGCTCTTAGAAGTTGGCAGCAGCAGCATGAGAGGATTTTCTCAGAGTCCACCTCCACTCGGGTCCGGACCTTGTCAGAAGCCTCGATGTCTCGGGAGTTGTCGGACTCCGAGCATCGTCGTGGGTCTTCTGAAAGGGGGTCTCCCTCCAAGGAACACCGGAAGAAGAAAAAACTTGTGAGGGCGGCGTTGTTGGATGCTTCTGATAGGCCTGGTTCCTCGCAGGCCAGGTCTCTGAGTCCTGACCGCCGCCCTGAGTCCTCAGAGTCGGAGCGGCCTGCCAAGGTGCCTCGCACAGAGCCTGAGATGCCAAGGAAGGTAAGCACTGTTGTCCTCGTGGACTCTCCTCCGGAAGAACCAGCGTCAGGCCTGACTCCATTGGAGCCCGAGCCAGAGGCTGCAGAGCCTTCTGGACTCGCTCAGAATGGCGGCCTTGGAGCACAGCGTGTCTGCCCTCATGGAGCAGCAGCGGGCACTGATGGCCGGTTTCACCGATCCGTCTGCTCTGACCACAGGGACCTTTTATTTATTTTTATTTATTTATTTATTTAACATTTCTTCTATACCGCGCTATTAAAATCAGTGCGGTGTACAATGAACAAAACCTACTGCAATGCATACAAGCAACATTGAGTTTACAAAGAACAGGGAAAGATAATACATGGGATAACCGGGAAAACTATGTACAGTTAACTTTATACTATATATATACTTTAATTATATACAATATTCTATACTCGATTGGATGTTGTGCGTGAATTCCTGTGGGTGGAGCAGGTAAATGGTTATCTTGTTTATCTTGTGGGCTATCGTGTAGTCTAACCATTTTCTGGTTGTATTAGAGTGCTAAGGCATCTGGGGTATGTGGGAAGCTTGGTAGATGTGTGAGTGTCCAGGATAACTTCTGGGTAACATTTTGTGAACAAATGGTGTTTCACGGCTTTTCGGAATTGTATTAGGCTTTTGATGCCATGGATTTCATGGGGAAGTGTATTCCAGTTTAGAGGGGCGAATATTGAGAAAGCTCTGTTTGACGTAGCTTTAGTACATGATGTCATCATCTTAGGAACTATTAAGGTGTTCGTAGCAGTAGTTCTCCTGTTTCTATTTTCGAGGGTGCTGTGAATTAGGTTGCTGATTGGTGTGGGTGGGTAATTATTCATGGCTTTGAAGGTCAGGATTAGTGACTTATAGTGGAGTCTGGCTTGAAGAGGTAGCCAGTGTAGGTCTTTCATGATAGGCGTTATGTGAGCAGATCTTGGTGACCCAGAGAGGACTCTTGCAGCTGCATTCATAGCCAGACGAAGCGGATTTAAAGTTGATTGAGAGATCCCGTGGAGGATGATGTTAGCAAAATCTAGATGTGGGAGGACTAATGCCTGGAAAGTCGATCGGTAGTCAGTGTAATCAAGTAGGGGGCGGAGGTGGCGTAGTGTTCTGATCTTATGATATATAGTCTTTGTCACATTATTCACATGCATTGTCATATCCAGGTGTTGATCCAAAGTGATGCCGAGATATCGGATTGTGGGTTTGGACGTCAATTCTATGTTGTTGACCAGTATCGATGGAGGAGGTACGAACTTACGGTTCCTTGTCACAAAAAGAACATCAGTTTTGCTATGATTGATTCGTAAGTTTTGTGACAGCAGCCATTCAGCTACTGCTCCAAAACAATTGATTATTGGGGAAAACACTGGTTGGTCAATTTTGAACGGCATGTATATGAGGATGTCATCTGCGTATGATGTCCAAGTCGACCCCGGAGACCGAGCCGATCCTCGAGGCCTTCCGAGCTCGAGTCAATCCTCGGCCCAGGTCTCCCTCAACCTCCCGTTCGGGACCGAGGTCGTCGACACTGGTGGCATCAGCGTCAGGGCGGTCGGCATCGAAGCCCTCGTGGCCAGTGCTTGTTGAGTCCTTCTTGGAGGACTCGGCTTGGGAGACGGAGGACGAAGACTCCCCGGGCACCCACTGGACCCGGTGTGTCCCATCGGACTCGCCGGAGTCCGAACCTCGGAGAAGGTCTCCTCCAGAGGATACCAGGTTCTCGGAGTTCGTGCAGGACATGCCCAAGACCTTGGCCTTCCCGGCGGACGCTGAGGAGGAGCCTCGAGCCGAAGTGCTCGATGCCTTTCAGTATGATTTTCCACCGAAGGAAGCCCTTACTGTTTCGGTTCCTCCAATGTTGGAACGGCTGTTATTCTGTATGTGGGAATCCCCAGCCTCGATGCCGGTGCTGAGCAGGCGGGTCAATTCCATTTATCGAGTCCGCAAGAGCCCTGGGTTCCAGAAGGCACAGCTACCACACAACTCCATGGTTGTGGAATCGGCCATGCAGAGGCTCAAGAGCCAAAAGATGCACTCTGCGGGGCCTCCTGGAAGGGAAGCCTGAAACCTGGATGCCCTCAGCAGAAAGTGCTACCAGGGCTTGATGCTATCATGCCATGTCCAAACCTGTACATGGGCATGTACTTGCGGAACCTGGCAAAGGAGATTGCCGGGTTCTCAGCTGGCCTCTCTGAGGAACCCTTGCAGAGATTCAAAGCCTTGTCTACAGGGATTCGAGAGTGCTCGAAGTTTATGTCTCGGGCAGCCTATGACGGCTTCGAGGCTTCGGCCCGGGTAGCCGCAGCCGGCATCGGTGCCCGACACCAGGCTTGCCTGATGTCGTTGGACCTGGAGTTATGGGTACAGGACAAGTTGGTCGATGTCCCCTGCGGAGGTGAGAACCTGTTCGGCAAACCCATGACTGAAAAGGCTGCACAAATAGAGTCTGAGTACTTGACTCGGACAAGGCTATCCAAAAAGACTTCTGCCCCTTTTAAAAAGAAGGGCTTGGGTAAAAAGCCCTTTTTTCTGAGGAAGGGTACTGCTTACCACAACTACCCCACTCACCAGGCCTCCCCAGCTCCCCAACATGGGCAGCAGGTCAAGGGACGGGCATAACCCGCGTAAGCAGAAGACCCCCAAACCTCAGGCACCAGCTCCCTCCCAGCCGGTTGGGGGTTTTTGACAGCCACAGTATGGTCTCTCTCCAGCCAGGGGTGGGACTGAGCACAGGAGGGCGGCTGGCCCTGTACACCTACGGGTGGCCAGCAGTCACCACAGACATCTGGGTCTTGCAAATAGTCTAGAAGGGCTACTTGCTTCACTTCAGCCAAGTGCCTCCCTCCTACTTTCCAGGAGAGCCTCTATGGCCTCCTCTGCACAGGGACTTCCTTCTGCAGGAGTTAGCCGGTCTCCTAAAGGATCAGGCGGTAGAACCAGTGCCCCACCGCCTGCAAGGCCAGGGCTTCTATTCCAGGTATTTCCTGATTCCAAAGAGAACAGGAGGCCTCAGGCCCATCCTCAACCTGTGAAACTTAAACAAGTTCCTGGTAAAAGAGAAGTTCAAGATGCTCTCTTTTGGAATTTTGCTGCCATACCTCCACCAGGGAGATTGGCTCTGCTCCTTGGATCTGAAGGATGCCTACACACAGATTCTCATACATCCAGAACACAGACAATATCTCAGATTTGTCGTGGGAGGAAAACATTTTCAGTACAGTACATTTTTCTTCCCATACCTGGACGACTGGCTCATCAGGGCTCCGTCGCCTCAGGAGGCCCAACAGGCCACAACTCACACTATCAACATACTGCAACATCTAGGCTGAACTTAGAGTTCATAGGGTCGAGACTAGACACCCTGCAGGCAAAGGCTTACCTGCTACTGGACAGGGCACAGAGGATTCTGGAGCTAGTGTGCTAGATAAACCACAGGCCTCAAATATCAGCAAGGCATTTCCTGCGTCTTTTGGGACACATTGCTTCCACAGTGCAGGTAACCCCAAACGCCCGGCTCCACATGAGGACAACTCAGTGGTGCCTCCGGGATCAGTGGACACAGGCCACAGGTCGACTCCGGGACAGGATAAGGGTGTCCAAACGACTGCTAAAGTCGTTGGTCTGGTGGCTTCACCTACCCAACCTGCTCGGAGGAGTGCCTTTCCAACCTCCGGTATCTTCAAGAGTCTTGACGACAGATGCATCCCTGCTGGGCTGGGGAGCCCATTGTCAGGGCTCCTGCACTCAGGGGTTGTGGTCTCCCCAAGAGGGGACGCAACAGATCAACCTCTTAAGAGCTCTGAGCAATACGCCTAGCTCTACAAGCCTTCCGCCATGTTCTCTCACATCAATCTGTGCTTGTACAGACAGACAATCAGATGGCTATGTTCTATGTGAACAAGCAGGGAGGGACAGGGTCCCGTGTCCTGTGCCAGGAGGCACTGGACCTCTGCTCCTTTGCCATCAGACAGGGTATGTCTCTCAAGGCAGTTTACCTGCCAGGCCAAGAGAACTACCTGGCGGACAAACTAAGCAGAATTCTTCAACCTCACGAATGGCAACTGAATCCGGAGGTAGCCCAGCAGATTTTCCACTGCTGGGGGGTATCCGTCTATAGACCTCTTTGCCAGTCCACAGAATCATCAGCTGCTCCGGTTCTGCTCCAGACAGCCACATCACAGGAGGATGGCTGCAGATGCATTTCTGATCTCCTGGTCGGTGGGCCTCCTATATGCGTTTCCTCCCACAACTCTGGTGGCCGAACTCTGTTCAAAATCCTTCGGGACAAGGCCTCGGTCATTCTGGTAGCCCTCAGATGGCCAAGGCAACCTTGGTTCCCACTTCTCCTCCAGCTGGCAGTGGAGACCCCACTCCCGCTGGGGACAAGGCCCGACCTCCTGTCCCAGGAACAGGGCTCTCTCTTACATCCCAATCTCAGGTCCCTCAACCTGATGGCATGGCTGCTGAAAGGGTAGTGCTGGCCCCTCTCCTCCTACCTAAGAATGTAGAAGTGTTACTGGCCTCCAGGAGGCAGTCCACCAGAAAAACCTATGCCTTCAAGTGGCGTAGATTTGAGGCGTGGTGTAGCCAGCACAATGAAAACCCTTTCTCTTGTCTTGTGCCTGTGGTGTTGCAGTACCTGCTTCACCTCTCTGACTTGGGTCTCAAGTCTAATTCTGTAAGGGTCCACCTGAGTGCTTTGTCAGCACATCACTCACCAGTGGAGGGACATCCTCTGTCACTTCACCCTTTGGTATCCAGATTCCTAAGGGGGCTACTTCTGCTGAAACCCCCGGTTCGCCCTCCAGCGACCGAGTGGGATCTGAATGTGGTCTTGCAACAGCTTACTCGCCCACCGTTTGAGCCGATGTCTACTTGCCATCTGCGCTTCCTCTCCTGGAAGGTTCTCTTCCTGGTAGCACTCACGTCTGCAAGGCAAGTGAGTGAACTGCAAGCTTTGGTTTTAGAAAGACCGTACACACGGTTTTACAGGAATAGGGTAGTTCTGTGAACTCACCCTAAGTTCCTCCTGAAGGTAGTCTCTCCTTTCCATCTCAACCAGGAGGTGGTTCTTCCGACATTCTTTCCCAGACTGCATACCAGCCGGGCAGAGGCGGTCCTGCATACCCTTGACTGTAAGAGGGCATTGGCCTTCTACTTGGAGCATACGAGGGGACATCGAAGGGCTCCTCAGCTCTTCGTCTCTTTTGACCCCAGTAAGCTGGGGATTCCCGTCTCCAAGCGTACGTTGTCTACTTGGGTAGCAGACTGAATTGCCTGGGTGTACAGGGTGGCCGACATCCCTTTGCAGGGTAGAGTCACGGCCCACCGTGTCAGGGCTAAAGCCACCTCAGTGGCTCACTTCGGCTCTGTTCCACTGGCAGACATCTGCTGGGCTGCCACCTGGTCTTCAAGCCAGACTTTTGCAGCCCATTACTGCTTGGATGCTTGGATGGAGAGTCCCGCCGAGACAGTGCTTTTGGCCAGGCAGTACTCCGGAACTTATTTGAGGTTTAGGCAACTCCTACCCTCCGTCCCTCTGGGGTCAGGTTACCGGGGAGGGGGGGAGGGTGTCTCTGCTGGATTCCTATCACAACTGCTGTGGCTCTTCTAGAGGGAGCCATTTTTCAGCTATGGGTTCTCGGTAGCCTATAGCTAGGGAGTCCCATATATGAGGACTGACTTCCTGCTTGTTCTGGAGAAAGCATAGTTTCTCACCTGTAACAGGTGTTCTCCAGGGACAGCAGGAATCAGTCCTCACAACCCTCCCTCCTCCCCTGGAATTGCAGTCCTACTATTGCTTTTCTTCTTTTTGCTGTCTTTTTAGCTATATCATTAGACTGAGCAAGATGGCACTCTTGGGCGGGAAGCAGACCGTGCATGTGTGATGCAATCTCAAAGGCTTTCTTTGAAAGCTGGGGAATTGCTCCGCACGAGGGCTCCATCAGCGCCGAAATCACCCATATGTGAGGGCTGATTCCTGCTATCCCTGGAGAACACCTGTTATAGGTGAGTAACTACGCTATCTGACCAAGGACAAATCCCTGTGGTACTCCACTGATAACATCCTTCTCCTCGGAGTGAACTCCATTTTCTTGTACCCTGTGTTGCCTCCCACTCAACCACTTTCTAACCCAAGCAGTAACTTTAGGGTCCATCCCTAGAGTGCTCAGTTTGTTTATAAGTTGCCTCTGTAGAACAATGTCAAATGCTTTACTGAAATCTAAATAGATCACATGCAGGGGCAACCCAAGGGGGGCATGGGTCCATATGTGGAGACTCATTGAGGGGCCTCATTTGCATAAGGAACCTAATTTGCATAAATATTACCATAATGTTAACATGCTTCTTAATGAGTGTCTGCATAAAGAAAGACTACCAGATTTCTACATTACTCCAGTGCCAACCACCAGGCACATTAGGAAGTACTATAAATACTGCCCATTTAGAACCCATAGCAAACCCACCATATCATAAAGGCACTACCAGGACTCACAAAGCACCAAACCTAACTATCAAAAGGCAACACTGCAAATATTAAACCAATACATCTCAGAGAATACCAATATATCTCCTACTGGGGAAAGAGAATAAGTGGCATTGTCAAATAGAAACTACATGAACAAAATACCTCAGCTCAGTTACACATGCAGAACAAGACCGTCAGCAAACAAAGAACAAGGGATCACAATTTAGAAATACGTAGAAAGACAATAATTTAAAATGAGAACCCCAAAGGCCAAAGTTGGAACATATAACAGCACTGGAGAAATAAAACCATTAATTAATTTCTTCTTGTACTAAACAAAAACGCAAAGACATTAGCAATGCACATTTCCCACAGCTGACATATTTCAGTTAATAAATTCAAAATAAAAAGTATGTTTCTACCTTTTGTTGTTTGGGCATTTTATGTTTCAATTGTAATTGCTCCAGTCAGTTTCTTCTGGTTTCTTCGTGTCTTCTGCTAGCTGTCCATTTCTCCTTTCTTCTCTCTTCTAGATTTTTTCCATTCCCTCTTCTACATTTGCTTTAACATACTGATCTTTCCCCTTTTGCTCTTTCCCCTATTTCTTTCTTTATTCCTTTATTATCCACTCAAATTTCACCCTTCAAATTTCACCCTTCAAATTTCACTCAATCCCCACTTACTCTGCCAATACCTGGCCAATCGTAGATTTTTCTTCCTTCACACACAAAATATCTTTTCCCCCCTCCGTCCTCATTCCCCCAGCCCCATCCCCTTCTAATCCTCCCCAACATCAGCTCCCTTCTAGTTCCAGCCCCACCCAGTGTCCGCTTTCTTCTAGTTCCATTCTCCCACCCCCTTGCATCAGCCCATTTCCAGTCCTAGCCCCACCAATCAGCTCATTTCCAGTTCTATTCCAGCCCCCATCAGCCCATTTCCAGTCCAGCCTCCCCCCCGACTCAGCCTATCTCCACTCCTAGCCCCCCCATCAGCCCATTTCCAGTCCAAGTTCCCCCCAACAGCCTATTTGTAATTTGAGCCCCACAATCAGCCATTTCCAATACTAGACCCACCCATCAGTCATTTCCAATCCTATTCCAGCCCCACATCAGTCCATTTCCAGTCCAAGCTCCCCCATTACTAGTGCTACCCTACCAAAAGCCCATTTCCAGTCCTAATCCTCCCCATCAGTTCATTTGCAGTCCTAGCCCCCCCCCAATCAGCTCATTTCCACTCCTAGCCCTCCCCCCACACTCAGCCCATTTTCAATCCTAGCCCCCTCCCCACTCAGCCCATTTCCAATCTTAGGCCCCCTCCAATCAGCCCATTTCCAATCCTACCCCCCAAACTCAGCCCATTTCCAGTCCTAGCCCACCCCCACTCAACACATTTCCAGTCCTGCCACAGTGCCACCCCCCCCCCCCCACTCAACCCAATCTTAGGTCCTCCTAGCCCCTCGCTGAAGAGCCCTGCAGCAGGCTTGAGAGGCGCCGGCTCACCTCTACAGCGGCTTGCGGCTCCCAGGAGGCTCAGCAGCAGCTCCCTACAGCCGCCGAAGTGAAAAGCGTTGTTTTCCTTCACTTCGGCAACTGTATTGTAACGTAGATCGCTGGCACACAGAGAGTCGGGACACAGGAAATGTCCTTTGACCTCTGGCGCACCAGCGATCTACATTGCAATACAGCTGCCGAAGTGAAGGAAAACAACGCTTTTCACTTCTGTGGCTGTAGGGAGCTGTTGCTGAATCGCTGTAGGGAGAGTCGAACATGTGCAGGATGATGTTGGCGCAGGGCTCCCTGAAACGCGGGGCCCTGTGCAAACAACATTCTCGCACAATTGACGGGCCGGCCCTGACCACATGTAGGGTTCTCCCTCGGTCCAACTTCCTGTTCACCCAATTAAAGAAATCAATCAGATTTGCCTCTGGTGAATCCATGCTGCTTTGGATCCTTCAAGCCATTGGACTCCAGAAACCTCACTATTTTCTCTTTCAGCAGTATTTCCAATAATTTACTTACTAGGTGACATAGGTGGCTGCCTAGTGATGCTGGTCAGTGTGGGTGTTGGCAGTGTCATGGGTAGGTGGTGGTAGCAGTAGTAGAGTCAGCGGAAGCGTTGCAGAAGCAGGGGGCGCTGTGACAGGCATGCAGTTGTAGATGCTCCTGAAAGCATACACCATGCCGTAAACTTTATTATAGTGTCTGTGAGGTATGGACATGTATCCAGATATACTGTCAGTATGTGGCACGCCATAGGTCAGGACAGTGTCTGGTGGAGGCAGCATGATCCTGATGTGGGCAGCAAAGTGAGGATTGTCAATGAGTGCTCATGTGAAGCAGTCACATGAGAGGTGTGCATGATATGGCTAACTGCTTCAAATGACCCTTGATGGCCATGGTGAGGCAGCTTACTGGCAAATACATGAATCCTCCTGACGGCCAAATGATGGGTGTAGGGCTGTGCCATGGATTTTCCAAGCAGAGAATTTGCAATGTGTGTGGTGAGTGGTTGTATGGGATCTTACTGGCCAAAAGCATTTAGTGTGTGTGATCCAAAAGTAGCAGTACCATGAGGTACATGGGTAGGATTGGTGCCTTAGCCTGTGCAACTGCAAGTCAATACACCCGACAGAATGGCATGATAGAAAGGGACAAGTTGAACACATTTGCCCCATGTGGAGCAAGTAATGATGGCAGAACGGTACAGGGGATGGCTATGCAATGAGTATTATGTGCCTGAATGTACGAGATATACCCTCTTTACGTAAAGCTGTGAGGTCACAATGATGGCACAATACAAAACACATCCATACCAATTGTTCCAGACATCTGCTGCGTATACATCACTGACCCACTGCAATGGACCACGGTAGAGCCACTAAAGCCATGCTCTCAGATGTCCATGATGGGGAATGCCATGTTGGGCTACCCAACGTGTGGCCATAACGCATAGCAATGTAGAAGGATGATTGTCTGCAGGTCACAGCAGAGCCAGGACTGTGCAAGGTGGGCAAGTGACCTAAGAAGCTCCCAGGTACAAAATGAACAAGTGGGAATCGACTCTGGACCTTTGACTATGGAGACATTGCAGCAACCAGTAGGCTACACCTCCACACAGCTCTACACAGATGCGTAGAGCCTGCAGGTCTCTGATCAAACTGTTTGCTGTGTGTGCCAGTATGGGTTGGGCTCTCCACTACCCATGAGGCACTGCACATGCAAAATAGCAGTCTGCAGCTAAAGAACCAATTGAGAATGCACTGATCCAGCACATCAGCTCAGTAAGACACACATACTGCATATGCTACATGCAGATAACAACTGCAAGTCATGCTGCAGAGCGGTTTCAGCTGTCACCCTGAGGGTAAGGATAGGTGCCCAGCACCTGATCCACTGAACCTGCACTGTTGGAGGTAGTCTCTAGTAGCTGTGCTGCAGGTCCACATCACTGCTAGTGTGTAGCACATGTTGTCTGCAGGTTGTTATGCTTTTCTACTTGTTTCTTGCATACTTGTAGCATACTGTAGGCAACAGCAAGAGCTCAGCCCTGTGTTCTGCCCATATTGGACACTAACTCTCCAATAACAGTGCAGGTCAGTGCCGAGTGTCAATATTCTGATGCCACTGCAGTGGGGATGTAAAGGCTGGCGTGGGGCTACTGTCCTGCCATGACCCCAGTGAATAGGCTATGAACCACTGCTGGCCAAACCATTGAGGACCAACAATCGATCACAGCATGCAGGTAAGACTGTCCCTGCCCTTCACTTGGCTGTGTCAGCCATGCACAAACCAACTGCAGTTGGTCCACTGGTCAGCATGCACGGCATGTGCTTAGAGTGATTATGAGTACCCTGCCTTGGAATGTTCAACATTGACACCCAGCATTTTTCTCAGTGATTGGTATCCCCAGACAGATCGCATCCACATCACTAGAGCCAGACATTATAATAACTCTATGTGGATACATAGCCATGCCATGGTCATTTTTTGGTCATAGTGAGAGTGCCATCTCAGCATGACATGCTGAGGCCACCCAGGCAATGCACGTGGCAGACATGCACAATGACATCTCAGCCATTGACCCTACCATTGCGGCAGACACATCTAGGTCAATCTGCGCTGTTTCAGCTGATACTCAAAATCCTCTGCCTTGCGTTATTAACATTTTCAAACAAAGGCTGGGAACAACTCAGACAACGTGAGCCAAAGCGAAGTGCAGAAAGCCACAGGACAAAGGGGAGCCATACACACACACACACACACATACATTCTCATTGGCGCACTGTGCAAAAGTGGGGATGGTTGGCATTCCTGCTTTCCACTCCTGTCTCAATGTCAGCTCAAGGACTGATAATGTGTGCTCTGTGTGCAGGCACTATTAGCGTGCCTTGGCTTCACTGCATGTTGTTGCTGCCCAGTCAGTGTGCTAATTGCCTCTAGCAAGCTGTGGATAGTGGAGCCTGTCAGTGCTACTGGTGGTATTTCCACCCTTGCTGGCCACCTCCTTGGAGTTTGCGCATGCTGGAGCTGTACTTGCACTATCGAATAAACCTTGTCCACAGGAACATGCAATACAGAAACCTCAATGGGGACCTGAACCTGTGACCTTCCGTGTGTATTGCACCACAGTGCTGCTATATGGGGATAAAGCCCCTTTTGCTGACATGCCTCCCTTTGACTGACCTTTGGCTCATGCTGCAATGCACATGGTGCACAGGACTAGGACAAGGCTTCTGTCTGCTGCAGGCTGGTGCTACTGCCCACACAAACACCTCCACCACACCATGCAGACATGCCCATGCGCTGTCAGTGGTGGTGGCGCGCAGTCCCAGCATGTTAAACATGCGGATTAGGTGGGCAGCTTGGGTGCAAGACCCAGATGTGGGGGTCAGAGGCACACATGGATGGCCATGCAGCCCCCCCCAACAGCTGACTATGCAGTGGCCCCATTACCACCTGCCATTGATACAACTGGGAAGGGAGGATGGCAGCCACTGCTGTGGTATTTCCCCTGGCACCTGCATTTTCCAGTTACCTGGAGGGCTGCTGCTGCAGGCATTATCGGCCTCTTTCTCCACAGCTAGGTTCAGCGGCACCATGGGGGGGCCCACTGGGATCTCTGCCTAAGGTGCCATGTCTCTTGGACTGCCCTATGTGGCAGATCTCCTTTCCACAGATGCCATATGCCTGTGTTTCACCAAAGTCATTGTGTGATCATGACAGACATCACAGATGATGTGGATGGGGGGCTGCCCCTATGTGCAGAGGTTACAGTGGTTAGGCCCTTTCAACCTGGAGGACAAACGGCTAAGGGGATATATTCTGGGAGTCTATGCATTACTGAATGGCATGGACTGGGTAAACGTTGATTGGTTGTTTATGCCATCAAAATATGGGTAGACAAGGGGACAGTCAATGCCGCTACAGTGTAATGCATTCTGGACTGATATGGGCATATAGTTTGTCAGGCAATGCGTAGGTAATCTCCGGCACTCCGATCATGAAGATGTCATCAAGGCTCCTCTTGTAACTGTGCTTAGAGAAGGTTTGGTTAGGTTCCAGGGGAATGGTCATTGCAGCATTATGCAGGGGGCACTGCGGATCCACAGCTTGCCCCACTGCAGGTATCATTGAACATGTGTACATTTTAAGGACCCAGCTAGGTACTTGTGAGCGTGATTGGCCACTGTGGGATAGAGGATACGGGGCTTGAGGACCATGGTCTAACCCAGTATGTCATATCTGTGGATCCTCTGTTCTTATGCCACTATGTGCCAGCTGAGCAGCTCCCTGGTTCACAATGTCCACTTGCACCTACCACTGCATGACCAACATGCCACCCCCTTTGCTCCATTGGCAGCATCAGCATGGTGCCCTTTCCTACTTGTGCACCATGCTGCTGCTGCTATTGGAGCACTACTATCACAACTTGGGCTCCCTTGTCATTTCATCACCCTGCTCACATTTAGATAGTCTCTCTCAGTGAATGGGGAGGCAAGATAGCAGCAGGGAGCAGTGTCTGTGCAGCAGCTCTGTATTGATTGGGTCCTAGCTTGTTGTGTGGTCTCCGTGCTTGTTTTTGCGATGGGATGGAGGAAAAGGAAACAGGCCGACCTACCCTGGGGTTTGGCGTTGCTTCCCACCGCTGGCCAGAGGACCTTGGATCTATGTGGGTTTGCTGCTGCTGGCCCTGGAGTGGTGTCTTCAACAGCATTGCAAGAGGAAGTCTCAGCTTTGCTGGGCGTATTGGGGGTGGTTCTGTCCTTGGAGAAATGTGCCCCTTCGTTTCAACCCAGAGGTTCTTCGTCACCCAATGTAGTGCTTCCCCCTGGTTTACCGAAGAGTACTCCAGTGCAGGGAGGTGAAGAGGACTCATCGGTGTTTCCAGCTTTGTGCTCTGGATCCCTGCAGCAGTCAGATGTGGCTACTGTAGCTGATAAGACTATTTCCGTGGCTGAGCAGCAGCTGGTGGGGATTGAGGGAGGGCACTTCCTGGTTAATCGGGGTTTGGTAAAACCTGCTGTTATCACTTTGGACACGCTATGGGATGCCATGACTTCTTTAAGTTCTTCCTTATCTTCTGTTGTGGGCACAGTGAGTACTGAAATTTCATGTGTGAAAATGACATTTCTGCGGTTTCCAGGGCTTAGGAGCAGCATGAGGGTTCTATTTCTCAAATTAAGGACAGGACTTTGTTGGCCAGGAAGATGGAATATCTGAAGAATCAAGCCCAGAGGAATAGCCTTCGGTTATTGAACTTTCCTAAATCTCCTGTCATCTCCCCTGGAAATGGTGAGGAAATACTTCTGTGAGCTGCTTAAGATCCCACAGGAGCATTTGCCTCCCTTGACTAGGGTTCAGTTTCTGTCCTTGGGTGTTGGGGATCTCGCTGGAGGATCAGGCCAGTTGAATGTGTCCTTGGGGACTAGGGACTTAACTGGGTTTCTGGAGAATTCCCTGGAAGTGATTACTGAAAGAACTACTTTGCTTGTTACTCTGGTACTGCAATCAGATAAGTCCTTGATTCTCCACTCTTATTTTAGAAATTTCAAGGAGCAATTTTTGGGGTCTCAGGTTCGTATTTTTACTGATTTGTCTAGGGTTACTCAGGCCAGGAGGAAGGAGTTCCTGGCCTATAGGGTCAGGACCTTGTCCTTGGGAGCCACTTTTTTATTAAAATTTCCTTCTCTTTGTTATATTTCCTATCAAGGTAAAACTTTTCTTTTCTTTGACCCCAAGCATCTCCTGGAATTCCTTACTGATAGGGAAGATATTGAAGTTTCTGTGATTTCCCGTATGGCTGACGTATAAGTCTCTACCTGCCTTGTGTTTGGAGTTTTTCCTTTTTTTCTTCCTTGTTTTTCTTGGAGCCTCCCTGTAAACCTTGTGGCCTAACATTAATGGTATATATATTTTTTCTTTTAAGATATTTTTTGATTTATTGTTTCATGACATGTTTTTCCTTGGTTCATTCATGTGAATGCTTGGGTGTTCATTTGTAAATGCAAATGAAAATACAATTTAAATAAATAAATAGGCTCTCTCCCCTCTGCAGACACCCTTTCCGCGAGGTTTTACATTGCAGTAAGGTTACAGGCATTAAGTGGCTCTTAGAGGTGTTAGCGCAAGAGGCGTTAAAATAACGCACAGTGTTACCGCCCCTTCTCTGCCCACTTTCCGCCCCTTCACACCTGCTCTCCACCTCCTGTTCCCTTTATGCTGCAGGAATCTTTTACGCACGGAAACGCAGCATTTTTGCGGCATTAGGGGAACATGTGTGCCGTTACCACACGTAAATGGCACAGTTGCTCCCTTACCACTGTTTAGTAAACATACCCCTTAAGAGTCTTTTAAACACCTGGTACGATGTAACATAGTAAATGTCAGCAGATAAAGACCAGTATGGTCCATCTACTCTGCCCAGTAAGATAAATAGTTAATATGCTTGTTACAATGTAAATAGTTAAGTTCAGTGATGGAGTTTCAATGTAAACCACCTTGTTTATTTATTTATTTATATTCTCTTATATACTGTGCTATTCTGCATCAGTGTGGTTTACATTGAACAAACTGAAATTACATTGAACAGGGCATTATAACTTGGAGATAACTATTTTACAGGGAACATGGGCTATGGAGGGTTAGGTGGCTTGCCCAAGACCACAAGGAGCACCTGTGGGACTAGAAATCCCAGTCCTTCCAGCCCAAGGTTGCTGTCTTCTAGTGGGATTTGAACCACTGACCTTCTGGCCTGAAGTACCTTGCCCCAACCACTAGGCCACTCTTCCACTTGTTGCACAAGGCAAAAGTTGAGTTCATTGTAAACCATCTTGATTTAAGCAAAAATACTGTTAAATAAATTAAATCAAATTAATTAATTAAATGACCATGTGGTAGCTGTCAGAAGTGCTGATAGTGCAGAGGTGGCATTACGTACAGTCATACTGATAGGTAACATGGTTGCTGCCCAAAACAGATCTAAAATAAACCTTGTGGTCAAGGCCTTTCAGTCCAATTCTCCCCCCAGACAGATTGCTCACGATCTGGTGATCTGATCCCCCCACCATCAAGACTCCCAATCATCATACGTCTGGATAGAACCCCCCTACAATCAAGATTCCCCAAAATTAGACTCCCTCCTCCCAAAATCACCCCCCCCCCCCCAAGATTAACACCTCAACAAGACCCCCCTGAATAGATGCCCCCAACAGACCAACAGATACACTCCTGACTCTCCCCCAATCACCCCCCCCCCAGACAATCACTCTTAGTGATCCTTGGTAATTTAGTGGACTGAAGTGATAGCAGTCCCCCTCTGCTCCCAGCTCAGAGCCGTTGGGGTTCAAAATAGTGAGTATGATCCCAACACTGGTCTACCACTAGGAGTCAGTCTGCCATATAAGGAGCTTCTGTTTGGAAGATACCTGTTAGGGGGACTGAATCAGGGCAGAGCTACCTAAAGGGGTTATTGGATTGAGGCAGAGGGTCTGATCAAGGGGTGGGGTGTCAGTTGCACCGCTACATCAGCAGAAATTTTATTTATTTATTTATTTATTTGACCAAGTGTCCACATCACATGCCTTGCCTTGCCCTGTGCAGTAAATGCAAGTAGAAGCTGTCCATGCCCCTTCTATTTACTGCATAGGAGTTGCAAAAACTTACCGCAATTTAGTAAACATGCCCTTCCATATCATCCTGCTAGACCAGACAAGTGGGTTGTATTCCCCTACCAGCAGATGTGTGCAAACAGAGAACCAATGAAACATCTAGGCTTTTGATGACATCATCCTGCCTCTATCAGCCTGAACCACTAGAGCCAAAATCTGTATTTTTCTGTCTCCTGTTGTTTAGATTTGTCTCACATGTGATAGAATCTGAACAAACAAGTATTTGATTGAGAGGAAAAAGATTAATTTTGCTCACTAAAGACCACTTTTAGGTGACTCTCTCATTTGAGCACAATGTGGGAGGCTCCACTAGACTGCAGTCTTTTTGATAGCCATAGGAGGAGGGAAAATGGTTCAGCTCCATGCTCTTATCCTGTTAAGGGCCTGTTGAGTAGCCAGAAACCTGGAAAGACTTAGACGGAATTCAACTGCCTCACACAACCTCAATGCCGCTCCTTCCTTCTCGGTCCTCCCTACTCTCCTTCGAAGACTGCAGATGCTCTCAGAGGTATGTGACTACAAACCAGTAATTAAAAAACAAAACAAAACAGGGGAGTAGCACTGAGACCAGCATGGTTTTTCCTGCGTGAGGCTTCCAGGGGGTGACTACATCATTGTCCATGTGGGGGCTCCTGACCTTGTATGTTCTGGATTCCTGCCTTTTTTAATGTGCACTGTTAGTGTTTTCTGTCTTTTCACGCCTTGCGATCACGCATTCATCCTGCACGACCCCAAAGCACATTCCTGGCCATGTACCTGTAACATGCATTCCTGTCTGTGCTCCATTAGCATGTGCTCTTGTGCCTACATGGCCTTAATACGTGCAAGTGTTTGCTTTGCCATAACCCTTTATGTCGTCTTCAAGGAGGTATTGTTTGGCTTGTGTCAAGAGAACAGTCTCATCACTGGATTTCAGAATTTGCTTTTCTTGTATGGCAGCTTCTGACTCACCACTGAATGGCCCATCTCCCTTCTCCCATTGAGTGGATTTGGTTGACCTGGCATTTTCTGCCTCAGTGCAGGAAGTGATGGATGGATATGATAGGCCAGTCTTGGGTTCCAGTGACCGCACTTTGGACCACTCCCCTTCTTTGAAGGGTTCGACTACAGCTCTGTCCCCTCTGATTGTGGCTCATTCACAGGAGTTCCCAGACTCGAGTTATCCTCCCTGGAATTCTTTTCCTTTCTACATCAAGCCTGATCATTCTGGCATGGAAACTCAGACCCTGCAGTCTCTGGATTCCCTCGAGCTCAGCCACAAGAGGGTCAGGCAGAGTGCAGGAGCCCAGCTGGGGTGCTTCCTTCTAAGCGACCTAGGAAGAGGTTGCATTCTCGAGATATGGATCAGCCTGGGCTCTCTCCGAGATTTGGACTTTGTTTCTGACATCTCAACTGAGGGATCTGATGTAGAGGAGGAGGTGCTTTCTCCTTCAGAGAATCTTGAGGAGGCTGGCATTATCCACCTATTCCAAAAGGAAGAGCTGGCGGCATTAATTGCTTGAGCTTCATCCACCTTGAATCAGCTGATGTGCCAGCAGTGGAGCAGGAGTCACGAGTTCACCCACTCCTACAGGGAGTTCAAAAATCTACAGCAGTCTTCCCGTTTCCAGAGGTTATCAAGAGCATCATCCATTCAAAAGAGAACCTTCCCAATTCCTCATTTAAGCTGTTAAAGATGTGTAAGAGGATGTACGCTCTCCTAGAGGACAAGTGCATCATGTGTTTTAGCATGCCTAAGGTGGATGCACAAGTCACAGAGGTCATGAAACGGACCACCATTCCTGTGGAAGGTGGATTAGCCTTAAAGGATACTCTGGATCGTAAATTTAATTCTTTTCTGAAGAGTGAAATTGCAGCGGCTGCTGCTATTTTTCAGTTGGTGTGTGTAGGCCTGATTCATTCCTTCTCCAGTGGATTCATTCTCCCCCGTCAAAGGATACTACTCCCCTTCCTGTCAGATGCTATGTATGAGCTAGTCCACTTGGCAGCTAGAGATATTGCCCTCTTGATGGTGATGTGGCATTGGATTTGGCTCTGCCACTGGGCGGTGGATATGTCCTCCAAAGCTCAGCTATCTCAACCTGCCTTTAAGGAGGAACTTCTTTTTGGGGCCGATTTCGAAAAGTTGTTGAAGGACTTGGGTGAGTCCAAGCCTTATCATTTGCAGAAGATAGACCAAAAGGATATAGGAAGCTTACAAGGCCATTCTCCTCCTTGGCCTCTGCCCAATCGTTGTGGGTATGCTGGACTGACTTCTGGATGGCTCAGGACTCCTGTCATTATTGTCCTGGAAGACCTTCCTTCTCTTCTTCTTCTGGATTTTGAACCTGTAACCCTTTTCAAGGGGTTCATGGCCCTGGGACTCTGTCTCTTCCAGAGAGGTCCCTCCCATTCAGCTCATTGAAGATTTGGGGGCCCATTCCCAAATGCTTCTGGTTGGGGGCAGGCTGCTTCTTTTCTTTCAGGAGTGGGCCCAGGTCATCGGGTATCGCTAAGTGTTAGACACTGTTCAAAACGGCTATGTCATAGAATGCAAAGAACCAATCCTGGAAGCCTTTGTTTTCTCCCCATGTGATTCAGCGGCCAATAGAGCTGCTGTTTAAGACACATTAGATAATTTATTGCACCTGTAGGCAGTGGTGCCAGTTCCCCCGGCCGAATGGGGCAAGGGTAGATATTCCATTTATTCTCCATGAACAAGCAGGAAATACGTCCTCATGTATGGGGTGATGTGTCAGATGGAACCCCACATGGAATGCTCCCCTGCTTCCAAAGGAAGCCTTTGGGAGATACGTCACGCATGCATGCCTGCCTTCCCATCTGCCATGGCGCCATCTTTTCCAGTCTTCTTTTTTTCCTCAGAGCCCCTAGGACGTGTTCCAGCAGTCTGGAAAAAGAGTTTTGTCTTCTGGCCATTGTGGACTGTTTTTTCTGTACTTTCGTTTCCACCTGTCATCAGTTAATCGGTTAAGGTGGTATTTTTTAGATTGTTTAAACCAGCTAGTGGCTTTAAGAAATGCACTAAATCTGGCAAGACCATTTCTGACACTGACCATCACAACTGCTGCTTGCACTGAGGTCTAAAGGGTTGGGAAAAACAGGAGTCGCTCTTCAGATCATCAGATTCAGCATCCTCAGCCCAGACCCCCTCATCAAAGCCTGCCAAGAGTTCTGAGGCATCCAAGGGGAAGGACTACAAAAAGGGACTGCTACTTCTGGAGAGAGATCTCCCATAGTTTGCCTTGCATTTTTGATGATTTTTAATATGTTTTTATTCATCTTATGGGTTATTGATTTTATTATTTTTGTATTTATGTAATCTTTTATTTACTTATTTATTTGAATATATTTTTATACCATCCCTACCAGAGATCAGGGGCGGTTTACATCATAATGATAAACTAGAACAATTACATGGAACAATGTTTTTGAACTTTATACATAGAACAAGGTAATTGAGGTGTAGCCTCGAACTATTTACATGAAGCGGTACTGGGATAGACCACTTACAGAGAAAGTTTACAGGATAGTGGGATTGGTGTAGTTCTTACTGGTAACAGAGAATGAAGTACATCAATTCACTATTAGATTAGTTTCCGAGAGGAGAATGTAGGGGGGGGGGAAGGCATTAAGGAAGGGGAAGAGGAGGAGGGGGGAGGTGGAATAACAAGATATAATGCACTAGGTGTTGGTGTAATTTTCTCTATATAGGTGTGGTTTTAGCTCTTTGCGAAATGATTGAAGGTCCTTGTTTTCTCCTAATGTATCCGGAAGATTATTCCATTGTAGAGGAGCTACTAGCTGAAATTGGGAGCCAATGGAGCCCAATTAGGATGAGTGTAATATGGTCAGAGAGCCGTGATTTCATTATGATTCTCACAGTGACATTTTGAGCCAATTGAAGTATGTTTAATTTTTTTTTGGAATTCCTTGTAGGAGGCCATTGCAATAGTCCAAGTGCGGTGTTATCAGCACTTGAACTACAGTTCTGAAATCCGACAGTTCAATGAGGTTTTGTTGCAGCTGTACAATTCCTAGCTTATAGAATATAGTTCTGTTTAATATCCTTAGGTGGGGCTCCATGCTAAGTGTTTTATCGAGGATGACCCCTAGATATTATTTCCTGTTTGACTGAAAAGATTGCTATTCAGGAGGATTATTGTAGGGGGGTTGAATTCAGGGTTTTTTGAAATGAACATTACATTGGTTTTCTTGAGATTGATGCTCATGTTGTTTACATGAAGCCAGACTTGGGTTTCTTCGAGGCAGGCTGCTAGTGAATCGTATATCGGGTTACATATGTCTAGATGTGTGTACAACATAATGTCGTCTGCATATATATGAAAACTAATTTTGTGTTTTTTTAGTATTGCGCAGATTGGTTTTATGTATAAATTAAACAGGAGGGCTGATAATGCTGACCCTTGGGGTATTCCCTGGGTTTGGGGGAATGTATTTGACATTTTTCGTTTGAATTGGACCTGTTGTACACAGTTAATTATGTAGGATGCAAACCAATTTAGGGTGGTTCCTTTTATTCCTATGGACTTGTCTTGGTATGTGGGTCACGTGATTTACATTGTCAAATGCTGATGTTATATCTAGGAATATTAGGATGAACACTTTTTTGGTGTTCTCCAGGCCCTGTCTTAATTTGTCAAACAGAACTAGGAGGAGTGTTTTAACACCATGAAACGGGCAAAATCCATATTGTTCATCATCTAGAGCAGCGGTTCTCAACCTGTGGGTCGCGACCCCCTCGGGGGTCGCCACAGGATTTAGCGGGGGTCGCCTCACTCCGCCATTAAAAAAAAAAAAGCGCACAAGTTGCTGCCACTGCCGATTCCGCTTCTTGGCAGCAGCAAACTCACAGACTCCAATCTTCTGCAGCCGCGGCTCCTTGCCTCTTAGGGAACCGCGGCTATGCCTGTAAAACCGTTGCAGAGCCTTCCTGCCTCTCTCTCGATGGGCTCCGCCTCCGTGCAGCATTGTCCCGCCTCCAAAGGAAGTAGGTTACCACATCCTTAGGAGGCAGGACAATGCTGCACAGAGCCCGGTTAGAGACAGAAAGGCTCCGCAACGGTTTTACAGACATAGCCGCAGTTCCCTAAGAGACAGGGAGCCGCGGCTGCAGAAGAAGGAGGCAGACATGGGGAGAGGGGAGCAGGGAACCTGCAACGGAGCTGACATGGGGGAGAGGGGCTGATATGGACAGAGGGGGGCTGACATGGAGGGAGGGAGGGGGCTGATATGGATGGATGGATGGGTGGAGGGGGCTGACATGGACAGAGGGGGGACTGATATGGATGGATGGATAGAGGGAGGGGGCTGACATGGACAGAGGGGGGCTGACATGGAGGGAGGGAGGGGGGACTGACATGGACAGAGGGGGGGCTGACATGGAGGGAGGGATGGAGGGGGCTGACATGGATGGATGGATGGAGGGAGGGAGAGGGGGCAGACATGGACAGAGGGGGGGCTGACATGGACAAAGCGAAGAGACAGGGGGACGTACTGGTCAGATGGGGATAAATGCTGGACAGAGGCTAGCACTGGTAATGGGGTGGAGGAGGGACTTGCACTGGAAATGCGCTGATTAGGGGAGGCTAGGACTGGTAATGAGGTGATGGGGGGGTAGGACTGGTATTGAGCTGATTAGGGGAGGCTAGCACTGGTAATGGGGTTGAGGGGGGACTAGCACTGGAAGTGAGCTGATTGGGGGGCTTCGACTGGGAATGGGCTGATTGTGGGGAGAGGAGGATAGAGCTGCTGTCCCTGGAAGAAAACTGGGGGCTAAGTCTACAAATGGGCTGATTCGAGGGGATGGGAGAATGGAACTGGAAGGGAGTGGATCTGAGAGGGGCTGCCGTGGCATTTGTACTAGAAGGGACTGGTCAGTGGGGAAGGAGGGAGAATGGAAGGGAATGGACACCAGTGGCAGTTATGGGAATGCAAGTTGACACTGGAAGGTACTGAGAGTGAGAACTGGAAAGGGGCTGATACTGGGGAGGGTTACTGGGACTGGAAATAGGCTGATGGAAAGAAGTGAAGAAAACGAAAGAAGAGATAAGAAATGGCAGATGGACCATAGACCACAGAAAGAGAGCTAAGAGAAGACAGGAAAGCAGAAGCCTCAGATCGGGACCAGCATGATCAGAGAATAAATTGGTCAGACAACAAAGGTATAAAAAATAATTTTATTTCATATTAGTGATTTGACTACAAAATCATCATTATTTTTAAATCAAATATTGTTACTTGTTATTGTGATTAATTATTGTGGTTTAAATAAGTATATTTCATAAATAAAAACATATTGCAAAGGCCTATAATATATTAATAATTCAATAAATGATTACAGTGACAATGCGTTAACGGTAAAGGAAGAGAGACACATTTGATTTTATCATTGGGAGTCACCACAAGTTGACCAATGGTAAAAGGGGTCACGGTACAAAAATGGTTGAGAACCACTGATCTAGAGCATCTGTTGAATCTATAAAGTCTTGGAGCTGACGTTGAACTGCTTTCTCGATGATTTTGGCTACAAAATGGATGCTTGATATTCGTCTATAAGCAGAAGGGTCGTCTTTGTTTAGGGTTTTGTTTTTTAGTATGAGTCGGATTATGAATCTTTTGAGGTTGCTCGGCATACTTTCTTGTTGGAGGGATTGATTTACTATATTTAGTATGAATGGGGCCATTTCTGTTTTCAGTGCCTTGATCCAAGAGACTGTGTTTTTAATTGTTTTTATGAATTATATTTTTGTTTGTTTTGAGGATGTGTTCCCCCTGAGGAAGGCTAAGGCCGAAAAGCTTTGGGGGCTCTTCAATAAATGAAAGAAGGACAGCAAGGAAATCCAAAGTACTCCCAATTAACTTTCAAAATGGAGATTATGATAAAATAATTAACAAAAGACTAAAAGGAGCAGCTGCAAAAGCTAAAGATTTGCATAAAGCATGGACATTTTTTAAAACTACTATCTTGAAAGCCCAGCACAGATGTATTCCATGCTTTAAGAAAAGTGGAAGGAAGGCCAAAAAACTGCCAGCATAGTTTAAAGGTGAGGTCAGAGAGGCTGTTGTGGCCAAGAAAGCATCTTTCAGGAAATGGAAAAAAAAAGCCAAATGACAAAAACAGAAAACAACATAAGCATTGCCAAGTTAGATGCAAGGCAATGATAAGGCAGGCAAAGAGAGAATTTGAAAGAAAGTTTGCTGTGGAAGCAAAAATATATAATAAAAACTTTTTCAAGTATATTTGTAGCAAAAAACTCGTGTGACTCTCTGTTGGACCATTGGATGATAGAGGAGTAAAAGGGGTGCTAAGTGAAGACAAGGCCATAGTGGAGAGACTGAATGAATTCTTTGCTTTAGTCTTTACTGAGGAATATGTAAGGAATTTACCTGTGCCTGAAATGGTATATAAAGGTGATGTATCAGAATAATTTAAAGAAATATTGATAAATTGAGAAGGTGTATTACAACTATTTGATAAACTGAAGAGTACCAAATCATTTGGACCAGATGGTATACATCCAAGGGTTTTGAAAGAACTGAAGTATGAGACTGCAGACCTACTATAAGTAATCTGTGAATTATCATTAAAATCAGCTGTAGTACCTGAAGCATGGAGAATGGCCAATGAAACACCAATATTTAAAAAGGGTTCCAGGTGTGGTCCAGGAAACTACAGACTTGTGAGTCTCACATCAGTACCGGGCAAAATGGTAGAAACCATTATAAAGAATAAAATTACTGTTCATGTATTTAGTCATGGTTTAATGGGAGAAAGCCAACATGGATTTATCCAAGGAAAGTCTTGTCTTACTACTCTGTTATATTTTTTTGAAGGTGTGAATAAACAAGTAGACAAAGATGAGCAGGTCGATATAATGTATCTGGATTTTCAGAAAGCCTTTGACAAGGTCCCACATGAGAGACTATTGACAAAATGAAAAAGTCATGGGATTGGAGGCAGTGTAATATTGTGGTTCAGAAAATGGTTAAAAGATAGAAGTTAGAAAGTAGGGCTAAATGGCCAATTTTCTCAATGGAGAAAAGTAAATAGTGGAGTATACCAAGGATCTGTGCTTGGCCTGCTACTTTTTAACATATTCATAAATGACTTGGAAATGGGAATAATGAGTGAGGTGATCAAATTTGCAGATGACAAAAAATTATTCAAAGTTGTTAAAACCCAAGAGTATTGTGAAAAATTGCAAGAGGACCTTAATAAATTGGAATACTGGATGTTCAAATGGCAGATGAAATTTAATGTAGACAAGTGCAAATTTATGCACCTAGGAAAGAACAACCCAAATTTTGGTTAAACGATGCAAGGTACCACCTTAAAAACCACTACCCTGGAAAAGGATTTAGGCGTCATCATGGATAATATGTTGAAACCCTCTGCCCAGTGTGCAGCAGTGGCCAAGAAAGCAAATAGAATCATAAGAATCATAAGGAAAGGGATGGAAAATAAAACCAATGCTATTATAATGCCTCGATATGTGTTCTCAACGTTTTTTGTACCGTGATCCCTTTTACCATTGGTCATCTTGTGGTGACCCCCAATGATAAAATCAAATTTGTCTCTCTTCCTTTACCGTTAACGCATTGTTGCTGTAATCATTTGTTGAATTATTAATATATTATAGGCCTTTGCAATATGTTTTTATTTATAAAATTTACTTATTTAAACCACAATAATTAATCACAATAACAAGTAACAATATTTGATTTCAAAATTATGATGATTTTGTAGTCAAATCACTAATATGAAATAAAATATTTTTTTTACCTTTGTTGTCTGACCAATTTATTCTCTGATCATGCTGGTCCCGATCTGAGGCTTCTGCTTTCCTGTCTTCTCTTAGTTCTCTTTCTGTGGTCTATGGTCCATCTGCCATTTCTTATCTCTTCTTTCGTTTTCTTCACTTCTTTCCATCAGCCTATTTCCAGTCCCAGTAACCCTCCCCGGTATCAGCCCCTTTCCAGTCCTCACTCTCAGTACCTTCCAATGTCAACTTGCATTCCCATGACTGCCACTGGTGTCCATTCCCTTCCAGTCTCCCTCCTTACCCACTGACCAGTCCCCTTCTAGTACAAATATCACGGCAGCCCCTCTCAGATCTACTCCCTTCCAGTTCCATTCTCCCATCCCCTCGCATCAGCCAATTTGTAGCCTTAGCCTCCAGTTTTCTTCCAGGGACAGCAGCTCTATCCTCCCCTCCCCACAATCAGCCCATTCCCAGTCGAAGCCCCCCAATCAGCTCACTTCCAGTGCTAGTCCCCCCTCAACCCCATTACCAGTGCTAGCCTCCCCTAATCAGCCCAATACCAGTCCTACCCCCCATCAGCTCATTCCCAGTCCTAGCCTCCCTTAATTAGCTCATTTCCAGTGCTAGTCCCTCCTCCACCCCATTACCAGTGCTAGCCTCCCCTAATCAGCTCATTTCCAGTGCTAGTCCCTCCTCAACCCCATTACCAGTGCTAGGCTCCCTTAATCAGCCCATTACCAGTCCTACCCCCCCCCATCAGCCCATTACCAGTCCTAGCCTCCTCTAATCAGCCAATTTCCAGTCCTAACCTCCCCGATCAGCTCATTTCCAGTGCCAGCCCCCCATCAGTCCATTACTACCCCCCTATCAGCACATTACCAGTCCCAACCCCCCCTTGATCAGTCCATTCCCAGTCCTAGCCTTCCCTAATCAACCCATTACCAGTCCTAGCCCCCCCCCCATCTGCCCATTATAATCCTAACCCGCACTGTCTCTCCCCTCTGTCCAGCATTTATCCCCTGTCTGTCCAGTACGTCCCCCTGTCTCTTCCCTTTGACCATGTCAGCCCCCCTCTGTCCATGTCAGCACCCTCTCTGTCCAGCATTTATCCCCCGTCTATCCAGTACATCCCCCTGTCTCTTCCCTTTGTCCATGTCAGCCCCCCTCTGTCCATGTCAGCCCCCTCTCCCTCCCTCCATCCATCCATCCATCCATGTCAGCACCCCTCCCTCCATGTCAGCCCCCCTGTCCATGTCATCCCTCCTCCCTCCATCCATCCCGCCATGTCAGTCCCCCCTCTGTCCATGTCAGCCCCCATTCCCTCCCTCCCTCCCTCCATGTCAGACCCCCTCTGTCCATGTCAGCCCCCTCTGTCCATGTCAGCCCCCTCCCTCCCTCCATGTCAGCCCCCTCTCTCCATGTCAGCCCCCTCCCTCCATCCATCCATCCATCCACCCATATCAGCCCCCCTCTGTCCATGTAAGCCCCCATTCCCTCCCTCCCTCCCTCCATGTCAGACCCCCTCTGTCCATGTCAGCCCCCGTCTCCCTCCCTCCATCCATCCATCCATATCAGCCCCCCACCCACCCGTTATGTCAGCCCCCCTCTGACCATGTCAGCCCCGTTGCAGGTTCTCTGCTCCCCTCTCCCCATGTCTGCCTCCTTCTTCTGCAGCCGCGGCTCCCTCTCTCTTAGGGAACCGCGGCTATGCCTGTAAAACCGTTGCAGAGCCTTTCTGTCTCTAAACAGGCTCCGTGCAGCATTGTCCTGCCTCCAAAGGAAGTGGTAAACTACTTCCTTTGGAGGTGGGGCAATGCTGCATGGAGGTGGAGCCCATCAAGAGAGAGGCAGGAAGGCTCTGCAACGGTTTTACAGGCATAGCCGTGGTTCCCTAAGAGGCAGGGTGCCGCGGCTGCAGAAGATTGGAGTCTGGGAGTTTGCCGCTGCTGAGAAGCGGACTCGGCAGCGGCAGCAACTTGTGCGCTTTTTTTTTTTAACGGCGGAGTGAGGCGACCCCGCTAAATCCTGTGGCGACCCCCATGGGGGTCGCGACCCACAGGTTGAGAACCGCTGCTCTATATCATTCCATAGTTCGACCGCACCTTAAATATTGTGTGCAATTCTGGTCGCCGTATCTTAAAAAAGATATAGCAGAATTATAAAAGGTATAGAGAAGAGCAACCAAAATGGAAAATGGGATGGAATGATACCCCTATGAGGAAAGGCTTAAAAGGTTAGGGCTCTTCTACTTGGAAAAGAGAAGGCTGAGGGGAGATATGATAGAAGTCTATAAATTAATGAATGGAGAGGAACGGGTTAACGTAGATCGGTTGTTTGCACCATCAAAAAGTAGAAAGACAAGAGGACATGCAATGAAGCTACAATGTAACCCATTTAAGACTAACAGGAGAAAATATCTTTTCACTCAAGATGTAATCAAACTCTGGAATTTGTTACCAGAGGATGTAGTAAAAGTTGTTAGTGTAACTGGGTTTAAAAAAGGTTTGGACAAGTTCCTGGAGGAAAGGTCCATAAACCATTATTAAAGAGGACCTGGAAAATCCACTGCTTACCCCAGTACGAGAATTGTGAAAGCTGTGGACTTTGGGCACCTGCCCGGTATTTGTGTCCTGGATTGGCCACTGTTGGAAACAGGATACTGCTCCTTGGTCTGACCCAGTATGGCATTTATCATGTTCTTAATGTTCTTAAGTTGCTGCATTCCCAGTCAGAGCATAGAGGCCCAAGCAACAAGAGGAGACTCTCTGATGAGACCCTGTCAGTGTCAAAGGGTAAGCAGCAGGAGAAATTCCAGGTGCAGCATCATTGTAACCCCTCTCAACGCAATGCAGAAGCAATGGCTGGAAGCTATTGGCCAAACTTCCCGAACAGGAGGACTCAACCCAGACAGAAGAGTTGACTCCCATTGTCAAGGAGAGCAGCCAGATGTCTCCCAATGCACTTATTATTGTGGAGTTCCCACCTGAGGTGCGAACGCCAGTGTCCGTGACTGTTGCATCGGCCCCCTCACAGGTGGCAGTTCTGGATTAACATCTTTGAGCCCTCGAAGCTCACTTGGTGGCAATGGAAGCTTTGCAAAACACAGGCTTCGTGGCACACAAAGCATTGTTACTGCACTCCGTCCAGCTTATCCTGGAGACCTATGCCCTGTCTGTCGAGTTGGGGACATCAGATGGGAGTTTGGAATTGACTCCCGTTCTAGAGTAATCTCTGTCTCCAACATATTGGAGTCCGAGGCCCACAGACATCGCTATCAGCATACCAGGTGACAGAGGGGCCATCGGTGCCTGCCCTCTCCCAAGCCGCAAAACCCACGGGAGGAGGAGACTTGGCACTAATTCTTCTTCCTCTCAGAGTTGAAATCAGAATGGGAGACCAAGAAGGAATCAAAAGCTTCAGATCTTCAGTCACCGGTCCTCCTGTCTGACCTGTGGTCTCCCCCCGAGTGTCACAAGTTGCTCCAGAGGGCATGTCCTTTCATAACTTCATTAGAGACATGGCCAAGGCCTCCCCTTTTCTCTGGAATCAGAGGAGAAACTGAGGATGGAAGAACTAGAGCTTCTCCAGTACCCCTTGGCCCCCAGGGAGGCGGTGACAGTTCCCGTGCACCATGTTCTACAGCAGTTGCTGCTGCTGTGAATGTGGGAGGTGCCACTTATGATCCCTGTCATTAGCTGCAAGCTCGATTCCTTGTACTGGGTCCAGAAGGCCCCAGGGTTTGAGAAACCTCAGTTGCTGCACAACTCCATCCTGGTTGAATCGGCCTTGAATTACACTAAGAGTTCCAAAACTCAATCTTCGGTACCGCCGAGCCACAAGGCTCAAACCCTGGACTCCTTTGGGAGGAAATGCTATCAGGGTTCCATGCTGTTTGCTGCAGTCCTGGCCTACCAGACCTATATGAGCAAGTTCTTAAGGATATTATATTGAACCGGGAGGACTTTGCCGTTCTCATTCCCGAGGACCATCGCAAGACGTTTCAGGGCTTGGTGGCTCATGGCAAAGACTGCTCGAAATCATGGTGCGTGGGGCCTATGATGCCTTTGAGTCTGCAGGCACAGTGGTGGCCGTGGGCATCACCGACCACCAGATGGCGTGGCTGCAGTCTTCTGACCTGGAGCAATGGGTCCAGGACAAAATCACCAGTGTCCCCTGCCAAGGGGAGAACCTCTTCAGGAAACTGGCAGAGGAGAAGGTGGAGGAGCTCAAGAAGGAGCATGTGACTCTCTCAAGGCTCTCCAGGAAGACCGTGGATCCCGCACAGAAGAAACACCAGGCCCAGCCGTAGGCGCAGACTCCCTGCCAGCAGGAGAGAGTGAAAACCCCAAAGGTGCAGCCCACACCACAACCCAAGTCCAGTGTGGGTTTTTGACAGGTTCCTCAGGAGCATAGCCAGCCAACTACTGTCTGCCAAGGTTCCCCCACAGGTAGGAGGGTGGCTCACCCACTTTCCCCACCAGTGGCTCTTCAATCATCTCGGACACCTGGGTGCTGCAGATCATCCAAAACAGATATCGGCTGCACTTTGCCTAACTACCACTTCCATATGCCCCCAGGGAGTACCCTATGGATGCCACACACCAGAGCCTGCTGCAGACCGAGGTCACTGCCCAGCTAGCTGACTTAGCAGCAAGAAAAAGCAGGTCTCACAGTACGCCATGGTTAAATTTAAAAATAAATGTATTGCAGTTTGCCAGGAGGTCTACCATACACATGTTTCAGCCTATAGCCTTTTTCATGAGTAAGGAACCTAAAAAAATATATAATAATAAAAAATAATAATAAAGCATGGAGTGATAAAATTACATCAGACATCAAAATAGTCATACGTATAAGTGGACACAACATTAAAAATCAGCATAAAAAACTAATCTACACCAATGTATGTAAAATGATATATAAAAAACATCATGTATATGTATAACATGTATAGACTAAACAATACATAAAGTCACTGAAACATGTAAATCCGGTGAAATCAAATGGGTCCAAAATTTAATTATCAAGGATAAAAAACAAATTGGTAAAAACAGTTGTGGCAATTATACAAAAATCCTGTTCCAGCACATTAATACAATAAGAGAATAATAAATTGATTACTCACATAGGAACATCCATAATAAAATCATAAAACCAACTCTAAACGATAAAACATAGCTAGAACAAAAATTAAAATGCATAAAATCAGTCCAAGAAACAATACTGAGGTATCTGATCAAAGACTAACCAAAAAGGCAGAACACTTGATATCAGACTTGGTAAGTAGTTGAGCTGGACAGCCCAGCACTACTAGGGTAAAGGAGTCCAGGGAATATAGTTGATACAAGGATGGAGGAAAATAAGTGAATCTAATTAAACCATAACTATGACTACCATAAGCAGTTCATTAATTGCAATATGCATGGAAAAGGGAAGGAAAGAATACAGAGATCTATATCCAGAGGGGACACCCCAAACCATAAAGGTGAAGCCTATATTCTGGCTGTATCCAAAGGTGAGTAATTAAAGGATAGAATGGGGACCATAATGACTATTAAAAGCTTTAGTATCTATTAAAAATAAAGAGAACACTTAAAAATATACATCGTTGTTAATACAGGATTATGTTGCCAAATTTTGCCCATAAAAGGTAATCACATTTAAACCATTTATTGAGCGTACACAGACACTAGAAGACAGTGGAGTACCAGTTATAAAAAGACCATTAGATAAGGATAAGCCCAGGAGACAAAGAGGGACCATACTTGTAAACTAAATTGTGGTGAGGATAAATGAAACGTCATTAAGACAAAAGGATGCTAACTGACCTTAGATGCTCGTAGAGAATGCAGTAGTTTGTAAAGTATGTAGAAAGCCAGAGCTCTGAACAATGGCTGTTTTTAAAGTTCATCATTTCTCGTCTAAGAGGAGCAATAGTATTATGTCATCATGGAGACTGGACTCAGCCAATCAGAAGCAACAGGCATACAATGAATCGCACAGAGGAAAAATCACAATTTGGATAAGACAAGCCATATCATAGCGAATAAAAGCTTAAAAAACAGGAGTCATAAAAAACAAGCTGAAATCCAGCATAAAAAACAATATAGAGGTAAAATATAATAAAATAAAAAAGGGAGGCAAACTAAAACATCATAACTAGAAAAGAGACCCTTGTAATAAAATATATATGTATGGCACAATCAATACTGCACATATAGTAGTCCCATAAAAGACCAGCACTAGACAAAGGGTAAAATTAGACACTAATCTTCCAAAGAGTGGCTTATTAAAGATAGATATATAAGATGCCATGAAAGATATGAGGTGTGATCAAAATGTATCGAGACTTGTACAATAACACAAGTAATATAACACTGACAGTCTCCTTCAAAGTAGTTCCCTTCCAATAAAACACACTTCTTCCAGCGTTCCTGCCACTGCTGGAAACAATTTTGAAATGCCTCTTTCATTATGCTGTGAAGTTGCTTTGTTGAATTTTGCTTAATGGTCTCCATGTCATTGAATCTTCTACCTTTCAGTGGTAATTTCAGTTTTGTAAACAAAAAAAGTCACAGGATGTGAGGTAAGGTGAGTATGGAGTCTGACGGACTTGCTCGATTTGGTGTTTGGCCAAGAACTGCTGGGCAAGATGTGATGCATGAACTGGGGCGTTATCATGATGAAGCAACCATTCACCATTTCTGTGCAAATCTGTTTTTTTATGATTAACTGCATCTCTAAAACGAGTCAGAACTTGGACGTAGTACTCCTTATTGATGGTATGACATTTTAAGCATAATCATGATGAGCACTATCCTGGTAATCAAAGAAAACTGTGAGCATGACCTTAACATTGCTCCTCACCTGATGGGCTTTCTTGAGTCTGGGAGAGTCTGGAGTCTTCCATTGTGAGGACTGAGTCTTAGTTTCTGGGTCATCCATGATTCATCACCAGTAATAATCTTTTTGATGAAATCAGAGTCATTTTCAATGCATTCCAACAACTCTCTGCAGACCATCGATCTTCTTTTTGGTCAGGGGACAGGAGTTTCAGCATGTATTTTGCAGACACACATCTCATCCCCAAATCAACAGTAAGAATGGACTATACTGACCCAAAGCTGATGTCCATGTCCTCAGCAAGCTCCCTGATAGTCTTTGATAATTTGAGTGTATTGTGGCATGCACTGCTTCAACTTTGTCTTCATTCCTGCTTGTGGATGGTCTTCCAAAACTTTTGTCACTGTCAACATTTTGGTGGCCCTCTTGGAAACATTTGTATCATTGGCATTCATCTCCTCTCACTTGTTGTAACTTGTCATAAGTCTCTTTGCATGAATCTCTAAGTTTCTGTCAGAATTTAATGTAAATTCGCTGTTCAATTTTGTCACTCATCATCAATCAGACACACAGCTCTTAAACGATACCAAACATCACATGATTAAAAAAAGTACAGGTGTGCTGCAGCCACGCTACACTTTGCACATGCAGAACACATAACTCGGTCACTGCATGCTTAATAGCATTGTGGTGCGACGTATTGTTATATAGCTACACAAGTCTCGATACTTTTTGATCACACCTCATACTGTTAATTAAACAAAATGTGTGGACACCGGGTCCACGATCCAGCATATGGATCAAAGGAATAAGCCACCTGCAAAAGTCAATAAGGCACAAGTAAAATGTATGATTAGTAAGACACTAAAATGTGGAACCCAAGTGATAAAGTTAAAAAAATGAAAAGTATAAAATACATCTGAAAATTAACCTCATACATATAAACAAGATAAAAAAACCATTAAAATCTGCAATGTGAAATAAAAACATACAGTACTCACCATGTGAAAACAGGATATATAATCCCTACGCTGATCAGCATGGACAGGCAATAGCATAAATAGCATGCTTCGTAATGCAGTTAGTGAAACTTGTCAGAGGGAACTTCGCTTAAGTCTGTGGATGAAGAAAAAACAGTCTTTGGTGACCAGCACATGTGTGCAGACAGAACAATGCCACATCAGAAATGACCCACAATTCTAGGTTTAAGACGGGGCACAGGAAGGGCAGAGGAAACCAATATCTTAGACAGTTTTGGATTCTTCTTATGTGCGATTGTGATAATTTGCTCAGAAAAACTGGGATGGTTTGCAAAATTTGCCATTCCTCTCTGAGGATCTTGGAAATATCCCTAGAAAGGTAAGAGAAGAGAAGTGGACTGGTGATCTTCCCATTAACCCATTTATCTGCGGTTAATGGGAAGATCACCATTAGCCTTTGTTTGATCTGCACACATCCACTGGTCACCAAAGACTGTTTTCTTCATCCACAGACTCAAGCAAAGTTCCCTCTGACGAGTTTTACCAACTGCAATATGGAGCATGCCATTTATGTATAATCTGTCCATGCCCACTCATCTACATTGGCAAGACCAAACGTAGCATCCATGCTCGGATTTTGGAACACTGGAGCTGTCTAAAATGTTTTTTGGAACAGAAACCTTTACTTTCTCACTGGCTAGAGAAATCGCATACTCTTTCAGATTTGAAGTTCCTGGTATTGAAAGAAGTACATCAACATTGGAGAGACAGAAACCCAGACAAGACCCTATTATGACTGGAAAGAGACATATTTTTCAAATGAAGTCATTACATTCCCTGGCTTGAATCAAGACATTGATTATTCAGTTTTTTTGCTGCAAAGATTCAAAAGGAGGAGGAAATAGCCAATGCAATAAATTGGGAGGATAAGACATTTTTCAGATATGTAAGTGAGAAGAGGAAGGGCAAAAGTGGTATTGTCAGACTCAAGGGTGCAGGAGAGGAATATGTAGAAGCTGATAAGGATAAAGCGGAATTGCTTAACAAATATTTCTGTTCTGTGTTCACAGATGAAGAACCAGGAGCAGTACCTCAGAAAACATCCACAAACAGGAACAGAAGCGAGGAGCCTCTTGAACAATTTTCAGAAGACTGTTCTTGAGAAACTAGCTCATCTTAAAGTAGACAAAGCGATGGGACCGGATAGGATACACCGTAGAATACTGAAGGAACTTGGGGACGTTCTAGCAGCTCCACTCACTGACCTTTTTAATGCCTTGTTGGAGTCAGGAGTGGTGCCAAAGGACTGGAGAGAGGCTCATGTGGTGCCTTTACACAAAAGCGGAAGAAGGATGTGGTTGAAAACTACAGGCCGGTTAGTTTAACTTCGGTGGTGAGTAAATTATTGAAAACACTGCTGAAAGAGAAAATAGTGAGGTTTCTGGAGTCCAGCGGATTACAGGATCCAAAGTAGCATGGATTCACCAGAGGCAGGTCTTGTCAGACAAATCTGATTGATTTCTTTGACTGGGTGACCAGGGAGTTGGACCGAGGGAGAGCCCTAGATGTTTTGTATTTAGATTTCAGTAAAGCCTTTGACACTGTTCCTCACAGGCAACTTGTAAACAAACTGAGCACCCTAGGGATGGACCCTAAAGTTACTGCTTGGGTTAGAAATTGATTGGGTGGGAGGCGACAAATAGTACAGGTAAATGGAGCTCTCTCTGAGGAGAAGGATGTTACCAGTGGTGTGCCCCAGGAATCTGTCCTTGGTCCGATTCTTTTTAACATCTTTGTTAGTGATATAGCAGAAGGGCTGTCGGGTAAGGTTTGCCTCTTTGCAGATGATATCAAAATCTGCACTAGAGTAGACACCCAGGAAGGTGTAGATAACATGAGGAGGGATCTAGCTAAGCTGGAAGAATGGTCTAGAATTTGGCAGCTGGGATTTAATGTTAAAAAATGTAAGGTCATGCATTTGGGCTGCAGCAATCCAAGTGAGCAATATAGTATAGGGGGTGAAGTACTTTTGTCCACTAAAGAAGAGCGGGACCTAGGCATGGTTGTGTCTAAGTAGCTAAACAGGTAGAAAAGGTGACTGCAAAAGGTAGAAGGATGCTTGGGTGCATACGGAGAGGAATGGCTAGCAGAAAAAAGGAGGTGATAATGCCTCTGTATGTCTTTAGTTCGACCTCATTTGGAGTATAGTGTGCAATTCTGGAGACTGCACCTTCCAAAGGATGTGAACAGGATGGAGTCAGTGCAGAGGGTGGCTACTAAAATGATTAGTGGTCTTCATTATAAAGCATATGAGGACAGACTTAAGGATCTTAATATGTACACCTTAGAGGAAAGGCGAGATAGAGGTGATATGATTGAGATGTTTAAATACCTCCATGGCATAAATGTTCAGGGAGAGAGCCTCTTTCAATTGAAAGCAAGTTGTGCTACGAGGGGACATGGGATGAGGGTGAAGGGAGATAGATTCAGGAGTGATATGTGGAAATATTTCTTTATGGAAAGAGTAGTGGATCCGTGGAATAGTCTCCCAGTGGAGGTGGTAGAGATGAGGACAGTAACTGAATTCAAAAAAGCATGGGACAAACACAGAGGATCTCTAAAGGTTAAAAGGGGACTGTTGTAGTTGTTGATATGGAAGGATAGACTAGATAGGCCATGTGGTCTTTTTCTGTCGTCATATTTCTATGTATCGCCCGGTGTTTGTTTTATTTTATTTTTATTTTTACAATTGTTTTGTTTTACTATCTCATCATTTTTATTTTCAGGCTTCCCTTCTCCCCCCTCCTCTACTGCCTCCCCCCTCCACCCTCTTCCTCTTCCTTCTCCTCTCTTCCCCTCCCTCCACTCTCCTTTCCTTCCCCCTTCCTCCTACCCCTGCCCTTTCCCCCTTCTCCCCCTCCCCCCTCCTTTCCTTACCCCTCTCCTTTCCTTCCCCTTCTCACCCTTCCTCCTCTCTCTTCTCCCCTTCCCTCTCCCCCTTCCCCACGCCTCCCCCTACTACCCTTAACATTATCTTATATTTTATTACTTTTTTACCATGTTTTTTTAATCCCCCCCCCTTTTTTAGGGTTTGACTAGTGAGATTTTTGTGGTTTTAAATGGGGTCCCACTACTTATTATATTTTTTTATTTTTGATCTTGATTATTTACCCCTTTTTGACATTATTCTTTGATTCTTTCATTATTCTGGTTTTATCATTATTTTGATTCTGGTTAATAGTTGGCCTCATGGTTTTCATTATCCCATCACCTTCTTTTAGATTTAGGAGGATCAGGAGTCACACCTCTGATGGCTTTCATTTCATGGATGCTGAGTGGATAGTCCTCTCCAGGCTCAGTCTTCCAGAGGGTGTCACCAACTTCCTTTTCGCATCCCGCAAGGACTCAACATGCTAGGCCTATGCATTAAAGTGGCATAGTTTTGCCACCTGGTGAACAGGCAAGGCACTGGACCCCTTCTCCTGTGCCGTGGATCAGCTGCTGGAGTACCTTCTGTAGCTCTCCAACTCCAGCCTGAAGTCAAACTCAGTGCAAGTTCACTACAGCGCAATAGGGGCATACCATTGCAGCTCTGGGTGGAAGCCCATCTTGATTTAGCCTCTTGTGGCTCAATTCTTGAGGGGTCTGCTCCTCTCGAAGCCTCCATTCAAGCCCCCAATGGTGACTTGGGATCTCAGCGTGGTGCTCGCCCAGTTGATGTGGCCCCCATTTGAATTGATGGACTCATGCCCTTGGAAACCTGACCTGAAAGGTCCTCTTTCTGGTGGCGGTGATGTTGACATTCCACCTCAACCAGTTAATAGACTTACCAGCTTTCTTCCTCTCTGGCTTCATGCCAACCGGGGTGAGGCAGCATTGCATACCTTGCACTGCAAGCTGGCTCTAGTCTTCTAACTAGAATGCATGAAGACACATCACCAGTCCACCCAGCTGTTTGTTTCTTTTGACCCCAGTAAGCTGGGCATCACTGTCTCAAGTGCACACTATCCCTCTGGGTTGCTGACAGCCTTGCTTATGGATATGCCTAGGCTGGGTTGAGCCTTGAGGGCCATGTTATGGCTCACAATGTCCGAGCAATGGCCGTGTTGGCAGTCAACCTCCATTCTGTCTCCACAGAGGAAATCTGCAGGGCTGCTACATGGTCCTCGGTCCATTCCTTCACAGACCATTACTGTCTGGATGGAGATTCCCAACGAGACAACAGTTTTGGCCAGGTCATGCTCTGGCATCTCTTTGGGTCTTAGTGCCAGCTCCTGCCCACTGGCCCTTCTGTCCATCCATGCTACCTGCAAAACTCCTCAGGTCAATGTCTGCTGAGGATCCTGGATCTGATCAGTTCCTCGGGGGGGACTACTTTCCTGTTATTTCTGGCTTCTCCAGTTTTGTGCCCTGTTGGGCTGTGTTCTCCTTGGGTTACGCTAGCCTGTAGCTTGGGGGTCTCATATGTGAGGACTTATTTCCTGCTTGATCATGGAGAAAGCATAGTTACTCACCTGTAGCAAGTATTCTCCATGAACAGCAGGAATAAGCCTCACAACTCTCTCTCCTCACCAGGGAGTTGCCTTTTGGCTCCTGCTATGTTATTAGACTGGAGAAGATGGCACTGCAGCAGGCGGGAAAGACAGTTGTACATGCATGGTGTATCTCCCAAAACAAAGAGGAGAAATTTCTGGTTACATTTCATACCCAGCAGAGAGCTTGTAGTTTAAATTTCATAGTCACTCAGGGCCTAGTAACAGCAAAGTACTTTTAGTTTAAATTTAAAACACAGAAGAGAGCTTTCTGGTTACATTTGGAACCCAGCAGAGAGCTTGTAGTTTACATTTAATAGTCACTCAGGGCCTAGCATCAGCAAAGTACTTTTAGCTTAAATTTAAAACACAGAAGAGAGCTTTCTGGTTAAATTTAGAACCCAGCAGAGAGCTTGTAGTTTAAATTTCATAAGAAGTTAGAGCCTAGCAGCATCTAAGAGATATAATTTAAATCAAATCAGAATATAGTTTACCTCAGCCGCACAAGACAGGGTACTGTGTAGCAGCCCTCTTTTAATAAGTGTTATTTCCCTCCCTCCCTCCCCACACCCACCCACCCCTGGGATAATCGTAGCTTTCTAGGTACTTACACATCTTAAAAGGCAGGAGGTGCTCTCAGGTGAAGCTCATTACCCAAATCAGTCATACACTAAGGACCTGAGATTAGTTAAGCTTCAGGTGAACAAGGTATATTACACGTATTAGGTACAGTGTTATTAGTATAAATATCCATAGCAACCCTTAGTAAGTAAAGAACTTAGATTTAAAAACAAACTTAAAACTAAGATGAAGACAGCAGTCCAGCAGCGGGATGGGGGCTTTCCAGTCTTTTGCATTGAGTGTCACATGTATGATTTTCTCCCAGTTGGTGAGAGGTCTTACGTGTGCACTAGGTGCAAGGAGCTCTTTGCTCTCAGGGAATGAGTCTGTTCTCTAGAGGCTAAAGTAGCAGACTTGGAAAGCATAAGACAGACAGAGAGGTACATAGACGAGACCTACAGGGATATAGTCCTGAAGTCCCACCTCCAGTCTGGCAGCATCCCTGTTGCCATGGAGGAGAGACGTCACGTGACAGGAGAGCATCACCCTGGTGTGGCAGGAAGTGATCCTGTAACTAGGACCTGTCCTCCAGGTGATGTAAAACCCTATCGCATCGAGGACGTTTCTCCAGGGCCATGTGCCCATGAGGGAAGGGTTAGGACAGCCGTTATAGTTGGTGATTCGATCATTAGGCATGTAGATAGCTGGGTGGCTGGTGGACATGAGGATCGCCTGGTAACATGCCTGCCTGGTGCGAAGGTAGCGGACCTCACGCGCCACCTAGATAAGGTCTTAGATAGTGCTGGGGAGGAGTCTGCTGTCTTGGTACATGTCGGTACCAATGACATAGGAAAATGTGGTAGGGAGGTTCTGGAGGCTAAATTTAGGCTTTTAGGTAGGAAGTTGAAATCCAGAACTTCCAGGGTAGCGTTCTCTGAAATGCTTCCTGTTCCATGCGCAAGACCCAAAAGGCAGGCAGAGCTCCGGAGTCTCAATGCGTGGATGAGACAATGGTGCAGAGATGAGGGTTTTGGATTTGCTAGGAACTGGGGAACATTCTGGGGAACGGAGGGGCTCTTCCGAAGGGTTGGGCTTCACCTTAACCGGGATGGAACCAGGCTGCTGGCATTAACCTTTAAAAAGGGGATAGAGCAGCTTTTAAACTAGATATTAGGGGAAAGCCGACAGTCGCCCAAGAGCGGATGGTTCGGAAGAATGTATCTTTGAAGGATACTACCAAAAGCAGAGAGGTTCCACAAAAGAGTAAAGTAGCCCAAATGCCCTCAAGTATGGAGCAGACAGAGCTTAAAGATCCCAAATTACCCATGTCTAACAATAGCCAAATTAATACGAATAAAATACATTCTCTAAAATGCTTGTATGCAAATGCTAGAAGTCTAAAAAATAAGATGGGAGAGTTAGAATATATAGCACTAAATGAAAGGTTAGATATGATTGGAATATCAGAGACATGGTGGAAGGAGGACAACCAGTGGGACACTGTGATACCTGCGTACAAACTATATCGTAATGATAGAGCTGATCAAATTGGTGGAGGGGTTGCTCTCTATGTTAGAGAGGGCATTGAGTCAGAAAGGATTAAAGTTTTGCAGGAAACAAAATCTGCTGTAGAATCTATATGGATTGAAATTCCATGTAAAAGGGGGAAGGCAATGGCAGTAGGGGTGTACTATCGAGCGCCTGGCCAGAATGACCAAATGGATGATGAAATGCTCAAAGAAATCAAAGAAGCTAACAAACGTTACAGCGCAGTAATAATAATGGGTGATT
Source organism: Ichthyophis bannanicus (assembly GCA_033557465.1). Taxonomy (NCBI): domain Eukaryota; kingdom Metazoa; phylum Chordata; class Amphibia; order Gymnophiona; family Ichthyophiidae; genus Ichthyophis; species Ichthyophis bannanicus. The sequence continues at coordinate 554,321,558 of CM066034.1, forward strand.
TAAACTACCCCGGTATCGACTGGGTCAGTGTCACGTCAGAACATGCTAGGGAGATAAAGTTCCTAGATGAAATAAATGACTGCTTCTTGGAGCAGCTGGTTCATGAACCGACCAGAGGGGAAGCCATATTAGACCTAGTCCTTAGTGGAACACCAGATCTAGTGCAAGAGATAAGGGTGTTGGGGCCACCTTTGATTTAATTAGTGGAGGAGGGATAGTAAGGAAATCCACAGTACTACCTTTTAACTTTCTAAAGGGAGACTATGATAAAATGAGGAAAACAGGAAAATGAGGAAAACAGTTAAGAAAAAACTAAAAGGAGCAGTTGCAAAGGTTAAAGACGTACATCAGGCTTGGCTGTTGTTGAAAAATACTATCTTGGAAGCCCAGACCAGCTGTATTCCACGCTTTAAGAAAAGTGGAAGTCCAAAAAACTGCCAGCATGGTTTAAAAGTGAGGTCAGAGAGGCTGTTGTTGCCAAAAAAGCATCTTTCAAGAAATGGAAAAAAGAGCCAAATGACGAAACCTGGAAACAGCACAAGCACTGGCAAGTCAAATGCAAGGCATTAATAAGGCAGGCAAAGGGAGAATTTGAGAAGAAGCTTGCTGCGGAAGCAAAAACGCAAAGTAAAGACCTTTTCAAGTACATTCGTAGCAAAAAACCTGTGAGAGAGTCAGTTGGTCCATTAGATGATAAAGAGGTTAAAGGCGCACTAAGAGGCGACAAGGCGATAGTGGAGAGATTGAATGAATTCTTTGCTTCAGTCTTTACTGAGGAAGATGTAGGGATGTTACCCATGACTGAAGTGGTATTTAAAGGTGCGGAAGAATTGAAGGAAATATTGATACATCGGGAAGATGTATTACAACTATTAGATAAACTGAAGAGTAGCAAATCACCTGGGCCAGATGGTATACATCCAAGGGTGTTGAAAGAACTGAAATATGAGATAGCAGACCTGCTATTAGTAATCTGTGAACTATCATTAAAATCATCTCTAATACCAAGATTGGAGGATCGCCAATGTAACACCAATTTTTAAAAAGGGTTCCAGGGGTGATCCGGGAAACTACAGACCGGTGAGCCTGACATCAGTACCGGGAAAAATGATAGAAACCATTATAAAAAATAAAATTACTCAGCATGTAGATAGTCATGACCTAATGGGAGACAGCCAACATGGCTTTAGACAAGGAAGATCTTGTCTTACTAATCTGTTATGTTTTTTTGAAGGTGTGAATAAACAGGTGGACAAAGGTGAGTCGGTTGATATAGTGTATCTGGACTTTCAGAAAGCCTTTGACAAAGTCCCTCATGAGAGACTTTTGGTAAAACTAAAGAGTCATGGAATAGGAGGCAGTGTACTATTGTGGATCAGGAACTGGTTAAAAGATAGAAAGCAGAGGGTAGGGCTAAATGACCAATTTTCCCAATGGAGAAAGGTGAATAGTGGTGTACCCCAGGGATCTGTGCTGGGTCCGCTGCTTTTTGACATATTCATAAATGACCTGGAAAGTGGAATAACGAGTGAGGTTATCAAATTTGCAGATGACACAAAACTATTTAAAGTTGTTAAAACCCAAGAGGATTGTGGAAAATTGCAAGAGGATCTTGATAAATTGGAAGACTGGGCATCAAAATGGCAGATGAAATTTAATGTGGACAAGTGCAAGGTTATGCACCTAGGGAAGAACAACCCAAACTATGGTTACACAATGCAAGGTTCCACATTAGGAACCACCACCCAGGAAAAAGATTTAGGCGTCATTGTGGATACCATGTTAAAACCCTCGGCCCAGTGTGCAGCGGCGACCAAGAGAGCAAATAGAATGCTAGGTATGATAAGGAAAGGAATGGAAAATAAAACAAAAGATATTATAATGCCTCTATATCGTTCCATGGTGAGACCGCACCTTGAATATTGTGTGCAATTCTGGTCGCCGTATCTTAAAAAGGATATAGCGATTTTAGAAAAGGTTCAGAGAAGAGCCACCAAAATGGTAAAAGGGATGGAAGGATACTCCTATGAAGAAAGGCTAAAAAGGTTAGGGCTCTTTAACCTGGAAAAGAGACAGCTGAGGGGAGATATGATAGAAGTCTATAAATTAATGGAGTGGAACGGGTAAGCGTAGATCGATTGTTTACCTTATCAGAATATAGAAAGACTAGGGGACATGCAATGAAGCTACAGGGTAAACTATTTAAGACTAATAAAAGAAAATATTTTTTCACTCAACGTGTAATCAAATTCTGGAATTTGTTACCGGAGGATGTCGTAAAGGCTGTTAGTGTAGCTGGGTTTAAAAAAGGTTTGGACAAGTTCCTGGAGGAAAGGTCCATAAACCATTATTAAGAAGGGACCCAGGATATCAATGCTTGAACCAATACAAGCATTGTGGAACCTGTGTCCCTTTGGGGAAACTGCTAGGTACATATGACCTAGATTGGCCACTGTTGGAAACAGAATACTGGGCTTGATGGACCTTGGTCTGACCCAGTATGGCATATCTTATGTTCTTATGTTCTTCTTTTGGAAGCTGAGGAGCATTCCCTGCAGAGCTCCATTGGTGACATCACCCCATACGTGAGGACTTACTTCTACCTTTCATGGAGAACACCTACTACAGATGGGTAACTATACTTTTCATGGTGCCAAAGAAAGATGAGCCCTTCCAATCAATTCTTGACCTCAAGGGAGTCAATGTTCATTTGCATATACTGCACTTTCCTATGGAAACTCTGAGATCTGTGATTCAGGTAGTTCACTGCAGGGAGTTCCTAGCGTCTCTACATTTAGCCGAAGCTTATTTTCATATTCCTCTCTGGGAGGATCAGCAGTGATATCTGCATTTTACTGTGCTTGGTTCACATTTTCAGTTTGCTGTCCTCCTCTTTGGCCTCTCCACTGACCCATGGACACTCTCTTAGGTCATGGTGACTGTGGCTGCTGCGCTACGGTGCCAAGGGATATGTGTGCACTCACTTCTGGATGATTGACTCATCCAAGCCTGATCTCTGTCAGAGCATCTTGGATTTCGGCACGAGTGCTGCTCTTTCCAGAATGCCTCAGCTGGGTGATCATTCGGGGGGTACAGACAGTCAGAGCCTTCCCAATCCTTGGAATTCCCGGGAGCACAGTTCGATACTCGAGTAGGCAGAGTCTTCCTGCCTGGGGAGAGTGCAGAGGCTGATGGACTGGCTGGCGGTGCCCTGCTCTCAACAGGCTCCCAACTTCTCTGCTTGATGGCAGTGGCGATCAAGATGGTGCAGTGGGCACATGCTTATACAATACATGAAAAAAATCACCCCAATATTGAAAGAACTCCACTGGCTACCAATAGGAAACAGGATAAAATTCAAAAACCTCCATCTCAGTTAAATTTCACTGCAGTAGGAGGCCAAGATGGCGAACGCATTTTAGCCAGCGTTCCACATGCTCCCTACCTTTATCAGTTTTTTTCTTCTTTAATTTTCCTAATATACAGTGTAAATGGAAGGCGAAGGCATGGGAGACACAAAAGAGTGTGTCGATGGCTAAGGGTCCTCTTGATGTTTTTGTGAAGCCTGCTGGTGCAGTGAGTATTCCAGAACCATTAAGCTCACTGGGGTCAGTGGGAGCTGAAGAAGACTCTCTGTGTCCCTCTGAGATACAAGTCACTCTGAGCCTGGAAATACGGTTCCCACCAGCTCAGCCCTCTACCTACAGTGCTGGAACATCTGCAGGTGGACCCCCAGTGTTGGGAGTGTTACTGCCAGAATGTCAATGGCAGAGGAGACTTCATCTGAGGCGTCTTCTATGGCTGCTCTGTTGGTTGAAGAGTCTGGGACCTCTGTTGCTGTTGGTTTGAGTCCCCTAACATCTGTGGGTTTGGATGGGCTTTGCCGTTAGAGCAGCCAGCTATACCCGGTGTGCAGGAAGGTAAAGCCGTGTTGGTGCGTCCTGCGATGGTCACACTTGATGTCCTTTGGGAAGGTCTGCAGGCACTGGAAGCTTCTTTACTACTCAATTTGCTACTTTACAAAGTGCTTTCTCTGGCATAATACAGAATGTGGATCAGCAAAAGCAGGAGATGGTCTTGCTGAGCTCCAGGGTAGCCCAGGTGGAACTTAAAGTTGAGGAGACTGCATCACTCTCAGATACTGTAACTAAAGATTTGATGAGCATCCATGGGAAAATAGAAGCACTGGAGAATACTGTTTGTAAAAAGAACTTGTGCTTGCTTAATTTTCCTCGCATTCCTGTGGTCTCGCCAAAGGAGTTTAATTCTTATGCAACCTCCATTCTGAAAATACCTATGGAATCTGTTCCACCTTTGGCAAGGATTTTTTATCTACTTACAGCCAAGCGCAGAGACCATTGTGCCTTCTTGTTGGCTCATTCTCCTTCAATGGATTCGTTGGATCTAACTAGCTTCCTGGAGGCCTCGGACCCTGACTCCATTCCACGACCTACATTGCTTCTGACTTTGGCTCTTGAACCTGATCGAGATAGATTATTGAAATTATATTTTAAAGCCAAAAATCAGCCCTTTATTGGTGAACTGGTTAGGATGTATCCAGATGTTTCAAAATCCACCCAGAAACGTCAGTTTCTTTTGTTGTGTCCCAAAGTTCTCCAGTTAGGGATTTTAGTTTTCTTACGCTATCCATGTAAATGCCTGATTAAATATCTTGGGATTAATTATACTTTCTTTGAACCCGCTCACTTAACACAGTTTATTGTGGATAAAAGTGTGGGCTCCTCCCAGCAGCTGGTAGATCCCCCGGACCTTCCTTCTACTTAGAGGAAGTCGATGATCCGTGCATTGGATAATATACTGTACCAGTTTTTGTGTCTTATTACTTGTAAATATTTTCCTTTGTTTTGTGACTTGGCCTCTTTCAGTTTTTGTGGGCTAGTGAAAGAGTTTATATTGTACTTTTGCTTTTTGGATAAGTGTCGGTTGGCTTATACCTCCACTTACTTTTTGATATCTTTCTTTCCTGTAACAAGTGATTGATCCTTGTGTATTCTTTAAAATGCATAAATGTAAAAATTAAAAATAAAATTAAAAAGCCTGCACACCACTTCAAGATCCTGAAGTCTGACTCTGCTACATACTTGAGATCTCTTCTCCAGACTACACCAGAAACCGGAGCAAGGAGAAGCCACTTCAAAAACTCCCTGCCTACACCATCAGAATACACAAAATGCAACAGATCTACTTCTCGCTTTATGCACCTGGATCGTGGAACTCACTCCCAGAAAATATAAGAACCACTACAGACTCTCAAGCATTCCGCAAGCTCCTAAAGACGTTCCTATTCAAAGAATACTTCAATGAACCAGTAACCTGATTAACACTCTGAACACCACAAGATATACCTTCTATTAGCTAGACTATATCTAAGCCAATTGTAATTATATACCCAAGTCCTCACCTTATATATATTTCTATTAATACAAATACATGTTTCTACAAATAGCTACAATTACTGTTTGTTGTTAATAGTTACCTGGGGTTGTAAATAGTTACACGGGATTAAGGTTACACTTGTTACCATACAGGTTAATTGTTATTGATATATGTAATTGTTCTTGGTTCTATGTAAACCGCTTTGATTCCAGATAAAGTGATATATAAAATAACATGAATAAATAAAATAAATATGAGGAAGCTTCAGCAGTCTTTGCTGAAGCTTGGTCTCTGAGCTCAAGAGTTTGAGCTCAGGCTTCCCCTCCAGCTAGAATTGCGATCCAGCTTGTGGTGGTGGAAATAGCCACATCATCTAAAAAAGGGTATGCCACAGGATGATCACTTGTCAATTCTTTGTCGATGGATGCCAGTCTTATGGGCTGGGGAGCCCATTGTCAAAACCAAATAGCTCAGGGCCATTGAAATCTCAGAGAGGCAGTATGGCGCATCAACTATCTTGAATCAAGGGCTACTTGGTTAGGCCTCTTCCATTTTCAGCCCTTGTTCAAGCGTAGGGTGGTTCAAGTGTTCTCAGACAATGCCACGATGGTAGCAAATGTCAATCGGAAAGACAGCATGAGGGGTGTGGGAGTGGCCCTAGAGATGACTTGCTTGTTCACCTGGGTGGAAAGTAACCTCCTAGCTCTGTCGACTCAGGACATTGCTGGGATGGACAGTGTGGAAATAGGCTTCTTCAGTCGTCACTCTCTTGATCCCAGAGAGTGGGAGTTGTCAGGAGGCGTTTCAGAAGATTCTCCGCCTTTGAGGCCACCCCTAGATGGATTTGATGGTGACCCGATCCAGTGCCAAAGTGCGCCATTTCTTCAGTTGCCACATGGAAACAGGATCCGAGGGCGTCGACACCCTGGTCTAGTCTTGGCCAAAGAATCGCCTGCTGTATGTGTTTCCTCCAAGGCCGCTTGTAGGATGTGTACTTCGGTGCATAGAGCATCATCCAGGCTAGATTGTTCTGGTAGTGCCAGATTGGCCAAGGATAGTGTAGTTCAAGGACCTGAAAAATGGCTCATGCAGGAGCCTCCTCTGCGACTGCCTCTAATCTAGGGCCTTTTGTGCCAAGGGCCGTTTGTGCTAGACAATCTGGCTCCCTTCTCACTCATAGCTTAGCTCTTGAAAGGAGTCGTTTGACTCGTAAAGGCTATTCTGCGGTACTTTCTATTCTTCTCAAGGTGAGGAGAAGTTCTACCAGCCTGATATATGTGCAGAGCTGGTACCTCTGTGAGCATTGGTGTGGTGCATAAAAGCTTATTCCTGAGATAGTGAAGGTGCCGTCTCTGCTGGCCTTCCTTCAGAAAAGTTTTGGAAAAGGGCCTTTCCCATAGCTCCCTGAAAGTACAGGTAGCAACTTTGTCCTGTTTCAGAGGTCTGGTGGCTGGACAGCCTTTGGCCTCACACCTGGATGTTTAGCATTTTTTTCAGGGAGTTCAGCATTTGCATTCCTACCTTTGTTCAGTTATCCCTTCATGGGATCTATCTCTAGTGCTCTAGACCCTGATGCCGGAACCTTTTGAACCTTTGAAGCATGCTACTCTTAAGGATTTAACTCTTAAGATAGTTTTCTTGGTCACAATTTGTTCAGCAAAATGGATTTCCGAGCTTCAGGCTCTGTCGTGCCAGGATCTGTCCTTCTCAGAGGAGGCTGTCTTCCTTCAGTCTGTGCCTTCCTTTTTGCACAAGATGCTATCTTCCTCCATTGTCATCCTAGTGGTTTATCTGCTCATCTAGCAAGGGAAAGATAAAGATCTTCGCATTGTGGATGCCCAGAGGATGTTTCTCCAGTACTTGAAGGTTATGAATTCCTTTCATAAATCAGACCATCTGTTTGTGCTGTTTGCTGGACCATATAAGAGTGACATGGCTGCCAAATCTACTTTGTGGTGCTGGCTCAAGGAGGACATTGCCTCAGCATATCTGTTATGGAACCAGCCAGTTCTGGAGGGGTTGCATGCACATTCTGCACAAGCATAAGCATCTTCATGGGTGGAGAGTAGCTCAGTAGCCCCCTCAGACATTTGTCGGGCAGTAACATGGGCATCTCTTTCCACTTTTGTCAAGCATTGCCACTTGAATGTCCATGCTCTGACGGACATAGTCTTTGGCTCAAAGGTTTTACGAGCTGCTTTGTCTTCTTTTGCCCAGTGAAGTGTAGCTTTGGTACGTCCCACTTGTCTGGACTGGTCTACCAGGACGATATGGGATGTGACATTTTACTTACCAGATAATGCCCTTTCCTTGAATCCTGCTAGGCCAGTCCAGGACCCACCCTGGAACTGTATTGGTCTGCTATAATGCAGTGGTAACCTTTGGTCCGCAATATTCTGAGTGGTTATCCTGCGGTCTCATAACTTTCTGAAAAGTCTTCCATTCAAACTATTCCTATACATAGTTCCTGTACATTCCCTTTCTGTTTGATTGAAGATTGTTACTCTCGTTGAAGTGTGAGGTTCGAAATTATTTTCCATATGCTTGGGTACAAATACTCATTTTTGTCCCTAGTAGCTCAGGCTGATAGAGGCATGATGATGTTACTGAAAGCCTGATTTTTTCATTGATTCTCTGACTCCACAAATCTTCTGCTGGGGGAACACAATCCACTTATCTGGACTGGTCTAGCAGGACTCAAGGAAAGGACTTTATTTGGTAAGTAAAATGCCACTTTATGTGTCTTTATGAAATAAGCTAAAAAAATAGGTGCCTTCCTGCCCTATTACCTTATGTGCTTTGTTATGAAATTACTCCCATATGGCATAAAAGTACTCACTATGGGGCTGATATTCAAAGTAAATTATATGTTTACTGCTTAATCCCCAATATTTCTTCAGGTGCAGAAGGAGGTTTGGACTTTGGAATCATCAAGGTTCTAGATGAAGCAAAGCAAGTTCTATCTTTGAAAAACAAGGGGAAATATGAGATTGGATTCAGGTAAGCAAACTGCATCTTCCTTTTCATTGTGAATAATATTTCTGATTTTTCATCCTCCTCCTCTTGAATTTAGTAATGACCTTCTGTCTTCATTCTGCAGTTTTTCTCTGGAACCTACAGATCCAAGTATGCGGGATCTGAACTCCATGTTTTCCATCCATCCCCAGAAAGGTATACTGGCTTCCAATGACCGGCCTACTCAGGTCCAAATTATCTTTCATTCTAAGAAAGAAATACACATCGTAGATAAGCCCATCCTGCGCTGCCAGGTGAGATGCCACAGTAATAGAAAAGAGAGAGAACATAAGAGATGCCATACTAGGTCAGACCAAGGTCCATCAAGCCCAGGGTCCGATTTCCAACAGTGGCCAATCCAGGTCACAAGTACCTGGCAAGTTTCTAAAAGTTACACAGGTTTCACAGTGCTTGTCCTGGGGTAAGCAGTGGATTTCCTGGGTCCTTTTTAATAATGCTTTAAGGACCTTTCCTCCAGGAACTTGACCAAACCTTTTTTAAACCCAGCTACACTAACAGCTTTTACTATATCCCCCAGTAACAAAATATTTTCTCTTATTAGTCTTAAATAGGTTACATTGTAGCTTCATTGCATGTCCCATAATCTTTCTACTTTTTGATGGCATAAAAAACCGATTTACGTTTACCCTTTCCACTCTATTCGTTAATTTATAGACCTCTATCATATCTCCCCTTAGCCATCTCTTTTCCAGGTTGAAGAGCCCTAACCTTTTTAGCCTCTCCTCAAAGGGGTATCCTTCCATCCCCTTTACCATTTTGGTGGCTCTTTTATGTACCTTTTATAATTTCGCTATATCCTTTTTAAGATATGGTGACCAGAATTGCATGTAATATTCAAGATGCGATCACACTATGGAACGATACAGAGGCATTAAAATATCCTTGGTTTTATTCTCCATTCCTATTCTTATGATTCCGAGCATTCCAATTGCTTTCTTGGCCACTGCTGCACACTGGGCAGAGGGTTTCAACATATTATCCACGATGACGCCTAAATCTTTTTCCTGGGTGGTGGTTCCTAATGTGGAACCTTGCATCGTGTAACCGTAGTTTGGGTTGTTCTTTCCTAGGTTCATAACTTTGCATTTCTCCACATTAAATTTCATCTGCCATTTGAACGTCCAGTCTCCCGATTTATCAAGGTCCTCTTGCAATTTTTCACAATCCTCTTTTGTTTTAACATCTTTGAATAATTTTGTGTTATCTGCAAATTTGATCATCTTACTCGGTTATTCCCATTTTCAGGTCATTTATGAATATGTTAAGAAGCAGCAGGCCCAGCACAAATCCTTGAGGTATTCCACTGTTCACCTTTCTCCACTGAGAAAATTTCCATTTAGCCCTACTTTCTTCTATTTTTTAACTAGTTCCTGATCCACAGTACTACACTGCCTCCAAACCCATGACTTTTTAATTTTGCCAATAGTCTCTCAAATGCTTTCTGAAAATCCAGGTACACTATATCAACCAACTCACCTTGGTCTACCTGTTTATTCATACCTTCAAAAAATATAACAGATTAGTAAGACAAGACTTTCCTTGGCTAAATCCTTGACTGTCTATATGTTCAGTAATTTTATTCTTTATAATGGTTTCTACCATTTTGCCTGGTACCGTTGCGGGCACACTAGTCTGTAGTTTCCTGGATTCTCCCTGGAGCCCTTTTTGAAAATTGGTGTTACACTGGCCATTCTCCAGTGTTCATAGAATGTTAGGTCTGCAATCTTGTCTTCCAGTTCTTTCAACACCTTTGGATGTATACCATCCAGTCCAGGTGATTTACTAATCTTCAGTTGATCAAATACTTGCAATACATTTTCTCAGTTTATCGATATTTCTTTCAATTTTTTCAATATATTCATGGGTAACTTCCCTAAATCTTCTTTAGTAAAGAGCAAAGCAAAGAATTCATTCAGTCTTTCTGCTATGGCCTTGTCCTCCTTTTGGTGCCCCTTTTACCCCTCCATCATTTAATGGTCCATCTGACTCTCTCACAGGTTTTTTGGTATGAATATACTTGAAAAAGCTTTTATTATGTGTTTTTGTTTCCACAGTAAACTGTTTTTCAAATTCTCTCTTTGCCTGCCTCATCAATACCTTGCATCTAACTTGCCAGTGCTTATGTTTTTTCCTGTTTTTGTCATTTGGCTACTTTTTCCATTTCCTGAAAGATGCTTTTTAAGCTACAATATCCTCTCTGACCTCATCTTTAAACTATGCTGGCAGTTTTTTGGCCTTCCTTCCACTTTTCTTAAAGCATGGAATACATGTGATCTGGACTTTCAAGATAGTATTTTTAAACAATGCCTATGTTTGATGTAAACCTTTAACCTTTGCAACTGCTCCTCTTAGTTTTTTCTTTTTTTTTATTTAATATTTATTCAACTTTCAAATGATTTTTACAAGTTACATCACTTGCACATGAAATGGGGATGTTTATGAAAGTATTTTACAAAAGTATACAACCAAGATATCAATTAAGAAATCAAATTACCCTTCCTCTAGCCCACCAAAAAAGGGGATCCAAGACTAAGAAATGAAATCTTTACAGTTCTAATAGGAAAAAATGCTTCCAGCGAAACGCCCTAAGCCTGCGGAGGTGGGGCAGGGGCAGTCTTCGATTTCAGAGGGGCCCTTGACATAGAGATGGATGTTGGTGAAAAGTTCGAGGAAGGTGAAATCCCCGAGCAAGAAGACCAAGCCAGGATAGTCAGGGTGTTCCGTAGAGAGGTCGGCGCTGATCATGGAATCGTTGAAGGCAATAAACATGCCGGTTAGTTCTAGGGCGGTGGATGAGGCCTTAGAGGAGCCTCTTCTGCAGGCTGTATAGATGACTCAGTCGGTCTTTTCTATTCATAGGATGGTGAGGCAGATGATTCAGTATGAGTGGGATCTGCTGGAAAGTGGCCTTCGGGGAACTAAACTCATGTCCCATTTTTATCCCTTGTCAGAACAGGATAGGAACTGTTTCAGTCTCCGAAAGTGGATGCGGCGGTATCGGCAGTCACTAAGAAGATGACTATCCCGGTGGAAGGGGCAGTGGCACTGAAGGATGCGCAAGATAGAAAACTAGATGCGCTGCTGAAGCAGGCATTCAAGGTCAATGCCCTTTCCCTCCAAGCCTCCATATGTGGGGCTTGGGTTGCGTGGGCCTGTCTTCATTGGTCTCAGCGGGTGCAACAACAAGAGGGCCCGGACCAGACCGGAGAGGCCTCCTGGTTGGAGTCCGGGACGGCATACCTGGTGGATATTCATTATGATCTCATTAGAGGACTCTCTAAGAGTATGGCCTCAGTGGTAGCGGCTCACCATTATTTGTGGCTTCGTAATTGGGCAGCAGATTCCTCTTCCAAGGCCCGACTCGGTAAGCTTCCGTTTAGGAGGAAGCTCCTGTTCGGGGAGGACCTAGAGAAGTTGGTGAAAGACCTGGGGGAGTCTAAGGGCAGCCATCTACCTGAGGACAAGCAGAAACCGAGTCAGGGTATGGCAGGTTCTCGGAGGCAGCTGAGAGAATTTCATTGTTTTCATCCCACTCGCCAGACTCCCTTTCAGAGAGGTCATTTTCCCGCAAAGTCGCAGAGATTTCGAGGTTTCTGGGGAGTGGGGTGCGAATTCGTGGCAGCTTTCTCCTCGGGTCCTAAGAAGCCCCAATGAAGTGAAGAGGGCTCAGGTGGAGGTACAGCCGATAGGAGGACGGCTGCAGGTTTTTTACCCCACCTGGGTCCAAATCACCTCTCATCAGTGGGTGCTAGAGGTAATCAAGAGGGCTATGCGCTTGAGTTTGCTCATCCACTGAGCAGTTCCTTCATGCTGTCTCCGTGCAGGACGCGGGACATGGCGGTTGCGATTTGCGACACCCTGGAACGTTTGTTGCAGCTCAGAGCCATGGTGCCGGTGCCGCAAAGCCAGTATGGCTGCAGTCGGTACTCCATTTATTTCGTAGTACCAAAGAAGGACGGAGCTCTTCAGGCCCTTCTCGACCTCAAGCGCGTAAACAGCTGTCTGCGGGTTCCGCATTTTCTGTCAGTGTGGCGGTCCACGGCGGAGAGCTCTTGACGTCTCTCGACCTCTTGGAGGCGTACCTGCACGTTCCCATTTGGCCAGAGCATCAGCAGTTCCTCAGGTTTGCGGTGCCTATGGGGCATTTTCAGTTTTGGGCCCTGCCCTTCGGGCTAGCTACAGCACCCCGCACCTTTACCAAGGTCATGGTGGTAGTGGCAGCAGCATTACACAAAGAAGGTATCCTCGTCCATCCTTATCTTGACGACTGGCTCATCAGGGCAAAGTCCAAGGTCGAGAGCGAACAAGCAGCAGCGAGAGTGGTTCAGTTCTTGCAAAGCCTCAGTTGGGTGGTCAACGGGGCCAAGAGCCACTTGCAGCCGTCTCAAGTACTGGAATACCTCGGAGCCCAGTTCAGCACGCGAGTAGGAAGAATCTTTTTGTCAGAGCTGAGAGCAAGGGAGCTCCGGCGCTTGGTGCAGGAGTTCCGGGGGAGGTCAGAGCCCACAGCTTGGCACTATCTCCAGCTCCTGGGCACCATGACGGCTACTCTCGATTTGGTATCATGGGCAAGAGCGCACATGAGGCCTCTCCAGATGTCTCTGCTCCATCATTGGTCTCATCAGTCCGCCCCTCTGTCCTAGAGGCTCCCCTGTCCACAGGGGGTGCAGTTGGCCCTCAAATGGTGGATCTCGGGGGGACATCTGGAGAGGGGGATGACTCTAGAATCCCCGGTTTGGGTCCCTTTGGTGATAGATGCCAGTCTCTCGGGCTGGGGAGCTCATTGCCAGAGCCACTTTGCGCAGGGGCAGTGGAGTCCGCAGGAGGCTTGTTGGTCCATCAACAGGTTGGAGATGTGGGCAGTGTTTCTTGCACTGCAGGCCTTCCGAGTGAGGCTACAGGGGGAGGCAGTGCAGGTACTGTCAGACAATGCATCAACAGTGGCCTACATCATCCGGCAAGGGGGCACAGGCAGTGCAGCCCTGGAGGTGGAGGCCGAGTCTCTAATGGACTGGGCGGAGGCTCACCTTCAGGCCTTGTTGGTGGCTCATGTAGCTGGAGTCAACAATGTCATGGCAGATTATCTGAGCCGGGTGTGGGTAGAGCCAGGAGAGTGGGTGCTCCATCAAGAGGTGTTCGACTTCCTGGTGCACTGCAGGGGACACCAGTCATGGATTTGATGGCAAGATTTAAGGGTGCCAAAGCAAGTCGGTTCTTCAGCAGAAGAAGGGAAAGAATGTCAGAAGGCTTTGACGCCCTTGTACAGCAGTGGCCCACCAAGGGTCTCCTCTATGCGTTTCCACCCTGGCCGTTCATCGGCCGGGTGGTACAGAGGATAGAATCCCATGGGGGGATGGTGATTCTCATTGCTCCGGATTGGCTGCGACATCCATGATACGCGGATCTGGTATGGAATCTAGCAGATCGGCCATGGTGTCTCCTGGTGCGGGCGGATCTCTTGTCGCAGGGTCCAGTGTTAATGCCTCTGGTGAATCGATTCTTGCTTATGGACTGGCTCTTGAAAGGACATGACTGAGACGCAAAGGCTACTCAGGCCTGGTGATTGCAATGTTATTGAAGGCCAGAAGGAGGTTGACATCTTTGGCCTACATTAGGGTCTGGCGTTTGTTTGAAGCATGGTGTGCCGACAGGCAGGTGAGGCCAGTTTTAGCCTTGGTGCCTACAACCTTGGAATTCTTGCAGGCCGGTTTCGACAAAGGTTTAGCCGCCAGCTCCTTGAGGGTGCAGCTGGCAGCGATCACCTGTTATCATGGAAAAGTCCAAGGTATGGCATGGGCGCTCACCCGGATGTGGCACGGTTCTTGAGGGCAGTTCTTCATATACGTCCTCTGTGTAGGGTTCTGGTTCCACCTTGGGATCTCAATCTGGTGCTGTCAGCTCAGGTGGAGGTACAGCCGATAGGAGGACGGCTGCCAAGTCTTTGTGCTAACTTATCCCATATGGAAGGGCTGAATTCTCATTATGCCCAGACTCATGGAATTCTGACACAGATAGACCACATGCTACCGAACTGCATGCCACTGAAGCTCACAATATGCACGGCAACCAAGTCAATTAGATGTTCCTCTGCCAAATAAAACAGTTATACAATCACAAGAACTGCTTCAGACTTGTGTGCTCTGAAACAGTTGAAGGTATGTGCTACTGTCAGGGTCATATCCTAGAACACTCAGCCCACTGCTTCCCTTAAAGGAGATGAAAGCCATCCTAGGTTCAATGTGATTTTTGCAGCCTCCATGCAGAAGACCCTCCTTGAGGCCCTCCCTGGGCCAACAGGACCAGATCTCACACCTCCAGCCCCTCCAGCTGGAAGCCAGCCCTGACATGCCTCTCCCCAGGTGGTTCCTACAATCTATTGGTCAGGAGGTGGGACTACATTGCTATGTCACCTACTCCTTGATCTCCCAGGGAAGAGGAAAATCCTGGTCGAATGACATGGAATACTGGAGAACATACTAATCAGTGCATCTCAGTCAAGTGCCTGTGCCACCTAATGCAAGAATCTGGCTGTAAATCAATGTTACATGCCCAAGGGCCAGAGGAAATTGGATCCATTGAGCTGATTGAGGGCTAGCCACTCTGAGTCAGCAGCATCTTCCATTTAAATTTTTATTAGGTTATTACATTCATGAATAACAGGAATGAAATAGCAAAAAGATGATATATATATCCCAAATACAATAAAGAAATCCAGTACACCAAAACCCATTCGATATACATCATCAATTTTTAGACCAAAAAACAAAAGGCAAAATTAGAGAGGCCTCAGGAAATTAATGACAAAGGAAAAAAAAAGAAATAAATTACAGAGCAGAGACTTAAGCATCAGCCTTAGTGGTCGCAATTTGCACCTCAATTCCCTCCCTAGCTATCAGAAAATCCTGCAACTGGCTTGGTTCAAAAAATAGGAAAACTTTCCCATCATAGGAAATTACACAACGAGAGGGAAATCTTAATTGAAAACTAGCTCCCAGGGATAGAACTCGAGAGCGCAAGCCCAAGAATTCTTTCCTCCTCACCTGTGTAGCACGAGATAAGTCAGGAAACATATACACTTTAGATCCCAAGAAGTTACAATTGAAATTTCTGAAATACGCCCGAAGAATTAAAGATTTATCAAGCTCCAAGGCCAGAGTCACAAGTAAAGTAGTACGGCCGGTTACCACCTCTAAGGAGTCCTCCAGGAATGCGGTAAGATCCCCAATTCCCACCACCGGGCTCCCAGAGGTTGGCTTACCAATACCGCTCCCTACAGTTAAATATTGTGTTCAAACGATTGGGGGTAAGTTATCCGCAGGAAGTTTAAGCACCTCCTGAAGATATTTACGCACCATATCAATAGAAGACATGACTGGGGATTTAGGAAAATTTAACAACCTTAAATTATTCCTACGAGTGTAATTCTCCAAGTACTCAGTCTTTTTTGATAATAAGATCTTATCTTTAGCTTGGGCAGCACATAACCCACGCAAATGTTCCAATTCCTTTTCAGCTCCCTCCAAACGTCGAACTTGCTCCATCTGAACACTTTTTGCTTCAGAAATATCATTATGCATCGATAGAGAATCTTTTTTCAATACCCCAACAACTGCCATAAGGGAAGTATTAACGGTAGCAACAGCGTCCCACAGTGCTTCCATATCTACATTAGATGGCTTAATCAAACCTCGCAAGTCTGGAAGCATATCCAAACCATCTGGCGACTCTGTAGGACTTCCACGCTGTTGGACATTCTTTTCCATTCTTCTCCCATCCGCAGAGACCTGCACAGAAGGTAAAAATGCTGACAATTCTCCCACCGGAACAGTGCCCTCTTCGCTCCCAGTCGCCGACGAGCATCTCACAGCCCTGGCAGGAAGCACACTGCAAACCAGGTCAAGGCTTCCAGGTCAAGGAGGGGGGGAACGCAACTCCGGTGACAACCACACCCCCAATGCACTCAGAGCCGATGCCTCCAATATCGCCGGCTCCGCCGAAGACGCTGCTCTATACCCCGCAGAGCTAAATCCACATGCCGCCAGCGTTTTCTGCCCTGTTGCTCCAGAAACAGGCAACCCCGAGGGTAAGGAAGCCTGCTTTCTCTTTCGACGTCCCATCCCGAAAGACAAACGCCGAAACGGCAGCCGGGCACACAACAACCGCGGCACCGCTTACCAGCGGAGAAGCTCTGACGCCATCTTGCCTCCTCAGGAGCATCTTAAATGAACCTTTCATTGACAGTAAACTCCACACAGGAAAGCAGTACCCAACCCCCAGGACTTCATCTCCTCAGAATCAGACTACTCTTAGGACAGCTGTTTCTTTCAATTCCTGACTTTCCAGCCCGAGCTCCGTAGGCTTGTGCCATTAGCACCTTCACCAAAGACACTAAACTAGGCCAGCTCAATGTTCTGAGATAAGCAACCTGGCCCTCTGCCTGCAGAAAGATACTGCTATCACAATTTTTACCTTGAGAAAGGTATAGAGAACTGCAAAATGAGAACTGTCCTGGCGAGGTCCAGGAGATGGAAGTACCTCCCACTGGATGAATGAAGCAACAGACTTATAGGGCCCCATATAAAAATGAGAGACTCAGGTCCAAATACAAGCAGCTCTAGGACCAGAAAATGCTGAAAGGAACCTCCCTTCCAGAATCCTCATGTACCAGGATTCCATCCCTGGCCCTGCTGCAGAGGGGACGAGAGAAACAATATGTCACTGCCAGAAGCAATAAGGAACATCCACAACCATCCCCCAGCTGAGCAGATATCCTTGAGGAGACTCTCCTAAGAAGATCTTGCAACCACTATTGTCACTCAAACAGTGCACTTCAGAAGTCTCAAGCTGTCCTGGGCTGGCAACTTGCCCGAATGAAAATAGGTGGTTTGTCAATAGTGCTGACCAACTCTATCCTGCCTAAGGACCCTGAAACTCACTAGCTTAACATGCTACAGGTGCGCTCAAAGAAATAGACTGAGCCCCAACCAGCTATACCTCAGGAGGACCTGCTGACATCCAATGAGTGGGATTACAGGCTCCAAGGGTGCCTGAAGGTGATCAGAGGCTATGAGATTGGCTCTACAGCAGCAGAGGCCACTAATGACACTCATTCACCAGAGGGCACCCCTACCCTTCTAAACCTATCCTCCCAGAGTAGCTATGGTTGAGCTTCTTTTCTAGGACAAAAAGCAACCTGTATGGGGAAATGCTCCACCTCTGACCAGAGTCATCCATGGAAGAATGCCAAAACTAGTCCACATACCTTGACACTTGCTGGAGGCAGACAATACTGGCTTCTCAGTGCTGTGCCAGATACCAGGTGATGACATCACAGAAGGTTGATCAAGTCTGCATCTTCTTGCTGGCAGGGGGACATAACCCACTCATCTGGATTGGTCTAGCAGGATGATAAGAAAAACTAGTTAGCACACCATGATACGAGACAGCATGCATTAACCTACTGTGTTAACCATCTAACTTCGGATTTCAAATTATGAGGCAGGTAAAGGGTATGGAGTGCACCTTGCAGTTAATGCTGAGTGTTGTTAATGTGTGTTAACAGCTAATGTGTCTCAGAGTAGTGCCCTGGACCGCTAGTTAGTGCTACCTATCTCCTCTACTTGACCCTTCCCTATCTTTGTTTTTTAAGCTTTTTTAATATGATACGTTTTAATGGAGTTCCTTTTCACCTTTCTAATAATTGATTTTATTGCAAACTGCTTTACTGCTTAGGGGAGATATGATAGATGTCTATAAAATACTGAATGGAGTAGAATGGGTAAATATAATTTGGTTGTTTACTCCTTCAAAAAGCAGAAAAACTAGGGGACACAAAATGAAGCTACAATGTAGCATATTTAAAACTAATTAGAGAAATATTTTTTCATTCATTACGTAATCAAACTCTAGAAATCATTACCAGAGGATGTAATAAAAATTGTTAGTGCAGCTGGATTTAAAAGAAGATTGAACAAGTTTCTTGAGGAAAGGTCCACTATCCACTATTAAAGAGGACCGGGGAGTCCACTGCTTACCCTTAGACAGGCAGTATGGAACCTAGATAACTTTGGGGGACCTGCCAGGTACTCGTGACCTGGATTGGCCACAGTTGGAAATCTTATGTTCTTAGGGCCCTTTGGCGCATAGCCCTCCCTGCTGACCTCTAATCCTGGATATTCCAGGGTCATATGCAGCTGCGGCATTGAATATCTGGAGTCGCTGCATTGCCTCTCAGCCATAGTGGATAACCAGTCAGCAGCAATATTGCATGCTGCCTGGTTAGCTCCTGCGCTTAAACATAGTCAAGCTTTTGCCTCGCCTATCTTTTAGGCACAGGTTGCTAACCGGGCAGCATGCATTAGCATCGGGGCATGTAAGGGAGAAGAGAGGGGATATTGAATATTCCAGATAGCGGCATTTACACGGTTTACAGAGCTGTAAATCATGTAAATGCCTTTCAAATATCGGGCTCTTAGAAAATATAATGACCATAAAACCATACATGGAACAGCTAACTATGCCCCAAGAGGTGTAGCTAACTGTATTCCATTTTAGCATACATGCTGTTGACAGGCATTAATAACCACTGCTTTAACTGCCTTCCCCTAAGTGCCATAATGCTCCCTACAATAACTGTGAAGGTTTTGCATCTACTGCCAGTTAATTTTTGGAGTTAATATGCATTAACTGCAAAACCTTTAATATGATTTAATAAATAGTACATTATTTTTTTTAATCTCCAGGAACAAGCAGGAATGTAGTCTTCACATATGGGTATCGTTGGTACAGACGGAGCCTGCGCGGGAATGCTCCCCAGCATCCAATAGGAAAGCTTTTGAGAGCACCCACAGCGCCTGCGTGCTGCCTTCCCGCCATTCCAACTCTCCCTCTTCAGTTCTTCATTTTCCGTGGAGCCAACAGGTCACCGCAGAAAATTATTTGTTACTTCATTTTTTTTTTGTGATCGCATCTGCCTTCATTCGACGCCTACTGGTACTGCCGGTTCTCTTTTCTTCTTTTCTAAAAATAAAAAAATATATATATTCTTTTCTGAAGAACTTTTTCTTCAGAGGCCTTTTCCCTCTCGGTGCTAGGTGACATTTTGGCACTAGGCCCATTTTTCTTTTAAAATGGAAAAACCAGCTAGTGGTTTTAAAAAATGTTCTAAGTGTTGTGGTACCATATCCGTCACCGACACCCATGACTGGTGTCTCAAATGTTTACGACCTGACCATCTTCCATTGGACTGTCTCTCCTGTAGAAAGATGACCAAGAGGGGCCTGCAGAATGGAGCTGCAAAACTCGATACCCTTTTTGCCGCAGATGCGATGTCCATTGCATCAATGTCTTCCAGGGCTTCATCTTTCTCCCATGGATCTCAGGTAACTAAACATAAGTCTCCAAAGACTAGCCGGTCCTCAAAGGGTAGATCTCCTTCCAAGTATCAAGATGCCATCGGCGTTGCCCTCGAGGAAAGTTCACTGGCAAAACAGCCCCGGCGGGAGGCTTCGGCTTCCAAAGCACTAACGGGGCTCCAGGATGTTTGAGGCTTCCACCTCTGCAGAATTACTGGTGCAATGCTCTGGGGTCCTGGCCGCTTCTATCGATGCCAACACCCAAGCATCGGCAGGAGCGATAGATCAAAGATTTCTCGCTATCGAACGCAGTCTAGCGGCTCTTTTAACGGCTTCGGTACCACTGAAACCGCTTCAGACTGTTCCACAGGAACTGGTACCGACACCAGTACCGGTACCGACTGCACCGGCCTCGGCGGGTATACCCCCCATGCCGAGTCTAGAGTCAATTTCCGGTATCGAGAGATCGACTTCGATCGATACTGGTACCGTGTATTGCACGAACATCGAGATCAGAGATATTTTGAATCCTCCAATTCCGATGACTCTGATGACTCTGCCTGTACTAGAGCAGTCCTTCTGGAGGATCCATCTCCTTCTCCTCAGTGAAGAATGTCTCCTCCAGAGGACATGTCCTTCCAGGATTTCATACGTGATGTGGCTCGAGGCCTTGCAATCACAGTGACTCCTGAAAAGGAACCTAGAGCGGAAGAGTTAGAAATTCTTCAATACCCTAAGGCTCCTAAAGAGGCAGCTACTCTGCCCATTCATAAGATCCTTCATGATCTTATGCTGAGAATGTGGGAAACTCCTTTAACCACATTTCCACACTCTCGGAGACTTTATACCATGTACCGAGTTCCACCCTGTCCTGGCTTTCAGAAGACTCAGTTACCACACCATTCAATGGTAGTGGAATCGGCGATGCGTAGGATAGAATGCAAAAAGACATTCTTCCAATCCTCCAGGCCGAGAATCGAGGACTCTCGATGCCTTTGGGCGTCAATGCTTCCAAGCTTCCATGCTGTCAGCTAGAATCAGCTCATACATCCTATACATGGGGATGTTCCTCAAAGAGGTAACAGGAGAGTTGGAACTTATGAGCTCTCTTCTTCCTGACGATAAAAGAGAGGATTTTCTTACTCTGGTCAGACATGCCCAAGATGTTTCCAAGTTTGTAAACCGTGCAGCCTTTGATTGCTTAGAAATGCTTCAGCAGAGCCTCTGCTATCTCCATCGGTGCACGACGTATTGCCTGGCTTCAGGCATCAGACTTGGAGATTTGGGCACAAGATAAACTGGGAAACATTCCTTGCACAGGAGAAAATCTCTTTAGCAAGAATTGGCAAGAAAAGGCTAATGAGATTGACTCTGACAATATCACCTTGGACAGATTTTCAAAGTCTACAGCCAACCCAGCAAAGAAAAGATCTAATAAAAAACCCTTTTTCAACAAGAAAAAGACGTTTTATCCTTCTTGCATCCGTCAGGGTCGCTGTCCAGTTCATGTTTCCCAAAAGGGACAACAACAACAAAGTAGACAATAGAAGAAACCAAAAGCCCAAGAGCTCAGCCAGCTCAGCAGGCTCAGCCTCCTCAGGGACTTTGACTCTTTCATAGAGAACTTAGTCTTCCTGCCCCTGCAGGATCCAGAACCCTCTACCATCCCCGGCAGGTTATGCCATTTTGCCAGCAGATGGCACCAAATAACATCAGAAAATTCGACTCTGCCCATTGTACGAGAGGGGTACAGACTTCATTTTCACAGACTTCATTTTCACAATCATAAGGCAATTCAATTCTCAGACCCCTGTCATCAATCTTTTGAGTCAGGAGGTCACAGCACTTCTTGTTCAAGGAGCAATAGAGGAGGTACCCATACCTCAACAGGGTACAGGGTTCTACTCCCCCTATTTTCTCATCCCAAAGAAAACAGGAGGACACAGACCCATACTGGACGTCAGAGAATTGAACAAATATCTGTTCCGAGAAAAATTCAAGATGATCTCTCTCGGAACACTTCTGCCATACCTTCAGAGTCAGGATTGGCTATGTTCTCTAGATCTAAAGGATGCATATATGCATATTCTCATCCATCCAGATCACAGGAAATTCCTTTGATTCCTTTTCCAGGGAAGACATTTCCAATACAGGGTTCTTCCCTTCGGTCTGGCTTCTGCCCCAAGAGTTTTCACAAAATGCATGGCAGTAGTAGCAGCATTCTTACGAACTCTGGGGATATTCGTCTTCCCTTACTTGGACGACTGGCTCATTCGAGCACCCACTGCTCCAGAAGCCAGCTTCGCTCTTTCTCGCACAATAAGAATCCTTCACTACTTGGGATTGGTCATAAACCTCCCAAAATCCCATCTCGCTCCTTCTCAGTCCCTAGAATTCATAGGAGCTCACCTAGATACCAGGCAGTCAAGGGCTTTCCTTCCACAGCCCCGCTGTCTTCGTAAAGTGCAGCTGGCTTCCCAAGCAGTGGTAAAGGCCTCCCTAACTGCTCAGGAAATGCTTCAGCTTCTGGGACATATGGCATTCACCGTCCATGTGGTTCCCTATGCTCACCTTCACATGTGAGCAGCCCAGTGGACCCTATCCTCTCAGTGGACACAGGCCTCAGGTCGCCTGTTGGACAAAATAAGAAACTCAAAATGCCTTATTTTGTCCCTCCAATGGTGGCAATCACTGGAAAACCTACTCATAGGCTCTCCTTTCCAGCAACCTCTATTCCAAGCCACTCTAACAACAGATGCGTCCCAGTTGGGATGGGGGGGCCCACTTGCACGATCTCTCCATCCAGGGTCTCTGGACCCCACAGGAGGCTTGTCTTCATATAAGCCTCCTGGAACAGAGCAATCTTCCAAGCACTTATATTCCAGGCCTAGCTCAGCTACCAGACAGTCCTGGTCCAGACCAACAATCAAGTAGCCATGTTCTATGTGAACAATCAGGGCAGAATGGGCTCTATGTCGTTATGCAACAAACCTTTACGACTATGGGCCCTCGCCAGAGAGCTTCACATTCACCTACTAGTGGTTTACCTTCCAGGCATTCAAAACCTTTGGGCAGACAGACTCAGCTGAGTACTACGCCACACAAATGGTCTCTCCACTCGGACCAGCTTGCCCGAGTATTTCAAATCTGGGGAACCCCAGACATAGGCCTCTTTGCAAGTCCACAGAATGCCAAACTTCCCCGGTTCTTTTCCAGAATTCCGGCTCAAAACTGTCAGGCAAGGGATGCTTTCCTCCTTCACTGGAGTCAAGACTTCCTTTATGCCTTTCCACCCATTCCCCTCATTCCCAAAACACTGTTCAAGCTTCAGAGAGACAGAGGTCATATGATACTAACAGCTCCACGTTGGCCACAGCAAACATGGTATCCTCTGCTTCTATGTCTCTTTCAAGCCACACCTCTGGAGTTGGGATATGCTCCAGATCTTCTTTCCCAGAAGAACGGGACGCTATGGCACCCGAATCCCCAGTCCCTGCATCTCAGGCCTGGTTGCTGAAAGCCTAGAACTTCAGGATCTCAACCTTTCTCAGCAAGTAAAGGATATCCCTCAGGCTTCCAGAAAACCCTCCACAAGGCAATCCTACACCTTCAAGTGGAAACATTTCACTATATGGTGCTCTCAAAAGGGTCTTAACCCTCTTTCGATACCTTTGGAATCGCTACTGGAGTATCTCCTCCACTTATTAAATTCTGGCCTTAAGATCAATTCAGTGAGAGTCCATCTTAGTGCTATTGCAGCTTCTTACAAGCCTCTAAATTGACAACCTATTTCCTCTCATCCACTCATAGCAAGATTTATGAGAGGTCTACTCTTAACAAAGCTTCCCATTAGACTACCACCGGTGGCATGGGATTTGAATCTTGTTCTCGGGCAGCTCATGAAACTGCCCTTTGAGCCTTTAGGCACTACAACTCTAAAGTTTCTTTCTTGGAAGGTCATCTTCCTAATTGCAATCACTTCTGCACGACGCATTAGTGAGTTACAAGCCTTGGTGGCTGATCCTCCTTATACAAGATATCACCATGATAAGGCTGTTCTTAGGACTCATCCTCACTTTATGCCAAAGGTGGTCTTGCCTTTCCATTTAAACCAAGCGGCTTACCTTCCTGTATTCTTTCCGAGGCCTCATGCCTCTAATGCAGAAAGGAACCTTCATACCTTAGACTGTAAAAGAGCCTTAGCTTTTTACCTGCAAAGAACACAGCAACATAGAAAATCTTCTCAACTTTTTATTGCTTTTGATTCTAGTCATTTGGGACTTCCATTCTCCAAAAGAACTCTCTCTAGATGGATTGCACAGTTCATATCCTTCGCTTATGAGAGTAAGGGGCTTCCTCTCGAGGGCCATGTCACAGCTCACAATGTGAGAGCTATGGCAGCCTCTATGGCTGACCTTCATTCTGTTATCCACAAGACTGAACTATGGTCAATTCAATAGAGCAAAATATCTGTTGAGCTACACATATACAATAATGCCCCAATATTATCACCAGAACTTTTGTTTTATACACGTTCCCATGCAATACAAGCTGATTTTAATCAGTATTGTTTAAGGCAACGAGTCTCAGACTTCTAAGAGCTACGGTCTTCATTTGACATCGACCAGATGCTCTAGTTTGCATTAATGACCTTTATCGTTGCTCAATAATTAAGTTATAACTTTAAAAGCCGCTGATAACTTTGAAAAGGAAAAGGATATGTGGTTATCGTAAATATGCCCAACGCCAGTCTCAGCGCTGCTACGTTTCACTGCCAAGCTGTTTCGTCAGGGGCTTAATTCCTTAAACGCATCCTCTCTCCAGTTCTTCAAAATTTCAATCGCTTCTTCAGATGTTTCCAAATTCTTAACTCATGAACTTGACTTCGGGTTTCCTTCAGCATCAAACCGTTACTTCGTACTTGTACTTGTACGAAGTAACGGTTTGATGCTGAAGGAAACCCGAAGTCAAGTTCATGAGTTAAGAATTTGGAAACATCTGAAGAAGCGATTGAAATTTTCAAGAACTGGAGAGAGGATGCGTTTAAGGAATTAAGCCCCTGACGAAACAGCTTGGCAGTGAAACGTAGCAGCGCTGAGACTGGCGTTGGGCATATTTACGATAAGCACATATCCTTTTCAAAGTTATCAGCGGCTTTTAAAGTTATAATTTAATTATTGAGCCAACGATAAGGGTCATTGATGCAAACTAGAGCATCTGGTCGATGTCAAATGAAGACTGTAGCTCTTAGAAGTCTGAGACCCGTTGCCTTAAACAATACTGATTAAAATCAGCTTGTATTGCATGGGAACCTGTATAAAACAAAAGTTCTGGTGATAATATTGGGGCATTATTGTATATGTGTAAACCTTCATTCTGTGTCTATCGACGACATCTGTAGAGCAGCCACTTGGGCTTCAGTGCACACTTTTACAGCCCAGTACTGTTTAGACATGGACTCCCGTCGGGATGCTTTGTTTGGCCAGGCTGTTCTTCAGCATCTCTTTCAGACTTAGTGCAACTCCTACCCACCGTCACGGGTTGGATGCCAGAGATCCTTGGGAGGAAGCATGACCAATCTCACCATGGGTTGCAGCTTCCTGGGGCCATCTCCCTTGCATCTTTCAGCTGGGGAGTCCCCATATGTGAAGACTACATTCCTGCTTGTTCCTGGAGATAGTGTAGTTACTCACCTGTAACAGGTGATCTCCGGGAACAGCAGGAATTTAGTTTTCACAACCCACCCACCTCCCCTAGGAGTTGTCTCTCTCTCTCCTTCTCTCCTTTGTTTCAGCTATAAACTCAACTGAAGAGGGAGAGTTGGAATGGCGGGAAGGCAGCACGCAGGCGGTGTGGGATGCTCCCAAAAGCTTTCCTATTGGACGCTGGGGAGCGTTCCCACGCAGGCTCCGTCGGTACCGACGATACCCATATGTGAAGACTAAATTCCTGCTGTTCCCGGAGATCACCTGTTACAGGTGAGTAACTATGCTTTTTTGTATAGAGAGCTCTCTTTTATATGTTTTTTTTGTTTAGATTCATTTTTTTAATGATTTTGATGAATGTAAATGAAATCCTCTCTCTTTCAAGTTCTGTTTAAATTTTGTATCCTGCCTTTACAATCAAAAAGACTTCTTTATTTATAGTAGTTGTTTTTCTATGTAGGTAATAGAACCAAATATCTCTGAAGGAGGAGAGACCATTGCTAGTATTCCAGTGAAGATATCAGTGCAATCTGTGTGTACCAAATACAAAATCTTGCCATCTAAAAGCATCAACTTTGGGGCAATGATAATGGGCAGCCGCAAGATCTGCTCCTTTACCATAGAAAACCGGGGCAAGATTGACTTCAGATATGCCATCTCCAAACTAGTGCATGACATTACTAATCAGTCCCAGAAGAAAGGGTAAGAAAGAAAATGACCAGATTACTAGTGTCAGTAGTGACTTAACTTTTTATGATTCACTGGCATAGCTAGACACATATGAGCATTTCTCACAAGCACTTATTACAGAACTTTCTCCAGGACCAAGCAGGAAGTCAGTCCTCACATATGGGTGACATCGATGTCGATGAAACCCTTGCGGAGCATTTCCCCAGCTTTCCAAGAAAGCCTTTGGGAATGCAGGCACGCATGCGCAGTTCCCTTCCCGCCTAAAGGTGCCATCTTGCTCAGTCTCTCTTTTTCCGTGAAGCCCACCGGACGTGTGTCCTAGTCCTCCCGGAAAATAGTTAGATTTTTTCGCGATTCCTTTGCTATTTTATCTCCAGTGCAACGCCGGTTCCCCTCCCGCTGGGTTCGGTACACCGGTATCGAGCCTGATCTTCTTTTTTCGGTTTTTGCCCTTCGTGGCTGGTGTTCGCGCCCTTTTTTCTTTTTCCCTGGAAGGCCGGTCCTTTGACCTCGCGGGGACTCTTTTTTCCCCGATGGCTTCCAGTGGGTTCAAAAAGTGTGATCGGTGCAAGAAGCTAATGTCTCTCACCGACACACACGACTGCTGCCTTCGCTGCCTCGGTCCTGACCACGGTCCTAAGACGTGTGGACCATGTGGAAAAATGTCTTCCAAGGCGCTTTGAAGTCATCAGCACCAAAAGGAAAGGCTTTTCTCCGACTCGGCCTCCGGCCGGACCCGGACCTCGTCTGAGGCCTCGACATCTCGGGAATCGGATCCCGAGCACCGTCGGGGCTCCTCGGACAGGGGGTCCCCCGACTGGGAACGAAAGTGGCCACTCATCACTGGGGACAGTTGGGTGTTAAGCATAGTCCACAAGGGCTATCTGCTACACTTCCAGCAACTGCCTCCTCCATACTTCCCAGGGGAACCTCCAAGGCCTCCCCTGCACACAGATCTTCTCCTTCAGGAGCTCCAAGGTCTGTTGGTGGACAGGGCGGTGGAGCCTGTGCCTCCCCACTTACAAGGTCAAGGATTTTACTCCAGGTATTTCCTGGTACCCAAAAGAACCGGTGGTCTTCGGCCTATTCTAGACCTCAGAAATCTCAACAAATTCCTAGAGAAGGAAAGGTTCAAGATGCTTACTCTTGGAACACTTCTGCCCTACCTCCAGCAAGGAGATTGGCTATGCTCATTAGATCTAAAGGATGCGTACACTCACATCCTCATTCATCCAGACCACAAAAAGTACCTCAGGTTCATTGTGGGAGGAAACCATTATCAGTACAGGGTACTGCCTTTTGGCCTCACCTCCGCTACCAGGGTCTTTACCAAATGCCTGGCAGTGGTGGCGGCCTACCTGAGAAATCAGGGAATCTTTGTCTTCCCCTATCTGGACGACTGGCTCATAAGGGGTCAGACGTGCCAGGAGGCCCGACAGGCCACCGTCAGAGCTATTGCTCTTCTTCAAAGCTTGGGGTTTGTCATAAACTTCGCAAAGTCCACTTTGCTCCCCTCCCAGAACTTGGAGTTCATAGGGGCAAGGTTGGACTCTCTCCTGGCAAAGGCATTCTTGCCAGAAGACAGAGCCCAAAGACTGATAACTTAGCAAACCAGTTTCTCAGCAGGTCACTGGTCTCCGCCAGACTCTGCCTGAGGCTTCTTGGCCACATGGCTTCGACAGTACATGTGACCCCCAATGCCAGGCTCCATATGAGGCCTGCACAGTGGTGCCTTCGGACTCAGTGGTCACAGGCCACAGGCAGCCTCAGAGACAGGATAAGGGTGTCCAGACAATTTCTGAACTCCCTCAGCTGGTGGCTGCACCCACCCAATCTGCTGCAAGGGGTACCTTTTCAGATTCCTGGGTTCACAGTGGTGTTGACCACGGATGCCTCCCTGCAGGGCTGGGGAGCTCATTGTCTAGGCAAGTGCACCCAGGGCCTGTGGTCTCCCTGGGAAGCAGCACAGCAGAACAATCTACTGGAACTCAGGGCTATTGGGTTAGCCCTCAAAACTTTCCTACCCTGGCTCATCAGTCTGTCCTAGTTCAAACAGACAACCAGGTAGCCATGTTATATGTGAACAAGCAGGGCGGAACTGGATCCAGGCTCCTTTGTCAGGAAGCACAGGACCTTTGCTTGTTTGCCCTCAAGCACAACATGCTTCTCAAGGCTGTGTACCTTCCTGGCCAGGAGAACTACCTGGCCGACAGGTTGAGCAGGATTCTGCAGCCCCACGAGTGGCAGCTCCACCCACTTCCTGTTTGGCTGCAGCACTGAGAGGTTTCAGTTGAGCAGAGCTCCTGCTAGGGAGCAGTTCCTTTTCTCTGCTCGTGCCTGGATGTCGGGACCTGGGCCACCTCCAGCAGGGGAGGCCCAGGCCCAGAGGCCTGCCACGCCTGGTAGGCCTCCTCCTTCTTTGGACCTCAATGAAGGAACCAGGGAACAGCCGGCGCCCCGGGTGAGGGACCCCCCAGGTAGGACTGTGCCTGGCCAGGGAGGAGGGACCCACAGGTATGGAGGTTTGGGCCCGCTACCCCAGGGAGGAGGCTCCTGTCTCCTCCCCAGGCATGGTGTGGAGGCTGGGTGGCAGCAGGGAGAGGCCCTGGGGAGACCCTGGAGGACCGTGGAGTACAGAACTGGAGGAGGCGGGTTCCCCCCTCCGCCTCGGGTCCTGGAGGAGGTCTCCACCTCCTCCAGTGAGGATGAGGACGGGGGGTCGGGCCTACCTTCCTACCAGAAGCCAGCTAGGGCCCCAGATGAGATCGTGGTGGCAGTACGGCGGCTTCGGGGTCTCCAAGAGGAGGCGGCCCAGCTGCAAGCCCAGCTCTCCCACCTGGAGAGCCTGCAGGCCACCATTCCCGGGGAGGAATGGGTGGCCTATGCCACCTATAGAAAGGGGGTGAAGCGGGCCCTGAAGGATAAAACCCGGGAAATCGTATACCTCCAACAACACGGTTGTGGGTCCCTCACGGAGATATATTCTAATTATGCACGGTGGAATCAGGGTAGAGGTACAGTCCAGGGGGGGCCCTCGGGGGTGGGACGGCTGGTAGATCAGAAAAGGGTCTGCTATCCCCCCTTGCCTTCTTCGGGTGTCCTAGAAATGGGAATACCCCCTTTGCCTGTTCTGTCTGGTACCACAGACCGCAGAATATCTTCTCTGCAGGCTCCTGATCTGGCTACATTGTCGGATGAAGTCTCTGTGTCTGCTATGAGGGCCCTTCCCCACACTAACCTGAAGTATTGTCCGACTGGTGTCCCTGAGGAGCTTGGGGGCGGGGTGTTGCACCGCCGAACTCTGCGGGATTCTTCCATGGCTGCAGAACTCAACTCCCGAATAGAAGAGATAGGAGATGGCAGGAACCGTGGATATCCAGTGCCTGGGGTTGCGGTGGTATCGGTCCCGGCAGTTTTCTACATCCCGGATAGCGATTCAAGATGGCCACCGGAGTTCGACAACTGCACTCAGTACAGCTGATGGGGGATCCCTGCAGGAAGAGCTGGTCGCAGGGCTTCCCCGGCAGGATCGCCGATCCAAGATGGCCGCCGTGACTTGCGTGACGTCACTTCCGGGGGAACCCGGAAGTGTGCGGAAGGGCATTCTTCGGTCCTTGTTCAGCCGTGGGAGTCCCGGAGGTCCTCAACGGGGATAGACCACGGTGGATTCCAGTCCCCCTCTATCGGAGGGGATGTTGGTGTGGATGCCCACTCGTCGGCGGCTCCTTTTAACCATCGGGGGTCCCTGGATATCGCCGCGGCTAGCCGGCTGCCTGTTGCAGCCCAGAAGAATGCTGAGAACCATTTTTCCTGTGGCTCTTTTGGGCAAGGAAATGAAAAAGATGGGGTTTGTGAACGTCGGGGAGTAGCAGATGCAGCTCTGAATCCTTGGATGTCTGCCGGTTTCACTGAGAGGGCAGTTTCACAGCCTGTAGTTCTCCGGGAGCCGTCTGGAGGCCTTGCTGTTTCTTCCCTCGGGAATCTCCAGTGGATGGAGGGGGACCGGCCCCAGACTTCTGGGGTGGCTGTCCGGCGTAGGGGGGGTTCCGGAGGGAAGAAGGAGTGGGGTAAGGGCTGCTCTTCTTTTTCGGCAGCCCCGGGGGGGGGGGCTGGGGGAAAATGGGTCAGCTGTCCCTGCGGTCTAAGGCAGGGGAGAAGGATGTGCAGCTGCTTGTTGCGGTGACCGGGGGAGGCCTGGCTCGCAGGGGGGTGTCCGCCCTCCCTGCTGGAGCCCTGGCTGCCGGTCGGACTTCTCTAGATCCCTGTGCCACGGCTGGCACCGACGACCAGGTAGGACCTGAGGGGGACAAGAGGCAGGGGGGTGGAGGGGTGGGGGATGTTCTGGGTGAGGGATCTGCCCTGTTGTCTCGGGCGGGTCCTGCCTTGTCGTCGGTAGCCATAACGGGGATGGTGGACGGTGGGATAGGGGAAGCACTGGTGGAGGAGAAGGGGGAGCGGACGACTGGTTCTGTGGTTGGGATGGAGGTGGTCACCCTGGATCCCGGGGATGGAGGGGAGCGGGGTTCGTCCCCGGTAGTGGTGGCCGAAACCCAGGAGCCTTGTGCTGGGTCGGAGAAGCAGGATGGAAGTTTGGGGGGGCTTTCCGGTTCCCTGGGTATTACCGAGAACCAGGTTTGTGCTGCTTTAAAATTGGCATTGGAGACCCCTACGGGCCCTCCTGGGGCTTTTGCTACCTTTCAACATCCGGTGGTGGCAGCAGGGGGTGATCCGGGGGTTCTCGGTGGCACCCAGGGATCCGGAGGGGAGAGCATCCCGGACTCTGTCTTTGCGGAGCTGACCCTGCCCAGTCCTCAGGTTGCTCCAAGTGAGGAGGTCACGGATCCTGTGGTCCGGCAACAGGTTCCCCCGCGGGTGGAAGGAGGAGAACATCAAGTAGGGCAGGAGATGGAGGCTGGGGGGTCGGCTCCCCCCCTCCGTACCTTTGCGGAGGCTCTGAAGGGGTCGGGCACCACTCCGGGGACGTCGGGTGAGGGTGGGGGGAGGGAGGTATGCAGGGGAATGGTCCCGGAGGAGGGGAGGGAGGAGGGGGAGGGGGAGGGTTTCAAAGGGGAGTAGGGGGTGAGGTCCGACGGCGCAACGTGGCGCAGATCCGATGGGCTGGGGAGGGGTCCCCTCCAGCCAGGGAACAGGTCTTGAGGATGGTCCTTGGGCTGGGGTTTCTCCCGGGAGATCTCTATGCCTTTATCCACATGAACAACACCATTGAATATGATGTTAGTTTCATGTTGCGACGGGGGCTGGAGATTTTCTGGGACCGATACCAGCAGCAGAGGGGGCAGGGAGGGTGGGCTGACTTTCGTGTTGTGCCTATCTCTCGCCAGGGGACGGTACCTGTGACCATCCTCTCCAGGAATGAGTCGCTCCCAGGGCAGGACATCCAGTTTTGGTTGTCACGCCATGCGGTGCTTCTCGCACCCCTGGTTAAGGGCGCTGGGCCCCTAGGGGTGTGGGACGGGTCGTGGAAGGGCAGGATCCGTTTGCGTGAGGTGGGAAACGTGGTGCAGCACGTGCCCTCGGCCGGTTTCCTCGGTCGGGATCGCATCTTGTGCTATTACCCCGGGCAACCTCGCGAGTGTCACCGCTGTGGCTCATTCCGCCATTTGAGCATGAACCTGTCCTGAGCAGGTCTGCACCCGTTGTGGTGGACGGGGTCACGCTTCGGCCGGGTGTCTGCTAATTCGGTGTAACCTTTGCGGGGAGTTGGGCCACCCCTTTGCCCGCTGCCCCTCCGCGTCACACAATGGACCGGGGGGGGTTGCCGTCACTCCGCCCCAGGCTCCTGTGCGGGAGGAGGTTGTAGAGGCCCCTCTCCCTCAGGAGGAGACTGGGGGCCCTAGTGCAGAGGAGTTCATCGAGCCGAGGGAGCCACCAGGGGGAGGGGATTTGGGTAGGAAGGAGGAGAGGGTTGATGTGGTGGAGGTTGTTGCACAACAGGATAAGGGGTTGCGGGGGGTGCCGCCTGAGGAATGGACTACTGTCTCTTCCAAGGGTGGCAAGTCCAAGAGGAGAAACGGGAGACCTCCCCATTGTTGGAGTTAGAGCCCGTGTTGGACGTCAATCGTTTCGTCTTCCTGGCTACTGATGTGGCTGAGGCGGATGAGGGCTTGTCAGTGGAGGCAGGGCCTCCTTTGCGGCGTTCGGTACGGTTAGCGGCGGAGGCAGCCCCTCTTCCTCAGCGGCAGCCTCAGAAGGTTCCGAGGGCACGCCGCAGTCAGGGTCCGCCTAAGAGTGTGGAAACTGGCCCCCGGCCTCCGGTAGTGGCCCTGGAGAAGCTACCGGGGCGGGTGAGGGAGGACAGGAGTTTGCCTCCGCGGTTGGGTGCTGGACCTGAGCGGGAGCCCCCTGCTGACCCGGCCGCCCCGGCCTCCCCCGCGAGGGTGGGCACTGTTATGTTGTCTCAGTCTTTGTCTGGGGACAGGAAGGGGGAGGAGGCACCGGTGGTGGACCCCACTGAGGAGGTCATTCCTCCGACCCCTGACCTGTTTTTGCCCCCTCATTCCGTGGGGGCTGGAATTGCCCTCGCGACAGCTTTGCCTGGTGGTCCCGAGGGAGCCAGCACCTGCTGGGGTGACAGGGTTGAACAGGAGGAGCAGGAGATCCTCGAGGTGGTCGCCGTGGACCGTGAGGAGTTATCCCAGCTTGCGGGCTTGTCCTGTAAGCGGGATTCCGGGGATCCGGGGGTTGGGGAGAAGAGGAGGAAGGGGTCACTGCACAAGAAATAGGTATGGCGTGCACTCCTGCATTCTCGTGCGCCACTCTCAACGTGGCTAGCATTTTGACAGACCAGGCGCGGGCTTCGGCCTATGATTTTCTTTCCACGAGTGGGCTGGATGTCATCTTCTTGCAGGAGACCAGGCTCACCTCGCTCGCTAGCCTTCATCGGGCGAAGCGGGAGTGGAGGTGGGGCCCTTCGTACTGGTCACTTGCGGCACAGCCCTACGCAGGAGTGGCGGTTTTGTTCACGTCCAACCGATTTCAGGTGCAGTACGTGTGGGAACTGGAGCAGGGCCGGTGCCTGCTTTTAGATGGCTACTGCGGGCCCCATCGGTTTCGTTTCGTGGTGGTCTACGGCCCCCAGTCTAAGTTGGCGCGGAAGACCCTTTTCGGGGTTATCCGCCCCTACTTACACACCTCCCGTTTGGTGGTCCTGGCCGGGGATTTCAACACCACCACCTTTTTGCAGGACCGAGGGGGTGAGCGTTGCCCACCCAGTTACGAGGGCCTCTTTTTGGCCGAGATGACCCGGACGGCTGACCTCGTGGATGTTTTCCACCGGGCTTTTCCTAGGTCGCCGGGGTTCACCTACTACCATGGGACCTGCAGGAGTCGTATCGATCGGATATATGTGAGTGCCCGGGTGGAGTGTTCCCCTCCGCAGTTGCAGGCGGTTGACTTTTCGGACCACCGCGTCCTCTCTGTGTCCTTCTTGGCCAACCACGAGGAGCTTAGCAGGGGTCCTGGCCTGTGGCGACTGAATGTGCAGTTGTTGGCAACATCAGAGGTGGTCCAGGAGTTCTTGGCCTTTCTCCGCAGACCAGGAGACCCTGCTGAGTGTTTTTTCCTTCCCGTGGTGCCTGGTGGGATGAGGTGAAGACGCGTGCCCGACAACTCTTCCGTTCCCGAGGTACCTCCATGGCTCGATCCCGCTACCTCACCTACACTGTCCTCCGGAGGTCGCTGGATCGTTTGGTATCCCGAGGGGCAGCGCGGGAGGAGGTTGAAGAGGTGCGCGTCCAGCTCCGTGGCCTGCTTTACGATCGCCATGCCTCCCTATGCTTTGAGGGGGCGGCCGGTGGGGGCGCCACTCCAGACCCTTTCCGGACTTGCAGGGAGAGGGTTCAGCGTCGGGAGGTCATGGCCCTGCGGGGAGAGGACGGTACCATTCATACCTCCCAGGAGGACCTTTTGCGGATGGTGGGGAATACTTCTCGGACCTGTTTGGGGATCGCCCCGTGGACCTCACCCATATCCGAACGTACCTGGGCCTTCCCCCGGTGTATTCGGCTGTGGTCCAGGCACAGGTCGATGCACTCGCTGCTCCGATTCAGCAGGTGGAGGTGGAGAGGGCGATTCGTGCCATGCCGTTGGGGAAGGTGCCTGGGCGCGATGGGCTCCCTGTGGAGTTCTATCGCACTTTCATTGCCCAGCTGGCCCCCTTCCTGACCTCCCTGTTTCAGGAGATCATGGACACGGGGTATCTCCCGCGGTCATTTCGCGAGTCTGTCCTGCTGCTGCTCTCCAAGGGGAAGGACGATAGCTCCTTGGACTTCTGGCGGCCGCTCTCTCTTCTGAACGCGGACCGGAAGATCCTGGCCAAGTGTTTGGCCAACCGACTGGTGGAGGTGTCGGGCGATTTGCTGTCCCCTTCCCAGTATTGTTCCGTTCGGGGGAGAGGGGTTCTGGACGCTGTCGCCACAGTCCGGGAGATGGTGGAAAGAGGCCGGTCGCTCCAACGGGACCACTGGTTGGTCTCCTTGGATCAGTCCAAAGCCTTTGATCGAGTCAGTCACCGGTACCTGTGGGTGGTGCTCCAGCACTTCGGCCTCCCCGCAGGTTTCCTCTTCGTCGTACAGGCGCTGTACCGAGGGGGGGTGAGCTTCCCGTTTATTAACGGGTGGCTCGGACGGCCGTTTTGTGTCGCCTCGGGGGTGCGGCAGGGGTGCCCTTTGAGCCCTCTGCTGTATGTTTTCTCCCTCGACCCCTTCCTCCGGAGATTGTCCTCAGGTGGGTTGCGGGGCCTGGAGGCGCCTGGTGCGCCCCCGGTGTCCGTCGTTGCCTACGCTGACGACATCTCAGTTTACGTGGACGGCACTGAAGGGGTAGAGGCCCTGCGGGAGGCCGTGGAGGAGTACTCAGAGGTAGCCCACTCTGTTGTCAACCACAGCAAGTGCCAGACGCTGTGGTTGGGCCCCTCGGAGGCCTCCCCGCCTTCCTGCACCCCCTTTCCTCCTCCCGTGGGGGAGGTCCGCGTTTTGGGCCTCGTCTTCGGGTCGGAGGACTGTGCGGAGTCCAATTGGGACCGTTGTCTCGAGACTGCACGGTGTCGGGTGCTGCGGTGGAGGGGGTGGAGGTGTACGTACGAGGAGAAGATCAAACTCCTCGGGACGTTTCTGCTTCCTCTCTTTCTGCACGTGGCCACGGTCTTCGTCCTTCCGTTGTCCCGTCAGGCGTCTGTCTGTGCCGTCTTTTTCTGTTTTCTGTGGGGTAACCGCCTGAACCCTGTCCAGCGCAATATCGTCTGCCTGGATCGGGCAGAGGGTGGTTTGGGTATGTTGCACCCCCTTGTCTTCCTGTCAGTCTTGTCTATGGCGTTTCACTTAGGTAGGATGAGGGAAGGGGGTGGGGTTTGGTGGGTGGCCTCCTATCGGGAATGGTTCTCCCGCTTCTGGGAGCAGTGGAGGGGGCGTCCTCGGTCCCACGTGTGCGCCGGAGAGGGGAACAGGCCCCATCGTACGTATTTGTGATGGTGGGGCTCATTCGGCGGTGGGGGGTGACCGACCCGCTCGCCCAGTCCTTGGGGCGGAAAGGATTATACCGGATGGTACTCACCTCTCACTATCAACCACGGTGGGCCCTGCGGGACTGTCCGGCGGATGTGATGCAGCGGGGCCTTCGGCTGTTGAACTCCCCTCGGCTACCGAAGAAGGTTCGGGATGTAGCCTGGTTGTCTTTCCACGGGCGTTTGTACGTGAGGGACAACCTCAAGTACAGGTCACAGGCCGAGCGGGTCTGTCCGAGGGCCGGGTGTGAGGGGCAGGCGGAGACCATGGACCATTTCCTCCGGCAGTGCCCCTTCAACGTGGAGGCCTGCCGGTTGGTGTCCGCTGCTCTTCACCTGCGCGACCTTTCCCTCCTCACGTATGCGGAGTGGGTGTACGGGGCCTGGTCCTTTCCTCTAAGGCAGGACTCCGGGACCCTCTACCTAGTCACGGCTGTAGTGCGCTACCACCTGTGGCAAGCGCGCTGTCATGTCTCGACCCGGGGGTTGGTCCTGCCCCTCGACGAGGTGGTGCGGGACATTCTGGAGGAAGTGTCCAGCATGGCGCAACGCGAAAGGCGGGTGGTGGAGGTCCATCGTTGGGAGCGTCTGTGGCGTCACCTCACCCTCCGCCCCCCATGAGGGGGAGGGGTTCCTTGGGGTTATTGTCCCAGTAGGGCTCTGAGGTTTGTTTTGTTTCACTAGGGGAGGGGTGTGGCAGGAGGGGTTGGGTTCCCTTCCCTGGGGTTTGGTTCTGAGTGTAGCTTTGGGGTTGTTTTTCTCCCGGGGGGGGGGGGGGTGGGCTGGATAATCCCGCTTCAGGGGTGAGACCGTTTGTCCGCTCACCCTTTCCTTTTCGAGGGGGCTATCCCAATTGTTTTTGTTTTTGTTGTTAGTGATTTTTGTATGTCCTTTTTCTGTCCTGCGCATCCTGCTCCGCTGACTGACCGCAGGGCAGCACAGGGGTTCTGTTACTTTTGCTTTTCCTTTTGTTCGCCTTTGAGTTGTATAATTATTTCTGCTTTGTTTTGGTGGGATTATGTTGGGGATGGGCTTGAGCTGCCCTTATGTTTTGTTGTTTGGGGGGTGGGGGTGGGACGGCTTATATTTGCTATGTTGGTTTCTGTGGGACGGACGGGGAGGGGGCAGGGGTTGGGGTGGAGGGAGGGGGAGCTGCTGCTCCCGCTGCAGGGGGATGGATTGGGATAGGGGACTTTGAGGGGGTTGGGGGGGGAGTCTGGCAGTTCCCTGCACACTGAAGGACTGCAAGAACATTTGGACTGCACGAACATTTGGACTGGTGGGGACTGTTTGTGTGGGGGAGGGTCTCAGGGATTGTATGATGGACAAGGTATGGACTGGATGTCGGGTGTTCTTGCAGGGGGGGTTGGGTCGGGTAAGGACAATGGACTGAGGGAGGGAGGGGACATGGACATTGTCGGGGTCGTCCGTGGGTTGTTGTTGGGAGGAGGGGCACGTGTGTTGATTGTTGAATATGGTGGTGGGTTTGGGGAGGTGGGTCACGGGGGGGGTGTGATACTTGTGTTGTGCTATGTCGGGGGGTGGGGGTTTTTGGGGGGGTGTGGGACTTGGTTGGGGTGAGTGTTTCTGCTTTTTGTATGTATTTTGTTGCTTGTTTAATAAACTCAAAATTTCCATCCTTTGGTGGTTCAGAGGATTTTCCTGAAATGGGGACTTCCATCCATAGATCTGTTTGCCAGTCCACTGAACAAACAGCTGCCAAAGTTCTGCTCCAGACAACCGCATCCTCTGCGGATAGCAGCAGATGCTTTTCTGATTCTATGGTCTCAGGGCCTCCTGTATGCATTTCCTCCCACGCCCTTGGTGGCCCGAACCCTGTTCAAGATTCTTCAGGACAAGGCCTCAGTCCTGCTGGTGGCTCCAAGGTTGCCGAGACAGCCTTGGTTTCCACTTCTGCTTCAACTGAAATGTAAACCAAATCGAACCCAATTGGATAAAATAGGGAACACCAAACCAAGAATATCCAATTATATAAAAAGAACCCCCCTTGTTGCCAAAAAACTTT
Source organism: Ichthyophis bannanicus (assembly GCA_033557465.1). NCBI lineage: Eukaryota > Metazoa > Chordata > Amphibia > Gymnophiona > Ichthyophiidae > Ichthyophis > Ichthyophis bannanicus. The sequence continues at coordinate 554,359,286 of CM066034.1, forward strand.
TTTGTCGGAGAAGGTCTGCCCAGTGTCCAGAATCAGTGTATCAAAGACACAGCCGAGACCACTCCATTTTAATTGATAAATTTAAAAATGAACAAAAGTCCACCACTTAGCTGAAATCACCAAGATGCCGAGACTCTCAAAAGACAATGCGGCTCGCGTTTCGGGCTTTACTTCTGAATTTGTAGAAAACCCTGCTTCAGGTCAAGATAAGCCAGCAATCGGTAAGTAGCAGCATACTGGCCACGGGAACGTATCAACCGTTATATAATCGCCGGAGTCTGACGTCAGAGGAGCAGGAGTGCCATGCAACCAATCAAAATTGGACCAACCCCTTTCAGGGAATCCCACCACACAGGGAATCCCAAAGGGGGAACGGTCTTGCACAAAAAACTGATGATGAAGAACTGTCATTATAACAGTGTATGCCAGTCTATTTGTAAGTTTAAACCAGCTGGGGTGACCGAATTTAACATATAGATCCAGCGCTGCTCACATAGCTGGAGCCGATGCTCCCGATCACCCCAGCGAGGATCAGGCGGAACAAAATCCAATATACGCCATTTTAAAGTAGAGAAGGCATGACCCTTCAACAGATGATGGTCCACCATTGGGGCTCCCAAATGCTGGACCCGGAGTCGCGAGGCATGTTCCGAAAGACGGGTCCGAACCGCTCTCGTTGTCCGACCAACATAATAAAGGGAGCACGGACAGATGATCAAGTAGACCACATGGTCAGTGGAACAGTCTGTTCGCCAGCGTGTAGTATATGTGCGAGTAGTGTGTATATCCGTCCAAACCAAGCCCTCTAGAGTGGTGTCACAGTGCATACACTGACCGCAGGCAACATGACCTGCTTCTACATGGGATCGTGGAGGTCTATCCTCGGGGGAAACAGTATGCATAACTGCATCCCGCAAATTAGCTGTGCGAGAGTAAGCAATCTGTAAGGTCTTGTCCTGAAAACAAGTAAGCACCTCAAGAACCGGCCAAAATTGATGCAGAATTTTTGTAACCTGGGCAGCACCCCAGGTATAAGGTAACACACCAGTTATCTTTGTATCAACCGGCTCCTCAGGGGAAGATAATGCAAACCAGTCGTGGTGCAGATGCCTTGCACGCTTATATGCCCGATGAACCACCCATTGTGGGTAGCCCCGAGCTAACAAACGCTGCATTAAATCCCTAGCATGAAGTTTAAAAGCAGCTAGAGTCGAGCAATTACGCCGTATACGCAAGAATTGCCCGAAGGGCAGCCCCTGCTTCAAGGCGCGGGGATGAAAACTGTGATAGCTCAAAAGCGTGTTGCGCTGCACCAGTTTCCGATACAGGGACTTCTCAAAACCCTGAGTGGTAAGGGTGACCTGGACATCCAAAAACTGTATTGATGTTGCCGAAATCTGTGCCGTGAACTGTATACGTGGCAGATGGGAATTTAAATGTGCTATGAAACCTTCCAACTCCAGCCGAGCGCCGGACCAAATGAAAAAGATGTCATCAAGGAAGCGTTTCCAAAAGGGAATCTGAACAAAAGCAGGATCAGAGTAAACCCATTGCTGTTCAAATACTGCCATGTAAATGGTAGCCAGAGAGGGGGCAACCGTAGCACCCATAGCAATTCCGTGAATCTGGCGGTAAAACACACCCCGATGTCTAAAGAAATTCTCCCCCAGCACCAGAGCCAGCAGGTCAAGCACAAATGAACGGGGAATCTGATCAGGAAAATCCAATGGATAAGTTTGTAAACAAGCCAACATTTCCCGCTGGTCGATGTTAGTGTACAAAGCCTGCACATCAAGAGTCACTAAAAACTGGTAAGTATCCATATCTTGACAAGACTGCAAGTATTGCAAAAAGTCTCCAGTATCACGAAGGTAGGAATCCACCTGCTGCGCCGCCGGTTGTAAGAAAAGATCACAGAATTTGGAGAGTGGTTCAAGTATCGAATCCCGACATGATACAATAGGTCGCCCTGGTGGATCAACAAGAGATTTATGCACTTTCGGGACAAGATAGAACACCGGTGTGATTGGATGTTTCTTCATCAAAAAGGCCATCTCATGTCGAGTAATCCAATTACGGAAAAATGCTGCTGAAACCAGTGATGAAATAGATGTCCGGACAATGTCGGTTGGGTCCAACTGCAATCTTTCATAATTGGCGAGATCTTGCAAATGACAATCAACTTGACGTTGATATTGAGCAGTTGACCACACAACCGTGGCACCCCCTTTATCCACCCTCCGTACAACAGCATCCAGAGTTTGTTGCTCCCTCAGAGCCCGAGAATCCTCCCGGGATAAATTATGACCACCAGAAAACCCACTCTGTTCTACCCGAGCAAGATGATGAAAAACCAGCCTTTGGTAAGTGGAGATGGCCTGATCCGGGGCCCCCGGGGGCAACCAACGAGAGGGATTCCGAATGAGGGAAACATCCGGCAAACCAGAAATGGTGGAACAATACTGTATCACCCGTAACTTTCGAAAGAATTTATGTAATGCCAACCTGATGGAAAAGCCATTAAATCTAGGGGTGGTCCTTACCCCTGCACAGCAGCGGGTGTTAGAACTGGGCTTATCTGTTGTCCCAATGGCTATATTTAATGGCTTTTCCATCAGGTTGGCATTACATAAATTCTTTCGAAAGTTACGGGTGATACAGTATTGTTCCACCATTTCTGGTTTGCCGGATGTTTCCCTCATTCGGAATCCCTCTCGTTGGTTGCCCCCGGGGGCCCCCGATCAGGCCATCTCCACTTACCAAAGGCTGGTTTTTCATCATCTTGCTCGGGTAGAACAGAGTGGGTTTTCTGGTGGTCATAATTTATCCCGGGAGGATTCTCGGGCTCTGAGAGAGCTACAAACTCTGGATGCTGTTGTACGGAGGGCGGATAAAGGGAGTGCCACGGTTGTGTGGTCAACTGCTCAATATCAATGTCAAGTTGATTGTCATTTGCAAGATCTCGCCAATTATGAAAGATTGCAGTCGGACCCAACCGACATTGTCCGGACATCTATTTCATCACTGGTTTCAGCAGCATTTTTCCGTAATTGGATTACTCGACATGAGATGGCCTTTTTGATGAAGAAACATCCAATCACACCGGTGTTCTATCTTGTCCCGAAAGTGCATAAATCTCTTGTTGATCCACCAGGGCGACCTATTGTATCATGTCGGGATTCGATACTTGAACCACTCTCCAAATTCTGTGATCTTTTCTTACAACCGGCGGCGCAGCAGGTGGATTCCTACCTTCGTGATACTGGAGACTTTTTGCAATACTTGCAGTCTTGTCAAGATATGGATACTTACCAGTTTTTAGTGACTCTTGATGTGCAGGCTTTGTACACTAACATCGACCAGCGGGAAATGTTGGCTTGTTTACAAACTTATCCATTGGATTTTCCTGATCGGATTCTCCGTTCATTTGTGCTTGACCTGCTGGCTCTGGTGCTGGGGGAGAATTTCTTTTTACATCGGGGTGTGTTTTACCGCCAGATTCACGGAATTGCTATGGGTGCTACAGTTGCCCCCTCTCTGGCTACCATTTACATGGCAGTATTTGAACAGCAATGGGCTTACTCTGATCCTGCTTTTGTTCAGATTCCCTTTTGGAAACGCTTCCTTGATGACATCTTTTTCATTTGGTCCGGCGCTCGGCCGGAGTTGGAAGGTTTCATAGCACGTTTAAATTCCCATCTGCCACATATACAGTTCACGGCACAGATTTCGGCAACATCAATACAGTTTTTGGATGTCCAGGTCACCCTTACCACTCAGGGTTTTGAGAAGTCCCTGTATCGGAAACCGGTGCAGCGCAACACGCTTTTAAGCTATCACAGTTTTCATCCCCGCGCCTTGAAGCAGGGGCTGCCCTTCGGGCAATTCTTGCATATACGGCGTAATTGCTCGACTCTAGCTGCTTTTAAACTTCATGCTAGGGATTTAATGCAGCGTTTGTTAGCTCGGGGCTACCCACAATGGGTGGTTCATCGGGCATATAAGCGTGCAAGGCATCTGCACCACGACTGGTTTGCATTATCTTCCCCTGAGGAGCCGGTTGATACAAAGATAACTGGTGTGTTACCTTATACCTGGGGTGCTGCCCAGGTTACAAAAATTCTGCATCAATTTTGGCCGGTTCTTGAGGTGCTTACTTGTTTTCAGGACAAGACCTTACAGATTGCTTACTCTCGCACAGCTAATTTGCGGGATGCAGTTATGCATACTGTTTCCCCCGAGGATAGACCTCCACGATCCCATGTAGAAGCAGGTCATGTTGCCTGCGGTCAGTATATGCACTGTGACACCACTCTAGAGGGCTTGGTTTGGACGGATATACACACTACTCGCACATATACTACACGCTGCCGAACAGACTGTTCCACTGACCATGTGGTCTACTTGATCATCTGTCCGTGCTCCCTTTATTATGTTGGTCGGACAACGAGAGCGGTTCGGACCCGTCTTTCGGAACATGCCTCGCGACTCCAGGTCCAGCATTTGGGAGCCCCTATGGTGGACCATCATCTGTTGAAGGGTCATGCTTTCTCTACTTTAAAATGGCGTATATTGGATTTTGTTCCGCCTGATCCTCGCCGGGGTGATCGGGAGCATCGGCTCCAGCTATGTGAGCAGCGCTGGATCTATATGTTAAATTCGGTCACCCCAGCTGGTTTAAACTTACAAATAGACTGGCATACACTGTTATAATGACAGTTCTTCATCATCAGTTTTTTGTGCAAGACCGTTCCCCCTTTGGGATTCCCTGTGTGGTGGGATTCCCTGAAAGGGGTTGGTCCAATTTTGATTGGTTGCATGGCACTCCTGCTCCTCTGACGTCAGACTCCGGTGATTATATAACGGTTGATACGTTCCCGTGGCCAGTATGCTGCTACTTACCGATTGCTGGCTTATCTTGACCTGAAGCAGGGTTTTCTACAAATTCAGAAGTAAAGCCCGAAACGCGAGCCGCATCGTCTTTTGAGAGTCTCGGCATCTTGGTGATTTCAGCTAAGTGGTGGACTTTTGTTCATTTTTAAATTTATCAATTAAAATGGAGTGGTCTCGGCTGTGTCTTTGATACACTGATTCTGGACACTGGGCAGACCTCCGACAAAAAATGTTTTTTGGCAACAAGGAGGGTTCTTTTTATATAATTGGATATTCTTGGTTTGGTGTCCACTTCTGCTTCAGCTGGCAGTGGATCCCCCACTGCCTCTGGGGTTGCAACCCGACCTTCTCTCTCAGGAGCAGGGTTCCCTTCTGCACCCCAATCTCAAAGCTCTCAATTTGATGGCCTGGAGGCTGCAAGGGTAGTTTTGGCTCCCTGGGGCCTACCTCAGGAAGTTGAGGAGGTTGTTCTAGCCTCTAGGAAACAGTCCACTAGGAAAACCTATGCTCTCAAATGGAAAAGGCTTTCTGTGTGGTGTCAGCTACGTACAGAGGATCCTTTCTCCTATACTGTACCAGTAGTGCTTCAGTACTTACTGCACTTATCAAATCAGGGACTTAAGTCCAATTCTGTTCAGGTCCACCTCTCAGCTCTAGCAGCTCACCACTCACTGGAGGAAGGACATACTCTGTCGGTTCACCCCTTGGTGTCCCGGTTTCTCAGAGGCTTGCTTTTGCTCAAGCTTCCAATCCGTCCTCCTGCTCCTGAGTGGGAGCTGAATGTGGTCTTGCAGCAACTGACTCGCCCACCTTTTGAGCCAATGGCTACTTGCCCTCTACGCTTCCTGTCCTGGAAGACACTCTTCTTGATAACCCTAACCTCGGCCAGGCGAGTGAGTGAGCTTCAGGCCCTGATCTGTGACAGGCCTTACACCCGCTTCTATAGGAACAGAGTAGTCCTTAGGACTCATCCAAAGTTCCTCCCAAAGGTTGTCTCCTCCTTCCACCTTAACCAAGAGGTGGTTCTTCCAACATTCTTCCCTAGGCCTCATGCAAGCCAGGCTGAAGCAGTTCTGCATACCCTGGACTGTAGGAGGGCCTTATCCTTCTACCTTGACCGTACGCAGGGGCATAGAAGGGCTACTCAGCTCTTCATGTCTTTTGACCCTAATAATTTGCGGTTAGCTGTGTCCAAGTGTACCTTGTCCACCTGGGTAGCTGACTGTATTACCTGGGCTTACAGGGCGACTGACCTTCCTTTGCAGGGTCGGGTCACGGCCCAACGTGTCAGGGCAATGGCTGCCCCAGTGGCTCATCTCCGCTCTGTACCGTTCGTGGATATCTGCAGGGCTGCAACTTGGTCCTCAAGCCAGACTTTTGCGGCCCATTACTGTCTGGAGAGGGAGTCCTGTAGGGACAGTGCTTTTGGCCAGGCAGTACTCCGGAATCTCTTTGAGGTTTAGGCAACTCCTGCCCTCCAGCCCTCCGTTGGGCTACCGGTGGAGGTTCTGTCAGTGAAAAGCCTGTCTTTGATGCTGGGACTAGAGGGAGTTCTCTTGTTCAGCCTGGGTTCCTTGGTAGCCCAGAGCTAGGGAGTCACCCATATGTGAGGACTGACTTCCTGATTGGTCCTGAAGAAAGAGTAGTAACTCACCTGTAACAGGTGTTCTCCAGGAGCAGCAGGAATCAGTCCTCACAACCCTCCCTCCTCCCCTGGGAGTTGCAGTTGTACATAGTTTGTTTTTACATTTTTGTGTGCTGCTTTTAGCTATGTCATTTGACTGAGCAAGATGGCACCTTTAGGCGGGAAGGGAACCGTGCATGCGTGCCTGCATTCCCAAAGGCTTTCTTGGAAAGCTGGGGAAATGCTCCGCAAGGGCTTCATCGACGTCGATGCCACCCATATGTGAGGACTGATTCCTGCTGCTCCTGGAGAACACCTGTTACAGGTGAGTAACTACTCTTTATGTAGCCTCATATTCAGTGGGATAGTAAACATATAACTTTGTACAGATTACTTAAAGTTGAACTGCTGGATATAATTTAATTGTATAAAGTTATACTTGCTATTTATGCTATCGATATATTTAAAACATCCAGAGAGTGACTGAATTATTTGTATTTTTAGCTTGCACCTTTCTAGTAGGGGTTCAAAGCAAGTTACATTCAGGTACTCTCTTCACATAACTTAATTTCACTGCCTTGAAATGTCCCTGGTCCCTTGTTTTTCCTTTCACCATACAAAAAAATTTGGGCCACAGAGGCATCAATATTCAGTAGTGGCAGCGACTGGAATAAGTTAAAATGCCAGCTGTATCATTCAACTTATTCTGTTTAGTCAGCACTGCTATACATGTATTAAGTGGTGCTGCATATATATGTAATGCAGTCACCGCCACTACTGCTATATCTATAGTTTAGTAAACATGCCCCTCAGTTTAGTTTTTCTGAACAACAGACCTAAAGTGTGGTAGTCGATAACGTGGGGGTTAGTGCAGGGCTAACGTGTAGTTTGGATGCATGGTTGCAAGGAGCAGCGTTAAGGAGTTGTTTAGTCCCTGATGGGGAAACTTAAGGCAAAAAGATCTGCTACTGCACAGGTTTTCTTGCCGCAGGATCCCCACAAAGTTATAGGACCTTTGGACATTTTGGCCCTGTTTATCCTTTACAGTTGTCAACTGATGGGGCCTCTATCAGCTCGCTAGAAAGGACCACCCCTTTGGGCCCTATTCCACAGCTCGCTAGAAAGGATCCCCCTTTGGGCTCTATTTCATAGCTTTCCTCGCCTATTGTATCTGTGATGCCAGGTCCTTCTCCCCCCCCCCCCCCCATCCTCTCCCGGTCCCAGTAGTATATGTGGATGGAGCTTCTCTTTTGACTGTGCCAACTCAAGATATTACCTTAAAAGACTTGTGGGTAGCAATTGCTATATAGACTCTAAATTATCTAATATTGTTCAATCCTTATGTTTGTCTACTGACCAGTCTATACAGCAATTTCAGGAAGTAGCTAATAAGATAATGGAGATGTCTAATACAATGTCTAGATTGGAGGGACAACTGCTGGTTGTCCAACAGACTAATGTTTTCTCTATTAAAGATTCCCTGTCTATTCATTCTAAATTGGAGGCTCTAGAAAATTTTGCTAGAGCATCCAATTTGTGTTTTCTCAATTTTTCTATTACTACGTCTGCTAAGTTATTATTAGAGAAATACTTTCATGAAATATTATTTTTTGAAGATACGATTTCAGTTCAGAGATGCTACTATCTGCCTATTGGAAAGTGGGTATTTGAAGGGGGAGGGGCTTGATATATTGTCTCTTGATGTCAACCAGGATTTGACGAAATTCTTGGAAGATTCAAGTGATGAGATTGCTAAGTGGTCAACTTTGTTGGTTTCCTTTGTTTCATTTGCTGATAAGCTTAGGGTCTTGAAATCCTTTTTTAAATATAAGGATTCAAAATTCTGTGGTCAAAAATTAATGTATTCCCAGATGTTTCCAGGAGTACTCAGTTGCGGAAAAGGAGTTTTTTTGACCCTGAGACCTAAAGTTGTAGAATTAGAGGCCACTTTCTTTTTGCATTATCCCTGCAAGTGTATTTATCTCTGCAGGGTGTGACGTATGTTTTTTATGATCCTATACAACTAGAGAAGTTCTTAGCAGATAAGAAAGTGTAAGGGGTTGTTGGTCCTATGTTTTGTTTTAGGCTCATAAATATGATAGGGTGAGGAGGTTTTTTCGTCCTTATTTCTGTTCATTTTCTTAATTTTATTTTTCTCTTTTGATAATTTGTTCTCCAGGACCAAGCAGGAAGTCAGTCCTCACTTATGGGTGACGTCGGCGCCGACGGAGCCCTCGCGGAGCAATTTTCCCCAGCTTTCAAAGAAAGCCTTTGGGAATTACAGCGCGCATGCGCGGTCGTCTTCCCGCCCGAGGGTGCCATCTTAGCCAGTCTTCTTTTTCCGCGGAGCCCTACAGACGTCCCCGTCTTGTCCCCGCGAACAAGTCGATTTTCTACTTTATTTTATCCTTTTGTCCTTCGGTTCGACGCCGATCCTTTTCCCGCCCGGACTCGCGACGCCGGTCACGAGTCCTCTTACTTTTTTCGGTTTTTCTGACTTAGTCAGCTTTCGTTTTCGGTTTTTCCCTGGCAGCCCGGTCCTTTGACCTCGCAGGGGCCCTTTTTCCCCCGATGGCTGCCAGTGGGTTTAAGCGGTGTGGTCGGTGTGACCGAAATATGTCACTAACCGACACACACGACTTTTGCCTCCGCTGCCTGGGCCCGGATCATGAGGAACTGATCTGTGGGCCCTGCAGCAAAATGTCCTCGAAGGCGTTGAGAAGTCGGCGGCATCAGCGTGAGAGAATCTTCGCTGACCCCAGCCGTACCCGGACCTCGTCGGAGGCCTCCGCGTCGAAAGGCTCCAGCTCGGACCGTCGCCGGAGTTCCTCCGACCGGGGTTCTCCCTCCGGGGACCATCGTCGGAAGGTGAAACCCGCGAGGGCGGCGTCGGTGGACGCTCCTGGTTCCGCGAGGGCCAGGTCGCATAGCCCCGACAGCCGCCCCGGGTCCTTGGAGAAGGAACACATCCCGAAGCGGCCTCGCCTGGAGTCGGAGATGCCTGCCCGGGTAAGTCCTGTGGTCCTTCTGGACTCGCCTCCGCGACAGCCGACGTCGGGCCCGACGCCGTCGGGGCCCGAGTCGGGGGCTGCTGGGTCACCTGAGCTCGGACTCAGGTTGACGGCCTTGGAGAGCAGACTGTCTGCCTTCATGGACCAGCAGAGGGCACTGCTCGCTGGCTTCGCTGGCGCCGCTGCCCCGACCGCCGGGACGTCGACGTCCAAGTCGACCCCGGAGACCGAGCCGATCCTCGAGTCGATGAGAACTCGAGTCGATCCTCGGTCGAGGTCACCCTCGGCCTCCCGTTCGGGACCGAGGTCGCCGACGCCGACTCCCTCGGCGTCGGGGCGGCTGGCGCCGCACCCTGCCCGGGCCGACCCCACCGAGTCCTCGTCGGAGTCGGTCTGGGAGTCTGAGGAGGAAGAGTCGCCTGATTCTTTCCGGACTCGGTGTGTCCCATCGGACTCACCGGAGTCCGAGCCTCGGAAACAGTCCCCCCCGGAGGATGCCCGGTTCTCGGACTTCGTTAGGGATATGGCCAAGGCTTTGGCCTTCCCTGCGGATCCCGAGGAGGAGCCTCGAGCCGAAGAGCTCGACGCCCTCCAGTATGACTCTCCCGCGAGGGAACACTTTACTGTACCGGTTCCTCCTATGCTGGAACGACTACTCTTCCGCATGTGGGAGAGTCCGGCCTCCTCGCCGGTCCTGAGCAAGCGGGTCGATTCTATCTATCGAGTCCGCAAGAGCCCTGGCTTTCAAAAGGCACAGCTGCCACACCATTCCATGGTAGTGGAATCGGCCATGCATCGTCTTAAGAGCCAGAAGATGCACTCCTCGGTGCCTCCTGGAAGGGAGGCCCGTAACCTGGATGGCCTTGGCAAGAAGTGTTTCCAGGGCTCTATGCTCGCATGTCGTGTCCAGACTTACCAGCTATACATGGGCATGTATCTCCGGGATCTGGCTAAAGAGCTAGCCGGCTTCTCCGCTGGTCTGTCCGAGGAACCCTTGCGGAGGTTCCTAGCCTTGTCCACTGGCATTCGGGAATGCTCAAATTTCATGTCCCGAGCAGCCTATGATGGCTTTGAAGCATCGGCTCGAGTGGCCGCAGCCGGCATCGGTGCCCGCCGACAGGCTTGGCTTCAGTCGTCAGACCTTGAGCCCTGGGTGCAGGACAAGTTGGTCGATGTCCCCTGCCGAGGCGAGAACCTCTTTGGCAAGCCCATGGCGGAAAAGGCTGCGCAAATTGAGACTGAGACTCTCACCAGGACCAGGCTTTCTAGGAAGACCTCCGCCCCTTCCCAGAAAAAGAAGGGCTCGGGGAAAAAGTCCTTTTACCCGAGGAAGGCGGCTGCCTACAAACAATACCCCCATTATCAGGCCCCTGCAGCTCCCCAACAGGGCCAGCAGGCCAAGGGACGGGGTAACGGGTCCCGTAGGCAGCAAGCCCCCAAGCCTGCACCACCAGCCCCTGCTCAGCAGGGTGGGGGTTTTTGACTCACACAGCATAGCCTTTCCCCCCCCGCTGGTTCCTCCCAGCACCGGTGGCCGGCTGGTTCACTTCGCCCACAGGTGGTCCAGCGTCACCGCAGATGCCTGGGTGCTTCAAGTCGTGCGAGAAGGCTATCTTCTCCACTTCCACCAGGTTCCTCCCTCCTATTTTCCGGGAGAACCTCCGCGACCCCCTCTGCACAGGGAATTACTCCTTCAGGAGTTAGCAGGTCTTCTGCAGGAACAGGCGGTGGAACCGGTGCCACACCACCTGAGAGGTCAAGGCTTTTATTCCAGGTATTTTCTGATACCAAAGAGAACAGGGGGCCTCAGACCCATCCTGGACTTGCGCAACCTCAACAAGTTCCTTGTGCGGGAGAAGTTCAAAATGCTTACCCTTGGAATCCTTCTGCCTACCTCCAGCAGGGAGATTGGCTATGCTCCTTGGATCTAAAGGATGCCTACACGCACATCCTCATCCACCCAAGCCACCGCCAATACCTACGGTTTGTGGTGGCAGGAAATCATTACCAGTACAGAGTACTGCCCTTTGGCCTGTCCTCCGCACCGCGAGTCTTCACAAAATGTCTCGCGGTGGTGGCGGCCCATCTCCGGCTTCACGGCCTCTATGTCTTTCCGTACCTCGACGACTGGCTCATCAGAGCAGCGTCCGCTCGGGAGGTCACCGACGCCACGCGCCGCACGGTGACTCTTCTGCAGCACTTGGGCTTTGTTATAAACTTCGCAAAGTCCACTTTGCTCCCCTCACAGGATCTCGAGTTCATCGGCGCAAGACTGCACACTCCTCAGGCGCGAGCATACCTACCGCTCGACAGGGCTCAGCGGCTCATGGACCTAGCCGACCGCTTTCGCAGCCAGCCCCTGGTCTCCGCCAGGCGCTTCCTGAGACTACTCGGCCATATGGCTTCCACCGTCCATGTGACCCCCAATGCCCGCCTGAATATGCGGTCTGCTCAATGGTGTCTCCGCCAGCAGTGGCGACAAGCCACAGGCGGCCTAGCAGAGCTAGTGCGCGTCTCCGAGCCGCTGATCTCGTCTCTCCGGTGGTGGCTCCGGCAGCCGAACTTGATATTCGGAATGCCTTTCCAGTCACCTCAGCCGACCCGGGTGCTGACCACAGATGCATCCCTCCTGGGCTGGGGAGCACATTGCCAAGGGGCACGTACTCAGGGCCTCTGGACCACGTGGGAGTCTGCTCAGCAGATCAACTTCCTGGAGCTCAGGGCGATCCGCCTGGCTCTCAAGGCCTTCTCCCACCTGACTTCCCACCAGTCCGTCCTTGTCCAGACGGACAATCAAGTTGCCATGTTCTACGTGAACAAGCAGGGGGGCACGGGCTCCTTCCTCCTCTGCCGGGAGGCACAGAAGCTCTGCTCTTGGGCCGTCAGTCACGGCATTCTCCTCAAGGCAGTTTATCTCCCGGGCCAAGAAAATTGCCTTGCGGACAAACTCAGCAGGGTCCTCCAGCCGCACGAGTGGCGTCTGGATCCCTTGGTAGTTCAGAAGCTCTTCCTCAAGTGGGGCCTCCCCACGGTGGATCTCTTTGCCAGTCCTCACAACCGGCAGCTTCCTCGCTTCTGCTCTCGTCAGCCACACCCCCTTCGGGTTGCGGCGGACGCTTTTCTGATCTCATGGTCGGGGAGCCTTCTGTACGCTTTCCCTCCCATCCCGCTAGTCTCTCGGACTCTTTTCAAGGTTCTCCGAGACAAAGCCTTCATGATCCTGGTGGCCCCTCGCTGGCCCAGGCAGCCGTGGTTTCCGCTCCTCCTGCAACTGGCGGTGGAGGATCCAATCCCTCTGGGGGTACAACCGGATCTCCTCACTCAGGATCAGGGGTCCCTACTGCACCCCAACCTCAGGTCTCTCAACCTCATGGCCTGGCTGCTGAGAGGGTAGTCCTTGCTCCCCTTCTCCTGCCGGCGGAGGTGGAGGAGGTCGTCTTAGCTTCGCGACGGCCTTCCACCCGCAAATGCTACGCCCTTAAATGGCGTCGCTTTGCAGTCTGGTGTACCCAACAGTCTCAGGATCCCTTCTCCTGCCCGGTGTCGGTGATTTTGCAGTACTTGCTACACCTCTCTAATCTGGGACTTAAGTCCAACTCCGTCAAAGTTCACCTCAGTGCTCTTTCGGCACATCATGTGCCGGTGGACGGTAGACCTCTCTCAAGCGACCCTCTCGTAGCGAGGTTTCTCCGAGGTCTCCTTCTACTTAAACCACCTCTGCGGCCGCCAGCGCCTGACTGGGACCTGAATGTGGTTTTGCAGCGGATCACCTGTCCGCCTTTTGAACCTATGGCTACCTGTTCTCTCCGTTTTCTGTCTTGGAAAACACTGTTCTTGATAGCCCTCACTTCCGCTAGACGCGTAAGTGAATTGCAGGCCCTCGTGTCTGATCCCCCTTACACTAAGTTCTACAAAAATAGGGTAGTCCTACGGACTCACCCAAAATTTCTGCCTAAAGTGGTCTCCCCTTTTCACATCAATCAGGAGGTGGTACTTCCAACCTTCTTTCCCAGACCACACTCCAGCCGAGCTGAAACGGTCCTCCATACCCTGGACTGTAGAAGGGCTTTGAACTTCTACCTTGACCGTACGCGGGAGCACCGTAAAGCTGCTCAGCTTTTTGTCTCTTTTGACCCCAATAAATTGGGGCTCCCGGTCTCCAAGCGTACTCTGTCCATCTGGGTTGCGGACTGTATCTCTTGGGCTTATGGGGCAGCCGGACTCTCCTTAGAAACCCGAGTCACGGCTCATTGCGTTCGGGCAAAGGCTACGTCAGTGGCTTACCTCCGCTCTGTTCCGCTGGCAGACATCTGCCGGGCCGCTACTTGGTCTTCGAGCCAGACTTTTGCGGTCCATTACTGTCTCGAGAGGGAGTCCCGTAGGGACAGTGCTTTCGGACAGGCAGTCCTCCGTAATCTCTTTGAGGTCTGAGCAACTCCTACCCTCCATCCCGGATGTGGGCTACCGGTGGGTGATAATTCAGCGAAGATTCTATCCTTCTGTGCTGCTGAGCTAGAGGGAGCTCATTTTTGTGCTTAGGGTCTCCGGTAGCCTTGAGCTTGGGAGTCCCATAAGTGAGGACTGACTTCCTGCTTGGTCCTGGAGAAAGCGTAGTTACTCACCTGTAACTGGTGTTCTCCAGGAGCAGCAGGAATCAGTCCTCACTACCCTCCCTCCTCCCCTTGGAGTTGCAATCGTCTGCTTATGTTCTTTTTGCAAATTTTTATGCTGTCTTTTTTAGCTATGTCATCTGACTGGCTAAGATGGCACCCTCGGGCGGGAAGACGACCGCGCATGCGCGCTGCAATTCCCAAAGGCTTTCTTTGAAAGCTGGGGAAAATTGCTCCGCGAGGGCTCCGTCGGCGCCGACGTCACCCATAAGTGAGGACTGATTCCTGCTGCTCCTGGAGAACACCTGTTACAGGTGAGTAACTACGCTTTCTCTTTCTTTTTTGATGTGGACTATGACTAAATATAAATATGTATATTTGTTCTTTATGGAACGAAAAGAACAGATACCCAGACTGGCAGAGTTTTCAGGTTTGGAAAAACCTCTTCCTTTATTGCCTCAATAAAGGAAGGGTTTTTTCCAAACCTGAAAACTCTGCCAGTCTGGGTATCTGTTCTTTTCATTCTGTTTCGATTTACAGATACTTTGGTTGTTTTTCTAGTCTCCTATTTGTTCTTTATGTCCTGTAAGATTATTTTCTAGCAGCATTTCCTTGATTGTATTATGGTTGTATATTGTGACGCCTCCGCTTGGGCCCAAGAGCTTACAAGCTGGAAACGGCCTTATGTGTCCTTTGAATAAAGTTCCTTTTGTTGTCACCAGGGTATTCTGGGACTTGTAGTGATTTTTTACTCTTGAAGGACAAATATAGTTGTGAGTCGGTGGTTGTAAGGCAGCAAGAAAATTTATTGTGGGGATTTCCAGGGCATTCAAGTTCAATACACAAACAAGGCAAAAGGATACATCTCCAACATAAAGAATAAATCAGGATAGTGAGAATGACGTAACAAAACCTTTTCCACTGTTCAGTTGTTCTGCTTTTCTCACACACTTACACCGAGGACTGCCTCGTGTGGTCAGTTAACAGCAACACAGGTAAATTTATAACAGCTGTGGTTTTCTTTTGAAAGCAAACTTCTTCACAGCACTGCTTCTTAACTTCAGCAAATAATTAAACTTAGTGAAACATAGAATTAGCTTTCCTCAGCTCAAAGTTTTCCTCAGCTCTGTTCCCTGTAAAATGACTAGGACATGATTAACCATGTACCTTGAATTTTCTCTGTTCATTGTAAACCGCACTTGATACTTGGGAAAGAGCGGTATATAAATGTGTGCTAAATAAATAAATAAATAAATAAAAGTAGGAACTGCCCTTATTTCCTATACGGTTTCACAGATTCTCAGTTCCCTTCAACACTGCAGAACCTTCTCTTAAAGATAATGAACAGTCCATTGGAATGGGATCACATTCACAATTAGGCAAACAAGCTTTCATCACTACAATATATACTGTGTGCAAATAAAAATATTTGAACATAGAAATACAAAAACAATAATTAAACTGGGAACCCCAAAAGCCAAACTTGGAATGTACAACAACACTGGAGAAATAAAACTGTAAATTAATTTCCTCTTGTACTAAACAAAACGCAAAACATTAGCGGTGCACATTTCCCAGAGCTGACATATTCCAGTTAATAAAGTCTAAATAAAATAGTTTTTTCTACCTTTTGTTTGGGCATTTTATTTTTCAGTTGCAATTGCCCCAGTCTCTTTCTTCTGCTTTCTCTGTGTCTTCTGCTAACTCTCCATTTGTTCTTTATTCTCTCTTTTAGTTTTAACCATGCTCTCTACATCTGCCTCTAAGATAATGATCTTTCCCCTTTTGCTCTTTCCTACATTTCTTTATTTCTTTTTCATCCACTCAAATTTAATCCCTCCATCCTCGATCCCCACTTACTCTCCCAGTACTCAGCCAATCATAGATTTTTCTTCCCTTCCACACAAAATATCTGTTCCCCTCTCCATCCTCACTCCCCAGCTTCTTTTTTCTCCCGCCAGTCTCAGCCCCAGGCCCACCCCCTTCTGGTCCTCCCCCAGCATCAACTCCCTTCTAGTTCCAGCCCCTCCCAGCATCCACTCCTTTCCAGTCCCATTCGCCCATCCCCCCGCATCAATCCATTTCCAGTACTAGACCTCCAGTATCAGACCTCCTCCATTTCCTCCCAGCATCCACTCCCTTCCAGTCTCAGTCCCCATCCACCAGCATCAGCCCATTACCAGTCTTAACCCCTCAGTATCAGTCCTCCTCCATTCTCTCCCAGCATCAGTTCCCTTCCCTTCCAGTCCCAGTTCCCCATCCCCAGCCCATTTCCAGTCCTAATCCCCCAGTATCAGTTCTCTTCCAGTCCCTCCCAGCATCCACTCCCTTCCATTCCCAGTCACCCATCCCCCAAGATCAGCCCATTTCCAGTCCTGCCCCCCCCATTCCCATTCTAGCCCCTAGTCCTCCCTGTTCCATTCTAGCCCCCCGTTCCCATTCTTGTTCTAGCTCCCAATCCCCCTGTTCCATTCTAGCCCCCAGTTTCCCCCCCCCCCAGCCATACACCAGAAGGGGCCCCATGCCTGACCGGTTGCAGCGAGAGCCAGGGAGGCCCTAAGTCCTGGTCGACCTCTGAAGAGCTACAGGAGTAAAGAGCCTCATTTGCCTTCTCTCCCACGACTGTGATAAAAAGGAGCCCACCAGCGCACTGAGTGCTGGGAGGTCAGGGCACATTGGACATGCCCCCATTAGACCTCCCGGCACTCAGTACGCCCGTGAGCTCCTTTTTATCACAGCCACAGGAGAGAAGGTAAATGCCACTCTTTACTCTGACAGCTGTTTATATGTCAGCTGGGGCTTTGGGCCTTCCTGGCTCCCTCTACAGCCGGTCAGGCGCAGGGTTTCCTAAGTGCAGGGCCATGTGCGGGCAACATTCCCGCACAATGGATGGACCAGCCCTCCTTTCACTCCCCTGCTTCCTGAGGATAAGCGGAGTGCATTCCAGACACTCATCAAGCAAGGCCAAAATACTTCTAAGTTTCTTACCAGGGCCTCTTTTAATGCCTTCAAATCAACAAGCAGAGCTTCAGCAGTTTGCATTGGGGTTCACAAAATGGCCTGGTTACAGGCATCAGATCTCAAGCAATGGGTCCAAGATAAACTGGTCAATATCCCATGTACTAGAGAAAACCTTTTTGGCAAAGATTGGAGAGAAAAAGCAGGGGAAATTGAAACAGATGATCTCACCCTAAAATGCCTTTCCAGTAAAACAGCTGATCCATCCAAGAGGAAGGTTCTTCCCAAGAAATCTGTCTATTCTGAAATGAAGAGATACTGTCCTTCTTACCCGCTTTCTGCTATCAACCTCAGCATCCTCAGCAGAGGCAGCAGGCCCCTTGCCAACCCAAGAATTCCAAGGCTCCTAAGCCTCAACCAGCTGCACTGGTACAACCTGCAACTGTGTTTTGATTCCTTCGTAGATAGCATTGCCAGTTTGCCCTTAGAAGGCCCTCAGCCCCTCCACATAGCAGGCAGACATTGTCACTATGCCCACAGGTGGAACCTCATAACATCAGAGCGCTGGACAATCCAGATTGTCCAAAGGGGTTATCAGCTTCACTTCAAAACCTTACCCCACACCAGCTTCACAGGAGATTATCCCACACAGCCCCTTCAAAGCACTCTCTTAAAAGAAGAGGTGAACTCCCTGTTGTCCCAGGGTCCCATAGAAAGAGTTCCTCCTCTTGAAGAAAAGATGGGCTTCTACTCTCCATATTTTCTCAATCCAAAGAAAACAGGAGGCTTCAGGCCCATCTTGGATCTCAGAGACCTAAACAGGCTCATGGTCCAAAAAAAAATTCAAAATGATTTCACTAGGAACTCTTCTACCATACCTCCAGAGACATGATTAGCTATGTTCTGTAGAACTAAAAGAGGTGTAAGGGCAATTACTGATCCATCCCCTACACAGACTGTATCTGCACTTCATGTTTAAAGGAAACCATTATCAATACCAAGTTCTCTTCTTCGGCCTAGCCTCTGCCCCAAGGGTCTTCACAAAATCCATGGCAATCATCTCTGCCTATCTACACACCTTGGGGATATTTGTTTTTTCATACTTAGATAAATGGCTGATCAGGGGAGACTCCCCTCAGAGGTATAAAACTCCCTTCATCGCACCATCACGGTGCTCCAACATTTGGGCTTTGTCATAAATTTCACAAAGTCGCACCTCACTCTAACCCAATGATGGGAGTTCATCAGAGCACTCTTAGACACTCAACAGGCCAGAGCTTTCTTCCCACAGGATTGCTGTGCCTGCCTCATCAAGCTATAAAGTATAAACCCATAAACTATATCCCATGCTATAATCACAACCACCATAAGAGATATATCAAAAAGAAAATATTTTTGTCGGAACTACTGTCATGAAAACTTACATCCTCTCGAAGCAGAATGTTCCTTTTAATCAAGTTTTTATTAAAAAGAAAATATTTTTGTCGGAACTACTGTCATGAAAACTTACATCCTCTCGAAGCAGAATGTTCCTTTTAATCAAGTTTTTATTAAAACTTGATTAAAAGGAACATTCTGCTTCGAGAGGATGTAAGTTTTCATGGCAGTAGTTGCCTCATCAAGCTGGCAAAAAGGGTATAGAAGCGAAGCCAATTAACAGCTCGGGGGATGCTATGACTTTTAGGACACATGGCCTGCAGGGTCTATGTCGCCCCTATGCTCAATTACACATGCAACAGATGCAATGGACTGTCTTTTCAATGGATGGAAGCGAAGGGGCATCTCAGAAACAAGAGGAGGAGTAGCCTATTGGTTGGGGCAAGTTGCCTCGGGCTGGAGGTTCAAATCCTGCTGGAGAACAGCAACCTCAGACTGGAGGGACTGGGGTTTCTAGTCCCACAGGTGTTCCTTGTGGCCTTGGGCAAGCCACTTAACCCTCCATTGCCTCAGGTACATAACATAGATTGTGAAAAGCGGTATATAAGCATTGCTAAATATCACTCCTTAACTGATGATGTCTCTTCACTGGTGGTGTTTCTCACAAAATCTACTCATCATGTCACCTTTTCAGATGCCTCCACCTCAATGCACCCTGATGACAGATGCTTCCAAGTTGGGTTGAGGGGTGCATCTGAATGATCTGACCAGACAGGGGATGTGGACAGGAATCTGCCCTGCAGATCAACCTGCCAGAACTACAGGCAATGATAAATACTTTTCAGGTTTTCAACCCCAACATTTAGGGCAACCTGTTTTAATCAGTAAGAACAACCAGGTTGCCATGTTCTACTTAAAAAAAACAGGGGGGAACGGGATCCTGTCCCCTCTGCAAGGAAGTGATTCGCTTATGATCTTTGCCATCTCTCGCCGCATTCACCTCAGAGCAGTGTACCTCCCGAGCAAACTCAGTGTCCTAGCAGACAGGCTAAGCCATATCCTTCATCCACACAAATGGACCTTGCATCGGCAGATGACTGCTCGGATCTTCCAAATGTGGGGAATCCCACTCATAGATCTTTTTGCCATTCTGCAAAACATACAGCTTCCACTCTTCTGTTCCAGTGTTCCATTGCTGCATCGACAGGCCTCGGATGCCTTCCTTCTTAATTGGGGACAGGGACTGCTCTACGCATTCCCTCCCATCTCCTTGATACCGAAGATGCTGTTCAAGCTACAGGCTGACAGAGGCTCGATGATTCTCATAGCCCCCTTCTGATCCCCTCAACCGTAGTTTCCTCTGCTTCTTCACCTTGTGCAGACTCAGCCACTCAACCTGTGATGTGCACCTGACTCTCAGGATCATGGGATGCTCCTCCATCCCAATCTTCACTCCCTATGCCTGACAGCATGGCTGCTGAAGGGCTAGTGCTTGCTGACCTTGACCTACTAGAGGCAGTCAAGGATGTCTTCCTTGAATCTCATAAGGATTCCACTAGGCAATCTTATGCCTTCAAATGGCATAGGTATGCCCTCTGGTGCTCCTCAATGGACATTGATCTCTTTTCTTTTCCGATGGAGCTGTTTCTACAATATCTCCTCCACTTATCCTTGACAGATCTTAAAACTAACTCAGAGTTCACAATAGTGCCATTGCGGTCTCTCACAGACCAGTGGATGGACAGTCTATCTCCTCACACCCCTTAGTATGCTTTATGCGGGGTCTCCTGCTGTCCAAGCCACCCATTAAGCAACCTCCGGTGGCCTGCGATCTGAATGTGGTTTTGGCGCAACTTCTAAAGACACATTTTGAACCTTTAGCCATCACTTCACTGAAGTTTCTATCTTGGAAAGACATCTTCCTTATTGCCCTCACTTCAGCTCACTGAATCAATGAGATGCAAGATCTAGTGGCGGATCCCCCCTATACTTGTTTTCCACCATGACAAGATGGTTCTCCATACCCATCCACACTTCCTCCCGAAGGTGGTTTCCTCTTTCCATCTAAACCAGTTGGTAATCCTTCCGATTTTCTTCCCTAGATCACATGCGTCTTGGGCTGAAGCAGCGCTACACACTTTAGACTACAAGCAAGTGCTGACCTACTACTTTGATAGAACTAAAATCACAGAAGATCCTCTCAGTTATTCATTTCCTTTGATGCTAGTCACCTGGGTCCACCGGTGACAAAATATACTCTATCTAGATGGATAGCAGATTGCATTTCTTTTGCTTATGCACAAGCAAGACTCTCTTTGGAGGATCATGTCAGCTCATAATGTGCGAGCTATGGTAACCTCTGTAGCCAATCTCCATTCAGTATCCATTGAGGACATCTGCCAGGCAGCTACCTGGTCCTCCATTCATACTTTTTCTGCACACTACTGTCTGGACAGAGACTCCAGTCTTTGGCCAAGCTGTACTTTAGTACCTCTTTTGGACTTAAACTCAACCCCTACCCTCTGTCCTGGACCTCTACAAGATACCAGACTATCATTGAGGGAGGGTTGCCTCCTGGAATCAAGTCCAATGGCCCACAACTCTTCCAGACTCTTTGGCTACAGGTTTGTTACCTCAGGAATCATACTGCTCTCCACCGCCCCCCCCATACCAGTCTATAACAGGTGATCTCCGGGAACAGCAGGAATCAGTCTTCACAGCCTGCACTCCTCCCCAGGAGTTGTAGGGTTCTTTTACTTTATTATTCTTCTCAGCTACAAAATCAACTGAGGAGAGAAGTTGGGAAGGCAGGAAGGCAGGCTCTGTCGGCGATGTTCACCTGTAGCAGCAGAGCGCAGACAACCCAATAATACCAGGAGTCAGTTCAGAAGGTCCAAATCATTTATTTTATTTATTTATTTATTTTATTTAACAGTTATTTATATACCGCTCTTTCCCTTGTTTCAAGTGCGGTTTACATGTAACAGTAGGTTAATTGGTATGAGATATACCAGGACATTTTACATAGAACAGATAATTATAAATTACAAGGAAAATTGTAACATTACAAGTATAACATATTAGAACATATATACATTGCTAGTTAAATTATTAATCATCATGTAAATGAGTGTGTAGTATGGTTAAATTAGTGTATTAGTGTCGTTTATTTTTGAAAATAGGGTATATAATATTAAAAATAAATGTTAGCCTGTATCCCTTTGAGAATTCTGTTTTGGGAGTGTATTATAGTGTAATGTAAATAAGTGAGTTTTTAATTTTTTTTTAAATTCTTTTATGTCAGACAGTAGGCGAATGTTGTCAGGTAAATTGTTCCAGAGTATTGGAGCAGAGTGTGAGAAAGCTCTCTTATTGGTTTGTTTTCTGGCTTTTGTAAAATCTTTTGGTATTGTTAAAGTATTTATGTTTCTGCTCCTTTGAGATCGTTTATCAATGTCAATGTTAATCAGTGTATTTAGTGCAGATGGTGCAAGTTTATTTATAAGTTTAAATGTAGTGACAAGAATTTTATATTTGATTCGGGAGTAAATTGTGCACAACTCTCAAGCAGAATCAAATTCAAAATGGCTGAGCAATGGTTTCTAGCAAAACAACAACTTTTATAGCTTTCTTTCCCATTCTAGACATAGGCAAACTTTCCATTGGTCCCGGTAACCCTTCTTACACCTTCTATTGGTTCCGGTACCATTACGTAGCTATCCAATTAGAACCTTTGACTGGGCTCAGCACCTGCTTCCCCCCCTTCAGTCCCAATTACAATGGTCAGTTCACCAACTTCGATACTTTTCTCCTCCAAGGTCACTTTCCAGCTGGAATATGTGGGAAAGCAGGGCACTGTAACCTTTCTCTCAACAGAGTTAATTAATTCCATAGAAGCTGCACACATCAGTGTTAATTAAAATGGTTTACTGTTTTCTCTGAGTTTCGTTTCTGCTCAGCTATGTTCATTTAAGCTTAGTTAAGTTTCAATTCTATGGAGGCAATATTGGGGGGGAATTTCACTCCTCAGGGCCTAACCACAGGCCTCATTTACAGGTCAAGCTGCTTAGGCCTGCCTGCCTTTATTCAGCGTGGATCATAGGCCTTCGCCTACCACATTCCCCCCTTTGATTAATCTCACCCGAATGCCAATAAGGTGTGAGATGTAAATCACTTACCTACACAGGAGTAGGGTTTTTACCAATGGTTCCGGGGGTGGGGTGCCATAAAGCTAAAATCTTAGTAACAGTTTTCCGTTCTACAGTATTTTCAATCACACTATTAATGGACCGCATACAACAAGGGATTATACATGGTAATAATAGAAACAAACCTACAACCACTAGGATTATCATAAAGAAAGTGGTAAGTCTCCCCAATCCAGAGAAGATAGATTCAAACCAGTTAGGTATTCTAAGACCATGCCAGGTTTGTACTGGCACATAAGCTTGTTTTCGCATATTTTCAGCAATATCTTCAACTACTTGACCTTTATCATCGATTTTCAAACAACAATTGGTTAAATTCAATTTCCCACATACCCGTCCTTCAGCTGCTAGTAAATAAACTAGTGCCAGGCGATTCTGATATATTGCAGTGCGCATCTGCGTGCTTTGTCTAGCTAAAAGTGTGAGTGCTTGACTAGTCTCATTAGTGATTAGTTCAACTACTGCTTGTAAACGTATAATACGATTTATCATATACACTGGGGTCCGGTACCCCCAAGTGCCATCTTCCTCCCAAGTGGCAGGTCCATAATAGGCAATAATCCTCTCAGGTGGCCAATCTTCCCCATCCCACTTCTGCCACTTGCCTATCTGGAGAGCTGCTCTTTTCTGTCTCTTAGTGTATACTGGGTATCCTAACTGCTCTCCGTGTTCTGTGGGTAACAAAAAGAAGGAAGGTCGAATGGTTCCTAAGACACATGCTCCTCCCCAGTGAAGAGGAAGTCGGGCATATGCTCGGGTTCCACAGATCCAATACAAGCCAGGTGGGGCTTGCCAAGCATGGGGTTGGGCGAGATTCGTCCATAGATCAGCAAGTTCAGGGAATTTTGCTAATGGATTGGTGGGTTCAGATTCATTAACTCCTGACCACCAAGACGTCTGCTTCGTGGTGTCATTATAGAACTTTTGGCTGAGACAGACCAGCTGTCCCACCTGCAAGGTGAACTGGGGTCCAGTTCGAGCATAACACAGATGTCCAACTATTGAATGTGCTAAGACCCATTCACTAGTGGTCTTATGTAGTTCAGTGTGATTATAAGTCATTGAGTAATTCAATTCTTGGGCTTCCCAGGGCCATTGGTCACCCATCTTAGTTCCACCACAAAAATAGCAATCTGAAATATGTAGACTGGAGACTACTGCTCCTGCTAACTCTAGGAACAAATTCTGGGAAGGGTGAGGGATATCAAACTTATTTACATGCATAGTCTCATAGAAAGTGTTATGTATATGGTATCGTGATGAATGATGGGCTTGGGTATTCAATCTTATATATACAGTGGTTCCTGGATCTGATCCAGAAACTGCAATACGTAGACCAAACTTATACCCTTGTTTCCACGCACTAGGATTAACTATGAGCAATTGTAATGGATTACAAGCACCTTTCTTACAATGCTTTTCTATATCCTTCACATATGGCTTGGTTAAGGCAGCCATTCGATTGTCTCTGGTGTTCTCTACCATACCAGTTTTCCATGTGGCATAGAAAACACATTCCCACTTTGGGCAATAATAGTCTGCAATGGGGGCTGTACTATATTCATTGGCTAGAGCTCGTTTACCTGTACATTCTCCCCATCCATTCGTTCCTTCTGGACACATATACTTATCATTTAGAGCATAAGTCCTCTCCCAATTGGCACATTTGGAACGACTATCTCTATTAATAGCATCACAAGCATCAAAATACAACACAGCATACTTCGTAGGGTCGGTGAGTGGGGAGGTAGCATTAAGTAGATCTCCATCTGCATCATTCCATCGTATTTCTAAAGTATAATAAGATGGGTTCTGATGCGGATTGTAGCAAACTTTAGTATTTCCATTAGTACAAACATTCAGTTCAGTGGTGTTATAAATACACCGGCTTACCGTACCAGTACAGGTATAGTAAGAATGGTAAAGCAAAGTCTGAGTTACTTTCATTCCAGTCCGAGTGGAAGTAATGCAGGCAGTACATGGGGGTAAAGCAAGAACAAGTTCAAAACTCCCCATGCAGGCAACCAGAACCAAATAGAAACAAGGATGCATGGTGATTGTAGTCCTTCTGGGTCTCCGCTGGAAAATCTTGACCACGACATCTTCTTCTTCTTGGCACGATGCTGACCCATTTGCTAATAAAGCAATTCAACGGGTGTCGATGTTGATTGAAGATCCTCAAATGTCCTGCTGCGGTGCCAGCTTATCAATTACAGCTGGTCTTACGAAAGTCTATGGGAGCACAGTTATTCAATGAAGAAGACAAATGTTTTTGCTGTATTAGATCTGGAATTGCTGCTGACTTGACTCTGCTGTGGTGGATCCAGGAGTCGATTTCTGCTACCTTTACTGCAGTCGGGGTAGACAGGATGACGGTATAAGGCCCCTTCCAATGCGGTTCCAACGGTGTTTTCTTCCAATCTTTGACCCACACCGAGGTACCAGGCTTGTAGGGGTGCAATGGTTCCGTCAGATTGATGGGCAACTGGTCCTGTATCCACGTATGGAGAGTCTGCAGAACAGAACTAAGAGCTAGAAGTTCTTGTCTGGTTATTTCTGAACCTATCTGTGACAAACTACCTTTCACACCCTGGACTACTGGTGGAGGTTTGCCATACATAACTTCAAAAGGGGAAAATCCTGATGATTTTACAGGGGCTGAGCGTATTCTGAGTAAGGCTATGGGGAGAACCTGGGGCCACTTCAGGTGGGTCTCCTGACATAGCTTGGATATCTGGGATTTCAAAGTTCGATTCATTCGCTCAACTTTCCCTGAACTCTGAGGTCTATATGCTGTGTGTAACTTCCATTGTATCTGCAAAGCACTTGCTAACTGTTGGGTAATCTGAGATACAAATGAGGGCCCATTGTCTGACCCTATTACTGCTGGAATTCCAAATCTGGGGATAATTTCTCTCAGCAACACTTTAGTGACTTCTCGGGCTTTCTCAGTTCTGGTGGGAAAGGCCTCTACCCACCCAGAGAAGGTGCAAACTAATACTAACATATAGCGGTATCCGCCAGACTTTGGCATTTCGGTAAAGTCTATCTGCAGGTGGTGCATGGGAGTAACGCCTCCTGACTGAACTCGGGGTGGTGGCGTGGGACCCTGTTTGGCATTATTCTTGGCACAAATCAGACATTGGCGAGCCACTGAGGCTGACAGGGCTGCCAGTAAGGCAATACAAAAGTGCGGTCTAAGTGCTTTTTCCATAGCACTCTTCCCATAATGTGTAGCTTGATGAAAGGCTTTGACAAAGGCTGGTCCCAAGAGTTCAGGAATCACTATTCGTCCTAGAGGTTGACTGCCCTCTGGTGGTGGCAGTTCAATCCATCCATCTTTCAGTACTCCCTCTTCTTTGTTACAGTAGTAATCCAATTCGTTGGTGGTATATCGTGGTGTCCATAGATTAAGAGGTACTGGAAACAATGCTGCTTGTATTGGTGTGGCCTGTGTTGAAATTTGGCCTGTCATGGCTGCTTTTCGTGCTGAAACATCAGCGAATCTGTTTCCTTGGGCCACTTCTCCTTTTCCTGCTTGGTGTCCTCTGCAATGTATGACGGCCACCCGTGTAGTGGCCCATACTGCATTTCTTTGTTACAGTAGTAATCCAATTCGTTGGTGGTATATCGTGGTGTCCATAGATTAAGAGGTACTGGAAACAATGCTGCTTGTATTGGTGTGGCCTGTGTTGAAATTTGGCCTGTCATGGCTGCTTTTCGTGCTGAAACATCAGTGAATCTGTTTCCTTGGGCCACTTCTCCTTTTCCTGCTTGGTGTCCTCTGCAATGTATGATGGCCACCCGTGTAGGGGCCCATACTGCATCTAGTAACATCAATATTTCTGGGCCATATTTGACTGATTTGCCTCCTGACGTAATGAGCCCTCGTTCTTTGTAGAGAGCCCCATGTGCATGCAAAGTGGTGAAGGCATATTTCGAGTCGGTGTATACGTTCAACAAAAGTTTCGCACCCAATACTAGGGCTCTGGTGAGTGCTATCAATTCTGCTTTCTGTGCTGATGTGCCCGACGCAAGGGCTGATGATTCAATGACTTCATCCCGGGTAACTACTGCATACCCGGCACAGCTTCGTCCATTGATAATGAGGCTGCTTCCATCCACAAAATAAGTCTGATCAGGATTCTCCAGGGGCACATCTGTCAGATCAGGTCGACTTGAGAATACAGTATCCATAACTTCTATACAGTCATGCTCTGGAGGGTCTTCGCTGATTGGTATCAATGTAGCTGGGTTCAAGGCATGGCTCACTTCCAGTTGTATTTGTGGATTTTCACATAACATGCTTTGGTATTTCAGCATTCGAGAATTGGTGAGCCAGTGATTTGCTTTCTGCTCCATCAGGGCAAGTACCGCATGTGGTACGGTAACACGTAGATTCTGTCCTAAGGTGAGTTTGTCTGCTTCACTCACTAATAATGCTGTGGCTGCAACTGCTCTTAAACATGGTGGCCATCCTTTGGCCACAGTATCCAATTGTTTCGATAGGTATGCTACGGGTCTCTCCCAATGTCCCAATTTCTGAGTCAACATGCCTAAGGCATTTCCTTGCATCTCATGCACAAATAGATGGAATGGCTTGTGGACATCTGGCAACCCGAGTGCTGGTGACGACATCAATTCTTCTTTCAGGGTTTTGAAAGCGGCGTCTTGTTCAGGTCCCCACTCGAGTGGCTACTTTTCTTCTCCCTTGGTGGCTTCATATAGTGGTTTGGCAATCTGAGCAAAGTTGAGTATCCATATCCGGCAGTATCCTGCTGCTCCCAGAAAGGCTCTGACTTGCTTTCTGGTAGTTGGGGTTAGGATACTGCACACGGCTTCTTTTCTCTCGCGTCCCAACTGTCGGCTTCCTTTGGTTAGACGGAAACCCAAGTATTTTACTTCTTTTTGGCATAGCTGTGCTTTTGCTCTGGAGACTTTATATCCAGCTTCATCCAATAGTTGCAAAAGGTCAGTAGTGGCTTGTATACATTCGCTTTCCGATGTAGCAGCTACCAGTAGGTCATCTACATATTGGAGGAGTACTCTTTTCCCAGGGGCCACTGGGTAGCTTGAAAGATCTTGGTTTAGTGCAGCACTGAAAATGGTGGGCGAATTCTTGAATCCTTGAGGTAATCGTGTCCAAGTGAGTTGGCCCCGTCTCCCGGAGACAGGGTCCTGCCATTCAAAGGCAAAGAGCAGTTGGCTAATTGGGGCTAATCTTATGCAGAAAAATGCATCTTTCAAATCCAAAACAGTAAAATGAGTAGCTTCAGCAGGAATCAATCCTAAGAGTGTGTAAGGGTTCGGCACAACTGGATGTATGGTCTCAACTGCTTCATTCACTCTCCTTAAATCTTGTACTGGGCGGTAGTCACCTGTCCCGGGCTTCTTCACTGGCAGGAGAGGAGTGTTCCATGGCGACTGACAAACTTTGAGTAGGCCATACTCCAGTAGCCTTAGCAAATGGCGATGGATGCCTTCAATTGCTGCTCTTGGAAGTGGATATTGCTTGACATGTACTGGTTGTGCACTAGGCTTGAGGTTCACAATTATTGGAGCTATATGTTTGGCCAGGCCTGGTGGATTGCCCTCTGCCCATACTCCAGGAGGGGCATCAATGTTTTTCAGAGTAGGTTCAAAATAAGTATCAACGATTGGCTCAGTATTTGGCTCGGTACTATAATATCTCCACTCCTCTTCTCGTGGAACAGTAAGCAACATCAGTCCAGCAGGTTTTGACTGGGAATTTACTGTCATCTGCATCTCTCCTTTCTCAGTAAAGGATATTTGGGCCTGCAGTTTGGCTAGCATATCTCATCCCAGTAATGGCACTGGGCACTCGGGCATGTAAAGGAATTGGTGCGTTATTTGCTGTCCTCCTAGATTACATATACGATTTTGGAGAAAAGACTTTGTGGCTTTAGCACCAGTCGCTCCTACGATGGTGACTGCTCTTGTAGAAAGAGGGGCTATTTGTTTATCTACTACAGAATGTTCTGCTCCAGTATCAACCATAAAGTCCATGAATTGGTCTCCTATTTGTATACTGACCATAGGCTCCTGGAGACCTAAAGCGAATTCGGAGCCCGGTCTGTCCTAATCTGCTTCATCCAGATCATAGGCTGTGGCGGCTGCCACTCCCTGGATGGCCTCCGTGCGTTCGCGTTGATACTGTTCTCGATTGGTTCCTCTGCGATTTTGGGGCCGGCCTCTCTCTCTTTCCCTCCAAGGGGCGTGTTCCCCTTCATCCTGAGAGGCTTCTTCGAGTCGCGGGCATGCACTTCTCCAATGTCCTTCCTCTCTGCAATAAGCGCATTGGTTCGCGCCTAATGGGGGCCGGTCATCTCCTCGGCCCCGCCCTCTTCCTCTGCTCCTTCGACTAGGGACACCTCCCCTTTTCTGTTCCACTATGGCCGCAGCCAAAAAATCCGCTTTCTTCTTCATCCTTCGATCACTTTCTCTCTGTCTTTCATTATCACGATTCACATACACTTTATGAGCGACTTCTAGTAACTGTGTTGCATTCATGCCCGCAAACCCTTCTAATTTCTGTAGCTTACATCTAATATCTGGTTGTGACTGGTTTACAAAAGCAGAATTCACCATGCATAAGCTTCCTGGTGCATCTGGGTCGTAGGGAGTGTACATTCTGTATGCTTCAGTCAATCTTTCATAAAATACTGCAGGGCTCTCATCTATGCCCTGATTAACTTCGGTTACTTTAGAGAGATTCATGGCTTTCTGACCCCCCCTTCTCAGACCTTGCATGAGGCCTTGGCGAAACCGGGATAGGGCTCTGGACCCCATCTCAGTATTTGGATTCCATTTGGGGTCTTCGTTAGGAAATTCTTTCTGAGCTGCCTCGCGGTTGTCTATTCCTGCTTCCTCCCTCTCTACCAGGGGATTGTCTGCCAGCCAGTCAATTGCTGCTCGCTTGATTCGTGTCCACTCCTCAGTAGTAAATAAAGTAGACAGGAGCTGACGGCAATCTGCCCAAGTGGGTTGGTGAGTTTCCATAATTGTATGCATTAATTCTGTTAATTCTTGGGGCTTATTGGTGTAAGATGCATAGTGCACTTTCCAATATAACAAGTCAGCAGTGGAGAAAGGCACATATACTAGACTCAGGGGTCCCGCGACTATTTGGTCATTTTCATCTCGCACGGGTAGTCCTGGGACTTGCCGTAATGGCATCATTTTCTTAACAGAAGTTTTCTGTAGCCTTACAGAAACTTTCTTAGCAATGGGTTGCTTGTGCACAATACGTTTGGCTTGGGGCGCTTCACTCGCTACAGGCGAGCTTACACTGGCTACTGATACTGTGCTATCTGTGTCGCCCTGAGAGGACTCTTCCTCTTCTTCTTCTTCTTCTTCTGACTCTGCCTTGTCTTGATCCTCAAGTGTGTCTGAATCATCATCAAGAGGGGGATCATCTACTTGCTCTTCCGGGCGTGGTTCCGGAGTTGGGTCTCGCTGTCGCTGCGGAACTACCGCAGGACGCGGGGGTACCTTTACTGGGTGCTGGGCTTGGGGCTGTCTAGTTACAACTCCCGGGGACTCAGGATCTACCAGAATAGGTTTCTGACTAGATTTCTCTGCTGTCCCTGCCTTCGGGGTCTGATCTGTCAATGCTAACAATATTCTGCACTGCTCTTCATAGCAACGCTTTGCCCAAGGGGGCGGATTCTCACAAATACTTAACCAAGAGTCTATATAAGGGTACTGATCAGGGTGCGCTAGTCACACCTTCTGATGAACTGATCGAATAATTCCTAGGCTAAATGTGCCATCTCGCGGCCACAGGGGGTCTATAATGGGCCACTCCCTAGTACACAAAAGCTGCAATCGTGAGGCAGTCATTTTCACTCCATAGTCTCCTGAATATCCTTTATTAAAATACTTGATCATACATTCTAACGGAGTGTGCCTAGTAGACCCCGCCCCTCCCATATCGATGTGTGCGCGCAACAACAAACAGAAGGGAAAAGGAGGGCGGACCGTGGGTAAGGGGTCCTCACGGCCCTAGAGACATTTAGGAGAAACAAATAACAAGACAAGACGACGGTCGCTTCCTTCTTTTTACGATCTGGACGCGGTCGCCCGGCCAGAAAATGCGTTACTCAGGAGTCCGCCTTCGCTTGGTCCATACTGCCAGACCTCTCATTCACACTTCATTCACACAATCATGCTAGCAACGTATCCCAAAAACAGCCCAATCCTGTCTCTGCTGACTAGGCTATATCAAATTCCAAAATCTAAATCAAAAAGACGATGGTTTCGCCCTGCGCATACTCATGCAGGGTTAATCGGACCGTCTTGAGAGTTGATCAGGCTCTCTTACCAATATCAAATTCCAAAGTTTCAAAGTTCAAACAAAAGTTCTGCTCTGACTCAGCTGTCTAGTCAAATCAAAACTATACTCACCGGATCCGGTTCCCGCTCCCAAGCAAGCGTATGAGTTGGACCTCGGACTCCCCCCACGGGTTCGAGGTGTTGGCTCCAACCGGGTCCGGCACCCGCCGAGGCCTGGCCCAACTCCCTCCGATACAACTGGACCGGTGGCGCCTGGGAGCCGAGCCCACGTCGGGAGGGCACGATCCCGGCAGGACCAAACCTGTAGAGGCGGAAAGTCGTGGTATATTGCCCTGTATACCCTCTATTACCACACCTTCCCGGCCAACGCACCAAGAATATGTAGCAGCAGAGCGCAGACAACCCAATAATACCAGGAGTCAGTTCAGAAGGTCCAAATCATTTATTTGTGCACAAGTCTCAAGCAGAATCAAATTCAAAATGGCTGAGCAATGGTTTCTAGCAAAACAACAACTTTTATAGCTTTCTTTCCCATTCTAGACATAGGCAAACTTTCCATTGGTCCCGGTAACCCTTCTTACACCTTCTATTGGTTCCGGTACCATTACGTAGCTATCCAATTAGAACCTTTGACTGGGCTCAGCACCTGCTTCCCCCCCTTCAGTCCCAATTACAATGGTCAGTTCACCAACTTCGATACTTTTCTCCTCCAAGGTCACTTTCCAGCTGGAATATGTGGGAAAGCAGGGCACTGTAACCTTTCTCTCAACAGAGTTAATTAACTCCATAGAAGCTGCACACATCTTATCAGTGTTAATTAAAATGGTTTACTGTTTTCTCTGAGTTTCGTTTCTGCTCAGCTATGTTCATTTAAGCTTAGTTAAGTTTCAATTCTATGGAGGCAATATTGGGGGGGAATTTCACTCCTCAGGGCCTAACCACAGGCCTCATTTACAGGTCAAGCTGCTTAGGCCTGCCTGCCTTTATTCAGCGTGGATCATAGGCCTTCGCCTACCACACACCCATATGTGAAGACTGATTCCTGCTGTTCCCAGTGATCACCTGTTACAAGTGAATAACTAAGCTTTCCAGTCCCCCCACTCTCCCCCACAGTCAATGAGAGTAATTGGGGCCTGTCAAGCTTACATCTGGCAGCTCTCGAAATCTCACATCTTGTGCAGCTTTTATATATGCACCTGCCCTCCATCCCAGCATCCTGTCCTTTATGAACAAGCAGGGCCAGCCCATCCACTAGACAGACTAGGTGTCTGCCTAGTCTATCACAATTTGGGGAGTGGCATCCGCAGTGACTCAAACAAAAGTTAGTGTAGGCCGCCTGGACCTTAAACATCTGTGCATGCTCAAGGCCTGCCACTCCCCCTACTCCAAACTTCCTGTTTTGGAAGGGTTTTGAGATAGTAGGCCTTGAGCATGCACAGATGCTCAGGGCCCCACACCAGCTATGCTAACATTTGTGTAGTGCAGCAGGCCGAGGTGGTAGCAGCACAGCCACAGTAACAGAGTAATGACTTAGGCCTGGCATGAGGAGGAAATGCTGGAAATGTGGTATGGTGGTGACAAGGAAGAGGAGATGCTGGAAATAGGGGAGTGGGGGACCAAAGTATAAGCAGACCAGGGCCTCAAGGCAGGTTACCAGACAATGGATTCTCCCCATCTGAGGCATGGAAAGGTTGGGGGTGTTTCATAAGAACATAAGATATGCCATACTGGGTCAGACCAAAATCCATCAAGCCTAGTATCCTGTTTCCAACAGTGGCCAATCTAGGTCATAAGTACCTAGCAGTCTCCCCAAAAGACACAGGTTCCTCAATGCTTATATTGGGTCAAGCAATGATATCCTGGGTCCCTTTTAATAATGGTATATGGACCTTTCTTCCAGGAACTTGTCCAAACCTTTTTAAACCCAGCTACACTAGCAGCTTTTGCTACATCCTCCAGTAACAAATTCCAGAGTTTCAGGCTATTCATCCCCAGCAGCGGCCTCACACTTTACCTACTAGGAAGGCTTCACCAAGCTGAGATCCATAGGCCAAGGCTTGAGGCCAAATGTATCTCTTGTAAGTAAATGATATCTACCTTCTCCTTCTTACTATAAGTTTCAGGCCCGATTTTCATCTGGGTGCATTGGCAAATAGCTCGCCCATCCGCCCGCTATCTGTCTAACCCGGATTTTCAATGCTGGGGTGATATGCTTCCCTGTCATTGAAAATCCATGTTTCACCACACAACCTGGAAGCTGCAGGAGCTAGCTGGGTAGCACCGATTTTCAATGCTGCCCACTTAGCCCCTGTGCCTGAAAGATAGGCGATAAAAAACCTTGCCTATCTTTAAGGCGCAGAGGGCTAAGCGGGTGGCATCAAAAATTGGTGCTATCCATTTAGCCCTTTCCTCCAACCCCACTCCACCCCGGGACGCCCCTAACACGCCCCGATGCTAACTGCATAGCATCAGGGAGTATTAAGGACTTATACGGGATTTTTGAAGGGCACTACGCATGTAGGTGCCTTTCGAAAATCCCGGATAAGGCATTTGCACAGGTAACTAGGGCAGTTGCCCGTGTAAATGCCTTTGAAAATTGGACCCTTCATTTTTATTTACCTCATGCCTTTCCAGTAGCAGTTCAAGGTAAGTTATATTCGGGTAAAGTAGTTACTTCCCTATCCCTGGAGGGCTTACAATCTAAGTTTGTACCTGAAGCAATGGAGAGTTAAGTGGCTTGCCCAAAGCCACAAGGAGTGTCAAAGGGATTTGAATTCTGTTTTTTCGTTCCAGGCTTCTGCCCTAACCACAAGGCTATTCCTATGTTTTTTAATAGGGTTATTTAATCCTTTTATATTCAGTGATAAAAACTCGTGGAACTGTGTCATTTAACCCAGTTGTTTGTTAAGTGCCATCGAGTCGGTGTCGACTCATAGTGACCCTCTGGATAGTTGTCCTAAATTCTGTTCGGTCTTCAGTCAGGTGGCACATTGTTGACAGACTGGTACCCGTAGCTGCTGTTATTGTATCAGTCCATCTCATTGCTGGCCTTCCTCTTTTGTGTTGACCTTCTATCTTGCCAAGCATGTCTATCTCTAATGATCTCTCTCTTCGCATGATGTGTCCAAAGTATGAAAGATGAAGTCTTGTCACCTGAGCTTCTAAAGAAAGTTTAGGTTTGTTCTCCTCTAGTACTGACTGGTTTGCTGTTTGGGCAGTCCATGGTATACGCAGTATTCGCCGCCAGCACCATAATTCAAAGGCATAAATTTTCTTCCTGTCTATCTTTTTCACTGTCCAACTTTTGCATCTATATGATGTTATTGAAAATACCATGGCTTGAACGAGTCGAATCTTTGTATGGAGAGAGACATCTCTGCTCTTCAGAATCTTGTCTAGGTCCTTCATAGCCATTCTGCCAAGAGCAATGCGTCATCGGATTTTTTGACTGCTTGTTGCTCCTTTATTGATAGTTGATCCAAGTAGGTTAACATTGTCCACAATTTCAATTTCTTTTCTCCATCAACAATAAACCTATTGATTTTGCCAGTTGTTATGATCTTTGTCTTCTTTACATTAAGGTGCAGGCCTATTTTAAGACTATGTTCCTTGATCTTGAGAAGCAAATGTTTCAAATCATCTTCACTTTCAACCAGTAATATGATATCATCAGCATAGCAAAAGTTGTTGATGAGTCTTCTACCAATCTTCACACCTCTGTTGTCTTCATACAATCCTACTTCTCTTTGTTCTGTCTATAAATTAAACAGGTAAGGGGAAAGTATGCAGCCTTGTCATACACCTTTGCTGATTTTAAACCATTCTGTTTCTTCTTGTTCCATTTGAACTGTTGCTTCTTGATCAATGTACAGACTGTGCAAGAGAACAATCAGGTGTTCTGGTATACCCATGCTTCTTAATATTGCCCAGAGTTTCTCATGGTTTACACAGTCAAAAGCCTTGCTGTAGTCAATAAAGCACAAATAGATATCCTTTTGGTAATCTCTAGTCTTTTCAAGGCTCCATCTCACATCCGCGATGATGTCTCTCGTTCCTCGCCCTTTCCTGAACCCTGCTTGCGCTTCAGGTAGTTCTTGTTCCAGGTATGGTTGTAGTCTCTGTTGAATAATCTTTAGTAGAATATTGCTGGCATGTGAGATCAGAGTGATTGTGCGATAATTTCCACAGTCTGTTGTATCACCTTTCTTTAGTATTGGCCAACTGACTGGAAAAGATCTGTGTTTATACCATTTAACCCAGTACAAAACTAAAATATTTTATTTATTTATTTGAAAGATTTTATATACCGCTTTTCCAGTGATCAAAGTGGTTTACATAAAACATAACATAACTTTACAAAGAATATTGTAACATAGAACAATTAAACCAATTTAACAGTAACATTTTAACTCAGACTGAATTAGCAGAGGTAGGGAGGGGGAGATATAAGACAACATTTTCATTTGAGAACATGGTAATTATTGCACAAGAGGTGTACAGATCATTGCTCAGGTTCATTTATTGTGGGTGATGTATAGTGATCATCTATTATGGGTGATGAATAGTGAGTACTTCAGGTGGTATCTTTGAAATGGTCTATGAATAGATAGGTTTTTATAGCTTGCGGAATGTTGAGAGGTCTGTGATGGTTCTGATATCTTGTGGCAGGGCCTTCCAGAGGATCAGGGCATAAAGAGAGAAGGATCTAATACATTTAATTGGTTTTGCTTTGTCAGCTCTTGGGATAGTGCAAACTTGTTTTGGGTTGCAGTTCTTCTGAGTCTGTTTTCTGGAGTTCATTGAAGCAGCTGCTGTAGGTAAATAGAGGTCAAATTATGATACTTTGAAGGTAGTTATAAGTATTTTGTACTTTACTCGGGACTGGATAGGGAGCCAATGTAGGTCTTTTAGTATGGGTGTAATGTGACTTGCATTCAAGCAGCTGTATTTTGGGCAAGTTATAGTGAGAGAAGTGAGCATTTTGATAGTGCTTGAAGGATGGCATTACAGAAGTCAAAGTGCAGGAATATTAGTGCCTGGAATACTGTTCTAAAGTCTCGTGTTTTGAGGAGCCGTCTGAGGTGCTGAAGAACTCTTGTTTTATTGTAGATGGTTTGAGTAATTTTTTTAAAAAATTGTTATTTATAAACTTTTACATAATTATCAAGACAAACTTGGACAGAAAAGGTATACCATCCAGCAAATTACATCATAAGGCAAACTCAAATAAGAATAATACATGATAGAAATACCTGTAGTCCATAATATAGGAAGGGGGCGAAGAGGTAATTACCAGCTGGCCTGGAGGATTACCTAGCTGAAGATAAAGGAAATAAAATAAATATTTCAAGATGGTTAGGAGGGACCGAGACATGAAAACCCTCCTTACACATGCTCAGATGTCTCAACAACTGCAGGGTAACCTATTTAAGACTAATAAGAGAAAATATTTTTTTCTCTCAAGTGTAATCAAACTATGGAGGATGTAGTAAAAGCTGTTAGTGTAGCCGTGTTTAAAAAAGGTTTGGACAAGTTCCTGGAGGAAATGTCTATAAACCATTATTAAAGGGGACCCGGGATATCCACTGCTTGCCCCAATACAAGCATTGTTGAACCCGTGTCTTTTGGGAAAAAGAGTAGTTACTCACCTGTAACAGGTGTTCTCCAGGAGCAGCAGGAATCAGTCCTCACATATGGGTGTCATCGACGCCGATGAAGCCCCAGTGGAGCATTTCCCCAGCTTTCTATGAAAGCCTTTGGGAATGCAGGCACGCATGCTCGGTTCCCTTCCCGCCTAAAGGTGCCATCTTACCTCAGTCAAATGACATAGCTAAGAACAGCACACAAAAAAATGTAAAAACAAACTATGTACAACTGCAACTCCCAGGGGAGGAGGGAGGGTTGTGAGGACTGATTCCTGCTGCTCCTGGAGAACACCTGTTACAGGTGAGTAACTACTCTTTCTCCAGGACCAAGCAGGAAGTCAGTCCTCACATATGGGTGACTCCCCAGCTCTGGGCTACCGAGGAACCCAGGCTGAACAAGAGAACTCCCTCTAGTCCCAGCAGCAAAGAAAGGCTTTTCACTGACACAACCTCCACCAGTAGCCCAACAGAGGGCAGGAGGGCAGGAGTTGCCTAAACCTCAAAGATATTCCGGAGTACTGCTTGGCCAAAAGCACTGTCCCTACGGGACTCCCTCTCCAGACAGTAATGGGCCGCAAAAGTCTGGCTTGAAGACCAAGTTGCAGCCCTGCAGATGTCTACCAAGGGCACAGAGCGGAGATGAGCCACTGAGGCAGCCATTGCCCTGACACGGTGGGCCGTAACCTGACCCTGCAAAGGAAGGTCAGCCGCCTTGTAAGCCCAGGTGATACAGTCAGCCACCCAGATGGACAAGGTATGCTTGGACACAGCCAACCCCAACTTATTAGGGTCAAAGGATACGAAGAGCTGAGTAGCCCTTCTATGCCCCTGCGTACGGTCAAGGTAGAAGGATAAGGCCCTCCTACAGTCCAGGGTATGCAGAACTGCTTCAGCCTGGCTTGCATGAGGCCTAGGGAAAATGTTGGAAGAACCACCTCCTGGTTAAGGTGGAAGGAGGAGACAACCTTTGGGAGGAACTTTGGATGAGTCCTAAGGACTACCCTGTTCCCATAGAAGCGAGTGTAAGGCCTATCACAGACCAGGGCCTGAAGCTCATTCACTCGCCTGGCCGAGGTAAGGGCTACTAGGAAGAGTGTCTTCCAGGACAGGAAGCATAGAGGGCAAGTAGCCATCGGCTCAAAGGGTGGGCGAGTCAGCTGCTGCAAGACCACATTCAACTCCCACTCAGGAGCAGGAGGACGGATCGGAGGCTTGAGCAAAAGCAAAGCCCTGAGAAAGCGGGACACCAAGGGGTGAACCGACAGAGAATGTCCTTCCACCAGTGAGTGGTGAGCTGCTAGAGCTGAGAGGTGGACCCGAACAGAATTGGACTTAAGTCCCTGATTGGACAAGTGCAGTAAGTACTGAAGCACCACTGGTACAGTACAGGAGAAAGGATCCTCTGTACATAGCTGACACCACACAGAAAACCTTTTCCATTTGAGAGCATAGGTTTTCCTAGTGGACTGTTTCCTAGAGGCTAGGACAACCTCCTCAACTTCCTGAGGTAGGCCCCAGGGAGCCAAAACTACCCTTGCAGCCTCCAGGCCATCAAATTGAGAGCTTTGAGATTGGGGTGCAGAAGGGAACCCTGCTCCTGAGAGAGAAGGTCAGGTTGCAACCCCAGAGGCAGTGGGGGATCCACCGTCAGCTGAAGCAGAAGTGGAAACCAAGGCTGTCTCGGCCACCTGGGAGCCACCAGCAGGACCGAGGCCTTGTCCTGAAGGATCTTGAACAGAGTTCGGGCCACCAAGGGCGTGGGAGGAAACGCATACAGGAGGCCCTGAGACCAGGGAATCATAAAAGCATCTGCTGCTATCCGTAGATGATGCGGTTGCCTGGAGCAGAACTTTGGCAGTTGCTTGTTCAGTGGACTGGCAAAAAGATCTATCAAAGGGAGACCCCATTTCAGGAAGATCTTCTGAACTACCAAGGGACGCAGCTGCCAGTCGTGGGACTGCAAAATTCTGCTTAACCTGTCGGCCAGGTAGTTTTCCTGGCCTGGAAGGTACACAGCCCTGAGGATCATGTTGTGCTTGAGGGCAAATGAACAAAGGTCTTGAGCCTCCCGACAAAGGAGCCTGGACCCAGTCCCGCCCTGTTTGTTCACATAAAACATGGCTACCTGGTTGTCTGTCTGAACCAGGACAGATTGATGAGCCAGGGTAGGAGAGAAAGCTTTGAGAGCCAAGCGAATAGCCCTGAGTTCTAGGAGATTGATCTGCTGTGCAGCCTCCCAAGGAGACCACAGGCCCTGGGTACACTTGTTCAGACAATGAGCTCCCCAGCCCAGCAGGGAGGCGTCTGTGGTCAGTGCCACTGTGTACCCAGGAATTTGAAAGGGCACCCCTTTTAGTAGATTGGGTGGGTGCAGCCAACAGCTGAGGGAGTCCAGAAATGGTCTGGACACCCTTATTCTGTCTCTGAGACTGCCTGTGGCTTGTGACCACTGACTCCAAAGGCACCACTGTGCAGGCCGCATATGGAGCCTGGCATTGGGGGTTACATGAACTGTCAAAGCCATGTGGCCAAGCAGCCTCAGGCAGAGTTTGGCGGAGACCACCGACCCGCTGAGAAACTGATTGGCTAAGTCCATCAGTCTTTGGGCCCTGTTTGCTGGCAAGAATGCCTTTGCCAGGACAGAGTCCAGCCTTGCCCCTATGAACTCCAAGTTCTGGGAGGGGAGAAAAATGGAAAGTATGGCGGAGGCAGTTAGTGAAAATGTAGTGCATAGCCCCTGTGGACTATGTTCAACATCCAACTGTTCCCAGTGATGTGGGGCCACTGGTGGGCAAAGAGGGCGAGGTGACCTCCTGTGCAGGGTTGGGAGAGTAGGGACTGAGAGGCTATGCTCAAGGAGTCAAAAACCCCCACCCTGCTGAGTGGGAGCAGGGGCCGGAGGCTTGGGGGTCCTCTGCCTACGGGGCCCATTACCCTGCCCCTTGGCATGCTGACCCTGGGGTGCAGCTTGGGCAGCCTGATACTGAGGGTACTGTTTGTAGGGAGTGCCCTTCCTCGGGTAAAAGGGCTTCTTACCCGAGGCCTTCTTCTTGTGAGAAGGGGCAGAGGTCTTTCTAGACAGCCTTGTCCTTGTAAGGTGCTCAGTCTCGAGCTGTGTGGTCTTCTCGGCCATGGGCTTGCCAAAAAGGTTCTCAACTCGGCAAGGGACATCGACCAACTTGTCCTGAACCCATGGCTCGAGGTCCATGACTGCAGCCATGTCTGGCGTCGAGCCACGATGCCGGCTGCCACAATTCGGGCCGAAGCCTTGAAGCCATTGTAGGCGGCGCGGGACATAAACTTCGAGCAATCCCGAATCCCCGAGGACAAGGACTTGAATCTCTGCAAGGGCTCCCCGGAGAGACCAGCGGAGAACCCGGCCAACTCCTTGGCCAGGTCTCGCAAGTACATGCCCATGTACAGCTGGTAAGACTGGACACGGCAAGCAAGCATCGAGCCCTGGAAGCACTTTCTACCAACACCATTGAGGTTCCGGGCCTTCCTGCCGGGGGGCATCGCAGAGTGCATCTTCTGACTTTTCAGGCGATGCATGGCCGATTCCACTACCATGGAATGGTGTGGTAGCTGCGCCTTCTGAAAGCCAAGGCTCTTCCAGAGTCGGTAAATCGAATCGACCCACTTGCTTAGAACCGGCGCCGAGGCCGGTGCCTCCCACAACCGGAAGAGGAGCCGTTCCAGCATCGGAGGAACCGGGACAGTAAAGGCCTCCTTCGGAGGAGAGTCGTACTGCAGGGCCTCGAGCTCTTCGGCTCGAGGCTCTTCCTTGGGGTCCACCGGGATAGCCAACGCGGTGGCCATATCCCGGACAACCGGGTATCCTCCGGAGGGGATCTACTCCGGGACTCAGACTGCGGTGAGTCCGACGGGACGCACCGAGTCTTGAATGTGTCGGGGGACTCCTCATCCTCCGTCTCCCAGGCGGACTCGTCCGATGAAGAGTCAAGATCCGACCCCGCGGGGCCCTGGAGCACCCGCCCTGACGCCGGAGGCACCAGCATCGACGCCCTCGGTCCCGAACGGGAGGTCGAGGGAGACCGCGACTGAGGTCGACCTCGAGCCATCATGGACTCGAGTATCGGATCAGTCTCCGGGGTTGACTTCGATGTCGATGTCCCGGTGGTCGGGGCAGTTGCACCAGACAGGCTGGCCATCAGTGCCCACTGCTGCTCCTTGAAGGCAGACAGTCTACACTCCAAGGCTGTCATCCTGAGACTCAGCTCGGGAGATGCAGCAGTCACCGACTTGGGCCCCGGCGGCACCGGGCCCGACGTCGGCTCTCTGGGAGGAGAGTCCTCGAGGACCACAGGACTTACGTGGCCAGCAGATTCCGGCTCCACGCGCGGAACTTTGGCAGGCTTCTCTTGTTCCACAGGCCCGGGGCGACGGTCGGGGGTCTTAGACCTGGCCCTCGAGGAGCCAGGGGCCTCTTCCGACAATGCCCTCACGAGCCGCTTCTTCCTCTTGCGTTCCCGGTCGGGGGACCCCCTGTCCGAGGAGCCCGACGGCGCTCGGGATCCGAATCCCGAGATGTCGAGGCCTTAGATGAGGTCCGGGCCCGGCCGGAGGCTGAGTCCGAGAAAAGCCTTTCTTTCTGCTGCTGGCGACTTCGCAGTGCCTTGGAAGACATCTTCCCACATGGTCCACACGTCTTAGGGTCGTGATCAGGACCGAGGCACCGAAGGCAGCAGTCGTGTGTGTCGGTGAGAGACATCAACTTCTTACACCGATCACAATTTTTAAAACTGCTGGAAGCCATCTGGGAAAAAAGAGTCCCCGCGAGGTCAAAGGACCGGCCTTCCAGGGAAAAAGCAAAAAAGGGCGCGAACGCCAGCCACGAAGGGCAAAAACCGAAAAAGAAGAATCGGGCTCGATACCGGTGTACCAAACCCAGCGGGAGGGGATTCCGGCATCGAACTGGGAAGAAAAAATAGCGAGAATCGCCGAAAAAATCAAACTTTTATCCGGGATGCAGGACACACGTCCGGTGGGCTTCTCGGAAAAAGAGAGACTGAAGTAAGATGGTACCTTTAGGCGGGAAGGGAACCGCGCATGCGTGCCTGCATTCCCAAAGGCTTTCATAGAAAGCTGGGGAAATGCTCCGCTGGGGCTTCATCGGCGTCGATGACACCCATATGTGAGGACTGACTTCCTGCTTGGTCCTGGAGAACTGCTAGGTACTCGTGACCTAGATTGGCCACTGTTGGAAACAGGATACTGGGCTTGATGGACCTTAGTCTGATCCAGTATGGCATATCTTATGTTCTTATGAGTAGAAGATATTGGAAGTCTAGCATTAATAAAAGCAGACATTTAAATCCTCAGGTTGAAAGAAAATAAATCTTTGTAGTTTAAAAACATTTACAAAAATATTGTAAATAATATGAGGTTCCCATCTGTAAAGCCCCCGGTCTTAATAAGAGAAATTGCCTCTGCCTTTTCTGAGTTTCCCTAGATATATCCGGAAACATAGAAACCTTTACTCCATAAAAGGAGAGTGAATGCTTCTTATAATAAGGTTTTAACAACCAATCTCTGTCCGATACCAATGCACATGTTACTAACAGTGTAGTAAACTTCAATGTGTCAGAAGTCAGCGACTGAAGGAAGTCTGAGACATTAAGGACATCCATTTCCAAATTCACATCAGTAGCTCCTGGTTCTTTTTTACCAACCGGTAAATAGAATGCTCTTGCAACAGGTGGTATCGTCTTGTGGGACCGATAAAATGTCCATAGTATACTTTTTAAAGAGCTCAACAGGTGTAATACCCAGAATTAGTGGGAAATTAAGTATATGCAAATTTGAAGCACGAGCAGAGTTCTCAAGCACCTCAACTTTTGCCCAAAGGGCTATATTGTCTTTAATAAGAGCCATAGTAGTAATAGAAACATGGTTTAGCTTGAGTAATTTTTTAATGTGTGAGTGTAAAGTGAGGCATTGATTAAGGATGATGCCAAGGTAACGCATCTCTGTTTTCACAACTGACTCTGCATTGTTAATTTTTAGTGATGCTAGTGGGGAGAAGAGCACCTCTGTCTTCTTATAACTGATGGCTAGGTATTGTTCGGACAGCCATTGTGAAACTGCATTGATACAATTAATTACTGGGGAGAAGGTAACATAGTATATGATGGCAGATAAAAACCAGTATGGTCCATCTAGTCTGCCCAGCAAGGCGGCAAGAGTAGGTGCACTTGCCGCTCCGTGCAGGTCACCTCTCCCCATGCCTTTGTTTAGGGGTATACCCACCGCTCCGTGGAGGTCACCCTTATTTGTTCAGATATAAGAGACAGTTATGCTTATTTTGATTTTATCCTGTTGCTATAAGGGATCCACTATATCTGTCCCATGCCATTTTGAATTCTATCATTGTGTTTGTCCCCACCATTTCCATCGGGAGGGCATTCCAAGCATCCACCACCTTTTCAGAAAAGGTTGTCTGTAAGGTGGAGAATGGTGCGTAGATCATAATGTCATCTGCATATAAGTGTAGAAGACATTATGAGCATGAATGATGTCACATACAGGTTGAATATATATATTAAATAACAAAGCAGATAAAGCAGATCCCTGGCAAACTCCTTGATTTTGCATATAAGGTTCAGAGGTATTGGCGCCAGATTGGATGAATTGTAGACGACCAGAGAGGTAAGAGCGAAACCAGTTAAGTGCAGTGTTTCAGATATCAGTGTTCTGCAGGCACTGTAGGAGGATTTCATGACAGATAGTGTCAAAGGCAGCAGCTCTATCCAGAAAAATCAGGGTAAAGTTTTGCTTAGAGCTTTCAATACCTTTTCAGAGTGTGTTCATAAGTGAGATTAGTATGGTTTCAACACCATGTCCAGGTCGGAATCCATGTTGCTGAATGTCAAGAAGTGCATTGGCATTGATATGATCCTGCATCTAAAGTTGTACTACTTTTCCCACTATTTTTGCCAG
Organism: Ichthyophis bannanicus; assembly: GCA_033557465.1. Lineage (NCBI taxonomy): Eukaryota > Metazoa > Chordata > Amphibia > Gymnophiona > Ichthyophiidae > Ichthyophis > Ichthyophis bannanicus. Next base: position 554,402,888 of record CM066034.1, read on the forward strand.
GAAGGGTAAACTTGAAAGTGGCCTGTATGAACTTTGCAGCGCGTGGGTCTAATTTTGGGTTCTTCAGAAGAGGACGTATTGACACAATCTTTAGGCTAGTAGGTATGTAGCCTTGGGTGGGGGAGAGATGAACCATTCTGGATAGAATTGGAGCCAACTCAGTTCTTGATCATTTAACCCAGCTAACAGGGCAAGGGTCTAGTGGCAAAATGGTAGTGTTGAGATTGTGGATTATATTCACAAGGTTTTCTTGGGGGATTAGGCTAAAGGAATAAAGGAGGGCGCCGGAGGTGGACAGGGTTGGCTTATCAGAGGTGGTTGTTCTCTGGGGGGACTGGAGGAATTGTGATTGAAAATGATTAGCAAGCTTATGTGGACTTGGAGTGGTGCTTGGAGGAGGCAGCATGAAATCATTTGTTAGGGATTTCACTATGGGCCTGATTCTTGGATGCAGGTTGCGAGGCTGCATGTTCCAGTGGAATGTGCATCCCTGCAAGCCATCTGGGCCTGATTCCCCCTCCAGCTTTCCCTGTACGTCCTGAGCAGAAGGACAGGGAGAGCCGATGGGGGGTGGGAGGGGGCAGGATCTGGGCAGAGCAGGGGTGGGCCAGCCCAGCAGGACGTACAGGGTCAATTCAGGTCATGGCCCTGTATGTTCTGCCTTGTCAAAGGGGATTTACTGCTTATTCCACCTGGAAGGTGGAATAAGCAGCACCGACCCAGCAATCGGGCCTGGGGGTCCCCCTCGGGGCCGGTGCCGGGTATGGGGTGGTCCCTGCCATCCAATCGAGTCCCCAGCAGGCCAGTCATGGGTTGGGTGGCAGGGATGAGGGAGACTAAACCGCAGGAGTCAGGGATGCCTACGGGGAGGACATCCCCGCAGATAGCAGGGGCATGACGGGCCATCCTTTGGCCCAGTTCTGATTACTGTGGGAACGTTTTGTCCAGAATTGGGTCCTAACGGGCCCATCTTGCTCAGGGCCATCCAGACGACCTGGACATGCCCCTTCATTTATCATGCTCCACGTCAAACTGTTCCCTGGGTTTGTTGAGTGATTTAATGATTAACTTTGTGTGATTTGCTTTCTTTGCTTTATTGACTTGAATCCAATAATTATATAGGCTTGATAGGTATATATCCTTGACTGTATTTTCCTAGCATATGTCTCCATTGGTGTTCATGTTTTCTTAGATTGCATTTTAGAGCTTGAAGCTCAGGAGTGTACCAAGTAGGATATTGGCGTTGGCTGCAATGTGATGGTTTGGAGAGTGGTGCAGCCGCATGTTTGCTATGAAGTCCAGGTCATCGGAGTTTGTGGTTAGTCTGGGAGGACTTATCAAAGTATTTAAAGCAATGGTAGGACCTTTTCACATGATTGTTATTAGCGGAAGGCTGTGAGGGGTGAAGATGGAAAGTGATATATAGTGGTCTGACCAGGGGACTTGCTCCAGAAAGGGGTCTTGTAGAGTAGCACTATCCAGGAGGTTAGACGGGATAAAGATGAGGTCCAGAATATTTCCCTGAACATGAGTTGGGAGGTGAATGACTTGTTTGTAATTGAGATGCTCCATTGCATCTAGAAAGGCATCTGCTGTCCTATGAGGAGCAGATGATAGGTTCAAGTCACCCATGAGTGTGAGAGGACAGTTAGGGTTATTGTGTGTGCAGATCACTTCCAGAAGTGCTGCTAACTCATAATTGTTTGAGTTGAGGGATATATATGTGAGACACAAGGACATTTGTTTGTTTTATAATGATTAAATCTAAGCAGTTTATGCTTGAAATAGAGATAGGATTGAATTGTAAGTTACTTCTTGCAAGAATAGTGATGCCACCGCCTTAGCGGCTTGCCCAAGGGCACTTAAATATGTCATAGTAAGGAGGTTTAAGTTGGTTTATGAGGATGGAGTCTGTCTCAATAAACCAGATGTCTGTTATACACATAGGGCCTGATATTCAAAAGGCATTTACACAGTTTACAGCCCGGTAAACCGTGTAAATGCCTTAACAAGAGATATTCAATGGCACTTACATGGTTAGTGCCATTGAATATCCCCTCCTAACTCCCCTATGCGCCCTTATGCTATCCGGTTAGCAGTGGGGCATGTTGGGGGGCATTCCGGGGCAGAGCGGAGGTGGAGACTGCCGTTAAATGAGTAGCAGCGATATTGCACCGCTACCCGATTAGCGATCTATGGCTAAAACTAGGCCAGCTTTTGGGTTGCCTAGTTTTAGCTGTGAATGCTAACCGGGTAGCGGTGCACTATCGCTGCTGCCTTGTTAGGTTCTGCGGCAGCTTCTGCTGTGCACCAAACCTGGATAATGCCGTCGCTGCAGCATTGAATATCCGGGATTAGGGGTGAGCGGGCAGGGCTATGTGCCATAACGGCGCATAGCCTGCCTAGCTGAATATCAGGCCCATAAAGTCCAGTTTGGATTCCATAAGGTAGTCGTTAAGGATCTGAATCTTATTTCTAGCCGAACGGGCATTTATGAGTAGTCACTTAAGAGGCACTGGCATGTTTAAGGAAGGGGTTTCATGTTCGGATGTGGTAGCTTCAATAAGTGGAATATGGACAAGATGGGAGTGTGAATAGTACTATATTAATAACCCAGGAATCAGGAATGAAGAAAAAACAGGATAATTACCGCCCTTGTAGTGCTCCAATGGAATATAGAGGGCTGCAGGTGTTCGACTATGGACTAGTGAAATGCGCCAGATGAATCAGCTGCACGGCAGAGGGAATCGCACCACTCTAAGGGCCACTTCTAAGGGCTCTTTGCCGCTGTTTTCTTTTTTTTTTAATGTGGCTGGGGCTGATCTTCAGCACGGAGGGAGGAGCTTACCTCCGTTCCATGCACTTTGCAGGGGTGTCCCAGTCACTGGCTTTTGGTTGCTCCTGAAGCCTCTGGCTTTTTAAATGTGGCTGGAGCTGATCTTCAGCACAGAGGAAGGAACTTCCCTCTGTTCCGTGCATGCTGAAGGGGTGTACCGATCGTCAGTTTCTGACTGCCCCTGCAACCACTGGTTTTTTTAAATGTGGCCGGGGCTGATCTTTAGCATGGAGGGAGGAGCTTACTGCATGCTGCAGAGGTGTCCCGAACGCCAACTACTGGCCAAATTTTGCACATGAAGGGGGGCAGAGGGTAGATGCTCATAGCAGGACTCCTCTGCCCAGCCTTGCTTGAAATTAAAATACAAAAAAGGGGTGGCAGCATTGTCATGAGGCATAATGTGGAAGTCTTAATACTACACTCAGGGAAGATGCATAATCCTTACACCTGGTCAGCAAAACATCTCCAACATCATTTAGAATGATAGTGCATGCAAACTCCTTTCATTGACCACATTATTAGCTGACTCAAAACATTAGATAACCTAGAACTATTAGGTAACCCAAGAAACCTTACACGAGTGCGCAGTTCTCAGAGGAAAATCCAACGTAATATTATACTAGTTGACCTCTTCCACCCCTCTCAGCCCAGATACCCCTAATTTTTATTTCTCAAAATTTCCAACATTAATACAGCAATGTCAGGTATAAATTTAACCATACAAGAAAAACTACAAAAGAAAATACAACATGCCTTCATAATAAATCGACCACAATATTTTTTTGGAGGCAATTAAGAAAAATATATTCAGGAAATAAACTCAATCAATATGAAGGCTGCAGAGCTAGCACTGCCAGCGGAAACACACTCTATGGTCCTCCACCACAAACCCTAAGCTTCCCCTCCAAAGAAACAATAAGCTCAAGGAGCTGTTTAGGCTCAACAAAATAATAATGTTTCCCCTCAAAACTAACATAACACAAAGAAGGAAATTTCAGAAGCCAGGTTCCCCCAAACGAAAGGACATGAGGCCGTAAGGCCAAGAATTTCTTTTGTCAGGCCTGGGTCTGCTTAGATACATCAAGAATTATTCATACAACAGAGCCTAAAAATTGCTCCTGCATTGTTCTGTTCAAATGTGAAAGTCACCAGCAATGTACACCGAGCTGTTATCATTTCCAAAGACCCTTCCAGAAATCCAGTCAGGTCAAGCTGTTCTGGGGGCCAAGCAGAGTTCCAGATAACTCCACTAGTTGAGGGCATATAGTATGCCCTAGCTATAGGAGGAAGATTATCCGTTGCCCAGCCCAAAACGTCCATTAAGTACATTTTTTCCAGCTCCACAGGGCAAACAAGGGGGACCAGGGAAAATCCAAGAATCAATGTTTATTCCTCCAGGACTGGTTCTCAAGTATTCAAGTTTTCTCCAGAGCCCCAAACTCTCCTTAACATGGGTGTCCTTAAATGTCCCCAACTCCACCATCATTCCTCCAACTGCTCCAATCACGCAGCTTGCTGGACGATTTCATTCTTTTGAGAAGTGACAAGTTCTGTCAAAGAATCCACCTTCATGTTAATCTGCAACAAGTTTGAGTTGAGGGTTACATCCAGGACTGTAATGGAGTCCCATAGTACCCTTAGGGTAATCACCGGGTCCTTCCCTCCGGAGTGCACTCCAGAACTCCCCCCCAGGATGACCCTCAGGCTTACCTCCTTTCTCCTTGCATCAAACCTGGAATTCTGGGGAAAGACTGCATGAGGGGGAAGCCTGGCAGATCTCTCATCTCCAACAAAGCAGCCCCACTTGCGGGCAGGAGACTTTTCCCCCTGCAGGAGCACTTTTGGGTTGCCGGGGAAGGACCCATTCTTCGGGGCTTAACGAAGCCCCCGCTGTGCTCTGCTCCAAAGAAACCTCACAGGAACAGTCCAAAGAAGCCATGAACTCCTTCATGGGCGAATGCCAAGTTTATCCAGAGTGAGCTGCCCTCTTTCTCCCACACTAGACCTTGCAGTGTGGATCAAATGCTTGCCCTTCCATTTCAGCATAGAACATGAAAGTGAGTTACTCAATCAACGGATCTCACAGAGCTCAATACCAACAGCCCTCACATACTGCCATCTTGCCTCCACTGGAACCCCCAGATACCCCTAAAAAGGAAGCCCAGGTTGCCTCCCTTATGCAGCAGACTCCCCCCCTCTCCCACATGCACTCCAAAGCCATAATCTACCTAACTCAGCAAAGCAACATCCATACTACAGAAAACAATCACTCTATTACACGGCATTCAAGTCCGAAGAAATGTCCCATTCTTGCTATTCTATAATTCTTATTCATACAATACTCAGTCAACCAACTTCTATCCCATCCATCCTTTTCAACATTACTGAAGCAAAGTCACTTACAATACCTGATGGTAAACATTTATCCACTCAGCATCACACACTCGCTAACACCCTGTACATACACCTAAGTGATCAATATTCTCAACACATATAACCATAGGCATCGGAACGGGGTGGGCCACATGGGCCCTCGCCTGGTCCTGCCAAAAATCGCGGGATGGCAGGCAGCTGGCTGCCCATAGGGATCCCATCCCCAGTGGGCAGAAGAAGAAAAGCCCCTGCCTGTTTACCCATGGGAGATTGGATCCCCGCAAACAGACAGGAAAAGTCTTTGCAATGATCATGACTGACAAGCAGCAGTCTGCCCGTGGGAATCCCATCTCTCGCGGGCATAAGAAAAGCCATGATCACGACAAAGACCTTCCTGTCTGCGAACAGGAATGGTCTATGTCCGTGGGGTGGGGCTTGAGCAGAGTTTGGGCGGAGCTTGAACCCCCTCTAAAGAAAAAGCCCTGCCGCCACCCCTGCATACAATAGCTCTTAACCACCCATATTAAACCAGAGCACAATATTAATCAGGTGTTAACCATCCATCCATCCATCCTGAATACATTCATGCTTATACAGTCAATTAGACCAACAGACACCTCTTCAAAAAGCAAAGATACAAGAAACCATTTGAGCTACTCATATGATTTTGTTATATCCATTATTATGACAATTGTTTTTTTAAACATGTTTTATATGGTTGTACCCTCACTTGGTTTGCAGGTTGTCATACTGTGAGGGCTTGTGTGCATCAGTGATGCTGAGGGCTAAACTATCAGTAGTTTAACTACTGGCAGGGTCTCCCAAGATGGACAGGCCTCAGTTGAGGTGCCAGATCAAGACAAACCACCCATCTGGGTAGCAGAAGAATAGGACAGTGTTGGCACCAGAGGATCACATTTCTGTGACAACGGCAACAACACTAAACTTAAACTGCACGGAAGAAAGGCCTGGCAATCTACTTCCATATCTTGCCACGAAAACCCACAACAAAACAAATTGCACTATAGTGCTGGAAGATGAGACCCCCAGGTCGGAAGGCACTTAACTGGCTACTGGGGAGGAGCTGAAGACTTTTCAGAGTAAAGCGAGCATTTATGATGTGGTTGGATCAAAGCCCTCAGGACATCTGGCTGCTGATGTAGCTACACATAAAATAAGAGTCAGAAGCTGCAAAGATGTCTTACATATTGGGACATGGAACATACGAAGCATGAACTAAGGGAAGTTGGAAGTGGTCAAGAATGAAATGGAATGTGTACAACTCGATCTGTTGGATGTCAGCGAAGTGAAATGGATTGGCATTGGGCACTTTGCTTCTGATGATCACATGGTCTACTAAGCTGGAAATGAAAGACAAAGAAGAAATGGTGTTGCAATTATAATTAAGAAGAAGCTTGCAAAAACTGTAATGAAATACAATGCAGTCAATGAATGCTTAATTTCTATTCGTCTATGAGGAACGCCTATCAACACAACAATAATTCAAGTATATTCCCCAACAACAGCTGCAGAAGAGGATGAAATTGATGAGTTCTATGAACAAGTACAAGCTGAAACTGACAGAACATGCAAACAAGATACCATGATAGCCATGGGTGACTGGAACACAAAAGTTGGCAACAAAGAAGAAGGCAAAATGGTTGGAAAATATGGACCTGGCAACAGAAATGAAGCTGGAGAAAGACTGATAGAATTCTGCAAGACCAATGATCTATTCATCTCAAACATCTTCCAGCAACACAAGCGGTGACTGTACATATGGACTTCACCCAATGGATTGTACAAAAATCAAATTGACTACATCTGTGGAAGTCAACAATGGAAAAGCTCTATAACATCAACAAAGACAAAAGCTGGAGCTGACTGTTGTCATGATGTGGGTATTGATAAAGTTGGAAACTTGAAAAGAAATCCTGTTTCTTTTAAGAAGCTAGGTGTGCAATTACCTTCAGGCACAACTAGAGGGAGCAGGAAGGAATATTCAGGAGCTAATGAGCTTGAGAAGCCTAATGATTTGCACCTGGAAGTGACCCCGGAGGTCAGGCAGGAAAGATTTCCTTATAAGCCAGAGCTGAAGGCTTGCAAGGGGTGCACGGCTACCCAGGGAGGTCCAGGTCCAGCTGCCTTAGGGAAAGGCAGTCCAGCAGCAAGGTGCACGGCTACCCAGGGAGATCCAGGTCCAGCTGCCTTAGGGAAAGGCAGTCCAGCAGCATTGTGCATGGCTACACAAGGAGGTCCAGGTCCAGCTGCCTTAGGGAAAGGCAGTCCAGCAGCATTATGCAGTGGGAGTAGAAGTGGACGTGGAGATCCAGGAGGTAGTGATCCAGGACGGGGTCCAGCTGCCTTGAGGAAGAGAAGCACGGTACTCAGGGGAGTACGGCTTCACCAAGGAAAGAGAAAGAAGAGAAAGAGAAGGACCTGAGAAGGAACAGTGAAGAAATCCTAGAGGAGCAAGCCCACAGGTACAGGGTTTACAAGGGTGAAATCCAGAAGGGCCAGGCTGATTGTGCAGCTCTCCCAAGGAGGTTTGTTAGAGCCAGCTCTGAGGTTAGAGGCTGTGCCACGCCCTGTTCTTCCAGTGTTCCTGACTCCAGAAGAGAGAGAGCTAAGCCAGAACCCAAAGGGAATGGTTTGGTGAGAAGCTCACAGTCTCTGAGGAATAATTACCCAGTTTTACCAAGCAAGAGAGGAAAGGCATTTTATAATAAACCTGAGTTCTTACCAAGGGAGGAAAGAGAGTCCAAACCAGGTTTTACTAAACTGCCAAGAAGCACAGCCCTGCCTAATGCTGAGAGGCAGAGACATTGCTACAACAGGAAAGTTGCTGAAAGGAAAAACTCTGTGGAGTCAAGCCAGCAAAGTTCCAGGTATGAAACAGTTATTGATGCTAGTAAATGCATGAAGCATAAAGGCCCTGGGAAAACCAGTCCTCGCTTTACAAGGAAGGAGAAACCAGACTGGTTTAGTAAAATCCCTAAAGCCCTGAGAACAGACCCTTATTGGAGACAAGGCCCCAGAGGCATAGCACACCAACACGAGTCAGACAGGGACAGTGTTTGTTCCCCTGGTGATGTTAGTGAGGAAGAATGCATGGAGACAGAATGCATTGACACAGCTTCCCTATCACCACCAGAGCAGATGGAGTGTGACCTATGCACAGCCTTATGTCAAGAGTCTGTAGTAACTGAGTAAAATAGAAGAGTCTATGAAAATGTTGATGTTTTTGGAATGAACTGAATTCCTGTTTTCTGACCTCTGCCTTAATTGTGAAGTGTAACAATTAAGCACATGTTTTGAATACTGGTGACCTTTTGCAAGAAAGGACTTTTTCTGTTTCATTATTCATCTCTTAATTTGAACCCTTGCATTGACGGGGAATAAAAGCCTTAATTCCCTCCACTTGGTTTTGTTGCTAAGTTCTTTTAGGCAGCCGGAATTGGTGAGGACATTTGGCTACGTCGATGAACCTTACTTTCCCGGTGGCTCCCTAAATATAATCTTTGCCGTGGATCGCCGTAAACGTAGGGGGCGCTCCCCACGACACTGTGGTACAGATCACCAACTACTAGTATGCAAACTCAAGCTAAAGTTGAAAAAGATCAAGCCACTCAGGAATGTAGCAAAATATGACCTTGAGAATATACCACTGGAATTTAAAGGCTGCCTGCAAAATCGATTTGCTGCTTTAGATACAAATGACAGAGCTCCAGAAGAGTTATGGGATGACATCAAGAAGGTTGTGTTGGAAGAATGTGAGAAATCCCTGCAAAAGGTGAAAAAGCAAAAACGGCTAAAATAGATGACAGAAGAAACTCTGAAAATTGCCCAGAAGCACAGAGAAGCTAAAGCCAGAGGAGAAAGAGAGGTAATCACAGAACTCAACAGAGATTTTCAACGTTCAGCAAGACAAGACAAGGAGAAGTACTACAATGATGCATGCAAGGAAATAGAAGCAGAAACTATTAGAAGAACAAGATCGGCTTTCCTAAAGCTGCGAGAGTTAAAGAAAAAAATTCCAGCCTCGAATTGGAATATTACAAGATGCTCAAGGATCTATATTGAATGATTCTAAGAAGATCAAGAAAAGATGGAAAAAATATACAAAATTTTTATATGATAAAGATCAAGTGGACCAACAGCAGTTTCACCCTGTACCATATAATCCAGAACCATTGGTGATGAAAGAAGAAGCTGAAGCAGCATCGAAAGCCTTATCAAAGAACAAAGCACTAGGCATCAATGACATTCTCATAGAAGTATTACAGCAATCTGATGCAGCTCTTACCATACTTGCAAGACTCTGTCAGGAAATTTGGAAGACAACATCATGACCAACTGACTGGAAAAGATTTGTGTTTATACCAATACTAAAGAAAGGTGATCCAATTGACTGTTGAAATTATCGTACAATCGCTGTGATCCCACATGCCAGCAATATTCTACTCAAGATTATTCAGCAGAGACTTTAACCATATCTGGAATGAGAACTGCCTGAAGTGCAAACAGGGTTCAGGAAAAGGCGAGGAACGAGAGACGTCATCGTGGATGTGAGATGTATCATTGAAAAGACTAAAGAATGCCAAAAGAATAGCTATATGTGTTTTATTGACTACAGCAAGGCTTTTGACTGTGTAAACAATGAGAAACTCTGGGCCACATTAAGAAGCATGGGTATATCAGAACACCTAATCGTTCTCTTGCACATCCTTTTATATTGATCAAGAAGCAACAGTTCAAACGGATCAAGGAGAAACAGAAAGGTTTAAAATCAACAAAGGTGTACAACAAGGCTGCATACTTTCTCCCTACCTGTTTAATTTATATGCAGAACAAATCATCACAGAAATAGGATTGTATGAAGACAACAGAGGTGTGAAGATTGGTGGCAGACTAATCAACAACCTTCGTTATGCTGATGATACCACATTACTGGCTGAACGTGAAGATGATCTGAAACATTTGCTTCTCAAGATCAAGGAACATAGGGATATGTTTACTAAACTGCGGTAACGTAGCAGCGGCTACATTAACGCACGTTAAGAAACTTTAACGCGCGTTAACGTAGCCGGCCGCAGTAAGGCCCGCAGAGGGTGGAGAGAGGGCGGAGAGAAGGGGGTCAATGGGTGGGGAGTGGGCGGGGAGAGGCTCCTGCTACACTAATGAAGGGCCAAACACTACCGGGACTAAAAACCTGTCGTTAGATGCATATTTGCAGGAGGGTGAAACCATTTCAGCGTCAGCAATGTATGGCATAGGCAGGGAGCCCAAGGAAAGTGATAGTAGTGCTCCATTTGCAGCAGAAGCATAGTGCCCAAGTTTGAAAGGCCACTATGGTGATGGCGCAAATGGGGCATGGGGGCTGCAGGCGGGACATTCAGTGGAGGCAGCTGGGGCACAGGGCGGACTAGGCTGTTGCCTAGGTGGCACTTAGGGACATAGAAACTGGAAATCAGCAGGACAGCAGTTGATCAAGGCCAAACATGCCCAATAGTCAGTGCTCCACAGTATCCCTTCCAGGGACATTACCCAGCATGTACCCCAAAGGTCACATAGGTACCACTATGCCTGTAATGGGGCAATCAGGTCACATCTAGAGACCACTCTAACAAGGGTCCACAGACCTTCCCAGGCTGCGTCCCAAACAGTTTGTAAACCAAACTAACTGAACACTCTTTACTGCAGCCCCTAGTAAGGCATTGCAGGGTGTGACCACACATTGTCGGAAACATATATACACCCAGTAGGCCAAACCAGGTACACTGTACCTGAGGTGCATGCTCTAGCCTGTCCACAGTCAGCTGTCACAACACAAGCAACTTACATCCACCCTAGCCAATAGTTGCTAGAGCACCAACCTGACATCCCCCCAGCCATCTTTCCCCCATGTGGAAGGGACATAACATTGGTCGGCGGTGATGGGGGGGGGATGTGTGGATGTCCATATTTGCCTCCCCACCCCAGAACCCACATCCTAGGCACCCGCCTACCTGCACAGTGGATGGCCTAGGGCTGCGCACTACCAGCATCAACAGCATATGGGCATGTCAGCATGGTAGGGGGGTGTGCGTTGGTGCTGGCGGGGGCAGCGGCACCTGCTTGCAGTGGACCTAGGCCATGCCCTGTACCTGTACATGGTGTGCAGTGCAACAGAAAAGGTCTGGCTGAGGAAATGTAAAGGTAGCCCCAGGGACTGCTGTGCCTCTGTGGCAACAGTGTGGTGCAGTACACACAGCCAGTGTGTCCAGGAGCAGAGGGTCACAAGTTCAGGTCCCAGCTGTGGATCCTACAGAGTAGGTCCTTATAGTTTACTCTACAATGCAGATACAACATCAACATGTGCAATCCTCAAAGCAGCGGCGAACAGGGGTACTAACACCCACTCACACAGGCTCCACTATCCAAAGCTTCATGGAGTGTCAGGCTATTTGCCCCAGCAAGGAGCTGCATTTAGCACCAGTGCACTACTACTACCTCATGCACACTTTAGCAATGTCGGCACTGTGATCAGGACCAGTGTGGCGGGCAGGGTTGCCAACCACCCCTATCTTTGCACAATGCTGCAATAGGAGTGTGTATGTGTGTATGTCTAGCCATTGTTTTGTGGCTGCCTACACCTCACTGAGCCCACAATGTCCCACTGTTACCAGCGTTAGCCTGCAAATGTGCATAATGAGGAGCATGGTATTGTGGGTATGGCTCGGACAGGGCAGATTGGCCAGGATGCATCTGCACAGGGTGTAGGGCAATGGCTGGGACACTATAGTGCCCGACCACCACCTGCATGGACAGGTGGCCACAGCATATCATGCTGGGAGGTCACTCTCACTCTGACCAAGCAGTGACCATGTCATGTCTATGTTCCCACATAGTGCTCTACACTATCTGTTTCCAATGATATCCTTGTGTTCCCAGTTCTGGGGCCCAATCACTGAGATATCTGTTTGGTGTCTGTGCTGTATATCCCACCTCTTGGTGCACATAGTTCCTCTGTGAGCATGCACTATGGACTGGCTAGTGGACAGTCTGCAGTTAGTCTGTGCATGGTTGGAACACCTTGTAGGTGCTGCAGGGGCAGTCTGACTGTGCAGTCTGCTGGTGAATGACAGACTGTGGTGTGGGGCAGTTGAGGTTTTCCAGGTCTACCCCCAGCATTACTGCTGGTCTGCCACTGCCCCAGTCCCAGGTATGGCTCTAGCCCACCAGCCCTGGAAGGCTGTCTTTCACCTGCAGGACTGGGGTTGCTGGTCCTACAGCCTTTATTCAGGGCTCAGGCACCTGTCCCTCCACTCACTCGCTTATGAAATGGATGATGGTGGGCCCTTTGTGGTATGTAGTGTATACCACTTTGACCCATAGAGGCAGTGCTACAAAATCCTCATGTGAGTCTAGACACCCCTCTGCCCTGATAACAGATGCCCATGGCAGCCAGACCTTAACACTGGGTACGCACTAATCTGGGTGTCTTATAAGGTGCCTTGTCAGGTGCCTTGTCATGTGCCTTGTAAGGTGCCTTATAAGGTGCCTTGTCAGGTGCCTTGTAAAGCGCCTTCTAAGGCGCCTTGTAACGTGCGTTACCTGACACAGCTTTCCATAATGATGCACCACCCACACCTTTATATGGGCATCCGTAACATTACCGGGGGACTTAACGACGGTAACATTACCGCAGTTTAGTATACATACCCCATAGTCTTAAAATAGGCCTGCACCTTAATGTAAAGAAGACAAAAATCCTGACAGCTGGCAAAATCAATAAGTTCATCGTTGATGGAGAAGAAATTTAAATAGCAGACAACTTTAATCTAATTGGATCAGCTATCAATAAAGAAGCAACAAGAGGTCAAGAAATCAGACGACACAGAATAGCTATGAAGGACCTAGACAAGAGTCTTAAGAGCAGAGACGTCTCTCTCCATACAAAGATCCAACTTGTTCAAGCCATGGCATTTACAGTAACATCATATGGATGCAAAAGTTGGACAGTGAAAAAGATAGACAGGAAGAAAATTAATGCCTTTAATTATGGTGCTGGTAATGAATACTGTGTATAACATGGACTGCCCGAAGAACAAACCAGCACTAGAGGAGAGCAAACCTAAGCTTGCTTTAGAAGCTCAGATGATAAGACTTTGACTTTCATACTTTGGACACATCATGCGAAGAGAGATCTTCAGAGAAAGATGACACACTTGGCAAGGTAGAAGATCAACGCAAAAGAGGAAGGCCAGGAATGAGATGGATCGATACAATAACAGCAGCTATGGGTGCCAGTCTGTCAACAATGAGCCGCCTGACTGAAGACCGAACACAATTTAGGACAACTATCCAAAGGGTCGCCATGAGTCGACACTGACTCGACAGCACTTATCAAAAACAACATGTGGTTGTACACTGTTTTCACACACTAGTGGCATATAAGAGCTTTTTAAATTAATTAATTAATTAAACTAAACTAGGTCACACTGAAATCCAGCAATCTACAGGTTATATTTGTCTGCTCATTGCTGTTCTTCTTGGCCATAGACAGTGTAATAACCCAGCTGCTGACAAAAACCTAAGTCAGGCTATCAATGTCCCAAGAGTGCACGGCCATACCTAGCTGCAAAAAAGAGTCCAAGGACCATTGCAGCTGACTTCAGTCTATGGCTTGGCCTGTCATTTTGGCGATGTAGTCCTGAAGCACAAGCAGGTCCATGAAAATCTTCATGATATTATTCAGAGTCACTTTCATAAAGGCTGGATAATAAAGGCCATTTTGTGCGCCACCTTTCTTAAATTGTTCCCAAAGTGCTAAAATGTATTTCCACATTACCTATGTTTTTGTGTAGATCAGAAACTATTAAAATAGAATAGCCCAATTTTGTTTGGATTTAGGAGCCATGCCAAATTAGGAGCCAATGGATGTGACCCCTTCATGTCCCCCCTCGCCAATGACATTCTTCCATTTGCAAACTCATACATGTCTGGGGAAGGTGAAAGAGTTGAAAGAGAGATGTGTCGTGTTATGGTAGCAGGGGCTGTATGAGGCATATTTAGACAAATATAGAGACAGTGAGTGTCTTACATATGTGTCTGTGAGTGTGGTGCAATGGTGGTTTGCCTGTCTGTGCAAGGTGGGTGCCTTTGTGTGGGTGGGATACAGGGCTTCAAAGAATGTGTGTGTATGCACTGCAGAGCTGGGAAGCCTATATGTGTGCGGTGCAGAGGTGGGGTGCCTCTGTGTGTATGTGTCTGTGTGTGTGATGTGAGGTGCAGGCGTGAGGTGCCCTAAGTGTGTGTAAATGTATGAGTGATGGGCATATGGAAGTGGGATGTGTGTATGTGTCTCTGTCCTCTAAAGGTGGGGTGACTGCATGTGTATGCATGTAGCGTGGGGGTGGTGGGCTTGTGTGTGTTCTGAGGGGGGGAATGCACCTTTTGGCATATACAGATTGTATCCTTTTGTCCACAAACATCTTGCACTCATCCCTCCCCTCTTCAACCCCTCCCCACTCTCTCTTTCTCTTCTCCCCCCCCCCCCCCAGCACTCCTGCCCCTACCCTCCATTCCCCCCTCTTCCTTCCTTTTTTTGTAAGCTACTGTCCATTTATATTTTTGCTGCCTATCTATCTTTTTTTTATTGTTTTTTCAGAGTCCATTGATTGCAAACTGCAATCATGGCCTTCCCTTACTGTTCTGCCTTCAAAGATCTGATCTCCCACAGGAAGACAGTAAGGGTCTTTGCTGTTTTCTTCTCTTTTGCTCATGGGGTATGGGATCCCCTCAGGCAGCCTCCTGCTTTCCAGGCTGCGATTGTGGCCTTGCCCTCCTGTTCTGCCCACAGGAGATTTGAACTCCACAGGCAGACAGACAAGGTCAGCTAATTGAGATCTTTTTTTTTTTTTTTAAGGAATGGGGAGGGGGGTTGAAAATCCCATGTGCCAGATGCAAATTTCTGGTTGCCATGGTGACCTGTCACCTGAGATTTGTCGGGTACTGGAGTAGCCTTGATATTGAATAGGGGCATTCAAACTGAAGGATACAGTACGATGAACATGAAGATAGCACAGGATATGCAATACCATAGGGCCATGGAAATTTAGTCCCAGTAGGCTGATGAGATGATACCCTGTGCACTTCAAAATCATGCTTGAATTGCAAGCCCAAGAACTCAGAAGTTTCTGAACAAATTTTATCAGTTCACTGCCTTTCTGCCCATCTGGAATTCCTTGTAACCATAAGTTACTCAGACGGGATTGACTGTTAAGATATTCCAATTTCCTGTCCCATATAACAACCTTTTTCGCAGTACATTGCAACACAAAGATGGTGTCTGTATTAGGTGCAGTTTGCTGCTCCACTCTGTCAGCTTTAGCTGTTATAGCTACTAATTGCTCTTTTACTGGAGAGACGTAATTTTTTTTAATTACAGTAGTGCAAAGTGCTTCTCCTTCATTATGTCTTTAAGCTGTAATATTTCCCATATTAAAGCCAGGAGGGTCACGTCCTCCTCCTTCTGGTTTGCCTCTTTGGCTGGAGAAGGGAGATCTGCCTTAGGTCTTTTAACAACTGAACCCAATTGGTCCAAAGTCCAGCTGCCAGTTTTCTTTGTAGACATTTTATTTTATTGCTGCTGGTTAAGAACTAAATCAGTAGGGCTGGGCAGGGAGAACAAATGTTTTAGTCTAATCTTCTGAGGAGCTCCCTTTTCAAGTAGCCATCTTGCTTTGGGTCATCTTGTATCCCCATGCTTTTTTAAAATTTATGCTGGTATTTATTTTTGTAAACATATGTGTTTTAGCATGCATTATTCATTTTGTACATTGCTTGCCGTTACCTTCAGAAGGTGAGTGATTCATAAATGTCAATATCTTAATTAAGTCAAATATATTAGTCTGGCAATGTAATACAAAACCCGTTTGATGTGCTGCCTTTCATTGTTACTTCTGGTTGATGTATTTTACATGCATTCCAACTCATCTAAGCAGGGCTAGAGTACTTGGTAGAAACAGCTGAAGAAAGTGCATTTAATTAGTGAAAAGACACAGAGGTGAGATAAATAATGAGCTCAGGTGTTTGATGAATTCAGGTACAGCATGAGAACTGTATCTCCGAGGTTTGAAAGAGGTTTTTCAAAACATAGAATGTGACCATATTTCAAGGAAAGTGGTATCATAGTCACTGTTCCCTCTAAGCTGTGCGCGTGTGCGCGCGCACACACCTCGCCGAGAGAGCGCACGTACTTTACAACAGAGCGCACAAAAATTACGGCTCTGATTCTGATAGAAAACAACACAGACGTCTTAAAATTTAAGTTATGATTGTAATTACTAGAAATTTCCCACTTCATTTAGTAATCGTCTATTTTCATTTAATTTTATTAAAATCAATGTGATGTACATACTGTATTCTGATGTGTAGTCAAATTTTAAATTATATAACTCCGAGTGTCATTATGTAGCGCACAAAAATTGAACCTTCCTTCAAAAGCTGCACACAGCTCATATTTTATGCGCACACAGCCTACAGAAAATTAGAGGGAACATTGATATAGTATAATATAATGTAACATAATAAATGGCTCATACCATTTATTCCAAAATAATATATTGAACATTCAAGTGTAATCTTATTATGAATACCTATAATTACACAGGTACTATAGGATAATAATGCTGAAATCTAAGGATGTATTGTTAAAATAATTTATCTTTGTTGTGCGTAATTGGAACATTATTAATCAATTGTATTCAATGATCCAAAGCTGATTTATAAAACTTGTCAATTTGATTGATATAGTTATGTGACTCAATTTTATTTCATTTAACAGTGCCCCTCTTATCTTAAGGCGCATTCAGTCACGTGAAGGGTCTAGCTCCAGTAGATCTGTTGCACCTGGCAAAAGCAAGCGTGGTGAAGTACAGAAGGATTTAACCGTACCTGCTCAGGTATACATAGAAATCACAGGACCCCTCTGTGCATCTGCTTTCACATTTATTGCAGCCATATCTGTTGAGTTTATCTTGGATGTTCTTAATATTAAATCAGTTTCATTTAGTGCATATAATTACTTCATAATTTAGATTTGGGGAGAACAATTTTCAAAGGTATTTACTATGGCAGAATGAGTTGACTGAAAATTATCTCTCAGAGGAGCTATAAAATATGCTCAAGATTCACAATACATGTACACGTACTCATATAAAAAAGATGTCTTCAAAGCTTGTTTAGATCAGGTGAGTAAAGCATTGGATAGGATAGTATAGCAAAATATTCATATGTAATTTTACCCATTTCTCTACCCACAGAAAGTCTGCAAGGACTTTTGTGCCCATGTACCATGTAAGCGATTTCTTAAAAAATATATGTGCATACTTACTATTTGCAATTTTCTTACCATGTCTCTAGGGACTTTGAACTTCAGCATCCTAATGGAAATTGCCCCAGAAAAAGTAACTTTACAAACAAGCTTAAGGGTATTAAAATATATTGCCATGTCTCAAATTTTCCTTCAGTCCAGCTCAAAGTACCTGCAGTCTTCCACAGTATGTGTACTTCTGGCTGGAGTGCAAGATGGTATTCCTGAGGACACATTTCATTAAAGGAGAAATTTTACATACCTGATCATTTTTTTTCCTTGAATCCTGCTAGGCCAGTCCAAATGAGAGGGTTATGCTCCCCAGACAGCAGGTGGAGGAAGAGGAGCAACTTTCAGTCATGGCATAACTTGGTATATCTTCTGCTCTTCCATACCAACTATTATAGTCCCTTTTTTTCCTTTAGAGATCTTCTGTGTTGCTCCCATGCATTCTTGAATTCAGATACAGTCCTGAGCTCTACTATCTCCACTGGGAGACTGTTCCACACATCTACTACTCTTTCTGTAAATAAATATTTCTGCATTTTACTCCTGAATCTATCCCCTTCACCTTCATCCTATCCCCCCTCTATCATATCTCCTCTCTCCCGCCTTTTCTCCATAGTATTCATATTGAGATCTTTAAGTCTGTCCCCATATGTCTTATAAAACTACTCAAAAAAGCCCCATAAATAGCGATCACCAAATAAAGCCTATAAGCCACTTAACCCTCCATAGCCCATGTTCCCTGTAAAATAGTTATCTCCAAGTTATAATGCCTTGTTCAATGTAATTTCAGTTTGTTCAATGTAAACCGCACTGATGCAGAATAGCGCGGTATATAAGAGAATGTAAATAAATAAATAAAATAAATAAATAAATAAATAACAAACCACTATTTGTGAAACTCAACCAAAATTTGTCGGATGTTACCGGAAAGGGACAAGCATTATAATCCATGTCCTCCACTCGGTTTCATCCTTTTAATTAAAGTGTGTGAATTTTGTTTACTCAAAACCAAAATGTAAAGTATATCCCAGCTACTTAGCTGAATCCAAGATGTCATATCCTGAAGAACCAGGCACGACGTGCACGTTTCGGGTTACCACCCTGTTTCAAGTGCTATCATCATGTAACATTTTTTAACCAACCACAACGCTGAAGAACAGCTGATTCATTCAAAGGGTCTCGACGTCATAGAATGGCTAGACTTTGCCGTCAATCAAAAAAATCAACCAATAGGAATTACGGAGTATACCCACTGAGTCAGGGAAACCCCGTGTCCTACAGGAAGATATCAGGTAATACTAGACCAATCAATTTCTCTGTTCAGACCAGCTGGGTGTACCGTTTGTAAACGGAATATCCAATGTTGTTCACATCTCTGAAGTTTCTGAGTCAGGTCCCCTCCTCGAGGATCCAACGGAACATGGTCGATGACCGACCAATGAAGATCCGAAAATTCATGGTTAAATGCAAGACAATGTTCCACAATTGGGGCTGTTTCAGATTTTTGTCGAAGACATGAAGCGTGTTCTCCAATTCGAATTTTAATCATACGAATTGTTCTACCCACATATACCATAGGACAAGAACATTGAATAATGTAGACCACATAAGAGGTATTACAGTCCGTTTCCCATCGCCTTGAAATAGTTCGACCTGTCAGAGGATGAATCCATTCAATCCCCGTTAAAGAGGAAGCACAGTAGATGCAATTGCCACAGGTTCTATGGCCATTAGTTTGCCTAGATGGTGTAGAGGGTCTAGATGGTGTAGATGGTGTAGAGGGTCTATCCAGTGGCACTGTTGACTGAGCCACAAAATCATCCGTGATTTTGTGGCTCAGTCAACAGTGCCACTGGATATTGATTGGTCTAGTATTACCTGATATCTTCCTGTAGGACACGGGGTTTCCCTGACTCAGTGGGTATTCTCCATAATTCCTATTGGTTGATTTTTTTGATTGATGGCAAAGTCTAGCCATTCTATGACGTCTAGACCCTTTGAATGAATCAGCTGTTCTTCAGTGTTGTGGTCGGTTAAAAAATGTTACATGATGATAGCACTTGAAACAGGGTGGTAACCCGAAATGTGCACGTCGTGCCTGGTTCTTCAGGATATGACATCTTGGATTCAGCTAAGTAGCTGGGATATACTTTACATTTTGGTTTTGAGTAAACAAAATCCACACACTTTAATTAAAAGGATGAAACCGAGTGGAGGACATGGATTATAATGCTTGTCCCTTTCCGGTAACATCCGACAAATTTTGGTTGAGTTTCACAAAGGGGATATAGTGATTTGTTATTTATGGGCTCATATGTCTTATGACAAAGTCCACTGACCATTTTGGTAGCTACATTCTGCACAGACTCCATCCTGTTTATATCCTTTTGAAGGTGTGGTCTCCATAAGTGTACACAATACTCCAAATGAGGTTTCACCAAAGATTTATATAGAGGCACTATCGCCTCCTTCCTGATGCCCATTCCTCTCCCTAAAGCACATCATCATGCCCAGGTCCAACTCTTCTTTTGTGGACAAAACTACTTCACCCTCTATACTGTACCATTCCCTTGGAATTTTGCAGCCCAAATGTATGACCCTACATTTTTTACATTAAATCTCAACTGCCAAATTTTCGACCATTCTTCAAGCGTAGCTAGATCCTTTCTCATGTTATCTACTCCTTCCTGGGTGTCTACTCTATTGCAGATTATAGTATCATCTATAAAGAGGCAAGCCTTATCTGACAGCCTTTCTGCAATATCACCAATAAAAATGTTCAAAAGATCTCTGTGGCCAGAGCCAGCCCAAGGATTTCTGTTGCCCCAGGCCGAAGCCACCGCCACCCTGCCCCCCCACCCACCCACCCATGCCATGCCACCGCTGCCTGAATACATCATCTCATTTTGCAGGAGACGGGGGGCAGCAGTCACTGGCACAACAGTTTTGAAAACTGTGGCTTTCTGATGCCGGTTTGGTGCTTGTGGCAGAACATGTGCTTTGGCACATGCACACATAATCTGTTGTTCCTGCCCCTCTCTGACAGGAAGTTGTGTCGGAGGGGGGCAGGCCATGGTTTTAATGCCAAAATCATGGCCTGCTGTAGGCACCAAAGCAGCAGCACAAAGCCACCACTTTAAAACATCATGGTGTGCCCACCACCAGGGTCTGCCACCCTAGGCAGCTGCCTAGTGGATGGGCCAGCCCAGCCTGTGGCACACTACTGGTTACATCCTTCTCCTCAGAGCATACTCCATTTACCTGTACACTTTTTTGCCTCCCACTCAACCAATTTCTAACCCAGTCAATCACTTTAGTGTCTATTCCTAGGATGCTGAATTTATTTATATGTCGTCTGTGCAGAATTTTGTCAAAGGCTTTACTGATATCTAAGTACACTACATGTAGGACTCTCCCTCAGTCCATATTTCTGGTCGCTCAGCCAAAGAAAGTAATTATATTTGTCTGACAAGACCTATCCCTAGTAAAACCATGCTGCCTCCGATTCTGCAATCCATTGGACTCCAGAAACTTCACTATCCTCTATTTTAGCAATTTTTCCATTAATTTACTCACCACAGAGGTCAGACTAACCAGCCTGTAGTTCTCAACCTTATCCTTATTTCTGCTTTTGTGTAAAGGGGCCACATGCGCCTTTCTCCAGTCCTCTGGGACCACTCCCAACTCTAAAGAAGCATTGAAAAGGTCAGATAGTGGAGCCACTAGAACTTCCCCAAGTTTCTTCAATAATCTGGGATGTATCCCATCTGTCCCCATCGCTTTGTCTACTTTTAGTTTAGCTACTTCATCACGAACACAGTCTTCTGAAAATCGTTCAAGATCCCTTCATTGCTGTTTTTATTTGTTGATGTTTTTTGAGGTCCTGCTCCTGGCCCTTCATCTGTGAACACAGAACAAAAATATTTGTTAAGCAATTCTGTTTTATCTTCATCAGCCTCTACATATTCCTCCCCTCGATGCAGCTCCGTAATTACTTCTTTTTTCTCACCGCCTCTGCACAGCCATGGCATTCCTCTTGGTCGTGGGTGCTGACATCCTGTAGCTTTATTTTAAAACTTTGTTGCTGCTGCCCCTTTTGGCTGTAGTCGTGCAACTGAACCTTTTTAAAAATCCTGTGTCTGTCGCTACTGCTCTGTGCAGCCCCTTCCTAGCCTGCCTGCACTGTCAAAAGAAGGAACAGACACTAAATCGATGCGGCATGAGGTTGATGCAGAGCCTCCTGTTCAGCAGGGCTCTGTGCCAACAACATGCTCGCACATGCGTAGGGTCAGGCCTAAATAGCATTTGTAGTTAACTGGCGGCATTTATATGTAGGTTTGCAAAATGGCTAATATATAGGTGTAAGTACTATCTGTAGGGGGATTCCTGACACTACAGCAACTTCAGCTAATCAGTACTACGGAACCTGTTTGGGAAACAGAATCCAGCTCCATCCCCCCTAGGCCTATTCTCTATGAACAAGCAGAAAATAAGTCCTCATGTATGGGTGATATCTCCTGATGGAGCCCACATGGGAATGCTCCCCTGCTTCCATAGGAAGCTTTTGGGAGCTCCATCCTGCATGTGCACCTGCCTTCCAGCCTGCCTAAGCTATCTTTACCTGTCTTTTCTTTTCTGTGGAGCCTGGTGAGCATGTGTCCTTGTGCTGTTGGAAAAGGTCTGCTACGTTGTGTCCCATTGGAGGTTTTTTTCATTTGTTTTCAGTAGTTCTTTTCTTTTGCCTTCTTGCCTGCTGCGGGCACATCAATCCGATCAATGCTAATTCATTTTTTTTCTTTTATTGTTCCGTGTGGGGTCTTCTTCCCATGTATTTCTCTGACTGGCTGAGACACTGAGCCATTTGATTTAACAGTGACTGTCTTTCCAGACATGTTCAAGCCGGCCAGTGGGTTTAAAAAACGCAACAGGTGTGCTCGTACCATTTTACTGACTGACCACCATAGTTGATGCATCCAGTGCCTTGGGCTCAGACAAAAGCCCTCTTCTTGTTATCTGTGCCTACAGATGACAAGGAAGTGCTTGAAGAACGGCGAGAAACAGCATGAGCCTCTCTTCGGGTTGCTGGACTCTGCATCCTCTGTTCCAGCATCGACACTGGTTTTGACGCCCTCGAGGGGCTCCGTTGAGGCTTAGGCATCAAGTGGTTGCCATGCTCACTTGGAGCCGAGGGACCACGTGCCATGGACAGGATGTTGTCCTTTGACCTCAGACTGGATGTACAGAATAACGATCTTCCACCCCCTCAACATCAAGGACCAACACCGAGGGCTGGGGAAAACACCAGCAGCAATGGCATCGGAGTCCTTCTCAATGCAACTTCGAGGGCGATGGCCAGGAGTGGCTGGTTAGGCTGCCCCGGAGGGAGGAGTCGACTCCCAAGGCCCCAGAGGGCCACTGGTAGTCTCTCAATGCCCTGACCATCAAGGAGTCCCTGCCATGGGTGCCAAGGTTAGTGGCCAAGGCTGTTACCCCGGCACCAATGAGTTCAGAGATGGCGGTGCTGGCCGAGTAGCTGCAGGTAATAGGAGCATGGCAGCATTCTTGGCAGCCCAGACCATGGTGACCCCGATGCCCTCAGGTACCCCAGTGCCAGTGATGAGCACACCACTTGAGGTGGCACTGCCACTCAAAGTCCAGTCATTCCTCGAGACTCATGCCCTGCCCAGTAGGGCCATTGGGTCAGAGATCAGACACCACATTGGTTCCAATCACCCTTTCCCCCTCCAGCATATCCTGCAACATGCAAGCACTGAGCACCTCGAACTCCACTGTCCCTGCTTGAATGGCAGAGGCTTCAGGAGGAGACGAGGTGTTATTTTGATTTCTTATCAATCGGAGTCTGACTCTGATGGCTGGGGAACAGAGGAGGATTTGCCAACCTCGAAAAGGCACTATGATATTCCATTGGACCCGTTCCCTCCCTATGAGAGACGAAAGGAAAGAGTTTGTCCATGACATGGCTAAGGCCCTTCCATTCCCTCTGGAGGCCAAGGAGGAACCGAGAGATGAGCAGCTTGAGATACTTCAGTACTCCTCGCCACCCAAAGAGGTGGTCATGATGCCAATGCGCCTCATCCTGTAACATATCTGTTCCATATGTGAGAAAACCCCTGACAGTGCCTGCCATCAGCAGGAGACTGGACTCCATGTACCGGGTACAAAAAAGCCCCAGCTTCGAGAAGCCTTAATTACCCCACAACTCCATAGTGATGGAGTCTGCCATGCGCCGGGTGAAGAGCTCCAAGACTCGCTTCTTGTTTGCATCAGGTAGGCTCGCGCCCTCAATGACGCTGGAAGGCGATGCTATCTGGGGTCCATGCTGGTGGCTTTTATACTATCCTACCAGCTGTACAAGGCCATGTTCCTCAAAGTCATCAAGGGGGACATTGAGTTCTCTGCTTTAATACCCCCAGAATGCCTCAAGACCTTCTGAGCCCTGAGCAAAGACTGTTCCAAATACATGAGTAGGACAGCATATGATGCCTTCGAATCGGCCAGCCAGGTGGCGGCAATGGGAATCGGGGCCCGCTGCCTAGCCTGACTCCAGTCTTCAGACCTAGATCAGTGGGTCCAGGACAAATTGGCTGATGTGCCCTGCAGGGGTGAAAACCTCTTTGGTAAACTGATGGAGTAGCAGGCCAGTGAGATACAGAATGAGCAACTCACCATGAACAGGCTCTTCCAAAAGACTGCGGATCCCTCCAAAAAGAAGTCTGCAGGCAAAAAGGCCTTTTATCCACGCAAGTGCAGGTACTACCTGGGCTTCGAGAGCTACCAAGGCTACCAGAGCTTTCAGACTGCCCACAGAAGGCAGAAGGCCTGCGCCAGCCCTGCCACCCAAAGTCTCAAAAGACCCAGTCTATCCCACAGCTACAGCCAATAGGCAGTTTTTGACTAGTTCTGAGGAGCATGACCAATCTCCCCTTATCCAGCAGTGCCTCCCCAGATGGGGGGTCATCTGGTCCATTTTGCGCACTGGTGGCCCCTCATGACCACAGACACATAGGCTTTACATATTGTCCAAATCAGATACTTGTTGCATTTCACCCAGCTACCTCCCCCGTTCTTTCCTGGAGAATACTCTCTCAACCTGCACCACCGTGATCTTCTCCTCTAAGAGGTCACTGCCCTGTTGGCCGACCTGGCCATAGGACTGGTACCACTGACACAGGCAGAGCAAGGTTCTACCCCCCTATTGGGTTTCAACACATCCTGGGTCTCAGAAACCTCAACCACTTCCTGGTATAAGAGAAGTTCAAAATGGTCTCCTTGGGGATGTTGCTCCACCTACCTACAAAAGGATGATTGGCTATGCTCCTTGGATCTAAAGGATGTGTACATACACATCACAATCCATTCTCTCCACAGGCAGTACCTCCGCTTCATGCTGAAGGGCAGCACTTATAATATCATGTACTGCCCTTTGAATCGGTGTCTGCCCCCAGGGTCTTCACAAAGTGCCTGGCAGTATTTGCTGCCTACCTTCGGTTCCTGGGGGTCTTCATCTTCTCTTACTTATAAAGGGCACCACACCAAATGAGGTCCAGCAGTCAGCCACCATTCTGGTACTCTGGGATTCATCATCAACTACCCAAAGTTGCACCTCCAACTTTCTCAATGACTGGAATTCATTGCAGCTGTTCTCAATACTGTTTGAACCTGGGCTTTCTTAACAACAGACCACTTGCAGTGGCTCACCAAGGAAGTTGAGGCCATCCAGCGCAGTCTGTTTACCACCGCTCAAGGAATGCTGCAGTTGTTAGGCAACATGGTCTACATGGTGCACATGATGCCACTGGCCCATCTCCAGATGCGCAAAGCACAGTGGACCCTGTGCACCCAATGGCAACAGGTCACTGGCCGCCTCAGGGACAGAGTGGCTGTCACCACACTCCTGATAAACTCTCTCGTGGTGGCTCCAGTCTCAGATCCTACTCAAGGGGCTTCCCTTCGAGTTCCCTCCTCCTCACTGGATGCTGACAGCAGATGCATACAAACTGGGCTGGGAAGTGTACCTGGATGGCCTTCACATGCAAGGCCTCTAGTCAGAGCAGGAGAGTCTGCACCAGATCAACTTCTTGGAACTCCGGGCCATTGTGAACGCCCACTGCACTTTCTAGATACAACTGACCAACTAGATAGTCTTGATTCAAATGGAAAATCAAGTGGCAATGTTCTGTATCAACAAGCAGGGGGGTATGCGATCATACCCTCTATGCTGGGAGGCAGTGTGGCTGTGGAGGTTTGCCATTACCCATGGTATGGACTTTAGGGGCGGTGTACCTTCCAGGAGAGCTCAGTGCTCTAGTGGACCACCTGAGCAGAGTCTTTCAGCAACATGAATGGACCCTCAACAGGAGGGTGGTGGACCACATCTTTCAGATGTGAGGCAGTCCGGAGATCAACCTGTTTTCCACTCTGCACAGTACTCAAGTACCTCACTTCTGCTCCAGGATGGCGTCCTGCGACCGATTGGCCTCCAATGCCTTCCTCCTGGACTGGGGGGTGGGGTTACTCTACGCATACCCTCCGATTCTGCTAGTAGCAAAGATGTTGTTCAAACTCAAGGCCAACAGGAGTATCATGATACTCATTGCCCTGTTTTGGTCCAGGCAACCATGGTTTCCCATGCTGCTTTGGATCTCTCGGTGAGAGCCTCTTCACTTAGGCTGCGCACCACACAGCCTCCAACACCACAGAAGCTAACCAGGCAGCGGCAATATTTAGCTCTGTAAACCATGTAAATGCCTTGGAATATCAGGCCCTGTAAGTTTACTTTTTGGTTCTCATCTGTTTATGATTATTAGTTATTGTTCGAAACATGTTTTATTTATTTTTATGTGTTCACTGCTGCTATAAACCACTCTAGTGCCTTTTGGAGAGAAGAGGCTTGTTATATATATATATACACTGTACATACAGGGTGGCCCAAAAAAAAAAAATAAATAAATATATATATATATATACACTGTATATACAGGGTGGCCCAAAAAAAGTGAGAACATCTCGTAGCATATAAATTATTTTAAATTTCAAAAAGACAGATGTAAACGATTGACAAATTTTAAAAAAAAAGATGGCGACCGGAAATTGTCGAAATAAAAGTGTTATATAGCTAAAAAAAGGTAAATAAGTAAACTATTTAAGCTTTTAATTTACAAGATGTTCTCACTTTTTTTGGGCCACTCTGTATATGTGTGTGTGTATATATACATAAATAAATAAATAAGTGTGTATGTGCATGTCCACTGGAGGCACAGTGAAAGAACAAAAATAAAAATTAAAGGGGCCCATCCTCAAAAGTTTGCTCAGGGCCCCATAAATAGTTAAAGCAGCTCTGCGGAATACTGTTACTCAGCAGAGACTGATGAAGAAAGAGAGCATAGATCCAAAACCTGAATATCATTCTAATCTGTTATGTAACAAGTTACTTGGATGATAGCTGTTAGAGCTATCAATTTATGCAGTGTCCACATTTTTTCTGAGATCAGAGACCCCTAGGGAATGCAGATGAGTATCATGGTTCATGGTCCCAGACACTGCTTTCAAGCCTCCCAGTCCTGAGTGAAGTCAGCAGATAGTTACAGAACTTACATTCCTAAGTCATTATAATTTCAGAATCATGTGGTGGAAAAGTACAGTAGAAATCCTGATACTTGTAAATACTAGGGAAGTACAGAAATCTTCCTTCAGATATATACAGTTGGAACATCTGAGTGTCACTAACTAAACCATTATAGAGATCTAGCTGTCTTCTGGTTTCCTACATCCACTCACTATACTGATAATTACAGCACGCTCTCCATTGTTTCTAAAAGGTTTGTAAGAAATTAAGTCCTTTCCTTGTTGCTTTCTTCCCCAGGCACGATTTGCTATTGGTATGTTTGTAGTTTCTCCCGGATGTGGAATCATTCCTTCAGGAGGACAGCAGAGTATAATGGTGGAGTGTCATGCCGATCAGATTGGAAAAAGCGAGGAGCTTTTGGCTATAGACATTTCTGACAGAGATCCAAATGACCAACCCAGTGGCATTCCATATAGATTGATGACTGAGGTCTGCATACCAGGTATGTAATACCATAGCATAAACCAGGGCACAGTTATAAACATTCAGACTGAATTTAATTTGGTGTAGTTTTATTCTGAATTTTCCAGGAACAAGTAGGAAGTCAGTCTTCACATATGGGTGATGTCGGTGCCAATGGAGCCCGGCAGAGCATTTCCCCAGCTTTCAAAGAGAGCTTTGGGGACATGCATAGTCCCCTTCCTTCCCAAGGGTGCCATCTGGCTCAGTCTCCTTTTTTCTGCAGGGCCCAATGGTCATCAGTCCAGTTTTCCTGGAAAAAATCCTTGCTATATCCTTAAAAAAAATAGCTGTTCCAGTTTTGCATACCGGTTCCTCTTCCTGCCTTGAGCCAGCGCTGTTCTTGGCTCTTTCCCCTTTTCTGATCGAGGCTTGCCTCGACCAGCATTCCCACCCTTTTTCACCCGGGAGTCGTCTACCCCGGCAGGTGTTCCCCACCATGTACCCCAGTGGGTTCAAAAAATGTGATTGCTGCAGTCAGACTATGTCTGTCACAGATATCCATGACTGCTGCCTACCCTGTCTGGGACCAGACCACGATAGCACCTCTTGCAACCTGTGCCAGGCCATGACACCTAAAACTAATAAAAAGAGGTTGGAGTTGCAGCAGAAACTGTTCGCCAGGTCCGAGTCGGCACCGGCCTTCCTGATGCTGAGCTCCAAGCCCAGCACTTCCCATGAGGGCCAAGCGGAGTCCTGCAGCGGCAGTTCCTCCAAGAAGACCTCGGACCCCAAGTGAAAGAATAAAAAAACCATAAAGTCTCTCGAGGTTTCACCAGGGAAACCCAGTAAGACTGCCCGGAGGGACGGGCGACTCCGAGAAATGTCCCACCAAGGTCCTCAAAAAGGATTCATGGGGCGGCGGAGGCCGTGCAAGGTTCCTCGAGGCCATAGTCCTTGCAGAGGATGCACTCGTGAGAGTATCGGCGCCAGGCCAAAAATCCTCAGTGCCAGTGCTGACAGCTACGGAGCTTCTGGCTTGGAATACAGAATGGCAGCCGTGGAGCAGAACATTACTTCTCTCTTGTCCATGCATCAGGCAATGATGGCTGGTTCATCCGCATCATCTGCCCCGACGACCAGACCCCTGACTGTGGGGGAGTCCCCAGTCATCAAGCAGAGCTCCGAGCGCCACCGGCCTTTGGTAAGCCCTCTGCCCCAGTCCCATTCTTCGGGCATCCAGTTCTCCCTGGCCATTTTCCGAGACTTGGACACCCAGGTTCTTGGGAGAGCCCCGGCCCTTTCGCACAGGCCTCGAGGCAAGGAGCCACAGGACTTCAGACTCGTCGTCCCCCCTTGACTCCAAGTGGGAGACCGATGACAAGGCTTCCCTGGAAAACAGACGGCACTGAGACATACACTCGGAGCCCTCTCCCCTGGCGCCTCTGTGCCATTCCCCTCCAGAGGATGTGGCTTTCCACGACTTTGTCAGGGACATGGCCAGAGCCCTCTCAGTACAAACCGAGGTGGAGGAGGACCCATGCACTGAGGAACCGGAGATATTCCAGTTTGAGTCTCCACCCAAAGAAATTCTCACGGTGCAGGTGCAGCCGATCTTCAAGCAGATGCTGTTGTGAATGTGGGAGACCCTATCGTCAGTGCCAGTGGTCAGCTGATGCCTCAATGCCATATACTGCATTAGGAATGGACCAGGGTTCCACAAGCCCCAACTCCCACTTAACTCCATGGTTGTCGAGTCAACCATGCAAAAACTCAAAAGCCAGTAGACTTACTCTTCTGTCCCCCCTGGAAGGGATTCTAGAGCCCTCGATGCCCTTGTGTGCAAGTGCTACCAGGGCTCGATGCTGGGTTGTCAAATCCAGGCCTATGAGTTATACATAAGCATGTATATGAAGGCCCTGACCCAGGAGTTGCCTGGGTTCTCAGTGGGACTGGCCAGGGAACTTCTCCAACTTTTCCAAGCTCTGGTCTCCAGGGTCAAGGACTGCTCAAAATTCCTCTCCCAGATGGTCTACAACAGATTCGAGTCAGCAGCACGAGTAGCGGTGGCAGGCATCGGGGCTCGACGCCAGGCCTGGCTATAGTCCTCAGACCTCGAACAGTGGGTCAAGCTGCTCAATGTCCCCTGCATTGGTGAAAACCTGTTTGGCAAGCCCATGGCCAACAAGGCAGCCGAGATAGAAGCCGAAGTGGTGACCTGCAAGAGGCTCTCAAAGAAGACCTCTGGGAAAAAAACCCTCTGGGAAAAGGCCCCTATTCCCTGAGAAAAAGGGGCATTTCCAACAGAGTCACCACTACCAGCCCTTCTTGGGCCAGCAACAGGGTTCTCACTCGAAGAGGCAGGGCCAAGGAGCTCAGAAACACCAAGACTCAGAAGCCCCAGGCCCCGTCTCCAGCCCAACCAGGAGGGAGCTTTTGACTCACAAGGCAGGGCCTCCCCTCCCCTGGGAGACCTTCACCAGCCCACAGGGGGCCACCTGGCACTCTTTGCCCATGAGTGGGCCAAGGTCACCTCAGACCAGAGGGTGCTGCAGTGTTAAGGGAGGGATACCTCCTCCACTTACAACAAGTACCACCCATATTCTTCCCAGGAGAGCCAGTGTGGCCTCTCCTTCACCAGACCCTTCTGCTCTCAGAGCTCGCAGGTCTGCTCAGGGACAATGCAGTGGAGCCTGTATCCCTGCACCTGAGGGAAAGGGGCTTCTACTCAAGGTACTTCCTTGTCCCCAAAAGAACAGGGGGCCTCTGGCCCATACTAGATCTGTGAAACCTAAACAAATTTCTGGTGAGGGAGAAGTTCAAAATACTCTCCCTTGGAACACTGCTGCCTTACCTCTTCCAGGGAGATTCGCTGTGCTCCTTGGATCTAAAGGATGCGTACACTCAAATCCTGATCCATCCCTCAGGCAGTACCTACGGTCTGTAGTGGGAGAAGGGCAATACCAGTACAGAGTGCTCCCCTTCAGCCTAGCCTCCTCGCCAAGGGTCTTTACCATGTGCGTGGTGGTGGTAGCCGCCTACCTGCACCTACAGAGGGCTTTCATTTTCCCCTACCTGGACGACTGGCTCATCAGGAGTGGTATGGCTGCAGAGGTAGTCAGGCCACAGAGCAGACAACCTGTCTATTGCAGCACCTGGGGTTCATCATCAACTACCCCAAATCGCATCTCTCTCCAATCCAAAGTCTGGAGTTCATAGGGGCTAAGATGGACACGTTACAGGTCAAGGCCATCCTCCCAAGAGAAAGGGCAGGCTGCCTCATACAACTGGCAGGAGTGGTACAATACCGCCGGTCGGTACTGGCTCACCTCCTCCTCCTCCTGTTGGGCCACATGGCCTCAACGGTCCACGTCACACCATAAGCCCGCCTACACATGCGGACAGCCCAATGGTGCTTCCGCTTGCAGTGGACTCAAGCCACAGGCAGATTTCAGGACAGGCTCAAAGTCACCCGCCAACTGGCAGAATCCCTCTCCTGGTGGCAGGACTTGCGCCACCTCCAAGCGGGAATGCCATTCCATGCACCCGTGCCACAGAGGACCCTGGCAACGGAAGCCTCCCTCTTGGGTTGGGAGGTGCATTGCGATGACCACCACACACAAGGCAGCTAGTTCCAGGAGAGGTCGCTTTTGCAAATCAACTTCCTAGAACTCTGGGCAATCTTCCTGGCCCTGCGAGTGTTCCGCAACCACCTGTGGCACTGACCTGTGCTGATCCAGATAGACAACCATAGGTGCCCATGTTTTATATCAAAAAGCAGAGGGGCACGGACTCATACTCCCTCTGCCAGGAGGCAGTGGCCCTCTTCTCCTTCACAGTGCGCAACAACATGTTCCTACAAGTGTTATACCTGCCAGGCCAGGACAACTGCTTAGCAGACAGGCTGAGCAGAGTCCTTCGCCCACACAAGTGGTGCTTGAACCCCAGGGTAGTGAAGCAACTCTTCCACCACTAGGGCAGATCTGTAATAGACCTGTTTGCCTCTCCAGACAACATGCAGCTGCCTCTCTTCTGCTCATGCCAGCCGCACCCAGGGAGAGTGGCAGCAGATGCCTTCCTGATTTCATGGTCAGAGGGCCTACTCTATGTGTTCCCACCAACCCCCCCCCCGGTCGCCAAGACCCTCCTCAAGGTCCAGAGCGAAAGGGTGTCAGTTATACTGATCGCACCCTGATGGCCCAGGCAACTCTGGTTCTCGCTGTTGCTTTCCGTGTCGGTGGCACTTCCAGTCCTGCTGGGCCAGGCCTTGGACCTCCTGTCCCAGGAGGAGGGCGCCCTCTTGCACCTCAATCTGGGGTCCCTAATGCTAATGACATGGTTGTTGAAAGGGTAGTGTTGACCCCTTTTAACCTTCCAGGGGAAGTCAAGGAGATCCTTCTGGTCTCCTGAAAACCCTCCACCAGATGGACTTAAGCCTTTAAGTGGAGAAGGTTCTCTGTCTGGTGTGTGGAGAAGGAGAATCACTTCACCTGTCACGTGCAACTGAGTCTCCAGAACCTACTGCACCTGTCGCACACTGGACTGAAATCCAACTCTGTGAGGGTACATCTGAATGCCATAGCTGCGCACCACCACCCTATCGAGGGAAAAGCCCTCTCAATTCAGCCCCTGTTCTCCTGGTTCCTCTGGGGACTTCTGTTATCCAAACCCCCTCTCCGACCTCCGGTGGCGGAGTGGAACCTCAACGTGGTGCTTTCCTAGCTCACTAAACCACCATTCAAGCCCCTAGCCACTTGCCATCTGAGATACCTGTCTTGGAAAGTGGCCTTTCTGGTGGCCCTCACATCCACTTGAGGGTGAGCGAAGTCCAGGCCCTGGTGACGGATCCACTATATAGGAGGTTTCTGTAAACATGGCGTGATGCTCCGCACACACCCCAAATTCGTCCCAAAGGTGATATTTCCTTTCCACCTCAAACAAGAGGTGGTCTTCCCCACCTTCTTTCCGCAGCCTCATGCCGGTAGGGAGGAACTAATACTTCATACACTAGATTGCAAGCAGGACCCGTCCTACTTGCAGCGGACTCAGGCCCATCGTGAAGCTCCTCAGCTTTTTGTGTCTTATGACCCCAGTAGACTGGGGCTCCCTGTGACTAAGCAAACTCTGTCCACTCAGTTGTCAGACTGTATTGCCCTTGCCTATAAGCAAGCTGGCCTCTCCCTTGAGCATTGGATCACAGCGCATCGCGTGAGGGCAATGGCCACATTGGTGGACAACCTCCGCTCAGTGCCAGTGACAGAAATCTGCAAGGCCACTACATGGTCTTCAATTCATACGTTCACAGCTCACTACTGCCTTGAGAGTGAGTCTCCCAAGGACAGTGCCTTTGGCCAGGCAGTACTCCATAATATTCTCGGGGTGTAGGCAACTCCTGCCCTCCGACCCTTTTGTGTTCAGGTTACCGAAGTGATAGTGTCGCTGGATGCTAGGGACTTGCAGAGTCTCTCAGTGGGGACTCACCTTCTGCAACTCACGGCTACCCAATTGGTCACCAGTGGTATTGTCCTGGTTCGGTCCTCGGCAGCCTGGAGCTGGGGAGTCCCATATGTGAGGACTGACTTCCTGCTTGTTCCTGGAGAAAGTGTAGTTACTCACCTGTAACAGGTGTTCTCCGGGAACAGCAGAAATCAGTCCTCACAACCCTCCCTCCTCACCTGGGAGTTGCCTTCCTACCTTGTGTTAGTTTTTACTGCCATCCTAGCTATGTCATCTGACTGATCAAGATGGCACCCTTGGGTGGTAAGGAGACCACGCATGTTTGGTAACATGTCCCAAAATCTTTCTTTGAAAGCTGGGGAAATGCTTTGTGCAGGCTCTGTCGGCGCCGATGTCACCCATATGTGAGGATTGATTCTCCGGGAACAGCAGGAATCAGTCTTCACATCTGACAGAGCCCACATGAGGCATTTCCCCAGCTTTCAAAGAAATCCTTTGGGATATGCTACCTCGAATGCGTGGTCCACTTCCCGCCCAAGGGTGCCATCTTGCTCAGTCAGATGACATAGCTAGGACGGTAGTAAAACAAGGAAGGGAGGCAACTCCCAGGGGAGGAGAGAGGGTTGTGAGGACTGATTCCTGTTGTTTCTAGAGAACATCTGTTACCAATGAGTATCTACGCTTTAACATGTGACTTTTAGCGTGTAAGAACATAAGCAACAAAGAACAGTGGATAGATTCAGGTATACTATAGTCTCATAGAAGGTAATTCCATGATGCAAATAACTGCCTGAACGTATGGCATAGATATCAGAGTGAAAATGCCTGCTATGGTATGCTGAACCATCACGGCCCTGCACGCACATGGCACTTGTGTGGGAATGTTGGAATGTGGGCGGGAAGGGGCAGAATGGCTGCGTGGCTAGCTGTAACCATGTACAAAGCATATTCAGAAACTGGCTGTGTGCATTCCCAGTGTTCCCCATGGACGTTGTGACACAGTAGGCAGTATAGAGCACATGGAGGTAAGAGAAAATGAGGAACTTACCTCAGATTTAGCTGAGCAGCAAATAAACTCAGTACACGTAGGAACAGCTGAGCAGCAAATACATTCAGCACAGGAGAAGCCAAAAGGCATTAGAATGAATTTTCATGGTGATAGTCCTGACGTGGTTAGAAACAGAAAGCCTCATCAGGAACACCTGTTCACAAAGACCTACGTAGCATGCAGAGAAGGGAAGCATATAAGTTGCTGGCTAGAACCAGGAAAGGCCAGCAGGGGCAGTGACTCAGGAGGACTGAGCAAGCAACCAGTGAGCACGTGTCATTCTGAAGGAAGTTTGCCGGGAGAAGGAAACAGTAGGTCTGACCCCAGAGCAGGAAGCAGCCAGGGACATGGCCAGGAGCCTGCTAGGTTTGATGGTGGTTGGAGAGTCCGGGAGAGAGCTGTCAGGAGCCCAGAAACAAGAAGCAGAAACACAGTTATAAGGTGGGAACCTTGCTTTTCTGAGGAAAAGGCTAAAAGCTCTGTGTATTTTAAAGGGCAAGGGCATGGCACTGGAAGTGACTTTGATGTTGAAAGGTATCCAGTGATTCCACCAGGTTGGAAGAGAAAGGAAAGCCAGAAAGAAGCTATCACCATACCAGGCATTCAGAGCCCTAGGTTTGAAGAGCACTTTTTGGGAAAAGTAATCCATGCACCACAGGAGGGTTTTCAGGAAGCCAGCACATGTAAAGAGTGTGACCCTT
Source organism: Ichthyophis bannanicus (assembly GCA_033557465.1). Classification (NCBI taxonomy): domain Eukaryota; kingdom Metazoa; phylum Chordata; class Amphibia; order Gymnophiona; family Ichthyophiidae; genus Ichthyophis; species Ichthyophis bannanicus. Next base: position 554,437,715 of record CM066034.1, read on the forward strand.
ATGCTATCGGGAGTGAATCCGAATTAATGTAGTGGGAGAATAACAGCTGTACTCCTGACCCGGTTCCTATGGATTGCACAATATGTTTTTCAGATGATGTCATATCTTTATGTTAAGCCTGTGGAAAGCAGCCATGTGCTAGTGTCAAAGGAAAAGAAGATATTTTTCTTTGTAGCAGTTTCTTTTTGTTTTTCTGCTGTTTTGTTTGTGTTGTATCCAAAGAATATCCGTTTGGGAAGGGGAATAAAGCCCTGACATTATTTTGCCTTACCATTTGACTGCAAGACTCTTTTTGGTAGAAAGGCATCGTGAACTTCAAAGCCCTAGGCAGCCGCCTAATAGGGCTTAAGGGAGGTCTATCTTACAGACCCCATCACAACGTACATCATATTCTTGTGGGAAAGAGGTATAAGAGCAGGACTTAGAAGATTTCAAGCTCTGCAGTCAATGCATCATAGCAGGATAAAGGACTGTATGTGCTGTCAAGAGGCGTTATCAGAATGTAGTCTGAAGAACATGTAGACATGAAACACATCTGAACCTGTGAGCTTTGTGAGCTCTGTTCCATATTGAGGAAAGAGCAGAGGTACAGATGTCAGCCATGTGCTGCAGAAACAATGCCCTGAGGCAACAGTGAGATCTTGCCTCCATAGCACACAAGGTATACAATATACTGTACATGTTTCACTTTGGTATGTGCCATTCCCCTGGGTATGGCACAGCAGGTACAGTACATTGCAGCCATATGTGCATCTGCAGAATGCAACAGGTTCTGCCATGCCCTGGAGTCAAGGTAGGTCACATCTCTAGCCAGCTCCATGACACTTACGTATTGTACAGGTGTGCCTGCAGGCTGATGAACCTCTGAATACTGTCCTATGTCAAAGAGTGCAGGGGCGAGGGATGGTACTATGACTGCATGACAACCCCCTACAGAACACTGGGGTGGGAGGACATGTTTTGTATGGCTATGATGACCATGCCTCTGTTTGGATATATGGCCAGTATGTAGGTGCATACAGGAGGAGGGCATGTTGGACTGAATGCTGCATGGTAGCTGCGGTGTACTAGGAGGCTAGCTCCGGAGTCCCTGTTGTGCACAGCTGCAAATCTGGGGAAACATGTCTGGCTGGCCGGTGCCTGGACTGTTGGGGTGACCACTGCATTAGCAGCAGCTAGTGAGGATGGCCAGGACTGCACTGAGTGAGACCCAGTGGTGCACCTTTTCACAGCAGAAACATGCCCACACAGAGATGGGGAGGGTTGGCACTGTCTATCATTGTGGAATACAGTGAGTAGGTGTATATCTATTTCTCTGATTCCGGAACAGCGAGTTCATCTAAACCCACGGTTCTGAAATTGGGTATATATTGGCCCCGTCTATGTGCCCATGGACCAGCTGTTCATGGTGTTTTGCAAAACTATTCTCTGTGGAACAAGCAGGATAAGTGCTCATATATGGGTGACATCACTAGCGGAGCTCTGCACAGGAACTTCTGTCAGCTCTTTCTCTTTTTAGAGCAATCCCTCTGCACACCCACGTGGATTCCTGCCTGCTGCTGCCACACCACATTACTTTGGTCTTCCATTTTTGGTGGAGCACCATAGATATTTTTTAGTGTTAGTCTTCGATATTCTTCTGACTTTGTGTTACTTAATCGATTTTGTTCTTTTCGGCAGTGCGTAAGTCTCCTGTTCTTTCATTGTCATTGCCACGTGTATTTCCCTTTAAGAACATAAGATATGCCATAATGGGTCAGACCAAGGTCCATCAAGCCCAGTATCTTGTTTCCAACAGTGGCCAATCTAGTTCATAAGTACCTAGAAGTTTTCCCAAAAGACGCAGGTTCCACAATGCTTGTATTGGGTCAAGCAGTAATATCCCAGGTCTCTTTTAATAATGGTTTATGGACCTTTCCTACAGGAACTTGTCCAAACCTTTTTTAAACCCAGCTACACTAACAGCATGTACTACATCCTCCGGTAACAAATTCCAGAGTTTGATTACACGTTGAGTGAAAAAATATTTTCTCTTATTAGTCTTAAATAGGTTACCTTGTAGCTTCATTGCTTGTCCCCTAGTCTTTCTATATTCTGATAACATAAACAAGCGATCTACGTTTACCCGTTCCACTCCATTCATTAATTTATCTCCCCTTAGCCGTCTCTTTTCCAGGTTGAAGAGCCCTAACCATTTTAGCCTCTCTTCAGCCCCCTTTACCATTTTGGTGGGTCTTCTCTGTACCTTTTCTAATAACACAATATCCTTTTTAAGATACGGCGATCTGAATTGCACACACTATTCAAGGTGCGATCGCACCATGGAACGATACAGAGGCATGATAATATCCTTTGTTTTATTTTTCATTCCTTTCCTTGTGATACCTAGCATTCTATTTGCTCTCTTGGCCACTGCTGCACACTAGGTGGAGGGTTTTAACATGTTATCCACGATGATTCCTAAATCTTTTTCCTGGGTGGTGGTTCCTAATGTGGAACTTTGCATCATGTAACCATAGTTTGGGTTGTTCTTTCCTAGGTGCATAACTTTGCACTTGTCCACATTAAATTTCATCTGCCATTTGGATGCCCAGTCTTTCAATTTATCAAGATCCTCTTGCAATTTTCCACAATCCTCATGGGTTTTTAACAACTTTAAATAGTTTTGTGTCATCTGCAAATTTGATGTTCCCTTTTCAAGGTTGAAGAGCTTACTTAACTCTCCCCTCACCAGCAACCTCACTGGGTTCTTGGAGCTACAGACTGCTACATTCAAAAACAATGGGAAGGTTATCAAAAGACAGCAATAAATACAACACAGTTCTATAGAAAATACACCAAAGCTTTAGTGGAGAGAAACTGAGAGACACACGTTCTCCCTGTTTACTCTAACTTACTAGCCATGGTTCACTTTATTTATAAGGCTTTTTTAGATGATACAGCATAATTTCACTTTATCATTATACGTCATGTATTTATCATATCGTAGGTCAACTTTATTCAGTGTGGGTCAGTGTGGAGACATAAATGGAGTCTGAGACATAATTGTTTACTGCTACATAGGTCATTATGAAGAGACATACAGGATTCCAAGACATAAAATGACCTAATTGACATAATTGTTTACTGCTGATAACTTGATATCTGCTAACCCTGAGCAGTTCTTGATATCTACTAACCCTGAAAGTATTTTAGCTAATAACCCTGAGACAGAGAGGCTAGAAGTACAACCTGCCCTTTTCTTTATTTATGTAAACCTTCACTTAGTAAGCTAATATATGAAGTTTTATTTCTAAGCAAGGTTCTGAACAGAATTAACTCTTTCTCGGGTTGAGTCAGTCTAATAGTGTACGGTACCCTGTACCAATATACATGCTTTCAAAGGTCATTTATGAATATGTCAAAAAGCAGCAGACCCAGCACAGATCCCTGGAATACTCCACTATTCACCTTTCTCCATTAGGAAAATTGGCCATTTAGCCTTGCCCTCTGATTTCTATCTTTTAACCAGTTTCTGATCCACAAAAGTACACTGCCTCTTTTTTATGGAACATCTTGCTTCTGCCGTCCTGTCGACTCCGGTTCCATTGAATCTGTCACCAGTCCTGTTAACTTTTTCTTTTTTTTTTTCTTTTCAATTTTTCTGTTTCTTTTCTATTGATTTTCACCACAGTTTTCACCACTAAACTAGGCCTCTGAAGACAACATTGAAGACAACATTTTTAAGGCATGGAAAAGACAACTAGTGGTTTTAAAAAATGTACCAAGTGTGACAGTACTGTATCAGTCACTGATTAACATGACTAGTGTCTAAAATGTTTCAGCCCTAAACATCAACCCAATTCTTGTCCCTTTGTAACAGCAAATGACAATGAGGCCTCAAGAACCGAGCCAAGGAGCATACCAGGCAGCCAGGAGCAGTTGGAGGATGCAGGCTGGGCTCCGGGAGGCCCCGATATCATCAAGGGCTGGTTTAAAAACTTGCCACGTTTGTCTTCTCATCTGAAGCATACCGGGCAGCCAGGAGCAGTTGGAGGATGCAGGCTGAGCTCCGGGAGGCCCTGACATCATCGCGGCTTCCGTTATATATTTTCTTCAGTCCTAGGCTCAGCGTTAGACACTTTGCAGTGGGTGCGATCTAAGGGGGGTGATACAAGGGGCTTACCTGCCCCTTGAGAGCCCCTTGGGAGGACCGCAGGAGGCGCAGTTACAGTGCCAGCGACTAAGGCTTGTTTCTTATGGGTAGGCGAAAGAAGAAGCTGCTGCTTGCTGAGCCTGTCATAGGGCCAATGGATCATCATGTTAAGGTAAATGTGGGGGAAAATTTTCCTGCAGACTCAGATTTTTTTACTTTGCAATCCCCGGGTGCAACACTGAGTTCTCTGGACCGCATCCCGCCTCCTCCCCCATTTGCACGGATCCCATCTACCTCAACGGCCATGGAGGAACTTTCTCAGCAGATTACCCCTTTGCAACAGGGTGAAATGCTGAGGCCTGTTTTTTGGTCTCCCCCCCTCACTTGACGCCAAGGCTGTCTCTGAATCAGAGGTAGCCTGGGTGGATATATGGAGGGTTGTCACTCGGATTGAACAGACTTTGGTTACCATGGTGTCTCAGCTTTGTGTCTTATCCTAGGAGATAGCCACAAACCTGACTAAGTTTGAGGGGAAGGTTGAATCCATGACCACTCAAATTTCCAAATGTGAAAGTCATTGTAATTCCCTACAGGCAACTCATGTTTCTAGTATCAAAGATAGTTTGTCTATTCATCATAAATTGGAAGTATATGAAAATTTATTTAGGGCAAAGAATGTTCATTTTCTAAATTTTCCTATATGTCGATTACTTTCACCTGAGATATTGCTACAGAAATACCTTCGGGAGGTCCTGGCTCTTTCTGGGGTAGTCTCAATGGGTTTTTCCAAATTATTTTACTTAACTGGTAGGAAGGTTTCCTCTGAGTCTCCAGAGGGGTTTGATATGTTGCATGCGTCTCCTGATATTAATTTGACTAGCTTTCTTGAAGACTCGCAGGATTCCATAACTGCTAGGGCAACTTTATTAGTTACTTTTGTATCAGAACAGGATAAAGTATCTGTTTTTAAGGCTTACTTTAAAAATAAGAATGCCCTTTTTTGTGGGGCAAAGATGCAGTTGTTTCCGGATGTCCCCAGGACCACACAACTCCAGAGAAGGGCCTTTTTGGCCCTGAAACCGAGAGTGTTGGCCCTGGGGGCAACCTTTTTGTTCATTATCCTTGTAAGTGTGTTATTACTTTGCATGGTGTTAGGTATATTTTGTGGATTCTTCCCAGCTGGAGGCATTTTTGACTACTAGGGAAATGCAAGATGTTCTTGGGTGAGGTAAAAGGGGATGATATAAATTGATGGCTGTATGTTTGAGCAATGATTAATTTTCTTTGTATTATTAATTTTTTTTGTTGTTTCTCCCTAGTATGTGGGCTTAGTGATGTGATTGTATTATTTGGCATTTGATGCTATTATTTTTTCCATTATGTGCTAAAAATTGCTATTAAGTTTATTGTATACTTGTTTGCATTATTTGAATTATAAAGTTGCAATTAAAAAATTTTAAAAAAAAGAACCAAGCCAGACAATATGGATCGTCATTCACCTTGGACTCTGTTTCAGTGGCTTCCACTTCATCGAGGGCATAGAATTTCTCTCATGGGTCTCAGGTTTCTTCAACGTCCAAACATAAAAGTAAGTCAAAGTCTCTGGCCACTCCCAAATCATCGGCATCGGCATCAAAAGCTGATACCGAGGCCAGAGAGAAGTCCCAGCATAAGCATCAAAACTCCCTAGAGGTGCTTGCAATGCAGATCAGCCAGCCAAACAGCCCTAGTGGGAGGATCTGTCCTCCAAAGCACAGGTGGAGCTCCAGGACACTCTCGAGGTATCGGCCTCTGGAGAGCTACCGGTTCCATGTTCTGGGACAGTGGTTCAGAGCCATCAGTTATCTCCCTAGACCAGCGCATGCTGGCTCACGAGAGGAGTTTGGCAGCCTTCCTGGCAGGCTCAGTACCGATAATATCAAGAGCTTCAGAAGTGCAGGCTTCGGCACGAAGCCTATAGCCAGGCGTATCGGGCCTGATACTGGCCCTCAAACCGGCATTGTCTGAACCCCAAAAATTGATACTTTCGTTGGAACCAATCAATACCCCCGGTATCCAACAAACTCAAACCGCCTTGGCTTTCAGTTCCAATACCTCTGAGTATCACAGTATAGGCATCGACCTTCGATGTCCATAAAGCATCGAGGTCGAACCCAAGACCTCCGATACTTTGATTTCTTACCAGACTCTGATTCCAGTTCTTCAGAATCTAACTCAATTCCCGAGAACTTCCAGACATCCCTTCAGACCCTTTACCATCTCAGGAACAGCGTTGGTCCCCACCAGTAGATATGGCCTTTCAGGACTTCATATATAACATGGCAGCAGGGCTTGCCATCACAATAGCCTCAGAAAAGGAACCAAGGAACCAAAGAAAAGGAACATTGGAGATACCTCAATTCCCTCCCCTGCCCAAGGAAGCAGCTACATTACCGGTGCATTGTATCCTGCAGGATCTTATGCTCCTCTTATGGGAGGCCCCACTCACGGTTCCATTTGTCAGCAAGAGACTTGATACTATATACTGAGTACCAGAGTGCCCAAGCTTCCAAAAACCTCAGCTCTCCTACCACTCAATGATGGTGGAATTGGCAATGTGCCGAATAAAGAATTCCATGCCACCTGGCAGAGACTCGAGGACACTCGATGCCTTTGGGTGTCGATACTTCGAAGCATGCATGTTGGCCTCCACAATAAACTCTTACATGCTGTTCATAGGCATGCTTCTGAAGGATGTTGCCAAGGATTTGGAAACTTTCACCCCCCTGCTTCCTGAGGAAAAGCAGAGTGCATTCCAGACACTCATCAGGCAAGCCAAAATACTTCTAAGTTTCTTACCAAGGCCTCTTTTGATGCCTTCGAATCAACAAGCAGAGCTTCAGCAGTCTGCATTGGGACTCACAGAATGGCCTGATTACAGGCATCAGATCTCAAGTAATGGGTCCAAGATAAACTGGCCAATATCACATGTACTGGAGAAAACCTTTTTGGCAAAGATTGGAAGGAAAAAGCAGGAGAGATTGAGACGATCTCACCTTAAAACGCCTTTCCAGGAAAACAGCTGACCCATCTAAGAGGAATGCTCTTTCCAAGAAATCTTTCTGTTCTTAAAAGAACAGATATTATCCTTCTTACCCGCCTTTTGCGTCCTATCAACCTCTGCATCCTCAGCAGAGACAGCAGGGCCCTCACCAACCCAAGAAGCCCAAGGCTCCTAAACCTCAACCAGCTGCACAGGCACAACCTATGCCTGGTTTTTGACTCCTTACTAGAGAGCATTGCCAGTCTGCCTCTAGAGCAGGGGTGTCAAACTCAAATACACAGTGGGCCAAAATGTAAAACTTGAACAAAGTCGCGGGCCAGCATTGAACAAATGAACCTTTTAATATGGACCCAAACAAGATTTGCTTTAACATTGAATATGAAGCAACACTTATTACTATACAATTTATAACTTAATAGTTCAGATATGCAAAAACAAATTTCAAATAAAAAAAACATCAATGACATTCATTTATTAAATAAGATTTAAATAATAATAAATAATAATTTTTAAAATAAAATAACAATAATAAAATTAATCAACCATTCAAGCCCATGTCTTGGAGTAGCAAGAAAAAGTGCATAAAGAAAACGTTAATTATTGCTCAGTTTGCTGCACACTGATCTAATCTGATGTGCCCAAGCCAGATACCTGGCATCTCTTCTTGGATGATAGTTCATCAATGTCTGGGCTCAGGCTTTGAGCTGAGGAAATCCTCAGTATCGAGCGAAGGTGTTCAACAGTCAGACGTCTCCTGTGAGATGTTTTGGTCATCTTCATCGAGGAGAAAAGTTGCTCACATAGATAAGTGCTGCCGAACATGGAGAGCATCTGAGCAGCTTGGGTGCGGAGCTGAGGCATTGTGTCAGGGATGAACTGTGGAAACTGGGCGGCGCCCACAGCATCATACTTTGATTTCAGCGTGTCATTACACTGGAGTTCAATTAGCTCCATTTGGAGGTTGGTTGGTGCGTTTTCCACATTAACTGCAAAGGGATTACTGAGCAGTTCAAACCTACATTTCTGGACATCAAAGTCGGCAAATCACCGGCTAAACTCAGCGCAGAGTACACTGAGTTTTTCAGCAAACTGTGCGCATGGGAACAAGTTGGTAAAGAACTGCGTTTTCATGGTTTGGCAGCAGGGAAAATGGCCAAGATTTCCTTGCAGCATCTGATTCTCCCACAGGCACAGTTTAGTTTTAAAAGCCCTCACTGCAGCGTACATGTCTGTGATGATGCGCCCCCGCCCCTGAAGCTGCAGGTTCAGCGCATCGAGATGGCTCGAGATGTCACACAGAAAGGCCAGCTCACACAGAAACTTTTTCTCCCGAAGCTCTGCTGTGTCCTTCCCTTTGCTTTCCAGAAACTGACATATTTCCTCATGCAGCTCAAAACATCTATTCAGTACTTTTCCTCGGCTTAACCATCTCACCTCTGTGTGATACGGCACGTCTGCGTATTCCGAACCACACTCCTCCAGAAAAGACTTAAACTGGCGGTGATTCAGACCTTTGGCTCTTATAAAGTTAACTACTTGTGTTACTGTGGTCATAACATGTTCCATCTTTAGGGCTTTGCCACACAATGATTCCTGATGTATGATGCAGTGATAAACAGTTAGTTCACCTGCACAGTTCTCTTCCTGCATCTTCTCCCGGACCCTGCCCACCAGTCCACTTGTTTTACCGCACATCGCTGGCGCACCATCTGTCGTTAATCTCACGAGTTTATCCCACGGCAGCTTTATTTCAGTTACGCATTTGGAAACCTCCTCAAAAATTTCCTTTCCTGTGGTTGTGCCATGCATTGATTTGAATCCCAATAGCTCCTCCGTAACACACATATTTGAGTCCACTCCACGGATGAAGACTGACAGCTGAGCAGTATCAGATGCATCGCTGCTCTCATCCACAGCAAGGGAGAATGCAACGAAATCTTTTCCCTTTTCCAAAGGCTGGTCATACAGATTGGTGGCAAGATCACATGTGCGATAAGCTACTGTGTTTCTGCTCAGGCTCACGTTTGAAAAGGCTTGCTTTTTCTCTGGGCACACGATGTCACAAACTTTCAACATGCACTTTTTCACAAACTCTCCCTCATTAAAGGGCCGGGCTGATTTTGCAATCTCTGCTGCCACAATATAACTAGCCTTTACAGCAGCCTCACTTTGTGATGTGGCTTTTTTGAACATATTCTGTTGTGAAACCAAACTTCTTTTCATCTCCTCCACTTTCTGGCTCCTTTGAGTCATGTCCAGGTCCTTGTACTTGTCATGGTGTTTTGTTTCATAGTGTCGTCGAATGTTATACTCCTTAGTTATAGCCACGTTGACTCCACAAATCAGACAAACAGGTCTGTCTTTTACATATGTAAACAAATATTCTGTCTCCCACCTGTCCAGAAAGTTCCTGTTGTCTGCCTTTCTTTTTGCCATTTTTGGGAAGGGGTTCCACAGTGACAGTTGTAGCTTGAGATCGCTATGACTTCTGTCACACAGGAGAGGGCGTTTCTGGGACCTGTCCTGATTGACGCGCCAAAACAACAGCAAGGCATTATGGGATTTGTAGTATTAGCGATGAATGAATGCGCTGTATAATACCGGCGGGCTAGCTCTAGTAGTCATTTGGTATAGCCTCGCGGGTCAAATATAATTACACTACGGGCCAAATTTGGCCCGCGGGCCAGAGTTTGACACCTATGCTCTAGAGAGTCCCCAGCCCCTCTACATAGCAGGCAGACTTTGTCACTATGCCCACAGGTGGCACCTCATAACATCAGAGCAGTGGACACTCCAGATTGTCCAAATGGGTTATCAGCTTCACTTTGAAACCTTACCCCCCACCTTCTTCACAGGAGATTATCCCACACAACCACTTCAAAGCACTCTCTTAAAAGAAGAGGTGACCACACTGTTATCCCAACATTTCATAATAGGGGTTCATCCTCCTCAAGAAAGGATGGGCTTCTACTCTCATATTTTCTCATTCCAAAGAAAACAGGAGGATTCCGGCCCATTTTGGATCTCAGAGACCTAAACAAGTTCATGGACCAAAAATAATTCAAAATGATTTCTCTAGGAATACTTCTACATACCTCCAAAGACACAATATTCTCTAGATCTAAAAGAAATGTACACACATTTACTGATCCATCCCTTGCACAGACAGTACCTGCGCTTCATGTTTCAAGGAAACCATTAGCAATACCCAGTTCTCCCCTTTGGTTTAGCATCTGCCCCAAGAGTCTTCACAAAATGCATGGCAGTCATCATTGCCTACCCATGCACCTTGGGAGTATTTCTCTTCCCTTACTTAGATGATTGGCTGATCAGAGGAGACTCCCCTCAAGAGGTAAAACTCTCCCTTCATCACACCATCATGGTGCTCCAACACCTGGGATTGTCATAAACTTCTCAAAGACTCACCTCACTCCAACCCAATGACTGGAGTTCATTGGAGTGCTCTTAGACACTCAAAAGGCCCGAGCTTTCCTCCCACAGGGTTGCTGTGCCCACCTCATCGAGTTGGGAAAAGGGGTACAAAAGCAAATTTGAGTAACAGCTCAAGAGATGCTACAACTATCAGGACACATGGCCTCCACGGTCCATGTCATCCCCTATGCTCGATTACATATGCAACATGTGCAATGGACTCTGTCTTCTTAATGGACACAAGCAAAGGGGCATCTCAGAGACAAGATCCACATCATCCCTCAGCTGATTAAATCCTTTCACTTGTGGTGCTCCCAAGAAAACCTATGGTCCTTTGTCATCTCTCACCGCATTCACTTCAGAGCAGTGTACCTCTTGGGCGAACTCAATGTCCTTGTGGAGAGGCTAAGCCATATCCTTCATCCAAATGAACAAACCTTGCTTCGGGAGACAACAGCTCGGATCTTCCAAGTGTGGGAAACTCCACTCATAGATCTGTTTGCCACTTCGCAAACCACACAGCTTCCACTCTTTTGCTCCAGAGTTCCATCACTGCACCAACAGACCCCGGATGCTTTACTTCTCTATTGGGGACAAGGAAAGCTCTACGCATTCCCTCCCATCCCCTTGATATCCAAGATGCTGTTCAAGCTACAAGCCCACAGGGGCTCGATAATTCTCATAGCCCCCTTCTGGCCCTGCCAACCATGTTTTCCTCTGAATCTATGCAAGGCGAAGAAGCAGCCACTGAACCTCGGATGTGCACCTGACCTCCTTTCTCTAGACCATGGTACGCTACTCCATCCCAATCTTCACATCCTATGCCTGACAGCTTAGCTACTGAAGGGCTAGTGCTTGCCAACCTTGACCTACCACAGGCGGTCAAAGATGTCCTTGCATCTCATAAGGATTCCATTTGGTGATCTTATGCCTTCAAATGGGGTAGATTTGCCCTCTGGTGCTCCCCAAAGGATATTAACCACTTTTTTTTTTTGCCTGGTGGAGTCGCTTCTACAATATCTCCTCCACTTATCATTAACAGGTCTTAAAACTAACTCAGTGAAAGTTCACTTTAGTGCCATTGTGGCCTCTCATAGACCAGTGGATGGACAGCCTATCTCGTCACACCCCTTAGTAGCACACTTCATGCGGGATCTCCTGCCGTCCAAGCCACCCATTAGGCCACCTCCAGTGGCCTAGATCTGAATGTGGTTCTGGTGCAACCTCTAAAGCAACCTTTCAAACCTTAACCACCACTTCACTAAAGTTCCTATCTTGGAAGGTCATTTTCCTTATTTCCCTCATTTCAGCTTGCTGCATCAGTGAGCTGCAAGCTGTAGTGGCGGATCAGCCCCTATACTCATTTCCACCACAACAAGATGGTTCTCCGTACCCATCCACACTTTCTTCCAATGGTGATTTCTCCTTTCTGTCTAAATCAGTCGGTAATCCTTCCGATTTTCTTCCCTAGACCACATTCGTTTCAGGCTGAAGCAGCACTATAGACTGCAAGTGAGCGCTGGCCTGCTACTTGGATAGAACTAAAGATCACAGAAGATCCTCTGAACTATTCATTCTCTGGGAACAAGCAGGAGGTCAGTCCTCACATATAGGTGACTTTGGCGCCGACGGAGCCCTCGTGCAGAGAAAATTCCCAGCTTTCTAAGAAAGCCTTTGGGAATTGCATCACGCATATGCGGTCCCCTTTCCACCCAAGGGTGCCATCTTGCTCAGTCTCCTTTTTTCCGCAGAGCCCTCCAGATGTTGTCCTCGTGTCACCGCGAAAAAAGTGCCCGGTGTTCAACGTATACATGCAGCCCATCTGCACCCTTATCCGATCATTCAGCGTCGACTGCTTGATATATGCCGATGACATACTGCTTTACATGCCATTCTCAACTGACCAGCCAGACCTCTCCCCACTGACAAGTTGTTTTGACGCCGTAGCCAACTGGCTTCAGTCTCAAAACCTTTGAATACAGCACAAGAAGACAGAAGTCCTCTTCATCACGAGGAACCACAACTTCACCCCTCCAGCCTCCTTAAAGTTCAAGGATGCGGAGTCACACTAGATCAACACCTTGACATGAAGGCCCACATAAGCAACACAGTAAGATCAGTCTACCACAAGATTCGGACAGGCACCTACGCCCCTTGCTTGAGCCCAATGACTTCTGGACAATATATCAATCACTGGTGATCCTGCATTTCGATTACACAAATGCAATTCTACAAGGGCTCCCGCAATCCACCCTGAATCTACTCCAGCTCGCAATGAACACCGCTGCCAGAGTTCTACACGGTGCCTCTAGGAAGGATCATGTGACACCCATCCTGAGACATCTACACTGGCTCCCCATCCAGGGCAGAATCTCGTTTAAATCCCTATTACTGACCTTCAAGGCCATCAACAAGGTCTCCTCCACCTCTCTCAAGGAGCTTATCCATCTGACCCCCTCTAATAGATCCAGAAGAACCACAACAGGCAATACCCTGGTAATACCAAAGGAAATAACACAATGCACCCAGGCAATGACAAACAGGGCATTTAAGTTCTATGCGCCTAGATGCTGAAATGCCCTACCACCCAACATACGCGCAATCTCCTACCTGGCCCATTTTAGAAAGGCATTGAAGCATCACCTTTTCCTCAAACACTATTCGGATGACAGCGCACAAACATCCACCCCTCCCCCATGCACACCACACTAAAACACACGGCAAGTGATGTGGCATCCATACCCATGGGCGCCATCTTCAACTATGCTTACTTGGAGATTACATCATGTATATATCCCTACCCTGGTAAAGCGGAGACAGCCTTGATTATACACTCCTTTTAAACAGCAGCATGTAAATACACTCTGTGAATAAATGTATATAAGCTTTGTAAATAGTTACCCCAGCGTTGTCCAAGTTATAGTACCTGTTTCTATGTAAATACAGCGCAGCCCAGCCTGCAATGTATAATCTACTGTTGTATGTAAACCGCACTGATATTAAATAGCGCGGTATAGAAGAAACATAAAATAAATAAATAAATAAGAAATGTATTATTTTTTCTTACTGGATCAACACAGTTCCTCTTCCCACCTTCGGCTCGGTACATCAATATCAAGTCCATTTGACTTTTTCAGTTTTTGTCGTTCTTGACTAGCGTTTGTGCTCTTTTTTTTCTTTTTCACTGGCAGCCTGAGGCTTCGACCTTGCAGGGGCCCTTTTTCCCCCGATGGCTGCCAGTGGGTTCAAAAAATGTGATCGGTGCACGAAACTAATGTCCCTCACTGATATACATGACTGCTGGAAAATGTCCTCGAAGGCCCTGAGGAGCCACCAGCAGCAGCATGATAGGATTTTTGTTGAGTCCGTGCCTTCGTGAGCCCGGACCTCGTCTGAGGCACTGTTCCCTCTAAGCTGTGTGCGTGTGCGCGCGCACACACCTCGCCGAGCGAGTGCATATACTTTACAACAGAGCGCACAAAAATTACAGCTCTTATTCTGATAGAAAACAACACAGACATCTTAAAATTTAAAAGTTATGATTGTAATTACTAGAAATTTCCTGCTTCATTTAGTAATCGTCTATTTTCATTTAATTTGATTAAAATCAGTGTGGTGTACATACTGTATTCTGACGTGTAGTCAAATTTTAAAGTATATAACTCCGAGTGTTGTTATGTGGTGCACAAAAATTTAACCTTCCTTCAAAAGCTGCACACAGCTGATATTTTATGCGCACACAGCCTACAGAAAATTAGAGGGAACATTGGTCTGAGGCCTCTACATCTCGGGGGGAGCACTCTGAGTCCGAGCATCATAGAGGTTCCTCAGAGAGGGGGTCTCCTTCGCGGGAACACCGGAGGAAGAAAAAATCCTCGAAGGCAGCCTCAGTGGATGGCTCCGAACGGCCAGGTCCCACCCGGGATTGGTCGTGGAGTCCCGAGCACTGGCTCGAATCCTCGGAGATGGAGCGCCCAACGAAGTTCCTCGAAGGGATGCAGAACAGCTGAGGCAAGTACCAGTTCTTGTCGTGGACTCCCCTCCGGGGGAACTGGCATTGGCCCAACGGCATCAGGACCCGACCTCGGGGCTGCAGAGCCTTCTGAGCTCGCTCAGAATGGTGGCCCTGGAGCGCAGCATGTCTGCCTTCATGGAGCAGCAGCGGGCATTGATAGCTGGCCTTACCGGTCCATCTGCCCCGACCACCGGGCTACCAACGTCCAAGTCGACCCCGGAGGCCGAGTCAATCCTCGAGACCATATGCTCTCGAGTCGATCCTCAGTCGAGGTTTCCCTCGACCTCCCATTCGAGGCCAAGGTCATCGACACCGGTTCCACCGGCGTTGGGGCAGTCAAGACCAGGGCCCTCGAGTCCGGAGCCCCTCGAGTCCTCTTCAGAGGCTTCAGGGTGGGAGACAAAGGAGGAAGAGTCCCCGGACTCCCGCCGGCACAGGGACGTCCCATCCGATTCCCCAGTGTCCGAGCCTCAGAGAAGGTCTCCCCAAGGACACTAGGTTCTTGGACTTCGGGAGGGACATGTTAAAGGCTTTGGCATTCCCCGCGGAGTCCAAGGAGGAGCTTGAGATCCTCCAGTATGACTCTCCCCCTCGGGAGGCCCTTACTGTACCCATGCCTCCGATCCTGGAGAGACGTATGCTTCGCATGTGGGAGACACCGACGTTGGCATCGGTGGTTAGCAGGCGGATCGATTCCTTCTATCGAGTCCGTAAGAGCCCTGGGTTTCAGAAAGCACAATTGCCGCACAACTCCATGGTTGTGGAATCGGCAATGCGCAGGCTGAAGAGCCAGAAGATGCACTCCTCGGTGCCTCCTGGTAGGGAGGCCCGCAACTTGGACGCCCTCGGCAGGAAGTGCTTCCAGGGATCTATGCTGACAGGTTGGATCCAGGCATACCAGCCGTACATGGGCATGTACCTAAGGGACCTGGCGAAGGAACTCGCCGGGTTCTCGGCTGGACTCTCCGAGGAACCTCTGCAGCACTTCAAGAGTCTGTCCACCGGGGTCCGTGAGTGCTCAAAGTTCATGACTTGAGCGGCCTATGATGGCTTTGAGTCGGCGGCCTGGGTAACTGCAGCAGGCATCTGTGTACGCCGCCAGGCTTTGCTACAGTCGTCTGACCTCGAGCAATGGGTTCAGGACAAGTTGGTTGATGTCCTCTGCCAGGGAGAGAACCTCTTTGGCAAGCTCATGACCGACAAGGCTGCTAAGATTGAGTCCGAGTACATGACCAGGACATGACTCTCAAAGAAAACTTCTGCCCCTTCCAAAAAGAAGGGCTTGGGTAAAAAGCCCTTTTACTCGAGGAAGGGTACTGCTTACCGAAGCTACCCCTCTTTTCAATCCTCCCCGGCTCCCCAACAGGGGCAGCAGGCCAAGGGACAGGGGCATGGCCCGCGTAAACAGAAAGCCCCCAAACCCCAGGCACCGGCTCCGGCTCAGCCTGGTAGTGGCTTTTGACTTTTCCAGCATAGCCCCTCTCACCACAGGAGGAAGGCAATGTACAGGAGGAAGGCTAACTCTGTATGCCCACAGGTGGGCAGCCAGCACCACTGATTACTGGGTACTGCAGAGTCCATCAAGGCTATCTCCTTCATTTAACCCAGGTGCTTCCTCCTTATTTTCCAGGAGAGCCTCTCGGGTTTCCTCTTCACCAGGACCTTCTTCTGAAGGGGTTAGCAGGTCTTCTCGAGGATCAGGTGGTAGAACTGGTGCCCTACCACCTGCAGGGAAAGGGCTTCTACTCCAGGTACTTTCTGGTACCAAAAAAGACAGGAGGCCTCAGACCCATCCTCCACCTGCGAAACCTCAATAAATTCCTAGTGAGGGAGAAGTTCAAGAAGCTCTCCCTTGGAATATTGCTGCCTTACCTCCACCAAGGAGATTGGCTATGCTCCTTAGACCTAAAGGATGCATAGCCTTGTCCTCTGGTTGTCCCCCCCACCCTCCATGAACACCCCTTCCTTTGTCTGTCCCACTTCCATTTTCCTTTTCCTCTTTCCGCCCCCTGCCCTTTACCCTCCTGCCTCTCCTGGGCTCTTTTCCCTCTTTCATTCTTTTTCTCCACCCTTTTCTATCCTGTTAATTTTGGCGTTCTTTTCTACCTTTATTTTCAGTAGCCTATTTTTGTATTGTACACCGCCCTGATGCTTCGGCCTGGGCGGTTTATCAAATTGTGCAAATAAAGATAAAGAAAGATAAAGATATACACACATCCTGATGCACCCAGACCACAGGCAATATCTATGCTTTGTGGTGGGAGGCAATCACTACCAGTACAGGGTATTCACAAAATGCCTGGCGGTAGTGGCTGCCTTCCTCAGACTGCAAGGAATTTTCATCTTCCTCAGCCATGGAGGTCCACCAGGTAAGCACCTCGGGTTTATGATAAATTATCCCAAGTCCAGCCTAGTGCTCACTCAACATCTGGAGTTCATAGGCGCAGGACTAGATACTCTACAGGCAAGGGCCTACCTGCCAACAGACAGGGCAAACAGGCTTATGGCCCTGGCAAGGCAAATAAGTCACCGATCTCAGATATCAGCAAGGCTCTTTCTGCGCCTCCTCGGGCACATGGCACATGTAACACCAGATGTCCGCCTCCACATGCGCACAGCTCAGTGGTGCCTCAGAGATTAGTGGACACAGGCCACAGGCTGCCTCAGAGACAGAATCAAAGTATCCAGGAGACTGGTGCAGTCCTTGGAGTGATGACTTCATCCATCACACTTGAAGGCGGGATTCCCTTCCAGACTCCTCGTCATACAAGGATTATAACCACGGATGCATCCTTGCTGGGCTGGGGGGCCCATTGCCAGGGTCTCTGTACTCAGGGTGTGTGGTCTCTGGACGAGAGCACGCAGTAAATCAATTTTCTGGAACTTCGTGCCATCCGGCTGGCTCTGCGAGTCTTCTGTCAGACTCTGGCCCACCAGCCGGTCTTGATACAGACGGACAATCAAGTAGCCATGTTCTATGTGAACAAACAAGGGGGCACGGGGTCCCGCCTACTGTGTCAAGAGACCCTGGATCTGTGCTCCTTTGCAGTCCAACATGGCATGCACATCAAAGCAGTGTACTTGCCAAGTCAGGACAAGTACTTAGCCAACAGACTAAGCAGGATCCTGCAGCCCAACGAGTGGCAGCTGGACAAGGGAGTAGTCCAATGGCTTTTTCAGACCTGGGGACAGCCAGTAGTGGATATGTTCGCAAGTCCACAAAATCACCAGTTGCCCCACTTCTGCTCCAGGCAGCCACACCCAAACAGAGTAGCTGCTGATGCGTTTCTGATATCCTGGTCTGTGGGTCTTCTCGATGCGTTTCCCCCAACGCCTCTAGTGGCCAAAACTTTATTCAAGGTTCTCCAGGACAGGGCCTCAGTCATCCTGATAGCTCCCAGGTGGCCGAGACAACCCTGGTTTCTTCTTCTACTTCAGCTAGCAGTGGAGTCCCCCATTCCTTTGGGGTTCTTTCTGAACCTCCTGTCCAGGGAGGGGGGCAGTCTTCTGCACCCCAATCTCAGTTCCCTCAACCTGATGACATGGCTGCTGAAAGGGCTTGCACCACTCCTTCTTCCAAAAGATGTGGAAGAGGTCTTTATGGCCTCAAGGAGGCTATCAACTAGATGGACTTACGCATTCAAATGGCGTAGGTCTGGGTTGTGGTGTGAGAAACAGAAGGTGAACCCTTTCTCCTGCCAGGTTGCAGTGGTACTGCAATATTTTCTCCACCTTTCGGAGTTGGGCCTTCAGTCCAATTCCGTCAGAGTGCACCGCAGCACCCTTGCAGCAAACCACTTCACAGTGGAAGGGAAGCCTCTCTCCACCCATCCTTTGGTGGCTAGGTTCTTGAGAGGCTTACTTCTTCTGAAGCTTCCGGTCTGCCCCCCGGCGACCGAGTGGGATTTGAATGTGGTTTTAGGGCAGCTTACTCAGCTGCCTTTTGAGCCGATGGCCACCTGCCATCTACGCTACCTTTCTTAGAAGGTAGTGTTCCTTATCGGTCCTACAGTTCAGTCCTCCACCACTGGGGTAGTGCACCTCCTCCTGCAACATGGAGACTGGACAAGTCAAACTTGTGACATCACCGGGTATATCCTGCTGGACTTCTCCCATGATCCCCCAGTGTGTCCAGTCTCCATGCAGCATGAGGACGTAGTGAGCCTAGGTGCTGGGCTCACTTGAGAAGCAGTTTAGGAGCAGTTAGTCAGGATTTGATTTACCTTGCATTTCTTTTGCCCTTCTTTAGGTGTAATCCTGTAAATTGAATTCATTTTCATTTAATTTCATTTACATTTACTTTATTTATTTTCACCTAGTCTGCCTTAGTGTAAAGGGGGGTTCTGTCCCTTTTCAAAGTTCACGCTGCCAGCTAGCCTCTCTGCTTGGGATTCTTCGGTCTCTGTGCCCAGTGATGATCTCTCCCCCAGGACTGTACGGGGGAGAGCTCTGTGGAACACCTGCATTTTGGCAGTGTCCATGCGGCAGATTCCCATCGCGGCGGGAGCCTCAGGCCGTTCGAGGTTCTTTAGCCGGTGGGCCGGGGCTCGCAGCGTCTGCTACTTCTGGTGGCGCGAGGCAGCAGCGTGTCTGGACAGCTCTTCACCCCGCAGCTACAGCGGGGTAACTGCTGCATCCCGACGCCACAAGGGAGTCTCTCGAGTCCACGTGGAGGGGCTCTGAGCTCTTGCCGCCTCTGTGGTGTTTGGTGCCAAGCGGGCCTGCTTCGGATTGGCGCCAAATTCTCGGCAGGGCTGAGGCCTCGTGGCGGAGAGCGGAGCAGCCCCGCGTTTGAGCAGACGACGCTGTTCCACGCGGCTACACCCAGATAAGGACTTCCTTTTGCTGTTACTTTTAATTTTAATTCTAATTTTAATTTCCTTTTAATTTCATGATAGTTTATAGTTCTTTGAATGCAATGTGATTGGTTTGGGTTTTACTTCTTGGGGGGTGCCTTTACCTTTGTCTGCATTCTGGCAGTTAGCGACGTCTGTCAGCAGCAGGTTTCCGTGCTAGGATTTGGCCATTCAGGGTCATCGGCGGCACAACCACCTACAAATTGAGCCCTTTCTGAAATTGTCATTTACATAAGGATGCTATTTCCATGTTTATACGCTTGGAAATTGTGCAGACAGCCTCTAAATGTCGTTATGCCATCTGCAAATTTGATCGCCATGCTTGCTGATCTCTTTTCCAGATCATTTCAGTGCAGTAGATGTTACCAGATGCCAGTTCCAGTGCAGATCCCGAGACATTCCACTATTTACGGGTCTCCTGTGAGAAAACTGGCCATTTAGTCCTATTGTGTTCCTGTTTTTGATCCATTTCCCATTCTATAATAGCACATCATCTCCTTCCTCAGGAGAAGTTCATAAGGGGCTTTGTCAAGTACCTTCTAAAACATCCAGATACATATCATTTGGCTTACTCACATGTTTATTAACCCTTTGAAAGGACAGCTTGGTGCTGCTTTTCAGAACAAGTTCTATCATTTAACTGGCACTGAACTCAGATTCATTGGTCTGTAGTTTCCAAGATCGCCTTTGAAGCTCTTTAAAAAAAAACCAAAAAAACCCATTTAGTGTTACATTAGTAACTCTTCAATCTTTAGAGATCATTAATACTAAAGTTATGATTGAGCCTGGCTGATATTATGAATGATCACTATTAGACAAAAATTAGCTAGGTTAAGACACTTTGATTTGGTTTTCTGCACTATGTTATCAGAGCGCAGCTTGACCATTTGGCGGGAACACTGCCCATCTGGGCCATCTGGGGAAAGGCCCCTGCTGGGGATCTTGAGAAGTGTTGCTGGATGGCACAGTCCGGGGCTTAGTGTTCCAGGGTCCTGGAAGGGTTGATAGCGGCAGTCAGGCCTCCCTGTCTTTGCTATGACGGTCACCTAGGTTCAAGCATCCTGTGTTTTGGGTGACAGGAGTGGGACACCTGGACATGTGGTGCTGGATGTTGGATAGGCTCATACTACTTAGGTGCACTCTCCTTGAGTGCGTCTGCATGTCCGTGTTCCGTCTGTGATCTCATGCTCAGGTGATTGTTGCAGCAATGACAGAGATCGCTTGGGATATCGTGAGCGGGGTTGTCATGGTGTTGCATGGGGTTGCCAATGCAAGACGGGGCCATCCTGAGGAGTTTGGGCCTCAGTCAGCAGCTTTCCCTTCAGTGGCCCGGCTGTCCAGGAGGCACCCCTCCAGATCCGCCGGTCCAGTTCTTCTCTGCCTCTTCTCAATGTGGGCAGGGGGGCTGGCAGATCTGGAAATTCACGTCCACTGCACGTGCTACTGTTTTGCCTCTGTCTTGGGGTTCTGGGGTCATATATTCCTAATCATTTGTTTGGTGGGGTGCTGCTGTCTGTTGTGCAAGACAAGGTGGTCAACAGTCGGAGGCTGTCGTCTATTCCCCTTACCCCTGAAGGTGCTCACAATTTAAGTTTTTTGTACCTGCGGAGGTGTATGTTGTTAAAGGCTAGCAGGTGCACCTGTGGGACCAGAATCCTCGGTTCTTCCGACCTTCCGTTGAGGTGCGCGTGTGGGGTTTACTCCCTTGGTCGGCTAGCAACTTGCTTCACCCATTGGGCCTTCCCTTTCCTCAAGGCATCGTTGCGTCCCACTTCTTCGTGGGGGCTCGCCGCAGGGCCTGGAGTTATGCTCCGCCGGTTCCAGCCAGGGCTGAGTCCTTGGGGGGAGGCTCCGATCCTAACGATACAGGGAGTGCTGGGATCCGTTCAACCAGGTTCTTTCGGGCCCAGCGTACGTCGTCTTTTGCTGGCCGGTTTAGGTCTTCGGGTCGTGGCGGTGCTCCGAGAAGACCAGTAGGCTGCACAGTGCTTGTCTTGGAGCAAGCGCAGGATATCTGTAGGTTCATATTCAAAGCCGTCCGGTTACATGTCCCTCCATTGTGGAATGCTGTACTAGTAGGCATACTTCATATGCTGGGCTTACAAGTTGGCTTCCGCGCTGCTCGGCATCAGCCAAGGTGACTGCCGGTTTAGGCTGTGGAGTCAGCCTGGAGGAGGGGCCTTGCGTTCTCTGGACAATGCCCTGTTCGGTTGTGTGCCTTGTGGCCCTTATGGAGTTGTAAAAAGGAAAAAAAAAAAAAAAAAGAATAATCAAACAGGAAAGCCTTCCTAATTGTCCCCACTTCTTTTTTATAAGGTTCTGTCCCTTTCTTCCGGGAGCTTGGCCGGAGCGTGGTTAGACTCAGCTACATTTTGGGGATCCTTTATGTACAAGGCATTTTAGTGTACGCAGCACGCCCAGAGTTCCATCGTCTGACTGGAACGGTACGCGGTACGTCAGCCGTGGCAGGCGTTCACAGACACGGTAGCGGATCGAGCGCTGTAGGTGCTGTCTGAGATCTCCGGGATGGTGGCCTATTTTGATCGGCAGGGTGGAGTCGGTCAGGTGGTCAGGGTGGCCCGAGCGAAGGGACAGCGTGCACGGTTGAAGCCTTGGCGGCCTGCGTTTCGGTGGGGACACTGTGGTGGCGAATGTCCTTAGTGGGGTCCGAGTGTTTGCCGGAGGAGTGAGATTGCATCAGGCGGTGTGCGCGCCGCGTGTGCTCAGATGCGGTCAGCCCATATTGGATCTCATGGCGACCTGTCAGTCTGCGGCGACGGGTCGATGTTTAGCAGAGGACATATGAGGCTACTGGATAGCGTCGACGCATTGGTACGGGGCCGTGGCCCGGTCCATTCTATGCCTTTCAGAGGTCATTGTGAAAATGGCCGACTGGGGCTGGTTGCTAAGATATGTGCTCTTCATTAGTCAGTGGGGACCATTACCAGTGTATTCTGCAACATTTGCGTGAGCTTGCATAATCTTTACTTGCAGCCAATCAAAATAACTGTCCAAAACCAGTTGATGCAGTCACTACTTAAATTTGCCTCGCTTGACAGTAAAACAAAAAAAAACAAAAAAAGACATATTTATTTTATACCGATAGGTCACTCACAGCATATTTGGCGATTCCTCGTCCTGGTGTTAATCATGCAGATAATTTCTGCTCTAGTTGTGGTGATGTGACTTTTACATCACAAAAATGGCATATGACTGTGGCGGTTCAGAAAGCCTACAATTTATATTTTGGCTGCAGAATAAAAGATCAGGATAAAAGCTAGGCGCCACACATATGCTGCAATACATGTGTAGCAGATCTCAGGCTGTGGATGGATGGGAAAAGACCATCAAAGTCTTTTGCGGTTCCAATGATCTGGAGAGGGCCCATGGATCACGTCGGCAATTGCTACTTCTGCATGGTTCCTCCAATTCTAGAGGGCAAATCCAGGTGATGTAAGTGGTTGGCCTACTGGCATTGCGTCGTGGGTGTGGCTACCAGAGTCTCCTTTCTTTGTTGTCACACCATGTAAGACTCCACATCTTCTGAAACAACGCTGGACTCTGGGGCACTTGACACCCTCTTATATGCCCTTGGTGGATCACGCTTGGTTTATTGCAACTCATTGCTTAGCTGCATTCCACATTCTCAATTAAAAAGACTCGAACTGGTCCAGGACATAGCTGTAGAGCTACTTTGTGTTGCAAAGAATAAAGCCCTTAAGAGGTGTGACAAATAGGGTGTTTGACGCTGGTGGTTTTTTTCCATTTCCCTCTTTTTGCTTCCCACCTCTGTCTGGATGGACCTCGGTTCCGTTCTCCCTCGTGGAATCCGGCTGTGCCTGTTTAGTTGTCGGTTTGGGACTTACGCAAGAACACTTTGCTTGTAACCTGCGTTCCTTGGACCTTAGGTGAGGTTCCGTCGCTTTCTGGGAGGTCTCTTCGCTGCCTGTCCCTCCGTGGAGGCGGGTTCTGCGGGAGAGCAGCGGTTGCTAACACTTGATACCCTGGTGAGGTCGAGAGCCAAGGGGGAGCTCAAGCGGATTTTTCAGGCGGAGCTCCGGTAGCCTTCTCAGTAGGTCTGTTTCTAGGGCGTTCAGTGTGTTTGCGATGGCGAGTTTGTCTTTCTGAAGCACTAGCGCTGCTTGGGGCAGAGTTCTGTGCTGTTTTCACCAGTGAAGAGGATCCAAGTGGGCTCTCGGTCGTGTCTTCCTGGTTGACTTACCGCCTGTCGACGTGAGGAGCGGGCTGGGGTCGGTGCCTGCTCTGTTCGTTTAGGGGCCGAGCCGACTGGATAGGTCCCTCCCAATGATTACTGCTCTGGTACATCCCAGTGGTGGAGGACTGAACTGTAGGACCGATAAGGAAATGGAAATTACACTTACCTGGTAATTGATGTTCCTTGAGGGAGTACAGTTCAGTCCTCATTCCCGCCCGGGGATGGATGTTTCAGGCGCGAGGCGTCAGTTCCGAGTATGCTTTCGGATCCTAGAGTCGGCAACGGGCTCTGATTGGCAGGTAATCGCGAGAGCAACCTTTTCTGCCAATACTCTTCCTTAGTTCTCCTTCCTTCTAGCTCTCTGTCTTCCGCTGTTTGGTGCGCAGGGGGACAGGGGCACGGAGGAGGGTGTTTTCGGCCTTTCTTTTTGGGGCCCTGTGATTTTAAAGTTGAAGTTTGAGCATAGCTTTGTATTTAGTACTTTAACTGGTTGTTTGTTTGCTCCTTTGAGTCTGCTTTGACAGTAGGTCACTGGGGGATCATGGGAGAAGTCCAGCAGGATATACCCGGTGATGTCACAAGTTTGACTTGTCCAGTCTCCATGTTGCAGGAGGAGGTGCACTACCCCAGTGGTGGAGGACTGAACTGTACTCCCTCAAGGAACATCAATTACCAGGTAAGTGTAATTTCCATTTCTTAGCTGCACTCACATCGGCTCAACGAGTGAGTGAGCTGCAGGCCCTGGTGTCCGACAGGCCTTATAAAGGTTCTATAGGAACAGGGTGGTGCTACACACACATTCCAAGTTCCTGCCAAAAGTGGTCTCTTCGTTCCACCTCAATCAGGAAGTGATGCTGCCCACCTTCTTTCCCAGGCCCCATGCCAGTCGGGCAGAGGCAGTTCTGCATACCCTGGACTGCAAGAGGTTGTTGGCCTTCTATCTGCAGTGTATGCAGAGCCATCAGAGGACTTCTCAGCTCTTCGTATCCTATGACCCCAGTAAGCTGGGGATGGCTGTTTTGAAACATATGCTGTCCACCTGGGTGGCAGACTGCATTGCCTGGGCATACAGGGCAGCCGAGCTTCCGTTGGAGAGTCGTGTCACGGCCCACCTGGTAAGGGCCATGGCTGCATCAGTGGCTCACTTCCGCTCTGTTGGGTCGCCACCTGGTCTTTGGGTCAGACTTTTGCAACCCATTACTGCCTGGATAGGGAGTCCCAACGGGACAGTGCTTTCGACCAGACTGTACTCTGTAACCTATTCGAGGTCTAGGCAACTCCTGCCCTCCGACCCTTCTGTGTCAGGCTACCGGAGATTCCTATTGTGGCTGCTTGCAGCTCTCATAGAGGGAGCCTATTTTTCAGCTGTGGGTTCTCGTTAGCCTATAGCTGGGGAGTCCCATATGTGAGGACTGACTTCTTGCTTGTTCCCGGAGAAAGCATAGTTACTCACCTGTAACAGGTGTTCTCCGGGGACAGCAGGAATCAGTTCTCACGACCCTCCCTCCTCCCCTTGGAGTTGCAGTCCTATTATTATTATATTTTTTTCTTTTTTGCCGTTTTTTTAGCTATGTCATTTGACTGAGCAAGATGGCACCCTTGGGCGGGAAAGGGACTGCGTATGCGTGATGCAATTCCCAAAGGCTTTCTTAGAAAGCTGGGGATTTGCTCCGCACGAGGGCTCTGTCACCGCCGACGTCACCCATATGTGAGGACTGATTCCTGCTGTCCCCAGAGAACACCTGTTACAGGTGAGTAACTACGCTTTTCCTTTGATCCTGGTCAGCTAGGTCTACTGGTGATAAAATGTACTCTATCTAGATGGATAGCAGATTGCATTTCTTTTGCTTATGCACAAGCAGGACTGTCCTTGGAGGGTCATGTCACTGCTCATAAAGTGTAAGCAATGACAAACTCCATAGCCAGTCTCCATTCAATAGCCATTGAGGACATCTGCCAGGCAGCTATCTGGTCCTCCATTCATACTTTTTCTGCATACTGCTGTCTGGACAGAGACTCCTGTTGGGACACTGTCTTTGGCCAAGCAACTCTTTGGGATTTAAACTCAACTCCCACCCTCCGTCCCAGACGTCTACAAGATACTAGACTACCACTGGGGAGTATTGCCACCTGAAAGCAAGTACAATGGCCTACAATCATTCCAGACTCTTTGGCTACAGGTTTTTTCCTCTTAGAGATCACACTACTCTCCCTGCACCTCCCCCCTTACCAGTTTGGTACCTGGGAGCTAGTGAGTCCCATATGTGAAGAATGCATTCTTGCTTGTTTTGGAGATAGTGTAGTTACTCACCTGTAACAGGTGATCTCTGGGAACAGCAGGAATCAGTCTTCATAACCTGCCTTCCTCCCCTAGGAGTTGTAGGGTTCTTTTATTTATTTAGCTGTGCTTATATACTGCTTTTTCACCGGGTCAAAGCGGTTTACAGATATATGCTAACATGAACTATTTATTCCCTTGTCCCCAAAGGGCTCACAATCTAAGTGTACCTGAGGCAATAGAGGATTAAGTGGCTTGCTCAAGGCCACAAGGAGTGGCCATGGGACTAGAGACACCAGTCCCTCCGGCCTGAGGTTCCTTGTCCCTATGTGGGAATTGAACCCCTGGCCCTCCAGCCTGAGGTAACCTGTCCCAACCACTGAGCCACTCCTCCCCCTTTATTTTATTTCTTCCTCTCAGCTACAAACTCAACTGAGGAGAGGAGTTGGGAAGGCGGGAAGGCAGGCACACAGGTGAAGTGGAGTGTTTCCCGACTTCCATGACTGATTAATCAAGCATACTACTTAGGAATATGCTCAAGAATCTGCATGCCTAACCACCTGGGTGCTAGAGTAACTAGAGTTTTTCATCTATTATCCCAAGTTGAACCTCAGCCCATCCTACCAACTGGAATTCATTGGAGCCCTGCTAGACACAACTCGAACAAAAGTCTTCCTTCCTCATGACAGGCTCACCTGACTGGTGACTATAGTAAAAGGCATACAACATAGTCAGCAGGCATCAGCAAAAGACATTTTGAGAATATTGGGCTACATGGCACATCCAACATGAGACCAGCTCAGTGGACCCTAAGCACATAGTGGGTGTAGTCCACTCACACACTCAAGGACTTCATCTCTGTCACTCTTCATCTCTGGGACTCCCTTTCCTGGTGGACGGATCATTCCAATCTGGTGAAAGATCTTCCCTTCTAAATGTCCCCTTACCAGAGGTTGCTGATGACAGAGACATCCAAGCCTGGCTTGGGAGCACATGTAGAAGGGTTCAATACCCACGGCATTCATAGAGAAATTAAATCCATCTCTGTGCAGCCTTTAGTTGTTCGCTTCATGTGGAGCTTGCTTCTTACTAAGCCTCCAATAAAATCTCCCACAGTGTCTTAGGACCTCAACATGGTTCTAATTCAGCTGATAAAAGCTCTTTTTTGAGCTGCTACATGCAGTGCACTGAAGTACTTGACTAGGAAGGTCTTATTTTTGGTGTCTGTTACTTCAGCATGCAGAATTAATGAGCTCCAGGCTTCAGTAGTGGATGCACCAATCACAAAATTTGTCAGCAATTTGTGGGGAGCCAAAGAGTGAGGAAAGAGGAAGGATGAAGAATGAAAGGGTCATTGATGGTAGATTTGGTGAATGCTAAAGGGCTTAATCTGACAAGAAAAAGGCAACGGTTGTTCAAGGATCTTAACCGCCTAAAATAGGATATAACATTCGTTCAAGAGACCATTTGCATAGAATGGATCATGCTCTTTTAAAGGGCAAAAATTATCAGCAGGCATAAAGAAGGGGAGGTGGTAAGGCAGGGGGACTGGCTATTCTGATTAGGAACACTTTAGCACTGAAAGTTGTGGGGGGGGGGGGGGGTTTAGGGATGTGGAAGGGAAGTATGTACCATTAAAGGGGCTGATTTAGGGGGAGAAATTATTATTAGTGGGGTTATGTGCTCCAAATCAGGGGCGAGAGGAGTTCTTTGAGAAACTGGATGTCAAGCTATCGAGGTCTGTAAATGGCAAAGTAGTAGTGGGGGGATTTAAATTTAGCTTTGGAACCATATTTGGATAGATCAGGAGGGAGCAGGGGGATAGATAAGGGGCATAGAAATAAACTGACGGAGTTGATGGAGCTATGGCAATTTATGGCTTACTGGCATGTACAGCATCCAAGAGAGTGACAGTATTCTTTTTCTTCTCCAGCTCACCAGATGACCTCATATTGGTGGACAGGAATATGTAGACAGCAGTGGCGACAGCTGAGGTAGAGCCAATCTCATGGCCTCAGCATGGACTGTTGTGGACAGCTTTGAGAGGCTGAGGTATCAGAAGGGCCAAATTGTTTGGAGAATGGAGGGAGGAGGTGAAAGAATGGGCAGGAGTACAGAATAAGGGGCTATTGGATTTTCAGACACCCTTGCTCAGAAAGGGGGGGCTTAAGGCAAATTTTCAAAAACAGTGGGAGGCTGATTTGGGAAAGGAGTTGGAGTTGAAGAAATGGGAAAATCTTTTTCAGAAAGTGAGTAAATCTTCAATATCTAGTCTGACTACAGAGAATGGTTATAAGGTTATTTACAGATGTTATCTGACTCCGGTTAAACTGTGTAAGCTAGTATCGGGCTATACTGCCAGGTGTTAGCAAGAGTGTAGGGCAGATGGAGACTATTTGCATATGTGGTGGCACTGTCCAAAAATAGATTTTTGGAAAGCAGTAGAGGGGGCAGTAAAAGAGGTGGTGAAAGGGGAGATAGATTAGAGTATAGAAGGAGTGTGGTTGAGATGGGGAGGGAAGGATTGGAAATGGGCTAAGGGCAAGTTGGTAAGAATGTGTGCTATTGTGGTGAGGTATGAGATTGCATTATATTGGGAACCTTTCTTTGTCTTTATCTTTATTTAAGCATTTTATATACCGCCCAGACACAAGTACCAGAGCGGTTTAAAATAAATAACAAATTTGCTGCAGAATCAAAGGGGAAAAGAAACGCCAATAATAAATAGGACAGGAAAAAGACAATGACACTTTTAGAAGAGAAAAAAAGAAAGGAAGGAGAGGAAGGGAACTGGTCTAGGATTGGGAGGGAAGGAGGGACATAGGGAGGTCAAAGGCAGTGTGGAAGAGGTGGGGGGGTTTAATGTTGTAAATTTTATTGATCAATAGCAATAAACACAAGACATGAACAATCTGAGGCAACTGACTTAAAAGTTCCATCAATAACCATCCTGGTTTCATAGAAAATACCAGCTCTGAGGAGTAAGGAATGAGATCAAAAATAAGCATAACAGCAGTAAAACCAAAGAGAAAATAATCCAGAAGAAACCCATACAACCCCTTCTCCCCATCTCAGTCAACACAAAGGCCTGAGAATTACCGGTGAAAGCCAGCCAGCCATGTCCTACCATTCACATGACCATTGAGACCCATTAAATACCACACACACTACCAACTACCTCCCACCCTGCCCACCCATCCCACCCCAGCCTTCTACCACACTGACTGAGGATGACAAAAAGAAAGAGAAGAGAGCAGAACCTTAAAGGATATTCGAGGGTCATAGAAACATACTAACAACAGGAAACTAGAGGGAACTGCAGAAGAGGTGACGGTCCCTAATAGAGCATGCACATCAACTCTCGTT
This sequence comes from Ichthyophis bannanicus, assembly GCA_033557465.1. Lineage (NCBI taxonomy): Eukaryota > Metazoa > Chordata > Amphibia > Gymnophiona > Ichthyophiidae > Ichthyophis > Ichthyophis bannanicus. The sequence goes on from CM066034.1 coordinate 554,467,056, forward strand.
ATGAAGAATCTGAGTCCATAGATCTTCACCACAAAAAGAACGACCACGGACCGCAGCAGTAAATTTATCCAGGTGATAAATCTCCCAAATTTCAGCCATCCATTCATTGAAGGAGGGAGCCCGAGATCTGTTCCAAAAATGAGCTATAACCGACCAAGCTGCAAGTAGGAGACAAGAGGAGATATGACTGGGATGTCCAGCAATCTGGCCAGGAGGTAAAAAGCCCAACATGCAAGACTATATTAAAAGTAAATTGCACCCTCAAGATGCATGTAATATACGTATGCACAGAGGACCAGAACTCTTGCAGATGAGGGCAAGACCACCACATATGTTCATAATCCCCTCTCCAACCGCATAATCTCCAATAAAGTGGATCATCAGCCCGATTCCACTGAAAGAGATCAATCGGGAGAACTGACATGTGGAACAAAATCCTTAATTGTGTGCTCACTAGGGACAGAGATATAGAGCAGGAATGGGAATAATGATAAACGTCATACCAAAAGTCCTCAGATTTAGAAGGCAGAACTGCATGCCAATTCTCCCTGGGGCGATGGACCTGAAGTGGACGCAGAAGATTGGATGCAATCGCTCTGTAAAGTCACGCTACAAAAGAATTAAGATGCTTCGAATCAAAAAAGACCCGCTTCCAAAGCTAAGGAGGATGCAGCACATCAATCTGGGTGGCCAAAGCATCAAAACAATGATGAAGTTATACGTATTGAAAGTGAGATAGAGGAGTCCCCCACAGCTATTCTAAACAAGCTTTCATGAGCATGGTGGACTTTTCAAAAAGAGCTGGTACACACAAAGGCGAGGTGCACTCGAGGAACTGCTTCCCAAAATCTCTAACAAAACTGAAGGAAGAGATCAAGGAAAAGGGAGAGAACCGTGAAGACACACCAAGTTTAGGGCATACACTTTTCCAGGTTTGCCAAAAGGGACTGAAAAAAGGATGCGTAAGCACAATGCGTATGTCAGCGTGATGCTGAAGAACGAGGATCACAGCTAGGGGAATCGGAGCTATCCAATCCCTATCCAAAGAGACTCACTCTACATCCAGGACATGAACCCATTAATGCATGGCCCATAAGCAGGAGCACTGATAATATAGCTCAGGTTCAAGAAGACCAAGATCACTGGAGAGCTTTGGGTGAGTTAAGAACAGTCAGCTAATCTGTGGTCGATGGTCCTGCCAGAGAAAGCGAGTGATAGCCTGACAAGAAAGAAGGACCTCGGAATGGTAATAGGGATCTGGGTAAACAAGAATAAGAACTTAGGTAACAGTAACATTTTAATGGTATTGATCCATCCAAACCAGGAAACAGATGTAGCATGCCAAGATTCTAAGTCATGGTGCACATAATTAAGAGAGTAAAGACGTGAAAGATCACGGTGAATAGGGATTCCCAGGTAATGAAACTGATGTACCTTCCAGAAGCCCCCCAGAAAATTCCATTACAGGCAAGGAAGTCACAGATAACACAGGGAAGTAGCATTGATTTTTGCTTATTAATTTTGGAACTGGATAAGCGGGAGAAACAGTCCAAAATGTCCACAACAATCGGAAAGGAGATAGAAGGCTCCCGTAAGTAGATGAGAGTATCGTTGGCATACAATGAGATTGTGTGCCAGCCAGCACCCAAGGGAATACCAGTCTCCTCTGCACAATGTTGAATATGAGCTGCTAGGGGCTCAATGGTTGGGGCAAACAGGAGTGGGGACAAGTGTCACTCCTGTCTAGTGCCCTTCCTAAATGGAAAGGAATGACAGAAAGCCATTAAATGTTATGGAGCCTGAGGGTGTGTATGCATAGCTGCTATCCCGCACCGTAATGAAGGTCCAAAGCCAAAAGACTCAAGAACTTCAAATAGGTAAGGCCAATCCACCTTGTTGAAGTCCTTTTCCGTGTCTAAAGACAATATCACATAGTGCCCCTCAAAGTTCAAAGGCCATGTAGCACTAACACTGAACATTCTCAAAACCATAGCGTCGTTTGATAAACTTGGATTGATTCGGATGTACAATATCTTGAATTTTACATTCAAATGGTTTGATACAACTTGGCAAAAATTTTATAATCTGTATTCAAGAGGGAAATAGGACGATAATTATGGCACAACAAAGGATCCTTGTCCCCCTTAGAGATAACCATAATGGTAGCTTGATAAAAGGAAGCCGGAAGCTGGAAGGATAAAATGTTATCAAACATCTGAACCAAAACTGGTGCAAAAAGATCAGGTAAGGTTTTGTAGATTTCAGCAGAAAGTAAATCAGGACCCACTTCCTTGGAAGACTTCAGGTTGCGAATAACATGGAGCACCTCCTGAAGAGAGAAGGAACGGTCAAGAGTCTCTCGAGTCTCTGAAGGAAGTTGAGGAAAAGCCACCTCAAGCAACCAGCTACAAATAAAAGATGCATCCACAGTTAAGGTACAAGAATTTGGCAAAGATAGCAGCCATGTCTTTAGAACATCGGGTAGGAACACTGTGGGCAGAGGACAGAGCAGAGATCCGATGTCGCTGCCTCTGTCTCTTTAATTGCCAAAGTAGGAGCTTACCAGCCTTATTACCATGTTCACAGAAGTGTCTTTTGGTTGGAGGACCAGAGTCCAGAGAGGCTAGTTCCCCATGCAAATGCACCAGCTGTTGCCAAACCTGAAGACTACCTCTCTGTCTATGACTGTGTTCCATGGCAAGGATGTCGCGATGTAACTCTTCCTGCCGAGCAGTCAACTTTTTCTTAAATGCACTGGAGAGAGAAATCAGCTGCCAACATAACATCACCTTATCTGCTTCCCAAAGTGAGAAGGTCGAGATATCAAGGTATTCTGTAGCAAACCTCGAGAGAGGGACCGAGTACATGGGGGTATCTCCACATTCGCCACAGCCAGGACCAATGATATAAGGGCAAGGTCCGACAGACCCACAGTACCAATAGACACCTGAGATAACCAGGGAAGAAGTGTCTGAGACAAAAGCCACAGATCAATATGAGAGTGGTTATTATGAATTTATGAAAAGTAGTTATAATCCCGATTGTAAGCATGAAGGCATCGCAAAGATCCAAGCTTGACTTCACGTCAAGCTGCGGAAACGGTGGTTTAGAGGTCGAGTTCACTGGGCCAGTATAATTGAGCGGAGACATCACACAATCAATTAAAATCTCCACCAAATAGAATCTCATCTTGACGTGAAGACTGCACAACCTCCGAGACCTCTGAAGGGAACTGCTAATCATCGAGAGGGGAATGTAAACATTTACAAGAGTAAGTACAGAGTTATTCACCGAACCTATGAGAATAAGAAATCTACCCTTTGGATCCTTAATCTGATCAATCAACTGAAAAGGGTACGATTGAGAAAAAAGAATAGCCACTCCCCTCCTATGAGAAGAAACGTTGGCATGAAAAATCTGAGGGAACTTGCGGGAGGCAAACTTTAGATGGTCCTGCTGTGCAAGGTGTGTCTCTTGTAAAAAGACAATGTCTGCTCTCTCTCGAACAAGCTGATCCAGTACCCGATGATGTTTAATGGGTTATTAAGACCATGCACTTTCCATGAGATCACTTTAACTATAACTGTATATATCATATGGTGACCTAAAGACAAACCTGGAAGAGAGAGCGAGTAAGTCCTGACCAAGCAAACTAGAGAGTGCCAACTCCATACAGAAGTCTTTGCCTGCCATGCATGTCTAAAATTCCCACCCTCTAAACGAACAAGCCATCCCAATACAACCCCCACTTACCCCTCAACCCTTCCTCACTCCCTTAACCAGTCCCCCTCCTGTCCTAACTCTAAAGGAAGAAACAAGAGAACTAACAGATACTGTCATAAGAGCGAGCACTTAGTACAGTGGCAATAGTCCCCCCCCCCCAATCCAAATCAACCCATAATCCCATCAAGATTCTTTCCTCCCACACCCTACCCATCCATCCACTACCCTTCAATCTCACCCCCTCCACTCAAACAACCAAATCTCCATCCCGAGTTACACTCTAGGCACCCACCCCATGTAACCGTACAGACAAGGACAAGGAGCAAGTAGGGCACAGCACCCCGAGAGGTAACTACTTCAAACAATAAAGGATACTCAGTAGCAAAGTCATCAAGGAGGCTCAGTAGTGTCTATTTCTTTATGAAGTGTGTCATCCTGTTCAATTTCTGAAGGTTGCCGTGAGCCAGGCACCTTACGCCTCTTAGGTGTAGAAACCTCCCAGTCACCTTGGGTACCCTTCAAACGTGGAGAATGATCATCCTTATTCTGAATGAAGTCCAGAAAGTCCATGCAGTCAGACAACTTCAAGATTCTGTGTGAGACATTGTTCCACTCAAAGATAAGAGCAAACAGGAATACCCATCGATATTTCACTGACTTCTGCAACACCTGCGTCAAAGTTATAAAGCTTTTCCGTCACTCCACAGTGTGTTGAGAAAGGTCTTGAAAAATCGAAGACTATGCATAGGGTTGCCAAATGTTCTGATTTTATCAGGATTGTATTGATTTTTGGAAGCTTGTCCTGATTTTATCCTGAATTTTGGCGTTTTGTCCTGACTTGTCCTGAATTTCTGTAAAATTTTGACAAATGATTAAGATGAACATTATAATACAAATGAAGTTATTTTTATTTGCTTATTGTACATAAAATGGAGAAAAGAAACATTAATTTATACGTTTTTTCTTTTTCAACGTGTGAGTGTGACTCAGTGTTTTTGCCCAAAAACGTTCCTTTTGGCATTTGTTTGAGAAAGGGGAAAATTTTGGGCTCTTTCCCGAAAATGGGAAAGTTTGGGTTCAATTGTACATACAAAATATAACGAATTTAAGATGTATGTAAAGAGGGGGAAAATATAAAATTTTTCCGGAAGTGCAAAGTCTTGATCATAGTTTATTGTTTGTTAAAATTTTTCAAATTTTGTCGTCATACTAATCTTACTAATATAAATTAATTTGTGAGGGGATCCCACGTGACACATGAGGGAGTAAGACGTGTCTTGCTCGCTCCGGGGCTGCCCCACACCAAATAACCATTTTAAAATACTTTACCGAGCACCAGAAAGTACGGGAGTGGACTTGGGACTGGTGCACGGGCTGAGAGACGTTCGGTGGGGAAGGATAGTAAGAGATGCCCCCACTACCGAAGCGGGAAAAAGAGAAGAATGCCAAGGCAGGGCCTGGTACGGCGGCAGCCTTGCAACCACACTCTCCAGGAACCGACAGCGCTGACTCAGCGACGGAGGACGTAGCACGGGAGGTGGCCCACTTGCTAGACCCGAAATTTGACCGCATTCTGCAGAAGCTGGAGGAGATGGGAGCAGCGATGTTGGAGGTGGGACATCGCGTGGAAGAATTGGAGCATTGGGTGTCCGCTTTGGAAGACACGGAGGGGCGGTCAAGGCGAGAGGCAGAGGCGCAGCGTGTGCAGATTGAGGCCCTCCTCGCCAAGGTCGACGACCTCGAGAATAGGTCCCGCAGGAACAATCTTCGGTTGGTGGGGATTCCGGAAGCCCATACGGAGGCAATGCTGGGGCCCTTGCTTGAGCAGTGGCTTCCTACAGCGCTGGGACTGTCTGAGCTGGTGGGCGAGTTCAAGGTGGAGCGCGCCCATCGCTTGGGGACCCGAATGGAGTCACGTCAGCGGCCTAGAGTGGTTATCGCCAAAATCTTGAACTTTCATCATAAATTTCTGATTTTGCAGGCCTTCCGTAAGAAGAGAGATTTGGTTTTGGACAACCAGCAGATTTTGCTATTTCAAGATTACTCTGCTGTGGTTGCCGGTAAGCGCAAAGAGTTTTCAGAGATTTGTGCAGCTTTATTTCAACGGAAGATACGCTTTACCTTGGCGTTCCCGGCCACATTGAGGGTTATGCACAATGGCAAGAATTACTCCTTCACTAAGGTGGCAGAGGCTAGGAGGCTTTTGGAAGGCCGCGCGCAGGAGTCCATTGGAGAAAACGGGGAGAGTTTAAAAAGCGCAGGCTGAAGACTGACGGACAGTGCACTATATTCCAGCCCAGGAGTGACACGGGACTTTATACTGTGCATAAGGTGGTAATGGGGCATGTATCCAAGTTGTATATTTTGTGTGTTCTTTATAAGTATATCCGTTCTGGTGTGAAGACTCTGTGGGGTTTATGTGTGGTGTGGGGTGGCCCTGAGGTGTCTATAGGGGATCGAACCTCGGCTCTGAGGCCTGAGGACGCAGGATGGTTTTCTTAATGGGGGAGGGGGACAGGGGAGGATGGAGGGGGGAGAGGGAAAGGGGGGAGGGGGGTGTGTTGGTGGTGGGGGAGGGGGAGGGGGTAATGGGGAGGGGGGTGGCGGGAGGGGGAAGGGGCAGGGGGTCCAGGGGGGGGAGGCGGATGGGTTTTGATCACAGTAGGGGAAGGGGGTCAGACGGTAGAGAATGGTCTGGGAGGTGGGGAAGAGCGCAGAACCGAGGGGTACCTTGTTGGGCAATACTTGGTGGAGTCCTGTTCCGCTAGGCGCCGGGGGTTTAGGCTGGGGAACCCCGGGCGCCACTTTTGTAAGCTGATATTGAATGTATGGGTGGTCCTTTGGAGCAGGGGAGGATGACAACTGATTTGCGCATTGTGACTTGGAATGTGGATGGGATTCGGACCCCAGTGAAGCACACGAAAATATTACAGGCTCTGAGGCGGGAAAAAGTGCATATGGCCCTCTTACAAGAAACTCATTTAAGTGCCAAAGAACATGAGAAACTAAAGAGGGAGTGGGTAGGGCATGTCTCTGCAGCTGCCTCTGGGGGCAGGAAGTGCGGGGTAGCGATTTTAATGCAAAAAGGTCTGCAGGTGGAATTTCTGCGGGAGGAGGTTGATGTGCATGGGCGGTTTTTGTTCCTGCACCTTCGGATACAGGGGGAGGAGCTCTTCTTAGGGAACATCTATGCCCCGAATGTCTATAGCCATCAATTTTTTCAGAATATAGCACAAAAGGTGGCTAGTGCCCCTAATGTCCCAGTAATATTGGCAGTGGGACTTCAATTGCCCGCACGACCCTGATTTAGATAAGTCCCGGGTCTCGGCGGGGGGTGGGTGGAGTAGGAAAGGCATCGGATACCTTTGCAGAGTAGGAGGCCTGGTGGATGGGTGGTGGATATTGCATGCGGGAGAGAGGGACTACACGCATCTGTCACGAGCTCATCAGACATGGTCCCGGCTTGACTATATTCTTATATCACAGAGTTCTTTTGGAAAAGTCCGGAGTGTTGAGATCCGGCCGATTGTGGGTCTAACCATGCGATGTGGTTCTAGATTGGCAGGGCTGCTGAGGTGCGCAGGGTAAATGGTCTTTCCTGCGGTATTTGTGGAAGGATGATGCTTTCCGGCAGTACTTGGTGACGCACTGGGAGGAGTACCTGGCTCTTAATGAGCCTCAAGCCAGCAGTGTAGCAGTGTTGTGGGAAGCTGGGAAGGCAGTGATGTGGGGTCTTGTCATTGCGTATGTGGCGCGGGAACGACGGGCCTTGAATGAAAAAAAATTGTGCGAGCGGCTCAGGAGCTTCAAGTATATAAACGAGTGACACTGCGGCGGCAGGATTCGGGTAGTTTGCAGATTTATTTGGAGATGCAACGGCGCCTTAATCAGTTGCTTCAGGACAGAGCAGTCTACTCGCTACAATATTACAGGCATCAGCTATTTCAATATGGGGACCGGACGGGGAAACTTTTGGCTAGGTTAGTACAGGCTGGGGGAGGGAATAGGGTTATAGCGGTGCTTAAGGATGGTGAGGGGGTGAGACATCGGGAGTCCAGTCAAATTTTGCGAGTCTTTAGGAAATTTTATCAAGAACTGTATACCCCGGAGAGGGAGGACTGCGACGCTGCCCGGATCTTTTTGGATAAGTTGAACCTACCGGGTCTGACCACCCAAGAAAGGGAGGATGTGAATAGGCCCATTTCAGGGAAGGAGATTCAACAGGTTATTCGGAAGGGGGTGCCGAATAAAGCCCCTGGGCCTGATGGCTATGGGATAGAGTTTTATAAGATCTTGGAGCGGCAGGTGACCCCCACTCTGATTGCTTTGTATGATGAAGTGTTAGGGACGGGTATGTTTCCCAGAGACATGCGGACTGCGGCCATAACAGTTATCCCTAAGCCTGGTAAGAATTTAGAAGATCCGGCCTCGTATAGGCCGATTTCCCTCATTAACTATGATATGAAACTGCTAGCGTCTGTGTTGGCGTACCAAATCCAGCATATCCTTCCAAGACTAATTGATACACATCAATCGGGTTTTGTTAAGGGGAGGGAGGCCATTTTAAATATTAGCAAAATTTTATTGAGCATGGATTGGTGTATGTCCCAGGGGACTCCCTTAATTTTGGTAAGCCTAGATGCTGAAAAGGCTTTCGATAGGGTGTCATGGGTGTATATGTTTGAAGCGTTGAAGACTTGGGTTTGAAGGAGCGTACTTACATTGGGTGCAGGCCCTGTTTACAGAGCCATTGGCTAGCATCTCCATGGGAGGGGAATACTCACAACCTTTTGTGTTACGCCGAGGGACCCGGCAGGGCTGCCCTCTTTCCCCTCTTCTGTTTGTCCTGCAATTAGAACCCCTGTTGGTGTCCTTGCGTGAGAGGGCCGAGATTAAGGGGGTGGAATGGCAAGGTGGGGGACTTAAAGTCAGCGCTTTTGCTGACGACATGCTGCTTTGTTTGCGGGACCCGCAGACTTCCCTGGAAGTGGCGCTACGGCAGATTGAGGAATTTGGGGAGTTTTCGGGCCTTTGGGTGAACAAATCTAAGTCTCATGTTCTGGATGTTGGGGGAACCGTTAGGCCTCGGTGGACGGGGGAGTTTCCACTGGAGTGGGTGGCGGGGCAGATCCGCTATTTAGGTATCCATATTCCTGAAAGGTTGACTAACTTGTATGACGTAAATGTGCACCCGCTTTTAGCAGACACGATTGAGCGGTTAAGGAAGTGGCGGGATTTGCCGCTTTCTCTAATGGGTCGGGTAGCCCTGTTTAAGATGGTGGAACTTCCCAAGTGGATATATGTTTTGCGACAGCTCCCTGTGTGGCTGCTACAGAAGGACCTGTCAGTGTTGCAGAGACATTTATCGAAATTTTTGTGGAGGGGTAAGAAGCCTCGTATTGCTTTTTCAGTTTTGGCGAGACCGCGGGAGGAAGGGGGTCTGGGGTTAACTCCGCTTCGGGTGTACAACCTGACTTATTTGGCTAGAATGATTCGGGATCTGATTATGGGAACAGAGTGTACCATCCCTCTCAGTCTGATAGATCAGATGGTTCGGCCGCTGCATAGGGCATACTGTTTGCATCAGCCTCTGACAGAGTCGGCTCCCGGGTGGAAGACTTTCGTATGTTTGCGGGGGATACAGCGGGCCTGGAGAGCTCTCTGTAGCTCTCGGGGGAGTTGTTGGCGGAAGACAGACTGTCTCCCCTTATCCGGAAATCCTGGCTTTATACCGGGTATGTGGGGTAGGGTGGGATTAGAATGGGCCGCACAGGGGGTGGAATATTTGGGGCATTTGCGTATGGCAGGGGGCTCGGGGCTCGATTCATTCGTGGACTTACAGCGGAGATTTAATCTTATCCGATCCCATTTTTATTTTTATCTGCAGGCGAGGCACTACGCCCAGCAGCTGCAGAATGAGGGTACAGGTCTTTTCGTCCATGGTGGGATGTTGGATCTGTGGGTTAACTTAGAAGGGAAGATTACAGTGTCTTGGTTGCTGGGGGTGATGGAGGCTCCGGGCATGGTGCAACCATTGGAGGCGCTGGCTCGGCGGTGGCAACAGGACCAGATGACTGGGGTAACGGCGGAGAAGTTGCAGCAAGCGTTTCAGGCCATTAATTGATTTCGGAGTCGATTTGACTACAAGAACTCCAATTTAAGTTGTTATGGCGGGCATATGTACATGATGTCTGGGCAGCGCGATCTGGAATGTCTCTGACAGATGCATGTAGGTTATGTAAAGAGGAGAGGGGGATGCTGTCACATAGATTCTGGTTCTGCTCAAGGATAAAACCCTTCTGGAAGGCTGTTTGGTTGAGGATGGGTGGGGGGAGTCAAAGTTGGGATGTCCTTTCCCCGGAATGGGGGTTGTTGGGGTTACCGAGCGGGAGGATCCCAATGGGAAAACCCCATAGGTTGCTGTGTGAGAGGGGATTTATGATAGCGAAATTATGTATACTTCGACAGTGGCTGTCCAATGAGCCTCCCGAGATTAAGGGATGGGAAGGGAATGGAGCTCCGCACGGCATGTCTGCTGGGAGGGCGGAGGCGGGAGGGGTATCAGGAAATGTGGTCTTTATTTGAGGTTACTTGAGATTGGGATTTAGCTGCTTTGCGTAGCGGGCTGGGGGCCCCGGTTGAACATTACTTATGACCTTGATGGGCGTTCAGGGGGGGGGGACGGAGGGAGGGAGGGTAGCGCCGGGGGGGAGGGTAGGCGGGGAGGGGTGGGTGGGGTAGGGAGGGGGGTTGTTGGGGGGCATTAGTCTGAGTCGGGGGGGGGGGGATACGTCTCGGCCTCTAGCGAGACGGGACTCTGGTCTTTCCCTGAGCGTTGTTCTTGAGTATGTAGTATATGTGTCTGTTTGTATTTGCTCATACCTATATATTTGTGGAATGTTCTGTGGTGTTTGGTTAAGGTTGTCTTGGAAGTGAGTAGCAATGATGTGTTGAAATTACTTAGTGATGTATTCCTCCTTGTTGGTTCATGTTAAATCAATAAAAATGATTTTCCTTAAATTAATTTGCGTTTATGTATAATGCCACTGGTGGAATGAGTATTTTCAGTGTGCAAGAAGCAATGGATGGATGATCGAAATCAATTGGATAGTAAAACTGTAAAATTCTTGCTTCAAGTTAAAATAAACTATTCATTATAGGACAAGGTTGAGACCTGAAGCCTACTTTAGCACCAAAGCTCCTGTGTGCATGCTCCAATTTGATTGGACCAGGTGCACCTGGTAGACAGAAGGCATACAATTCTTGAATGAGGGAGACTACATTGTCTTTATCACCAGATTATTTTGGGATCCTGATCACACAGATGCTACTTCATCTCTGGCGATTTTCAAGATCATCATGTTCTTACTTTAAATCTTTAGTAAGTTGATCAAATTGTGTAGCTTAGACTGAAAAAGGGCATTTACATCACTTTGTTCTTGATATTAATTTCATTTTGGGTAGCACAATTGTCAAGTAACTTGATATCTGCCCTTATATCACTCACTGCTTTTGAGATATCCAGGCGGAAGAAATGTAACTCCTGAAGAATTTCCATGAGATCCGCTTTTGTCACCAGTGGAGATGAGCCAGAGGTCACGCACAGTAAGAGTATGAGAGCACCACTCAGATCTGGAGTAGGGGAAGTCACTGAAGCAGACTCAAGAGAGCAGGCATATTTTGACAAAGCAGCAGCAGCATAAGACTTAGAACTGAACATGATTTGAGATGAGAAGCTGCTCCAATAGCATAGAGAATGAAGATTCACAGATGGTAAGCACTCAGTTATCTGAAAGCATGGCAGAGCATCCACCACCCAGACGTGATCACACGAGGGAGCCCCAACCTCAGAGAAAATTGCTATCTGCAGATTAACAACCCTCAACAGGCAGGCAAGCTTCCTCAAAGTTGAGAAGAGCTTCCTGAACAGTTCAAAGCACAGCAAACACAATCTAAAAAGCTACCATACCACATCAGATCTTCTATTCTATTCCTGGAATGCCTTTTTTTGTTTATATACAGATTTTGCAAATTTATCGCTTTTTTTATATTTGAATTGTATTCTCCTCAAGTAGTTGCCTCTCGTGCTCCTCTTTTTTTTTATTGTTTCACATTTTCGTTTTTTAGGGGGGGGGGTTATTTTCCTTTTCTTTTTTTAAGCATGTTTCTGAATTTTAGTGTATAAATTCAACCTACTTCCCAACTCCCTTTCTCTAATTCATTGCCTCTAGCAGTGTCTCAGTTTTTTGAGAAGCTTACCCCTTTATTTTATTTACATTCTCTTATATACTGCGCTATTCTGCATCAGTGCGGTTTCCATTGAACAAACTGAAATTACATTGAACAGGGCATTATAACTTGGAGATAACTATTTTACAGGGAACATGGGCTATGGAGGGTTAAGTGGCTTGCCCAAGACCACAAGGAGCACCTGTGGGACTAGAAACCCCAGTCCTTCCGGCCCAAGGTTGCTGTCCTCTAGTGGGATTTGAACCCCCGACCTTCTGGCCTGAAGTACCTTGCCCCAACCACTAGGCCACTCCTCCACTCCTTCAGAATTGATGAAGTACAGTCAATGTTCCTTGAGACAAATGAAGAGCCAGGGATTGTGGAATGACCTGCTGACTGTGCCTTCTGTTCTCAAAGAGATTGCCTCTATCAAGATGGGTGGTGATCAGGTCCTTAGCAGAGTTGCAGTCCAATGTTTGCATGCCTTGCCTCAGCTCTATCTCGTCAGAACACTTTACTCCACACTTCTCACCTCGTATTCCAGTCGCTCCGACTTACCCCGAATTGAAGTGGGCCTGCTCAGGAGCTAGAGGCACAGATTGCAGGAGATGGAAGATAGCAGAACACAGCTCATTTTAGCACCAATACGCTGCCCTTCGGCATGTCGGGCATGTGTTCCATCATTGCCAGAATGGTGCTACAGGAGGAGCCACAAGGCAATCAGACTCGGTGAGCAATCAGCAAGCCAAACACACCAGTCAGAGACCCAAGAAATCTTCTGGAAAGGAGTCCATTCAGCAGTCGAAGCACAGATGTTATTGGAGAGAGAGGAAGCACGTTCGCCAAGAAACTCCTCAGAGCCGGCAATGGAGGATGCTGCCTTGCACTGAACGGTGTTCATCAGATCAAGTGCTCCATCACCTAAGCAGCCTGAACCCAGAATCAGACATCACATTTCATAAGCAGGATGCGGCAAAATCGTCTCATTCGAGAAGAGCAAGACATCACCAGTATTCGAAATCCAAAACAGCTTAGGAGCAGAAACCACCAGAGTCCAGTATCAGAGGCATACAGCCAGGGCGGGCCCATCCATTGTGCGAGAATGTTGTTTTCACAGGTCCCCGCGCTTCAGGGGGCCCCGCATGAACTTCTTTCTTGCACAAATGGACGGCTTCAGAGGGAGCCGAGGAAGCCCACACGAGGCCCCAGCTCCCTCTGCATAGCTGCCAACGTGAAGAGTGTTTTCCCTCACGCTGGAAGCTGTTACTGTGAAGTGTGCGAGTGCAGGAAAATGCCTTTTAACCTTTCCCTATAACCAATTTCAAAAAGCGCTCAATACTATCAAAATGGAACAAAAATCTTCAATTTATCTCTTGCAGTTATTCAAGAACATTAAATTTTTCAAACTTTTCAATTTTTTAAACTACGAAGGTCTCAGACTTCTTCTGCACTCTTTTTTTAGACTTGTAACATGTCCAACTGGTGTGTCTAATAGCATCAATGACCTTCGATACACACTAACTAGTAGTAATGAAGCAGATGGAACTGTTATCCCTACTGGGCACTGCTGAAACTCCTAAAACTATCACTAGAAGCTCATTATTCATCATAAAATCCTTCCAACACTTAGCTTCTAGGTGATTACTTCACAGCAAACTCTCCACCAGGCTTCATTTGATCCCAGCGCCTTCCTCAGGTACCTCCACTGTGTTTCACTATTGATGTTTCCTCAGGGGATCTCATGCACTTCTTATTAATATCCTGTAAAATAAAACCCATTTTAAGAATAACTACATAAATATATCTTCACACTCAAAGTTCCTATTGCTCATTACCAAATCCTATCAACTACAACAAAAAGAATTACCTACCAGAAGCATAACTGCTGCTGTACACATCTTTTTGTCTTTCTCATTTGGGCGATAGCTATGTTTCACAGGATTTCCTTCATTCAGCCCTTGAAAAAACACTGTGCATGCGGAATACTAGGCATGACTCTGCTTTTAAAGACCTAATTCTGTGGTTCCATTGGAAATTCAGTGCTTAACTAGCCGATGATGTCATTATTGCCTTCTAAGCTATAAGCCTTACTCTTTAGTTATCCAATGGTAACGCCTACTTCTCACCCCAAAATTACCTCAGTCACTGCCCCTAAAGCTTTGAATACAAAATCCCAGCTTCTACTATTTACATAATAAACTCCTGGTAAAAACTAACTCCTGGTAAAAATTAAATTCTCTATAAACATAATCTTAAAGATTTCTCTATACTACCTCTCATGTCATTGCTATTCCCAACCCATACTAGAACATTGATAATATTTATCTAATTTATTACAACACCCCCAAAATCAAAAACTGCACAACTACTATAGTAAATCTCATCAACAGTCTCTCTGTAAACAAATGGCCCAATCTATCGCGGCATTCAGCCCTGTGGGGGTTACTGATTTCAACCTATAGATCCACTTCTGTTCTCTGATCAGAAGCGTTTGATCTAGGGTTTTTCCAGCTGCTCCAAATTCCACTTTGTCAATACAGAAGCACCGTAACTGCTCAAAAATATGGCCCTGTGTAAGGCAATGTTGAACTAACGGAGCATCCTTTACCTTACAGTTCAACCGGCTTCTGTGTTCCCCCATTCATATTTTAAAAGGACGGATCGTCTTGCCCACATAAATTAATGCACATGGACATTGAATAACATACACTACACCAGTGGAGTCACACGTGGTGTAAGTTCTCAGGGGATGGGTGGACGCTTGGTACCTAAACACTTCCATGTCACAAATATTGCAACCCCCACATTTTCTATGACCTTTCTGTTCTAAAGTATCCCACCGTCCTACTAAAGGATTCAATATCACTGGACTAAGACACTCCTTTAGGTTACGGTTTCGCTGCCATACACAGTGTATTCTTTTCCCTGCCAGCCCGGGAACTGCTGCAATAATATTCCCATACTTTCTTAATACCTTTTGAATACCTAGACTAAGAGGCGAGTACTTGGTTATCAAATTGATATTATTGGGATTGATGTTTCCCTTTTTATTGGAATTCCTTGCCTCCGATAACAAACTCCTATGGTTATAGTGGACCCTACAATACGCTCGTCTCACCGTCCCTTTAGGATAACCTCATTGCTTGAAATCATTTGAAAGTTGTCTTGATAATTGTTTAAATTCATTATCATCGGAACAGTTCCTCCTGTACCGCAAGAATTGGGAAAAGGGGAGACTTTCCTTTAAAAGTGCACACCCTCTACAGTTAAAGTGTAAAAATGTATTTCTATCAGTAATTTTCTTATATACTGATGTTGACCATTCCCCCCTCCCTCTACTGACTACTACATCCAAATAAGCTAATCGTTCTTTGTGGTAAGTGCAGGTAAATTTTATATTTGGATCACACTGATTTATCCACTGCAGAAATAATACTAAGGTCTCCTCTGAACCTCTCCATAACATAAAGACATCCTCAATATACCTCTTCCATGAAATAACGTTATCTTATAAATATATATATATATATCTTATAAATATACGTTATCTTGGGGTCATATTGGATCAACAGCTGGACTTCAAGGAACACATAAAACGCACTGTAAAAGCTACCTATTACAAGGTCAAAACCCCGAGGCACTTGAGACCAATGATCGAACCCGGTGACTTCCGCACCATCTTCCAAGCGCTAGTCACACTGCACTTCGATTATGCCAATATAATACTTCACGGTCTCCCGAAAACCACCCTCTGCAGCTAGCCATGAATGCAGCAGCCCGCGTACTTTGTGGAGCCTCACGGAATGACCACATCTCCCCCATTCTAAAAGAACTTCACTGGCTCCCAGTATGCTCCAGAATCCTTTACAAGGCCCTCCTCACTACCTTCAAGGCCTTCAACAAAATGTCAACTGCATCTATTTCCAACCTCATCATACACACTGCAAACAACAGACCTAGGAGACCGCTGGCTGCAGACACGCTTCTCATACCAAGTGAATCTACAAAACTCAACCAGGCCACCATCAATAGGGCATTCCAGAACTATGCTCCTAGATGTTGGAACAAGCTCCCTCCCAGCATTAGAGCAATCAAGGATCTTAGGCTGTTCAGAAAAGTCCTCAAACACCACCTTTTCCTCACGTATTTTACGCATCTGGATATTCCCCCCCCCCCTCACCCTTCCCCACCCTCCCAACCCCAAACCGCAGCTATATGAGTCCAAAAACCCACAGCAAATTTAGACCTAAATGTACTTGTACTAAGAATGTAAATAGTTCCCCCAAGTTACCTCCATGTTCAATCTCTGTTCTATGTAGACGATGGTCTAATTCATAGGTGTCAAACTCTGGCCCGCGGGCCAAATTTGGCCCGTAGTGTAATTATATTTGGCCCGCGAGGCTATACCAAATGACTACTAGAGCTAGCCCGCCGGTATTATACAGCGCATTCATTCATCGCTAATACTACAAATCCCATAATGCCTTGCTGTTGTTTTGGCGCGTCAATCAGGACAGGTCCCAGAAACGCCCTCTCCTGTGTGACAGAAGTCATAGCGATCTCAAGCTACAACTGTCACTGTGGAACCTCTTCCCAAAAATGGCAAAAAGAAAGGCAGACAACAGGAACTTTCTGGACAGGTAGGAGACAGAATATTTGTTTACATATGTAAAGACAGACCTGTTTGTCTGATTTGTGGAGTCAACGTGGCTATAACTAAGGAGTATAACATTCGACGACACTATGAAACAAAACACCATGACAAGTACAAGGACCTGGACATGACTCAAAGGAGCCAGAAAGTGGAGGAGATGAAAAGAAGTTTGGTTTCACAACAGAATATGTTCAAAAAAGCCACATCACAAAGTGAGGCTGCTGTAAAGGCTAGTTATATTGTGGCAGCAGAGATTGCAAAATCAGCCGGCCCTTTAATGAGGGAGAGTTTGTGAAAAAGTGCATGTTGAAAGTTTGTGACATCGTGTGCCCAGAGAAAAAGCAAGCCTTTTCAAACGTGAGCCTGAGCAGAAACACAATAGCTGATCGCACATGTGATCTTGCCACCAATCTGTATGACCAGCTTTTGGAAAAGGGAAAAGATTTCGTTGCATTCTCCCTTGCTGTGGATGAGAGCAGCGACGCATCTGATACTGCTCAGCTGTCAGTCTTCATCCGTGGAGTGGACTCAAATATGTGTGTTACGGAGGAGCTATTGGGATTCAAATCAATGCATGGCACAACCACAGGAAAGGAAATTTTTGAGGAGGTTTCCAAATGCGTAACTGAAATAAAGCTGCCGTGGGATAAACTCGTGGGATTAACGACAGATGGTGCGCCAGCGATGTGCGGTAAAAACAAGTGGACTGGTGGGCAGGGTCCGGGAGAAGATGCAGGAAGAGAACTGTGCAGGTGAACTAACTGTTTATCACTGCATCATACATCAGGAATCATTGTGTGGCAAAGCCCTAAAGATGGAACATGTTATGACCACAGTAACACAAGTAGTTAACTTTATAAGAGCCAAAGGTCTGAATCACCGCCAGTTTAAGTCTTTTCTGGAGGAGTGTGGTTCGGAATACGCAGACGTGCCATATCACACAGAGGTGAGATGGTTAAGCCGAGGAAAAGTACTGAATAGATGTTTTGAGCTGCATGAGGAAATATGTCAGTTTCTGGAAAGCAAAGGGAAGGACACAGCAGAGCTTCGGGAGAAAAAGTTTCTGTGTGAGCTGGCCTTTCTGTGTGACATCTCGAGCCATCTCGATGCGCTGAACCTGCAGCTTCAGGGGCAGGGGCGCATCATCACAGACATGTACGCTGCAGTGAGGGCTTTTAAAACTAAACTGTGCCTGTGGGAGAATCAGATGCTGCAAGGAAACCTTGGCCATTTTCCCTGCTGCCAAACCATGAAAACGCAGTTCTTTACCAACTTGTTCCCATGCGCACAGTTTGCTGAAAAACTCAGTGTACTCGGCGCTGAGTTTAGCCGGCGATTTGCCGACTTTGATGTCCAGAAATGTAGGTTTGAACTGCTCAGTAATCCCTTTGCAGTTAATGTGGAAAACGCACCAACCAACCTCCAAATGGAGCTAATTGAACTCCAGTGTAATGACACGCTGAAGTCAAAGTATGATGCTGTGGGCGCCGCCCAGTTTCCACAGTTCATCCCTGACACAATGCCTCAGCTCCGCACCCAAGCTGCTCAGATGCTCTCCATGTTCGGCAGCACTTATCTATGTGAGCAACTTTTCTCCTCGATGAAGATGACCAAAACATCTCACAGGAGACGTCTGACTGATGAACACCTTCGCTCGATACTGAGGATTTCCTCAGCTCAAAGCCTGAGCCCAGACATTGATGAACTATCATCCAAGAAGAGATGCCAGGTATCTGGCTTGGGCACATCAGATTAGATCAGTGTGCAGCAAACTGAGCAATAATTAACGTTTTCTTTATGCACTTTTTCTTGCTACTCCAAGACATGGGCTTGAATGGTTGATTAATTTTATTATTGTTATTTTATTTTAAAAATTATTATTTATTATTATTTAAATCTTATTTAATAAATGAATGTCATGATGTTTTTTTTTATTTGAAATTTGTTTTTGCATATCTGAACTATTAAGTTATAAATTGTATAGTAATAAGTGTTGCTTCATATTCAATGTTAAAGCAAATCTTGTTTGGGTCCATATTAAAAGGTTCATTTGTTCAATGCTGGCCCGCGACTTTGTTCAAGTTTTACATTTTGGCCCACTGTGTATTTGAGTTTGACACCCCTGGTCTAATTCAATTGACCAAGTGTTATATTGTTCAATGTAAACCGCACTGATGACAAAGAGCGCGGTATATAAGAAATGTTAAATAAATAAATAATAAATAAATAACATTGGACATATACGGGAATTGAGCCAACCATCGCTCCTCGAATTTGCCCATGTAAAAATTCGCTATAGAAGGGGCACACGTGGTGCCCATGGCTTCTTCTGATACCTGCTGATAGAGAATCCCTTCAAAAACAAAATAATTGCGATAAATCGCCAGGCTCGCTAGTTGTAACAAAAAAGTAATCTGTGCCTCTGTAAGATCACCTCTAAGATGTAACACCTGCTGCACCACCTCATACGCTGCTTCTTGAGGAATATTGGTATATAAAGACTTGACATCCATTGTTACTAATAAGACATCCTCATATCTCGACCACTGCGCTAAATTCTTTAAAATATTTCAGAAATGTGTGGTATCCTTTATATATGATGGAATACTCAGTAATAATGGATGTAAATATGAGTCCACAAACGTGGATAAAGGTTCCAATATGGTACCTCTAGTGGAAACAATTGTTCTACCAGGAGGTCTTTACATATTTTTATGTATTTTTGGAATAATATAAAATTTTGCTACCATAGGTGTTACAACATTCAAATAATGAAATTCGTTTCGGGTAATCAATTTATCATGTAATGCTATCTGAGTAATATCCTTTATCTCCAACTGTAAAGTAGATTTCGGGTCCTCTATTAATCTCTTATATGTTGATAAATCGTGTAGCTGCTGCAATGCCTCTGATATATAATATTCCCTGCTTAAGACTACCATAGCTCCCCCTTTATCTGCTCGCTTTATTACAATGTCCGTTCTTTGTTGTAAGTCTTTTAATGCTGTTTGTTCAAGTCCAGTTAAAGTGGTATATTTCAGTCTACCATGCTTTTCCAAAAATCATCCAGCGTTGGTGATTTTTAAAGATCTAGTGATGACAGAAATACAAGATTTGGAAAAGCATGGTAGATTAAAATATACCACTTTAACTGGACTTGAACAAACAGCATTAAAAAATCCGGGCACACAAGACTCAACTGGGACTTCACTTTCGGGTGTGGCTGCATACCTCCGCTGTCTCCGTAGAACCCCTATTACAGATAAACAACTATGCTTTCCCACCCATTTGGTAACCTCCTGTCTCCGATTCCAGTAATGGGGACAGAGGGGGGTAGAAAAAAATTATTTTCAATTTGGTGATTCAGATAGGTCAGTTTTAAGAATTTACATCCATTATCTTTATATGTTGCGCAATAAAGGGGAGATGCATCACATTTCTATTTCTCTGTGGATTTGTCTGCTTGGAAATAATATTGTTGCTGTCATGGGATGGATTGGGGAAGTAAGGTAATGACTCATCTTCCCTCTTCTATGCCTTGTTGCTCAAACCTGGAACTAAGGCTTCCCTTCCTGTGTTGTCCCACCACCACAACAATACTTTGATAAGTGTCCCAGATTTCCCTCAAAAATGCCTCAGCTTAATGCCTGAGTCACAATGGAAACACGGTTTCTCACAACCAGACCCTTATCCTTATTGCTTGCTAGGGCTCTCAGACATCTACTGGAGCTCCTCCTAGTGTTCAGGGCATGGGATTATGCTGGTGTGCATACTTGCATGCCATAATATTCAAAGTACACTTGTAGTATAAGGAAACAGATGAATCAAAGAGGGGTAACAATCTTGCCTGCATTATAATACTTAACAAAATATAAAGATTTCCTTATGCCCAACCTTCTTTCATCTAAGGGAGAGAAAACATGTGGGAAGGAAAATGAACAGAATCCCCCATCCAGGGCTGCAATTTTAACAAAACATCAGTGGAAGTAAAACTCAACAACAAAAGTGCCCCAGAACAGTGGGACCCCAGTTGGTGTAGGCCATGACGTTGAGAATTTTTTATAAAGCAGGTTGCCATGGGCAAAAAATCTGGCTATTTAGTGGCAGTAAACCAACAAAAGCGAAAAAGTATCTGTAGAGAATAGCAGGATCGAAGGAACAGATACCAGGACTGGCAGCGATTCAAACAAGAAACACTTTATTTGATGACCCCTACGCGTTTCGGCCAACGGCCTTCCTCAGGGAGGTAACATGTGAGAGGGCAAACCTCAAAAAAATAAAAACAAATTAATACAAATTAATAAACAATAAGCAATCGCAACATAAAAATATTAACATCAAGAACCAAAGAATATTAACATTAAAAACACAAGCGCAAATAAATAAGCCAACTAGTAAGCAAAGTAAATGAAAATATAAAAACAGCATTGTGTAAACTAATATAATAAATAATAGATAAAAAAGAGAAATTATCATAAAAAATATATTAAAATATGTTAAAACTAGAGTCATAAACAAATAAATATGTAAAAACCATCATACTCTATGGATAATAACATAAAAAGCCATATAGAGGGAGATGAGGAGGATACATAGAACCGGTATAAATATAATAAAAAAGGGAACAATTAGAACACAACATAGCTAATATATGTATCATAAAATCACATATAATCAGACAATCATTTACAAGAATCTCACAATGAGGAGGGATACAAGTCATAACAGTGCATTATAAAGTAATAAATAGATAAATGAATAAAGAGATCCAAGAAAAAATAAAACTATATAAATACCTTCAGAGAAATTTTGCTTATGAGCAAAAATGTTGCATATGAGTAAAAATATGGACCACTGAAACAAAAATAAACAAAATATAAGAGTACAACATAAAAACTATATTAGGGGAAAATAACCATAGGACCAGCAACAGACAATAAAGAGCTTTACATGTATCTAATGTTGATTGTCATAAAAATGAATAAAGGAGAAGCTCTGAACCATTGTGTGTGTGTGTGTAAAAATCAATGTAAAATATATCTTATACATTAAAATATTTGGTTATGAATCAGTAATAACCCGCTGGAGGAAATATTGCCCAATATAAAATGTGGCAATTCAAACTGAGTCTGTTCTAGCCATTTCAGCCTAAACATATAATTAGACAATACACTCAAGACAAAATAATGAAAGAGCTGTGTCAGGACTGTATCAACAGGAACACAAACACTTGTGAGAGCGCTAGATGTCCATTACCGACGAAACAATAAAATCAATGCATGTAAATTATGATAAAATGTACGCCATCGAGTAAAAGAGGATCCTCACACTGGGGAAGGTTGTGTATGTAATTCAACAATAAATGTCAAAACCGAAAACGCGTGTGCGCCGTAAAACCATTCGTTGTGTGAGTTTAATTGTACAAAATTGTACCACTCATAGAAAGTTACTTTAAAAAGGAAAAATTACTTTAAAGAAATGTGTAAGCTTAATTTACAACAGCATGACGTTGTCCAAATGCGTATGTAAAACGTTAAAAATGAAACACAGAGGAATGTAAGAAATCTCGCATTGGTAAAAATAGATGCAAAGTGTAACAGTTGGCTCCGGGACCAAATAGGGCAAAATTTTTAAAAAGAACCATATGAGCACAAACTGCAGGGGTACCACAGTATGGACATGACTGAGCAGCAGTGCTATTGTAGCCTGCAGTCAAAATGACTGTTAGAAGCTAAACACAAGACTTGTGTGGTAATAGAAAAAGCTGGCCATATAAGCAATGTGACATTGTAAAGAAAGTTATAGCTGATACCTTCAAAGGAAACTCTTATATAAAATAAAGAGCGCAGGAAAATAAGGGACTCACCGCTTTCCATGTAGAAAATCTTTTAAAATGAGTAAAGAATCAGCTGTGCTTTTGCAAAGGCTTTATCAATTCCCGCTAGCACTCCTTGTGTCCTTGGGCAAGTCATTTAACCCTCCATTGCCTCGGAAGAAAGGCCTGGCAATCTACTTCCGGTGACACTGCCAAGAAAACCCAGGAGCTTCTGGGTCGCCAGGAGTCAGGACTGACTCGAAGGCACACATTGCATTGCATACTGGCGTTTTCCCACCAAGCCGATGTGAAAGTGCACAAGGCAAAGGTCAAATTCTGCAACATTTAAAAGTCTTTAAACTACAAATAAGTGTTATTGTAGCATTGTTATATGCATAATTATGTGTATAAGGAGATCTTTATATCTGTAGCAAACAATAAATCATTGCAAAGACAAATATAGTCATTTTACAATATAAGTACTAGTATGAGAACCTGAAGGAAAGGAAAGAAAGAAGGAAGCAGAGGAAAGGAAGGGAAGTAAGGGAAGAAGAAGGAAAAAGGAGGGAAGGGAGAAGGAGGTGAGAGGGGGAAGAAGGGGAAGGGGGAGGGGGGAGAAGAGGAGGGAAAGAAGGGGGGAGGAAAGGGGAGGGGGGAGGGGAAGAGGGAAAAGGAAGGGGACAAAGGGGAGTAAAAAAAAAGGAAGGGGAGGAAGGGGAGGGGGGAAGAGGGAAGGGGAGAAGAAAGAAGGGAAGAGGAGAAGAGGGGAAGGAAGGGAGGGGGAGGGAGGGGGAAGAGAAAAGTAGGAAAGGGGAGGGGGAGAGATAGAGAGAAGGGGGAGGGGGAAGGGGGAAGAGGGAAGAGGAGAGGGGGAGAGGAAAGGAAAGGAGGGGAAGACTGAAAGAAGCGTTAAAACACGCATTATAGAACACAAAAGTTGCATTCGTAGAAAGAACATAGAAAAACCTTTAGTAAAACATTGGTGCGATGCCTAACACTTGGTTTCTGATTTACGCTTTCTTGTTCTAAAGGTAGTGAGACCTCATTGGCGAGGAGGAGACATTGGCAAAGTTCTCTTGAGGATAGAACAACGTCTCATATATGAATTACGGACAATACAACCACATGGTCTTAATCAAGATATTGATTTATCTGTTTTTCTTTAGCTTCCTTCCCCCCTTCCCTTCCCTTCCCCTCCTTTCCTTTCCTCTCCCCCTCTCCTCTCCCCTCTTCCCCCTTTTACCCTCCCCCTTCCCCTTCTTCCCCTTCTTCCCCCTCCCCCTCCTTCTCCCCTTCCCCTCCCCCCTCCTTCTCCCCCTCCCCTTTTTCCCCTTCCCCTCCCCCTCCTTTCCCCCTCCCTCCTCCCCCCTCCCCCCTCCTTCCCCCTCCTCCCCTCCTAATCCTTTTTTTCCCCTTTTTCCCTTCCCTCCTTTTTCCTTCTTCTTCCCTTACTTCCCTTCCTTTCCTCTGCTTCCTTCTTTCTTTCCTTTCCTTCAGGTTCTCATACTAGTACTTATATTGTAAAATGACTATATTTGTCTTTGCAATGATTTATTATTTGCTACAGATATAAAGATCTCCTTATACACATAATTATGCATATAACAATGCTACAATAACACTTATATGTAGTTTAAAGACTTTTAAATGTTGCAGGATTTGACCTTTGCCTTGTGCACTTTCACATCGGCTTGGTGGGAAAACGCCAGTATAAAGCCTTTGCAAAAGCACAGCTGATTCTTTACTCATTTTAAAGGATTTTCTACGTGGAAAGCGGTGAGTCCCTTATTTTCCTGCGCTCTTTATTTTATATAAGAGGTTCCTTTGAAGGTATCAGCTATAACTTTCTTTACAATGTCACATTGCTTATATGGCCAGCTGTTTCTATTACCACACAAGTCTTGTGTTTAGCGTCTAACACTCATTTTGACTGCAGGCTACAATAGCATTGCTGCTCAGTCGTGTCCATACTGTGGTACCCTTGCAGTTTGTGCTCATATGGTTCTTTTTAAAAAGGTTTTGCACTATTTGGTCCCGGAGCCAACTGTTACACTTTGCATCTATTTTTACCAATGCGAGATTTCTTACTTTCCTCTTTGTTTCATTTTTAACGTTTTACATACGCATTTGGACAACATGGCATGCTGTTGTAAATTAAGCTTACACATTTTTTTAAAGTAATTTTTCCTTTTTAAAGTAACTTTCTATGAGTGGTACAATTAAACTCGCACAACGAATGGTTTTATGGCGCACACGCGTTTTCGGTTTTGACATTTATTGTTGAATTACATACACAACTTTCCCCAGTGTGAGAATCCTCTTTTACTCGATGGTGTATATTTTATCATAATTTATATGGATTGATTTTATTGTTTCATCGGTAATGGACATCTAGTGCTCTCACAAGTGTTTGTGTTCCTGTTGATATGGTCCTGACACAGCTCTTTCATTATTTTGTCTTGAGTGTATTGTCTAATTATATGTTTAGGCTGAAATGGCTAGAACAGACTCAGTTTGAATTGCCACATTTTATATTGGGCAATATTTCCTCCAGCGGGTTATTACTGATTCATAACCAAATATTTTAATGTATAAGATATATTTTACATTGATTTTTACACACACACACACAATGGTTCAGAGCTTCTCCTTTATTCATTTTTATGACAATCAACATTAGATACATGTAAAGCTCTTTATTGTCTGTTGCTGGTCCTCTGGTTATTTTCCCCTAATATAGTTTTTATGTTGTACTCTTATATTTTGTTTATTTTTGTTTCAGTGGTCCATATTTTTACTCATATGCAACATTTTTGCTCATATGCAACATTTCTCTGAAGGTATTTATATAGTTTCATTTTTTCTTGGATCTCTTTATTCATTTATCTATTTATTACTTTATAATGCACTGTTATGACTTGTATCCTTCCTCATTGTGAGATTCTTGTAAATGATTGTCTGATTATATGTGATTTTATGATACATATATTAGCTATGTTGTGTTCTAATTGTTCCCTTTTTTATTATATTTATACCGGTTCTATGTATCCTCCTCATCTCCCTCTATATGGCTTTTTATGTTATTATCCATAGAGTATGATGGTTTTTACATATTTATTTGTTTATGACTCTAGTTTTAACATATTTTAATATATTTTTTATGATAATTTCTCTTTTTTATCTATTATTTATGATATTAGTTTACACAATGCTGTTTTTATATTTTCATTTACTTTGCTTACTACTTGGCTTCTTTATTTGTGCTTGTGTTTTTAATGTTAATATTCTTTGATTCTTGATGTTAATATTTTTATGTTGCGATTGCTTATTGTTTATTAATTTGTTTTTATTTTTTTGAGGTTTGCCCTCTCACATGTTACCCCCTCTGAGGAAGGCCATTGGCCGAAACGCGTAGGGGTCATCGAATAAAGTGTTTCTTGTTTGAATCGCTGCCAGTCCTGGTATCTGTTCCTTCGCTCCTCCTATTTAGTGGTAGTATCCAGATAGTGCTCTGAGATGCCAACACTATCCGGATAGCAGCAATATTCAGCAGCTATCTGGATAGCTTATCCAGGTAGGCCTTAGGACAGCTTTTTGCTGTCCCTTTTATCCAAATGGTTATCCACATGGTAGCACTGAAAATCATTGCTATTTGGATAAATTGTGTCTCCACCCAAACTCCATTCCTGGACCGCTCCAGGACTATCCAGATAGTGCCAAATGGTATACAAAGATATTCAGTGGCATTATCTGGCTCGTGTCACTGAATATCTGCTTCAACAGCATTTAAATAGGTAGCAGGTGCTACTACCCAGATAAATGCTTTTAAATACTGACCCTTTGTGACCAACCTCTTCCCAGGGAAGGAGACCTTTGGATGAATACAGGAATTGTCTGTTCCTCTTCCCTCCTGTGTTACCTTTAGATAAATTGCCTAGATCCTTTTGTGACTGGTTGACGAGGTGAGCACTGCCATACTTAAGCCTGTTTCTTCTCTCTTTCTCCTTTGGACTTTACTCCTGAGAAAATCCAGAGGAAAATCTCAGCAGGCTGCTCTTAGAGTTTAGGCAGTAAAAAACTGTCACTGGAAGATTTCAACCTTCACAGGCTTTGCTGTCTGTGCTCAACTGTTACACTATCCAAGGCCCTATCATGGCACAAGCTGTTAGAGTGCTAGCAGCAGCATGCAGGTGAGAGATCTAACCAAGCACAGAAAAAAGGCAGATTTTCTGTGTGCTTTCTTAAATGAAAATACAGATCAGACCCACTTTTAGTGCCAAATGTACTTGCTAATGCCTCAAGACTCTCTTTGGGTATCGCTTGAGGTTTTTCAGCTTTTAACTCCCCCCCCACCCCGCCCCCCACAATAAATCTCCACTTAGTCTGCTTTTCTCCAGGACAGAGCAGCAGGGCCAGTCCCAGGGTTTCTGGCCCCTAGGTAGGCCCTCCATGCTTCCACCCCACCCTACTCTCCGGCATCCAGCTTATCACCTGGAGGAGAGAGGGATGGCACAGCGATCATTTCTTAGCGCTGCATCGGACCTTAAAGCACCCACATACATGCATGCTCATGGCCTGCCACTTTTGCCCCCCCCCCCCCCCGGCTTAACTGCTTGTAGGAGGGGGTAGGAACGGCAGACTATAACTGCGCGCATATATATGGGCATTCTAAACCCCACCACGGCGCTAAAGCAATTCAGCTGCTGCTTCATTAGGGGGGAGTTTAGCTATGATGCTCCACCAGGGCCCACTGCTCTAGATGACTGCCTAGTTCACCTAGTGCAGGGGTGGGCAAGTCCAGTCCTGGAGAGCCGCAGACCAGTCAGGTTTTCATGATGTCCCTAATGAATATTCATGAGATCTATTTGCATCCACTGCCTTCCATTGTATGGAAATAGGTCCATGAATATTCATTAGGGACATCATGAAAACCTGACTGGTCTGCGGCTCTCCAGGACTGGACTTGCCCACCCCTGACTTAGTGGATGAGCCGGCCCTGCAGAGCAGCCCCACTCCTACAACCCCACTCCTTGCAGGGCTTGCCCAACCCTTAGGCAAGACTAGGCAATCACCAAGGGAACAGCTTCTGAGGAGTGGCAAAGAGCAGCAGCATTCTAAGCAAAATGATAGATCCCAACAGCCAGACAAACTCAAAGAGCTAACAGCACATTCTTTTTACCTGCAGGAAGAGTGGTTACACATATACAAACAAAACAAAGCTTAATATTTAAAAGTATAGGGCCCGATATTGAAAGCATTTACACTTTTTATAGACCTGTAAATCATATACATTTATTTATTTAACAGTATTTATATACCACCTTTTCCTTAAATCAAGGTGATTTACATTAAACTCAATTTTTCCCTTGTGAAACAAGGTTGTTTGCATTAAAATCCATCATTGAACTCAACCATTTACATTGTAATGAGGTGTTTTAAAACCTCAATAATTTGGAGACATCATAGGGGTATGTTTACTAAAATGCGTTAGTGCAATTTGCGTTAGGAGCCGCGTTAGAAACACAAACACCAAATAAGGACATGGGCGGTACATCGTTACCAACAACACGCGTTCCCAAAACTAACGAGCGTTACAGGGCGCGGTGGCGCATTACCGCGCGTTAAGCATAAGAAGGCGCATAGACAGAAATCACGTAAACAGAAGTGTAGCATAATGGAACCTGCACTGACCGCTGATACAGGCATCATGGGATTGATTCCCCAGTGTGCCAAATGCAGAAGGCTGGCTGAGGCACCACCCTGTACATTACGTAGTGAATGAGTAGGCATTTTACTTTTTTTTCCAGTAGTGTTGCCAGCAAACACACCCTCACAGTGGTGTAACCAAAGGTGCCGCAGAAGGCACCCCATAGCACACACCATAGGCCACATTATAAAGTGCACTGTCCGCTGAGGCACACCACAATGTCCCCGATAGAACACCCTAAAAGGCAACCTACAGTGCGCCAGAGAAGGTGCCGCATGGGGCGCCTCATGAGGCACTGTAAGGTTACAGTACGCTGAGGGGTTGTCGCTGGAAGCACCAATGTACATTAAAACTATACAATGCTACAGACAGCCCTATAATAGAAGGCCACTGTGGCTTGAACCCATGACCACTGGGAACCCATGACCACTGGCCCCACAGGCATTGAAGGAACCACTGGGCTGCAGCCCCATAGCTGTGAACAACCCCCTGGCTGGCTACTGAAGGGCGTCAGGCCACCTCCCAAACTGCCTGCAGTGTTGGCCAGGAGCTGGGTCAACGCAACCATACCCATGGTGCACTGCACATGCTGATCAGCAGCCCAGAGATGAACACAAGAAGGGGTATGTACCCACACAGCCCCCTGGCACGGTAGGGCGAAATGACTGTATGCAGCACTGTCACAGAGTAGCAACAGACAGTAGCCCAACAGGGTGCCCCTTAAGGAGCTAGCAAAGGTGTCCCATAAGGCAGCTTGAGCCGTAGCACAATGGTTAATACATTGTTAGATGTTGCAAGGGTTGTGAGTTCCACTCCCCCTGTGGGTCTAAGCACAAAAGCTGCCTGCAACATCACCACCCACAAACTGCAGTCCCTAATTTGTATAACCAGGCACCACTCCAGTAAAACATGAGATATCCCACTATTTTTGTCGGGCACAACTAATCAGAGAGGTGGGAGAAAATGCCCACCTCCCCTTATTGGGAGGGCCCCTTTATTCTAGAGAATCCCAGCCCCTCAATGATAAAATAGTGTGAATCCACACCCAGGACCGGGTGAGAAAAATATACAAAGTCAAATATACCCACAAATCATATCCTGAGGGCAATAAAACGTCAAACCGTGCTGGAACCAAGGCAGTTAAGAACGCAACGGTGGGCCAGTCCCCCCCAGTGACAGTCAAAATAGCCCAACAATGAGTTGGAAAAAAGGCCAGTGTCCAAATTGCAGAGGCCAAACTCCCAGTGGCAACAACATCCAGGGACAGTCTCACAGAGGTGCTGTGTCCAAGCACATATGGATGACGGGATCCCCAGATGCAGTGTAGTAGATATGTCATCTATGTTGTCTGTGTCCTGTGTGAAAAGATGTAGATTCCAGGTAAGGGAATGGCACCCC
Organism: Ichthyophis bannanicus; assembly: GCA_033557465.1. NCBI lineage: Eukaryota > Metazoa > Chordata > Amphibia > Gymnophiona > Ichthyophiidae > Ichthyophis > Ichthyophis bannanicus. The sequence goes on from CM066034.1 coordinate 554,496,582, forward strand.
CACCCCCAGCTCCTTTAGGCCACAAAGGAGACAGTGAGATAGAAAGAGTTCCCCCCAGAATGCATAGATAGCACTACATGACATGGCCACAACACTGAGCACAGTGCACATGGACCACTGCAGGAGATGCCTCTGAAGACCAGGACACCATCCCAAAATGGTCATGTAAATGCACATGGCACACAGGCATCTCAGGGGTCCACAGCATGTCCAGCAATGGTGGCGCACAGAGATAACAATGACAGACATGTTGATAGCAATAGCAGCATCAGCACATGGTGTATGTCCCAGAGGATGGAAGCTGAGGCCTACCTGGAAGGTAGAGCTGTGGCCTGACTGTACAGTAGCCCAGAAGCAGAAGGTAAAAGAGAGATGAGGGAACATCAATGGACAGGTGGCCATACACATTCCTGAACCAGACATAGGCAGGGTGGCGCAGAATGATCGGCCATGTAGACAAGTCAAACAGACACAGAGACATACATTGTGAGACAAGATATGCATGCCAGCAGGTGCAGATGGCAGGACCCCCGACAATCAGCGACATGTGGAGACACCCATCACAGTACATGCATGAGTGCCATGAATATTGCAAATGCCACAATGGCAGTGAGTGTTCCGCATGCGCCCAAACAAGACAATGCCCTGTGCCTGTGTACACACACAGCCTGTCATTATGTGCAGCAGATACACCATTACGACCCCAAGATGTGCACAGGCAATGGCCACATGTGTGACAAACGGAAGCTAAGGGTGATGGAGTAGTGGGCCAAAGACATGTGCAGCACCATAGGAGCAGTGGAGAGGGAACAACATATATGTGTCAAACGGTGCCGACAGCACTGCCAACCTCACTGTATGCCAACTCACCCGAGTCATCTGCATGTTGCAGTGATGTACACACACTCCCCACATGCAGCACAGCATCGGGCAGTATGGTCAGCCACTCCTTGGGGGCCCGGAACACAGAAGCTCATCCTGGGGAGGCAAAAAAACATCAGAGATATCAATACATGTCATGGTAGTGCTGCAGAATCCATACACCAGCTCACACATGGCGACCCAGAGCCACGTCACCAGCACAAGCAGAACTTACAGGAGAAGAGCTCCTCGATCAGATGTTGCCTGGCTGCCATCCCCGCACATGTGTCACCATGGCCAGGGGCAGGAGGGCACACAGGATCCACCCCAAGATCCTCATTAATATCGACTGGAACATTGTGCCTGAGAGCAATGTTGTGGAGGATGCAACAGGCTAGAATGATCTTTGCCACAGTCATGGGTCCGTACTGTAAGGCTCCGCCAGTCCTATCCAGACACCTGAAGCGACTTTTGAGAACGCCAAAGGTGCGCTCAGTGACTGAGCAGCTGTAGGCATGGGCCTCATTGTACCGCATCTCTGCACCTGGCCGAGGGAGACGCACAGGGGTAAGCATCCAGGTGCAACACCCATATCCTGCATCACCTGCCGAAAAAAAAGGTGCAAAGTTACATGTCTGAAGATGCACCAATGGAACCACTGACGTAGCAACATACAACTAGACAGCCGAGAGGCTGTGCACACAGATATGATGCCAAATCAGTGCACACAGTGGCAGTGCACCAGAGGCTGATGTTGCCACAGGCAAAGCACCATGGAATGCCAATAGGAGCAGTGCACATCCATGTTACCGTGCCCCAGGACATGTCCCAAACCTGTGCCCAGAGAGCAGTGGTACAGCTGTGAGCTCATATGTCCAACAGTGGCAAAGCAAACCCGGGGGTGCAGGGATGCACAGGTGTGCAAGTAGGTGACCGGCATGATCCAGCACGCACAGAGCAGAGGCCAATGGAACACATCCCGGGGGGGGGGGGCGCCAGGTGGGGGTGGGAGTGGAGACCGGAGAAAGTGCCAAGATATGCAGCAGACATGTGTCATAGCAGAAGCGCCCACAACACATGTCACGTGTAGCCCCAAGCATGGCCAGAGAGAGGAGGCCACACATACAGAATGACCACCACATGGATGTGTCTGTGTCCCCATCCACCCCCCAACCAAGATAGCACACGCACAAACATGCGACATATGGGGTGGGCGAGTGATGGACCCCACATGCAGACATATGTACAACTGCCAGTGCAGTATGCCTGTGGCCAGGTGTGGAAGCCATGGGCAAGCCGCAGGTGTTGCCCACAGGCATGGAGGGGACACATCATATGCAGCACGCGTGCCCCTGGACAACGTAACCATGAAAATGAATGGCGTGGGCAGGGAACAGGCCACACCACATGCCCGCTGTGACACAGGTGAGAAGAACCACACACACATGGTAGACAGAGAGATGTGTGGCAGCGCACAGATGTCTGTGGTCCCATCCCCAGTGACAGGGCGTGATGTAGTGTGATGGCCCAATAGGCTGCACCCGGAAATAACACCGCAAGGTCAGGCATGCAGTGGACAATGGTGTCCCACCAACCACCAACAGTAGGTGCATGTTATACATGTTGAATACCCACCCAGCAGGACGTAGTCCTCATTGCCCGGCCTCAAACTGGCCGAACAGTGCCGAGTTCTGCAGGATATAGGAGTCATGGGCAGACCCTGGGAACCGCGGGACCACATTCAGGATACGCATACTTGCATCACAAACAACCTGCACATTGAGGGAATGGAAGTGTTTGCGGTTGCGGTACACAACCTCCCTGTCGCGTGGCGGGACGAGGGCAACATGTGTGCAATCTATTGTGCCCATCACGTGTGGTATTCCTGCAATCCCATGGAATGCCTGTGCCAGGGTCGCCCAATGTTGCCTACCGTTGGGAATTGCAATGTAATTCCCAACCCGGCTGACCATGGCCCGCAGTACCTGGTGGAGACAGCGAAAGAAGGTTGGCCTACTCATCCCACCTACTGCTGCCACCGAGGATTGGAAACAGCCAGAGGCAAAGAAATGTAGGGCAGCCAGGAGCTTGGCCATACCCAGTATAGCATGTGACCGGGCAGTCAGGGGCTCTAGGTCAGGTCTGAGTTCCTCATAGAGCTCCCTAATGGCCCCTGTGTCCAGCCGGTAGAGGGAGATTACCTGGCCCTCTCAGGTCCTGGAGCACGGCCCTGGGCCTGTAGAGGCGTTGCAGGCGAGGTCGTGCCTCAGCACACCTACGGCACCGTTGGTCAGCCACACCCGCCTGTGGAGCCCCCACAGCTGCAGGCCTGAGTTGCAGTGGCATGGCACCCCTGCCCAGGGCTGCAGCCCCAGGAACAGCATCCCCCTCCTCTGGAAAACGCAGTCCAGCCAGCTCGAGCAATGCAACCACTGCACCACCTGCATGCGCAGTCTGAGCCATGATAGACACAGGATGGAGGATAGCTGGGTTGGAAATAGGAATCGGGGTGGTGATGGACATCACATGAACGATACACACCTGGTGAGACAGCAAATTGCAGAAGACAGCAAACAGAAAACATACCTGTGTGGAAGGGCACTGCGCGCGGGAGCGCGCGTTCCCTAAAGCACCCGAGGACAGTCATCTACGTAAGTCCCTGAGATGAAGCAGGGTGTAAAGAAACTGTATATCACACTCGAAACCACACCCAGATGCCAAAATAGGACAGACGTACAACACACATGTCCACGAGCGGAGAACACAAGAGGCGTTGCAACGCGCGTAACGAAGCGTGCAATGTGTATATGACGTAGCGTGCACGTCACAGTTTGCCACAGCTTCCAGCGCGACTGGTAACGCACAGACAAACAATATAATATATCGAAACTTGGAGCATATGGGCCAGCAGTACAGACCACAATAGTGTTAGGAAAGCACGTGTAAGGTGGATAACTGAGATGCTGTCTGCTGCCAATACGAGCGCAGTTAGATGACGTCACCCCCTGCGGGTAGCTGCGTGCGCGTCGCAACGCTCATCGCTTTGCGCGTAGACAACGCCCCACGACCCACACCCAAGCTATACCTATATGTATGATAAGCTCAGTATGGCAAACCCCCCAGCACAACCACACGCGTCGGTATGGAGTGCAGCAATGGAGGTGACCAGGACGGTGCAGTGGACCACACAGCACACCCACCAGCGCAAAACACATCTGTTGATGATGAGGTGCCAGGGCCATCTGGTGCAAATCAGAACACCAGTGCACAGTCAAGTGGTGCAGGGAGACAAAGGCAGCACAGGGTCCCAGTACCCGCAGAGGTCCGGAGGAGGGCGGTGCGCTTCAGCCAGGAGGAAAATGATCTCCTCCTGGCAAGCATCCTTGACAGGTACGACCTACTTTTCGGATGCCAAAGCTCTACCATCACGATAGCGACACGCACCAGGGCATGGGCCGAGGTCCAGGCAGCAGTGGCAGCAGCAGAGGGCCCACATCGCGATATCGAGAGCCTGAGGAAAAGATACTGCGAAATCAAGAGAGGCATTAGAAACGAGCTTGCCAGGGAGCGACGTGGGGCCCAAGGCACTGGAGGAGGCCCAGCACAACTAGCAAACCTCTCTGCCTTGGAGCGTCGCCTTGCTGAGAGACTCGGATCTATGTATATCCATGGCCTTCCCCCTGCTTTGGACACAGCACATCCACAAGCAGGTAGGTGTGAGTGTGGTCCAACAGTGGGAGATAGCACAGGCACATGGGTTGGGGCACACCAAAGGGGGGGGCAGTATGTGGCTGGTTGGTAATCAGGGGGCAACTGAGGCACAGAGGCAGCATCCATTCACGAGCCATGGTGGGGGGACATGTCAATGGTGGGCAGTGGGCAGCACAGGTAAGTGAATGGGTGCCTGTGCAGGGGGGGGCAGGCCCACAGTGGCAGCAGAGGGTGACTACATGTAGCATGGCTCATGGTGCAGGACTGGCAGGGGCAGCAGGGCCACACGGGTAGGGAGGCGGGCAACCGGGAGGCACACTGCACCTGCATTGACCATGCTGAGCGGTGGCACGGATGAGGGTGGTGATGGGCATGCATGGGGTGTGTGGCAGCATCCGGGGGTGGGGGGGCACAGGGAAGCAGGGCACAGGAGCTACTGGCATGGGGAGTGCACAAACGTTGTGGGTTGGCACAGGGGCCCTGGACCAGACCCATGCGGCTCACCAACACACATATGCCTGTGGGGGGATGTGACGGGGTGGACAGGCAGTCACACCCCATCTGACCTATACAACATTGTGACACACAGGTGACATCTGTGCCATTGAGGCACAAGAGGAGGTGCAAGAGGAGACAGCCCCAGGCCCGTGCAGCCTGGTGGACCCTGTGGTGGAGGTGGCCCAGGTGGGAGCGGGGGGGCTAGCTGCACCCCTGGGGGACGAGAACATGCAGGGCCCACAGCCTGAAAACAGCATTACACCACCCACCACTGCAGGCACGGGGGAGGTGCCTGCGGATGCGGCAGCGCAAGCCAGAAATGAGGCACTGGCTGCGGTGGAAAACGTGATTGGGGAAATGCAGGCGCACTCTGCGGCAGCCCAGAGAGATGCAGAGGGTGAGTGTCCTAATGTGCTATGGTGGCTATGCCTCTGTACAGGTGTTGGATGACCCCCTGTCTCACATTGCACTATGGGCTCTCCCCACAGGTATACGGCATGTACTGTGGTCGGTGGTCCAGGCACAGCAGCACCAGCTATGGTTGTCACGTCGCCTCCAGCGGACCATGTCTGGGGTCCTTGCGGGGGTGGACCGCATGGCCACAGCGGCAGAGAGGATGGCTGACAGCCTGGAGCGGCTGGTGTCAGGCGGAGGTGCACTCCCCGGGCAGCTGCATCCAGCACCACTACCACCATCGGAAGCAGCACCAGCGGCAGCAGGGGTGCGACCAGCACCAAGGGTTGGGTGGGGCCGCGCAATGCGTGGCAGGGGGAGGGGCAAATAAAGGGCTACACAGGCGGCCATTGATGGAGACATGTGTTCTGGGTCTCATTTGAGGGTCCGACACTCACACAAACACCCCCCCCCGGCCCGTGACCAGGGGACGACACTGTGGCACTGATGCAACCAGCCCTTGCCCCTCCCCCCTCCACAGCCATATCCACCATGGGTAGGCAGCCGATCACTTAACTTGCAATGCTGGAGCACCACTCCCATGCCTGGGTGGTGCGCTTTGTGCCCTGGGAGTGCACACATCCCGTGGACCAATACCCTGTGGCGCCCTGACCCACCTTTTGTCTCTGTGCCGAGGTAGGTGCACTGTATGTGCCGCATGGGGAGCCACATGGGCCGCTTCCATCACGCTCGACCCAAACAGTCTGTGCACTGGACATGTCACATACTCAGGGTCACAAGGCACCCCTATCCCCCCACCATGGCATCTCCCGTGACACATGTCCACTGTGTGCCCCTGAACATACCCGTACAGCTTCCCACACCATAGGATGCCTCCCCGTTACGGCCAACCCACCACCTTGTGCACCCATGGCTCCACCATACACCTACCCCCCCTGCCCCCCATCAGGCACCTCCCGATACCATAGTAGGCTCCGTAGGCTATATCCATGAACTCACCTGTCACCTGTCGCACCATCCACACTGCGCTCCACCCCATCCACAGCCACGGCACACTGTGGCACTCCACAGACCATCATCCCACCAATACCCCCCTCCCCACCCTCTGCTGTGCCCACCCCCGGACCCCCACCCCAATGTGGGTGCCACCACAGATGGGCCAATGCACTCCACAGCCAGTATGGTCTAGCACCCCCTAGGGGCAGCCATTACACCCATCACTCCATGGACCGAGGTGGGCCCGCGCCCTTCAGCAAACCATTGCGGGACCCCAGTCTCATCCCCCTTTCTCACCCTGCATGCTGGTATACGTGATTGCCATCTAGCCAACCATTGCCGGAGCCTACATGACCTCAGCTGCCGTCACCGCTCCCTCCTCCCCCTACTCAGGCACCAGCTTCACCACTTCCTGAGGTGCACCCTCTGTGTCCTTACCCTAACCACACCCCTGCGCAGACTCTTCGGTCGTCCTACCTTTCCCACCGCAACTTAACACTATGGGGTTAAGTCGGATACGCTACACAGGCCTTCCACCGTCCCCCACCGTATGCACCATTGTCCCCCCTGTGTTGCGCACCCCGCACCTTCATGGACATCTGCTGTCGTAAGTCCCTCCTGCAGGCCACTCTCCCCCCTGCTCGTTTCCCCAACCTCATGGCAACGTAGCTGTGATATGTCTGTGGAGGTGCTGTCACCGCAGCCCTTACCTGGTTCACGTCCTCCCTCACCTCTCTGAGTGCACACTGACACACCCATCACTCGCACAGCACTGTCACATAGCAATGAGGAACATCTGACCACCAGGGTTAAATTCTGAACGTAGAACTTTTGTTACAGGTGCCCTCTTTGAACTGGGCCTCACTTGTCACATAGCGACATAGTAACATAGTAAATAATGGCAGATAAAGACCAGCATGGTCCAACTAGTATACCCAGCAACACTGCGTTGGGCACACCCATCCCTGTGAACGTGGTGTTCGGCAGGCAATGGCACAGTCCGTCACAGGGCGGGTGTGCCATGTGTGTCCCCACATTATACACCCCGGGGACCCCTGTCAAATGGTGGCTGTCCGGGTGTGGCACCGGCAATGCGCTCATCGAGCTCACGCAGCCGGTCAGCCACCATGGACAGGGTCGCCAGCACCTGCCCCTGGATGAGGGCGAACTGCCTCTGGCTGTGCGCCTGGGCACGCACAGCCGCAGCCAGGCGCAGCCCGCACATACAGCCGCACAGACACACATCTCCCCGTGTCTGTGTGGCTGCATGCACGGTGCACCTGTCTGCGGCTATGTGTGGCAGACACACGTCCAGAAGGCGTGCTTCGCCAACATCAGGGTGCCCCCGTTGCCCTGTGGCGGAGCGTGCCATTGGGGACCTGCCCCCCCATCCCCACACCCAAAACATCCCCTCCCCCCCTGCCCCCACCACCCTCTCCACATCCCCTTCCCTCTCCTCCCCCTCCCTTTCCCTGCCACCCACATCCTCCCCCTCCCTTCCCCTGTTCCCCACCTCCTCCCCCTCCTTTCTCCTGTCCCCCAATTCCTCCCCCTCCCTTCCCCCGTCCCCCAACTCCACCCCCTCAATTTCCCTGTCCTCCACCTCCTCCCCATCCCCTTCCATATGCCCCTCATCCTCCACGTCCCCCTCCTCTCCCTCGGTGAGGGCTGGGGATCCCCGCTCGTGGCCTCCATCGCCATCTTCATCCACACGGTGCTCCTGGCCTTCGCCGCCCTCCAGGCCCATATCAGCGATGGCCTCCTCCCGGCCCGCAGCACCATCCGGCTCCTCCGGCTCCACTGGCTTCACGGCAGCATGTGCATCAGCTGTGGGAGAGGGGAACACATATCATCTCCATGGTCACACATCAGATACCGCAGTCACAGTGGTCCTATGGTTCTGCCACTCAGTGCCTCACAGGGCCATGTCACATTACTCACCATTCCTTTGCGCCATCCTTTCGCGCTGTACTCTTGCCACAAAGCGCGGGTAACGTGCCCTCAGCTCCCTGACCTTCTTACGCAGGTCCTCCACCTGTAGGGTTGACAGCGAACATTGACATTAGCTACCGCAAGGACACTTTGGAGTCCTCTGCCACAACACCTATCTATCTCTTCATACAACAGGTGCCTGCCCCTATTGAGTGACACATTCATGCCCCATGCTTTCCCAAGGGACAGCCCCATGTGTGCACCACGCACACGCCTGTCCAGCCAGGGCCCCATGTGCCCTGTGTGTGCACCCCAGCGGACATGACACAGCACATCTCTGTGTGCCACCTCCACACATCTGCCAGTGCCCATCAGCCACTGCTGGGGTGGGTGGTTGTCACCTGCAGTGCTCCCTGCGGAATCCTTTGGCTATGGTGTGTCTTTTGGAATCCGACACAGGGCCTGTTTCCATAGCACCAGGATGGGGGATGGGGCCCTCTCTTGGGGCCTGCACCATCCTGGGCCTATGGTTTGTCTTTTGGGATCCCAAACAGGGCCAGATAACAGTGGACATGGATGGGGGATGGAGCCCTCTTTTGGGGCCTGCACCATCCTGGGGCTATGGTTTGTGTTTTGGGATCCCAAACAGGGCCAGATAACAGTGGACATGGATGGGGGATGGAGCCCTCTCTTGGGGTCTGCAGCATCATGGGGCTATGGTTTGTCTTTTGTGATCACAATACGGCCCTGTTTTCATAGGACCAGGATGGGGGTAGGAGCCCTCTTTTGGGGCCTGCACCATCCTGGGGCTATGGTTTGTCTTTTGGGATCCCAAACAGGGCCAGATAACAGTGGACATGGATGGGGGATGGAGCCCTCTCTTGGGGCCTGCAGCATCATGTGGCTATGGTTTGTCTTTTGGGATCACAATAAGGCCCTGTTTCCATAGGACCAGGATGGGGGTAGGAGCCCTCTTTTGGGGCCTGAACCATCCTGGGGCTATGGTTTGTCTTTTGGGATCCCAAACAGGGCCAGATAACAGTGGACATGGATGGGGGATGGAGCCCTCTCTTGGGGCCTGCAGCATCATGGGGCTATGGTTTGTCTTTTGGGATCACAATAAGGCCCTGTTTCCATAGGACCAGGATGGGGGTAGGAGCCCTCTTTTGGGGCCTGCACCATCCTGGGGCTATGGTTTGTCTTTTGGGATCCCAAACAGGGCCAGATAACAGTGGACATGGATGGGGGATGGAGCCCTCTCTTGGGGCCTGCAGCATCATGGGGCTATGGTTTGTCTTTTGGGATCACAATAAGGCCCTGTTTCCATAGGACCAGGATGGGGGTAGGAGCCCTCTTTTGGGGCCTGCACCATCCTGGGGCTATGGTTTGTCTTTTGGGATCACAATAAGACCCTGTTTCCATAGGACCAGGATGGGGGTAGGAGCCCTCTTTTGGGGCCTGCACCATCCTGGGGCTATGGTTTGTCTTTTGGGATCACAATAAGGCCCTGTTTCCATAGGACCAGGATGGGGGTGGAGCCCTCTTTTGGGGCCTGCACCATCCTGGGGCTATGGTTTGTCTTTTGGGATCACAATAAGGCCCTGTTTCCATAGGACCAGGATGGGGGTAGGAGCCCTCTTGGGGCCTGCACCATCCTGGGGCTATGGTTTGTCTTTTGGGATCACAATAAGGCCCTGTTTCCATAGGACCAGGATGGGGGTAGGAGCCCTCTTTTGGGGCCTGCACCATCCTGGGGCTATGGTTTGTCTTTTGGGATCACAATAAGGCCCTGTTTCCATAGGACCAGGATGGGGGTAGGAGCCCTCTTTTGGGGCCTGCACCATCCTGGGGCTATGGTTTGTCTTTTGGGATCACAATAAGGTCCTGTTTCCATAGGACCAGGATGGGGGATGGAGCCCTCTCATGGGGCCTGCAGCATCCGCGGATGTATTTGGGCCTTGTGTTAGTTGACAGGGGCAAGTGACAGACCCCTGTTTGTCTCTTGGCCTGAGTGGTAGGCCTGTGGTTTCCTGTGGATGGGGCACATCCTTGGGCTGCAACAGCACCCCATACCATAACAATATGTTCTGTAGTGCACCCCTGCCATGTTTGCAGCTACCCCCTTGGGGCTGGGGGGTTTGTTTTTGGGGGTGTGCCAGACCTTGCTACCAGCTGGACACGGCAACACATGATATTCCGTGGCAGTGCATAGTTTCTTTGTGCTTTGGTTACAGTGTGTTTTTTCCACATCATCAGTTGGGGTGCCTGTCCCCATGCACTTACCTCACGTGGGTAGTCTGAGCGCCTGTTGTATCGGTGCGACAGACGCTCCCAGGCCCTCCTGACCCTGACTAAATTCTGCCTCCTGGAGGAGCCCGGAAATAAGCGCTGCTGGCGGAGGCAGAACAGCTCAGTGAGGAGATTGAGGTCCCTCTGTGTGAAAGCTGGCTTCCTCGACATGGCTGCCATTTGCTCTGACTGTATCAGTGCTGCGTAGCCACATGCGTTAGTGAGGGCGTAGCCACGTGCGTAGGTGGGGGCGTATCTGCGTGCGTTGGTGAGGGCGTAGCCACGTGCATACCTACATGTTGTTATGGGCGTGTCACCGCGCGTGGATACGTGCGTTGGTTCCGGTGTGGGCGAGCGTTACTACGTGCGTTGGTTCAGGTGTGGGCACTGTAGATTACATATCCTTGAGGGTGTATTGCACCTAACATTAATGCTACCATCTCTGATTGTGCTGGCCTATTGCCTATCAGAGCCTGTGAGCAGGAGCTGGACTTTACAAACCTCACTTCTTAGTATTGCTGCTACATTTTGCAGCGTCGGCATCATGATTATGATCCACTACACAACCCACCCTCCAGGGCTCAGGGTGCAGAACAGGTTCAGCCACCAATAGATCCACAGTCTACCTCACTGCAATGGTAGCAGTAGAGGGGACCATCATCCCCAGTCCTGTTGGGGGACAGACAGAGCACTACACATCCATAGGTCAATAGTCAACAAATGGCAGGCTTGGAAATGCGCAGCTGCCCCCCCAACATTATCTGACATTCTCCAGCAGCACGCCTCCAGCCACTGCACCCTGCGAGGTGTTCCAGCAAGACACATACTAGCTGCAGACAGTCCGCCAGCTAGTCCAGAGTGCATGGTCCTGGATGAGATGCAGGCACCCAGAACAGGGGTGTCAACATACACACCAAGCAGATAAGTCAGTGATTGGGCCCCAAAAGGGGATCCATATGTATCACATGAGAGAAATGCCATAGAGCGCTATGGGGGAACCTAGCCATGCAGTGGTCACTGCTCAGTCAGGGTGAGAGTGACCTCCCAGCAGGACATGCTTTGGCCACCCTGTTCGTGCAGGTGGAGGCCGGGCACTACAATGTCCGAGCCATTGCCCTATGCCTTGAGATGATGCAGCCAGGTCAGGCCACCCTATACAGCCTATTCCCACAGTACCTTGCTCCTCATTATGCACATTGGCAGGCCACTACTGGCAACAGTGCTAGCACTGAGGGCTGTGGGGGGTGTTTGCCGACACCGCACACTTGATAGACAGACACACACTCCCCACACCTATGCCAGCATTGTGCAGCTATGGGGTGTTGGGCAGCCGTGCCCCCCCCCCCCCCCAACGGTCCGGGGCACAGTGCATGAATGGCTGTGGTACGCAAAACTGTAGGTGTCACTGCACAGGTTGGTAAACACTGTCAGACACAGGACCTGTTGCACACTCCACAGACGTCAGAAAGGTTGCTATGCTGCAGCTCACTCAGAGAAAACTTGTACTTGAGCTAGGAATTGCTATCTGCCAGTAGTCATAGCAACCTTTTGATAGATGTGTACCATATTCCCAGGTTTAGGGTGGCATTACTATGGTATGCAGGTACTCGTATTGGGAGATGCACGCAAAGCCCAAAGTCCTGCCTCTCCAGGTAGCTTTGGATGATGGGACCTGTGGGTGCGGGTGTGTCTGCCCCTGTTGGCTGCTGCTTTACGGCAGTGTTTCCCAAATCCAGTCCCGGTGTGCCAAACACTGTTCAGGTTTTCATGCTGTCCCTCATGGCTATGCAAGAGATACATCTGCATACCATGGGGGTGGTGCATAGATATGCAGCACAGGCATCTTTATTAGAGGCAGCATGGAACCTGAATGGTGTTTGGCCCTCCAGGACTGCATTTGGGAGACTCTGCTGTAGGTAATGCGCCTGTTTATGGAGTCTGTGGTCTGTAGGGTAAAATGTAGGTGTTTTGAGGACTTCCGGTGATGCGGTGAGCAGGAGCAGACGCACGCTGCTTGAGCTCCGGGTCCCCTCGCCCCTCCGGCACCGATAAATGTGACACCGGGGGTTAAGTTTGGGGTCTCTCGCCCCCCGGAGCTCCCCCAACTGGATCGTGGCAGGGGATGGTGCCCCGATACTCCCGGCTCACCCTCACACGACGATCCGAGGAAGCGGCCTGGACCCGGACAGCAGACGCCGCATGGTAGGAGAGGCTGCGCTGCGGGGTGAGTAGACTCGCTGAAGACTTCGGCGGCGGGTGGAGCGGGGTCCCGCGGCTGCGGCAGCTCATCGGGCGGTGCACTTTGCCCTTTCCCGCCCCCCCCCCGCGTGACAGCAGTGCCGGATCTGAGAGAGGGGCTGAAGTGGCGGCTGCGAGGGGAGGCAGAGAGTTGTCGAGGGGCCTTGATCGGGGCCGCTGCCTGTTTGACCGCCCCCCCCCCCCACGGGATCCTTGAGGGCCGAATATCTCCAGCACACGGAGGACGGAGACCAGTGCCTTGCCCTTGGCATGTGAGAGCCTGTAACCTACCTTAAACACATGGGAGCTGTACCCCCCTGCCTCTGCCACGCCGGAGCCTCCGAATGACGCCCTGCCACCAGCACACAAAAGCCTGTGACCTGTACCCGACGCCCAGTCTTCGGCGCAACGGAGTCTGAGACCTGTGCTCTGCGTTAAGCGCATTGGAGCTGCAACCCGCACCTTCCCTTCAACGTCCAAGAACCGGGGCCCGGTGCCCTATCCTTGGCTCTCGGAGGTCTGAGCCCTGCCCTTGCTGCCGGCGCATAAGAGCACAGACGCCTGAGACACGTGCTCTATCTTTAGTGCACAGCAGCCTGAGACTCGCACCCTGCTTCCAGCGCACGGGAGCCTGAGAGGAGTCGGTGGCGCCTGAGTCTTGGGACGGGGCCTGTACAGCGCACCTTGGAGGAGGGCAACTAAAGCCTTCGTCGCCCGGCGGTGAGGTGAGGGGAAGGGGGTTGGGGGTCCCCCTCCCGTGCAGACTACAACAGCGGCCCTGGCGATGGCGGCGAAGGGAGGCCGACGAATGGAGAAGGAGAAGACCCCCCTGCAGCCAAGGGGGGGGGAGCAATCCTCGCCGTCGAAAGGAGAAGCTAAAGTCCTGGCGGGGATGGTAGACGAAATCTCCGTGGCTGTGGCAGGGGCGCTGTCGGCGCAGTTTGACGACCTGCGGAGCCGCATGGACCTAATCCAATCCTCCGTGGAGGCCCTGGGCAACCGACTGCAAGAGGCGGAGCACCGGATAGAGAGGTCGGAGGAGTACGTGCTGGAGCTACAGCAGGAGATGGCCCGGATGAAAAAATTACTCCAGGGGCAGGAGGCTAAGCTCGACGACCTCGAAAATAGGTCCCGCCGTAATAACTTGAGATTTCTAGGGGTCCCGGATGCCATAGAGGATCGGGATTTACAACCGTACGTAGAAGACCTGGTGAAACACATTCTGGTGAATGATCCCGAAGGCACTCTAGTACAAATAGAGAGGGCGCACCGGGTCGGGCCTAGGAGAACCAGTGACGGCCGACCTAGAGTGGTCCTGGCACGGTTCCTGAGATTCCCACAGAAGGAAGCGGTCCTGCGTGCTGCGCAAAAGAAAGGGACCATCCAAAAGGACAATGTCCGGATACGCATCGTCCAGGATTACTCAGCGGCCCTGGGACAGCGACGACGAGAGTATGGACCCCTGTGCCAGATCCTGATAGACAATAATATCAAATTTATGGTGCAATACCCCGCACGGCTGATTTTCACCCATGGCGGGACCCGCCGGTCTTTTGACTCCGCGACAGCAGCAACGCCCTACGTGGAGGAGATACGGCGGAGGGCCGCAGTGGCGGTCGAGTCCTGAGGACTAGAGGTGGAGACTATTTCTCTGAAGAACAAGCCGGGAGCCTTCACTTTGGACTGTAGAAGAGATGGTGCTGGTAACCGGGATGGGGGAGGGGGGAGCTAAGGGGTTTGTTTACATTACCCTCAAGTGTTGGTTGTTTTCTTTGGGTGTGGGGGTGGGCAGGGGACGGCCCGAGTAGCTGGGGGGTGTCTGTTGGAGGGGGGGGAAGCGGGGAGGGGGACAGAACCTGGAGGGGGGAGAGTCTCGGGGGGGACCCCGGATGGCCTAGCTGAGCCGGTATAATGGCGGGGTGGGGGGGTACCTTACGCATCTAGGAATTCACTGAGGAGGCGAGGAGGATGGTAGTAGAAATAAAGAATTGGAGTGGGGAGGAGAGGGGGTGGAGAAGGGATAGGAGGGGGGAGGGGAGGGATAGGGGAGTAGAGAGGGAGGGGTGGGGGGGAGAGGGAAGGGGAGGAGAAGGAGAGCTGTATCTTAGGGGACCAGTAGAGGAGGGGATGGTGCGAGGACCATTTTGGGAGGGAAATGGGGGAGGACCCCAGGCTGGGGGGGTGTCTTCCCTACATTCTGTATGGTATATAACAGATACTATTGAGCCTAGTCTAGTACTGCATGCCGCTTAAGATCATTTCTTGGAATGTCTGTGGTCTGGGCAGCCCGATTAAACGGGCAAAAATTTTGCAGGCCCTGGCAAGGCAGGGGGCGGACATCGCTATGCTCCAGGAAACCCACCAGACCGCCGAAGAGCACCGTAAGCTATGCCGGGAGTGGGTGGGACAGGTCTGGGGGGCCCCGGCCCTTGGTAAGAAAGGGGGGGTAGCACTTTTGATACACAAACGTGTCCGGATGGAGGTGGTGAAGGACTTGGTCGATCCGTCGGGCAGATTTGTACTGGTGCAGGGAGTCCTTGAGGGGAGGCCGGTAATTCTCGGTAACGTGTATTGTCCCAATGTGCTTGACTTGTCCCTTTATGCGCGCCTTGCCTCTAAAATTGAGACGTTACCGGAGATATCCTGGGGGGTGATTTCAACGGGGTCATGGATGTCGACCTCGATACCTCAAAAGGGGGAGAGCAAAGAGACAGGATGGCGACGGTTCGGGCATTACGACGACTCTGCTCTAGGTTGGGGCTGGTGGACCCATGGCGCTTATTACATCCGGTCGAGCGGGATTACACGCATCAGTCCCGGGCTCATGGCACGAGCGCACGTATAGATTACTTGTTGCTGTCCACCGGGCTGTTTGCCACCGTTGGGGATGCCCAGATAGGGCCTGTGGAGATCTCTGATCATGCTTATGTTTGGCTGGAGGTCCTTTGGAGTGGGAGTACTCCTCGAGCCTTTCAATGGCGTTTTCCCCTGGAATTATATAGAGACGCGCAATTTCGTTCCTTTATTCAGAGGCGGTGGCAGGAATTTGAAGCTGATCATAAGGGTCACCAGGATGACCCAGAGTTGCTCTGGGAAACGGCGAAGGTCGTATTGCGGGGAGATATAATCGGGTTCCTGGCCAGGAAAAGAAGATTGAGGGCCGAACGTATCATTGAACTCGAGAGATTGGTGACCAAGCTAAGACGCCGATGGGCCCATACTCCCACCGCCGGGCTTAGAAAGCAGCTGTGGGACTCCCAAACGGAACTAAATGAACTCCTACACCAGAGGGCTAAGAAGTCAGTGTTATATTATCGCTACCAATTGTATCGATACGGGGACAAGCCCGGGAAGTTATTGGCCCGGTGCCTTCGGGGACCCAGGGGCTCGAAACTGGTGCCAGCCTTGCGAGATGAATCGGGGACTTTACATAGGGAGAACCCGGCCATAGTGCGTATTTTCCGATCCTTTTTTCAGAACCTTTATGCCGCGGAGGCGACCTCCCTCACGCAGATGGCAGATTATGTGCGGCGACTGGACTTGCCTTGCCTATCGTTAGAGCAAAGAGCACAGTTGGACCGGCCGATTACGGTAGCTGAGCTGCAAGGGGCTATTTCAAAAGCTAGTTGTTATAAAACTCCTGGATCGGATGGCCTGGGTGCCGAACTCTACAAGATTCTTAATGAACAGATTTCCCCAATGTTGGCCGCCGTACATAATCGGAGAGCACAGCAAGGTTACTTTCGGTGGGGGGCCAATCATGCTCACATCGTTCTTATCCCCAAGCCGGCAAAGGACCCTCTCTCGGCGGCCTCGTATCGTCCCATCTCTTTACTTAATTTCGATCTTAAATTAATGGCTAAGATCTTGGCAGACCGACTGGCGGAGTTTTTGGGGCAACTAGTGCATGAGTCACAGGTCGGTTTCGTTAAGGGGCGATATGCGGTCCGTAACTTACGCAAGATCATTGCGTCCCTAGAGTGGGTCCAGCATAGATATCTGTCCTCTCTGTTGGTCAGCTTCGATGCGGAAAAAGCTTTTGACCGGGTGGACTGGCAATATTTGAAATTTATCCTCCCACAATATGGTATAGGGCCGTTGTTTTGTAATATGGTCGCGAGTTTGTATGCCAATCCGACCGCTGCGATACTTTGTAACGGGGCAGTATCAGACAACTTCCCGCTGCAAAGGGGGACTCGCCAGGGCTGCCCCCTATCTCCTCTTCTCTTCGTTCTCTCGTTGGATCCGCTCCTGCGGCAAGTGGCGGGTATGCGGACAATTCAGGGAGTGGGTGTTGGCAAACAGGAATTTAAGATTTCAGCCTTTGCTGACGATTTATTGGTGCACTTGCTTTCCCCTGGGGAATCCCTGCCTCTTCTTATGCAAGAGCTTCGAGCCTTTGGGCAGTTCGCAGGGTTTAGTATTAACAGGGATAAATCCGAAGCCCTGGATGTCTCAGGCCGACTTCGGGGCGGCTGGGTGGGCGAGTTCCCCCTTCGATGGGCTGAGCGTCAGTTCATATACTTGGGGATTGTACTGTCTTGTCAGCCAGGTCAACTGTATGAGAGTAACTTGCGACGGCAGTTGAATAAGGTAAGAACTCAGCTGCAAGCATGGCGGCCTCTCCCCCTGTCTCTAATGGGGAGAGTCGCGGCGATTAAACTGGTCATCCTGCCGCGCATTTTATACTGGTTACAGACCCTCCCTGTATGGATCCTCCGACGGGACATTCGGCGTTTCGAGGCGGAGTTTCGGGGCCTCCTTTGGGGGGGGTCGAGAGCACGTATCTCCTATCGTCGTCTGGTGGGGAGGGTGCGCTGTGGGGGGTGGGGGCTCCCGGATCTTGGGGCCTATGCACTGGCTTGCCAGTCCCGCCACCTAGGGGACTGGCTGGGGGACACTGATCTTTATACTCCCCGGGCCTTTGAGGAGGCCTACGTGGCACCCCACTCCCTCAAAGCCCTTTTGCATTTGGAGGTACGTAGGTGGCCTACACACTTGGCGGACAGTGTGTTATTGGCACCGGTTTGTAAGACGTGGAGGTATTTAAATGCCTACTGGGGTCGCCGCTGGCAGGTGTCGAGCTGGTTACCCATTCAGGGCAATGCCAACTTTACCCCGGGCACTGAAACCGCTGCGTTCCGTCTGTGGGGAGAGAGAGGTATGCATACTTTGGGCCATGTGGTGGACTTGGCGGGCCAACCCAAGCCCTTTCCGGCATTATCCCGTGAGTATGAGTTGGGGCCTCGGCAGTTTTTCGCGTATATGCAAGTGGCCCACTATGTGGCTTCCCTTCCGCGGACGGAACTGTGTAGCGATCGTTCGGCCCAGATAATAGCATTCTTTGGTTTTGGCGAAGTTGAACGGCCATCTATTCGGACTTTTCACCTTAGGTTGGAGCAGTCTCGACCGCAGCCGGACTATAGCGATGTAGAACGGGCCTGGGGGGTGGAAATGGGGCAGGAGATTCCCCCTGGCACGATTCTGGAGGCCCTTCGGAGAGTGGCGAGCCTGGCGGATGGTGCCCGCTGGCGGGAAATACAGCTTAAGTGTTTGACTAGGGTTCACCTCTCCCCACGGCGGGCCCTTCGATGCCACTTGACTGCGGATGGTCGCTGCCCACGATGTGCGGAGCCTCTGGCGACATTATATCATATGTGGTGGGGGTGCCGACGGATACGCCCATACTGGCAGAGAATTGCCTCATTTATGGCCGACCTTCTTGGACAACCTGTTTACTGGGACGCTGCCCTGATCGTTTTGGACCACATGGGCCTCACCTCTCCGAAGGGGAAAT
Source organism: Ichthyophis bannanicus (assembly GCA_033557465.1). Classification (NCBI taxonomy): domain Eukaryota; kingdom Metazoa; phylum Chordata; class Amphibia; order Gymnophiona; family Ichthyophiidae; genus Ichthyophis; species Ichthyophis bannanicus. The sequence continues at coordinate 554,515,318 of CM066034.1, forward strand.
GGAGTCGTTGGCTGGTGCGGAAGGCATGTCTGGTGGGCAAAGGGCCAATACTACGTGGGTGGAGGGACAGCCTCCCTCCCTCCTTTTGGGAGTGGCGGAACTCCTTCCACCAACTTATGCTCCTGGAGTGTAGGGCTGCTCGAGGCCATGTTAAGCGATGGTCCGCCTTCTGGCTATTGTGGGAGCCCTATATCCAAAATCTCAGTCCTCGGACCCGCAATGTCATCCTGCAACTAGGCTATTGATGCCCCGATTAGCAGGGGGAGATTTCTGGATGATCCACACGGAGGTATATACTGGTCCTATTTGGTAATGCTTGGGAGGGTGGGGGGGTTAACCAGGGGGAGGTTGGGTGGGGGAGGGGGGTTGGGGACATTGTTCAAAAATCATGTAACCACCTATGTGTTCCGCCCCCTGGGGATCAGAGTCCACCCCAGGGAGCGACTGTTACCAGTTGTGTATTTGCCGTTCCTGTTTGATGGTTTATAAATAAAATTTTGAAAAAAAAAAATGTAGGTGTTTTGGGCATATTTACGTCATCTGCAAATAAGGTTCTGTCTGTATTGGGACTTTGTAGTGGTGGGTAAAATATGCAGAGCATGTTGGCGGAATTCACAGCTGGGACTTGAACCTGTGACCTTCTGCATCTGATTACAGTGGTTTTGTGCACTGCACCACTATGTTATCACAGAGATGGTGCATTCCCTGGTGGTACCTTGACATGTGCCGCCTGCGGACCTCTGTATCCCCTTCTCCCGCATCTGTCCAGTTGCCGTTCCAACATGCCCGCCCTGCTGTTGCGGGACATGTGCACGCCATAGGCACCCTGTCTGGTGGTGGGGGAAACCCTGAGCAGCGCTATTTCACTGTGGGTCCATTCAACTTGTATGGGGACAGATTATAGACACTTCCACGATTTCTATCTGTTCTATGGTGCTTACTCGGGGGGGGGGGGGGGTGTTTCTCATTGATAACACTGTTGACCAACTTGGTTATTGTTTTTATCCAGTTTGTTGGGGTCATTATCAGTGTTTCTGTGCCCTTTTGCTATGTGCACATGTATCACACTTATCACTTTTTTGAGGTTTTCCTGCCTGGGCTGTACATTGCTGACATTTAGGTGGTTTCTCTCCCCTTTAATGTGCCTTTAACGGCAGGTTTTCATTCGCATTGGATTTGAGCTCTGAAATTCAGCGCGTTGGTGTGAGGTGAGCCTCTCCCCGCCCACTCTCCGCCCATTGACCCCTTCTCTCCGCCCTCTCTCCACCTTCAGCGTTGTTTTACCGCGCCGCGGGGCTTTACGATCGTTAACTACGGTTAACGCACGTAGTATGACGTTAACGGTCGTTGGTGCGTGATTACGCGCGTTATACTGCACTTACGATCATTAACGTCGTACAACGCGCGTTATTCACATTTACCGCACTTTAGTAAACATACCCCATAGTGTCATAACAGTATGTTTCCATAACTTATTTACATGAGTAAACTATTTACAGTTTGTGGTCATGTTGTATAATCATGGACTTGTTCACTAGTCATTGTCCAGATCTGGTGTGATGTTGCTGAAATGATCAATGAATAGGAATGTCTTCAGCTTTTTCCTGAATTCTTTAGCACCATTTGTACATCTGATATTGTTCGGTAGGGAGTTCCATAGATTTGAAGCATATTTATTTATTTAACAGTTTTTATATACTGCCTTTGATCCAAGGCGGTTTACGTTGAACAACAGCACACATTCACAAGAGAGTTGTTTTACATACAGTGAAAAGGCTATATTTGAAATGCACTGCTTTGCTTTGGAGAATCCTTTGGTGTGGCTAAAGTGTTTTTATTATTTGTTCTAGACGTGTGGCTTTCAGGGTGTTTTTTATTAGGTTTTGGAGTGATTCAGCTGATTCATTCTTGAGTATTTTGAATACCATAGTGATTGCTTTGAATCTTGCATGACTCCTGATCAGGAGCCAATGAAGTTGTGCCAAGATTGGTGTTCTGTGTTCACATTTGTGTGTTCCTGTGAGAATGCGAGCAGCGGTGTTCTGTACCGCCTGTAGTGAATGGATTGTTGTTGTTGCTGGCAAGCCTTGGTAAATTGAATTACAAAAGTCCAATACTGGAGAGATTATGGCCTGTAGGACCATTCTGAAGTCATTGTGACTTAGCAGGCGCTTTAGTCTCCGAATAATTTTCATTTTGTGGTAAGCACTCTGTGTTGTCCTTTTCATATGTGCTTGTAAGTTTAAGTTCTGATCAAAGATGACCCCTAGGTATTTAACTGCACTTTTGACAACGATGCACCCGTCTTTTTTAGCTATTGTGGAGGGATGGCTTGTTTCTTGTTATTGTAAGTGCTTCCATTTTGCTATAGTTTAACCAACCAGAGATTTCTGTGAGACATTCAGTTATATCTGTGTAATCCGAGGTTTTGACATCAAATGGCATGCATACCATGATGTCATCAGATTCAATTTTATCTGGAATGTTATGTTTCCGTATAACATTACAAAGTGGCTGAATGTATATGTCAAAAAGCATGGATGATAATTCTGACCCCTGGGGGACTCCTTGTGTTAGTGAGAATGGAGAGGATGTTTCTTTCCCACATCTGACATACTGTGGTCTATCCTTTAAGTGTGATTGGAACCATTTCAGAGTGTTATTGTAGAGACCAATTTCTTATGTTATTGTTGTTAAGTGCCGTCGAGTCGGTGTCGATTCATGGTGACCCTCTGGATAGTTGTCCTAAATTGTGTTCGGTCTTCAGTCAGGTGGCTCATTGTTGACAGACTGGCACCCATAGCTGCTGTTATTGTATCAATCCATCTCATTGCTGGCCTTCCTCTTTTGCGTTGACCTTCTACCTTGCCAAGCATGATGTCTTTCTCTAATGATCTTTTTCTTCACATGATGTGTCCAAATTAGGAAAGTTGAAGTCTTGTCATCTGAGCTTCTAAAAAAAGCTTAGGCTTGATCTCCTCTAGTACTGACTGGTTTGTTCTTCAGGCAATCCAAGGTATACACAGTATTCGTCACCACCACCATAATTCAAAGGCATCAATTTACTTCCTGTCTATCTTTTTCAGTGCCCAACTTTTGCATCCATATGACGTTATTGAAAATGCCATGGCTTGAACAAGTTGAATTTTTGTATGGAGAGACACATCTTCTCTTGAGAATCTTGTGTAGGTCCTTCATGGCCATTCTGCCAATAGCAACATGTCGTCGGATTTCTTGATTGCTTGTTGCTTCTTTATTGATAGTCGATCCAAGTAGGTTAAAGTTGTCCACTATTTCAATTTCTTCTCCATCAATGATGAACTTATTGATTTTGCCAGTTGTCATGATCTTTGTCTTCTTTACATTAAAGTGCAGGCCAATTTTAAGATTATGTACCTTGATCTTGAAAAGCAAATGTTTCAGATCATCTTCACTTTCAGCCAGTAATGTGGTATCATCAGCATAGCGAAGGCTGTTGATGAGTCTTCCATCGATCTTCACACCCCTGTTGTCTTCATACAATTCTGCTTCTCTGATGATTTATTCTGCCTATAAATTAAACAGGTAGGGGGAAAGTATGCAGCCTTGTTGTACTCCTTTGCTGATTTTAAACCTGTTTCTCCTTGTTCCATTCAAACTATTGCTTCTTGATCAATGTAAAGGTTGTGCAAGAGAACAATCAAGTGTTCTTCTTAATGTGGCCCAGAGTTTCTCATGGTTTACAAAGTCAAAAGCCTTGCTGTAGTCAATAAAGCACAAATAGATATCCTTTTGGTATTCTTTAGTCTTTTCAAGGATCCATCTCATGTCTGCAATTCCTTGTAGGCATCTTATAAGTATGGAGTGTGATACTGAGTCAAAGGCGGTTGATATGTTGATAAATATTAGGATAATGCCCATTTTAATATTGTCAATTTGTCTGATGATTTGGTCAAAGAGTCATTAGTAAGGTTTCGACTGCATGGTGTTGCCTGAATCCATGTTCATGTGGATCCAAGGGTGCATAGGAGTTGATGTGGTCCTGTAGTTGTAACTGAACAGTCTTCTCAATGAAGGATCAGCTGGAGACTGGTTGGTATGATTTGGGGTACCTGTCTTGTCAGATTATGCTGCTTAGAGGGATATTCAATGGCACTAACATGGTTAATGACGCTGAATATCCAGAGGTTCTGCTGCTGCATGCCCCAATGCTAACCATGTAGCATCGGGATGTGTCGTGGATGTTCCAGGGTGGAGTGGAGATTGCAGTCATCGCTAACTGGACAGCAGTGATATTGAACCACTGCCCGGTTAGCAACCCATGGGTTAAGATAGGCTAGCTTTTCCCATGCCTATCTTTACCTGTGGGAGCTAACTGGGCAGCAGCTCAATATTGCCACTGCCTAGTTAGCTTCGGCGCCATCAAGCACCATGTGGCAGACCCAGATATTCAATGCTTATGATGGATATGGCCCCAGTATTGAATATCCAAGGTTAAGGTTCAGCAGCAATGGCTATGTGCTTTAGAAGCGCTAGCCAATGCTGCTGAATATCAGGCACGTGATGTCTAATTATGCATTTTTTACATGATTGTTGTAGGAGTGGTGGCTTTGGGATGATCATGATTGTTGAGTTTAATTCTCAAAATCGCAGTGGAGGCCAGAAGGCTAAAGGTTTGCCCAGAGTCCCCAGTATCCTTGCACTGGCCCTAATCGTCAGCATGCCTTGCTTCATCCAATTGTCATAGTTATCTTACCTGCCAGCCACTGACAGTCTTCCTGAAAAAGTCTTAAATGCTTATATATACATTTTCTGTATGAACTTTCTGATTACTCTTTAGCACTTGTTCAGCAGCTGATTAGGGATGCAGTGTGTGCAGGTCCAGTTTCTGTAGGACTTAAAATACTCTTAAGGTAGCTTCATGGAGTGGAGGAGTAGCCTACTGGTTAGAGCACTGGCTTGGTAACCAAGCAACCAGAGTTTGACTCCAACTAGCACTCCTTGTGACCATGGGCAAGTCATTTAACCCTCACTTGCAATCCACTTCCAGTTATACTGCCAAGAAAACCAGGAGTCAGCATTGACTCAAAGGCACACATTGCATTGCAATGTAACCCATGCTTTTGCATGGGTAGGATCAGTAGTTTGGACTCCCCTTGCATCACCAGCTAGGACCACTGGCACAAACACTCCCAAACAGCAGAGCACAAAAAGACACCATCCCTCTGCAGTGCATTTAGGCATTGCCACACGTGGGTACTCTAGAGGTAGGGGTGAGGAACTGGCACTGTAAAAGAAAAATCATAACAAAATAAATTTTGGGGAGAGATAGGCAGTAACCAAAATAAATACAACTTTGAATGAACTTTATTTGGGGGGAGGCAAAATAAATGAGAAGGGATAAAAGAACAAAGATCACCTTTACTTAATGCAATATCTCTTACCACTTTCAAAATTAACAATATGAACAGGAAGAATCTGCAAGAACACACTTTGCAAGAATTCACAATTTAAGTAATTCTTTTAGGTTAAAACCTCCCTCTGCCCAGGACCGACCCAATTAATAGGCAAACTAGGGGTGGAAACTTCTGGGGTGCAGCAAAGAGCAGAGCATTGAAAGCTAAACAATAGATTTTGACAGCCAGGAGGGTTATAAGGCTTAAGGTTTGCTTAGGGCACCAACACCTTGAAACAACTCTGGGGGCCAACCTTGCCTCTGCCGGGAACTCCGCTCTTCTGGCAAATTGCTTCTATTTGTGCCCTTCTCTTCTATTGCTAATTCCAGACTAAGCTCCTTTCACTTTGCTGCACCTTATGCCTGGAACAAACTACCTGTGTCTGTTCGCCAGGCACCTTCTCTGACCCTTTTCAAATCCAGGCTGAAAACTCACCTCTTCGCTGCTGCTTTTGGATCTTGACTCACCTGATCTCCTTGTTTCTTTACCATTCCCCCTTGTTTTATCCCTGTCCACATCTTCTATGTTGTCTGTCTTGACTAGATTGTAAGCTCTGATGGGCAGGGACTGTCTCTTACATGTCTGTGCAACACTGCATACGTCTTGTAGCGTTATACAAATGCTCAGTAGTAGTAGTAGATTCTTTGCTAATGAGTATTCTGCTTTTAACCACAGCAATATTACATTTGCAACCCTGGATTTTTGCTCTGGGTGTACCCTCTTTGTGCTGTGCCAGTCAGTTCAAACCAAAAAGTAGAGGTAGGTATGTTCCAGTTCCCTAGTGCAGTGTTTTTCAACCTTTTTTGTGCAAAGGCACACTTTTTTCATGAAAAAACTCACGAGGCACACCACCATTAGAAAATGTTAAAAAAATTTACCTCTGTGCCTATATTGACTATATATAAAGTAATTCTCTTGAATAGGAATCAAACACTCACACCAAACCCCCTCCCCTGCTGGTTCACACCAACCCCCCTCCCCTGCTGGTTCACTCACACCACCCCCCCCCCTCCACTGCTGGTTCACTCACCCATCCCCCTGTCACTTACTCACCCCTCCTGCTGGGTCACTCACTCACTTACCCCCCCCTCCCCTGATGGTTCACTCACACAAGCGCCCCCCCCCCCTTGCTGGTTCACTCACACCACCCCCCCCCCCCCTCCCCTGCTGGTTCACTCACACTCCCCCCCCTTGCTGGTTCACTCACACTCCCCCCCCTTGCTGGTTCACTCACACACACACACACCCCCCCTCTGCCCAAGCCGCTGCTTCTGCTTTGTACAGAGCAGCGGCTGCACTACACTTACATTGAAAAGTAAAGAGAAACTGTGTCAGGAGCCCTCCAGTCATCGCAGAGCCCGAGGAAGTGATGTCATGGGGGCGGGCTCCTCACAGGCTGTCTTTCCTTTTCAAATTAACTTTATTGCAGCTAAAGTTAATTTGAAAAGGAAAGACAGCCTGTGAGGAGCCCGCCCCCATGACATCACTTCCTCGGGCTCTGCATGATCGGAGGGCTCCTGACACAGTTTCTCTTTACTTTTCAATGTAAGTGTAGTGCAGCCGCTGCTCTGTACAAAGCAGAACCAGCGGCTGCACTGCTATAGGGAATCGCGATCGCGTTCGCGCCGCGGACATCGGCACAAAAGCCGGTTTTTTGCTCTGGCCGCTCCCGATCTTGCGGCCAGAGCAAAAAACCGGCTTTTCAATGGCCGGTTTTACAACTGTGCCGGCAGCCGGCCTGGCCATGGAAAAACCGGCCAGGCCGGCTGAAAACCGGCCGGTTGGCAACCCTAATTTGTGAGCCAAGGCCACATGTTACGGATGAAATTGGAATTTTTCCCACGGCACACCAGACAATATCTCACGGCACACTAGTGTGCCACGGCACAGTGGTTGAAAAACGCTGCCCTAGTGTATACTTCACTGGTATCAGGAATTTGAGTTTAGGGTTGCCCCACCCAAAACCCAGTAATTAGGTTCAATTACTCTAAGCACTGAACAGTGCATGTGAATGTGTGCCTTCCAGTTCTGTGGTCTACGCCATCACAGTCAGGATTTCTTGGGAGCTGATTCACAGTGGGACCTCTTGTAGCCAGAATGCAAGACAGTACCAAGCTGAAAATGCACCCTGTGTGTCTTGAAGACCTGCCCCCCCCCCCCTTCTCCCACCAAGAACTTGCTCTGTTAGGCTTCCTGGAAGCCCGGTGATGATATCAGTGACCCTTCCATACTTGCACCCTATGCAGCCGCATCACTTGCACCGTCCTTGGTATGCAACAGTTGAGCATAATTTGCACCATTATGTCTCAGAATATGGGGCAATGAGCTGAAACCTAAATAAATGAATTACAGGGGCTTTTTTCAAAATACCAATTCTTAACTTTACTAGCAACTTCATTCTCTTTTGTTTGGGTGCCACTTGAATAGCCAGGACCTTTGCAAATGAGGCTGAGGATGATACCAGAAGCCAGATACAGAACAAAATTATGGGTGTTTATGCCAAGTGCCACTCTCTTTTCTTCCCATGGTAAGGGTCCCTAGGGATATTCATGGCCACTCCTTCATATACTTCTTGGCAAGGGAAAAACAGTCTAGTAGTAAAATGCAATGTGGGAGTCCTGTAGTGACCTCAATAAATAAATATCCATTTAATGAGCACTCCCCAGACAAACAAACAATATACAAAAGAAAGGCAATCAAAACCATCAGATACACAGGGCCCGATATTCAGTTGGGCAGGCTATGTGCCGCTATGGTGCATAGCCATGCCCGCCGAACCTAACCCCAGATATTCAATGCCAGGGTCATATGCAGCCTCGGCATTGACTAGCCAGGGATCGCCACACACGCCGGAAGCCGCAGTAGCTAACCGGACAGTAGCAATATTGCATGCTGACATTAGCTCCCATGCCTAAAAGATAGGCAATGATTTTCCTTGCCTATCTTTTAGATGCAGGTCGCTAACCAGGCAGCATGCAATATCACTGCCGCCTTGTTATCGATTGTCTCCACCTCCACTTCTCCCCGGAGCTCACCCAACACATCTCCATGCTAAGCGGTTAGCATCCAGATGCATAAGAGCCATAATTGGGGATATTTAGCAGCACTAACCATGTTAGTGCCGTTGACTATCCCTCTCAGTGGCAGTTATATGATTTACAAGGCTGTAAACTGTGTAACTTCCCTTTGACTACATCAGGCCCACAGTGTTTAATGATGGCCAAAGGTCTCAAACTTGCTCACAATCCTTGATTGCTCCCTTACTCTTTGGCATCTCTCTTAGTAACATAGTAAATGACAGCAGATAAAGACCAGTATGGTCCATCTAGTCTGACCAGTGAGGCAGAAAGAGCTATACCAGCCACTCCATGCAGGTTAATCCCCTTTATGCCTTTGCTCTAAGGTAGGTATAATTATATCCATGTGTGTACCAGAAAAAGTAAGTACATATGTAGATATTTTATAAAATATATGTACATGTGCCGGTCTGGCCTTTTTCTGCCCATGCATGAGCTAAATCTTCTTGTAATAGTTGCATTGTGTTCATTGTAAACCGCCTGATTACTTGATGAAGTGGTATAAAAAGCTCTCAAATAGAATAAATACATTGCATCAATGTAATTGCCACATTGCTAAATCTACTACACTTACAATATATTGCATCAATGTAGTCTCCATGTTCTGTGTATCTCCTTTTAAGTCCATATATCCCTAGTCACTTTGTAGGAGCACATAAAGAAGGAAATTTTGTAAAGGTTTTCGCACGTTTAAAGTTTTTTTTTTTAAATATTTTTTATAAAATTGCCCCTTGATATATGCACATTTAAGTACATATTCCGGCATGATATCAATCATTTATATGCCATGTGTAGGCATTCCAAGGGGCATAATTTTGCTAGAACAGGGATAGAGTTACAATGTTCCCATGTATTTTATAAAATATGCAAGTATACACAGAGTAGTCACAGACATTTACACCTGCTTAGGAGTGGTGTAAATGTGTATGTTGGCATTTGTGTGTTATTGGGGCTGATTCTGGATACCTATGTTGCTTTTATAAAATATCTTAAATGAAGTATCTTTTTGAACTTCTCACATAGGTATCCTATTATAAAATCCAGCCAAAAATGCTGTTCTATGTGCTCAAACCCCTTTTAAAATTATACAGTATCCTTGCTGTTTGTATTTCTGAGGTATTATTAAAGGCTTACAAGTGTAATTTTCTGTTGCTTTGTGCAGTAAATAAATTGAGGTCGCTGACTTATCTTGTCTTTGCTTCCCTCTAGGGTTTATAACTGAAGATGTGGCTTCCATTTTTGAAGAGCACCGAATCTGTAAGAATAGTAACCTTTACCAGTGCTTGCAGACTGTGGAGTCTGAAGGGGTATATCTAGAAGATGAAAACAGGTTCATTTTCACCAATGTCCTGGTTGGACACTCAGCAAAGGCTCGCTTTAAAATCATTAATGCAGGAAAGGTTCCCTGTGATGTGGTTCTGTTAGTCAAATCTACTTCCATCAAGGTGAGTACTAAGGAAGACTGATCATCCCAGGCAGTTGTCATTCCACTGAGGCAGAGATCTCTCTTACATAGTAACATAGTACTGTAACATAGTAGCATAGTAAATGATGGCAGATAAAGACTAGTACGGTCCATCTAGTCTGCCCAGTAAGATGGCAAGAGTAGGTGCACCTGCCGCTCCATGCAGGCCACCCCTCCCCATGTCTTTGTTTTAGGGGTGAACCCACCGCTCCGTGTAGGACACCCCTGTATGTTGAAAAAATTAGTTAAGTTTATTTTGATTTTATCCTGTTGCTGTAAAGGGATCCACTGTGTCTGTCCCATGCCATTTGAATTCTGTCACTGTATTTGCCCCCAACACTGCCATCGGGAGGGTGTTCCAAGCATCCACCACCTTTTCAGTGAAAAAGTATTTCCTGACATTGCCTTTCAATTTACCCCCTTGCAGCTTCATGTTATGCCCTCTAGTTTTACAGCTTCCCCATCTGTGGAAGAGGATTGTTTGTTCATTATTTCTCTTTAAGTATTCAAAGGTCTGAATCATATCTCCCCTGTCCCTCCTCTCCTCCAGAGTGTACATATTTAGGTCTTCAAGTCTCTTCTCATAAGGCTTCTAATGCAGTCTCCAAATCATTTTGGTTGCCTTCCTCTGAACAGTTTCCGGTCTTTTTATATCCTTTGCAAGATATGGTCTCCAAAACTGAACACAGTTTTCCAAGTGAGGCCTCATCAGTGACTTATACAGTGTGTGGTAAGGAAGCCTATCCTGACTTAGGGGAACGGGAAAAAGGAAAAGAGATCACCCTAGTAAAAGGGCCCCTTTTGCCAGGTCAGGGTAACAAAGCCATAACCTCACCTAGGAACCAGAAAACCCACAGCTGGAATAGGTTTCAGGTTTCCCCTAGTGAAGTAAGGGAGAGTGAATACAAACCTAAGGTCCAAGATCCTTATGTCAGTAAGCTCCCTGATTACTCAGGTGCCAGAAGGCAGAGTGATCTCCGTCACCTGGGAAGAGAGGAGGTGGGGCTAGAACCCTGGAGATATAAGCCTATGCTAGATTATAGTAGAAGGGAAGGAGAAGGAGAGAGGGTGGAAGAAATGCCAGAAGCAAGGGCTGAGGCAAAGCCAAGAAGAGGAGAAAGAGAGAGAGAAGCTGATACAAGCCGAGGCACAGGTACGAGCCTAAGAAGCCTCATTAATGCTGAGCAGAGCAGGAGAAGCCTGACTAATGCTGGGCAGTGCAGAGGTGCAGGAGACACTCTCAGCTCTAACGAGAGGCTGTCAGCTGAGCCCAGTGAGCCAGAAGGAGAGTCGGAGTCTATGCAGCTAGGACCCTGATGCTGAGCTGAATGAGGAAGACACCCTCATGGATTGCTCTTTGTGCCAAGCCTTAGCCACAGAAGGGTTGAAGGAAAGCCAGCCCTGAGAGAAAACCCTCGAGAGAAAGGTAACCATAAGAAGCAGGTAGATGGATTGTAAATTCCCACATGGTAAAGAGGGGAAGTTTTACTAAGACGTAAGAACAAGCTGGAGTTGTGAATTGTGCTTGTTAACCACCTGCTACCTGTGAAGTGAGATGGCAAGAAGCCAAATTAACTGTGAGGGAAAAAAGCTTTCTTTTTGCTCTTGAATTTTCCTGAGAAACCTGAATAGAACTTTGCTTGCACGTTGAAAGTTTGTTCCTGTTTGGAGTTTTTGTTTTTGCTTGTAAATTGGAAAACAGCCTGGAAAGGTTTGAGACTGGAAAAGAAGGCAAACTGCCACAGAAGAAAGCCTGTTTTTGTGTTTATGCTTTAACCAGCAAGGCTATAGGAAGCTGGTAGCCTTGCTGTTAAAGGGCTATGTTTTTCTGAGCTGAAGAATACTTTAAGCTGTCACTTTGGTTTTGGGTTTTGTTTTGCTTATAACCTGTTGTACTTTGAAGAAGCCTGGAGAAGTATGCCTGAATGTGGTATTTATGAACCTTTTTTGTGCTCAATAAATTTCTGTCATTGCCTTACCCAAGGAGCCCGACTACAGCTTTCTACCTGAAGCCCATATATATCGCAATTAAACTACATTTCCCAGAAAGCATTGCGGGGAACTAGTCAGTTAAGGCTGAAAGGGGAAAGTTCCTTATAACAACCACGCCCCTCTAAGCTGCAGGCGAGTGGTGAGGGCATGACAAGTGGCATTAGTACCTCTTCCTTTCTGCTGGTAATTCTTCTTTGTATGCAACCTAACATCCTCCTGGCTTTTGCCACTGCCTTGTCACACTGTTTTGCCACCTTGAGATCCTCAGAAATAATCACACCAAGGTCCTTCTCCTGGTCCGTGCACACCAACCTCTCGCCCCCATCAAGTACATTTCCCTGGGATTTTTGCTTCCTAAGTGCATGACACTGCACTTCTTCGCATTAAATCTTAACTGCCGAGCATTAGACCATTCTTCCAGCTTTTGTAGATCTTTCCTCATGTTATCTACTCCCTCAGGGGAGTCCATTCTGTTGCAAATTTTCGTGTCATCTGCAAAAAGACAGATTTTCCATGCAGTCCTTCAGCAATATCACTCACAAATACATTGAACAGTGCCGGGCCCAGGACCGAACCCTGGGGCACCCCGCTAATCACCCTCCTTTCATCCGAGTGAGCTCCATTTACCATCACCTTCTGTCATTTGTCAGTTCACCAATTTCTGATCCAGTTCACCACCTTGGGACCCATCCCCAAACTACTGAGTTTATTGATAAGCCTCCTATGAGGAACAGTATCAAAGGCTTTGCTGAAATTCAGGTAGATGACATCCATCGCATGCCCCTGATCTAGTTCTCTGGTCACCCAGTCAAAGAACTCAATCAGATTTGTTTGGCAAGATCATCCTTTGGTAAAACCATGTTGCCTCAGATCATACAACCTGTTGGTTTTGAGAAAGTCCACTATTCGCTCTTTCAGAAGCGCCTCCATTACTTTTCCTGCCACCGAGGTAAGGCTCACAGGCCTGTAGTTTGTCACTTCTTCCCTGTCACCACTTTTGTGAAGAGGTACCACATCCGCCCTTCTCCAGTCCTGAGGAACTACTCCTGTTTCAAAGGATCTCTTGAAAACATCCTTTAACGGCCCTGCAAGAAGCTGTCTGAGCTCTTTCAGTACCCTGGGATGTATCCCATCCGGTCCCATGGCCTTGTTCACTTTCAGTTTTGCAAGTTGTTCTAACACATCATCTTCAGTGAATGGTGTGGTATCTACTTGATTCCCATTTGTATATTTGGGAGTCACAGATGGTCCTTCTCCAGAATTTTCTTTAGTAAAAACAGAGCAGAAATATTTGTTTAGCAGTTTTGCTTTTTTAATGTCACATTCCACAAATCCGTTCCCAGCACTTCTGAGTCCTGAATTCCATCTCTGATTTTCCTCCTCTCCTGAATATACCTGAAGAAAGTTTTATCGCCACACTTCACATCTTTAGCCATCTTTTCCTCTGCCTTTGATTTTGCTTTCCTTATGTCTCTTTTTGTCTCTTTAATTTGCTCCTGTATTCCGTACTGTGTTCCTCTGTTTGCAAGCTTTTGAATTTTGTGAAAGCTGTGGTTTTTGCCTTTATTTGAGCAGCCACTTCTTTGTAACCTTTTGTTTGGGGACACTCTATGATGTCCAAGGAGTATGCTATAATTTATTTTCCTTGGTCATCATTATGCTCAGTAACATGAACTCTCAGCAATAGGGTCACTTCTTTGACAGGGAGCCAAGGTTTCTTACCCAAACTCACCAATAATACACACACACAGACCTACCCCAGGTGGTGGAGAGGAGAATTGAGATGTCCAGGTTGAGACGTGCAAAACTCTCTTTTTATTTTTCAAAGGCTCTGCCAAATGTAGATCCTTTGTAATATACCTAAGTGGATGTTGGAAAATATCTAAATATTGGCTGGCATGTTTCATGTTTCTTAATTTGATATATTGCCTATCATACACATCTAAGCAGTTTATAGTAGATAGTAGATATCAATAAAAGGAGAAACATAAAGACAGAGAGCACATAGCGGAGGATTACAGGGATACTAATACAATTTAACTAAAATACTGATACATATAAGAGGAGTATGGGAGAGGGCAGATCTCTAGCTAGGCCAGCTGCAGTGCTCTACAAGCAAACAGTTATCGTTGCCCAATAAACAGTCTAGAATTGCTCTGGAAAAGCCTGTAAAAAAGAATGGATTTTTAGTTTAGTTTTAAACCTATAAGTTTTCTGGTGTAGTCTAGTTACTGTAGATCTCTTATTGAGAAGGAATCATCAGTAAATTATGCTTGGAAGAATGAAGAGCACATTATGGGATATAGGAAATTAAGAAACTCGCCAGAAATAATAGTACACCTGAATTAAATTACTTCCCACCAAATACAAGCTTTCTCATCATTCCTCCAGTCCAGTCAGACACTCCCCTGCCAACAAATGGAGAGTAAGAACTAATCTCCAGGAACAAGCAGGAATGAGTTTTCACATATGGGTACGTCGGTACCGACGGAGTCTGCGCGGGAACGCTTCCCAGCATCCAATCAAAGAGCTTTTGGAAGCATCCCACCACACCTGCGTGCTGCCTTCCCGCCTTTCCCAACTGCCTCTCCTCAGTTTTCGTTTTCCGCGGACCCGCAGGACGTTCTCCTGTCACCACAGAAAATTCTTGTTTTATTTCTTTAGTTTTCTTGTGGTCGCGGCTGTCTCCCCGACGTCACCGGTACCGCCGGTGTTTTCTTTTCTTGTGAAATCTCCTTTTTCAAGGGATATTTTTTCTTCATAGTGTCTCACGATTTCTCAGGCCTTTCAGGCCTCCTTCTTTTCCTTCATGGAACTGCCAGCCACTTTCTCTAAGAAATGTTCAGACTGTGGCGGTACAACTTTATTTTTAGACCCTCAATATCGGTGTCTAACCTGCTTGGGTCCTGACCTTTTTCCTCCGGAGCCGTTAGGCAACAGTTTGGTGAGAAGAGGTTTTCAACATCGAGGTTCCCTCGATACATGGTTTCCCTCCGACGTCAGGGCACCGTCCCTTTCTTCTTCTACACAGGATCAGGTAACCCACAAACAGTCTGTTAAGACTAGCCAGCCCTCGAGTGGTAGGTCTCATGCACAGCATGTAGACGGCTCCGGCCTTGCCCTCGAGGGCCCACTGGCTTCAAAACCCCGGCGGGAGTCTTTGGTCTCCAAAGCTTTGAAGGGTTTCAGGTTGTTCCTGGGGTTCACCCCTCACATAACATACCTGAGCCGTGTCTGGTGGTGACATCCGCTTCGAGCAGTACCGATACCCCGGCATCGGCACTGGTGTTGGATGATACACTCCTCACCAGGGATGGTCATCTGGCGTCCTCGGTACCTTCGGGACCGCTGGATACCCTCCAGACTGACTTTCCATTATTGGTACCAGTACCGATTCTACCACTGACGTCGGTACCCTCCAGACGTGCATCGATAGCCTCGCTTCCCTCGATGCCGAGTCTCGAATCGATCTCCAGTCTGGAGGACTGGGTACCGACACGCCTTGGTACCGGCTCTGGGTGGTACTCAAGGCTCGGTTCTGATAATTCGGATCCGCAACTCTCGGTTCCCCCGAGGCCGTTTGAGTTGCCACCGGTTGGCCTTCATCCACCGGTATCAGACACAGTACCGAAGTCGGTACCGATGTCCACATTACCCTTGTGGTCGGTGCCTTCCATGTTTCACTCATCAGGCTTTTTGCCCTCGATGCCGAGTTTGGAATCGATCTCTAGTCTGGAAGACTGGGTTCCAACACGCGTTGGTACCGACACCGATACCGATCGATACCAGAGACTCGGTACCGAGGATAGTGACCGGAGGCTTTCAGTTACCTCGGTACCGATTGAACTGCCAATGGCTGCTCTGATGTCTGTGTCGGGCTCGGCTCCGGCATCGGTACCGGTATTAGCATCGGTACCGGTATCCACAGTAGCATCGTGGCCAACTCCTGCCATGCTTCTTCCAACAGGATCGCTCCCTTCTATACCAAGCTTGGAGTCGATACCTGGCATGGACAATGTGGTAATGACGGTTGCTGCTCCTGACAGCCAGTACCGGCGATCATCCCTTAAGCATTCCACACTGTACCGTGCAGGATTTTCTATTCCTATATATTTGGATAGCTCTTTCGGTGCTCAGGCTAGTTCTTCAGATCTAACCTGTCCAAGGGAGATTCCTGTCGGGGATCCCTCTTTTCAGAGTTTCCTCCGGGATATAGCAAGATCCCTTGCTATTCCTATCCCTGGACATGATCCTGCACAAGGTTCTGTTTCTACCAAAGCAAAGGAGAACATAATGCTTCCTTTGCATCATTCCTTGCAGGATCTCCTTTTAGGAATGTGGGAAGCACCTTTAAAGGTACCCCCACCTTCCAGAGCAACTGATCTTCTATATCAGGTGCCCCCTTCTCCAGGGTTTCAAAAGACTCAACTTCCTCATCATTCCATAGTAGTGGAATCAACAATGAGGCAGATAAAGAGTAAGAAAAAGCACTCTTATCCGCCAGGTCGTGAGTCTAAGACACTAGATGCCTTTGGACGTCAGACCTTCCAGACATCTATGCTTTCTGCAAGAATTCTCTCATACATTTTTTATATGAGTCTATCTCTTGAGGAGGTCACAAAGCAATTACATCTTTTGACTCCTTCCCTTACAGAGTCCAAGAGTGCAGGCTATTCTTCACTGCTTAAACATCTTCAGAATATCTCTTGCTTTCTTATTTGTGCTTCCCTAGACTCTTTTGAGTCTGCTAGCAGGACTTCTGCTATATCTATAGGGGCACGACATAGAGCCTGGCTCCAAGCTTCAGACTTAGACAAATGGGCACAGCAAAGACTGGGACATACTCCTTGTACTGGAGACAATCTTTTCAACAAAGAGTCTTTACGTCAGGTTACTCAGTTGTCCACTGACTTACCTGTTCCTAGGGGCTGTTCTGCACCTTCTTCTGTCCCAGTAGGTAGGAAATGTCCTGCCAAACCTTCTTCCCATAGGAGAAGAAGGTTTTATGCATCATCTGCCCATCATGCAGATGTTCCCAAACAAGGGAAGCATCGTCCTGGTCTGCAGAATTCAACCTTTCACCAGGCTCAGCAAACCCAGCAACCGCAGGGTTTCTGATCAATCTTCATCAGATGCTTGTGACTCTAGGGGTTAGAATCTGCAGTTGCTTCTTCTCAATAGAGGCAATCCACTGCTTTCATTCTAAACCCTAGACATGGATCTCTTCCCAAAAGACATTCATTTTTTCTATGTTCTATGAGCTGTCAGGATGTTCATGCCTATAGGGCACAGGGATCTCCTCTTCTTCCTGCTAGGGAAAGAGGTCTAACCACTATCAAACGATAGTTTCCTGTGCCAGCATGTCTTTTTTCCTTTCTATAGACTCACTACTTTGTAAGTCTTCTTCAGCTCCATTCTCTTTACCTTCTTACCAAGCTTTTCCTCTGTAAGAGCGGTATTGCTTCCCTGGAGGGCTTTTTCTTCGGCCTCTCTAGTTTTGTTACTTTTCCAGTGCGGAGTTTTCCTCTCTGAGTTCACTCCTCTTTTTCAATCTTGCTTTGAGGCAGTTCATCAGACATGTCCAGAGTTTTCTACTCCTGTTCTGTCTGTTCTTTCTGTTTTTAAACAGTAAGATTCTTTCTGCTGTCTGACAAGCAGCTGCCTATGCAGGAGCCTTAATGTTTGGACCACTGGTTCTTGTCCACCAGCAACCAGATTTGTCCTCCATTAACATTCTGTCTAGTCTTAGTAGTGGTTCCCAGTCAGTTCTGTCTTGGAAATTTTTTCACTACAGGCTTCTTGGATTGTCTTCTCTTTCTGCCATCTCCATTCCCCTGGGTTTGGCAGCATAGTTGACATAGGTACTGGCTCTCCAGCAGCCAGTTCTATCTCCTCATTCTCCTGCATCATGCTCTCTGCAATTCTACAGAGAAGCTCTCCACTGTGGGCCCTTGCTAGAGAGCATGGGGGGCTTCTCCAACAGCTATCCTAGGTGGTTGGAAAAGGCTTTTTCAGTCATGTCTCCCATGACTAGAAAGGTTCTCCCTTTGTTCACTATCTCCTTTTTAATATAAAGGACATAGGCCTTCTCTTACGTGAAAGCTTAAGGAGTTGCCAATTCCCTGCTTTGGTCCATAGTATTTCCAATCGGGAATATGCTTTTCTCCTTGCAGTTCATCCTCATGGTAAGAACGCATGATACCTTTTTGCCCTTAAGCAGGTCAGCATGGTATCTCATTTTTATGCGTATTCTGTTCACTTA
The DNA here is from genome assembly GCA_033557465.1 of Ichthyophis bannanicus. NCBI lineage: Eukaryota > Metazoa > Chordata > Amphibia > Gymnophiona > Ichthyophiidae > Ichthyophis > Ichthyophis bannanicus. The sequence goes on from CM066034.1 coordinate 554,533,549, forward strand.
CCATGCTAGAGTTCTAGAATACTCGGGACTTGCTGGCTGCAGGCTGATATCATCCTCTGCTTTTCACGTAACCGTCCTGGTTATTTCACTAGCTAGCATCCCTGTAGCTCATAACCAGTGGGAATAGATTCTCTATATATCTTCTCAAGTAGGTTCCACCTTCTTGTTATTAAATGAATCTTTCCTCTCCACATTCCTATATGAATACCATTCTCTAGGCATATCTCTGTCTGCTTCATTGCAGACACCCATATAGAGGCCTATATATTCATATCTATAGCATACATCTTACAGATGTCTATGTCTATCATTTGTGTGTATTTTATGCCCTTCATATCTCACTATAGATATATTCTTATCATCTATCTATATGTTTATATATATATATTATATATATATATATATGTATCTGTCAAGATATTTTATTATTGGTAGATATGTATTCTGCATTTATCTACCTGACTGTCGAGGCTCATATAGCTATATGATTCTGACAGATGGGCTTTACCCATACCTATGCTATCCAGCATGTTTGGGGTTCTACACTCACAACCACTTCTGTGGTAGTTAACATCTTCCACCATAACCTTAAGGTTTAGGTACCTCTGAAGCTCTCCATGTTCCAGTATCTCTCCTAGCTGACTCCAGTTAGGAGAGACATTGCAGATCTTCAGCTAATCACAGGCTCTAACGCCTCAGGCGTTTGTCCTTTCTTTGGGATACAAGGGGTTTCCATACCTTTTCCTCCCACAAGGACTGTGCCTGTTTGTCCAATTCGGTCGGCCTTCTCTTTTTGCTCCCAAGGGTGAGCCACTCTGTTGCCAAAAGAGTTTGGCTTTTATCATAAAGTCTTCCGCTGAAGGCCCACTGTTTTTGGTAGTACCCCAGTTATTACCGGGGTCCCCTCTTACCTTTAAGGAATCTGACCGCCACTGTTTTCTCCTACAGGTTTATTACCTCCACTTCACAGTGAGGTCCTCCTTGAGGTTCCTCTACTGGGTTCTCCAGTAGATCCCATGAACCTCCTTACTGCTGTGTAATCCTGTTAGGGGAGGTCCATATTGCAATATTCTTTCAATATCATTGATGATAATTATCATCCACACATGGACTCCTTGTCTGCAGTCCTATGCTAGGTTAGCTGTTCCACCAGCACCTTTCTTTCTTCAACTCCTACCCTCCATCCTCAGGATGCCTGGTGTTGTGGGGGATAGCATGTTCCAACCTATGACATGCTGGGACTCCAGGCATCTTAGCTTGGGAGTCCCCATATGTGAAGACTCATTCCTGCTTGTTCCTGGAGATAGCACAGTTACTTATCTGTAACAGGTGATCTCTGGGAACAGCAGGAATAAGTCTTCACAACCCACCCACCTCCCCAGGAGTTGTATCTCTATCTATCTTTCCTTTCCTCTCTCTCTTTCTTTGTCTCAGCTTTAAAACTTAACTGAGGAGAGGCAGTTGGGAAAGGTGGAAAGGCAGCACACAGGCTTGGTGGGATGCTTCCAAAAGCTCTTTGGACGCTGGGAAGCGTTCCCGCGCAGACTCCGTTGGTACCGACGTACCCATATGTGAAGACTTATTCCTGCTGTTCCCAGAGATCACCTGTTACAGGTAAGTAACTGTGCTCTAGTGTCACTGTATAAAGGTCCTATGCAGCCTCTAACCAACCAATATTTCTCATTCTTCAGGAATAAGAGGGAAGTCAGGCCTCACATATGGGTGACATCAACACTGACAGAGCCCGCACAGGGCATTTCCCCAGCTTTCAAAAAAAGCCTTTGGGATAAGGTACTTCAGGCCGGAGGGCCGGGGGTTCAAGTCCCACCTGGGGACAGCAATCTCAGGCCGGAGGGACTGGGATTTCTAGTCCTATAGGCACTCCTTGTGGTCTTGGGCAAGCCACTTAACCCTCCATTGCCCATGTTCCCTGTAAGTATTAACATATGTGTGTCATATCCCCTCGTGTTAAATGTTTTCCCCCAATTGACCGCTTTGACCCGGTGAAAAGCGGAATATAAATACAGCTAAATAAATAAATAAATAAATGCTACCATGCGTGCATGGTCCCCTTCTCGCCCAAGGGCGCCATCTTGCTCAGTCTCCTTTTTTCCACAGAGCCCAATGGATGTCTGTCCAGTGTCCCCGGAAAAAATCTTTGCTATATCCGTAAAAGTTAGCCTTTCCCAGTTGCGCACAGGTTCCTCTTCCCGCCTCAAGTCGGCGTCACTCCCAGCACTGTTCTCGGCTCTTTTTCGATGGAGGCTTGTCTCGACCAGTGTTCATGACTTTTTTTTGCCCTGGGTCATTAACCCCAGCCGGTTTCCCACCATGTCCCCCGGTGGGTTCAAAAAATGTGACCGCCGCAGTCAAACCATGTCAGTTACCGACACCCATAACTGCTGCTTATGCTGCTTGGGACCAGACCATGATAGCATCTCCTGTGACCTGTGCCAGGCCATGATGTCCAAGACCAATAAAAAGATGTCTGAGTTACAGGAGAAGCTGTTCCCAAGGTCTGACTCAGCACTGGCCTCCCCGAAGCTGAGCTCCAAGCCGAGCACTTCCCGTGAGGCTCGAACATCCTTGAAGTCCCGCAGCAGTGGTTTCTTTGAAAAGACTCCGGATCCTGACAGAAAGAAGAAAAAAATCCTTGAAGTCCATCGAGTTTTCACCAGAGAAACCCGGTAAAACTGCTCAGAGTGACTTGGGCGGCTCCGAGCAATGCCCTACCAAGGTTCTCAAAAGGATTTCTCGGCCAGCGAAGACTGTGTGAGGGTCCTCAAGGCTGTAGTCCTTGTCGAGGATGCACTCATGAGAGTGCCGGCACCAGGCCCTAGATCCTCTGTGCCTACAACAAAAGCTGCAGAGCCTTCTGGCTTGGAAACAAGAATGGTGGCCCTGGAGCAGAATGTCTCTGCTATCCTGGCCCTGCAGCAGGCAATGATGGCTGGTTCATCCGCATCATCTGCCCCGATGACCAGACCCCTGACTGTGGGGGAGTCCCCTGTCGTCGAGCCGAACTCCATGCACCACCGGCCTCAGGTAAGCCCTTTGCACCAGTCGAGGTCCTGGTCCTGTCCCTCAGGTATCCGATCCTCCCCAGCCAGTTTCCACAACTTGGGCACCAGATCCTTGGGATGCCGCTGGCCTTGAGGCAAGGAGACTCAGGGCCTTGGATTCATTGTCACCTCTCAACTCCAAGTGGGAGACTGACTATGAGGAATCCCCAGAAACCAGACAACACTGAGACATTTTATTTGTATTTATTTAGCTGTATTTATATCCCGCTTTTCACCGGGTCAAAGCGGTGGAACATTGAACGAGGGGGGGGGGGGCAATAATCAATTCTAGGGTATGTGCCGTCACCAGGCGGGCCAACATTCATGATTTTGCCAAATATTTGGGACGTAGACATAGACATTGAGCTACAGTCTCATTGGTGGGTGTTTGATTCTGGTCCGAGGTATTCCTGGAATATTATGGTTTTTAGTTGTTTCCTGAATGATAGGGGGTCCTTGTTGTTTCTGATGTGGTTCGGTAGAGAGTTCCAGATGGATGGTGCGTACAGTTCGAAGGCTCTGTTGCAGGTTCGTTGATTGCATTTTGTCCTTTTGTGGGGGATGGTGAGGGAGTTGTTGGTGGTTTGTCTGGTTGCTTTGTTGTGGGCTGGTCGGTTCAGTAGCGTGCGGAGTTGGGAGGTTTGGGTTTGGTTGAGAGCTTTGTGGGTGAGTAAAGCGGACTTGTACTTGATTCGTGCTTCCAGAGGGAGTATGTATAGCTCCCTCGCACCCGTCTTCCCCGGTGCCCTGGCGCCATTTTCCTCCAGAGGATGAGGCCTTCCACGACTTTGTCAAGGATATGGCCTGAGCCCTCGGTGCAAACTAAGGCAGAGGAGGATCCACGCACCAAAGAACTGGAGATTCTCCAGTATGAGTCTCCATCCAACGAAACTCTCATGGTGCTGGTTGAGCCGATCCTCATGCAGCTGCTCTTGAGAATGTGGGAGACCCCGGTGTCAGTAGTGGTGCTCAGCCAGCACGTCGATGCCATGTACTGTGTCAGGAAAAGGCCAGGGTTCCACAAGCCCCAAATCCCACATAACTCCATGGTTGTTGAGTCAACCATGCAAAAACTACTCTTCTGTCCCCCCTGGGGGGGATACTAGGGCCCTCAGTGTCCTTGGGTGAAAATGTTACCAGGGCTCGATGCTGGGGTGTCGAATCCAGGCCTATGAGTATACATAGGCATGTATCTCAAGGCTCTGACCCAGGAGTTGTCCAGGTTCTCAGCGGGGCTTACCAGAGAACTCCTCCAATGGTTCCAAGCACTGATCTCTGGTATCAAGGTCTCCTGGGCGGCCTACGATGGCTTTGAGTCAGCAGCTCAGGTAGCAGTAGCTGGCATCAGTGCCCAATGCCAAGCCTGGCTACAGTCATCAGACCTCAAGCATTGGGTCCAAGACAAGCTGCTTGATGTCCCCTGCACCAGAGAGAACCTGTTTGGCAAGCCTATGGCTGACAAGCAGCCAAGATAGAGTCTGAGGTGGTGACTCACCAGAGGCTCTCAAAGAAGATCTCTTCCTTTCCCCTTAAGAAACCCTTGGGGAAAAGGCCCCTATTCCCAGGGAAAAAGGGGCACTTCCAACAGAGTCACCACTTCAGCCCTTCTCGGGCCAGCAACAGGGTTCTCACCCTAAGAGACAAGGCCAGGGAGCTCAGAAGCCCAAGGCTTAGAAGCCCCAGGCCCCAACTCCAGTCCAACCCAGGGAGAGCTTTTGACTCCATGGGCAGAGCCTCCTCTCCCCGGGAGACCTTCACCAGCCCACAGGGGGCCGCCTGACACTCTTTACCCACAGGTGGGCTGAAGTCACCTCAGACCAGTGGGTACTGCAGCTGGTAAGGAAGGGATACCTCCTCCACCTACAGCAAGTACCACCTAAGTTCTTCCCAGGAGAGCCAGTGCAACCTCTTCTTCACCAGACCCTTCTGCTTTCATAGCTCTGAGGTCTGCTCAGGAACAACGCAGTAGAGCCTGTACCCAAATATTTGTGGGGAAAAGGCTTCTACTCCAGGTACTTCCTTGTCCCAGAGAGAACTGGGGGTCTCAGGCCCATACTAGACCTTGGAAACTTATACATATTTCTGGTGAGGGAGAAGTTCAAGATGCTCTCCCTTGGAACACTGCTGCCTTACCTCCACCAGGGAGATTGGCTGTACTGCTTGAACCTAAAGGATGCGAACACTCACATCCTGATCCACCCCTTCCCCCTCCCCCCCCCCAGGCAGCACCTACGGTTTGTGGTGGGAGGAGGGCACTACCAGTACAGATGCTTCCCTTTGGCCTGGCCTCCTTGCCAAGGGTCTTTACCTACGCCTTCCCTTACCTGAATGACTGGCTAATCAGGGGTGGTACAGCTTCAGAGGTCAATCAGGCCGCACAGCATGCAGCCCCCGTACTGCAGTACCTGGGTTTCTTCATCAACTACCCCAAATTCCATCTCTTTCCAGCTCAAAGTCTAGAGATCATAGGTGCTCAGTTGGACACATTACAAGCCAGGACCATCCTTCGAAGAGAGAGGGCAGAACACCTCAAACAACTGGCAGGAGAGGTACAATGCTACCGACTCGCCGCCTCCTCCGCCTACTGGGCCATATGGCCTCGACGGTTCATGTCATGCCCTTAGCCTGCTTACATATGCAGATGGCCCAATGGTGCCTCCGTTTGCAGTGGACTCAAGCCACAGGCAGGCTATGGGACAGGGTCAAGGTTACCGACCAACTGGCGGAGTCCCTCAACTGGTGGCTAAACTTGCATCACCTCCAGACAGGACTGCCTTTCCAGGCACCCACATCACAGAGGACCCTGACCACAGACACCTCCCTCCTGAATTGAGAGGCGCATTGTGGGGACTGCTGCACACAGGGCAGTTGGTTCCAGGAGGAGTCACTCTTACAAATCAATCTCCTAGAGCTCAGGGCAATCTTCTTGGCTCTACAAGTGTTCCGCCACTGCCTGCGACACCGGCCTGTGCTGATCCAGACTGACAACCAGGTTGCTATGTTTTATATCAACAAGCAGGGGGGCACGGGCTCGTACCCCCTCTGCCAGGAGGCGGTGGCCCTCCTCTCCTTTGCAGCATGCAACAGCATGCTCCTGAAAGTGGTGTACCTCTCGGGCCAGGACAACTGCCTAGTGGACAGGCTGAACAGAGTCCTTCATCCACATGAGTGGCGCTTAAACCCCAGGGTAATGAAGCACCTCTTCCACCTCTGGGGCAGGCCCGTGATGGACCTATTCGCCTCCCTGGACAACGCGCAGCTACCCGGTTTCTGCTCACACCAGCTGCACCCAGGGAGAGTGGCAGCAGATGTCTTTCTGATCTCGTGGTCCGAGGGCCTTCTCTATGCTTTCCCACCGACCTCCCTTGTTGCCAAGACCCTCTCCAGGTTCCACAGTGAGAAGGCATGAGTTAAACTGATTGTCCCCAGGTGGTCCAGGCAACCTTGGTTTCCTTTGTTGCTTTCCCTGTTGGTGGCATTCCCAGTCCCACTGGGTGGGGCCTCTGTCCTGCTTTCTCAGGAGGAGGGCTCTCTCCTGCACCCCAAACTAGGGTCGCTAATGCTAACAGCGTGGCTGCTGAAATGGAAGCATTGGCCCCTTTCAGTCTTCCAGGGGGAGTTGAGGATATCCTTCTGGCCTCCCGAAAACTCTCCACCAGACGGGCTTATGCCTTTAAGTGGAGAAGGTTCTCTGCCTGATGTGCAGAAAAGGAGGAAAATTCCTTCTCCTGCCACGTGCAACTGGTAGTTCAGTACCTACTGCACCTGTCACACACCGGGATGAAATCTAACTCTGTGAGGATGTATCTGAGCACCATAGCTGCCCACTGCCACCCTATTGAGGGAAAACCCTTCTCAAGCCAGCTCCTGGTCTCCCGATTCCTCCAGGGCCTCCTATTATCCAAACCCCCTCTCCACCCTCTGGCGGCGGAGTGGGACCTCAACATGGTGCTTTCACAGCTCACCAAACTGCCATTCGAGCCTCTAGCTACTTGACACCTGAGATACCTGTCTTGGAAAGTGACTTTTCTGGTGGCCTTCACATCCACTCAAAGAGTGAGTGAACTCTAGGCCCTGGTGGCAGACCCCATTATACTAGGTTCTACAAGAACAAGGTAGTGCTCTGCACACACCCCAAATTCCTCCCGAAGGTGGCGCCTCCTTTCCACCTCAACCAGCAGGGAGGAACTAGTACTCCATACACTGGATTGCAAACAGGTCCTGTCCTTCTACTTACAGCAGACTGAGTCCCATTGTAAAGCCCTTCAGCTTTTCATGTCTTATGACCCCAGCAGGTTGGGGCTCCCCGTAACTACGTGAACTCTGCCCACTTGAGGGGCGGACTGTATTGCCCTCATCTGTGAGCAAGATGGCCTCTCCCTTGAGCACTGGATCACAGAGCATCGCATGAGGGCGATAACCACATTGGTGGCCAACCTCTGCTCAGTGCCGGTGATGGAGATCTGCAAGGCCGCCATATGGTCTTCAGTTCATACATTTGCAGCTCATTACTGCCTGGAGAATGAGTCCCGCAGGGACAGTGCCTTCAGACAAGCAGTACTCCATAATATTCTCGGGGTGTAGGCAACTCCTACCTTCCGACCCTTCTGTGTTTAGGCTACCAGTGTCGCAGGATGCTAGGGTCTCTTGGTGGGGACTCATCCTCTGCAACTCACGGCTACCTGATTTGGCTGCCGTTGGTGCTGTCGTGGTTCGGTCCTCGGCAGCCTGGAGCTAGGGAGTCCCGTATGTGAGGACTGACTTCCTGCTTGTTTATGGAGAAAGCGTAGTTACTCGCCTGTAACAAGTGTTCTCTGGGAACAGCAGGAATCAGTCCTCACACCCTCCCTCCTTCCCTGGGAGTTGCCTCCCTACCTTGTTTTAGTTCTTACCATCGTGCTAGCTATGTCATCTGACTGAGCAAGATGGCACCCTTAGGCTGGAAGGGGACCACGCATGCGTGGTAGCATATCCCAAAGGCTTTCTTTGAAAGCTGGGAAAATACGCCACGCGGGCTCTGTCGGCGCTGATGTCACCCATATATGAGGACTGATTCCTGCTGTTCCCGGAGAACACCTGTTAAAGGTGAGTAACTACACTGTCTCCAGCAGATGGAAGTTGTGTGATTCATGGGCAGTCTGTACTGATCTGGAAGGAACCTGATAAGATTTGGGCATAAGGCTGGACAGTAGAGTTGACCAGGAGCATGTGACATTTATGTGCTAACCCAGGAACTTTGGGATATAGAACCTGGGGTATCCAGATCCTTTCCCTTCCCCTCCACCTGGTCGAGTCCTTTCAAGGGGTTTAAGGTGTACTGCTACAGTCCTTCCTTTCCTCCTCCCCAACATTTTGGGATGAGGACAGGAGTGGTGTAGTTCAGTGCTACATAGAGGTAGTTCCAAAAAAATAAAAAAATACAGTAGCAATGACTGACAAGCAGTTTCAATGTGTTTAAGGTGGCAGCAGTAGTGTCTAGAAAAGGTAATTTCACCATGGAAAAGTGAGTCAATCTGAACTACAGGGGTGTTTGACAGCACATTCCTTCTCACAATCAGTGCAACATGACCTGTGGCGGTCACAGTGCTCACCTCAGTGTGGCTGGCCATTTTCACAACTGTGAGCTGACTTGTTTTTTCAGTGTCAGGGAGTCAAATTTCTGTGAAAAGTGATCCCGGTGATGATGAGAGCTGTAGTCAGACTAGTGGAAAAAGAAGCATTTTTTCCTGCTTTTGTTGAGCACATGGCTTTGTTAGGAAACAGTGCCATTTTTATTGGCTCTGGGGCATGCTGTTGATTAAGTAGGGATTCCAGTTTTAAGCTTGATGGAGGACCGAGCTCAGAGAATGGTCCCAAGCACAGTTGGAAGCACAAGCTCTGTGATAGGGGGGTCCCCATTTTGCAAAAGCTTGTGCTGCCTCTGCATCAGCCATTGCATTTAAAGAAAGGCTTATCAGTGGGATCTGCAGAGTCCCTGACAGGGTTGTTATCTAGCAATGTGTCCCAAGGGGATCCACCATGCACAAAGAAGCCCCATAAAAATCCCAGAACAGACCTGGAGGGCAGACTTGCCTTAGCACCAGGGGATTCTCTGGTTCTGATGGAGGGACCTCCTTGGTTTCTGAAGGAAGTTCCTGAGGCTTCTGGAGGAGGGAGAAATGCCCATGGGGGAAGTCCCTTCTGTGCTGAGGCTTTTTAGTAGAGACACTTTCCCATTCCCAATTTCTCAGGTCCTAGTAACTTTTTATTTTCTGTTGAGAAGCATGAAATAATTCCTTACGTATGGGTGATGTTATCCGATGGAGCCCACATGGGAGTACTCCCCAGCCACTACTTGAAGTTTTTGGGAATTTCCTCTGTGGATGCATGTCATCTTCCCACCTGCCTCAGCGGCACCATTTTACTCAGTCTTTGTTTTTCTGTGAAGCCCAATGGATGCATTTCAATTATTTTTTCACTGGTAACTTTTCTATCCTTCTAAGGAAATTCTTTCAGCTTTTTGGCAATTTTTCAGCATCTACCCGCCTGTGCATCACAGTTTTTATCTCCATTAAATTTTGCTAGTCAGATTTTTGACTGTTTAAGGTCTTCTTTATTTTCCATGGCACCATTGCCCCCTTAGGCATCAGTGCTCCAGCCGCAAATTAATTCTTTTCATTTTCAAATTTGAGCTGTTTGATTTCGCTGCAGCTGTTTTTCTGGCCAGTATGTCCCAAAAACTTGCTAGCAGTTTTAAAAAGTGTTCCAAGTGCTCAATGACCATCTCCACTATAGATACTCATAGCTGGTGCCTTCAGTGCCTGGGACCCAATCATCAGACCTCTTCTTGTAATTTTTGTTTACAGAAGATAAAAACAGGACTCAAAGGTCGAGAGAAGCAGTGCAAATTGATTTTTGGAGCTCATTCCAACCCATCGACATCGGCATTGGTCACACCAGTCTCAGTGGCATCAAAGACTGCATAGGATACTGGCAGTGCATCAACATTGAGGAGTTCTTGAGTCCTCTTGGAGTCGAGCATCCATAGTGCCCTGGAGCATCAGCCATCGATCATTGTCCACTTAAAAATGAAGTAGTATTCGGCTTCATCTTCATCTGTGCTGAAGGGTGATTGTGCCAAGTATCGAGTGGAGACTTTGGTGCATCGATCTCAAAGCCCCTTGAGGCACAGACTCGAGAGTAAAGAGGGTTTGTAGGAGCGCCCCTCTAAGCTGCTACGAAGAGAGGAGAGCTCATATGCCAAGGCATTGGAGGGGCAGCGCTGGCCTACTGTATGCTGAAACCAAGCAGCTGATACTCTCTCATATTCCAGGAACATCGGCTGATGTTGCTGAGGCACTACAGCCTTTGGAAATGGCAGCCATGGAAAAGCGACTTCTGAGGGCTCTCAAGGAAGGTATTATGATGCTGGTTGCCATTCAGCATGTCAGTGCCTTGTTGTCTGCTGCACCATCATCAGCAGCAGTCCAGCCAATCCTTGAGAGGCATAGCTTGCCTTCAGAAGAAGCATCAATATCAGGGCATCGAAGGACCCCGACATTGGAACTGTCCGGCCGATCTCACTCTCTAGTGCATCAGAGTCCGATACTCCCTCGAGGCCTAGAAGATCATTGGTGCATCGTCGGTCCTGAAGGACTTATGATCCCCAAAGGACAGGAGAGTGATTCAGGCAGAGACTCAGAAGTATTTTGATTTTCTCTCTGAGTCTGACTGGGTCACCGATGTAGAGTTGGGAGACATGTCAGAAGAAAGATCCTCAGAATATCCATCAGACTCTTCTCCTCCTTATAAGAGACACAAGTTACCTTCCAAAGCTTGTTAGAGATATGGCCATGGCCATAACATTTTCTTTGGAAACTGACAATGACCCCAGGGCATAAGAATTGGAGATCCCTCAGTACTCTTCAATCCCCTATTGAAGCAGTGACAGTGCCTGTGCACCACATCCTTAAGAGTACAGATGAGAATGTGGGAGAACCCCCTCACTGTACCTCCATTTAGTAGAAGATTTTTGTATCCATGTATAGAGTTCAAAAGGCTTCCGGGTTCAAGAAGCCCCAGCTTCCTCACCATTACTTGGTGGTTGAATCTGCCCTTAAGAGGTCTAACATTTCCAAGACTCATTCCTCAGGGTCCCTAAGAAAGGATGCTTGAACATTAGACTCTTTTGGCAGAAGTTTTTCATAGCATTCCAGAGAAATTGGAACAGTATCATTCCCTAGTGAGACACGGTAAGGGCTGCTTGAAGTTTATGGTCCGAGCAACCTATGATATCTTCAAAATGGTATCAAGAGCTTCTGCTGTAGGTATTGGCAACAGGAGACTCACCTGTTTTGGGTCATCAGACCTAATCAGTGCAGGAAAAGCTTGCTGCTGTACTGTGCTGTGGTGAGAATCTCTTCGGAGAACAAGTCAAAGAGAAAGTTGGCTTCATTGAAAAGCAGCACATCACCCTTTGAAATCTCTCAAGACGCTGCGATGCCCTAGCTTGGGCCCAAGGGCTTACAAGCATAGAACAGCCTTATAATGTCCTTTTTAATAAAGCTTCCCTTGTTTGTCACCAGAGGGATTCTGGGACTTGTAGTTGGCTTACCTATATAAGGACAAATGTAGTTGTGAGTCCGGTGGTTTAAGGCAGCAAGAAAATTTATTCCCAGGCATTAAAGCTCAAAACACAAATGCAAAAAGGATGCTTCTCCGACACAAGAGTAAATCAGGATAACAGAGCAAAATGCAACAAAAAAGGCTTCTTTCACTGAGCAGCAGCTTTCATCCAAATAAACTTCCACAGAGCACAGCTCCTGGTGGTCATTCAACATAACAAGGTAAACGTTTCACAGCTGCTGTTTTCTTTTCCAAACCAAACTTTTACTAACGACAGCTCCTGGGCTTCAGAAGCTCACATACTTAGTAAAACACATTCTTGACTTTTCTCAACTCTTCGCAGTCATAAGAATTAATTGCTATATTGTTTCACAGTCTTTCAGCCCTGTTCAACAATGCTTAATCCTCCTTGAGACAAAAAGAGCAATCCATTGGTGATATTTCTGAATCAGACTCTGGCATACAAGAATCCACCTGCATATCTTCTATGGATACCGGGTACTTCTCTCTTTCACCAGTTTTATAAACTTTCCCAGACTTCCTGTCTTCTAAAAACTCTTGGAACTGTTTCCACAGCAAATCACCCTGAGAAGGCACACTGGTATCGGAAGGGTAAAGCTTCCTTTCTGCAAACAGTTTTCTTAACGCTTCTAGTGTTAAAAGCTCAGTTTCTCTGCTCTTATCTGGGTTTCTGTTTTCTCCATACATAAAACTATCCACCCACCTCTTAGCAGATGAAGACGTTAGGTCAGGCTCCTGGACACTAGCTGTAGCAAACTGTTTTCCTGCAAGCTGTTTAGCTCTGCAAGTGCTGGCTTTACCTTGGGGCGGGTCTCTCAGACAACTACTGATTTCTTTCCTCCTGATATCTTTCAGGCTATGGAACTCAGCCTTCTGGTGTCTTTTTCCACGGCTTCCCAGATAGTCACACTCTTGAAAGTTTCCTTGGAACCTTTCTCCCTTTCCAGGATCTCTCAGAGTTTCTCCTTCTGGCTCTCTCTGCTGCGTCTCCTGTGTGTGTGTCTCCCTTCTCTCATGACCGTATCTCTCGTCTGTGTCTCCCTCTCTCTGCTCTGAATGTGTTTTTAAAAGCCGTTTGCTGCCGGGCACTCCCTTGCCTTTGCACAGGTGTGACCAATCACTGAGCAAGCTTGGCTCCCTGTCTGAACTAGGGCGTGGCCTGGCCTTAGCAGAGAGCTGAGTTTTTTTCTTGCAAGCACTGTGCACAAGTGAACTGTCACTTGTTTTAAAGGGAAAAACAGGGTTTTCCTCCACTTTCATCTCTTCCTGGGAGCTCTCCTCACCACACATCCCCCCCTTAAGATATCACGGGCTGGCATAATTTTATTTGCACAGCACGTGATTCCACTCAAGGCCTCTGCGGCGTTGTGGATCCTTTCTGACCTCTTGGCTCCAGGGTCTATTGTGGCTAGCTGAGCTAAGGCTACTTTTTCATACCAATGTTTCAACACATTTATATGATAAACCTGCTGGCGGCCTTTTCTATTCTCGACTAGGTATGACACTGGTCCTACAGGCTTTATCACCTTACAAGGCCCCTTCCACTGGCTCTCAAATTTGGGAGTCGGACCTGCCACCATGACAATGACTTTCTCCCAAACTGCCAACTGGCGAGACCTTGTGCCCTGATCATAATAGGCTTTCTGTTTAGTTCGTCTATTCCTTAAATTTTCTTCCACGACCTGGGAGGCACGATGTAATCTGCCCTTCAGGTCCCTTAAAAACTGGGGTACGCCTACTTCTTTTACATCGGTTTCTACCCGTTGTTTGCGTTCTTTTCCTGTTCGAGGATCTAAGCTTTTCCGGTACAATATTCCGGTGTCTAAAAGGAACCTAGGCAGGGTGTCTCTCTTACTCTGGGCATACTTGAAGGCACGGGTCAGAGCGGGGTCTGCCAGCTGTTCCTTGGGGAATGAGGGGAATTTATCAACTAATTCCGCTGGTACCCAAGGTAACCCCTGTCCGGCCTGTATCTCTGCTCTGTGCCGGGAGCGAGACCATCTCTCCCTACACTTCTCTCCTTTTCCTCTTCTGTTCTTATGCCTTGGGGAAGCTATCAGATCCTCATGCGAGGGAAGATCTTCCATAGGTTCGCCCAGGGATTCCTCATCGTTTTCTGGGGCCTGCGACTGGGCCCTTGTGGAAACCAGAGCCTCTTTTGAATGCAAGCCCTGTTCCATGCCCCTATGAAATTGTGGCCAGTCCCTCCCCAGTACTAAATTATGGGGCAACCTGGGTACCACAGCTATGGGGATCTCTCTCTTTACACCTAATCCTTTTACCCAAATCTTATATACAGGATATAGGGGTGCTGCTCCATGAACACATCTGATCTTAACAGTGCTTATAGGTTGGATTGATACCTCCTCATTCCTGGCCTCAATTTGTTGCCAGAGCGCTTTAGACATCATGGACTGTTCGGCTCCTGAGTCTAACAGTGCCTTGGTAACAATTCCCTGTACTTCCACTGCCAGTAAAAATCCTTCTCTGATTTTCTGATGTTTCTCAGCTATTAGTGCTGTCTTCACAAAACATTCTCTCTGAAAATGACCTTCCTCACCGCATTTAAAGCATTTCTTTTTTGTAACATGACCTTTCAACATTGGCATACAAGTTTTCAGAGATTCATCTTTTAACCCCATCCTCTTTCCTGATATGCCTGCCATTGCCACCCTGGAAGCACTGCCACCTTCTTGTGCAGTTACCTCTGCCTCCATGAAACGCTTGGAGAGCATGACGGCTTCTTGAGGGCTTTGACAGTTTTGTAGTATAAGAAAAGTATGGATGTCTCTAGGGAGTGCAGCCATGTACTGCTCTAACACAAGGCTATCCAGTATTGACTCAACTGATTTTCCTTCAGGGGTCAGCCATTTATTCACTAGACTATGGACTCGCTGGCATAGGGCTTTAGGAGTCTCGCCTGGCCTTAACTTTACAGCCCTTAGTAGGTGATGATAGACTAAAGGTGTTAGCCCTAGTCTCTCTCTAACAGCTTTTTTGAGCTCATCATAGTTACTAGCGAGCGCGGGCGGCATGGCTCGATATGCGGCTAAAGCCTCCCCTGTAAGGGATACCGCTAGGCGCACGGCCCATTGGTCTTTAGGCCAGCCGCTGAGGTAAGCCACCCGTTCAAAGGCTTCAAGAAAATCATCAATGTCATCCCTATTTGTGAGCTGTCCAAAATTAAATGTCCCACCAGCTTGAAGACCCAGCGTATGCAAAGCAGCTGGTGTAGTGGAACCTGGATATGTTACTGCTGGTCCGGTTTTCTCATTCTGGGCTTTTAGCCATCCCTCCAACATCTCGAGTAGCGGTCTCTGCTGGGCTTGCATCTGCGCAGCACTTCTCTGCTGAGCCTGCAATGACAAGTCCCGCTGCCGCTCGAATTGCGTTGCCATCCATTTCAACACCTCTTGATACTTGAGGGTCATCTTGGAACTCTGCAACAACAAGAACACAAAGACCCAAGTGTGATACCAAAACAAAAAGAACTCTTCACTACTTTTTTTTTGTTTTCCAATCAGCTAAGCCTACACCTTTGCCCTGGTAGCCTAACTAGCCCTGTTAGGTACCGTTACCTGGCTTAGGTGAAGCTTCGCGCTTATCACCAGTGAAGGTCTTTGTAGTCCTCTCTGTACGGCTGCTTCACTTCCTGGACGTTTCTCTGTACAGCTCCACAGTGAAGTTGCTTTTCCAGCGTGTATCCTGAAGTTGCTCCTTTGCGCATGCGTGAAATCCTTAATACTACGCCACTTGCGATGCCCTAGCTTGGGCCCGAGGGCTTACAAGCATAGAACAGCCTTATAATGTCCTTTTTAAAGAAACTTTCCCTTGTTTGTCACCAGAGGGATTCTGGGACTTGTAGTTGGCTTACTTATATAAGGACAAATGTAGTTGTGAGTCCGGTGGTTTAAGGCAGCAAGAAAATTTATTTTATTGGGATTCCCAGGCATTAAAGCTCAAAACACAAATGCAAAAAGGATGCTTCTCCAACACAAGAGTAAATCAGGATAACAGAGAAAAATGCAACAAAAAAGGCTTCTTTCACTGAGCAGCAGCTTTCATCCAAATAAACTTCCACAGAGCACAGCTCCTGGTGATCATTCAACATAACAAGGTAAACGTTTCACAGCTGCTGTTTTCTTTTCCAAACCAAACTTTTACTAACGACAGCTCCTGGGCTTCAGAAGCTCACATACTTAGTAAAACACATTCTTGGCTTTTCTCAACTCTTTGCAGTCATAAGAATTAATTGCTATATTGTTTCACAGTCTTTCAGCCCTGTTCAACAATGCTTAATCCTCCTTGAGACAAAAAGAGCAATCCGTTGGTGATATTTCTGAATCAGACTCTGGCATACAAGAATCCACCTGCATATCTGCAGGAGTGGAGAAGTGGCCTAGCAGTTTGGGCAAAGTACTTCAGGCCAGAAGGTTGGGGGTTCAAATCCCACTAGAGGACAGCAACCTTGGACCAGAAGGATTGGGGTTTCTAGTCCCACAGATGCTCCTTGTGGTCCTGGGCAAGCCACTTAACCCTCCATAGGTCATGTTCCCTGTAAAATAGTTATTTCCAAGTTATAATGCCCTGTTCATTGTAATTTCAGTTTGTTCAATGTAAACTGCACTGATGCAGAATAGCATGGTATATAAGAGAATATATAAATAAATATCTTCTATGGATACCGGGTACTTCTCTCTTTCACCAGTTTTATAAACTTTCCCAGACTTCCTGTCTTCTAAAAACTCTTGGAACTGTTTCCACAGCAAATCACCCTGAGAAGGCACACTGGTATCGGGAGGGTAAAGCTTCCTTTCTGCAAACAGTTTTCTTAACGCTTCTAGTGTTAAAAGCTCAGTTTCTCTGCTCTTATCTGGGTTTCTGTTTTCTCCATACATAAAACTATCCACCCACCTCTTAGCAGATGAAGACGTTAGGTCAGGCTCCTGGACACTAGCTGTAGCAAACTGTTTTCCTGCAAGCTGTATAGCCCTGCAAGTGCTGGCTTTACCTTGGGGCGGGTCTCTCAGACAACTACTGATTCCTTTCCTCCTGATATCTTTCAGGCTATGGAACTCAGCCTTATGGTGTCTTTTTCCATGGCTTCCCAGATAGTCACACTCTTGAAAGTTTCCTTGGAACCTTTCTCCCTTTCCAGGATCTCTCTGAGTTTCTCCTTCTGGCTCTCTCTGCTGTGTCTCCTGTGTGTGTGTGTCTCCCTTCTCTCGTGACCGTGTCTCTCGTCTGCGTCTCCCTCTCTCTGCTCTGAATGTGTTTTTAAAAGCCGTTTGCTGCCGGGTACTCCCTTGCCTTTGCCCAGGTGTGACCAATCACTGAGCAAGCTTGGCTCCCTGTCTGAACTAGGGCGTGGCCTGGCCTTAGCAGAGAGCTGAGTTTTTTTCTTGCAAGCACTGTGCCCAAGTGAACTGTCACTTGTTTTAAAGGGAAAAACAGGGTTTTCCTCCACTTCCATCT
The DNA here is from genome assembly GCA_033557465.1 of Ichthyophis bannanicus. NCBI lineage: Eukaryota > Metazoa > Chordata > Amphibia > Gymnophiona > Ichthyophiidae > Ichthyophis > Ichthyophis bannanicus. The sequence continues at coordinate 554,550,711 of CM066034.1, forward strand.
CTTCCTGGGAGCTCTCCTCACCACAACGCATGTTCTAGCCAGCCTCCTACTGCAGGAAGTTTTAGGCGGTAGCCAGAAAATGACCTATCACTCTCAAAGGCATAGGTACTTTCTTGGTTCTCACTATTCCCGATCAAAACAGGCTCCTCGAGCACAAAGTGTGAAAAGCCCCAGAAGCCCCAGCCTGGGGCAGGGTTTTGACTGTTTCCTGAAGAGCATAGCCACTCTACCTATACCGTAATGGTGAACTCTCCTGTCAGAGGGAGGCTCACTCTGTTTGCCCAGAGGTGTCCTGTTATAAACTTGAACATCTAGGTTTTGCAAATTATCCAAAGCAGTTACAAATTCCATCTATTCAATGTGCCTCCAAATTACCCTCTGAAGCCTCATCCCATGGATCCTCTGCATCAGGAATTACTTCAAAGAGAAATCACTGCTCTCTTAGCAGATCTTGCAATCAATCTCTCGCCACCAGAGCAAAGAGGGTGAGGGGTTTTTCCAGGTATTACCCGATCCCCAAGAAAATGGGGGGGGGGGGGATATCGTCCCATCCTGCACCTGAGAGATCTGAACATATACCTGATCAGAGAAAAATTCAGAATGATTTCTCTGGGCACCCCACTCCCTTATTTTCAAAAAGGAGATTGTCTATGCTCCCTGGATCTAAAGGATGCATATACCCACATACAGATACATCCCACTCACAGGAAGTATTTCATTCAGGGGGGCCACCACTTCCAATACTGAGATTCTACCTTTTGGCCTAGCCTCAGCATCTCGCATCTTTACAAAATGCCTTGCGGTAGTAGCAGCTTACCTTGGGATGCTGGGAGTGTTTGTCTTCCCCTACTTGGACGACTGGCTGATCAAGAGTACAACTCAGAAAGGAGTTTGAGAATCAACATGGTTGACTATTCGGGTGTTGGAACTACTAGGGTTCGTCGTAAATTACCTGAAATCCCATCTTCAGCCCTCCCAACAATTGGAATTTATAGGAACCCTGCTCAACACGACTCAGGCAAGAGCATTCTTCCCGCATGACAGACTTCACAGATTGACAGCAATAGTGCAAGAGACTCGACTGAGTCAGCAGATAACAGCTTACAGGATGTTAACTGTACTAGGACACATGGCTTCTAAGGTGCATGTAACACCCTTGGCATGTCTCCAAATGAGATAGACTCAGTGGATCCAGGCCACAGGACATCTCAGGGATTGTCTATATATTACTAATCCACTCATTCAGTCATTGTAATTGCGAACAATTCATCACAATTTGTTCAAAGATCTCCCCTTCCAGTTGCCTCACAACAAGTAATATTGATGACAGATGCATCCATACTTTGTTGGGGAGCTCATCTCAATGGGTTTCACTCTCAGGGAGATTGGTCCTTCCAAGAAAGTCTACATCAGATCAACTTCTTGGAACTAAGATCCATAGCATATTCTCTAAAGGCTTTCAAAGATCAGTTGGCCAACCAAATTGTTCTGATTCAAATCGACAATCGAGTAGCAATGTTCTACATCAACAAGCAGGAAGGAATGGGCTCATACTTCCTGTGATGGGAAACATTCTGGTTGTGGAAATTTGTTATTGCCCATGGGATGGACTTGAGTCACATACCTACCAGGTGACCAAAACACTCTGGCGGACAGACTGAGTCGAGTCCTCCAACTGCACAAATGGACACTGGACAGGGAAGTTGCAATTCACATCTTTCTGGAGTGGGGCACCCACTCGATAGATCTTTTCATGACTCCTCAGAATGCTCAGGTGGATCAGTTCTGTTCAACAGTAAAGTCACAAAGCAGACTAGCCTCGGATGCTTTCCTCCAAGATTGGGGGGAGGGTCTTCTATATGTGTATCCTCCATTACCTCTCATTGCCAAGATCCTCCTGAAGTTCAAAACAGACAAAGGCTCGATGATCCTCATCACTCCCTTCTGGCCCAGATAACCTTGATTTCCTCTCCTGTTACAGTTATCCAGTTGGGAACCAATTCAATTAGGCCATGCACTGGATTTGATATCTCAGGAGAATAGAATTATGTTGCATCCCAACATCAAGTCTTTAATCCTCATAGCTTGGATGTTGAGAAGCTAATGTTATCCAAGCTCAATCTGCTGGCCTGTGTAACTGATGTCCTTTTGGCCTCCAGTAGGGCCTCTACAAAAAAATCCTATTTATGCAGATGGAAAAGGTTTGCTGTCTGATGTGAGGACCATTCCCTAGATCCCTTTGCCTGTCCCAAACAAAAACTGCTGGAGTATTTTCTGCACCTCTCAGAGTCTGTACTTAAGTCCAACTCCATTAAAGTTCACCTCAGTGTAATTAGAGCTTATCATCGAGGTGTAGAGGGAAGACCCATCTCTGTACAGCCTTTAGTTGTTCACTTTATGCAAGGTTTGCTTCTCTTGAAGCCTCTCTACAAACCACCCATAGTATCTTGGGACCTCAATGTGGTTCTTTAACAGCTAATGAAAGCTCCTTTTGAGCCACTCAATTCCTGCCCTCTGAGGTTTTTGACCTGGATAGTTCTTTTTTTGGTGGTGGTCACTTCAGCACACAGGTTGACCGATCTTGAGGCTCTAGTAGTTTATCCAGCTTACACTAAATTCTATCATAATAGAATGGTCCTCTGTACTCATCCCAAATTCCTTCCAAAGGTGATGTCAAAAGTTCCATTTTAATCAGTCAGTTGTTCTGCCAACATTTTTCCCAAAACTACATGCTCATAAAGGAGAAACTGTTCTGCATATGTTAGACTGCAAATGAGCCTTAGCTTTCTACTTGGAGCAGATGAAAACCCATAGAAAGTCCATCCAGCTTTTTGTTACTTTTGATCCCAATAAGCTAGGGTTGCCATCTCCAAACACTCACTTTCAATTTGGCTAGTAGACTGCACCTCTTTGACTAATGCCCAGGCAGGCCTGAGCCTTGAGGATCATGTCATGGCTCATAATGTCAGAAACATGGCTGTGTCAGTGGCCCACTTGCACTCGGTCTCCATGAAAGAGATTTGCAAAGCTGCAGCGTGGACATTAGTCCACACGTTCTTACATTCCCTTTGTCTTGTTAAGGTAGCTTGTATCTAGGGACTCCCATATGTAAGGACTTATTTCCTGCTTGTCAATGGAGAAACGGTAGCTATTCATTTGTGGCAGGTGTTTTCTGTGGACAGCAGGAAAAAGTCCCCAGAGTGTTGGGGTTCTAAATGGAGGGAAGAGGGAAGGGCATTCCAAAGGGCGGGTCCAGCAAAGAAGAAAGCAGTAGAACGGGTAGACTGAAGGTGAGCTTGGGAGGGGGAGGGGAGGGTAAGGCGATTAAGATGAAATGAGCGGGGAGTGTGTCTAGGGGAGTGGAAAAAGAGGAGGTCCGTGAGATACTGTGGAGTGCTATCGTGGAAGGCTTTGTGAACCAGGGTCAGTAATTTGAACATAGCACGGAAAGATACCAGTAACCAGTGGAGGTGGAATAATATGGGGGTTATATGATCGCGAAGGGAGGAGTGAGTGACAAGGCGTGCAGCAGTGTTCTGAATGCGTTGAAGACGGGATAGACGATTCTTAGGCAGACCAGTGAAAAGAGAATTGGCAAAATCTACACGGGATATGACTAAAGAGAGTACTAGAGTAGCAAGAGCAGAAGGGGAAAGAAAAGGGCGAACAGAGCGAATCTGACGAAGAAAGAAGAAAGAGGTTTTAGTAACCTGAGAGATATGGGAGTGAAAAGTGAACCTACCTTGAGCCTCATGATTTCAGAGTGGTAGTTCAGACAATTGCACTGTCATATTTGGATTATTGTAATATGATATGCATGGGTCTCGTTGAGATAAATCTAAAGTTGCTACAAATGGTGCAGAACTTGGTTGCTCAGTTCAATAAGTGGAGTTAGGTATAGCAAGCATATTACACCATTTATGAAAGACCTGTATTTATTTATTTATTTATTTTTATTTATTTATTACAGTTTCTTATATACCGCGCTATTTAGCATCAGTGCGGTTTACATTATAACTTAACGACCATAACAACAAGCTGTCAGGTTTATATCGAACAGGAGTATAAACATGGAAAACAGGGTCAACTATATACATAATCTATTTACATTGGAAGGATAGATAAAAGTCAGATAATGCATGTAGGTCTTTTCTAACTAAATTGGGTCAATTCCTGGAGGGTATATCTAGGATCAATTGCTGTCAGGTAAGTGTTGGAGGAACAAGTGGGTTTTGAGGGCCTTCCTGAACTGATATAGGCTGGCTATGGCCCTAATGTCAGGGGGTAGAGCATTCCAGCATTTGGGTACGTAACAGCTGAAAGACCTGTTTGTGGTTGATAAGTTGTACTTTGTCGAAGCCTTTGGTACTGTTTACCAATTAAGGAATGGGTAATATTTAAATGTTTATGCTAGATAAACTTATAAATAACGATGTGAGTAATTAGCTAACTTCATTATTGAAAAGAAATGAATCAGAAAGACCTGAAACAGGCCCATCAGGGTCGTATTTATGTTCCCATCAGGGTTTTATTTATGTTCTACTTCTGACACTTGTATGAAAGCTAGGGACAAGAAATTGACTCTTCCAAGTGATGACATCAGTAAGTTAGAATGCAATACCAAGTGATTTACACTTAAGGGACACAAGTTCTTTAACCTTCTGAAAAAAACTGAAAGCTCATTTGTTTCAGCAAACTAATGGTGAGAACTGATGCAGCTTGATAATGCAGATCAGATTTGCTTTATATTTTATTTTACAGGATTTCATATATATATATATATGTCTGTAATGAATCTGTGTATGTAGTTGATTTTATGGATATACCATTTTATTAACTGCTTAGGAACCTGGATAGATAGATTTTAAATGGAATGAAAAATATTAAATTAAGCACCAGAGCTGGTGCTTAACTTAATTGTGGCCACTCTAGCTGAAAATCAAGCCCTATTATCTTTTGGAATGCCTTCCATATTGTCCATTCAGCACATTAATGCTCGCTGAACACTACTACTACTACTTATCATTTGTATAGTGCTACAAGGCATACACAGCGCTGTACAGAGACATGTAAAGACAGTGTCTGCTCATAAGAGCTTACAGTCTAGTCAAGACAGACAACACAACTAGGATTAGGATATATCTAGGGGAATGGTAAGGAAAGACATAGGAGGTGAACAGGAGACTAAGGGGATCAGGATCCAAAAGCATTCTTAAAGAAGTGAGTTTTTAGCCTGGATTTTAACAGGACCACAGATGGAGCCTTTGCCAACTGACTCAGGTAGCTTGTGCCAGTCAAACTACCTGAGTCAGAACGCCAGGCTCCATCTGTGGCCCTGTTCAGGTTGGAAATTGTAGTCTTGTGGACAAGAGTGGCTAAACCTCTCCCAATGCAGGACTAAGTTCAGATTTTATTTTAGGTACTTCCTGGCCCCCAACAAAAATTGTGAAATTATAGAATACTGTCTCATCTTAGACAAAGGGCCTTGAAAAAATTCCTTATAAAAGAGGAGTTCAACATGATTTTCCTGGGCTCTGTAAATTTCTTTCTAAGCAAAGGAGACAGGCAGTTCTCTGGATCTACAGGACACACACATATGCAGAGATATATACCATCCACAGGAAGCACCACCTACTGTACAACATATAACCCCTGCCAGTCAGCTTGCACAGTAGTCATTTGCACCATCTAGCTGATCGAGGCCTAACTTCCAGGAGCCAGACATTTTTTGAGCTTCTTGGAGTGGGAGCACTATATGCTGGAAGGTCTTTTGCACACAGTCTGCACACACTCTTGTTCTCTCACAGTCAAAAGAATTCAGTCCAGCCTCAAAAGTTGGCTCTGAACCAAAATAAAGGTATATGTATTTACTTTAAGTCAATTACTTTGTCACAAAAATGATGTACTCACAAGTACAAGGTGCTGGTAGAACACCAAATCAAATTAAGAATTATCAGTCCAATTACAGTCTCTTAATCCTAGCCACCAGTAAAAATTATTGGGCTTTCTTCCTGGTGAGAGTGAAATCTGAAGTTCCTCTTCTGCTCTCAAGGAGCAATTACAGAGGCCAACAGAAGCTTGAAAGAGCTTCAAACACTGTTCCCCCTCAACGCTTGGCATTCCTCAAGTCAGAAGCAGCCCAAGGGTAATGCGAGGACTTACTGCGGGGCCTAATTTGCACAAATATTTCCATATCCACTTAGCCTTATTTGCATAAATTTAATTTCCTTATCCCTCCAGTCCAGTCCCATACCTATGGATAGTGTACCTCTTCCAGCAGCTTGGAGGCTGAGCGCATCATCTTTTTGATGACACCAATGTACTTATGCAGCTGGTACCGCCTACCAGCCCCAGTATGCTCAGTCTCCAAGCAGTTGGAGGAGTAAGTAAGCCAGGGTGCTGGACTCACTGAAGGGACAACTAAGGAGACAGGCTAGTTTTGTTTTTTCTTTTATTCCCTTTCTTATGGCGCAATGTGCTGTGTTTATTTTTTAGCTCAAGGTTTCACAAAAAACAAGACAAATAAAAAGATAAAAAGCGCTGCAGATGGGGAGAATCTCTCTTCCTCCTTCCATCCCCCCCCCCCCCCCCCAGGCCGGTCCAGGGGAAAATGTTTGGACAGACCAGGTCTTGGCGGCTCCTGAACACATTAGCGGGTGAGGAACCACTGCGGGTGAAATACTGACAGTGCAGCCGGTGCAGGGAGAAAACAACACAGCATTGTCAGGGAAGTCTGGCAGCTCCCGGTCAGCCCTCCTCAGTGCCGAAGCCCTCGATTTAGGCTGAGCATGAGGTGGAGAAACGTGTAATCGCGGAGGTGAACGGAGCAGGAGCCTCATTTCAGGTATTTGGGGAGTTTTCTGTGACCCGCTGCCCAAATGTGCACTGTGTGCTTTGGGCCCAATTGATTTGGTGGCAGCCAGGCACTGCGTGGAAGAGGCCTAACAGGCTGACTGCAGCATGGGAATAGGGCACAGTATCGTCAGTCCGCTGGCTCCCCCATGTGCGTTGAGCAGGCCTGCAGCTTTGTGCCCCCTCTCCCTGGGGACTTGCTCACAGCGTTTTTGTTAATTTCAGGCCCACTGTTTTAAAGGGAATACTGTAGTATGAGTTTTTTGTTCTTTTCATTTTACTTTTTCATTTTACTTTCTTTCTCATTGGTTGTTCTCTGAGGAGAAGGTAGAAGGAGCCTTTTTCTGCTTAATCCTTCTCCCGTCTCCATTTTTCTCTGCCACTTGTTTTTGTATTGATTTTGGAGCAGGGGTATTCCCATAGCTGGGCCACAGACACACACACCATGCCATCTCATCCGCAGTGCCTGGTCTGCGTTACCAGAAGGGGAGCGGTCTCTGAATCAGGCGTGTGTCGAGATTGTGCCTAGGAAGCCACCTCTATGGGACGGCCTACAGGATAGGACAAGGCAGGACGAGTTTCCCTCTCCTCGTGAAGTCCAGGCCTCTGCCAGAACCAGCTTCATACCCCCCGGCTCCACTAGGACCCTCCGTGTCTCAGACTCTGTGAGAGGTAGGTGGTCCTGGGGCTTTTGTGCCGGAATTTGTTCTGCTTCTGAATAGGGTGTTCTGCAGAAGCCAGCAGGGTTCAGCAGGCAGCGACGCAGCGCCAGAAAGCGGAGCAAAGAGGAGCAGAGTATAAGGAGGGCAAGCAGGTCCCCCTTCTATTTTATTTATTTATTTATTTGTTTGTTTGTTTTTATATACCGTGCTTTTTCAGATCAGTGCGGTTTACATATAACACATGAACAATAAACTGGTTTACATAAAACAGGTTACATGGAACAAATTTACATCAAATTGGCATAAACATGAATGGTTAGCAGTAAACATTACATTACAAATTTATATCAACTTGGAATGAACGGTTAACAGTAAACATTATAACATCAGCAGGTTTGTATAGAACAGTTTAGGTTGCTCAGGAACCAATGGAGAACAGATGTATACTAGTGTTAAGGGTGGTAGCTAAGTGTTCAGCGATAGCTATCGGTTAAACATAGGACTTGTTTAGGGTGGCTGGTTTTAAGCTAATTGGAAAAGGTATGTCTTTAATACCGTCCTGAAAGATGTAAGATCTGGGATGGCTCGTATCACTGGGAGTAATGCGTTCCATCGAGTTGGTGCAAATAAAGAAAATGCACGATTCTTAGTCGATTGGGTACAAGATCTTACTGCTGTGGGGATGACGAGAGAGTTTACCATGCATGATCACCTAGTTCTCGTCTCCGGCTTACATTGTATGAGCTTTGTGAGAGAAGTTGCAGACATTCCATGAAGGGCCTTGAAGATGAGTAGTAGGGCTTTGTAGATCAGACGACTTGCTATGGGGAGCTAGTGAAGCTGAATCAATAGGGGAGTGATGTGGTCATATCTGGATGCAGACAGGAGTGTTCGGGCAACTGTTTTCATGGCAAGTTATGGTTGGAGAGCGTGCTTTGACATGCCATGGAAGATGATGTTGGAGTAGTCTAAATGAGGGAGGATGAAGGCTTGGGAAACAGAGCGGTAGACTGAGGACTCGAGGAGAGGGAGTAAGATATGCCATACTGGGTCAGACCAAGGTCCATCAAGCCCAGTATCCTGTTTCCAACAGTGGCCAATCTAGGTGCATTGATAAACTGGGTCCCTTCTTAATAATGGTTTATGGACCTTTCCTCCAGGAACTTGTCCAAACCTTTTTTAAACCCAGCTACACTAACAGCCTTTACCACATCCTCCGGTAACAAATTCCAGAGTTTAATTACATGTTGAGTGAAAAAATATTTTATTTTATTAGTCTTAAATAGTTTACCCTGTAGCTTCATTGCATGTCCCCTAGTCTTTCTATATTTTGATAACGTAAACAATCGATCTACGTTTACCCGTTCCACTCCGTTCATTAATTTATAGACTTCTATCATATCTCCCCTCAGCTGTCTCTTATCCAAGTTAAAGAGCCCTAACCTTTTTAGCCTTTCTTCATAGGAGTATCCTTCCATCCCCTTTACCATTTTGGTGGCTCACCTCTGAACCTTTTCTAATATCGCTATATCCTTTTTAAGATACAGCGACCAGAATTGCACACAATATTCAAGGTGCGGTCTCACCATGGAACGATATAGAGGCATTATAATATCTTTTGTTTTATTTTCCATTCCTTTCCTTATGATACCTAGCATTCTATTTGCTCTCTTGGCCGCTGCTGCACACTGGGCCGAGGGTTTTAACATGTTATCCACAATGACGCCTAAATCTTTTTCCTGGGTGGTGGTTCCTAATGTGGAACCTTGCATCGTGTAACCTTAGTTTGGGTTGTTCTTCCCTAGGTGCATAACTTTGCACTTGTCCACATTAAATGTCATCTGCCATTTGGATGCCCAGTCTTCCAATTTATCAAGATCCTCTTGCAATTTTCCACAATCCTCTTGGGTTTTAACAACTTTAAATAGTTTTGTGTCATCTGCAAATTTGATAACCTCACTCGTTATTCCACTTTCCAGGTCATTTATGAATATGTCAAAAAGCAGCAGACCCAGCACAGATCCCTGGGGTACACCACTATTCACCTTTCTCCATTGGGAAAATTGGCCATTTAGCCCTACCCTCTGCTTTCTATCTTTTAAGCAGTTCCTGATCCACAGTAGTACACTGCCTCCTATCCCATGACTCTTTAGTTTTGCCAAAAGTCTCTGATGAGGGACCTTGTCAAAGGCTTTCTGAAAGTCCAGATACACTATATCAACTGACTCACCTTTGTCCTCTTGTTTATTCACACCTTCAAAAAAACATAACAGATTAGTAAGACAAGATCTTCCTTGTCTAAAGCCATGTTGGCTGTCTCCCATTAGGCCATGACTATCTACATGCTGAGTAATTTTATTCTTTATGATGGTTTCTACCATTTTTCCCAGTACTGACGTCAGGCTCACCGGTCTGTAGTTTCCCGGATCACCCCTGGAACCCTTTTTAAAAATTGGTGTTACATTGGCGATCCTCCAGTCTTCAGGTAATAGAGATGATTTTAATGATAGTTCACAGATTAGTAATAGCAGGTCTGCAGTCTCATATTTCAGTTCTTTCAACACCCATGGATGTATACCATCCGGCTCAGGTGATTTGCTACTCTTCAGTTTATCTAATAGTTGTAATACATCTTCCCGATATATCGATATTTCCTTCAATTCCTTCGCACCTGTAAATACCACTTCAGTCATGGGTAACATCCCTACATCTTCCTCAGTAAAGACCGAAGCAAAGAATTCATTCAGTCTCTCCGCTATCGCCTTGTTGCCTCTTAGTGCCCCTTTAACCCCTCTATCATCTAATGGACCAACTGACTCTCTCACAGGTTTTTTGCTACGAATGTACTTGAAAAAGTCTTTATTTCGCATTTTTGCTTCCGCAGCAAGCTGCTTCTCAAATTCTCCCTTTGCCTGCCTTATCAATGTCTTGCATTTGACTTGCCAGTGCTTGTGCTGTTTCCAGGTTTCATCGTTTGGCTCTTTTTTCCATTTCCTGAAAGATGCTTTTTTAGCAACAACAGCCTCTCTGACCTCCCTTTAAACCATGCTGGTTTATTGGACTTCCTTCCACTTCTCTTAAAGCGTGGAATACAGCTGGTCTGGGCTTCCAAGATAGTATTTTTCAACAACACCCAAGCTTGATGTAAGTCTTTAACCTTTGCAACTGCTCCTTTTAGTTTTTTCTTAACTATTTTCCTCATTTTATCATAGTCTCCCTTTTGAAAGTTAAATGGTAGTACTGTGGATTTCCTTACTATCCCTCCTCCACTAATTAAATCAAAGGCGATCATGCTATGATCACTTTTGCCAAGTGGCCCCAACACCCTTATCTCTTGCACTAGATTTGGTGTTCCACTAAGGACTAGGTCTAATATGGCTTCCCCTCTGGTCGGTTCATGAACCGGCTGCTCCGAGAAGCAGTCATTTATTTCATCTAAGAACTTTATCTCCCTAGCATGTCCTGCCGTGACAGTCGATTCCGGGGTAATTGAAATTGCCCATTATTATTACTGCGCTGTAACTTTTGTTAGCTTCCTTCCTGAGCATTTCATCATCCATTTGTTCATTCTGGCCAGGCGGTTGATAGTACACCCCCACTGCCATCACCTTCCCCTTTTTACATGGAATTTCAATCCATAGAGATTCTACAGCAAATTTTGTTTCCTGCAAAACTTTAATCCTTTCTGACTCAATGCCCTCTCTAACATAGAGCGCAACTCCTCCACCAATTTCATCAGCTCTATCATTACGATATAGTTTGTACCCAGGTATCACAGTGTCCCACTGGTTGTCCTCCTTCCACCATGTCTCTGATATTCCAGTCATATCTAATCTCTCATTTAGTGCTATATATTCTAACTCTCCCATCTTATTTTTTAGACTTCTAGCATTTGCATACAAGCATTTTAGAGACTGTATTTTATTCATAGATGCAGGAGGGTTCTCAGCTTATGGTAGACTGCTTTGGAGACTTTCTGAATGTGGGCCTCCCAATTCAGATGTTGGTCGATTGTGATTCCCAGATACAAACGTCTTGCTTGGTTATGAGGTCGAAATCTTTCACCCTGAGAGAAGTTGGCGGGGTAAAGGTAGGGTCTTTGGTTATGAATAGTACCTCCGATTTATTGCTGTTGACCATCAGATTGTGGGTCGCAAGCCAATCTGAGACTGCATTGAAGCATTCTGCTATGGAAGAGTGATCAGGGTGTCTATGAGGAATGGGGTGTACAGCAATACATCGTCGGCATAGATGTGGTAGAGTACGTTGAACGATTGAATAATGGCACAGATTGGCTGAATATATATATTGAAAAGTAGGGCTGAAAGGGATGATCCTTGTGGGACTCCTTGTGTCTGTTGGAATGGTCTGGATGATTGGTTATCTATGCGGACTTGTTGCTGCCGGTCAGATAGGTATGATTTGAACCAGTCAAAGGCTAGGTTTCTTATGCCTTTTTAATGCAGGCGGGTGAGAAGGAGATTGTGGTTAACTGTATCGAAGGCAGAGGCGATGTCCATGAGTATGAGGATGAAACCTTGTTTCTTCTTGTCTAAGTCTGTGTGGAGTCTGTCAAGGAAAATCGTAATAAGGGTTTACACACCATGCTGCTGGCGGAATACGTGCTGTTGCGGGTCCAGAGGTGCATAGGAGTCTATATGGTCCTGGGTTTGTTGGTGGATGATCCTTTCTATAATTTTGGTTAGGAAGAGGAGGCTTGAGATTGGTCTGTAGGACTTAATCTCTGTAGGGTCAAGCTTGTTGTTCTTGATCAGAGGTCTGATGGAGTTGGTTTTCAGTGGTGGAGGAAGAATGCCTTCAGATAGTGATAGGTTAGCGATTCTGGCGATGACTGGGCTGAGGTAGGTTTGTGTTTGTTTGATCCAGAATGCTGGACACGGGTCCACTGGGAAGGTAGTGGTGTTGATCCCACTGATGATCCTCTCTATTTGTTCTGGAGAGTATGGATAGAAGGCTTCTAGTGTTGGCGAGAGTGTGTCGTTGGTAGTGGGGGGGGGGTGCTTGGGTGAGCATTTAAGTTCAGCAAAAACTGAGTTGGTCGTTGTTGATGTTTTGCTTTGAAAGTATGTGGCAAAGGCTTCTGGGCTTGGAGTGTTTATTGGTTTTTGCGTGGATGCATCTTTTTTTTTAAGTGATTTAATGAGGCTGAAGAACTCACAAGGTTTATTAAGGGAGTGCATGAGAGTGCTAGTGTGATGTTCTTTTCTCTTGTTATTGACTGTTCTTTGATGTTGTTGTAGTTTATTCAGATAAGCAGCTTGGTTGCTGATATGCCTGGAGCGTCGCCAGCGGCGTTCAAGCTTTCTGAGGTGCACTAGTGATTCATGCAGTTCAGTGGTAAACCACACAGCTGTGTGGTTTTTGTAGGTGGGTTTTGTGGATGGTGGAAGAAGTGCAGCTCTGGAAAGATGGTTGTTTCGGCAGTCTAGTAGTTCTTCCAGTTTGTTAGAGTCGGGGTTGAGGTGATGAAGAGTGTTGCTGAGGAAAGTTTCTTTGTCAAAGTGTCTGAAGCGGCGGGGAACATGAGAGTTTGAGGCAGTAGATTGCTGTTCTTCTCTGTTATGTGGTATGTCAAAGAGGATGGCATTATGGTCAGACCATGGCACTGGTTGTACATGTGATGAGTTCTGATTGCGTAAGGTGTTAAGGGGTAGCGGGACAAAAATAAGGTCCAGGGTGTTACAGCCATTGCATCAAGGAATGCTGTGGAGTGTTTGGCAGGGAGTGAAGGGAGATTAAAGTCACCAAGGAACCAGAGCAATTTCTGCTGGGTATTGTTGTTGCATGCTAGATCGAGGATTCTGGCCAGCTCGTCCTAGATTGAGGATTCTGGCCAGCTCGTTGGTACTTGGAGAAGGTGGGCGGTAGAGGAGACAGATTGCTAAGGTCTTATTGGAGATTGGATGCTGTTTAGATTGGTTGAGCTTTGAGTTAAAGTGCTTTGGAAGTGGAGGTTGCTTCTAGCTATTATGATGACCCCACCTCCTCGCCAGTTCATTCTGGGGCAGCTGAAGAGGTCGTAGCCAGGTGGTTTTAGCTGGTTGGTGATCACTGTATCTGTGTCAGTTAGCCAGGTTTCAGTGACAAAGAGCAGGTCTAGATTCTGGTGGTTAATATAATCAGTGAGGACAGGCCATTTAGTACGGATGGATCATGCATTAATTAGCATACAATTGAGGCTTTCCTGGTATGGGGTCTTGCGTCTCTTAAATTTCTCTAGGGGTTGATAGATTATGTGAATCAGACAGTGATGGTTTGCAGAAAGAGTTGGTCTGTTGTGGTGGGGGTCATCAAAACTTCTGTGCCTAAGGGTTCTCACGGTGGAGTTGTTCTAATGACCCTGCCCATGTTATAAGCTGGGCTATACAGAGGAGATGAAGGGAGAATGCGAGATGCCCTGCCATAGTGGTGGCAAGCCAAGAAAATAGCTAGAGGACTGAAGGGATGTGTGACTTGAGATGGATCAGATGGTGCCACAGAGAGTTGGTGCAAGCTTAGATTGAGTAACTATTGAAGGTGGCTTACCTCACTGGGAGAGTTGCTTTATTGCCTGGAGAGCAGTTTTGACTGCTAATGCAGAAGGTTGCCGGGGGAGGGATCAAGTATATGCAAGATCACTGTACTGATGGCAAGAGCTAACATTATGCGAGGAAGGCGGTAGGAATCTTCTGATTTATTTAGGCACCTATGTTCCACCTAGGCTCTTGGAAGGGTGCCAAGGCCAGTCCCCAGGGGTGGAGGAACAGATGGGGACGATCTGGACATGGAATTGGACTTGGCAGGCGAAAAGCGGAATCTTCGAGGGCCCTTAACATGCCTACAGCCTTCCCAGTGGAGGATGAGGTGTTGGAGGCACGCTGCTCCAGGCAGGCTGGAAAACACAGAAAGTATTTCCGGTACATAGGATTGTTCGTCAAGATGAGTGGGACCTGCCAGAGGCTGGTCTCAAGGGAGTGCAGACCAGGACGCGCCTGTACCCACTGCTGGATTAGAAGCAGGAGCTGTTTCGGTTTCCTAAGGTGGATGCAGTCATTTCGGCGGTTACCAAAAAGATTGTGATTCTGGTTGACGATAGCATAGCCCTCAAAGATGCCCAGGAAAGGAAGTTGGACACGCTATTGAAACAAGCTTTTGGTATCGACGTCCTTTTGCTGCAGCCGTGTGGTTGATCAACCGGTTCAAGTTGCAAGCAGTGATCTTGGCTCTATAAAGCTGATTGCAGGGGAAGGCAGTCTGGATTATCTTGGACAATGTGACCACATGATTGCAGGAGAAGGCAGTCTGGGTTCTCTTGGACAATGTGACCACAGTGGCATATATCAACCATCAGGATGGCACGAGCAGTGCAGCCCTGGAGGGAGAGGCTGAAAAGCTGTTTGAATGGGCAGAGATTCAACTCCAGGCATTATTGGCAGTGCACGTAGCGCACTACCTCAGCCAAGTGCAAGTCATCTCTGGAGAGTGGCAGCTCAGCCAGGAAGTGTTTGAGAAGTTGATCCGGCGGTGGGGCACGCCAGTCAGGGACCTCATGGCAACGTTCCAGTCAGTAAAGACCTGTCATTTTTCAGCAAGAGAAGAGACGAAATGTCAGAGGACCTGGATGTGCTACCTCTGCGCTGGCCCAAGTTAGGTCTCTACATTTTTCCCCCAGGGGCACTCATAGGCTGGGGAGTACAACAGATAGAAGTGCACAGGGGATTAGTAATCCTCGTGTCATCAGAGTGGATGTGATGCCCGTGATATGCCGACTGGTGCGGATACTGGCGGATCCTCCATGGTGGTTTTCCGTTCAGAAGGACCTCTTGAGCCAGGGATAGCTCCGCATGCCTCAGGTGGATCGATTCTCCCTTACAACATGGCTCTTGAGAGGGCCAGGTTGAGAAAGGAAGGATATTCAGCCTCGGTGATAATGACCTTGCTGCAGGTCCGGAGGAGGTCAACGAGCCTGACGTCCATCAGTGCGTGCCGCATCTTTGGATTGTGGTGCGGGGATAGGCAGGTGCATTCCTCCATGGCCTCCGTTTCAGATATCTTATCGTGCTTCCAATCCAGGTTGGTTAAGAGTCTAGCCACCAGTTCCTTGAGGATGCAGCTAATGGCGATTTCCTGTTATTGCGGAAATTCCACAGGGTGTCGTTGGGTTTACATCCGGACGTCCTCACCCAGGTATGCTAAAATTTCTGAGAGCAGTGAGCCATCTTAGCCCCCAAAGGAGGGTGGTATTCAATCTGCTTCTGACGGTGCTGTCAGGGGAGCCATTTGAGCCACTGCCTTGAGCATCCCCGGAGGATTTGACGTGGAAAACGGTATTCTTAGTGGTGATCTACAGGATTTCGGAGCTACAGGTCCTACCGGGTCAGGAGCCTTTCCTTTCCTTCCCCCGGTACTTTCTTCTTGCCTTAGGTGGTGTCGGACTGTTATGCGAACCAGTCGGTTTCATTCTCGGCTCTGACAATCGTGGATGGGGGCTCGGCCTCTCCGCAGCTGCACCTCCTGGATGCAGGAAGGGTCCTGAAAAGGTATTTGAGAGGACATTCTCCTTACGAAACTTGGATCAGCTATTTGTTCTGTTTGGAGGGCCATGCAAAGGTGAGGCAGCAGCAAAGGCCACCATATCCAAGGGGATCTAGGAGCCAATCGCGTCGGCATAGATCTTGAAGGGTAAGAAGAGTGCTGATGAGGTTGTGAGCACATTCCTTGGGAGCTTAGGTGGCCTCGAGGGTGGATTGTAGTTTGGTTCCACCAGTGGACTTTTGTAGGACGGCAACATGGTCAACGCTTCATAATTTCTCTGAGCAGTATTGCCTGGATGTCCAGGCGACAGGGGACACTTGTTTTGGATCAGCGGTGCTTCATTCTGGTAGTGCGGGTCCCTCCCATTAGTTTAACTGCTCTGATACATTCCAGAAGTGTGGGACTGGACTGGAGGAATGATAAGGAAAGGTAAATTAGACTTACCTGCTAATTCTTGTTCCTTGAGGAACTCCAGTCCAGTCCCGGAACCCTCCCTAAGTGCTTTCTGTATTTCTTTTTTCTGTTCCTGAAGCTGCTTCCCTTGCTGAAGGACGTAGTCAGGAGGCGTCGGAGAGTGGGGTGCACTCAACATTGTGAGGCGGGGGGGGGGGCAGACTGGAAGAGCGGTTGGTCTTGCTTCCCGCTAGTTAGAATTGCTTGGGCGCTTAACAGGTAAGCCTCCTCATCCGGGAGGGGGGGGGATGGGGTCCCCTTCTCTGAGGGTGGAGGGGGTGCTAGTTTGGTTAGAGGTAAGACTGCTTGTTGAATATTTAACTACTTATTGGTTTTGCTCCTGTGAGTTTGCTTTGTCAATAGGTATTGGGGCTGGTAGGTGGTGCCAGCTGCATATGCACACTGGTGTCATCAAAAAGATGACGTGCTCAGTCTCCAAGCTGCTGGAAGTGGTACACTACCCAGAGGTGCGGGACTGGACTGGAGTTCCTCAAGGAACAACAATAAGCAGGAAAGTCTAATTTACCTTTATTTATTTTAATACTTTTATTTCAAAATGTATATGCTGCCCATCTAAAAGTTTAGGTAGCTTTCAAAGGACCCCTTCTCAAAGGATGTATTTGTCCAGGCAATGACTTAAGGGCATGTTTACTAAACATTAATGTGTTAAGTGCCACTGCACCTATAGAAATTAATGGGTACTGCTTTACTTAGCACACATTAATATTTGTGAATGCACGTTAATTTTTAGTAAACATGCCTTTTAATGAGTGCCTAAATACCATTTGAATGTACAGTGAGGATAAAGAAAGGCCACCATATTTCTACATTATTACCCTCTAGTGCCAACTGCTAGGTACATTAGGAAATACTACAAAACTATGCTCATGTAGAACCCATAGCAAACATGCCATATCTTAGCAGCACTACCAGGACTCGCACAACACTAAATCCTACTTATCAAAAGGTGGCACTGCAAATATTAAACCAATATATCTCACAGCATGCCAATACATCTCCTACTAGGAAAAGATAACAAGTGGGGCTGCTCTATAGAAACTACACAAACAGAATACCGCAACTCAATCACACACGCAAAATATAGGCAGACCATCACCAAATACAGAACAAGGGATCACAATTTAGAAATATGAAGACAAAAAACAAACTTGGAATGTACAGCAACAAATCAAGTAGTTTTTTCTACCTTTTGTTGTTTGGGAATTTTATTGTTTAGTCGAAATTGTCCGTCGCTTTCTTCTGCTTTGTGTCTTCTGCTAACTCTCCATTGTCTGCTGTCCATTTGTCCTTTCTTCTCTCTTCTCCTATTTTTTCCATTCTCTCTCTACATCTGCCTCTAATATATTGATCTTTCCTCTTTTGCTCTTTCCTCCATTTCTTTTTTTACTCCTTTTTCATTCACTCAAATTTCACCCCTCCATCCTCAATTCCCTTTTGATTTTTCATTTATCAATTTTTCATCTCTAACCTCCAGCCAAGCCCATCATCCCAGTTATCCCATTTCCCGTCTTACTCCTTCGCTAACCTCTTATTCCACCTTATTCCAGAAATACTTCAATACGACTCCCACCAAAAAGTGCACCAACCTCTGATCTGCCAACCGTGATCCACTGATCCAAAGCTGCACTAAACTGTCCATGTCCTAAGTTCGTCTCATGTCAAAATCATCAATGTTGTCTCCCTGGTGATGGTCCCACCCTCATACTTAATTTCCCCACCCCTGAATGTAACGCCGCTTTGACCCAGTGAAAAGCGGGATATAAATACAGTTAAATAAAATAAAATAAATAAATAAATAATTCCCTTCTGTCTTTCACTCACTTCCCATTATCACATATCCATCCTCTCATTCATCTCTTTGCCAACTTAGCACAGTTTCTCTCACATAGGTCCACCATCTTCTATCACTCTCTCACCACCCTAATTCAGCAGCTCCCAATCCCCTCACCCTTTCTCTTTACCATCAAAGGCCAGCATCTCCCTCTTTCTCTTCCACCTCCCCAGCCCTTTTCCCCTTCCCCCAACCCATAGACCAACATCTTTCTATCTCCTTCCCCTTCTCTATCCCCTCCCCCTCCAGTAGTTGTGGATCTCTCCTATTTCCTCTCTCAGCCCAGCAACTTCTCTCTCTCCCCGTCCCCCCATTACCAATCCAATATAATCCCTTCTCTCTCATAATTCAAAATCTCCCTCTTTTTCTATTCCCCTCCCCATCCAGCATTTCCCCTCTCTCTTTTTCTCTGTCCCCACTGCCCCTCATGGCAAAGATATTGTGCAGCAACATCCTTAGTGTCTTCTTTTTATCGCTGAGTTAATGACAGAAAGATTGCACAATGCCATTCCCATCTTCATTTTTCTTTTTCTTGAGTTCTGTATTTGGTGAAGCAGCCAGTGTGCTTGTAGCATTCACTTCCGGTGCACAATTCAATGTCTCCGTGAACTGGAAGTAAATGCTACAGACAGCACTGGCCGCTGTTGCTGATTCAGAGAAAGAAAGATGAAGCTGGGAATGGTACCGCAGGATGCCGTGATCTTTCTGCTGCTGGAGCTGCATACCCAGTGCATTGCGCCGACTCTGGACCCGCCACTTGAGTCTCCATTTACTCTCCCAGTATCCAGTCAATCTTAAGAGTCTGTCTCCTTTTCTCCCACTGAATTTTAAAGTCTCCACCTAAGTCCCAGTTCCTGCTTTCCCCCATCTCCGTGTCCCCGGTACCAACCCTCCTGCCTCCTACATCCCTTCTCCACACCCATCCAGCTATTTCCTTCTCCGATTTTTATTGATCCTGCCATTCCTCCTTCTTAACCCCAGCATATATTCTTATGCCCCTCCCTTTCACCTTTCCCTCTGTGTGACGTTGTTTCTTCTCTCTCACACAAAATATCTGTCCCCATCTCCATCCTCATTCCCCCAGCTTCTGCTTCTTTTTCTCCACTCTAACCCCACCATTTGCCCCCTTTCAGCCCCCCAGAATCAGTTCCCTTCCAGTCCCAGTCCCCCCAGCATCAGCTCTCCTCTAGTACCAGTCCCTCCTAGCATCAGCTCCCTTCCAGTCCCAGCTCCTCCCAGCATTAGCTGCCTTCCAAACCCTCCCAGCTTCATTTCCCTACTAGATCAACCCCTCCCAGTACCTCCCAGCATGAGATCCATTCTAGTTCCAGCCCCCCAGCATCAGTCATCCTCCAGTATCCTCTCTTCCAGCCCCAGTCCCCCCATACTCCAGCATCAGCTCATTTCTAGTCGTAGCTCCCCAGCAGTCCTATTCCAGTGCCAGTCTCCCCTCGCTCAGTCCTCCTGTAATACCTGTCCCTCCCAGCATCATCTCCCTTCCAGTCCTAGTCGCCCCATCCCCCAGCATCAGTTCTCCAGTAGCAGGCCCTCCTAGCATCATCTGCCTTCCAGTCCCAGTCCCTCCATCCCCCAGTATCAACCAATTTCAGTCCTAGCTCCCCAGCAAACCTCTTCCAGTGACATCCCCCTCCCTCAGCATCACTTCTCCAGTCCCAGACCCTCCCAGCATAATTTTCTATATCTATATTATTATCTATATTATCTATGTTATCTATATTATGAAGCTTCCCACTTCATGTTTCGTATTGCTCCCCTTTTTGCTCGATTACATCACTTTAAGATACTCATTTTTTGGTTTATTTCATGTGTGCTCAGCCCTGCGTTTGCTTTGTTGTGTTCCATCAAGGTTATTTACATATGAGTTTCTTACACAATATTTCTTATGTAATTATTCATTTGTTTATTTGTTTATTATATAGTATGAGTATGTTTTATTTGGTTTTGTTCCGTTTTAATATGTATGTATGTCCAACATGCCAGGTGTCCTATTTGTTTTATTGTTTTAATTGTTATTATCATGTATTATTCTAATTATTTATTTATTCTGTTTGTTTATTAAGAGATTATTGGAGCTACTCCCCCTGAGGAAGGCGTTGCCGAAACGCGTTGGGGTTCCTTTATAATAAAGAAGTTTTATCTCATCCGACGTCTCCTGCTCTTTGTGTTTCTCTGGATTACCTGCAGGAGGACCTGCTCCCCTTTGTGTGTGCCCAATTCTTTCGGAGCAATGTTCTCTCCATGGAAAGAGGTCCTCAGTTTTAAAGAAGACGATTTGCGTACAATGCTTCCTGAGGACCCTTTTTATACAGAAGAAGATAATACACCCGACTTAGAGGAAGAATGGAGAGACTGTGTCTGGATGACACAACGTCACATTAGAGAAGAATTGCATGCAGCATCCCTTTTGGAGTACTGTAGAAGGAAGACTATACCTAGAGGATTACGAGTTCAAAAGGCACCTGGCATGTTTAAGGATGATGTTACATTTATGTCTAATTGGATTAAGATACTAAACAAATGTTCATTAGACTTGATGATTCTTTTAATTAACACCTCCAAACGCAGAGCTGAGGTCTTAAAACCCCAAATAGACCAGAAGATTGAAACCCTCAAAAAGAAAGATGTTCAGTTTGATATAGAAAAGAGAAAATTTGACCAAAACACGGCAGAATATAGACAAAGTGTAAGAGAAAAAAAGATCAAGAAACTAAAGAGGGATGAAGAAGACTATAAAATGAATACAGTTTATTATTGGACTTATAATAAACCTGATTTTAGGGATAGAAAGAGAAGCATCTCATACAAAAAAACATACTCGCCAAAACAAATACAAAGAAATCGTTCTAGGGACAAGACAAGACATAGATCTCCATCTATGACTCCGGAAATAGAAAGGAACACTAAGAGAACACGGCATCATTCCCGGGGAGACATTAACCCATCAGCCTCCTTATTCTCTACCGAACGCCGTTCTCCTAAGGTTAATAATCAGGTCCAAAGACGGGATTTTCATATGGACAAACTGTGGGAAAAAGGAAAAAGAAATCTGTCCCCAAGGTCACCACAACGTCAACCACACAAATCACGGTACTCACCAAACAAACAATACCCGCAAAGAGTAAGAACACACAGCCAGGGTTTAATGGCCAAAAGACATCTGGATTGGGACCTTTGAACGTAGTAATTAATCTCTCCAAACATCAACTAACAGAAGTAGAATTAGAGGTCCTTAACAAAGGCCTCTCTTTCGTTCCTACCAAATCTCATGATAAGTTTGCCACACACATTGAGCTTTATAAGTTTTTTCGAAAATTAAAAATTATTGATTATTTTGATCACCATCAGACCGATACGATTGATCCATCTATTGTCAAAAAATCTTCCACATGGATTCCGCCTGCCAAGTCCAATGTCATGATATCGGCGTACGAGAATATTGTTTTGAAAAAAATAGACACTTTATACAGAACAACCAAAAAACACTCTTTTCATAATCTCACAGGTCCACAGAAATTGGCATTACAGGGTCTGAAATCTAATCAGAACATCATCATAAAACCCGCTGATAAGGGAGGTGCCATAGTTGTACAGGATAAGGATTCTTATGTTACAGAGGTATTGCGCCAACTCAACGATACAGAATATTATTTAAAAATTTATGATGACCCTACCGAGCACTTACGCCAAAAAGTAGACACACTATTGTATATAGGAAAGGAAGCTGGCTACCTCACATCTAAAGAGATTTCTTTTCTTACTGTACCACACCCCATTATACCCACTATATATATGCTCCCCAAGATTCACAAAACTTTACAGAACCCTCCAGGACGACCCATTGTGTCCGCTATTGGATCACTCTTCGAACCATTGTCTAAATTGCTTGATACATACTTGAGACCTTTTGTCATTCAGGCACCCTCGTACGTTAGAGATTCTACTCATATTATACAAATTTTACAGGAATTCCAAGGTTTTCATCATCAATTGATTTTGGCCACATTTGACATCAGATCATTATACACTAATATTCCCCAGCTTGCTGCGCTGGAGGTGTTATCTAATACTTTAATAAAAAGACCTAGACCGACACGCACACCAACCTTCTTTCTGACTCAGCTTGCGTCCCTGGCGATGACAGAGAACTTTTTCTGTTTTAAAGGGGTTTTCTATAAGCAGATCAAAGGGGTGGCTATGGGGTCGCCGATGGCACCTGATGTGGCCAATCTGTACGTTACTGAATTTGAAGCTAAATTTTTAACTTTTCATCCTTATCAATCGAATGTTTGTCTCTGGAAGCGTTACATTGATGACGTTCTTGTAGTTTGGAATGGTACACTTGATGCACTTTTTACTTTCCACACTTGGCTCAATTTATTAGATCCTAACTTACAATTTGAGGGCAATTATAGCCTGGTGGAAATTCCGTATTTAGACATCTTGATCAAAAAATCCAAAACAGGCTTCACAACTACCCTGTATCGAAAACCTACTGATCGCAACACCTTATTGAAGTATGATAGTCATCATAATCCGGCTCTCAAGAAGAACCTTCCCATCAGTCAGTTTCTAAGATTCAAGCGCTTATGTACGGATAATGTGGATTTTGAAATACATGCCGATGACATGAAAAGTAGGTTTCAGCAGCGCGGGTATCCAACGTCATGTATTCAGAAGGCCTACCGCAGGGCATGTACTACAGATCGTTCCATTCTTATGAACAAGACATCACGTACACATACAGATAAAATTGTCTGTGCTTTGACCTTCTCCGACCATTCTAAATCTATTGTTGATATTCTTAAACAAGAGTGGCACTTACTTACCACCATACCCTCCTTTGCCTCTAAGCGATTAATGATCGCTTACAAACGTGCCCCTAATTTGACTAATTTTTTGGTCCCCTGTGCCCTCACAGTCCCAAGACCATCTCCTATAGTAAAGGGACATTACAACTGTGGGAACTGTTCAGTTTGTGTACACGTCATTGCGGTTAAGAATTCCTTTATACATACATTGACTGGCCGGAAACTGTATCTACAACACTATTCAAACTGTAAAACCATCAACGCTGTTTATCTCATCCAATGTCCTTGCAATAAACTCTACATTGGTAAAACCTTGAGACAGATCCGGACACGCATAATAGAGCACAGGAGTAACATTCAGAGAAAACAGATGGATAAACCATTAGTTACACACTGGTTAGAACAGAAGCACGCTATAAGTGACATTAAATTTGTGGTTATTAAAACAGTTATTCCACATTGGAGGGGTGGGAATATTGATCACACTTTGCTCAAATTTGAACAACGTTTTATATACGAGTTCAACACCCTAGAACCACACGGCTTAAACCAAGAGGCAGACCTTACAGTTTTTCTGGGGTAACATGTTTAACTTAAAGCAAGATGGAAATACAACAAGTAATGAATCCTTTACACATAATAAAAAAATATAGGTATAAGCTAGGCCCATGAAAATATGCTATAATAGCCCTATTTACTTGGAAGGGAAGAAGAAACATTTTAACCATTTTCTTTACTTGACAGGAACACTTCCAACTGATCAGATTCCATAAATATATTCTTAGTCTGCTCATAAATCAAAATACACTTACAAGGATACTTTAAAAAGAAAGAGGCACCTATTGCCAAGGAGCGAGACTTTAACAAAAGAAAAGGTTTTCTCTGCTTTTGAGTAAGTCTACAAACATTTGGAAAAATCTGAATCGAGTTACCACAAAAAGCCTGATTTTTCTTAGAAAAATAAACCGCAAAATTAAACTTTTATCCATTAAAGATACAAAAGAGACAATTAAGGTAGCACGTTGATTAATCTCATCAGTTGAAGACTCCAAAAAACCTGACCCTCTAGTTTATTCAAAGCAATATTACATTTAACAATAGACTCATCATGAACACCCAACTTCTGAACCACTTCTTTAGAAAACTGTGTGACCTGGGAAAGAGATGCATGCAAAGATAATTCAATGCGTGCAACAACTTCCCACACGTCCCGCAAAGAAACTTCCACAGGGGAAATAACAGTTGAAGCAGAAGTAGAGAAGTCCAGTATAAATGGAAGAGAAGACAGTTTATATTTATCTGTATCAGGCAGCAAAAAAGGAAGTTACGGTTCATCCACTATGGGGGGAATGACCCTCTCAGACGTTACTTCCTGACCGGGTAGGGCAGATCCTAGTTTGGTAGGCTGCTACACTAGCGCAATTGAAGATATATCAGAGAGAGTACTCACAGACTCCAAAGATAAGTTCTGCTCCTCCTGCTGTGCCTGGACGCTCTGTAGATGATGATCCATAGGGCCCACAATCTTAATGGCCTTAGTGCCCAAGGCTGGAAACACTTTCTTCCTCCGCTTACCCATGGAATCTCCAAGATACTCCTCAATACTCCTCGTTACTCTGAAGGGGTGTGGCATGCCCTTTTGGTCACGCCCCTTTGGGCACACGACCACGGGTGCGCGCCCATGGGTCGCGTTCCGCGGTGGGCCGACGATTATGTAGCAGCCCGGGGGGGCCAGGACTGCAGGGCTCCTCCTCCAGCGGCAAGCACACAGGCACCAGCAACAACTCCTCACTTCCCGGCACCTCCGCGGTGAGCCGACGATTATGTAGTGGCCTGGGGGAGGCAGGACTGCAGGGCTCCTCCTCCAGTGGCAAGAACACTGGGGAAGTGAGGAGGAGTTGCTGGTGCCTGTGTGCTTGCCGCTGGAGGAGGAGCCCTGCAGTCCTGCCCCCCCGGGCCACTACATAATTGTCGGCCCACCGCGGAGGCGCCTGAAGGTCAATTTTAAGCCAACACTACAGTTGACATTTGTAGGAACTCTGCTAGTCATGACTAAAGCCATGGCTTATCTCCTCATTGTTAGATAAGGAATTCAACTAACGTGACTAGATGAACATGCTTGTCTTCAGAGAAAAAGTTGCTTACCTCTGAAGGCAGCAGTTCACCAATCACACAAACTCTCCCGCTTCGCTTTTTGGAGTTCTCCCCTAGTCAAAGCAGTATTGTCAGGACTAGGGGAGCAAATAAGCTGTGGAAGCATGCAATCTCCTGCATATGAACAGTAAAGGTCTTTCCATATCATCCTGCTAGACAAGTCCAGACAAGTGGGTTGTGTCCCCCTACCAGCAAATGTGGAGACAGAGCGAAAAAGTTCTAGAAGCTTCTTATGACATCACTGTGCAATTGTAAGTCTGAGCCACTAGGGGCAAAGCCAGTATTTTTCTTCCAGCTATTTTGGATTTATGTTTTTCAGCTTTGGTGAAAATCTGAACAAGCAAGGAAAATTACTGAGATTTGAAAAAGGAAAGATTAATTTCACTTGTGAACAACCACCTGTGAGTGACTCAATGAAAACAATATCTGGGCTCCACTAGACTTGTCTTTTTGATAGCCATAGAAGGAAGGGAATTGGTTCAGCTCTGCAACCTTATACTGTTAAGGATCTGTTGAGCAGCTGGAAAAAATCGTAATCTCCAGGAACAAGCAGGAATGTAGTCTTCACAAACAGGTAACGTCGGCATCGACGGAGCTTGCACGGGAATGCTCCCCAGCGTTCAATAGGAAAGCTTTTGGGAGCATCCCACTGCGCCTGTGTAGCTGCCTTCCCGCCTTTCTCGCTCTCGCTCCTCGGTTCTTCGTTTTCCGCAGAACTGACAGGAAGCAAATCCTGTCACCTCAGAAAATTCCTGTTTTTCATATTTTTGTGGTTTGCGTCTGCCTTCCTGTCAACACTGGTACCGACCTCCGTCGGTATTTTCTTTTTTTCTTCTTTCTTTCTTCTTAAAAAAAAGAAATAAAAATTTTGTTACGAGGAAGGTCTTTTCTTTCCTTAGGCGCATCAACCCCATCTTAGGCCGAGGCCTTCCATTTATCTCTGATAAAATGGAGAAACCATCTAGTGGTTTTAAGAAGTGTTCTAAGTGTGTCGGTACCATCTCGCCACAGACACCCATGACTGGTGTCTAAAATGCCTAGGACCTGATCATCAACCATAAGAATGTCCTCTCTGTAGAAAGATGACAAAGAGAAGGCTACAGAATTGAGCTGCAAAGCTTGGCACCCTCTTCGCCTCCGACGCCGTCTCTTTAGCATCAACGTCATTGAGAACTTCATCTTCCTCCCAGGGATCTCAGGTATCGAATCCTAAGTCTTCATCGAAGGCTGGCCGCCCCCAGGGGCAGCTCAAGGCAATCTGCTGCCTGAGGTGAAGAATGAGATGGCACCCCCCCCCCCCACCTTAGAGGAGGTGGAGCTTTTTCAGAAGTCCAATCAGAGACTGAACCAAACCAAAAAGCTGATTAGATTATATGGAGGAAATGCAAGATGTTTGCACACGGCCATATCGAGCTGCAATCGCGCCCTGTGTGACTTGCAGCTCTGGTGCACGCGCCCCCTTTCCCCCACCCATACCTCCGTCCAGCACTGCCTGCTCTTTCCCTGCTACTGCCGCCCTGTTTTTTTCATGGCGGCGCCGGCAGT
This sequence comes from Ichthyophis bannanicus, assembly GCA_033557465.1. Classification (NCBI taxonomy): domain Eukaryota; kingdom Metazoa; phylum Chordata; class Amphibia; order Gymnophiona; family Ichthyophiidae; genus Ichthyophis; species Ichthyophis bannanicus. The sequence goes on from CM066034.1 coordinate 554,577,593, forward strand.
AGGGAAAGAGCAGGCAGTGCTGGACGGAGGTATGGGGAGGAGGAGGGGGGGCATGCACCCAATCTGAAAGGCGCCGGCATTTTAAGCAGATCTGTCCCTCCCTACTCTGATATCACGTCGGAGGAGGGAGGGACCAGACCTGCCTAAAGTGCTGCAAAAAGGCTTGGGGCGCATTTTGGCTGCCTGCTATTGTCCTGCCAATGGCAGCAGGGCAACAGCAGACAGCTGAAATGCGCCCCCAAACCTTTGCGCCCTATGCAGCTGCACTGCTTGCACAGGGCTAGGTACGGTCCTGTTTGCACACCAAGGAACTAAAAGACAGCAAGAACCAACAGCACAGTTTATAAAACTAAATTATAAGTCATTTTTATTTTGTTGTTATAAACTATATTATAGTTCTTGCTTTTTCTTTTTCAACATTTATTTTGCATCCACAGTAGGTGCAGAGCAGAACCAGGGCATTCACCCACATAACTCAATATTTAAAAAAAAAAATCTGATTCTGTTCATCTCACTAACAACAACAACAACCATTATTCTCCAATACCAGGCATATTATGAACTAATAAAAAACCCTACAACAAAGGGCAAACCTACCATACCATACCATAGCAGCACAAACTTCCAAAACTCACATAAGGAGCCCATCCAAAAAAAGCGTCACTGTAAATACTACAGTGGGCCCTGGAACATCCATACACCTATTTGAAAAGCTGAATAAATCGAATTACTACAGTACAGTATAGATGTTTATATACAAACTCCATGTTAACAGAACACCTGACCTCAGTCACACACTCACATCGACCCTCACTAAGTATAGAATAAGTAACCACAATCTAAAGTAAAAATAAAAATATGTAGACAAAATTTAATACTGAAACCCCAAGAAACCAGCGTCCACATGCAGTTCAACATCAGATAAATAAGAGATGCAGTTCCCCAATACTGTGTAAAATATAAAAATAGCACAAAGTCCAATCGCTAAAATTAAATACATTTATTTTTTCTACCTTTGTTGTCTGACCATTTTATTCTCTGATAATTCTGGTCCCGATCTGAGGCTTCTGCTTTCCTGTCTTCTCTTAGCTCTCTTTCTGTGGTCTATGGTCCATGGTCCATCTGCCATTTCTTATCTCTTCTTTGGTTTTCTTCACTTCCTTCCATCAGCCAATTTCCAGTTCCAGTAACCGTCCCCAGTATCAGCCCCCTTTCCAGTCCTCCCCTCCCAGTACCTTCCAATGTCAACCGCCTTGCATTCCCACGACTGCCACTGGTGTCCATTCCCTTCCAGTCCCCCACCTTCCCCACTGTCCAGCCCCTTCTAGTCCAAATACCATCCCAGGTATCAGCTCAGGTCCACTCTCAGTGCCACCCCCCAGTCAGCTCCCTTCCAGCCGCCCTACCGTCTGTCCATCTCCCTTCCAGTGCCATTCTCATGTCAGCTCCCTTCCAGCCTCCTCCCCATTACCCAGTCACCTACCACTCCCATCCCCAAGTGTCAGCTACCTGCTCCCTTCCAGTCCCCCTTCAGTACATCCCAGGTGTCAGCTCCTTTCCAGCCCCCTCCTTCCCCCGTGTCAGCTCCCTTCCTGCCCCCTCCTTCCCCTGGCAGACCCTCTCAGTATCTGGTGCCTTCCAGTACTATTCTACCATCCCCCCGCATCAGCCCATTTGTAGCCCTAGCCCCTAGTTTTCTTCCAGGGCCAGCAGCACTCTCCTCCCCTCCCCCACTAGCCCATTTCCTGTCCCAGCCCATTTCCAGTCCTATCCCCTTTATCAGCCCACTCCAGTCCTAGCCCCCCAATCAGCCCATTACCAGTCCTAACTCATTTCCAGTGCTAGACCCCATCTGCCCATTACCAGTCGTAACCCTCCAATAAGCCCATTTTCAGTCCTAGCCCTCCCCAATCAGCCCATTTCTTGTCCTAACCCCCCATAGCCCATTACCAGTCCTAACCCCCCCATCAGCCCATTTCCAGGTCTACCCCCCCCCCCATCGGCCCATTTCCAGTCCTAACCCTCCCTCGATAGCCCATTATCAGTCCTAGCCCCCTCCCGATCAGCTCATTTCCAGTCCTAACCCCCCATCAGCCCATTTCCCATTCTAACCCCTCCCCGATAGCCTAATCTCCAGGAACAAGCAGGAATGTAGTCATCACATATGGGTGTCATTGGTACCGACGGAGCCTGCGCGGGAACGCTCCCCAGCGTCCAATCAGAAAGCTTTTGGGAGCATCCCACAGCGCCTGCATGCTGCCTTCCCGCCTTTCCCAACTGCCTCTCTCCAGTTCTTCTTTTTCCATGGAGCCAGCAGGTCGTGTTCCTGTCACCGCAGAAGAATTTCTTTATTTCTTTTTGTGGTCGCGTCTGCCTTCTTCGACGCTCTACCGGTACCGCCGGTCTTTCTTTTCCTATTTCTAAAAAAAAATAAATATATATATATATGTTTTTCCATTTTCTTCAGGTGCACCTGCCTTTTTGGGCCTTAGGCCCAAAAACTTTCCTTAACATGGAAAAACCTGCCTCAGGTTTTAAAAAGTGCACCAAGTGTGGCGGTACCATTTCCGTCACCGACACCCATGAATGGTGTTTAAAATGTTTAGGTCCTGACCACTCCATCACGGATTGCGTGTCTTGTGCCATGATGTCTAAAAGAGGTCGGCAGAACCGAGCTGCCAAGCTCAGTACCCTGTTTCCCTCTGATGCGGCTTCGGTGGCATCGACGTCTTCCAGGGCTTCTTCTTCCTCCCGTGGATCTCAGGTAACTAAACATAAATCCAGCCGATCCTTGAAGGGTAGATCTCCTTCTAAGCATCGAGATGCCTCTGGCATTGCCCTCGAGGATTCTGCACCGGCAAAATTACCCCGGCGGGAGGCTTCGGCTTCCAAAGCATTATCAGGGTTCCAGGATGTTCTCGATGGCTCGGCCTCAAGAGATCTCCTGGTGCCATGCTCTGGGGTATTGGTGGTCCCCACCAGTACCAACTTCCAGGCATTGGCGGCGTCTATGGATCAGAGAATTCTGACCATGGAACACAGTCTAGCGGCTTTCCTTGCGGCATTGACGCCCTTGGTACCGCGACAGACAACTCCACCGGTACCGGTACCAGCACTGGCACCGGCATCTGTATTGGTATCGGTACCGGTACCGATAGCATTGACATCGGCATCGGTGTCTGCTATGCCGGTACCCTGTCCTCCGATGCCCTCAGGTACCGATTCTCCGGTACCGGTTATTCCCGGTACCAATCTTGGTCAGTACGGGTATCGGGCTCTGCAGGAGCATCCAAACAGACGATACTTCGACTCCTCAGAAGAATCTGAGGATTCTGAAAGTTCTGTCGATGCAGCGATGCTTCTTCCACAAGAGTCTTCCTCCCCTAAACGCAGGATGTCTCCTCCAGAGGACATGTCTTTCCAAGACTTCATCAGAGAGGTGGCTCTGGGCCTGTCCATTACTGAGGCCCCTGAAACAGAGCCAAGGGCCAAGGAGTTGGACATTTTACAATATCCCAAAACTCCTAAGGAGGCAGCTACCTTACCCATTCATGAGATTCTATATGATCTCATGTTGAGGATGTGGGAAACACCTCTTACCACCTCTCCTCATTCTCATAGGTTAGATACTATGTATCGTGTCCCTCCTTGTCCTGGGTTCCATAAAACTCAGCTTCCTCACCACTCTATTGTGGTGGAGTCGGCTATGAGAAGGATTAGAAGTGCAAAAAGACATGCCTCTAATCCTCCAGGACGTGAATGCAGAACCCTGGATGCTTTTGGACGTAGAGTCTTTCAGGCTTCCATGCTTGCTGCAAGAATCAGTTCCTATAGTCTCTACATGGGAATGTTCCTAAAGGAAGTCACAGATCATTTACAGACTTTAAGTCCTTTCATTTCTGAGGATAAAAGACAGGACTTTCTCACTTGGGTCAAACATGCCCAAGATGTCTCTAAATTTTCCAACCGTGCAGCCTTTGACTGCTTTGAGTGTATAAGCAGAACCTCGGCTATTGCCATAGGTGCACGTAGAATTGCTTGGCTCCAGACATCTGATTTAGAGCTCTGGGTACAAGATAAATTGGGAAATATCCCTTGTACTGGTGAGAACCTGTTTGGTAAAGATTGGCAGGAAAAAGCCAATGAAATGGATGCTGAAAATTCCACTTTGGATAGACTATCCAAGTCTACTGCTGATCCTGTTAGAAAGAAGTTGTTCTAGAAAACATCTTTTTCTAAAAAGAAAAGATTTTATCCTGCTTATGGTCAGCAGGCATCTTCTGCAGGTCAGTTTTCAACCAAACGTCAGCAACCACCCAAACAGAAGAAAGCAAAGGCTGCTAGGCCTCCACCGGCCCAGCAGCCTCAGCCTCCTCAGGGCCTTTGATTTTCAGCTAGAGAACTTAGCCTTTCTGGTTCTGGTTCCATGAAGGTTATGTCATTTTGCTCCCAGATGGGGGAAAATAACAGCAGAGCATTGGACACTCTCCATCATAAAGGAGGGGTGCAAACTTCATTTTTCAAGCATGCCCCCTCACACAATAATGAAGCAGTTCAATTCTCCGACCTCTCTCATCAACCTGTTAGGTCAGGAGGTTACCATCCTTCTTGCCTCTTCATCAACAGGGTACCGGGTTCTATTCCCATTATTTTCTTATCCCAAAGAAAACAGGGGGATACAGACCTATCTTAGATCTCAGAGAATTGAACAAATTCCTTGTCAAGGAGAAATTCAAAATGATTTCTCTCGGAGCTCTGCTTCCATAACTTCAGAGTCAGGATTGGCTTTGTTCTCTAGATCTCAAGGATGCGTACACCCATGTTCTCATCCATCCAACCCACAGAAGGTTCCTTTGGTTCCTTTTTCAAGGAAAGCACTACCAATACAGGGTGCTTCCTTTTGGTCTGGCCTCTGCACCAAGGGTGTTCACGAAATGCATGGCTGTGGTAGCAGCATTTCTATGCACTCTGGGAATATTCGTCTTCCCTTACTTGGACGACTGGCTCATTCGAGCTCCAACACAGTCAGAAGCCAAGACTTCTCTATCCTGCACAATGCGTATACTTCAGTATTTAGGGCTGGTAATAAACATCCCAAAAATCCAGTCTGACTCCCACTCAATCTTTAGAGTTCCTAGGAGCTCTTCTGGATACCACAAGTGCAAGGTCCTATCTTCCCCAGGCCCGTTGCCTTCGTTTGGTGCAGTTAGCTTCTCAAGCAGTGCTAAAGCCTCATCTAACTGCTCGAGAAATGTTGCAATTGCTGGGCCACATGTCATGTATCCAGAAGAGTGCATGTGCATGTGGTTCCATATGCTCGCCTCCACATGAGGGCAGCTCAGTGGACTTTATCCACCCAATGGACCCAGGCATCAGGGTGCCTGTCAGACAAAATAGCAAACACAAGTCGCCTCATTTTGTCCCTCCAATGGTGGACGTCCACTCAAAATCTGTTGCTGGGGTGCCCTTTTCAACAACCCTTACCCCAAGCAACTCTCACAACAGATGCTTTTCCAAAGGGTTGGGGAGCTCATCTGCAAGACGTCTCCACCCAGGGCACCTGGTCTCCGCAAGAGAGTTGTCTACATATCAACCTCTTGGAACTCAGAGCAATTTTCCTAGCTCTGCGAGTGTTCCACTCCCTGCTCAGCTACAAGACAGTCCTCATTCATACGGACAATCAGGTAGCCATGTTCTATGTGAACAAGCAGGGGGGAACAGACTCTCTGTCACTTTGCAATGAAGCTTTGCGACTATGGGCCTTCGCCAGAGAGCATCAGATTCATCTGCTGGCAGTATATCTTCCAGGCATTCAAAACTCTTGGGCGGACAGACTCAGTCGAGTTCTGCTTCCACACGAGTGGTCTCTGCATGCAGACCAGGTGACCAGGATATTTCAACTTTGGGGAACCCCGGACATAGACCTCTTTTCAAGTCCGTGGAATGCCAAACTTCCCCAGTTCTGTTCCAGAATTCTGGCTCAGGGGGCTCAGGCCAGGGATGCTTTCCTCCTTTACTGGAGGCAAGACTTCCTGTATGCCTTTCCACCCATTCTCCTAATTCCCAAAACCCTCTTCAAGCTTCAGAGAGACAGGGGCTGCATGATTCTCATAGCACCACATTGGCCACGGCAAGTGTGGTATCCTCTGCTTCTGCATCTCTCTCAAGCTCCCTCCCTGGAGTTAGGGTCTGCTCCAGATCTCCTATCTCAGGAGAACGGAATGTTATGGCATCCCAATCCCCAGTCTCTGCATCTCAGGGCTTGGTTGCTGAAGGCCTAGATCTCCAAGATCTTCATCTTTCTCAGCAAGTAAAAGATGTTCTTTATGCTTCTAGAAAACCTTCCACTAGACGTTCTTATGCTTTCAAGTGGAAAAGGTTTACTATTTGGTGTTCGTAAAAGGGTCTTAACCCCCTTGCGATACCTCTGGATTCTTTGCTGGAGTATCTCCTCCATTTGTCTAATGCAGGCCTTAAGACAAATTCAGTAAGAGTCCATTTGAGTGCTATTGCAGCTTCCCTTAAGCCTCTAAATGGACAACCTATTTCCTCTCATCCTCTTATAGCAAGATTTATGAGAGGCCTCCTTCTAACTAAGCCTCCCATTAGACCCCCTCCGGTGGCATGGGACCTGAATCTGGTTTTTGGTCAGCTCATGAAGCCACCTTTCGAACCTTTAGCTACCACCTCCTTGAAATTTATTTCTTGGAAGTTTATCTTTCTCATTGCAATCACGTCAGCATGCCGCATTAGTGAATTGCAAGCACTAGTAGCTAATCCACCTTATACAAAGTTCCATCATGACAAGGTAGTTCTTAGGACTCATCCACACTTTATGCCTAAGGTGGTCTCACCTTTTCATCTCAACCAAGAGGTCTACCTACCTGTCTTTTTTCCAGGATCTCATGCATCAAATGCAGAGAGGAATCTTCATACCTTGGACTGTAAAAGAGCTCTAACTTTTTACTTACAAAGACACAGCAACATAGAAAGTCCTCTCAACTCTTTGTTGCTTTTGATCCTTCTCATTTGGGACTTCCAGTTTCCAAGAGAACTCTATCTAACTGGATTGCTCAGTGTATTTCTTTCGCCTATCAGAGTAAGAACCTTTCTCTGGAGGGCCATGTCACAGCTCACAATGTGAGAGCCATGGCAGCCTCAATGGCTCATCTAAACTCTGTGTCTATTGATGACATCTGTCGAACAGCCACTTGAGCCTTGGTTCATACCTTCACAGCCCATTACTGCTTGGACAAGGACTCCCGCCGGGATGCCTTGTTTGGTCAGGCTGTTCTCAAACACCTGTTCCATACCTAATCGACTCCTACCCACCATCCCTGGTAGGATGCCAGAGATCCATGGGGGGAAGTGGAGCCCTTCTCAGGGACACACAACTTCTGGGGTCTCTCCCTGGCACCTAAAGCTAGGGAGTCCCCATATGTGATGACTACATTCCTGCTGGTTCCTGGAGATAGCATAGTTACTCACCTGTAACAGGTGATCTCCGGAAACAGCAGGAATTTAGTCCTCACAACCCACCCACCTCCCCTAGGAGTTGTATCTCTCTATCTATCTCTTTCCTTTCCCTTGCTCTCTCTCTCTTTGTCTCAGCTTTAAAACTCAACTGGAGAGAGGCAGTTGGGAAAGGCGGGAAGGAAGCATGCAGGCGCTGTGGGATGCTCCCAAAAGCTTTCTGATTGGATGCTGGGTAGCGTTCCCGCACAGGCTCCGTCGGTACCGACAATACCCATATGTGAGGACTAAATTCCTGCTGCTCCCAGAGATCACCTGTTACAGGTGAGTAGCTATGCTTTACCAGCCCTAGCCCCCCTCCTGATCAGCTCATTTTCAGTCCTATCCCCTTTATCAGCCCACTCCAGTCCTAGCCCCCCAATCAGCCCATTACCAGTCCTAATTCATTTCCAGTGCTAGCCCCCCATCTGCCCATTACCAGTCGTAAACCTCCAATAAGTCCATTTTCAGTCCTAACCCCCCAATCAGCCTATTTCCTGTCCTAGCCCCCCCATAGCCCATTGCCAGTCCTAGTCCCCCCATCAGCCCATTATCAGTCCTACCACCCATTGGCCCTTTTCCAGTCCTAGCCCTCCCCCAATAGCCCATTACCAGTCCTAGCCCCCCTCCCGATCAGCCCATTTCCAGTTCTAAACCCACATAAGTCCATTTCCAGTTCTAACCCCCCCATCAGCCCAGATCTAGTCCTAACTCCCCCATCAGCCCAGTTCCAGTCCTAGCACCCTCCCCCCAACCCAGGGAAATTGAAAAAATAATTTTAAAAAACTCCGGCTTAAGAAGCTGCTGCTGCAGCTGCTCCAGCAGCAGCAGCGGCAGAATGAAGAGCCCCGCAGTCACGCCGCCGCCTCCCCAGAGATCCCAGCCTGCCCGTTTCTCCTCCGCGCTGGCTTAACTTTTGCACAGCTGCGGCGAAGAGAGAGTGTTTCCCTTTCACGCGGCTCTGTTAAAGCTGAGCCCGTAGTGCTGATGGGAAACAGGATTTAGTGTCTATAAATGCCCATAGTATGGAAAATAAGATCCCAAATATTGAGGCTTTAATGTGAGAGGCTGACTTGGATTTAGTGGCAGTTACACAAACATGGTTCACAGACAACCATGGCTGGGATATAACTATACCAGGCTATACGTTATTCAGAAAGGACAGAGTAGGAAGAGGGGGAGCAGGAGTGGCACTATATGTAAAAAATAATATTAAAGCTATGGAAATACAGGGCTTAAAAGGGAGAGAGAAGCAGTGTGGGTTAAACTAGAAAGAGGGAAAGAGAAATCAATTTGTATTGGCATGATATACATACCTTCATCACAGGGAGAAGACGTTGACGGAGATTAAATAGAAGACATACACATCATTGCCAAAAAAGGGGAAGTGCTATTGATAGGGGATTTCAATATGCTGGATGTTGATTGGTGCATCCCTGCTGTGGTGTCATCTAGAAGCAAGGAGATCCGGGATTCTTTACAGGAAGAGTTATTCAGGCAACTGATAACAAAACCCACATGTGAAAGAACCGTACTGGACTTGGTGCTTACCAATGGGGAAAGTGTTTCTGATGTTATAGTTGGAGATCATCTCTCATCCAGTAATCACCAGAAGGTGTGGTTCAGTATTAGGACTAGGGTTGATAAAATCCATTCAAAAGCAAGGATCTTAGACTTTAGGACAACTAACTTTGCCAAGATGGGCCAGTACCTCAAGGAGTCATTAGCGGGATGGGAACAGCTGTGGGCAAAACTGAATGGGGATATTTTAAGGGCAACCAACCTTTTTGTTAGAATAGCAAATAAAGGTAAAAGGAAAAGGAGGCCACTATGGTTCTCAAAAGAGGTAGCTGAAAAGGTGATGAAAAAGAGGGAGGTGTTCATGAATGGGAATGCCGCAGGAATCTGTCCTTGGTCTGATTCTTTTTAAAATCTTTGTTAGTGATATTGTGGAATGGCTGTCGAGTAAGGTTTGCCTCCTTGAGGATGATACCAACATCTGCAACAGAGTAGACACCCAGGAAGGTGTAGATAACATGAGGAGGGATCTAGCTAAGCTTGATCTAGAATTTGGCAGCTGAGATTTAGCATTAAAAAATATACGGTCATGCAGTTGGGCTGCAACAATCCAAGAGAACAGTACAGTACAGGGTGTGATGTACTTCTGTCCACGAAAGAAGAACAGGACCTAGACGTGTTTGTGTCTGACGATCTCAAAGTAGCTAAACAGGTAGAAAAGGTGACGGCAAAAGCTAGAAGGATGCTTGGGTGCATTGGGAAAGGAATGGCCAGTAGAAGAAAGGAGGTTATAGTGCCTCTGTATATGTCGTTGGTGTGACTTCACTTGGAGTATTCTGTGCAGTTCTGGAGACCGCACCTTCAAAAGAATATAAGCAGATTAGAGTCGGTGCAGACGGTGGCTACTAAAATGGTTAGTAGTCTTCATTATAGAGCATATGAGGACAGACTTAAGGACCTTAATATGTATACTTTAGAGGAAAGGTGGGACAGAGGTGATATGATTGAGATGTTTAAATACTTCCATGGCATAAATGCACAGGAGGAGAGCCTCTTTCAATTGAACGCAAGCTGTACTATGAGGGGACTTAGAATGAGGGTGAAAGGGGATAGGAGTAATATACAGATATATTTCTTTACGGAAATAGTGGTAGATGCATGGAATAATCTCCCAGTGGAAGTGGTAGAGATGAGGATAGTATCTGAATTAAAAAAAGCATGGGATAAACACAGAGGCTCTCTGAAGGAAAAAAGGGGACTCCTTATAGTGGTTGATATGGAAGGGCAGACTAGATAGGCTATGTGATTTTTTCTGCCGTCATGTTTCTATGAATTGAAAAGGATTCTTCAGGACCTCACACAACCTCCTCCTTTCCCCCGGCTGTCCCCAAAAATTAATGAAGGCTCTACAGAGTTATGTGACTGCAGATTTGGCATCATGGTATACCATTGAGCCTGGCATGGTTTTTTCCTGTCTAGGGTTCACTGGGGGGTGAATACTGAGAAAGTCTCTGCCTGTTTTATTTATTTAACAGTTTTTTATACTGTTTTATTGTTTCAATCAAAGCTGTTTACATTGTAACTTAAACTTGGTAAACATTGATAACTGATTTTTCTGAGCAATGGAGGGTTAAGTGACTTGCCCAAGGCCACAAGAAGTGCTAGTGGGAATCAAACCCTGGTTTCTTGGCTCTCAAACCAGTGCTCTAACCATTAGGCTACTCCTCCACTCCTTTATGGGGGCTCCCAACCTCCTCTGGATGTGAGGATTGTGTCAGGTTGGTCTTGTGGGGCATTTGTTGGGAAAGCTTCGGTGTTTTCTCGCCTTGCTCAACTGCCAGTTTGCACTGCTAGCACTTTCCGATCTTTGCTGCATTGTTGACTTGCATGCTCTGTGTGTTCTGCTAGGCCAGTCCAGTATTGCTCCTGGAACCTGTATTGGTCTGCTGTACTTCAGTGGTACCTGTTTTGGTCCACTGTACACTCAGTGGTAGGCCCTGTAGGCTCATACCCTTTTGACAAGTCTGATATGGAAGCTCATCTGGTTCATAGTTATGCTTCCTGTTCTGGTCCACTTTATTATATTTGCTAAAGTTGTATGAGGTTGATGATTCCTTGCCATGTGCTTTGGTACAAATACTCACATTCAAAAAAGGAAAACCTCGTTCACACTATTTTTGTTGGAACGTATGTTTAAAAGGAGAGAAAAAATCTCACCTCTATCGTGCGTATTGTTCCGTTTTTCTCTTATATTAGAAATTAGGGAATCACCCCTAATGAGGATCAAGGGACCACAATCCCAATACCAACTAGTATTGTATGATTTTAGAAAGAGTACTTAGCTTGAGACAGCACTTCCAAAGGCGATTTTTCATAAGCAACCTACGCTGCTTACAAACTCCCCAAAAGGACTCGGTATGATGGAAAGTCCATTGTTGTTATGTTACAAGCCTCTAGCTATCACGGCGCTCTTTCAATTCCATTCAGCGCCATTTTTGGATCCAAAATCCGCCAGTCCCGGCAAGTGGGTTACTGTACAGCCTTTGATGGAAACTGCTCTCAAGCCAATACCCGGTCAACTCCACGAAGCGTAACTTGTAGTTGTGACCCAACGTTGTTATGTTTCGAGCCACCGATTCTCACGGCTCTTTCTCAAACCTGAACGCTCTTCCGTTGACTCCTAGTACGCCGATGTTTAAAGGTCCAAAGAAAATCACATGTCTAGTTGGCATCCAATAGGCAACAAGGAAACTCAGATCACTACTTAAATAATAGTCCACCAGTCCAATTGAGAATTCAAGCCATGAGGGCTAACAGAACCCAGTAAATAAATCCAGAGTTGTTCACGATAAGCCAACCGGGACTGTCTATCACCCCCCCTATTGTGAGCTGGAACAAAATCAATTACTCGCCATCGCAGATCTTGAAACGTGTGGTTATGTTCCTGACAATCGGCGTACTAGGAGTCAACGGAAGAGCGTTCAGGTTTGAGAAAGAGCCGTGAGAATCGGTGGCTTGAAACATAACAACGTTGGGTCACAACTACAAGTTACGCTTCGTGGAGTTGACCGGGTATTGGCTTGAGAGCAGTTTCCATCAAAGGCTGTACAGTAACCCACTTGCCGGGACTGGCGGATTTTGGATCCAAAAATGGCGCTGAATGGAATTGAAAGAGTGCCGTGATAGCTAGAGGCTCGTAACATAACAACAATGGACTTTCCATCATACCAGTCCTTTTGGGGAGTTTGTAAGCAGCGTAGGTTGCTTATGAAAAATCGCCTTTGGAAGTGCTGTCTCAAGCTAAGTACTCTTTCTAAAATCATACAATACTAGTTGGTATTGGGATTGTGGTCCCTTGATCCTCATTAGGGGTGATTCCCTAATTTCTAATATAAGAGAAAAACGGAACAATACGCACGATAGAGGTGAGATTTTTTCTCTCCTTTTAAACGTACGTTCCAACAAAAATAGTGTGAACGCGGTTTTCCTTTTTTGAATGTGGTTATCTGTAGGGGGAACTAAGTGGGGTTTTGGGGTTAGTTTGGAGATATAGTACCGGTTAATTATGGCCACCGGAAACTCAGAATTAACAACTAATACTGCCACCTTCGCATATACTGAGGTCAAAATTAACCAGCTTGCGAATCGTCCATTATTGTTTGTCTTGGGGGAAGAACCAGTGGAAGGCAGCGGGTCTCCCTCTTGGGTGGACTTTAAAGATCTTCAAAAGTGTCAAATTAGGGTTCAGCTACATGCGGCTACTATGGCTCAGTATCTGAGACAGAGAATTATTCCTCGGGGCTTAAGGGTATTAAAACCTCCGCATATGTTTCAAACTGACCAAGAATTTTGCAGCACTTGGGATAAAATACTAAACAAGTGTGGTTTGGATCTAATAGAGCTGTTGGTTGAACGGCTAAGCACGGAGGAAGATGTTCTTAAAGAACAAGTGAAATCTATGGAGACGCAATTAAAAACTGATCTTTCAGCGGAGAAATTTCAGATTGACTTTAAGGAATTGGAGCTTCAATTGAAACAATTTTAGGAATCAACCAAACAAAAGAAGATTTCCAAATACAAGCGTGACATGGGTGATTATGAGAGGAATCAAGTTTATACGTGGCGTCAACTATCACAAAAAGGTAAAACAAAGAAGAATAGACAAGTCACCTTTGATGACTCCACTGAGGATAGTGAGAGTTCAACTGAAAACCCCTCTCGGGGTCATTCTTCAGTTAGAGGTGGTTCAATACAACGTCCTTTTTCCAGGGGCCGCCCTCAAATGCACCGGCCTCCTTATGCCGAGGAAAGCCGGAGGGGGCCAACCACACGATCCCACTTGAGATCCCAATAGTGAACCTGTCTAATCGGGTTTTTACTCCTGACCAAATGCAGGTGTTACAATTGGGTTTGTCCTTTGTTCCATCTCCTAGGTATGATTCGTTTAAGATTCGGGTAGCACTTTACCGTTTTTTTAGGAAATTGCAAGTTGCTCATTTTTTCCAATCTCGTGTGACTACTGTGGGAAATACCGATGCATCTTTGCTTAAGAACCCCTCTAAATGGCTTCCACCGGGAGTGATAGATCCTGCTATCGATACCTTCCAGCGTTTAGTTCTGCGAGATATAACTCAATGGGAGGCTGATAAGGGGTATGCAGGTTTTTCTAATCTCTCCAAGAAACAAAATATAGCGTTACGATCGCTACGGGAATGTACTGACATTATTATTCATAGGGCGGATAAGGGTGGAGCCATTGTGATTCAAGATGTCCAACAATATCGAAGGATAGTGAATGAACATCTTCAAGATGGGAAATATTATCTCCAATTACAGGAAGATCCAACGATTTCGATCCAAATGGAAATCCGTGAGATAACAATGGCAGCTCTGGCGAATGGCTGGATAACTTCTAATGAATACCATTTTTTGAATCCACCAAATCCGGTTACACCGATAATATATATGGTACCTAAAATCCACAAGGATTTGAACAATCCTCCGGGGCGCCCGATTGTTTCTTGTCGGGGATCTCTTCTTGAACCACTCTCACAGTTTTGTGATTTATTTTTTCGCCCTCTTCTATCAACAATACCGTCATACATTAAAGATTCATTTAATTTTCTTTCTGTTTTGAGAGCTTTACCGGAGGATAAAACCAACTGGTATATGGTTACCATGGACATTAAGGCGTTATACACAAACATCGAGCAGGAGGCAGCTCTACATATGGCTGAACAGATTCCATTTGAGTTACCTGCTCGTTTGCCACAAGCTTTCTTATTACGTTTGTTACGATTTGTTTTGACAAGGAATTATTTCCTTTTTGAAGACCAATATTTCCAACAGGTCCATGGAATAGCGATGGGGGCGACAGTAGCCCCCTCTGTCGCTACTTTTTTCATGGCGGATTTTGAAGCGCGGTTTGTTTACCCTTCACATTGGTTTCCAATGATACGCATGTGGACGAGATTTCTGGATGATTTCTTCTTTTTTTGGGTGGATTCGCTTGATTCATTGAAGGATTTTTTTCGATGGATAAATTCTTTGTCTGCGGACTTACAATTCACTCCTAATGTCAATCTGAATACCATTGATTTTTTGGATATCCGTCTCATTAAAGAAGGCTCCTCCATACGGTCCACTTTATATCGAAAAGAGGTCCAACGGAATACCCTTCTACACTACCAGAGTTATCACCCTGGTCCATTAAAATGGGGTTTACCCACTGGTCAATTTTTAAGGTTGCGCCGCCTGTGCTCTACTTTGGAAGAATTTAAGATTCAGGCAGGACATTTGAAGAAGCGACTGCTTGAACGTGGTTACCCCCAATTAATAATCAATCGAGCTTATCATCGTGCTCGGTTTAACCATGCCGAATGGTGGGAGGCTTCAACATCTTCTTCTGAAAGCTCGGTCTCTTCAGTAGATACCCCTTTTATAGGGGTTTTACCGTACATGCCGGGCACATCACAGGTTATGCATATCCTGAAGTTACATTGGCCAATTCTATCAATTCACTCCTCCTTTAATAAATCGTTAATGATTGGGCTTCAACGTGGGAGGAATATTTCCGATTGGATTCTGCATCATGGAAGACAACCCTATTGTGTGGAGAACACTATCCCTATTGGCCATAATAAATGTGGTGAATGTGATTTTTATGAAAGTGCATTAGAGGGGGCACTCTGGGAGCATCCTGTGTCCCATCAGCAATACATGCATCGTTTTGCTACCACATGTTTGACATCTTTCGTGGTATATATGATTGTCTGTCCATGCCCCATGGTTTATGTAGGAAAAACGTCTCAGAGCATGAAAAAAAGACTCCAGGAACATCGGTCCCGCATAAACAGGGGGATTGTTACGGCCTCTTTGGTACCACATTGTCAGGAACATAACCACACGTTTCAAGATCTGCGATGGCGAGTAATTGATTTTGTTCCAGCTCACAATAGGGGGGGTGATAGACAGTCCCGGTTGGCTTATCGTGAACAACTCTGGATTTATTTACTGGGTTCTGTTAGCCCTCATGGCTTGAATTCTCAATTGGACTGGTGGACTATTATTTAAGTAGTGATCTGAGTTTCCTTGTTGCCTATTGGATGCCAACTAGACATGTGATTTTCTTTGGACCTTTAAACATCGGCGTACTAGGAGTCAACGGAAGAGCGTTCAGGTTTGAGAAAGAGCCGTGAGAATCGGTGGCTCGAAACATAACAACGTTGGGTCACAACTACAAGTTACGCTTCGTGGAGTTGACTGGGTATTGGCTTGAGAGCAGTTTCCATCAAAGGCTGTACAGTAACCTACTTGCCGGGACCGGCGGATTTTGGATCCAAAAATGGCGCTGAATGGAATTGAAAGAGTGCCGTGATAGCTAGAGGCTCGTAACATAACAACAATGGACTTTCCATCATACCGAGTCCTTTTGGGGAGTTTGTAAGCAGTGTAGGTTGCTTATGAAAAATCGCCTTTGGAAGTGCTGTCTCAAGCTAAGTACTCTTTCTAAAATCATACAATACTAGTTGGTATTGGGATTGTGGTCCCTTGATCCTCATTAGGGGTGATTCCCTAATTTCTAATATAAGAGAAAAACGGAACAATACGCACGATAGAGGTGAGATTTTTTCTCTCCTTTTAAATGTACGTTCCAACAAAAATAGTGTGAACGAGGTTTTCCTTTTTTGAATGTGGTTATCTGTAGGGGGAACTAAGTGGGTTTTTGTGGTTAGTTTGGTACAAATACTGGCTTTGCCCCTAGTAGCTCAGGCTGATAATGGCACAGTGATGTCATAAGAAGCCTCTAGCATTTTTTTGCTCTGTCTCCACATCTGCTGGTAGGGGAACACAGCCCACTTGTCTGGACTGGGCTATCAGGACTCAAGGAGAGGACATTATCTGGTAAGTAAAATGTCATCTTAATGCTTCCCAGAAAATTGGGACAGATGTCCATTTGGTACTGAGCATAATTACTTTACTCACTTGTGTGATTGGTGGTTTATTGTCTTCAAAAGAATATCTGTTACAGGCAAGCAGTTTTGCTTTTTCCAGTAATACTTATGTTATGCTATTTATTTTTTTACTCTCAGTCTTCTTTCCGCGTCAGTGATGTCTTTGAATTGGATCCTCCACGGATATGTATCCCTAGTCATAGCCATGTCTTTGCCACTGTAACCTTCACCCCTCTGATGATGCAGAGTTACCACTGTGTATTTGAGGCAGTTGTAGATGGACCACCGAGGTAATCATCTCAATATTTCTTGTGTTCTCATTTATACTGCAATAAATACAGATTGTCCTCGTATGAGCAGTCAGTTCTTTTTCTCCCTGCAGTTTACTATCAAAGGCACGACCTTTATGCTTCGACATCACAGGAGAAGGGAATCTCCCCCGAGTGAGCATCTTACGCCCTGTTCTGCGCAACAAGGATGGAAACCCTCTGCTACTCTTCAAGAGGCTTCTGATTGGTCATTCTGAAAAGCTTCCTCTCATCTTGAAGAATGAAGGCACAGTACCTGCTCAGGTAATTCCCATGATATATATACTTTTATGATTCCTACAGTATTCTTTGTTGTACCAACTCAGATAATACTTAAATCATGCTAACCCTAAGATTCTTTCTCCGACAGTGGTTAGTCAGGGTTACAAGTACCAGTTAATTCCCTAAAAGAATAAAATTACTGAATATATAGGTAGTCATGGATTTAGCCAAAGAAGATCTTGTCTTACTAATCTGTTATATTTTTTGAAGGTATGAATAAACAGCTAGATAGAGGTGAGCCGAGTATATCTCAGTTTTTAGAAAACCTTTGACAAGGTCCCGCATGAGAGACTCTTAGCAAAATTAAAAAGTTATGGGATAAGAGTCAGTGTAATATTGTGATCAGGAACTGGTTAAAAGATAGAAAGCAGAGGGAAAGGCTAAATGGCCAATATTCTCAATGAACAAAGGTGAATAGTGGAGTACCTCAGGGATCTGTGCTGCGCCTGCTGCTTTTTAACATACTCATAAATGACATGGAAATGGGGATAATGGGTGAAGTGATCAAATTTGCAGATGATACAAAATTATTCAAAATTGTTAAAACACAAGAGGATTGTGAAAAATTGCAACCTTGATAAATTGGAAGACTGGATGTCCAAATAGCAGATGAAGTTTAATGTGGGCAAGTGCAAAGTTATATAACTAGGCAATTACAACCCAAACTGCGGTTACATGATGCAAGGTTCCACATTAGAAACCACCACTAAGGAAAAGGATTTAGGCATTGAAATCTCTGCCCAGCGGCCAAGAAAGCAAATAGAAAGCTAGGAAGCATAAGGAAAGGAATGGCGAATAAAACCAAGGATATTCTAATGCCTCAGTATCATTCCATTGTACGATTGCACCTTGAATATTGTGTGTAATTCTGGTTGCCATATCTTAAAAAGGATATAGCAGAATTAGAAAAGGTACAGAGAAGAGCCACCAAAATAGTAGGGGATGGAAAGATCCCCTGTGAGGAAAGGCTTAAAAAGCTAGGGCTCTTCAACTTGAAAAAGAGATGGCTGAGAGGAGATATGATAGAGGTCTATAAATTAATGAGGTGTTGAGGAGTAGCCTAGTGGTTAGAGCAACAGCCTAGTACCCAAGAGAGCAGGGTTTGATTTCCCCTGGAACTCCTTGTGATCTTGGGCAAGTTACTTTACTCTCCATTGCCTCAGAGGAAAAGGCCTGGCAATCTATTTCCAGTCATACTTCACCAAGAAAACCCAGGGGCTGCTGGATCACCAGGAGCCAGCATTGATGACAGCACTTAAAAAAATGGAGTAGAACGCAGATCGGTTTTTTACTCCATCAAAAAGTAGAAAGACTAGGAGACACGCAATGAAGCTACACTGTAACCCATTTAAGACTAATAAGAGAAAATATTTTTTCACTTAATATTTAATCAAACTCTGGAATTCGTTTGTGGAGGATGTAGTAAAAGCTGTTAGTGTAGCTGGGTTTAAAAAAGGTTTGGACAAGTTCCTGGAGGAAAGGTCCATAAATGATTAAAGAGGACCCGGGAAATCCACTGCTTACCCTAGGACAAGCATTGTGGAACACAGTCAGAGATGCTCCTTAGCAGACATCACACTGTCCACTGCACCAAGCCAGATACCTTACCCAAGCTCTAATAGTCTCCCCCTAGGATGTGGCCTCATCAATGTACACTCAGCCAGAAACAAGGTCCCATTAGTTGACCTTATGTCAGATCATGACCTAGACAGAATGAGGCTGTCTGTACTGGCCATCCAGTCCCTTGTGTAGCTGATCAGATTTGGGGCATATAGAGCCGATTCTGATCCCTTGGGGGCTAGACGTGTGCAGGATCAGAATCGGATCTATGGCCTGGACGTGCAGGCCGGGCCCTAATTCTGAGCAGCTGCACGTCCAGCCACATACCCGGCTAACAGCCAGGTCCCTGAACGGAGCTGCAGTGTCATGGCGCCCCAGCATTAAAAAAAAAAAAAAAAAGACGTCCAGCACATGTCGCCAGCCCGTCGCCAGCCCTGGACGTACAGGACTGACATTAGAATCGGCCCTGTACATCCAGGGCTGGCGACTGCTCACCCCCCACCCAGATTCTGCCCCTGAGCCACCCCTTCCCCGCCCCCGTCTAACCTCCCTGCACAACTGGCGGGGAGGTTAGACGAAGGCGAGGGAAGGCACAAATAGCCCCCTTAGAGTACAACCAGCTGGGATCGGGGGTACCTCCATGTATGGGATACACACTAGATTCTGGGGAGCTGGAGGATCGACTAACCCTACCCTGGCATGCTGCACAAGAGAAAAGAGGATTCTGAGGACTTGGTGATTATATACTCTTGTGCACCTAGACATTTATAAAGAGGCTAAATGTAAACCTGAAGGGTAGAGACTGAAAAACCAGAACGGAAACAGGATTACAAACTATGTTGTAAGAAGAGAGGGGGTTGTTAGAGTAATAAGAGGTGGCAGACAAGCGGGATAACCTGCATGGGAGTGGGGAAGAGTTTAGGGATGAATGAAGAGTGGTTGGTTGAATATACACGGATATATGGGGAAGGAGGGGGAGGAATGGGAAGGAAGGGTGGGGTGGAAAGGGAGGGGACACGGAATGGAGATAGCCTGAGGATGACAAGGAGGGGTAGGAACACAATGGGGGTCCAGGTATGACAGCTGCAATGGGCTCACTCCTGGGAGCTTGGCTGAGGAGCTCTGGGGACATAGTGATATAACTTCTGCTCATGATCAGAAAACTACGGACTGGCAATGGGAGAACATCACATAGTGACATTGAATGTGGGAGGGTTACAGTCACCTATAAAATGCAACAGGGTACTGACCTACTTATGCTCCTTGGGAGCAGGGATTGCACTACTACAAGAAACGCACTTAACTGCGGAACATTTCATATTAAAACAAAGGTGGATAAAATAGGTAATTTCCACACAATATAATTCCAGACAGTGAGGGGTGGCTATTCTGGTGGGAAAACAGACCATGTGGGAACAGCACCAACTAATATGCGATCCAGAGGGGCAATATGTTTTAGTTTGAGGGGAACTGCAACAAAAGAAAATTATTCTAGGGGCGTAGATACTCCCCAGCACCTACCAACATAGTTTCTTTTTAGAGCTAATTTATCACCTTGCTGACCAATCGGAATACCAAATCATACTAGGAGGAGATTTTAATCTGGTGGCGGATGCCACAGTAGATTGTAAACCACCATGATTAACACTGAAGAGGGCCGCAAACAGAAGTATCAACTTCCTATGTAAGGAGTTAGAATTAACTGATGGCTGGCGCACAATGAAACCCTAGATTTTGAGTTTACACGCTATTCAGGACCCCTCTGGGTACATCACCATATTGATTACATGCTGATAGCTGAATGCTGATGATCCCAACCTTCATAGCTCAGACATTCAACCGCAGGTGGTCTCAGATCACACAGCAGCATAAATTAAATTAACATGAGGGGAAAAAAGTGGAACCAATTTTTGGTACTTCAACCCAATTTGGGCCCAGAACGCAGAATTTCAAACATTTTTAAGGAAGGCCTGGCTTGACTATGCCGCCGAAAATGAGGAGGTGGAGGTAGGCCCCGTTATATATTGGGACGCAGCAAAAGCAGTCCTGAGGGGAAAGATTCTGGGATATGTGGTGAGTGCAGTAGCATAAACAAGGGAAGCACTAAAACAGGGGCTAAGTTCCCTAAGGACCCATAGGGCCCAGTACCTGAGAGACAGTACAAACATGGCATGCCTACAGCTACAGGAATGTAGGAATAAAGTACAAGCAATATTGCAGCAAAAGGCTATGCGTAGTCTTAGGATGTATAAATATAACCTACACAAATTGGGGTGGGGGGAGTAAGAAAGGTAAACTCTTAGCCAATTTGGTTAGGCCAGCCAAATCCAAGGCAGTGTTGATGCGTCTACGGCAGGATGATGGCACGCTAATTACAGGAGAGGTGGAGATTGCGAGACATTTCACATCTTTCTTTGAATCTCTGTATAGGGCAGAGGGTGGGGATCCAGAGGAGAGAGAAAAATTGTTTGCAGACATTACCATTCCTCAGCTGACTGAGGAACAAAAGCGGAGACTGAACTTGCCGCTTGCAGAAAAGGAGTTGCGTGGGCTCATTCACAGCCTGGGGAGGGCACGAGCCCTGGCCTGCATGGCCTAGGCCCAGAATTTTACAAAATTCTACAGGACCAGAATGAGAAACCCTTGGAAGCCATGAGGGAGGCAGTGGTGACAAATGGGAAACTAGGGGCTTATGCAGATAGAGCGGCAATAATACTGCTGCCAAAACCAGGACGAGACCCTGAAAAAGCAGAAACATATGGACCTATATCATTACTGAATCAGGATTTGAAAATTATCACCACCGCTTTGGCTAGATGCTTGAGTATCATTATGCCAAACATCATACACCCAGATCAGGCAGGATTTGTAAAAGATCTAGCGCTACGAATGCCAGACTGCAGGCCTTCAGCATATTTTGAATAAAGCAGATGTGGGAAGATGCTGAAAAAGCATTCGATAGAGTGGCCTGGGATTATTTGTTTTGAGTACTGCCACGGTATGGAATAACGGGATACTTTCTTCAGTGGATCCACACATTGTATCACCAATCCAGTGCTCAGGTGTTAGTGAACAGCAGACTGGGGGAACCATTTAGGCCTGCAAGAGGCACACGGAAGGGCTGCCCACTCTCACCATTGCTTTTCATCTTGACTCTGGAGCCCCTAGCTGTTAAGATCCAGGTGGAGACTGCTATCCAGGAAATTACAGCAGGCTCCACAGAACATAAAATAAGTCTGTTCGCAAACTGCATGCTCATCAGCATGCAACACACTGAGGAGGGCTGGGTCGCGTTGATAGACATATTGTGAAAATTTGGGCAATTTTCCAGCCTGGAGATAAACATGGGAAAGTCCGAAGTCCACCTATTGGAACGGGGGGTGTGGGGGATACTTTGGGGGATAGTACGGCATTTAAATGGACTACAGGGCTTCTGAAATACCTGGGGATACTGCTGCACACTGACCTCCAGTTAGTTTATCAATTAAACAGCCATAATAAAATATGCCAGCTCAAGCAACTATGTGAAAGATGAGGGGGATCTGCCCCTCTCCCCCTATTGTAGGGGGGCAGTAGCCTGAATGGTGATCATACCTAAAATTCTATATCAGCTACAGATGCAACCCATATGGGTGAACAGGGCAGATGAACAATGTTTCAAAAGCTCTTTATGGGCATTCTTGTGTAATGGTAAATGAGTCTGAGTTAGCTATACAAAAATTATCTTAGCCCATGAGGTGAGGGGGCGGGGCTGCCAGACCTGCAGACATATAACATGGCTGCTCTGTAAAGATGGATCTATGAAGGTGTGGAGCCACTCTTATGAGCCTATAAATACATTCCACTAACAGATGATGGCTATAATATTCCTAGAATAAGGAATATGGATGGGAGCTGTCCATAAAGCTTGGAAGTGGAGGGCTGCGAAACATCAGAGAAGTTGTCAAGTAACCCCATTTCTCTGATTAGTGGGGAACACAGGCTTCCCTCCCAGGGCAAGGGAAATCCCCATTTGCCCAATGGGATATAAACCGGAGTATAGATCTAGGCCAGTTCCTGGAGTGGGGAGGGGGGACGCTACCCAAGTTCAAAATCCTAAGCAAAAATTACAAATATCGCATCGCCCCACTATGCATGTATGCAACTGCATCACTATTGGCATTCGGTGGTGGTTAAACATCTGTGTGATGCTCAAGAGTGGATAGGGGATGAAGACTTCCGTAAGCTGACCTCCAGATGGAACCACCTAGGACAGTGGTATCATATGCTACATGACACCTTGCCCACATACATTAAAAGATTAGCCACCCAATGGACCAATGAGGTGAGGGAGCAACTGGAGTGCTTTGTCCAGCACATCCCACATATCCTAGTTACCGCCAAATACCAAGAGATGCAGTTTCAGATTCTACACAGGAGCTATTTGACCAGGGAACAGGAGGCAACACAGGGTATATGGTCACAGGCCCAATGCAAAAAATGCCAGAATCACACACAATCTGTGTCATGCCTTTCTTGAATGTCCTAGATTAGCACACTTGTGGGGCTCGATAGCATACTTGTGGGGCTCAGTACTTGCCTGTTTGAATAGCGTGATCAAGAAACAGATCCAGTGGACCTATAGCATGCTGCTTTTGGGGGAGGAAGGCCCCTTTAGAGAGAAAATAATCCGGCAAGTGGAAAGTAAATTTCTGCAGATAGGCATCTGAGTGGTTAAAAAACTTATCTTGCAATACTGGGTGGGCGAGGAGGTGCCCTCTTTCACACAGTGGAAAACGATGATGCACAAACTGGCAGCTGCTGAACGCCATGCCTTTGTGCAATACAAGAAACACAATGGCAGAAAAAGACCACATGGCCTATCTAGTCTGCCCTTCCATATCAACCACTACGACAGTCCCCTTTTTTCCTTAAGAGATCCTCTGTGTTTGTCCCATGCTTTTTTGAATTCAGATACTGTCCTCATCTCTGCCACCTCCACTGGGAGACTATTCCACATATCTACCACTCTTTCAGTAAAGAAATATTTCTGCATATTACTCCTGAGTCTATCCCCTTTCACCCTCATCCTATGTCCCTCCGTAGCAGAGCTTGCTTTCAATTGAAAGAGGCTCTCCTGTCCATTTATGCCATGGAGGTATTTAAACATCTCAATCATATCGCCTCTATCTCGCCTTTCCTCTACATATACATATTAAACTCCTTAAGTCTGTCCTCATATGCTTTATAACAAAGATCATTAATCATTTTAGTAGCAACCCTCTGCACCAACTCCAACCTGTTTATATCTTTTTGAAGGTGCGATCTCCAGAATTGCACATAATACTCCAAATGAGGTCACACCAGAGACTTATACAGAGGCACTCTCACCTCTTTTTTCCTGCTGGCCATTCCTCTCCCTATGCACCCAAGCATCCTTCTGGATTTTGCCGTCGCCTTTTCTACCTGTTTAAGATTGTCAGACACAATTACACCCAGGTCCTACTCTTCTTTTGTGGACAGAAGTACTTCGCCCCCTACACTGTATCACTCCCTTGGATTTTTAAAACCCAAATGCATGACCCTGCATTTTTTAGCATTAAATCTCAGCTGCCAAATTCTAGACCATTCTTCAAACTTAACTAGATCCCTCCTCATGTTATCTTCTTCTTCTTGGGTGTCTACTCTATTTGAAATTTTTGGTATCATTTGCAAATACACCCGACAGCCCTTCCGCAATATCACTAACAAAGATGTTAAAAAGAATTGAACCAAGGACAGATTCCTGCGGCACACCACTGGTAACTTCCGTCTCCTCAGAGTAAGCTCCATTTACCTATACGCTTTGCCACCTCCCACTCAACCAATTTCTAACCCAATCAGTAACTTTAGAGTCCATCCCTAAGGTGCTCAGTTTGTTTATAAGTCGCCTGTGTGGAACGGTGACAAAGGCTTTACTGAAATCCAAGTACACCACATCTAAGGCTCTCCCTCGGTCCAGCTCTCTGGTTACCCAGTCAAAGAAATCAATCAGATTTGTCTGACAAGACCTGCCTCTGGTAAACCCATGCTGCCTCAGATACTGCAATCCATTGTACTCCAGAAACCTCACTATTCTCCAGGACCAAGCAGGAAGCAGTCCTCACTTATGGGTGTCATCGACGCCGATGAAGCCCCAGCGGAGCATTTCCCCAGCTTTCCATGAAAGCCTTTGGGAATGCTGGCACGCATGCGCGGTTCCCTTCCCACCTAAAGGTGCCATCTTACCTCAGTCTCTTTTTTTCCATGAAGCCCATCGGACGTGTGTCCTGTTTTTCCCGGAAAAGAGTAGTTTTTTTATTGGCGTTATTTTGCTTTTTTCCTTGGATTCGACATCGGTTCCCCTCCCGCCGGGTTCGGTACGCCGGTATCGAATCCCCCTTTTTTCGGTTTTTGCCCTTAGTGGCTAGGCGTTCGCGCCAAATCCTTTTTCTTTTCCCTGGAAGGCCGGTCCTTTGACCTCACGGGGACCCTTTTTTCCCCGATGTCTTCCAGTGTGATCGGTGTAAGAAGATAATGTCTCTCACCGACACACACGACTGCTGCCTTCGGTGCCTTGGCCCGGACCACGATTCTAAAACGTGCGGGCCATGTGGAAAAATGTCTTCCAAGGCCCTCCGAAGTCGTCAGCAGCAAAGTGAACGGCTTTTCTCGGACTCGGCCTCTGCCCGGGCCCGGACCTCGTCTGAGGCCTCAACATCTCGGGATTCCGATCCCGAGAGGCATCGGAGCTCCTCGGACAGGGGGTCCCCCAACCAGGAACGTAAGAGGAAGAAGCGGCTCGTGAGGGCGGCGTCGGAGGAGGTCCCTGAGCCCTCGAGGGCCAGGTCTACGACCCCTGACCGTCGTCCCGGGCCCGTGGACCAGGAGAAGCCAACTAAAGTTCCTCGCATGGAGCCGGAGTCTGCTGGACACGTAAGTCCTGTTGTCCTCGTGGACGCGCCTCCCCGAGTACCGATGTTGGGCCCGGCGCCGCCGGGGCCCGAGTGGGGGGCTGCTGTGTCACCCGAGCTGAGTCTCAGGTTGACAGCCTTGGAGAGCAGAATGTCTGCCTTCATGGATCAGCAGCGGGCACTGATGGCCAGCCTGTCTGGCGCATCTGCCCCAACCACCGGGACATCGACTTCGAAGTCGATCCCAGAGACCGAGCCGATACTCGAGTCCCTTGAGGCTCGAGGTCGTCCTCGGTCGAGGTCCCCCTCGACCTCCCGTTCGGGACCGAGGGTCTTGACGCCTGTCCCCCCGGCGTCGGGGCGGGTGCCTAGAGGTCCCGCGGGGTCCGAGCTCGACTCGACATCGGACGAGTCTGCTTGGGAGACCGAAGACGAGGAGTCTCCTGACACCTTCAAGACTCGGTGTGTCCCTTCGGACTCACCTGAGTCTGAGCCCCGGAGTAGATCCCCTCCGGAGGACACTAGGTTCTGGGAGTTTGTCTGCGATATGGCCGCTGCTCTGGCCATCTCGGCTGACCCCGAGGAGGAGCCTCGAGCCGAAGAGCTCAATGCTCTGCAGTATGACTCTCCTCCGAAGGAGGCCTTTACTGTCCCGGTTCCTCCGATGCTGGAACGGCTCCTCTTCCGGATGTGGGAGGCCCCGGCCTCGGCGCCGGTCTTGAGCAAGCGGGTCAATTCCATCTATCGACTCCGTAAGAGTCCTGGCTTCCAGAAAGCACAGCTACCGCACCATTCCATGGTTGTGGAATCGGCCATGCATCGTCTGAAGAGTCAGAAGATGCACTCCGCGGTGCCACACATGACTGCTGCCTCTGGTGCCTTGGACCCGATCATGACCCGATGATCTGTGGCCCATGTGGAAAAATGTCCTTGAAGGCGTTGAGGAGTCGGCAGCACAAAAAGGAAAGAATCTTCTCTGACTCCACATCCGGATGGGCCCGGACCTCGTCAGAGGCCTCGACGTCTCAGGACTCCGGCCCGAGCAGTGCCGAGGCTCCTCTGGGAGGGGGTCTCCCTTGCAGGAGCATCTAAAGAAGAAAAAACCCGCAAGGGCAGCGTCGGTGGACGCACTTGGCTCCTTGAGAGCCAAGTCGCATAGTCCCGAGCGCCGTCCCGGGTCTTCGGAGTCGGAGAGGCCTGCAAAACAACCTCGTATCGAGATGGAGTCCCCGGGTCACGTGAGTACTGTAGTCCTCGTGGACTCTCCTCCGGGGGAGCCGACCGGGGCCCGAGTCGGGGGCTGCTGAGTCTCCTGAGCTCGGACTCAAGTTGACGGCCTTGGAGTGCAGCTTGGCTGCCTTCATGGAACAGCAGTGGGCACTGATCGCTGGTCTCACCGGTGCATCTGCCCCGACCACCGGGACATCGACGTCCAAGTCGACCCCGGAGGCCGAGCCGATCTTCGAGTCCATGGGCTATCGAGTCGATCGTCGGCCAAGGTCTCCCTCGGCCTCCCGTTCGGGACCGAGGTCGTCGACGCTGGTACCCTCGGCATCGGGGCGGATGGCATCGGTGCCTGCCTGACCGGAGCCACTTGATTCCTCCTCCGAGGGATCCGGCTGGGAAACGGAGGATGAGGAGTCACCCAACACCTTTCGGACTCGGTGTGTCCCATTGGACTCGCCGGAGTCCGAACCTCGGTAAAGGTCCCCCCCGGAGGATAACCGGTTCTCGGACTTCGTGCAGGATATGGCCAAGGCCTTGGCCTTCCCCGCGGATCCCGAAGAGGAGCCTCAAGCCGAGGAGCTCGAGGCCCTACAGTATGACTCTCCCCCAAAGGAGGCCTTTACTGTACCGGTTCCTCCGATGCTGGAACGGTTGCTCTTCCGCATGTGGGATGCGCCGGCCTCGACGCCGGTTTAGAGCAAGCAGGTTGATTCCATCTATCGAGTCCGCAAGAGCCCCGGGTTCCAAAAGGCACAATTACTGCACCACTCCAGGGTTGTGGAATCGGCCATGCATCATCTGAAGAGTCAGAAGATGCACTCCTTGGTGCCTCCCGGCCGGGAGGCCCAGAACCTGGATGCCCTCGGTAAGAAGTGCTTCCAGGGCTCTATGCTTGCTTGCCGTGTCCAGACCTACCAGCTGTACATGGGCATGTACCTTCGAGACCTGGCAAAGGAGATTGCCGGGTTCTCTGCTGGTCTCTCCGAGGAACCTTTGCAGAGGTTCAACGCTCTGTCATCGGGTATTCGTGAGTGCTTGAAGTTTATCTCTCGAGCAGCCTATGATGGCTTCGACGCTTCGGCCCGAGTAGCCACAGCCGGCATCGGTGCACGTCGTCAGGCCTGGCTACAGTCATCGAACCTCGAGCCATGGGTGCAGGACAAGTTGGTTGATGTCCCCTGCCGAGGTGAAAACCTTTTTGGCAAGCCCATGGCTGAAAAGGCTGCAGAACTCGAGACCGAGACTCTTACCCGGACAAGGCTGTCCAGGAAAACCTCTGCCCTTCTCAGTAGAAGGGCTCGGGAAAAAAGACCTTTTACCCGAGGAAGTAATCTGCCTATAAAACATACCCTCATTTTCAGGCCTCTGTAGCTGCCCAACAGGGTCAGCAGGCCAAGGGGTAGGGACATGGGCCCAGTAGGCAGAAAACCCCCAAGCCACCAGCTCCGGCTCCTGCACAGCAGGGAGCGGGGTTTTGACTCCATTGGCATAGCCTCTCCTCCTCAGCTGGCTCCTATCAGCACAGGAGGCCGGGTGGCCCTGTACGCCCACAGGTGGCCAGCCATAACAAGGGATACGTGGGTACTAAGTATAGTCCAGAAGGGCTATCTCCTCCACTTCCACCAGGTACCCCCCTTCTATTTTCCAGGGGAGCCTCCAAGACTTCCTCTGCACAGGGACTTACTCCTGCAGGAGTTAGCAAGTCTTGTAAAGGAACAGGCAGTGGAACCGGTGCCCCACCACCTGAGGGGTCAAGGCTTCTATTCCAGGTACTTTCTGGTACCAAAAAGAACAGTAGGCCTCAGACCCATCCTAGATTTGCGGAATCTAAACAAGTTCCTGGAGAGGGAAAAGTTCAAGATGCTTACCCTTGGAATCCTGCTGCCTTACCTCCAGCAGGGAGATTGGCTATGCTCCTTAGATTTAAAGGATGCTTATACTCACATCCTCATTCATCCAGACCACAGACAATATCTCAGATTTGTAGTGGGAGGAAACCATTACCAGTACAGAGTACTGCCTTTTGGCCTAACCTCCGCTCCCAGGGTATTCACCAAGTGCCTGGCAGTGGTAGCAGCCTACCCCAGGGTTCAAGGCCTTTTCGTCTTTCCATACCTGGATGACTGGCTTATCAGGGGTCAATCCCCACAGGAGACCAATCAAGCCACCCTCCGCACTATCGCTCTGTTTCAGCATCTGGGATTTGTTATAAACCTCTCAAAGTCCACTTTGCACCCCTTACAGAACATGGAGTTCATAGGAGCAAGACTGGACACCCTTCAGGCAAAGGCCTTTTTACCCAGAGACAGGGCCCACAGGTTGATGGCTCTGGCCAGTCAGTTCCACAACAATTCTCTGGTCTCCGCCAGACAACTCCTGAGGCTCTTAGGCCACACGGCTTCCACGGTCCATGTGACTCCAAATGCCCGCCTACACATGAGGCCGGCTCAATAGGGCCTCAGAACTCAGTGGCACCAGGCCACTGGAAATCTCAGGGACAGAGTGAGGGTGTCCAGACTACTAGAGTCTTCTCTACAATGGTGGCTTCACCTGCCGAATTTGGTGCAAGGGGTGCCTTTTCAGACACCTCCACACTCTCAGGTGCTGACAACTGATGCTTCTCTTCAAGGTTGGGGTGCACATTGCCAGGGAGCATGTACTCAAGGCCTGTGGTCTCCTTGGGAGGCCGCACAGCAGATCAACCTCTTAGAACTGAGAGCTATTCGCTTAGCCCTGAGAGCTTTCTCTCATCTCATCTCTCACCAGTCCGTCTTAGTTCAGACGGACAATCAAGTTCTATGTTCTATGTGAACAAACAAGGGGGCACAGGGTCCCGCCTGCTCTGTCAGGAAGCGCAGAGCTTGTGCGCCTGGGCAGTCAATCACAGCATTCTTCTCAAAGCGGTCTATCTCCCAGGTCAGGAGAATTACCTGGCAGACAGATTGAGCAGGATCCTGCAGCCGCACGAATGGCAGTTGAACCCTTTAGTGGTTCAACAGATCTCCCTGAGATGGGGTCTTCCAACTATAAATCTCTTTGCCAGTCCTCTGAACCGTCAACTGCCCAGGTTCTGCTCCAGACAACCGCATCCTCTGAGATTAGCAGCGGATGCGTTTCTCATTCCGTGGTCTACAGGCCTCCTATATGCCTTTCCTCCCACGCCTCTAGTGCCCCAGACACTGTTGAAAGTGCTCCGGGATAGGGCCTCGGTAATTCTAGTGGCCCCCAGGTGGCCCCGACAGCCGTGGTTCCCACTCCTTTTGCAACTGGCGGTGGACACTCCGCTTCCTCTGGGGATGCAACCAGATCTCCTGTCTCAAGAACAGGGATCTCTTTTACACCCCAATCTCCAATCCCTAAATCTGATGGCCTGGCTGCTGAAAGGGTAGTTCTAGCACCCTTATTACTACCTAGAGAAGTGGAGGACGTGGTCTAGGCCTCTAGGAGGGAGTCCATCCAAAAGTCTTATGCCCTTAAGTGGCGTAGATTCTCTACCTGGTGTGCTCAACACAATGAGAATCCTTTCTCATGCCTGGTACCAGCGGTGCTGCAGTATTTGCTTCACCTGTCCAACCTGGGCCTTAACTCCAATTCTGTTCGAGTTCACCTCAGTGCTCTTTCAGCGCACCACTCACTGGTGGAAGGTCAGTCTCTCTCCAGCCACCCTTTGGTGGCTTGCTTCCTCAGAGGCCTGCTTTTGCTTAAGCCTCGAGTGCGTCCACCTGCCCCTGACTGGGATTTGAATGTGGTCTTGCAACGGCTTACTTGCCCACCTTTTGAGCCTATGGCTACTTGTCCTTTGCGCTTTCTCTCCTGGAAAGCGTTGTTTCTGGTAGCTCTTACATCGGCAAGGCGAGTAAGTGAGCTTCAGGCCCTAGTATCTGATGCACCTTATACTAGGTTCTATAGGAACAGAGTAGTCTTACGGATTCACCCTAAGTTCCTTCCAAAGGTTGTCTCCTCCTTCCACCTCAATCAGGAGGTGGTTCTTCCAACATTCTTTCACAGGCCGCATGCCAGTCGGGCTGAGATGGTCTTGCATACCCTGGACTGTAGGAGGGCATTGTCCTTCTACCTTGACCGTACGCGGGAGCACCGGAGGGCTGTTCAGCTCTTTGTCTCTTTTGACCACAATAAGTTGGGGTTAGCTGTCTCCAAGAGTACTTTGTCCATATGGGTAGTCGACTGTATCACCTGGGCGTACAGGGCAGCTGGCCTCTCCTTGCAGGGTCGAGTTACGGCTCACCGTGTCAGGCGAAGGCTGCTTTCAGTGGCTCATCTCCGCTCTGTTCCGTTGGCAGACATCTGCCGGGCCGCTACTTGGTCTTCAAGCCAGACTTTTGCGGCCACTACTGCCTTGAGAGGGAGTCCCACAGGGACAGTGCTTTCGGGCAGGCGGTACTCCATAATCTCTTTGGGGTTTAGGCAACTCATACCCTCCGACCCTGGTGTTGGGCTACCGTTCGGGGGCGTTATCAGAGAAGATTCTTTTCTCACGTGCTGAGGCTCTAGAGGGAGCTCATTTTTCAGCTTTGGGTCACCGGTAGCCTTAAGCTGGGGAGTCCCATATGTGAGGACTGACTTCCTGCTTGGTTCTGGAGAAAGAGTAGCTACTCACCTGTAACAGGTGTTCTCCAGGAGCAGCAGGAATCAGTCCTACAACCCTCCCTCCTCCCCTTGGAGTTGCGGTCATATGATTTATTTTTGTTTTTGCTGTCTCTTAGCTATGTCATCAGACTGAGCAAGATGGCACCCTTGGGCGGGAAGGGGACCGCGCATGCGCACTGCATTCCCAAAGGCTTTCTTTGAAAGCTGGGGAAATGCTCCACATGGGGGCTCCGTCGGTGCCGACGTCACCCATATGTGACCTTTGCAAGATATGGTCTCCAAAACTGAACACAGTATTCCAAGTGAACCCTCACCAGTGACTTATACAGTGGCATTAGTACCTCTTCCTTTCTGTTGGTAATTCCTCTTTGTATGCAACCCAACATCCTCCTGGCTTTTGCCACCTCCTTATCGCACTGTTTTGCCACCTTGAGATCCTCAAAAATAATCACATCAAGGTCCTTCTCCTGGTCCGTACACACCAACTTCTCACCCCCTATCACGGACATTTCCCCGGGATTACTGCTCCCCAAGTGCATGACACTGCACTTCTTTGCATTAAATCTTAACTGCCAAGCATTAGACCATTCTTCCAGCTTTTGTAGATCTTTCCTCATGTTATCTGCTCCCTCAGGGGAGTCCACTCTATTGCAAATTTTCAGGCATCTGCAAAAAGACAGACTTTTCCATTCAGTCCTTCAGCAATATCACTCACAAATACATTGAACAGTGCCTGGCCCATGACCAAACCCTAGGGCACCCCGCTAATCACCTTCCTGTCATCCGAGTGAGCTCTATGTACCATCACCTTCTGTTGTCTGTCAGTCAACCAATTTCTAATCCAGTTTACCATCTTGGGACCCATCCCCAAGCTACTGAGTTTATTGACAAGCCTCCTATGAGGAACAGTATCAAAGGCTTTGCTGAAATCCAGGTAGATGACATCCATTATATGCCCCTGATCTAGTTCCTTGGTCACCCAGTCAAAGAACTCAATCAGATTTGTTTGGCAAAACTGTCCTTCGGTAAAACCATGTTGCCTCGGATCTTGCAACCTGTTGGTTTTGAGAAAGTTCACTATTCGCTCTTTCAGGAGCGCCTCCATTACTTTTCCCGCCACCGAGGTAAGGCTCACAGGTCTGTAGTTTGACCCTTCTTCCCTGTCACCACTTTTGTGTAGAGGTACAACATCAGCCATTCTCCAGTCCCGAGGAACCTCTCCTGTTTCCAAGGATCTGACCGCTTTGACCCGGTGAAAAGCGGGATATAAATACAGCTAAATAAATAAATCTGTTGAAGACATCCTTTAATGGTCCTGAAAGAACCTCTCTGAGCTTTTTCAGTATCCTGGGATGTATCCCATCTGGTCCCATGGCTTTGTCCACTTTCAGTTTAGCAAGTTGTTCTAACACCTCATCTGTGAATGGTGTGGTATCTACTTCATTCCCATTTTTATATTTGGGAGTCACAGCTGGTCCATCTCCAGGATCTTCTTTAGTAAAAACAGAGCAGAAGTATTTGTTTAGCAATTTCGCTTTTTCAGTGTCACTTTCCACGAGTCCTTTCCCAGCACTTCTGAGTCCTGCAATTCCAACTCTGATCTTCTTCCTTTCCCAAATATACCTGAAGAAATTTTTGTCGCTGCTCTTAACATCTTTAGCCCTCATTTCCTCTGCCTTTGATTTTGCTATCCTTATTTCTCTTTTAGACTCTTTGAGCTTGATCCTGTATTCATTTCTGTGTTCTTCTGTTTGCAAGCTTTTGAATTTTGCGAAAGCTGTATTTTTTGCCTTTATTTGAGCAGCCACCTCTTTGGAAAACCAAATAGGTTTCCTTTTCCTCTTGTTTTTATTTGCTTTTCTTACATATTTATCTGTTGCCCCTTTTATTGCCACCTTTAGTTTAGCCCATTGCAATTCCACTTACCTTATCTCCTTCCACCCCTTCATCTCCTCCTTTAAGTACTCTGCCATTTTATTGAAGTCAGTGTTTTTGAAGTTTAGGACTTTGAGCTTGCTATGATTGGCCTTTACTATGGCTTTTATCTCAAACCACACCGTGTGATGGTTGCTTTTGCTCAGAGGGGCACTCACGCAGACATTCGACATGCTCTCACCGTTGGTGAGCACCACATCCAGCGTTGAGCTTTCCCTGGTTGTTTCCATCACCATTTGTCTAAGGAATGCATCTTGGAGAGCATCCACAATTTTTTTGCTTCTTTCCAGATGTGCAGAAGGAGTAATCCAATCCACATCAGATAGATGAAAGTCACCCAATATGATCGCTTCCCCCTTTGTTGCTATCTTGGCAATATCTATAATCAATTCGTTATCTCTCTCTTCAATTTCAGTCGGAGTTCTGTAGACTACAGCAATATGGATGACAATGCCATCTCCTCTTTCCAACGCAATCCAGAGCGCTTCTTCTTTTCCCCATGTCCCCTGCATTTCAGTAGCTTAACCAAGGAGCTTCTGGGTCGCCAGGAGTCAGGACTGACTCGCAGGCACACATTGCATTGCAATATTGCTTTTTATATACAAGGCTACTCCACCTCCTTTTCCATTTTCTCTGTCTCTTCTGAATAGATTATAGCCAGCTATGGCTATATCCCAATCATGTGAGTCATTAAGCCATGTTTCTGTAATGGCCACAATGTCCAAATCCATTTCCACCATTAGGGCTTCCAGGTCCGGAATTTTGTTGGCTAAGCTTCGAGCATTTGTGCTCATTGCTTTCCAGCATTTACCTGGCTTGTGTGTATTTTGCATTAATTTTATTCTGCCCGCTTCTTCCCACTTGTTTTTGATGTGTGGTTTAAAAGTGTGGCTGTTTCTGATGTTATTCTGCTTTTGCAGGGGGTGGCATGCAGATGTTGACCTTCCACATCCGTCATCCCCTTTTCCTAGTTTAAATGCATATCCACATACTGCCTGAATTTTTCACGTAGGATTCTTTTCCCTACGACAGAGAGATGCAGTCCATCAGCACAGTATAGTCTCTTGTTGGTCCATCTGTTGCCCCAGTTGCCAATAAATCTGAATCCTTCTTGTTTGCACCAGGTCTGGAGCTATGTATTAAAGCTGTTAATGCGATGCAGCCTTTTTGTCCCCTTACCAAGAACAGGTAGAACTTCTGAGAATGCAACAGTGTTAACAATGGGCTTGAGTTTCTCTCCCAGAGATTGGAAGTCCTTTTGGGCTGTAGAGGCACTGTTTCTAGCCAGGTCATTTGTGCCCAAGTGGATAATAACATCAAGTTTGGAGTGTTCACTTTTTGCGCTAAGTATTTCAACAACTTTGTTTGTATTCCTGCTGGCTGAAGAGCCTGGTAGGTGCATGACTATTTTCTCTCCTTTGAACTGTGTTCCCAAGTTGGTGCTTCTGATGATGGAATCTCCAAGTAGTAGTAGTTTTCTGTTTGGTGAGGTTTTCTTCATATTTGGTGCTTTAGCAGAAGATTGGGCATTGTCTGACTCATTTAAGGGCCCTTCAGTTTCTTTGGATTGGGCATCCTCATTAGCCAAGGCAAAGAAGGCATTGTGCAGGGATATCTCTTGATGTATAGGATGTCTCTGCATTACAGGTCGCAATCTACCAGAATCCACTGTGATCCATTTGTTCCTGGGGTGTTTGATTCTTTGTGGGAGCGGTGGTGGACTTTGTTCAGTTTGTATCCTAGAAGAGGTGCTCTTCATTGCAGCCAGTTCCTCCCTCAGTAGAGACACTTCTTTATGCATGGCAGCTAGGTCTTTCCTTAGTAGAGTCAGTTCTTTATGCATGGCAGCTGACTTTAGGCATATAGGACAAGCTCTTAGGCTCCAAATGATTCGTCTTTGAATGAAAGTACTGCAGTTATTGCACTGAATACACATGTTGATTAAGCAGTCCCAGAAGAGGAAGAAGAAGAAGAAGAAAAGATGAAGAAGATGTGGGCTTTAACCCAAGTTAGGAACGATAGATGGCACGTATGTGACCACTATAGGCAATGTAGCCCATGGGGTGGGTGGGGTGAGGGGTAGGTTTGGCGGGAACCTAAGTGTCTCTGGCCAGTAGGCTGTTCCTGAGCTGTGTGCACACACAATGGAGTAGGTAAGGGAACCCACCAATAAGGACAAATAGATAAATATGTGGAGACAAACAGACAGTCAGATAGAACTCACAGTTAAGCAGCAAATTCAGCAAAAATCACCTTTTGGGAGAGCTCTGGAAAGCGCTCCTCTTCTCAAGGAACAGAAAGGCAATCTTGTGGGCTTTCTTCACCCATCCCAATGAATCTAGTTTAAAGCCCTCTTCAGTAAGTTAGCTAGTCTGCTACTGAAGACATGTTGTCCCTTCTTGGACAGATGGACGCCATCTCTGCTCTGCAACTCTTGGATCAGCATCCAATGGTCCAGGAAACCAAAACGCTCGATGACACTATCCAGGCAGCCATGAATTTATCTCCAGGATTCGAGTTTCTCTGCCTTGGCCTTTACCTTCAACAGGGAGTATTGAAGAGAACACCACCTTTGCATCAATCTGCTTCACCCTCTGTCCCATAGCAATGAAGTTCATTTTGATATGCTCAGAGGGATACCTGGCAGTATCATTTGTGCCGACATGGATGAGCAACATCAAGAAATAGTCAGTAGGCTTTATGAGTCTCGGCAAGCTCTCCGTAACATCTCGGATTTTGTCACCTGGCAGACAGAATACCTCTCTGGACGTCAAGTCTGGTCGGTAGATGGATGCTTCAGTACCTCTCATAAGGGAGTCACCAAACATCATTACCCGTCACATTCTTGCAGTCACTGATTCTGCAACTTTGGGATGCTCGAGCTCTGGTTCTTCCTTTTCCTGGGATACTTTCGCCTCCCCAAATTCCAAAGCTGCATAATGGTTCTTCAATTCAAGGTCTGAAGGAGCTGGATTGGCGATGCTGCAGGCCCTGATGATTCATGTCCAACCTTCGTCATTCTGTAGGCTCCCATCTTCTCCTCTGCTGGAAAACTTGGATGTTTCAAGAAGCATTCATTCAGTCATTGCACAGGTGGACAGTCCACCAGAATCTGCTCAGAGGTCTCTCTTTTTATATTGCTCCACCCTAAAAAGGACAAACACATTCAAGCTGGGGTGGGAAACTCATCTCAATGGGTTGCACACCCTAGGCAACAGGTCCATTCAAGGAAGTCT
This sequence comes from Ichthyophis bannanicus, assembly GCA_033557465.1. Lineage (NCBI taxonomy): Eukaryota > Metazoa > Chordata > Amphibia > Gymnophiona > Ichthyophiidae > Ichthyophis > Ichthyophis bannanicus. The sequence goes on from CM066034.1 coordinate 554,614,144, forward strand.
CCATCAGATCAACTTTTTGGAAAAAGAAAAGTGGCAAATGCCCTGAAGGCTTTCTGAGATCAACTGGCCAACCAAATTGTTCTGGTTCAGACCGACAATCAAGTCGCCACATTCTATGTCAACAAGCAGAGAGGAACGGATTCATACCTCTTGTGTTGGGAAGCAATCAGGTTGAGGAAATTAGCCATCATGCATGGGATAGAATTGAGAGCCATGTACCTGCTGGGTGAGCAAAACACTCTGGCAGACCAGCTGAGTTGAGTCCTCAGCCATAGACGTGGACTCTGGACAGGGAAGTGGCGACTCGCATCTTCTGAGAGTGGGGCACCCCCTCAATAGATCTGTTTGCCACCCTGCAGAATGCCCAGGTGAATCAGTTCTGCTCCAAAGTAAGATCACACAGCAGACTGGCGTTGGATGATTTCCTCCTGCGCTTGGCGAGGATCTTCTCTATGCTTATCCTCCAATACCTCTCATTGCAAAGACCCTCCTGAAGCTCAAAATGGATGGTGGCATGATGATTCTCATCTCCCCCTACTAGCCCAGACAGCCTTGGTTTCCCCTCCTGCTGCAGCTCTCCAATTTGGAGCCACTCCTGCTTGTCCATGTACCAGATCTGATATCACAGGAGGGCAGGATGAAGTTGCACCCCAACATCCAGTCCTTGGCCCTCACGGCATGGTTGTTGAGCGGCTAATGTTGTCTGAGCTCAACCTGCTGGACAGCATAACCAAAGTCCTTTTGGCTCCAGGAGGGCTGCTAAGAGAAAGTCTTATTCCTACAAATGAAAGAGGTTTGCTGTCTGTGTAAGGGCCAGACTCTAGATCCTTTTGTTTGTTCCACACAAAAGCTGCTTGAGTATCTTCTATGTGTCTATGAGTCTGTACTTAAGTCCAACTCCAGGGTCCACCTCCGTGCGATTGGAGTGTAACATCGAGGTGTGGAAGGGAAGTCCATCTCAGTACAGCCTTTAGTTGTTCACTTTATGTGGTGGTTGCTTCTCTTGAAGCCTACCTACAAGCCTTCCGTGATGTCATGGGAGAGTGTGGTTCTTGCACAGCTCAGGAAAGCTCCCTTTCACTACTACTTACTACTACTTATCATTTGTATTGCACTACGAGTATGCAGCGCTGTACAGACACATATAAAAAATAGTCCCTGCTCATCATAGCTTACAATCTACAGTAGTTGAGACAGACAACACAACAGCTGAGGGCAAGGATATATCTAGGGGAATGGTAAGGAAACATATAGGAGACTAAGCGGATCAGGATCCAAAAGCAGGCTCAAAGAAGTGACTTTTCAGCCTGGATTTGAAAAGGGGCAGTGATGAAGCCTGACTCACAGGCTCAGGTAGTTTGTTCCAGGTATAAGAAGCAGCAAGGTGGAAGGATGAGTGTGGAGTTGGCAGTAGAAGAGAAGGACACCAGAAGAGCAGAGTTCCTGAGGAGGTGTGTAGGGAGAGCAAGAGAGGAAAGATAGTGAGGAGCAGCAGAATAAGTGCACTTATAGGTCAGTATGAGAAGCTTGACCTGGATACGAAAATGAATAGGGAACCAGTGAAGCAACTTGAGAAGAGGTGTTATATGAGCATGTCGAGGCTGGCAGAAGATTAGCTGCGCAACTGCTCAATTCCTGTCCTCTGAATTTCTTGACTTAGAAGGTATTGTTTCTGTTGGCAGTCACTTCAGCATACATGATGAGTGAGCTTCAGCCCAAGTGGTTCATCCACCTTACACCATATTTCACCATAATAGAGTGGTCATTCGTACTTATCCTAAATTCCTTCTAAAAGTGGTATTGGATTTCCACCTTAATCAGTCAATTGTTCTTCCAACATTTTTCCCAAGACCTCATACCCACAAAGGGGAAGCCGTGTTGCAACATGTTGGATAGCAAGCAAGCCTTAGCCTTTTACTTGGAGTGGGCAAAAGCGCATAGAAAGTCCATTCAGCTTTTTGTTTCTTTTGATCCCAATAAGCTAGGAGCTTCCGTTTCCAAATGCTCTCTTTCAGTTTGTCTTGCAGATTGCATCTCTTTTGCATATGCCCAGGCAGGCCTGAGCCTTGATGGTCATGTCATAGCTCACATTGACAGGACTATGGCTGTGCCAGTGGCCAACTTACACTCGGTTTCCATGGAAGAGATCTGCAGGACTGCAATGTGGTCTTCTGTCTGCACATTCACATCTCACTACTATCTGGACAGGGATTTCCAATGTGACAGCAACTTCGGCCAATCTGTACTCTGAGAGCTGGCAGGGGCCAGAAGGGGGTGAGATTGGAGCGGTGGGGGGGTGGGCCAGCCCTATCCGTCCTGCCAGGACAAAGGGGACAAAGGTGGAATAAGCAACACAAATCTGGTGATCGGGCTTGAGTGCGGGGTTTTTCCTGCCACCTGATCCAGGCCCCAGCAGGCCAGTCGTGGGTCTGGTGGCAGGAAAAAGGGGGACCGAAGCCGCGTGAGTTGAGGGTGCCTGTGGGGAGGACATCCCCGCAGGTAGCAGGGGCATGCCGGGCCTTCAATGGGCCTGATTCTGTGCACCGTAGGAACGTTTTGTTCCCAAGGTCCAGAATCAGGTCCATATGGGCCCATCTTCCTCGGGGCTGTCTGGACGGCCGCCCGGATGTCCCCCTACATGAATCGGGTTCCACGTGTTATTGGAGTTTTTGGGTCTCCTAGACTCATTGGGGAAAGGGGCAAGGTCTTTCTGAAGGGGTTCTGCTATGTAACAAGGGAGAGCTGATATATGCAGGGAAGGGAGGGTAATATTTCTGCTATGCCACAGGAGGAATGCCTTTCTGGTGAGGGCAAGTGCAGAAGGGATTTCTAATATGCATTGAGGGAGTGCCTCTCATAGAAGGTCTTCCTGCTGAAGTTAGTCCTTGAAAATAGGAGTTTGGGAGGAGGCTGATGGCTTCTGCATTTGGAGGAGAAGGAATGCCCCAAGCTAACCAGTCCATAGTTTATTAATTTCTTTAATATATTTCTTTCCCACCAAATCACAAAGTTCTTGGTGAGTTACAGAAAACATACATAAATCAGTAACAAGCATAATAAAATGCACATCTTATTCACAAATTAAAAGTCTAAACAAATAAATATGCTTTCAATTGCGTGACAATGCTAACCCAGATTGACATGCTTTATTTCCTCGTGATTCACAGTGTTCTGAAACAATACTTAAATTATAATCCAGATTTTACAGCCGTTTTGAAAGCTTTTTATTAAATTGGCTGGACCATTTGTATATAAATGAATATGATATTTTAAGCATTCCGGTCACATTTATTTTTATAGGTTATATCAGTGCTTTTCAAACTTTTATCCTGTATGATCTCATTTTAACAACTGAATATTCATGAGACCAAAGATGATGATGAAGTCAAACTGTCAGATCTCTAACCTCCTTCCCCTCACTTTACTCATCTAAATCAGGAAGACTGTAGTAACAGTAGTACCAACAGCAGTCACTACAGGGTCCCTTGTGTCAGTATGCATTGTGTGTTTACAGACCCCAGTAGTCAGCAAGGGCTCCGGCCTAACAAGAAACTTATCTAGGAGTGGAAAATTGCAAGAGGATCTTGATAAATTGGAACTGGGCCGAACATGGCACTGCAATACCACCTCACTGGCGGGAATCCTGACAATGTTTGACAGCATTGGGGGGTCGTGGCATTGGAAGAAGCCCCAAATGCCATCAGAACATTGTCAGGCAAGGGATCGGGCTGCTGGGCCACTCGGGAGTTGCGTATTGTTTGTGTATGCATTGGCTCCCCTCCTTTGAGCTTTACACCGAAGTTTTGTGCACAGCTCATTTGCATACATGCCCTTTGCTGCATATCAGTGCTAAAGTCTCATGCTAATTGCGTGCAACTTCAGCGCCACTTTTCTGCATCAGCCTCGAATTTTGTATCCGAGATAATTGACCGTTAAGTGACTTGCCTAAGATCACAAGGAGTGCCAGTGGGATTTGAACCAGGCTTCTCAGTCAGTTGCCCTAACCTTTAGATACTCCTCCTGTTCAAGATACTCATTCAGCTAATTTCTATACTGTATCAGTATTCTTGTTTCTGAGCATCCTCCTTAGCTTGTAATACTGTGTTTTTCCTTCTCAGGAAGTGTACCCCTAATCACCTTGCCTCATTTTGTATTTGCATTGAGAAAAAGTGCAGTTTAAGGCAGTGTGAACTCAGTGTGCTAATATTCTCTCTTTTGAGATGGTAGTTTCTTGTACTTCTAGCTCAGTCAGAACAGGGGCCACATGCTTTCATTTGCAACTATCAGAAATTCTTTCCCTTATTTTATATACATTTCCAGTGTACCTAAGAGGTCATTTTAGAAGGCTTGTATAGCTTTTATAGTTGTAAATAGCAGCAAATGCCCATGTAAATGACCAACCGGTGCAAATAGCTATATTAGAAAGCTACGATTTACATGTATAGATCCACAGCATGCATATTTTCCAAGCAAGTATGTTTGGGCTGGCTGGAAAAGTATGCATGTATTGCCATTTTGCATAATGTCGATGTATGCACATACTTTGGTTGAAGATGGTGGGATACCCAAAATTATCTGGTGGATATACGTTATGCACTTGTGTAAAGAAACAAAATGTTGTTACTTGTGAAAAAATGTAGAGTAAAGCTCAATAAATCTTCAATAAATTAAAAAAAAATCTGGATGTTGGCCTTTATACCTGCTCCGAGATAAGAGTTTGTGTTAGTTAACTACTCATTTAGATCTGGGGTTCACACCAGTGGTTGAAAAGGCAATCATTCTAACCTTTTACTAGTGCTCAGCTCTTTCATTGGCTCTTCCTAGACATTCAGTTTCTAAAATCTGGCATTTGCACACATATGTTGTCATCTACACACTCAGAACCCTGAGTGATGCTATTCTTTCTTTTTTTAATATGTTTATTATTAAAATGGCTGTTCCTGTTGAACACGCCAAAACTTGCATATGTATTTATGGGTGTTCTTTTAGGTATTTTACTAAAGGCTTCACATTCAGTGACCCCTTTGTAAAGAATATGGGGAACTGCACATATTGAGACCTGAATGTCCCAATTCCTATCTAGTTGCCAAAGGCTTGAGCCATGCACCACATCATCTTCCAGGGCCTTGCAAGAAGACTCTGAATCCAGACACTAGTATCATGTCTCTGCCTACTAAACCCTTCCCACTCCCAGTTGATATGAATATTGTCTCAGCATCATTCCTGATGGATCTGGAATCAAAGCACAAGGCCTGATTTGGGGACTGAACTGGAGATGTTCCGCTAGGCAGGCTGCAAGTAAATTCTTCAGTCACTATGCTGGCCTTAATGTCTAATATTCAGGTTTCTTTTTCTGAAGGTTCATATCGATATGTTGGATGAACAAGAGACTTTTTTTCTAAAGCCACGGCCTAACACCCACTGCATCTACCAAGTACAGGGAGAAGAAGAGACAGATGAGATAACCTTTGGAACAGGTAATCACAGTGATTATAGCAAAGGACAAGAAATATTTATCTATTATGGAACTTATGACACAGTTTACTGCCCAGGCACAGTGTGATACAGCAGAGAAAAACAAAGGCAATAGGCAGACTACTTCCAGAGCTCGATTCACCCCCATCATTTTGATCTTTCATTTGGAGAATAATGCCATGTTCTAGTGATTAGTTACTGTCATAAAAGCTTTCTTCTAGAAGTATTTGGGATTGACAAAAATAGATTTGTAGAGGAAAGAAATTTAGGTCATGCAGGATGTAGATATAATAACCATGGATGATATTTTTACAACAGGGTGCCGCTCTGGTGTAGGGCAAATTTCAATTTTTGTTTGTAGATAGCTGGGTGGCTGATGGGCATGAGGATTGCTTGGTAACTTGTTCTTCTTGTGAGAAAATGGTAGACCTCACTCATCACCTAGATAGGATTCTAGAGAGCACTGTAAAGGAGCTGGCTGTCACTGTGCATATGGTGGCAGTAGGTAGGTTCTGGAAGCCAAATTTAAGATATTAGGTAGGACTTAGAAATCTAGAACCTCCAGGAAAGTGTATACAGAAATTATTCCTGTTCCATATGCAGTACCCCAGAGATTGGCTGCCATTCAGAGTTTCAATAAATGGATGAGGTGGATAGTGCTGTAGATTTGTTAGCACCTGGGCAACATTTTGGGGAAAAGTGACTCTATAAGAATGAGCTTTACATCAATCAGGATGGAACCAGGCTGCTGGTGCTAACATTTATAAAGGAGATAGAGCAGTTTTTAAACTTGTTAATGAGGTAAAGCTAACAATTTCTCCAGAGCACAGGGTTAGGAATGAAGTATTTTCAAAGATATTGGCAAAATGGGGAAGTTAGAATATCCAATAGAGAGATTGTTTTAAAGACTAAAGTAGCCAAGGTCATTTTGAAAAAAGAGCTGACATATAGACGATTCCAATTTACCCCCATAAACTGTTAGACATGTTGAGAACACCGATAAACAGACTTTGAATGTCAGAAATCTAGAAAATAATATGGAAATAATGGAAATATAGATATGTGTGGCTAATTTTATTATGGGGTGCCTATGTGAAATATCCACAAAGGCACCAATGTTAAGACAATTTTATGAAGGCAATATAGATTCTTATATGTCTTTTTACAAATAGTCATGCAGAATTAGTCCCAATAGCATACAAATTTACATGCATAAATGTAATCTCCAGGAACAAGCAGGAATGTAGTCTTCACATATGGGTATCATCGGTACCGACGGAACCTGCGCGGGAACGCTCCCCAGCATCCAATAGGATCACTTTTGGAAGCATCCCTCAGCACATGCGCGCTGCCTTCCCGCCTTTCCAACTGTCCCTCTTCAGTTCTTTGTTTTACGTGGAGCCGACAGGACCCTGTCACCGCAGAAAATTCTGTCTATAAAATTGTTTTCTTGTGGTCGCGTTTGCCTCCGCACGATGCCTACCGGTACCGCCAGTTCTTTTCTTTTCTTTTTTCAAAAAAAATTTTATACTTTGAACTGTTTCTCTTCAGAAACTCTTCTTTTTCGGTGCTAGGCGCCATTTTGGGCATTAGGCCTCATATTTCTGAAACATGGAAAAACCAACTAGTGGTTTTAAAAAATGTAGTAAGTGTGGCGGTACCATTTCCGTCACTGACACCCATGATTGGTGTCTTAAATGTTTAGGGCCTGAACATTCTCCATCTGAATGTCTCTCCTGTATGGGGATGACTAAAAGAGGAAGACAGAACCGGGTTGCAAAGCTCAGTACTCTCTTTTCTTCGGATGCCAGATCCATTGCATTGACATCTTCAAGAGCCTCCCATGGATCTCAGGTAACTAAACAAAAAAGCCGGTCCTCAAAGGGTAGCTCTCCTGCTAAGCATCGAGAGGCCATTGACATTGCCCTTGAGGGAACCACACCGGCAAAACAGCCCCAGCGGAACGCTTCGGCTTTCAAAGAATCAATGGGGCTCCAGGATGTTCTCGAGGCCTCGACCTCGCAAGAACTACTGGTGCCATGCTCAGGGGTTCTGGCCGCTTTCACCGGTACCGACACCCAGGCATCGGCAGCGTCAATAGACCAGAGGTTCCTCGCTATCGAACGCAGCATTGCAGCTGTTCTCACAGCTGCGGTACCGTTGACACCTATGGTTCAAGGGGCACTGGTATCGACATCGATACCGATGCCGGTACCTACACCAGTACAGACACCGGTACTGGTACCGACAATACTGGTACTGATGGTACCGGCCCCAGTGGGAATTCTTCCCACGCCATCTTTGGCTGGAATCGACAGATCGGTACCAGATCAACTTGGTACTGACTTCTATCGATACTGGGACCGTGCTTTGCATGAGCATCGTGGTCAGGAATACTTTGACTCCTCCAATTCCGAAGACTCTGACAATTCTGCTGGTACCAGAGGGTTTCTCCTGGAAGATCCCTCTTCTCCCCAACGCAGAATGTCACCTCCAGAGGACATGTCTTTTCAAGATTTTATTCGTGATGTGGCCAAGGGCCTTTCAATCACAGTAGCTCCTGAACAGGAACCCAGAGCAAAGGAATTGGAAATTCTCCAATATCCTAAAACTCCAAAGGAGGCAGCCACTCTGCCCATCCATGAAATTCTCCATAACCTGATGCTCAGAATGTGGGAGACACCTCTGACTACATCTTCTCATTCTATGCGGCTTGATACTATGTATAGAGTTCCACCATGTCCTGGATTTCAAAAGACTCGGCTGCCACACCATTCAATGGTGGTGGAGTCAGCCATGCGTAGGATGAAAAGTGCAAAGAGGCATGCATCCAATCCCCCAGGTCGTGAATGCAGGACTCTGGACGCTTTTGGGCGCCAAACTTTTCAGGCTTCCATGCTTTCAGCTAGGATCAGTTCATATATACTATACATGGGCATGTTTCTCAAAGAAGTTACAGGAGACTTGGAGCTTATGTGCCCACTTCTCCCAGATGACAAGAGACAAGACTTTCTTGCTCTAGTTAAGCATGCTCAAGATGTCTCCAAGTTTGTGAATCGTGCAGCCTTTGACTGCTTTGAATGCATCAGCAGAACCATTGGGGCACGACGGATTGCCTGGCTTCAAGCATCAGACTTGGAGACTTGGGTTCAGGACAAGTTAGGCAACATTCCTTGCACGGGAGAGAATCTCTTTGGCAAGAACTGGCAGGAAAAGGCTAACGAGTTAGATGCTGACAATACCACTCTAGATAGATTGTCAAAATCTACAGCCACTCCAGCCAAAAAGAAGCCTTATAAAAAACCCTCTTTCAGCAAAAAGAGGAAATTTTATCCTTCCTATGCTCAGTAGAGTCAAACTCAGGGTCAGGTTGCCCAAAAGGGACAAACTAGACAGCAAAAGAAGCCAAAAGGCCCGAGAGCCCAACCAGCTCCGCAGGTTCACCCCCCTCAAGGGCTTTGACTCCTTCCTAGAGAGCTTAGCCTTTTTGCCTCTGAGGGGTCCCCAACCTCCCAATATCCCAGTCAGGTTATGCCACTTTGCCAACAGATGGCATCAGATAACAGCAGAAGATTGGACTCTGTCCATTGTAGGAGAGGGGTACAAGCTCCATTTTCACAGCATGCCCCCTTCTACAATTCTAAGGCAATTCAATTCTCAAACCTCCGCAGACAATCTGCTAGATCACGAGGTCTCAACACTTCTTGCCCAAGGGGCAATAGAAGAGGTACCCATTCTTCAACGGGGTGCAGGGTTCTACTCCCCTATTTTCTTATTCCAAAGAAAACAGGAGGACACAGACCCATTCTAGACCTCAGAGAATTGAACAAATACCTGTTCCGAGAGAAGTTCAAAATGATTTCTCTTGGAACTCTTCTGCCATACCTTCAAAGCCAGGATTGGCTTTGCTCTCTAGACTTAAAGGATGCATACACTCACATTCTGATACATCCAAATCACAGGAAATTCTTACGATTCCTTTTCAAGGGAAAACATTTCCAGTACAGGGTTCTTCCCTTTGGTCTCGCTTCAGCTGCAAAGGTATTCACGAAATGCATGGCAGTAGTAGCTGCATTTCTACGAACCCTGGGGATATTCGTCTTCCCTTACTTAGACAACTGGCTCATTCGAGCCCCTACAGTTGCAGAGGCCAGCACTGCACTGTCTCGCACAATGCAAATCCTCCAATACTTGGGGTTGGTAATAAACTTCCCAAAATCCCAACTTGTTCCTTCCCAATGCCTGGAATTCATAGGGGCCTGTCTAGATACCAGACAGGCAAAGGCTTTCCTTCCACAGGCCCGGTGTCTTCGCATAATGCAACTAGCTTCTCAAGCAGCAGGGAAATCCTCCCTAACTGCTCGAGAGCTACTATAGTTGCTGGGACATATGGCATCCACAGTTCATGTAGTCCCATATGCTCGCCTCCACATGCGAGCAGCTCAGTGGACCCTGTCCACACAGTGGACACAGGCCACAGGACATTTATCAGACAAAATAGTAAACTCTCAATGGCTAATTTTGTCCCTCCAATGGTGGCAATCACTAGAAAATCTGACAGTGGGGTCTCCTTTCCATCAACCCCTTTTTCAGGCCACCCTAACAACAGGTGCATCACAGGTGGGTTGGGGAGCACACCTGAATCATCTCTCTACCCAGGGCATCTGGACTCCACAGGAGGCTGGTCTACACATAAACCTCCTGGAGTTAAGAGCAATCTATTTCGTTCTTCGAATATTCCACTCCCAGCTCAGCTACAAGACAGTCCTAGTTCAGACGGACAATCAAGTAGCCATGTTCTATGTGAAAAAGCAGGGCGGGACAGGCTCTCTGTCGTTATGCAACGAAGCTTTACGACTGTGGGCCCTTGCCAGAGAGCATCAAATTCACCTTCTAGTGGTATATCTTCCAGGTATTCAAAACCTTTGGGCAGACAAACTCAGTCGAGTCTTCTGCCTCACGAGTGGTCTCTCCACCTAGACCAGGTGGCAAAGATATTTCATCTCTGGGGCACTCCAGACATAGACCTCTTTGCAAGTCCATTGAATGCCAAACTTCCCCAGTTCTGTTCCAGGATTCCGGCTCACAATTGTCAGGCAAGATATGCCTTCCTGCTTCACTGGGGTCAGGACTTCCTTTATGCCTGCCCACCCATTCCCCTCATCCCCAAAACACTCTTCAAGCTTCAGAGAGACAGGGGTCACATGATTCTCATAGCGTCACGATGGCCACGCCAAGCGTGGTATCCCCTCCTTCTACATCTCTCTCAAGCTGCACCTCATATGTGAAGGCTAAATTCCTGCTGTTCCCGGAGATCACCTGTTACAGGTGAGTAACTACGCTTTCTTTTCTAGTGTAATTTGTGCTTGTATTCTATGCATGTATCCACATATTTTATAAAATACATGTGCTCATTGCAACCCTGCTTCTGCTTCACCCAAGCTAAACTCTTTGGACCGCCTACATGCAAATTCTAGGCACATTTTTCCCATGCACCTACTGTTAAGACATGTATACCATGACACAATTTTACTCTATGAGGGTAATTTTATAAACAACTTGGGCATGAGGAACAGCATTTTATGTGCTAAATTAAGTGCTGATAATATTCTTCTGAAGTACGAGTATATGTGCATAAAAGTAAGCACTCAGAAAACATAACACCCTAGTTTTGCATAGGAATTGAGATGTCCAGTCAGGAGATGCACAATTCCCCAGGTTTTTTAGAAAAAAGCTTGCCAAATGTTAAGACTTGTTGTAAAATATGCATAAGGATGCTGGAAAATATATGTGTTAGTACCGGCAAGAAGTGCAGCGAGTGCACCTATTTTACTAAGAAATATCTTTTAAAAAAAGAAGGGCATCATTTGGGGTTTGAATGTGTAAGTGCTAGAATTTACACACGTACTTACCAAATTTGCAAGCCATGCATACAAGTGCTGGATTTTACAAAAATGGATAACTAAGAAAAGGAAATTAAGGAGTTGAGTGAAGAGGTACTTTTAAACCCCAGAGAGGTAAGCACAATTGCCCCCTCAATCGCTCATGTAAAAAACAGGTCCCAATGAGAAGTTAGCTGACATGCTTGTTTTGGAAAAGGTCTAAATGCTGATGTCTAGTTTTCTTTCAAGTATGCTTGTCTTACCATTGCAAAAATCAGAAATAAATGCACACTTTTCTGGTTTGTCCAAAACATACACTTTTCGAAACTGTGCATGCTGCAGATCTACGCCTGTAAATAGGGGGCCCTTATACTATAGTAGTGTAAGCAATTTTCGCAGGGTTCAGCATGCTCTAAACATTTCTGCTAACTGCTACCATGCACCAAGAGCAGAAGCAGCGCAGGATGGGACCAAGGAGGGGTCAAGATGGAGGCGGGCATGTCAGCCACTGACAGCATATAGTATGCAAGATGTTGCTGTGGGCTAGTTGTCACAACTGCCAATAGCAGTTAATATATCATCTTAGACTCATGGCTAGCGAGGTCTCAGATACCATAGGCTGCCACTGTTTTATAAATTCTCCAGTGGACTAATGCCTAAATATACATCAATGACCTCTTACTTAAACTGTTAGCCATATAAGTGTTCTCCAAAAATAATTTTTTATAAGTTATTCTTCAATGTTTCTAAACTTTGACGATATGCTTGACAAGCCTTTTAAACATGTTACTTGGTTTAGAATAATAGCACTGGTCTATTATTCTAAACCAAGTAACATGTTTAAAAGGCTTGTCAAGCATATCGTCAAAGTTTAGAAACATTGAAGAATAACTTATAAAAAATTATTTTTGGAGAACACTTATATGGCTAACAGTTTAAGTAAGAGGTCATTGATGTATATTTAGGCATTAGTCCACTGGAGAATTTATAAAACAGTGGCAGCCTATGGTATCTGAGACCTCGCTAGCCATGAGTCTAAGATGATATATTAACTGCTTCCCCAGATGCATTACAGAGTAATATTACCATTTGCATTATAGACTCTGTGATAAATAACCACATTAACATTTGTCAAGCACAACTGCCAATAGAACACTCAGTGCAGCTGTGCCACTAGCAGCCTGGTAACACGGCAACTGCCTATGCACAGTGTATAACCCTAGCGCCTCCTCCCTCTTAGATCCTGATCTGAATTCCCCCCAGAATTTGAGCCCTTCCGGATCCAACCCCCCCCCCCTTCCCTTCAGGACCTCCCTGGCTGGAAGACATTGCAACCTTAAGAGTTCCTGATGCAAGGCCACTACCCCTTATCAGGCCTCCCCCTCCAAGGTCCACCAAGACTCCGCCCTCATCCTGATGCCCTTCTGGGATCTTATCCAGGTGCTACTGCTAGGGGTTGCAAGACTAGTACATGGGTTATTGACAGCATTTTGAAGGCTGCCAGATCTGGGGCAGGAGTGGGGTACCACTCCAGTCCCATTCACCAGAAAGACCACCAGGGAGCTTCCAGAAAAAATCACAGAAGGGCGATACATTAAGCCCTAGAGGGGGAAGGCTTGATTGGGGATGGGGGGCCTTGCATCAGGGTCTCCATGGTTGGAATGCTTTCCAGCTCGATTGGTCCTGAAAGGGGGGGTCACAGATTGAGAGGGAGCCAGATCAGGGGGCTATATTGGGAAATGGGGGAGGTGTCAGATCAGGATCCATGGAGGAGGAGGACCCTGTCATTGGTGTCCAGGTCTGCATGCCTTGACTCAGCAGGTAGCACGGGTGATCCTGTGCTGCCCGCCTCTGCAGAGAATGTGGGTACATGTAGTAAGTGTTAAATAGTAGTATATGTTAAATGCAGGGCAGATGCTAGCAAACCCACTGCATTTATCACACAGCCTTTGCACTTACCTTGTGTTTTTTTGGTGAAAAACCTGCCCTGAGCGCAAAACCTTTCTCCAGGACCAAGCAGGAAGTCAGTCCTCACATATGGGTGACGACGGCGACGACGGAGCCCCCGTGCGGAGCATTTCCCCAGCTTTCATAGAAAGCCTTTGGGAATGCAGCGCGCATGCGCGGTCCCCTTCCCGCCCAAGGGTGCCATCTTGCTCAGAATTCTTTTTTCCGCGGAGCCCAACGGATGTATTTTCGTTTCACCCGAGGAAAAAGTTGATTTTTTCTGCGTTAACCTGTTTTTCTTCGGTTCGACGCCGGTTTCCCTTTCCCGCCTGGACCCGATACATCGGTTTTTGTCCTTAGTGACTAGCGTTCGCGCCATTTTTTCTTTTTTCACTGGCAGCCCTGTCTTTTGACCTCGCAGGGGCCCTTTTTCCCCCAATGGCTGCCAGCGGGTTTAAGAAGTGTGATCGGTGTAAGAAACTTATATCTCTCACCGACACACATGACTGCTGCCTCCGGTGCCTCGGACCCGATCATGACCCGATGATCTGTGGTCCGTGTGGGAAGATGTCCTCTAAGGCGTTAAGGAGTCGGCAGCACCAAAAGGAAAGAATCTTCTCTGACTCCGCGTACGGTCGGGCCCAGACCTCGTCAGAGGCCTCGACACTCCGGTCCCGAGCAGCGTCGAGGCTCCTCTGAAAGGGGGTCTCCCTCACGGGAGCATCGCAAGAAGAAAAAACTGAGAGGGCGGCGTCGGTGGACGCACTTGGCTCCTCGAGGGCCAAGTCGCATAGCCCCGAGCGCCGGCCCGGGTCTTCGGAGTCGGAGAGGCCTGCCAAACAACCTCGTGTGGAGATGGAGTCCCCGGGTCACGTGAGTACTGTAGTCCTCGTGGACTCACCTCCGGGGGAGCCGATGTCGAGCCCGGCGCCGCCGGGGCTGAGTCGGGGGCTGCTCAGTCTCCTGAGCTCAGACTCAGGTTGACAGCCTTGGAGAGCAGCTTGGCTGCCTTCATGGAACAGCAGCGGGCACTGATCGCTGGTCTCACTGGTGCATCTGCCCCGACCACCGGGACATCGATGTCCAAGTCAACCCCGGAGGACGAGCCAATCCTCGAGTCCATGCGAGCTCGAGTCGATCCTCAGCCAAGGTCTCTCTCGGCCTCCTGTTCAGGACCGAGGTCGTCGACGCCGGTACCCTCGGCGTCGGGGCGGAAGGCATCGATGCCTGCCCGACCGGAGCCGCTCGAGTCCTCCTCCGAGGAGTCTGGCTGGGAGACAGAGGATGAGGAGTCGCCTGACACCTTTCGGACTCGGTGCGTTCCTTTGGACTCGCCCAAGTCCGAGCCTCAGAGAAGGTCCACCCCGGAGGATACCCGGTTCTCGGACTTCATGCGGGATATGGCCAAGGCTTTGGCATTGCCCACGGATCCCGAGGAGGAGCCGAAGAGCTCGAGGCCCTACAGTATGACTCTCCTCTGAAGGAGGCCTTTACTGTTCAGGTTCCTCTGATGCTGGAACGGTTGCTCTTCCGCATATGGGAGGCGCCGGCATCGAAGCCGGTTTTAAGCAAGCGGGTCGATTCCATCTATCGAGTCCGCAAGAGCCCAGGGTTCCAAAAGGCACAATTACCGCACCACTCCATGGTTGTGGAATCGGCCATGTATAGTCTGAAAAGTCAGAAGATGCACTCCTTGGTGCCTCCCGGCCGGGAGGCCCGGAACCTGGATGCCCTCGGTAAGAAGTGCTTCCAGGGCTCTATGCTTGCTTGCCGTGTCCAGACCTACCAGCTGTACAAGGGCATGTACCTTCGAGACCTGGCAAAGGAGATTTCCGGGTTCTCTGCTGGTCTCTCCGAGGAACCTTTGCAGAGGTTCAATGCTCTGTCCTCGGGTATTCGTGAGTGCTCGAAGTTTATCTCTCGAGCAGCCTATGATGGCTTCGAGGCTTCGGCCCGAGTAGCCGTGGCCAGCATCGGTGCACGCCGTCAGGCCTGGCTTCAGTCATCGGACCTTGAGCCATGGGTGCAGGACAAGTAGGTCGATGTCCCCTGCTGAGGTGAAAAACTCTTTGGCAAGCCCATGGCTGAAAAGGCTGCAGAACCCGAGACCGAGACTCTTACCTGGACAAGGCTCTCCAGAAAAACCTCTGCCCTTCTCAAAAGAAGAAGGGCTCGGGGAAAAAGACCTTTTACCCGAGGAAGTCATCTGCCTATAAACAGTACCCTCATTTTCAGGCCTCTATAGCTCCCCAACAGGGTCAGCAGGCCAAGGGGCAGGGACATGGGCTCTGTAGGCAGAAGGCCCCCAAGCCTCCTACTCCGGCTCCTGCTTAGCAGGGAGGGGGATTTTGACTCCAATGGCATAGCCTCTCCTCCTCAGCTGGGCCCTATCAGCACTGGAGGCAGGCTGGCCCGGTACGCCCACAGGTGGTCAGCCGTCACAAGGGATACCTGGGTTCTAAGTATAGTCCAGAAGGGCTATCTTCTCCACTTCCACCAGGTACCCCCCTCCTATTTTCCAGGGGAGCCTCCCAGACTCCCTCTGCACAGGGACTTACTCCTGCAGGAGTTGGCAGGTCTTCTGAAGGAACAGGCAGTGGAACCGGTGCCCCACCACCTGAGAGGTCAAGGCTTCTATTCCAGGTACTTCCTGGTACCAAAAAGAACAGGAGGCCTCAGACCCATCCTAGACTTGCGAAATCTGAACAAGTTCCTGGAGAGGGAAAAGTTCAAGATACCTACCCTTGGAATCCTGCTGCCCTACCTCCAGCAGGGAGATTGGCTATGCTCCTTAGACCTAAAGGATGCTTATACTCACATCCTTATTCATCCAGACCACAGACAGTATCTCAGATTTGTAGTGGGAGGAAACCACTATCAGTACAGAGTACTGCCTTTTGGCCTTACATCCGCCCCCAGGGTATTCACAAAGTGCCTGGTGGTGGTAGCGGCCTACCTCAGGGTTCAAGGCCTCTTTGTCTTTCCATACCTGGACGATTGGCTCATCAGGGGTCAATCCCCGCAAGAGGCCAGTCAAGCCACCCTTTGCACTGTCGCTCTGCTTCAGCACCTGGGGTTTGTTATAAACTTCGCAAAGTCCAGTTTGCACCCCTCCCAGAATATGGAGTTCATAGGAGCTCGACTAGACACCTTTCAGGCAAAGGCCTTTCTGCCAGTGGACAGGGCCCACAGATTGATCGATCTAGCCAGGCTATTCTGCAGCAATTCTCTGGTCTCTGCCAGACAATTCCTGAGGCTCTTAGGCCACATGGCATCCACGGTCCATGTAACTCCAAATGCCCGTCTACACATGAGGCCAGCTCAATGGGGACTCATGACTCAGTGGCACCAAGCCACAGGAAGCCTCACGGACAAAGTGAGGGTGTCCAACCTACTACAGTCTTCTCTGCAGTGGTGGCTTCATCTTCCGAATCTGGTTCAAGGGGTGCCTTTTCAAGCACCTCCATACTCTCAGGTGCTGACAACCGATGTTTCTCTTCAAGGTTGGGGTGCACATTGCCAAGGGGCATGTACTCAAGGCCTGTGGTCTCCTTGGGAGGCCGCACAGCAGATCAATCTCTTAGAACTGAGAGCTATCCGTTTAACCATGAGAACTTTCTCCCATCTCATCTCTTACCAGTCCGTCTTAGTTCAGACGGACAATCAGGTTGCTCTGTTCTACGTGAACAAACAAGGGGGCACAGGGTCCCGCCTTCTATGTCAGGAAGCACAGAAACTGTGCTCCTGGGCAGTCAATCACGGCATTCTCCGGGACCAAGCAGAAAGTCATTCCTCACATATGGGTGACATCGACGTCGATGGAGCCCCTGCGGAGCATTTCCCCAGCTTTCCATGAAAGCCTTTGGGAATGCAGGCACGCATGCGCGGTTCCCTTCCCGCCTAAAGGTGCCATCTTACCTCAGTCTCTCATTTTCCGTGAAGCCCATCGGACGTGAGTCCTAGTCATCCCGAAAAATTGTTCGATTTTTTTGTGATTCTTCGCTATTTTTTCTTCCCGGTTCGACCCCGGTTCCACTCCCGCTGGGTTCGGTACACCGGTATCAAGCCCGATCTTTCTTTTTCGGTTTTTGCCCTTAGTGGCTGGCGTTCGCGCCCTTTTTTTCTCGTTCCCTGAAAGGCCGGTCCTTTGACCTCTTCGGGGACCCTTTTTTCCCCAATGGCTTCCAGCGGTTTTAAGAAGTGTGATCGGTGTAAGAAGTTGATGTCTCTCACCGACACACACGACTGCTGCCTCTGGTGCCTCGGTCCTGATCACGACCCTAAGACGTGTGGACCATATGGGAAGATGTCTTCCAAGGCACTGCGTAGTCGACAGCACCAGGAGGAAAGGCTTTTTTCTGACTCGGCCTCCGGCCGGGCCCGGACCTCGTCTGAGGCCTCGACATCTCGGGAATCGGATCCCGAGCACCATCGTGGCTCCTTGGACAGGGGGTCCCCCAACCGGGAACGCAAGAGGAAGAAGCGGCTCGCGAGGGCGCCATCGGAAGAGGTCCCTGGCTCCTCGAGAGCTAGGTCTCAGACCCCCGACTGGCGCCCCCGGCCCATGGAACAGGAGAAGCCTTCCAAAGTCCCTCGACTGGAGCCGGAGTCTGCTGGACACGTAAGCCCTGTAGTCCTCGTGGACTCTCCTCCTAGGAAGCCGACGTCGGGCCTGGCGCCGCCGGGGCCCGAGTCGGGAGCTGCTGAGTCTCCTGAGCTGGGTCTCAGGTTGACAGCCTTGGAGAGCAGACTGTCTGCCTTCATGGAACAGCAGCGGGCACTGATGGCCAGCCTGTCTGGCGCATCTGCCCCGACCACTGGGACATCGACATCGGCCATGAAGGCTCGAGGTCGACCTCGGTCGCGGTCTCCCTCGACCTCCCGTTCAGGACCGAGGGTGTTGACGCCGGTGCCTTCGGCGTCGGGGCGGGTGCTCGCAGGCCACGCAAGGTCGGACCCCGATTCCTCATCGGACGAGTCTGCTTGGGAGACGGAGGACGAGGAGTCCCCTGACACCTTCAAGACTCGGTGCGTCCCGTCGGACTCACCACAGTCTGAACCCCAGAGTAGATCCCCTCCGGAGGATACCCGGTTCTCGGAGTTCGTCCGGGATATGGCCGCTGCGTTGGCTATCCCTGCGGACCCTGAGGAGGAGCCTCGAGCCGAGGAGCTCGAGGCCCTGCAGTACGACTCTCCTCCGAAGGAGGCCTTAACTGTCCCGGTTCCTCCGATGCTGGAACGGCTCCTCTTCCGGATGTGGGAAGCACTGGCCTTGGCGCCGGTTTTAAGCAAGCGAGTCAATTCGATTTATCGAATCAGGAAGAGTCCTGGTTTTAAAAAGGCGCAGCTACCACATCATTCCATGGTGGTGGAATCGGCCATGCATCGCCTGAAAAGTCAGAAGATGCACTCCGCGGTGCCCCCTGGCAGGGAGACCCGGAACCTCGATGGTTTTGGTTGAAAGTGCTTCCAGGGCTTGATGCTTGCTTGCCGTGTCCAGTCTTACCAGCTGTACATGTACTTGCTTGCCGTGTCCAGTCTTACCAGCTGTACATGTACTTGCGAGACCTGGCCAAGGAGCTGGCCGGGTTCTCTGCTGGTCTCTCCGGGGAACCCTTGCAGAGGTTCAAGTCCTTGTCCTCGGGGATCCGGGAATGCTCCAAGTTCATGATAAATAAATAAATAAAATAAATAAACTAGGGCAGTTACCCGTGTAAATGCCTTTGAAAATTGGACCCTTCATTTTTATTTACCTCATGTCTTTCCAGTAGCAGTTCAAGGTAAGTTATATTCGGGTAAAGTAGTTACTTCCCTATCCCTGGAGGGCTTACAATCTAAGTTTGTACCTGAAGCAATGGAGAGTTAAGTGGCTTGCCCAAAGCCACAAGGAGTGTCAAAGGGATTTGAATTCTGTTTTTTCCAGTTCCAGGCTTCTGCCCTAACCACAAGGCTATTCCTATGTTTTTTAATAGGGTTATTTAATCCTTTTATATTCAGTGATAAAAACTCGTGGAACTGTGTCATTTAACCCAGTTGTTTGTTAAGTGCCATCGAGTCGGTGTCGACTCATAGTGACCCTCTGGATAGTTGTCCTAAATTCTGTTCGGTCTTCAGTCAGGTGGCACATTGTTGACAGACTGGTACCCGTAGCTGCTGTTATTGTATCAGTCCATCTCATTGCTGGCCTTCCTCTTTTGTGTTGACCTTCTATCTTGCCAAGCATGTCTATCTCTAATGATCTCTCTCTTCGCATGACGTGTCCAAAGTATGAAAGATGAAGTCTTCTCACCTGAGCTTCTAAAGAAAGTTTAGGTTTGTTCTCCTCTAGTACTGACTGGTTTGCTGTTTGGGCAGTCCATGGTATACGCAGTATTCGCCGCCAGCACCATAATTCAAAGGCATCAATTTTCTTCCTGTCTATCTTTTTCACTGTCCAACTTTTGCATCTATATGATGTTATTGAAAATACCATGGCTACGGAACATTATTGATCACTCCGACTTCAGAACAGTGGCACAAGCCCTCATCATTCCCCACCTGGATTATTGCAACGCCATTCTACAAGGTCTGCCTAAAAAAACCATTAACATTCTTCAACTGGCACAAAACGTAGCAGCCCGAGTGATCATGAAAAAAGGTCTAACAGAGCACATCACTCCCGTCCTAATTGAGCTACATTGGCTCCCCATCACGGCCCGCATCCAATATAAGATATTAGTAACCACATTCAAGCTTGTTCATAATGTAGCACCCTCTTACCTCAACACCTTAATCTCAGCACAACCAATCAACAGAAGCAGAAGAACAGTGAATAGCAATACCCTTCAAGTCCCGAGTAGCCTGAGAAATTTCAATGCTAACACCACTAACAGAGCGTTCTCCTTTATGGCTCCACGACTCTGGAACCAAATGCCCCACGAACTGAGAGCAAATAAGGACCTGAAGGACTTCAGGAAAAAACTAAAGACTCACCTATTTCAGACTCATTACAACCTAACCTAGTCAATGTAATCCTTTCGAACAACATAGCTACTAAAAATCATATTCAACAAGAAATGCATCCTGTAATTATGTAATTTATGTATATATGTAAAGCCTCCTCTCAAGAAATCAAATGTAAATCTGTAACCGTTTGCTGTGACTTTCACCCTCCCCTGCAATCCTACTGTATGCTTAAATTCTGGTCTGTACAACCGCTCCCTTTTGTATAGAAAACCGCCACTGATCGCTGGAAGTGGCGGGATACAAGTGTACACTAAATAAATAAATAAATGTCCCGCGCTGCCTACGATGGCTTCTAGGCTTCGGCCCATGTTGCGGCAGCCGGCATCGTGGCTCGATGCCAGGCATGGCTGCAGTCATCGGACCTGGAGCCATGGGTTCAGGACAAGTTGGTCGATGTCCCTTGCCGAGGTGAGAACCTTTTTGGCAAGCCCATGAATGAGAAGGCTGCACAGCTCGAGACCAAGCACCTCACAAGCACAAGGCTGTCTAGGAAAACCTCTGCCCCTTCTCACAAAAAGAAGGGCTCGGGTAAAAAGCCCTTTTACCCCAGGAAAGGCACTGCCTACAAATAGTACCCACAATATCAGGCTGCCCAAGCTGCCCCTCAGGGTCAGCAAGCCAAGGGGCAGGGTAATGGGCCCCGTAGGCAGAGGACCCCCAAGCCTCCGGCCCCTGCTCCCACTCAGCAGGGTGGGGTTTTTTGACTCCTTAGGCATAGCCTCTCCATCCCTGCTCTCCCAACCCTGCACAGGAGGTCGCCTCGCTCTGTTTGCCCACCAGTGGCCACTCATCACTGGAGACAGTTGGGTGTTAAGCATAGTCCACAGGGGCTATGCCCTACACTTCCAACAACTGCCTCCTCCATATTTTCCAGGGGAGCCTCCAAGGCCTCCCCTGCACACAGATCTTCTCCTTCAGGAGCTGCAAGGTCTGTTGGTGTACAGGGCAGTGGAGCCTGTGCCTCCCCACTTACACGGTCGAGGGTTCTACTCCAGGTATTTCCTGGTACCCAAAAGAACCGGTGGCCTTCGACCTATTCTAGATCTCCGAAACCTCAACAAGTTCCTAGAGAAAGAAAAGTTCAAGATGCTTACTCTTGGAACCCTTCTGCCCTACCTCCAGCAGGGAGATTGGCTATGCTCCTTAGATCTAAAGGATGCATATACTCACATCCTCATTCATCCAGACCACAGAAAGTACCTCAGGTTCATTGTGGGAGGAAACCATTATCAGTACAGAGTACTGCCTTTTGGCCTCACCTCCGCTCCCAGGGTTTTTACCAAATGCCTAGCAGTGGTGGCAGCCTACCTGAGAAATCAGGGAATCTTTGTCTTCCCCTACCTGGACGACTGGCTCATCAGGGGTCAGACATGCCAGGAGGCCAAACAAGCCACCCTCAGAACTATTGCTCTTCTTCAAAGCCTGGGGTTCGTCATAAACTTCGCAAAGTCCACTTTGCTCCCCTCGCAGAACTTGGAGTTCATAGGGGCAAGGTTGGACTCTGCTGGCAAAGGCCTTCTTGCCAGAAGACAGAGCCCAAAGACTGATAAGCTTGGCAAGCCAGTTTCTCAGCAGGTCACTGGTCTCCGCCAGGCTCTGCCTGCGGCTTCTTGGCCACATGGCTTCGACAGTACATGTGACCCCCAATGCCAGGCTCCATATGAGGCATGCACAGTGGTGCCTTCGGACTCAGTGGTCACAGGCCACAGGCAGCCTCAAAGACAGGATAAGGGTGTCCAGACGGTTTCTGAACTCCCTCAGCTGGTGGCTGCACCTGTCCAATCTCCTGAGAGGGATGCCTTTTCAGACTTCTGGATTCACAGTGGTGTTGACCACGGACGCCTCCCTGCAGGGCTGGGGAGCTCATTGTCTGGGCAAGTGCACCCAAGGCCTATGGTCTCCCTGGGAAGCCACACAGCAGATCAATCTCTTGGAACTCAGGGCTATTCGCCTAGCCCTCAAAACTTTCTCTTCCACCCTGGCTCATCAGTCTGTCCTGGTTCAAACAGACAATCAGGTAGCCATGTTCTATGTCAGTGATGGCTAACCTTTTTGAGCCCGAGTGCCCAAACTGCCGCACAAAACCAAAGAATTTCCTCAAAGTGCCAGCACGTCAATTAAAGCCCCATTTGCATAAGGTGCTTCATTTGCATAAATATTTGCATAATGTTACCATACACTAACTTTTAGTAAACATGCCTCTTAATGAGTATATGGATAAAGAAAGACTAAAAGGTTTCTACATTACTATAATCCAGTACCAACCGCCAGGCACATTAGGAACTACTACAAACGCTGCCCATTTAGAACCCATAGCAAACCCGCCGTATCCTAACAGCACTACCAGGACTCACAAAGCACCATACTCTACCTATCAAAAGGCAACACTGCAAATATTAAACCAATACATCTCAGAGAACAACAATACATGACCTACTGGGGAAAGAACAAGTGGCAATGTCAAATAGGAATTATATAAACAGAATACCTCAGCTCAGTTACACATGCAGAACAGACCATCACCAAACAAGGAATCACAATTTAGAAACAGGAAGACAATAATTAAACTGGGAACCCCAAAAGCCAAACTTGGAATATACAACAACACTGTAGAAATAAAACTATATATTAATTTCCTCTTGTACTAAACAAAGCGCAAAAATTAATGATGCACATTTCCCAGAGCTGACATATTCCAGTTAATAAATTCAAAATAAAGAGATATTTTTCTACCTTTTGTGCATTTTTTTTCAGTTGCAATTGTTCCAGCCACTTTCTTCTGGTTTCTTCGTGTCTTCTGCTAACTCTCCATCTGCTGTCCATTTGTCCTTTCTTCTGTCTTCTTGGTTTTTTTTTCCATTCTCTCTCTACATCTGCTTTAACATACTAATCTTTCTCCTTTGGCTCTTTCCTCATTCCTATTTCATCTACTCAAAATTTACCCCTCCATCCTCAATCCCCACTTACTCTCCCAATACCCGGCCAATTGTAGATTTTTTATCCCTCCCACACAAAATATTTTTCCCCTCTCCATTTTACTCTCCCAGCCCCATCCCATTCTAATCCTCCCCCAACACCAGCTCCCTTCTAGTTCCAGCCTCACCCAGCATCCATTCCCTTCTAGTCCCTGCATCAGCCCATTTCCAGTCCTAGCAGCCCCCCAACCCAATACCAGTCCTATCCCCCCCTCATCAACCCACTTCCAGTCCTAACCCCCCATCACCCCATTTTCAGTTTAAGCCCCCCCCCCCTATAACCCATTACCAGTCCTAACCCCCCACTTCCAGTCAGCCCCCCATAGCCCATTGCCAGTCCTAACCCCCCCATCAGCCCACAGTCCATTACCAGTCCTAACCCCATCAGCCCACCTCAAGTCCTAACCCCTCCCCATCAGCCCATTTCTTGTCCCAGCCCCCCCATAGCCCATTATCAGTCCTAAACCCCCCCATAGCCCATTACCAGTCCTAACCCGATCAGACCACCTCCAGTGTTTAACCCCCATCAGCCCATTTCCAGGCCTAACCCCACCCAACAGCCCACCTCAAGTCCTAACCCCTCCCCATCAGCCCATTAGCAGTCCTAACCCCCCCCCCTAGCCCATTAGCAGTCCTAACCCCCCCTCTCTAGCCCATTAGCAGTCCTAACCCCCCCCCATAGCCCATTACCAGTCCTAACCCCCATCACCCCATTTCCAGACAGCCCCCATCAGCCCACAGCCCATTAGCAGTCCTAACCCCCCCTAGCCCATTAGCAGTCCTAACCCCCCCCCCCTCCTAGCCCATTAGCAGTCCTAACCCCCCCCCTAGCCCATTAGCAGTCCTAACCACCCCTCCTAGCCCATTAGCTGTCCTAACCCCCCCCAGCCCATTAGCAGTCCTAACCCCCCCTCCTAGCCCATTAGCAGTCCTAACCCCCCCCAGCCCATGAGAAGTCCCAACCCCCCCTAGCCCATTAGCAGTCCTAACCCCCCCCTCCTAGCCCATTAGCAGTCCTAACCCCCCCCCAGCCCATTAGCAGTCCTAACCCCCCCCTCCTAGCCCATTAGCAGTCCTAACCCCCCCTCTCTAGCCCATTAGCAGTCCTAACCCCCCCCCCCTGCCCATTAGCAGTCCTAACCCCCCATCACCCCATTTCCAGACAGCCCCCATCAGCCCACAGCCCATTAGCAGTCCTAACCCCCCCTAGCCCATTAGCAGTCCTAACCCCCCCTCCTAGCCCATTAGCAGTCCAAACCCCCCCCAGCCCATTAGCAGTCCTAACCCCCCTAGCCCATTAGCAGTCCTAACCCCCCCCCCCTAGCCAATTAGCTGTCCTAACCCCCCCCTAGCCATTTAGCAGTCATAACACCCCCCCCCCCCCCCCGGCAAATTTAAAAACAGAAAAAGCGGGCTCTGGCTGCTGCCGCGGACGCGGCAGCATGCAGTGTCCCGCGGGGCCCCTCCGCCCGCTAAGCCCCTCTGCCAGGGCTTTCAGATCCGCGCGGGAGACAGCGGCTCCCACGCGTCTCTTGTTAAGCCCGCAGGGGCTAATGGGAAATTTCCCATCAGTCCCTCGCGTCTAAAGGGGCTGATGGGAAATTTCCCATTAACCCCTACGGGCTTAACAGAGACGCGAGGGAGACGCTGTCTCCCTCGCGAATCTGAAAGCCCTTGCAGAGGGGCTTAGCGGGCGGAGGGGGCCCCGCGGGACACTGCATGCTGCCGCGTCCGCGGCAGCAGCCAGAGCCCGCTTTTTCTTTTTTTGCGGACCTTCACGCGTGCCAGCTGCAAGGCCTTCGCGTGCCACAGCTGGCACGCGTGCCATAGGTTCGCCATCGCTGTTCTATGTAAACAAGCAGGGCGGAACTGGGTCCAAGCCCCTTTGTCAGGAGGCACAGGACCTTTCTTGTTTGCTCTCAGACACAACATACTCCTCAAAGCGGTGTATCTCCCTGGCCAGGAGAACTACCTGGCAGACAGGTTGAGCAGGATTCTGCAGCCCCACGAGTGGCAGCTTCTCCCTTTGGTGGTTCAGAAGATATTCCTGAAATGGGAACTTCCATCCATAGATCTGTTTGCCAGTCCTCTAAACAAACAGCTGCCAAAGTTCTGCTCCAGGCATCCGCATCCTCTACAGATAGCAGCAGATGCTTTTCTGATTTCCTGGTCTCAGGGCCTCCTGTATGCGTTTCCTCCCACGCCCTTGGTGGCCTGAACTCTGCTCAAGATTCTTCAGGACAAGGCCTCGGTCCTGCTGGTAGCTCCCAGGTGGCCGAGACAGCCTTGGTTTCCGCTTCTGCTCCAGCTGGCAGTGGATCCCCCACTGCCCCTGGGGTTGCAACCTGACCTACTCTCTCAGGATCAGGGTTCCCTCCTGCACCCCAATCTCAAAGCTCTCAATTTGATGGCATGGAGGCTGCAAGGGTAGTTTTGGCTCCCTGGGGCCTACCTCAGGAAGTTGAGGAGGTTCTCCTAGCCTCTAGGAAGCAATCCACTAGGAAAACCTATGCTCTTAAATGGAAAAGGTTTTCCGTGTGGTGTCACCTACGTACAGAGGACCCCTTCTCCTGTACTCTGCCAGTAGTGCTGCAATACTTACTGCACTTATCAAATCAAGGACTTAAGTCCAATTCTGTTCGGGTCCACCTCTCAGCTCTAGCAGCTCACCACTCACTGGTGGAGGGACATTCTCTATCTGTGCACCCCTTGGTGTCCAGGTTTCTCAGAGGCTTGCTCTTGCTCAAGCCTCCCATCCGTCCTCCTGCTCCAGAGTGGGAGCTGAATGTGGTCTTGCAACAACTGACTCGCCCATCTATTGAGCCGATGGCTACTTGTCCTCTACGCTTCCTGTCCTGGAAGACACTCTTCTTGGTAGCCCTAACGTCGGCTAGGCGAGTGAGTGAGCTTCAGGCCCTGGTCTGTGACAGGCCTTACACAAGATTCTATGGGAACAGGGTAGTCCTCAGGACTCATCCAAAGTTCCTCCCCAAGGTAGTCTCCTCTTTCCACCTCAACCAGGAGGTGGTTCTTCCAACATTCTTCCCTAGGCCTCATGCAAGCCAGGCTGAAGCAGTTCTGCATACCCTGGACTGTAGGAGGGCCTTATCCTTCTACCTTGACCATACGCAGGGGCATAGAAGGGCTACTCAGCTCTTCGTACCTTTTGACCCTAATAATTTGGGGTTAGCTGTGTCCAAGCGTACCTTGTCCATCTGGGTGGCTGACTGTGTCACCTGGGCTTACAGGGCGGCTGACCTTCCTTTGCTGGGTCGGGTCACGGCCCATTGTGTCAGGGCAATGGCTGCCTCAGTGGCTCATCTCCGCTCTGTACCGTTGGCAGACATCTGCAGGGCTGCAACTTGGTCTTCAAGCCAGACATTTGCGGCCCATTACTGTCTTGAGAGGGAGTCCTGTAGGGACAGTACTTTTGGCCAAGCAGTACTCCAGAATCTCTTTGAGGTTTAGGCAACTCCTGCCCTCCTGCCCTCTGTTGGGCTACCAGTGGAGGTTCTGTCAGTGAAAAGCCTTTCTTTGATGCTGGGACTAGAGGGAGTTCTCTTGTTCAGCCTGGGTTCCTGGTAGCCCAGAGCTAGGGAGTCACCGATATGTGAAGACTGACTTCCTGCTTGGTCTTGGAGAAAGAGTAGTTACTCACCTGTAACAGGTGTTCTCCAGGAACAGCAGGAATCAGTCCTCACAACCCTCCCTCCTCCCCTGGGAGTTGCAGTTGTACATAGTTTATTTTTACATTTTTGTGTGCTGTTTTAGCTATGTCATTTGACTGAGGTAAGATGGCACCTTTAGGCGGGAAGGGAACCGCGTATGCATGCCTGCATTCCCAAAGGCTTTCATGGAAAGCTGGGGAAATGCTCCGCAGGGGCTCCATCGATGTCGATGTCACCCATATGTGAGGACTGATTCCTGCTGTTCCTGGAGAACACCTGTTACAGGTGAGTAACTACTCTTTCTTCTCAAAGCGGCCTTTTTCCAGGTCAGGAGAATTACCTGGCAGACAGATTGAGCAGGATCCTGCAGCTGCACGAATGGCAGTTGAATCCTTTAGTGGTTCAACAGATCTTCATGAGATGGGGTCTTCCAACCATAGATCTCTTTGCCAGTCCTCTGAACCGTCAACTTCCCAGGTTCTGCTCCAGACAACCGCATCCTCTCAGAGTAGCAGCGGATGCGTTTCTCATTCCATGGTCTACAGACCTCCTATATGCGTTTCGTCCCACGCCTCTAGTGTCCAAGCCACTATTCAAAGTGATCCGGGACAAGGCCTCAGTGATCCTGGTGGCTCCCAGGTGGCTGAGGTAACCCTGCTTCCCACTTCTTTTGCAACTAGCGGTGGACACTCCTCTTCTTCTGGGGATGCAACCCGATCTCCTGTCTCAGGAGCAGGGATCTCTCTTGCACCCCAATCTCCAATCCCTCAATTTGATGGCCTGGCTGCTGAAAGGGTAGTTCTAGCGCCTTTAATACTGCCTAGGGAAGTGGAGGACATAGTCTTGGCCTCTAGGAGGCAGTCCACCAGAAAGTCTTATGCCCTTAAGTGTCGTAGATTCTCTACCTGGTGTACTCAACACAGCGAGAATCCCTTCTCATGCCTGGTACCAGTGGTGCTGCAGTATTTGCTTCACCTGTCCAACCTAGGCCTTAAGTCCAATTCTGTTAGAGTTCATCTTAGTGCTCTTTCAGCACACCACTCACAGGTGGAGGGTCAGTCTCTATCCAGCCATCCTTTGGTGGCTCGCTTCGTCAGAGGCCTGATTTTGCTTAAGCCTCCAGTGCGTCCACCTGCCCCTGAATGGGATTTAAATGTGGTCTTGCAACGGCTTACTTGCCCACCATTTGAACCTATGGCTACTTGCCCTCTGCGTTTTCTATCCTGGAAAGCGCTATTTCTGGTAGCCCTTACCTCAGCAAGGCGATTGAGTGAGCTTCAGGCCCTAGTATCAGAAGCACCACATACTAGGTTCTATAGGAACAGAGTAGTCTTACGGACTTACCCTAAGTTCCTTCCAAAGGTAGTCTCCTCCTTCCACCTCAACCAGGAGGTGGTTCTTCCGACTTTCTTTCCCAGGCCTCATGCTAGCCGGGCTGAGATGGTCTTGCATACCCTGGACTGTAGGAGGGCGTTGTCCTTCTACCTTGACCGTACGTGGGAGCACCGGAGGGCGGTTCAGCTCTTCATCTCTTATGACCCCAATAAGTTGGGGTTGGCTGTCTCCAAGCATACTTTGTCCATATGGGTAGCTGACTGCATCGCCTGGGCTTACAGGGCAGCCGGCCTCTCGTTGCAGGGTCGCATTATGGCTCACCGTGTCAGGGCGAAGGCTGTGTCAGTGGCTCATCTCCGCTCTGTTCCGTTGGCAGACATCTGCCAGGCCGCTACTTGGTCTTCAAGCCAGACTTTTGCGGCCCACTACTGCCTTGAGAGGGAGTCCCGCAGGGACAGTGCTTTAGGGCAAGCGGTACTCCATAATCTCTTTGGGGTCTAGGCAACTCCTACCCTCCGGCCCTGGTGTTGGGATACCGTTCGGGGGCGTTATCAGAGAAGATTCTGTTCTTGCATGCTGAGGCTCTAGAGGGAGCTCATTGTTTTCAGTTTGGGGCCTCTGGTAGCCCTGAGCTGGGGAGTCCCATATGTGAGGACTGACTTCCTGCTTGGTCCTGGAGAAAGAGTAGTTACTCACCTGTAACAGGTGTTCTCCAGGAGCAGCAGGAATCAGTCCTCACAACCCTCCCTCCTCCCCTTGGAGTTGCAGTCATTTGCTTTATTTTTTGCTATTTTTGCTCTCTTTTAGCTATGTCATCAGGCTGAGCAAGATGGCGCCCTTGGACGGGAAGGGGACCCCGCATGCGCGCTGCATTCCCAAAGGCTTTCTATGAAAGCTGGGGAAATGCTCTGCACGGGGGCTCCGTCGGCGCCGACGTCACCCATATGTGAGGACTGATTCCTGCTGCTCCTGGAGAACACCCGTTACAGGTAACTACTCTTATTACACTTTAGTAAAAGGGCCCCCACTAGTGTCTTTCTAAAACAGTGATTTATACTTGTAGGGTATGAAAACCTCTAAGTAAATGTATAAATGCTGCACAGGCCTTCTAAAATGATCTCCATAGAGAGATCATCAGAAACAATCACGCCCAGGGCCCGTTCTTTCATGGACAGAAGTACTTCACCCCCTACACTGTACCGCTCCCTCAGATTTTTGCAGTCCAAATGCACGACCCTGCATTTTTTTAGCATTAAATCTCAGCTGCCAAACTCTTGGTCATTCTTGAAGCTTAGCTAGATCCCTCCTCATGGGGTTCAGCAGGAGGGAGTAGATTTATTTATTTATTTAAAAATGTATTTATTTATTTAAAAGCTCTTTTATGCCGCGCTCTTCAACATCAGTGCGGTTTACAGTTAACAATTCTTGCAAGAAACAATGAGAAATGGCTAGTGCTACATTGAACAGGAACAGGAACTTGGATCAGTAACAGGGAGAAGTATTTACATGCTCAGCTAGCACAACTGTAGCAGAGAAACTATTTACAAGTTCGATGTTAGGCCAGATTAATTGATTAGTGCTGGTTCTTCATCATTATCATTCTTGGTTATTACATTTATCAGTATCGACACATGACGGAGTACCTAATGGGAAGGCTCTGATGTTCGGTTGGTCTTATTCGGTTTGTGAGGTGTTGGGCACTGAGTGAGTGAGTTGGGATGTGGGATGTGGCTGGGTTGCATTTGGTTGTGAATAGTATAGAAGGAATAGGTGGTGCTTGAGGGCTTTCCTGAATTGTGTGAGATCACTTATTTTTCTGATGCTTGGAGGGAGGTTATTCCAACACTTTGGGGCATAGAAAGCGAATGCCCTATTCCTGGTTGCTTGTGTACACTTAGTGGACTCGATAGGGATAATCAGGGTATTGGCGGCTACTGTCCTTCTTGACCTATTGTTGGGGGTTGGGGTGAGGAGGGCTGTGAGGGATGAGGGGGATATCCTGTTAAGGGCTTTGAATGTGATGAGTAGTACCTTGTATGTGAGTCTGCAGTTTAGTGGCAGCCAGTGAAGGTCCCTTAGGATGGGTGTGATGTGGGTTCTTCTGGATAGACCATAGAGCATGCGTGCGGCCGCGTTCATCGCGAGTTGTAGTGGGTTGAGGGTGCTCTTGGGGAGGCCATGCAGAATGACGTTCGCATAGTCAAAATGTGGTGTTACCAGTGCCTGGAAAATTGTTCTGAAGTCGTCGGGAGCTAACATGGATCTTATATGCCCTAGAGTCCTGATTTTGTTGTATATGATCCTGGTGGTGTTCTTTATGTGTACTTTGAATTCGAGGTGTTAGTCAAGCATCACACCCAAATAGCGTATCACAGGTTTGCTAGGGAGCTAATATGATAACATGAAGAGTTAACAAGATAACACGAGGAGGGATCTAGCTAAGCTTCAAGAATGGCCAAGAGTTTGGCAGCTGATATTTAATGCTAAAAAAATGCAGGATCATGCATTTTGACTGCAAAAATCCAAGGGAGCGGGACAGTATAGGGGGTGAAGTACTTCTGTCCATGAAAGAACGGGACCTGGGCGTGATTGTTTCTGATTATCTTAACATGGCTAAACAGGTAGAAAAGGCGACAGCGAAAGCCAGAAGGATGCTAGAGTTCATAGGGAGAGGAATGGCCAGCAGAAAAAAGGAGGTGGTAGTGCAACCTCATTTGGAGTATTACGGTATATGCATTTCTGGAGACTGCACCTTCAAAAGGTTATAAACAAGATGGAGTCAATGCAGAAGGTAGTTACTAAAATGATTAGTGGTCTTCATTATAAAGCATATGGGGACAAACGTAAAGATCTTAATATGTATACGTTAGAGGAATGGAAGGATAAAGGAGATATGATAGAGACACTTAAATACCTCAGTGGCATAAATGCACAAGAGGAGAGCCTCTCAAGCTCTACTATGAGAGGACATAAGATGAGAGTGAAAGGGGCTAGAATCAGGAGTAATAAGCAGAAATATTTCTTTATGGAAAAAGATGAGTGGAATAGTCTCCCAGTGGAAGTAGTAGAGACAAGGACAGTATTGGGTAGATTAAGAGGCCTGAATAGCGGGGTTGGATGTACATTCCACACTCAGTTAGTGCTCCCAATACTAATCTTTGTTCTCCCTGCACATACAAAGCCTTTGTGCGGGGAGCGCTGGATGGGGGCAGGAGTGGGCGGCACAGAGGCAGAGCAGGGGCAGGCCGAAGCGGCCAGACATACAGAGGCTATTCAGGTTGGTCCTCTGTACGTCTGGCGGGCTCAATTTGGACGCTGGGCTTATTCCATCTTGAAGGTTGAATTTGTGCCGGGAGCCTGTGCGATTGGGGTATGCAGCCCCCCCAAATCAATAGGCTGCTGTGGGAGAAACACCGCCACCCGATTCTGGCCCTGGCTGCCCCCACTGAGGGTCAGGCGGTAGGGAAATGGTTTGTATATGTGGACAGCCTTTGGGCTCTCAGCCTGGATATGCCGGTGCTATGGCAACAGGATGCCATAGCACCGGCACACCAGCCGGAGCTTTGAGCAGAGGGGGCAAGTCAGCACTTGGACGTATCCTGGTTCAGAATGCTGTGCACGCCGGGCCATCCAAGTGCCCTGATTCTGCAACTGTGGGAATGTACAGCTCCTGCGTTTGCAAAATCAGGTACAACTCGGCCCTGTACATTTTCTGCACATCCAGACAGCCTGGATATACACAGTACTGAATCATCCTCTATCTGAATTCAAGAAAGCATGGAACAAACAAAGAGGGTCTCTAAAGGGAAAAAGGGGACTGTTGTAGTTTATTTATTTATTTGTGTGCTTTTCTATACCGCCCCTTCCAGAGATCAGGGGCGGTTTACAGAGAACATGGTAAACATCAATTACATAGACCATTTTTGAGCACATAATAACTATTTTACAGAGAAAATATTAACTATTTTACATAGATTGAGCACATATTGATTATTTACAGAGAGTAGGACAAATATGCACATCGATAATGAACATATTAACTATTTACAACAGCCAGAACAGGTCTGACTATAGTTTGGTGGAAGGAGTATAGCAGGGTTATCAGTGGGAAAGTGCAAGGGAGAGTAGGACACGAGTTAGGTAGAGTAAACTTGTGTTAGGTGATTTGTGTACTCTTGTGACATCTGCTTGGGGGTGAGCTGTAAGTTGTGATAGTGCTGGGCGAAAAGGTATGTTTTAAGTTCCTTCCTGAAGGTTAGAAGGTCTTTAATCTCTCTTAGCTTGCATGGTAGTTTGGTCCATTGACTGGGTGCATAATAAGAGAAGGCAGTATTGCTTGTTACCTGCTTCATTTTTCTTACAGAGTCGGGGATTAGAAGCATGTTAAGGTTCACCCTTCTTCTCATTCTGTTTTCTGAGGGGGTCTGGATTAGGGTTGCTAGATGAGAAGGGGCTATTACGTTAATGAGCTTGAATATATTGACTAATGTTTTATATTGAATCCTACTGGCGACAGGTATCCAGTGGAGAGCGTATAGAATTAGAGAGATGTGGTCGGATAGCTTGGCTTTGAAAATAATCCAAGCAGTAACATTTTGGGCCATTTGTAGTATGTGAAGGTTTTTCTTAGATGTACCTTGAAATAAACCATTGCAGAAATCTATGTGTGGCATTATAAGTGCCTGGGCAACCGTTCTGAAATCACCAATGTCAATAAGGGGTCTGAGTTGCTGAATGGGCCTAAGTTTAAAGAATATAGTTTTAGCAGTCTGTTTTATATGAGGTGTCATGCTTAGTGTTTTGTCAAGGATAACTCATAGATATTTTACTTTGGATTTGACTGGAAGGGTGATGTTCATCAGATTAACAACAGATGGGGGGATGAAATTTGGGTTTCTGGAAACAAAAAGCCCTTCCGTTTTTTTGAAGTTAATATCCATGTGTATTGAGCGGAGCCAAAGTTCGTTGATATGGAAGGGCAGACTAGATAAGCCATGTGGTCTTTTTCTGTCGTCATATTTCTGTTTCTAGCACTTATGCACGCACTTTATAAAATGCACACGTATGTGCCAATTCTTACAAACACATCAATGTACATTAGAGCAAGTGTATCTTTGTGTAGGAGCTTTCATGAAGGTTATTTTATAAGGGACATAAACGCATATACTGCCTTTATAAAACCAATGTTACATGAACATATGTGTCTTTGCTGCTTTGTCACCCTGTTATAAAATTTCTCTCCATGGAGGCAATAATAAGAAATACTCACAGTAGTGCAGAGTCCACTGGTACTGTTTCTCATGGTAGTTTTGCTTTCATTTATTGCCTAATGAAACAATTTACCCACAGAGATGTGTGCATTCCTACTCTGAGTTACTTTTTGGAACAGAACAATATATGTAGTTTAGTGTAATAAAAATGCATGCTGTTCCATTTTTTGCTCTTCTCTGTCCCCAGGAATGCCTCTGCAATATATGATAAAGGTATATGCATTGTTGAAAAATGGATATACTTTTACCCGCATACAGGGTGAGCAGTAATCAAAGAGCCCATTTTTAGCGGCTAGAACATTGCGTTATGTGTCATAATAACTACAATTATTGCCTTCTTTATTCTGACTGCTCTGGAATATTATTGGAAAACCGTGGGAAAAATAACTATGTTTGATGCATTTTCTAGTCTGGAGGTACATAATACTATAGCTCCTTTTAATTTGAGAGTTATGAAGATACCAGTACTGCTATGTTCATTGACAGTGATTCATGTTGTGGTCTTTCTGTTAGAGAATTCAGAGTTTTTCCTCAACCCATTTTCTGAAGATGTAGCTATGTTATTTTTTTTCTTCTGTTCTCATTCATACATTACCAACATTTGCAGTCCGGAGGGCTCACACAGCCTCCCTTATCCTGAACTTTGGAGAGTCAGCAGAATTTGATGTTCTGTTCAAACCCTGTGTGCCCCAGCGCTTTAAGGCAACAGTTCGACTGACTGTTTTGGATAACCAGTATGAGGAGAGCAGGGTGCAGCTCGTGGGAGAAGGCTACCAGGATGACCTCACCTTGGATAATATTCACAGCTTGGGAGCACTAAGGGAGATTACTGAGAAACAGCCGAAAGATGATGAGGTAGAAGGTAAGGGACATGAAAGCAGACTTATAGCTTGGTTTAAAAGTGATGTGTGTTTCCATGCAAATGTGCTCTCTTGGTACACAACACCTATGCATAGCTGTGTACTCTGTGGCCTCGAGGCAGTAAGTGCTAAGCTCCAGTACACAGTATTTTGATGCATGTGTTAAAATAAATTTTTATTTCATATGTAGTAGATTAATAACATACAGACTACAGCTGTGTAAAAAACTATACAAAGTCAGAAAAACACAATGCACATCATTGTAGTAAGATGCAGTTGTTTGCTGTATCACAAGTAAATATGTCACTTCCTGTCAGTGTGCGGGCGGGGATGGCACACATATTGGCAAGCAGGAAGATTAAAAAAACAGGCCTAACTTCCTGACTCCTTTCCCACACTTCTATTTCCCTTTCTGGACCTCACCAACATTCCCAAGGGCAATGGGAGGGGGTCTATGAGTCACCAGAGAGATTTGTTAAGTTGGGGGTGGGGATTCTAGGGTCAACTTGAGCCACCAATGTAATTTATGTGAGGATGGGAGGCCCAGTTGGACCACCAATCTAATATTATGTGGGATCGGGAGTGGGGAGTCCAGGGACCCATCTGGGCTACCAGGGATCTTGAGTGATCTGAGGTGAAGTGCCACATCTTAAGATCAGGGGCACTTATAAGAACATAAGATATGCCATACTGGGTCAGACCAAGGTCCATCAAGCCCAGTATCTTGTTTCCAACAGTAGACAATCTAGGTCACAAGTACCTACCAGTTTCCCCAAAAGACAGGTTCCACAATGTTTGTATTGGGGCAAGCAGTGGATTTCCAGGTCCCCTTTAATAATAGTTTATGGACCATTCCTCCAGGAACTTGTCCAAACCTTTTTTAAACCCTGTTACACTAACAGCTTTTACTACATCCTCTAGTAACAAATTCCAGAGTTTGATTACACATTGAGTGAAAAAATATTTTCTCTTATTAGTCTTAAGTAGATTATACTTTATCTTCATTGCATGTCCCCTAGCCTTTCTATATTTTGATGGCATAAACAATTGATCGATGTTTACCCGTTCCACTCCATTCATTAATTTATAGACCTCTATCATATCTCCCTTCAGCCATCTATTTTCCATATTGAAGAGCCCCAACCTTTTTAGCCTCTCTTCTTAGGGGTATCCTTCCATACCCTTTACCATTTTGGTGGCTCTTCTCTGTACCTTTTCTAATAATGCTCTATCCTTTTTAAGATACGGCAATCAGAATTGCACACAGTATTCAAGATGCGGTCACACCATGGAATGATACAGAGGCATTATAATATCCTTTGTTTTATTCTCCATTCCTTTCCTTATGATTCCTAGCATTCTATTTGCTTTCTTGGCCACTGCTGCACACTGGGTGAAGGGTTTCAACATGTTATCCATGATGACGCCTAAATCTTTTTCCTGGGTGGTGGTTCCTAATGTGGAACCTTGCATCATATAACCATAATTTGGGTTGTTCTTTCCTAGGTGCATAAGTTTGCACTTGTCCACATTAAATTTCATCTGCCATTTGGATGCCCAGTTTTCCAGTTTATCAAGGTCCTCTTGCAATTTTTCATAATCCTCTTGGGTTTTAACAGCTTTGAATAATTTTTTATCATCTGCAAATTTGATTACCTCACTCGTTATTCCCATTTCCAGGTCATTTACAAATATGTTAGCAGCAGACCCAGCACAAATCACTGGAGTACTCCACTATTCACTTTTCTCCATTGGGAAAATTGGCCATTTAGCCCTACCCTCTGCTTTCTAACTTTTAACCAGTTCCTGATACACAATAGTGCACTGCCTCCTATTCCCATGACTTTTTAGTTTTGCCAAGAGTCTCTCATGAGGGACCTTGTCAAAGGCTTTCTGAAAGTCCAGGTACACTATATCAACCGACTCACCTTTGTCGGTTTATTCACACCTTCAAAAAAACATAACAGATTAGTAAGACCCTGGTTGCTTGGTTACCAAGCCAGTGTTCTAACCACTAGACAACGCCTCTACTCCGTCTCCCATTAAGCCATGACTATCTACATGTTCAGTAATTTTGTTCTTTATAATGGTTTCTACCATTATTCCCAGAACTAACATCAGGCTCACCCCTGGAACTCTTTTTAGAAATTGGCATTACATTGGCCTTCCTCCAGTCTTCAGGTATTACAGATGATTTTAATGATAACAGATTAGTAATTGTAAGTCTGCAATCTCATATTTATTTATTTATTTATTTAACAGGGGTTTCCTATTCGTCTCTCCGGGCCAGTCCAGGAAAGTAGGGTAGTCAACCTCCTCTAGCAGCTGAGGGCTAAAAAGAACTGAAACTCTTTGCTGACAGGCGCACTAGCTCCCCCTGGTGTCCGAGAGAGTCCATCAGTCTTTCAGTCTTCAGCAGCTGAGCTAGTTGTATAGCTGACAGGCTCCAGAGAGACTAATAGGATCAGGGACTTAATCATTATATTTCTTTACCATCTGGTCAGGGGGTTGACTGAAAAGCTCTAGCAGGGCTATTCAGTGCAGCCACTTTCCGTTTTTTTTTGTTCTGTCCTACAGAGGGAAAAGTGCAGAATCCCTCCGTTTATTTCTCCAGAACCACCAAGTCGGTGTGTTTTTAAAAGCAGAGCCTGCTTAAGGGAGATTTTGTTATTTATTGAAATACAATGGAGAAATTTGCTGGGAGCCCCAGGGAACACTTCTCTGTTCGAATGTATGCAGTTCCGGCTACCCGCTGGCAGCGGGGAAGCGGTTTGCTGCAAGATTGACAACGCGGTTGTTTTTTTCAGGTAGGAGCTGATCCGGGGCGATTGTAGCTTTTCGGCTTGGGGCTTAAACCGTCGCGGGGTTAGATTGCAGGTTGTCGGGTCAAAAAGTGCCTCGTTTCCTGCTGGCTTCGTTTCCCTGAACGCGCCTAGTTCTCCGCGGTTTATAAGCCGGCTCAGATGCGTCGCGGCGGTGCGGTTTAGAATTTTTTTATTTCTTCTGTTTATTTCTGGTGAACGTGGGTTCATGGAGCCTCAAAAGCACAAAGATGCTAAAGAAGAAGAGATGGTTAAGACCCCCGAGCGGGGCAGAAAAAGCGGGAACGGTGGCCATTTTAGCTCAGCCGTCGGTTTCTCCCGCGTTACCAGTCAAGTCAGGAAAAAAGAGAGCAAAGTCACACAAAGCTCCTTCAGCTGAAGGAGCAGTGCAGTTATCTGTGTCAAAAGAGACAGGATCCTTAGAGTCTTTTTTATCCGCGGAATTTATTTTGGCACTCCATAGTGCTTATTTAGTGAAGAAGTCACGGTCCTTTTTGTCTCCTCCTGCAACCTGCAAGTCAGAGGGAACAAAGGTGGACTCCTCCGAGGCAGACCCGGGAGAAGGGGTCTCCTCATTGTTACCAGGGGGGGAAACAGCCTCAGAAGGCTTGGGACCTCTGAGTTCGGGGTCTCAGCTTCCAGAGGATGGAGAAATTCTGTCAGAAGCCGGTCTTGATTTTTGGCCTGGGGAGTTGGAAGAGGGTGAGTTAGGACCAGGAGAGGATCCTAATATTTTCAGAGTCTTCAGGAAGGAAGAGTTAGGAGCTTTAATTACGCAGTCACTGGCGGCATTAAATCTTGTGCTCCCTACGGTTCAGCAGGAGCCGTTAGAGGATCCCCTGCTGCAAGGTTTTAAATCAGAACAGCGTTGTTTCCCCCTTCATAGAGTTATTAAGCAAATGATTGACTCGGAATGGGAGTGTCCTGAGGCCTCCCTAAGAGGCAGTCGCGCGATGGCACGTCTGTACCCCATTCCCCAGGAGGAAAAGGAGTTGTTACGTATGCCTAAGGTGGATGCCCTCGTTTCAGCGGTTACTAAAAAGACTACCATTCCGGTGGAAGGAGGTACGGCTCTGAAAGATTTTCAGGACAGTCGGTTAGAAGCTCTCTTGAAGCAGGCCTTTGATTCCAGTGCTTTAACCTTACAAGCTTCAGTTTGCGGGGCATATGTTTCCAGGGCGTCAATACGCTAGCTTCAGGGAGACCAGGCTCCGGATAAGGAGGAAGACTCTTTGCCGGAAGGCGCTAAGCTGGAGTCGGCAGCAGCTTATCTGGCGGATGCCTTTTATGATTTGGTAAGAATATCAGCGAAATCAATGGCGTCCGTCATAGCAGCTAGACGTTTTCTCTGGTTGCGGAACTGGGCGGCAGATGCGTCATCTAAGGCCCGTCTCAGTAAGCTTCCCTACAAGGGCAAGCTGCTCTTTGGGGAGGCGTTGGAAAAGATTGTGAAGGATTTAGGCGCTTCCAAGGGGGGACGCCTTCCCGAGGACCGGCCGAGAGCGGCTAAGATGCCTTTATTGCAGAGAGGTCAAGGTCGCGATTTTCGCAGATTCCGGGGGTCCCGGTTTGCACCTTATCAACGTGGACGTTTTGTAGCTAGAGGCCAATCCTTTCGTGGAGCCAGAGGGTTCAATAGGGGCTATTTCAACGCCCAACACGCTTCAACAAAAAAGCCTCAATGAAGGGATGCTGGTCCAGGCGGAGATTCCTGTGGGAGGTCGTTTGCAGGGTTTTCTCTCCGCCTGGGCCAGCATCACTTCGGACCGGTGGGTGCTCGAGATTATCAGGGACAGCTATGCTCTGGAGTTCGCGCACCCACTGGGGGATGCTTTTGTAGCTTCCCCGTGCGGTCCTCTGGCAAAAAGGAAGGCAATCAACGACACTTTAGGGCATTTGTTACGTCTTCAAGCAGTAGTACCAGTTCCCGCCGACCAGTGCGGCTTAGGTCGATACTCGATTTATTTTGTGGTTCCCAAGAAGGAAGGTTCTTTTCGGCCTATTCTGGATCTCAAGCTTGTGAATCGTTGTTTGAGAGTGCCACATTTCCGGATGGAAACCTTACGTTCGGTAATCCGGTCGGTAAAACCGGGGGAATTTCTATCGTCCATAGATTTAACGGAAGCGTATTTGCATATTCCGATCCGGCAAGAACACCAGAGGTTTCTTCGGTTTGCGGTCCCCATGGGTCATTTTCAGTTCCGAGCCTTGCCGTTCGGTCTGGCTACCGCCCCTCGTACCTTCACCAAGGTTATGGTGGTGGCGGCAGCGGCGCTACGGAAGGAAGGGATTCAGATCCATCCGTATCTCGACGATTGGTTGATAAGTGCTGCGTCGCGAGCGGAGTCTATTGCAGCAACAGCCAGAGTTGTGGAATTTCTTGAGCAGCTCGGTTGGGTCATCAATCGAGCGAAGAGTCAGTTGCAACCAGGTCAGCGATTGACTTATCTGGGTGCATTATTCGACACCAACAAAGGCTCAGTTTTTCTTCCTCTGGAGAGAGTTCGAAAGATTTTCTCGCAAGTTACGGCTTTTCTGCGCCTTCAGGCTCCGACGGCTTGGAGATATTTACAGGTGTTGGGGTCGATGGCGGCGGCCTTAGACCTAGTTCCGTGGGCCAGAGCGCATATGCGCCCTCTTCAACAGGCCTTAGTGACGCGGTGGTCTCCGCAAGCTCATCCTCTCTCTCGACGTCTGCCGTGTCCGGAGGAAGTGAAGGTCAGTCTACAGTGGTGGTTGGTCCCTGCTCATCTGCAAGCGGGAATGCCGTTAGCCTTACCAGAATGGGTGTTACTCACCACGGATGCCAGCCTTTCCGGTTGGGGGGCGCATTGCTTGACGTGGTTAGCGCAGGGCGTCTGGTCGACGGAGGAGAGTTTTTGGTCGATCAATCGGTTGGAAATGCGGGCGGTTCGCTTAGCGCTCGTAGAGTTTGTCGATCTGCTCGAGGGGCGGGCAGTTTGAGTCTTTTCTGACAACTTAGTGACCGTTTCGTACATCAACAAGCAAGGCGGCACGGGCAGTGTGGCGCTTCTAGAGGAGAGTCAACAGCTGTTTCTCTGGGTGGAAAAGCATCTGGCAGCGATTTCAGCAGCTCATGTGGCAGGAAAAGACAATATTCAGGCGGATTATCTCAGTCGGACGGCCATAGATCCCGGAGAGTGGGAACTAAATTGGGCTGTTTTTCACGACATCACGCTGAGGTGGGGTCAGCCCGTTCTGGATCTCATGGCCACTCAAGCCAATGCCAAAGCAGCTCGATTTTACAGCAGGCGCAGGGAGCGCATGTCGGAGGGTCTCGACGGTCTGGTTCAGTCCTGGCCGCCGAGTCAGCTGCTTTATGTCTTCCCTCCATGGCCGCTGATAGGTCGAACAATACAAAGAATAGCAAACTACAAGGGGTCGGTGATCCTCATTGCTCCGGATTGGCCTCGGTGCCCGTGGTATGTCGATCTAATGCGGCTGCTGGTGGCTCCACCTTAGCGGTTACCCGCTCGGGTAAATCTGTTGTCTCAAGGTCCCGTATTAATGCCGCAGGTGGATCGGTTCTTGCTTACGGCTTGGCTCTTGAGAGGAAACGCTTACTTCGTAAAGGATATTCCCAATCTGTGATAGCCACTCTGCTTCGGTCCAGGAAGAACTCTACTTCATTAGCGTACATTCGAGTTTGGCGCGTTTTTGAAGCATGATGTGGAGATCGATGGGTTCGGCCTTCGGCAGTGCAACTACCGGATGTCTTAGCTTTCCTTCAGGATGGGCTTGACAAAGGTCTAGCCCTCAACACTCTTAAGGTGCAGCTGGCGGCGCTAGCCTGTTATAGAGGGAAAGTGCAAGGTCGTTCTCTTTCCTCACATCCGGATGTGCGAAGGTTTCTTAGGGGGGCCAAGATCATTCGTCCTCCGGTTCGGCAAGTGGTTCCTCCGTGGGACTTGAATTTGGTGTTGGAGGCTATGACGCAGTCACCGTTTGAGTCTAAGGCTCCGGGTAACCTTCGGGAGCTTTCATGGAAAACTGCGTTTTTAGTTGCCTTGTGTTCCGCGCGTAGAGTTTCGGATTTGCAAGTGCTCTCGTGCAGGGAACCGTACCTACAGTTTTCGGCAGAATGGGTAGTGTTGAGACCGGTACCGTCCTTTCTGCCTAAGGTGGTCTCTAGTTTTCATCTAAATCAAACGGTTTTCCTTCCTACTTTTCGTCCGAGTGAAGGAGAAAAATGGGATCGGTCGCTGAGGAGGCTGGATATGGGACGTGTGTTGCAAAAATATCTGAAGGAGACAAAGTCGTTTTGAAGATCGGACCGGTTATTCGTCTTGTTTGGAGGTCCGGCTAAAGGGAGAGCGGCGACCAAGGCTTCTATTGCTCGTTGGGTGAAGCATGCTATTCGGGCAGCTTACCAAACAAAGGGCTTAGCGGCCCCAGTGGGGCTCAGAGCGCATTCTACTAGGAGTCAGGCGACTTCGTGGGCGGAATATGCCTTGATTCCGCTGGTGGATATCTGTAGAGCGGCTACGTGGTCTTCTTTACATACGTTTGCTAGGCACTATCGGTTGGATGTTCAGGCAAGGGCAGATGCGGCAGTTGGGGCCTCGGCGGTGGTAGCGGGGCTCGCAGGACCCTCCCGGTTGTAAGTACTGCTTTGGTACTGCCCTACTTTCCTGTACTGGCCCGGAGAGACGAATAGGAAGGAGAAATTAGACCTTACCTGCTAATTGTCTTTCCTTGAGTTCTCTCCGGGCCAGTCCAGGACCCTCCCATGGTTCTCTGCGAGTATGCAAGTGGTTACTGTCCTCGGCACAAAGATGTTCCACTCATAACGGGTTGCCTAGCTGGTGGCCGGAGCTGGGGACATTGATGACATTGGAAAGAGAATTGTTGCCGACAAACAAAAAAAAAAAAAAAGGGAACACAGGGGAGTTCCTGTTTCAGTACACTTTTTAGGGGTATCTCGGAATTCCTTTGAGGTTAGTCTTTGTTATTTTGTTCCAGTTTAGTATGTTTTTAGGCACACTGCTTTGATACCATAAGACTGATGGACTCTCTCGGACACCAGGGGGAGCTAGTGCGCCTGTCAGCAAAGAATTTTCAGTTCTTTTCAGCCCTCAGCTGCTAGAGGAGGTTGACTACCCTACTTTCCTGGACTGGCCCGGAGAGAACTCAAGGGAAGACAATTAGCAGGTAAGGTCTAATTTCTCCTTTTTTTATACCACCTTATTGTTAATTCAAAGCGGTTTACATTGAACAACATAGCAACATGCTTTTACATGGAGCAGGTAGTACAGCTTGGAAGATTACATGGGGCAATTAATGTATTTAACTATATGCAGGTGCAATGTTCAGGGTATAGTGGGGTGCCTAACAGAGTTCAAGAAGTTGTTGTGTCTGTGTCAGGCCGTAGTTCTTCTAAAGTGGGACCGTAGTATTCACAGAAGAGGTGTGTCTTTAAGGCTTTCCTAAAGTCCATTAGGTCTTTAATTGCTCTTATTGTGGTGGGGAGGTTGTTCCAAGGTTGGGGGGCATGCATGGAGAAGGCTCTACTACAGGTGTATTGTTTCACTGTTCGAAAGCTTGGTGGAGTTTCCATGATGGTGTAATCTGCTCCTCTTCTTGTTCTGGTTGGATGTGCTTTCTTGATCAATAGCTGCAGGGCCAGTGGGGATAGGTTGTTTAAAATCTTGAAGATGATTATGATGATCTTGTATTTGATGCATGAATTGATAGGGAGCCAGTATAATTGAAGGAGAGTCGGGGCTATATGACTGTATTTAGCAGTTCCAGATATAAATCTTGCAGCTGTGTTTTGGGCCAGCTGGAGGGGAAGTAGGGTAGTCCATGGTAGATGACATTGCAGTAGTCTGTTATGGGTGTTACTATAACTTGACACACAGTCCTGAAGTCGCTGCTGGATAATAATGGTTTGAGTTTGTGTAAGGTTCGTAACTTGTGGTAGGCTGATCTGGTAGTTCTTTTTATGTGAGGTTGAAAGCTGAGATACTGATCAAAGGTTACTCCAAGGTATTTATTTATTTTATTTAGCTGCATTTATATCCTGCTTTTCACTGGGTCAAAGCAGTTGGGGGATACATTTAACACGAGGGGATATGAGACACATACACTAATACTTACAGGGAACATGGGCAATGGAGGGATAAGTGGCTTTCCCAAGACCACAAGGAGCACCTGTGGGACTAAAAACCCCAGTCCTTCTGGCCCAAGGTTGCTGTCCTCTAGTGGGATTTGAACCACCGACCTTCCGGCCTGTAGTACCTTGCCCCAACCACTAGGCCACTCCTCCACTTGACTTCTTGCTTGACTCCTCCATTTGACTTCTTGCTTGTTGCTGAGTGTATGATCTAGGATTTCTATTGATTCGGGGGGGGGGGGGAGAATTTAGTGTTTCTGGTGATATGCGTCAATTTGCTTTTTTGAAGTTTATATATAGGTTCTGTCCTTTGAGCCAACATTGATTCGAGGCATGCTATGAATTGGGAATAATCGGGTTGATTGATGTTGATGCAGGTGAATATCATGATATCATCTGAGTATATTCTGTAATGGATGTTGTACTGCTTTATTATGTTGCATACTGGTTGGATGTATATGTTGAATAATAGTGCAGAGAGGGCCGAGCCTTGTGGGATGCCCTGGTATTGTGTGAAAGGTTTTGAATGGTTATTTTTGGATCTGACTTGCTGGTTGCGAAGGGAAAGGTAGGAGGTAAACAAGTCTAATACTGTACCATTAATTCCTGTATCCTGGAGTCTTTGTAGCAGATTATTGTGATTAATAGAGTCAAAGGCTGCAGTGGTGTCTATGAAGCATAGGACGAATCCATGAAGTCTGTTGTCTATGTCTGTAACCAGTGTGTCCAGTAGAGATGTAATGAGTGTTTCTACACTGTGGTCTTGTTTGAATCCATACTGGTGGAAGTCCAATGGGGCATATGTGTTTATGTGGTCCTGAAGTTGATATTGTACTACTTTCTTAATGATTTTGGTTAAGAATGTGAGACTTGATATAGGGCGGAAGGAGTTTGGATCTCTTTTATTGAGGTTGTTGTTCTTGATGATAGGTCTGATAGATGCTTATTTGAGTTATGGGGGGAGATATCCTTGAGTGACTGAGGATTCAACCATTATTTGTAGGTATGGTACTAGATATTCCCTTGTTTGCTTGATCCAAATAACTGGACATGGATAAATGGGCGAAGTTGTTGTGTTGATCTTGGATATGATGAAGTCAAGCTGTTTTCTTGTTGGGATTTGGAATGTGTCTCACGTTTCATCTGTGTTGTATCGAGAGTTGGACTTTGTTGGTTTTTAAGTAGTTCTTGTGTGT
The DNA here is from genome assembly GCA_033557465.1 of Ichthyophis bannanicus. Classification (NCBI taxonomy): domain Eukaryota; kingdom Metazoa; phylum Chordata; class Amphibia; order Gymnophiona; family Ichthyophiidae; genus Ichthyophis; species Ichthyophis bannanicus. The sequence goes on from CM066034.1 coordinate 554,658,715, forward strand.
ATTTTTGTTGTAAAAGTTCTGCCATATCCTGTGGGGATATGGAGTTTGAGTCATCCAGTTGTAATGGATCCTTTGTTAGTCCATTCACAATAGCGAAGAGCTCCCTTGGTTTGTTGATGGAGTTCCTTATAAGGTTTGAGCGGTATTCCTTTTTGAAGTTATTTATTGTGTTGTTGTAAAGGTCTTGCATTTTCTTTTATCTTGCTAAGTATTTTTGGCTTTTAGATCGTCTCCATACTCTTTCCATTTTCCTTAATTGTTTCTTCAAATTATTAATTCTCCAGGACCAAGCAGGAAGTCAGTCCTCACTTATGGGTGACGTCGGCGCCGACGGAGCCCTCGCGGAGCAATTTTCCCCAGCTTTCAAAGAAAGCCTTTGGGAATTGCAGCGCGCATGCGCGGTAGTCTTCCCGCCCGAAGGTGCCATCTTAGCCAGTCTTCTTTTTTCCGCGGAGCCCTACAGACGTCCCCGTCTTGTCCCCGCGAAAAAGTTGATTTTCCTCTGTATTTATCCTTTTTTCTTTCGGTTCGACGCCGGTCGTTTTCCCGCCCGGACTCGCGACGCCGGTCTCGAGTCCTCTAACGGTTTTTCGGTTTTTTCTGACTTAGTCAGTTTTCGTTTTCGTTTTTCCCTGGCAGCCCGGTCCTTTGACCTCGCAGGGGCCCTTTTTCCCCCGATGGCTGCCAGTGGCTTTAAGCGGTGTGGTCGGTGTGACCGAAATATGTCACTCACCGACTCACACGACCTTTGCCTCCGCTGCCTGGGCCCAGATCACGAGGAACTGATCTGTGGGCCCTGCAGCAAACTGTCCTCGAAGGCGTTGAGAAGTCGGCGGCATCAGCGCGAAAGAATCTTCGCTGACCCCAGCCGTACCCGGACCTCGTCGGAGGCCTCACTGTCGAAAGGCTCCAGTTCGGACCGTCGACGGAGCTCCTCCGACCGGGGTTCTCCCTCCGGGGACCATCGACGGAAGGAAAAACCCGCGAGGGCGGCGTCGGTGGACGCTCCTGGCTCCGCGAGGGCCAGGTCGCATAGCCCCGACAGCCGCCCCGGGTCCTTGGAGAAGGAACACCTCCCGAAGCGACCTCGCCTGGAGTCGGAGATGCCTGCCCGGGTAAGTCCTGTTGTCCTTCTGGACTCGCCTCCGCGTCAGCCGACGTCGGGCCCGACGCCGTCGGGGCCCGAGTCGGGGGCTGCTGGGTCGCCTGAGCTCGGACTCAGGTTGACGGCCTTGGAGAGCAGATTGTCTGCCTTCATGGACCAGCAGCGGGCACTGCTCGCTGGCTTCGCTGGCGTCGCTGCCCCGACCGCCGGGACGTCGACGTCCAAGTCGACCCCGGAGACCGAGCCGATCCTCGAGTCGATGAGAACTCGAGTCGATCCTCGGTCGAGGTCGCCCTCGGCCTCCCGTTCGGGACCGAGGTCGCCGACGCCGACTCCCTCGGCGTCGGGGCGGCTGGCGCCGCACCCTGCCCGAGCCGACCCCACCGAGTCCTCGTCGGAGTCGGTCTGGGAGTCTGAGGAGGAAGAGTCACCTGATTCTTTCCGGACTCGGTGTGTCCCATCGGACTCTCCGGAGTCCGAGCCTCGGAAGCAGTCCCCCCCGGAGGATGCCCGGTTCTCGGATTTCGTTAGGGATATGGCCAAGGCTTTGGCCTTCCCTGCGGACCCCGAGGAGGAGCCTCGAGCCGAAGAGCTCGACGTCCTCCAGTATGACTCTCCCGCGAGGGAGCACTTTACTGTGCCGGTTCCTCCTATGCTGGAACGACTACTCTTCCGCATGTGGGAGAGTCCGGCCTCCTCGCCGGTCCTGAGCAAGCGGGTCGATTCTATCTATCGAGTCCGCAAGAGCCCTGGCTTTCAAAAGGCGCAGTTGCCACACCATTCCATGGTAGTGGAATCGGCCATGCATCGTCTTAAGAGCCAGAAGATGCACTCCTCGGTGCCTCCTGGAAGGGAGGCCCGTAACCTGGATGGCCTTGGCAAAAAGTGCTTCCAGGGCTCTATGCTCGCCTGTCGTGTCCAGACTTACCAGCTCTACATGGGCATGTATCTCAGGGATCTGGCTAAAGAGCTAGCCGGCTTCTCCGCTGGTTTGTCCGAGGAACCCTTGCGGAGGTTCCTAGCCTTGTCCACAGGTATTCGGGAATGCTCAAAGTTCATGTCCCGAGCAGCCTATGATGGCTTTGAAGCCTCGGCTCGAGTAGCCGCAGCCGGCATCGGTGCCCGCCGACAGGCTTGGCTTCAGTCGTCCGACCTTGAGCCCTGGGTACAGGACAAGTTGGTCGATGTCCCCTGCCGAGGCGAAAACCTCTTTGGCAAGCCCATGGCGGAAAAGGCTGCACAAATTGAGACTGAGACTCTCACCAGGACCAGGCTTTCTAGGAAGACCTCCGCCCCTTCCCAGAAAAAGAAGGGCTCGGGAAAAAAGACCTTTTACCCGAGGAAGGCGGCTGCCTACAAACAATACCCCCATTATCAGGCCCCTGCAGCTCCCCAACAGGGCCAGCAGGCCAAGGGACGGGGTAACGGGTCCCGTAGGCAGCAAGCCCCCAAGCCTGCGCCACCAGCCCCTGCTCAGCAGGGTGGGGGTTTTTGACTCGCTCAGCATAGCCTCTCCCCCCCCGCTGGTTCCCCCCAGCACCGGAGGCCGGCTGGTTCACTTCGCCGACAGGTGGTCCAGCATCACCGCGGATGCCTGGGTGCTTCAGGTCGTGCGAGAGGGCTACCTTCTCCACTTCCATCAGGTCCCTCCCTCCTATTTTCCGGGAGAGCCTCCGCGCCCCCCTCTGCACAGGGAGTTGCTCCTTCAGGAGTTAGCAGGTCTTCTGCAGGATCAGGCGGTGGAACCGGTGCCACACCACCTGAGAGGTCAGGGCTTCTATTCAAGGTATTTTCTGATACCAAAGAGAACAGGGGGCCTCCGACCCATCCTGGACTTGCGCAACCTCAACAAGTTCCTTGTGCGGGAGAAGTTCAAAATGCTTACCCTTGGAATCCTTCTGCCCTACCTCCAGCAGGGAGATTGGCTATGCTCCTTGGATCTAAAGGATGCTTACACGCACATCCTCATCCACCCAAGCCACCGACAATACCTAAGGTTTGTGGTGGCAGGAAATCATTACCAGTACAGAGTACTGCCCTTCGGCCTGTCCTCCGCACCGCGAGTCTTCACAAAATGTCTCGCGGTCGTGGCGGCCCATCTCCGGCTTCACGGCCTCTATGTTTTTCCGTACCTCGACGACTGGCTCATCAGAGCAGCGTCCGCTCAGGAGGTCACCACCGCCACGTGCCGCACGGTGACTCTGCTGCAGCACTTGGGCTTTGTCATCAACTTCGCAAAGTCCACTTTGCTCCCCTCACAGGATCTCGAGTTCATCGGCGCAAGGCTGCACACCCCTCAGGCGCGAGCGTACCTACCGCTCGACAGGGCTCAGCGGCTCATGGACCTAGCCGACCGCTTTCGCAGCCAGCCCCTGGTCTCCGCCAGGCGCTTCCTGAGACTGCTCGGCCATATGGCTTCCACCGTCCATGTGACCCCCAATGCCCGCCTGAATATGCGGCCTGCTCAGTGGTGTCTCCGCCAGCAGTGGCGACAGGCCACGGGCGGCCTAGCAGACCTGGTGCGCGTCTCCGAGCCGCTGGTCTCGTCTATCCGGTGGTGGCTCCGGCAGCCGAACCTGGTATTGGGAATGCCTTTCCAGTCACCTCAGCCGACCCGGGTGCTGACCACCGATGCATCCCTCCTGGGCTGGGGAGCCCATTGCCAAGAGGCACGTACTCAGGGCCTCTGGACCAAGTGGGAGTCTGCTCAGCAGATCAACTTCCTGGAGCTCAGGGCGATCCGCCTAGCTCTCAAGGCCTTCTCCCACCTGACCTCCCAACAGTCCGTCCTTGTCCAGACGGACAATCAAGTTGCCATGTTCTACGTGAACAAGCAGGGGGGCACGGGCTCCTTCCTCCTCTGCCGGGAGGCACAGAAGCTCTGCTCTTGGGCCGTCAGTCACGGCATTCTCCTCAAGGCAGTTTATCTCCCGGGCCAAGAAAATTGCCTGGCGGACAAACTCAGCAGGGTCCTCCAGCCGCACGAGTGGCGTCTGGACCCCTTGATCGTTCAGAAGCTCTTCCTCAGGTGGGGCCTCCCCACAGTGGATCTCTTTGCCAGTCCTCACAACCGGCAGCTTCCTCGCTTCTGCTCTCGTCAGCCTCACCCCCTTCGGGTGGCGGCGGACGCCTTTCTGATCTCATGGTCGGGGAGCCTTCTGTACGCTTTCCCTCCCATCCCGTTAGTCTCTCGGACCCTTTTCAAGGTTCTCCGAGACAAAGCTTTCGTGATCCTGGTGGCCCCTCGCTGGCCCAGGCAGCCGTGGTTTCCGCTCTTGCTGCAACTGGCGGTGGAGGATCCAATCCCTCTGGGGGTGCAACCGGATCTCCTCACCCAGGATCAGGGGTCCCTACTGCAGGTCTCTCAACCTCATGGCCTGGCTGCTGAGAGGGTAGTCCTTGCTCCTCTCCTCTTGCCGGCAGAGGTGGAGGAGGTCGTCTTGGCTTCGCGGCGGCCTTCTACCCGCAAATGCTACGCCCTTAAATGGCGTCGCTTTGCAGTCTGGTGTACCCAACAGTCTCAGGATCCCTTCTCCTGCCCGGTGTCGGTGATCTTACAGTACTTGCTACACCTCTCTAATCTGGGACTTAAGTCCAACTCCGTCAAAGTTCACCTCAGTGCTCTTTCCGCACATCATGTGCCGGTGGACGGCAGACCTCTCTCCAACGACCCTCTCGTAGCGAGGTTTCTCCGAGGTCTCCTACTACTTAAACCACCTCTGCGCCCGCCAGCGCCTGACTGGGACCTGAATGTGGTTTTGCAGCGGATCACCTGTCCGCCTTTTGAACCTATGGCTACCTGCTCTCTCCGTTTTCTGTCTTGGAAAACGCTGTTCTTGATAGCCCTCACTTCCGCTAGGCGCGTAAGTGAATTACAGGCCCTCGTGTCTGATCCCCCTACACTCGGTTCTACAAGAATAGGGTAGTCCTACGGACTCACCCAAAGTTTCTGCCTAAAGTGGTCTCCCCTTTTCACTTGAATCAGGAGGTGGTACTTCCAACCTTCTTTCCCAGACCACACTCCAGCCGAGCTGAGACGGTCCTCCATACCCTGGACTGTAGAAGGGCGTTGAACTTCTACCTTGACCGTACGCGGGAGCACCGTAAAGCTGCGCAGCTTTTTGTGTCCTTTGACCCCAATAAATTGGGGCTCCCGGTCTCCAAGCGTACTCTGTCCATCTGGGTTGCGGACTGTATCTCTTGGGCTTATGGGGCAGCCGGACTCTCCTTAGAAAGTCGAGTCACGGCTCATTGCGTTCGGGCAAAGGCCACGTCAGTGGCTTACCTCCGCTCTGTTCCGCTGGCAGACATCTGCCGGGCCGCTACTTGGTCTTCGAGCCAGACTTTTGCGGTCCATTACTGTCTCGAGAGGGAGTCCCGTAGGGACAGTGCTTTCGGACAGGCAGTCCTCCGTAATCTCTTTGAGGTCTGAGCAACTCCTACCCTCCATCCCGGATGTGGGCTACCGGTGGGTGATAATTCAGCGAAGATTCTATCCTTCTGTGCTGCTGAGCTAGAGGGAGCTCATTTTTGTGCTTAGGGTCTCCGGTAGCCTTGAGCTTGGGAGTCCCATAAGTGAGGACTGACTTCCTGCTTGGTCCTGGAGAAAGCGTAGTTACTCACCTGTAACAGGTGTTCTCCAGGAGCAGCAGGAATCAGTCCTCACTACCCTCCCTCCTCCCCTTGGAGTTGCAATCGTCTGCTTATGTTCTTTTGCAAATTTTTATGCTGTCTTTTTAGCTATGTCATCTGACTGGCTAAGATGGCACCTTCGGGCGGGAAGACTACCGCGCATGCGCGCTGCAATTCCCAAAGGCTTTCTTTGAAAGCTGGGGAAAATTGCTCCGCGAGGGCTCCGTCGGCGCCGACGTCACCCATAAGTGAGGACTGATTCCTGCTGCTCCTGGAGAACACCTGTTACAGGTGAGTAACTACGCTTTTTGTTTGAGTACCAGGGGGCATTGTGCTTTCTTCTTACGTTATGTAGTATTTTATCTGGTGCTGTTGATGCGTTATGGAGGGTGTCATGCCATTTTTGTGATGGCGGTGTCGAGTTCTGTTGTACACTGCTCTAGTCTGGGTAGTACTTCTGTTAGGAAGTTATCTTTGTTAAAGGTGCGGAATCTTCTTTTCTCCTTGAGAGTTGGTTTGGATGTATCCTTGAGAGTCCGTAGGGTTATGGAGAAGTTGATCATGTGATGGTCAGACCAAGGGATTGGGGTGACTGTTATGCATCCCACGATATCTTTGGAGGGGTGGTGGATTGGTGCGAATATAAGGTCAAGGGTTCCCTCCCCCCCCTCTTGTGGGTTGCGGTATTTATTAGTTGATTGTAATGGAGGTCTTTCATTGCTTCTAAGAAGGTATCTCTGACCTGAGCAGACAGGGATAGGATGTTAGGGTCTTCTAGTATGATGAGAGGTTTATTGTGAGAGGAATGGGAGCAGGCTTGTTGTAGAATATTTGGTAGTTCCTCTTCATTTGTACGTGGGGCTCTATATATAAGACAGAGTGCTAGCTGTTTGTTTGATATAGTTAACGTGTTGCTTGCTGCAGATTGAAAGGAAGAGTCGGTGACAAATTTTAGGTGTGATTTTGCAATGATTAACACACCTCCACCTCTTCGTGCGGGTCGTGTGGAACAGTGTGTTGTGTATTCTTTGGAGAAGAGTTGGTTTATAATGACATTATCAGTGTCGGAGAGCCATGTCTCTGTGACACACATAATATCTATGTTCTTGTTCTGCATGTAGTCCAGTATGGTGTTGAATTTGTTGCAGATGGATCTAGCATTTACTAATACACATTTAAGGAGTGTGTGAGGAGGTATATTGAGAGGATCAAGTTCCTTGTGGGTGCAAAGGGCTCTGCGGATTTTTCTTTGTGGCCTGTTTTGGAGGCTTAGTTGTATATTGCTATTTGGTTTTTGAGGTGGATATCTGCCTGATTGTATGACTGGTATCCGGTGGGTAGGAGATGGTAGGTTTGCTTCAGCAGCGTTTGAGTATTTGTCATTGAGTAGGATGAATAATAGGAGGAGGATGAGTATTGTATCCTTCTTCATTTTGTATTTATGTCTGGTACAAATGATTAGGGAAAGAAATAGGTTATTCTGAGCATGGAATGTAGGGTCTAAATGTGCAGTAATGTTTAGGCTAATCATTGTTGATTACGTTTTGTTCACTTTTCTGTTGGGTTCTTATTGTATGGGTGCTTTTTCTTAAGGACTGGCTTCTTGGTTCACGTGGTCCTGCAGTCTGGCATTTTTCCTATGGGGTGTTCCGTCATTGCGTGTATCTGTCATCTATTTCGGTCCCCGCCTAAGGGCCACACCAAAGGGCCCTCTAGGATGGCCTTCAGGAGCAGGCCCGCCAGGCGTGGGTATGCCCGATGGCGCTCCTTTTTTTAAAGTCCTTCCTGGGTCCTGATTGGCCTTGGGCCAGCGAGCGGGGTTTTCTTTCAGCATCCTTGGATGTATACCATCCGATCCAGGTGATTTGCTACTCTTCAGTTTATCAAATAGTTGTAATACATCTTCCCGGTGTATCGATAATACTTTCAATTCTTCTTTAAATACCATATCAGTGATAGGTAACATCCCTACATCATCTTCAGTAAAGACCAAAGCAAAGAATTCATTCAGTCTCTCCGCTATTGCCTTGTCCCCTCTTAGTGACCCTTTTACCCTTTTATCATCTAATGGTCCAACTGACTCTTTCACAGATTTGTTGCTACAAATGTACTTGAAAAAGTCTTTATTACATGTTTTTGCTTCCACAACAAGCTTCTTCTCGAATTCTCTCTTCGCTTGCCTTATCAATGTCTTGCATCTAACTTGCCAGTGCTTATGTTGTTTCCAGTTTTCGTCATTTGGTTCCTTTTTTCATTTACTGAAAGATGCTTTTTTGGCAGCAACAGCCTCTCTGCCCTCACTTTTAAATCATGCTGGCAGTTTTTGGGACTTCCTTTCACTTTTCTTAAAGCATGAAATACAGCTGGCTTCCAAGATAGTATTTTTAAATAACACCCATGCTTGATGTAAATTTTTAACCTTTGCAATTGCTCCTTTTAGTTTTTTCTTAACTATTTTCCTCAGTTTTATGATAGTCTCCTTTTTGAAAGTTAAAAGGTAGTACTGTGGATTTCCTTGCCCTCCTTCCTCCATTTATTAAGTCAAACGTGATCATGCTATGATCACTATTGCCAAGTGGCCCCAACACCCTTATCCGTTGCACCAGATTTTGTGTTTCACTAAGGACTAGGTCCAGAATGGCTTCCCCTCTGGTCGGTTCATGAACCAGCTGCTCCAAGAAGCAGTCATTTATTTCTTCACTTCACTTCAGATCACCCTGTACTCCCACATTGTAAGTTCATGGCAGCCTGAGTTTGGATAAAGATTCAGAGCTACAAAAAAAGTAAAAATTTGCACTAGATTTTAGCACAGTTTTTTTACATCAGGTGCAGTATTAGTCAGCCATTTGCATGCACATTGCATACCCTTGAGTGTAGCAGTTTTACACTGATTTTCCTGTGCTAATCTTTCTTACTGTATCAGGAGTAAAGTTAGCATGGGGAAAACTAGTATAAACCTTTACATTAAATGGTAGCACAGCATACTGCATTGGCCCCTAAATGTGGTACAGCTAGGGCTCAATTTGGCATTGTGTATCATAGTAACAGTTTGTTCATTGTATAAGAATTCCCTTAACTGGTTAGCATTGGGGCATTCCTAGGGCAGCACCCGGTCATAACTGCCTATCAGCGATATTGAGCCACTGCCTGGTTATTGCAAAGTATCAAAAGTCAGGCACAGCAAAAGCTGGCCTAACTTGCGCCACTGAAGCTAACCGGGCAGTGGCTTATTATTGTTGCTGCCTGGTTAGCTTCATTGATATGTGGGCAACCCGGATATTCAATGCCAAGACCCGGATATGGCCCTGGCATTAAATATGTGATTTGTCATGGGCAGCACAGAGAAGATGATGTAGATAGGGCAGGAAGGGTAATGAGGAATCAGGGCACAGACTTTATGTGTTAGGCTTAGTGATGCTCCTGTTCTCAGCCCATTTGCTTCAAAAGATTATTGAGTCAATATTCAGAAGTATTCATTCAGATGGCATCAGCCATTATCTAGATAAGTGCTCAGTCCATCAATTTTCAGTAGCACTATCCGGATGGTTCTGATAAGTTGCTAGCTATAGGAACAATTTTCATATAGTAAACATAGATCTCCAGGAACAAGCAGGAATGAGTCTTCACATATGGGTACGTCAGTACCGAGAGAGCCTGCGCGGGAACGCTCCCCAGCGTCCAAGAAGAAAGCTTTTGGGAGCATCCCACGCGCATGCGCGCTGCCTTCCCGCCCATGTACTTCCCTCTCACCAGTTTTCCGTTTTCCGCGGAGCCGGCAGGACATCTTCCTGTCACCGCAGAAAATTGTTCCTTTTATTCTTAGTTTTTTGTGGTCGCGTCTGCCTCCCCTCAACGCCACCGGTACCGCCGGCGCCTTTCTTTCCTTTTACTAAAGAATTTCTTCTTTTCTTAAAAAGTTTTTCCTATTTAGTGCCTCACGGTTTCTAGGCCACTATCCTGCTATTATGGAAAAGCCAGCCACTATCCTTAAGGAATGCTCTAAGTGTGGCGGTACAAAAAATATATTTTTAGACACTCATACTTGGTGTCTAAAATGTTTAGGTCCTGATCATTGCACTCTGGAGTGTCTCTCCTGCTGGAGCTCAAACAGAAGAAGTCTTCAGGATCGAGCACAACTCGATACCCGGTTCACATCGCACTCGATGTCACCAGCTAGAATATCTTCTTCTTCACAGGATCAGGTAACCAAACAAAAGTCTGTAAAGACTAGCCAGTCCTCAAGTGGTAGATCTCCTTCTCAGCATCGAGATGGCCCCGGCCTTGCCCTCGAGGACAATTTGGCAATAAAGCCCCGGCGGGAGTCTTCGGGCTCCAAAGCACTAACGGGGCTCCAGGTTGTTCCCGGGGTTCTTACCTCGGTGAACATACCTGGGCCATGCTCGGTGGTTGTGGCCACTCCGAGCGGTACCGACACCCCGGCATCGGCTATGGTGATAGAGGAAACACTCCTCACCGAGGAACGTAGCCTAGCACTCTCGGCTACCGTGGCACCGCTAGAGTTGCTGCAGACTGTTCCTCGAGTATCGGTATCGGCTTCGGTACCGGTATCGACATCGACATCGGTGTCGGTACCGTCCATGCTTGCTTCGACAGACTCGCTTCCTTCGATGCAGAGCCTGGAATCGATCTCTAGCATGGAGGACTCGGTACCGACTCGTTTCGGTACCGACCTCAGGCGGTACCGAAGACATCGGTTTAAAGAAAATCCGATGCTTCATCCATTCCAGTCTTCCGATCCTGATGACTGGGATGAACCCATCGGTACCAAGGCTGATTTTTCAACAAGTCTAGCCTTTACCCCTCATTTTAGAGGATCCTCCTCAGGGGAGATTTCTTTTCAAGCTTTTCTGCTTGATATGGCAAAGTTACTTGCCATTTCTATACCTGGTAAAGAATCCCTACCGGGGGATTCAGAGACACTGCAATTCCACCGGATTCCAAAGGAGGGGATCATGCTTTCTTTGCATCAGATCTTACAAGATCTACTATTAAGAATGTGGGAAACTCCTTTAATGGTATCCCCACATTCTAAGACACTTGACACCATGTACACGGTGCCACCTTCTCCAGGTTTTCAAAAGACTCAACTTCCTCATCGTTCTATTGTTGTAGAATCAGCAATGAGGCGTATTAAGAGTGCAAAGAAGCACTCTTCTTATCCGCCAGGTCGTGAGTCTAGGACTTTAGATGCCTTTGGACGTCGATGCTTCCAGGCATCCATGCTTTCAGCAAGAATTATCTCATATATTTTCTATATGGGATTATCTCTTGAAGAGGTCACAAAGAACTTAAAGCTTTTGAACCCTTCTTTTCAAGAGCATAAAAGAGCAGACTATTTCTTACTAGTCAATCATGCTCAAAATATCTCTAGGTTCCTTAATCGTCCTTCCCTGGACTGTTTTGAGTCTATTAGCAGAACTTCTGCTATAGCCATAGGAGCACGACGCATGGCCTGGCTGCAAGCTTCAGACTTGGACGTATGGGTACAAGAAAGGCTGGGGAATACTCCTTGTACTGGTGAAAATCTCTTTAACAAGGATGCTTTATTTCAAGCTAATCAGTTAAACACTGGTGATATTACTTTCAGAGGATTGTCAAAACTTTCTTCTATCCCAGCTAATAAAAAATCTCCTAAAAGGTTTTATCCCCCTAGGGGAAAAAAGTTGTATCCATCTTCTACCCATTATGCAAATGTTTCCAAAGATGGGCAATATCACACCAGGCTAAGAATATCAAAACCTCAACAGGCTCAGCAAACCCAGCAGTCGCAGGGTTTCTGATGTTTTATTTACTTTTTCTGTGTGAGGTTTAGAACCTTTGAGCCTACTTCTTTTCAACAGAAGTATCTAGAATTCATCTCATCCATGCTGAGATATTAGTCATACATTGACTCAATCCTCGACTCTGGGCATGAATCTCTTGCTACAAGAGAAATGTATCCTTTTAGCTCCAAGAGCTATTTAGGACTATCATACCCCAGAGATAACAGGTTTCTCCTTTTAAAACGAAAGGAGGACTAACAACTAACAACAAGGTAAGCTATACCCTTCACCTTGACAGTTTCCTGTACGAGGATATCTCATACTTTTAACTGCAAGGGGACCCTATCTCTTCAAAGACTTACCAAATTGTAAGTCTTCTCAACTCTGTATTACTTTCTATCCCTCTTAGTCCAGACATTCAGTCTCTAAGAGTACTACTACTACTTAACTGGAGGGCTTATTCTTAAGCCATAGGATTTTCTTCAATACCTATTCCAGTAAGTAGTTTCCATACAGAGTTTTTCTCCCCCTTTGCGGTTCAGCTTTTGAGCTAACCTTCTCAAATATATTTTTTAAGGCAGCTTTTCGGACAGAAATTGGGTATCACTACTCCAAATTATGTCTGTCAGTCCTTTCCAAACTATAGGACCTAACTTTTTATGCTGCCTTAATAACAGATAATTCCAAAAGAGGTCCAGAATCCATTTTGACTATTTATTGTTGCAGGCATCAGGCCTGTCTACTATTCTTAGCCATCTTCAATTCTCTTTGGCTCCAACAGAATAGATTAGGTTGCACACTGGCAATTCAACAGCCAGATCTAAGCAACCTACAACATGCTCTCTGCAATTATACAACAAAGCTCTGCAACCGTGGGCCTTTGCCAGAGAGCCTCGGAGCTACTCCTAATAGGTAGCTGCCAGATGGTTAAGAAGGGCTTCAGCTGGTAGACTCTGCCAGTCATGCTCCTACATGACTGGTTTTTTCCTACTCTTACCATATTCCTTAAAATTTTCTTTTAAGAAAAGGTAACCAGGGTTTAGACCACGTGAAAGCCTACAAAATTGCACAATTCCCTGTTTGTTCCACATCTCACTGGAACTTCCATAACAGGGATGCATTTTTTTCACTGCAGTTGGTCCTTATTCACTACTTTCCTTCTGATTTCCTATACTTCATGGTAGCTTATAATGAACGAGAGAACGCATGATACTCATATTGCCCTCATAGAGAGGCAAACATGGTATCCCCTTATATTGCGTCTCTTTCTCCAGCTACTATTTGAAATTATAGAAGGATCCATGCTTGCTGTCTTAAGGCTAAGGAACTCCTCTGCACTCATTCACGTACGTCTCGAGACCTGTTTTTTCTGAGGCTAGATCTTTTCAAGAAGTCTAGTCCTATTCCTGTAAGTGAAGAACATAATACCAGTTTTCCACAAAACCTTCTCTATAGTTCTTCCATATTTAACCAGACAGAGATTCTCCATCAATATTCTCAAGTAGGTCTTAATCCTTCTTGTTACTGGGTCAATCTCTTTACAACATCTGACTTTGAAAGATTGGTTTACTGTCCATATTAATGCTGCCCCAGCATACCATAAAACTCAATGGACAACCAATTTCTATGGTAAATTAGGAAATACCTTCTTTTACTGTTACCTTTTAAGTTACGTCACATCTGAAGCTCTACATGTAAGGTCATCATCATAAGTGACATCACATACGAAAGACTTTACTGATCTTCAAAAAATTGGAGGCTCAACGCCTACTACAAATATCTTTGTCTTCATTGGAATAAAGGGGGTCTTAAAGACCTATCCCCCTTTTTCTGCAAAAGGTATTTCTGACTTTCATCCAAAACAGTCAGATTATTTCCACTCTTTCCTAGGGCCTTTTTCTGCTCCAAGGACAAGAAGTTCAATTTTTTGGACCTTACAGAAACTTTAGCTATTTCTCCAAAGTCCAACCTCATTGAACTCCCCCAGTACTTTCTTCTGGGGTTAGTTCTGGCCATTAAGGCTTCTCATCTCTTCCTGTATTGCAAAATTTATGTTTCTCCCTCTACTCCACATTGAGGGAATTCTTTGAGGATAATGTACTGGCTCTCAACCACAGACCCATATTACCCTCAACAAGTATTTTTGCAATATGTTTGAGTGAGATCCACATTAGAAATTGGGACTCAATATTTTTTCTAATATTTATGATTTACACAAGGACTCTCCTCTGGATACCTTGTTTAGTTGAGCTGTTCCACAGCACCTCCTTTTTCTTTTTCTAGTTCAACTCCTACCCTCCATCCCTTGGATGCCTGAGGTTTTGAGGGATAAGCATGGCCCATCTTTAGATTTGCAACCTGCTGGGGCCTCCTCCAGGCATCTTAGCTTGGGAGTCCCCATATGTGAAGACTCATTCCTGCTCGTTCCTGGAGATAGCACAGTTACTTACCTGTAACAGGTGATCTCTGGGAACAGCAGGAATAAGTCTTCACAACCCACCCTCCTCCCCTAGGAGTTGTGCTCTCTCTCTTTTTTCTATACTTTGTTTACTTCCCTCCTTCGGTCTCAGCTACAAACCCAACTGGTGAGAGGGAAATAAATGGGCGGGAAGGCAGCGCGCATGCGCGTGGGATGCTCCCAAAAGCTTTCTTCTTGGACGCTGGGGAGCGTTCCCGCACAGGCTCCGTCGGTACCGACGTACCCATTTGTGAAGACTTATTCCTGCTGTTCCCAGAGATCACCTGTTACAGGTAAGTAACTGTGCTTTTTGCATGAGCGATTTTAGTGCACATATTTTGTGCTAATTAAAAAGCAAACACTGCAGGCAGTTTCTCTTTAAAAAATCAATGTAAAGTATGCATGCTAAAATGGTTGTATACTTTTCATCTACTCTTTTGTATGTGCAACTGAGAGAGAAAATAGTATGCATATTTGTGAAAATTTTCCTCCCTCAACCTAAATGCCTCCATGCAGCCTGGCCGAAAATATATTCTCATTGAAAGACTACATATACTTATAGCCAATGGAAGATGCCAATTTTCAGACAAAGCATTCTACCCAAGTGGATAAGTGTTGGTGAGAGCAAGATTCATCTACCCTATCTCGATAGAGTTAATATTCAGCATCACTGACTGCCTCAACCGGCTGGAGCAATTCCTTTCCAATAGTGATGGCATCTACTCACAGGCTTTGAAAAGGGCTGTTTCAGCCATACGGACCAAAGCAGTTTCTTTCTGGCTGTGGCTGCTCTGATGAAAATGTACTTTGAGATCCTTTCTTCTAACAACACAGACCAAAGCAGGCCACCTCACCACCAAGAAATTCTCTGCAGCTGCCCCCTCAGCGGTACTGAGTGAACTACATTTCCTCTGTCCAATACCCACAAGATGTTCATCGGTGTCTACACACTGCCACCATTTGTGTTCCAATGGGTGGACCAGAGATATTGTGGTGCTGAAGTATGGGCCTGCCCTGATGGTGCTTGGTCAGAGGTTGATTTTATTTTGATTAACACATTTGTCTCCGCTGTATGCAATCATAGTCGCTGTGCTGTGGTCAGTTTTTTCGGGACCGCAGGTGTCCCTTGAGGGTGCAGTGTCCAGCGAGATCGAATTATTAGTAGCCTCTCTTGTCACTGAATTGGTGTACCTGGCATGGACCAGTGTCAAAGAGGCATGCTCTTTGTGTACTTGTGAATTTAATTGTCTGTCTCAGCTCAGTTTTTCCCTTGCCAGCTATCCTCAGCGATCACAGTCCAAAAAATACCCAATAACAAATGATTTGATGTGTTGAAGACCTAAGTAATTTGCATAAAGACCCAGAAGATTTTATAATCCACCTCAATTTTTTTTGGCTCCTTGTCTAGCACGATTCATTTGCAAACTGTCTCCTAACTGCATGAGCTTAATTCTCCTGTTAATTGGGAGAAAATCTGGCAAAGGTCTCTCCAGTATGGATGCCAAGTAGAACTATGGGAATCTGGTTCATTTTTCTATGCTGTGGAATTTCATTTACCTGAGGCCTATACCCAATCCAGGTTTTATGGACATTCCTGCTTAACTGCAGAAATGCCCCCCACCCCTTGCCAACTTCTTAAGCAAAAAAAACTTGAGAAATGCCCCAACCAGTGTTATAAGGGGTTCCATACTACTTCCTAGGCCTTTCTAAGCATCATACTCAAATGTCAGTTATGGATTTGATACCACACACATGGCTAAATTGCAGTTTGTCTATTGTTCACATAAGTCACCTCAGAGTGACTCCAATATCCATTTTCATATACATGCCAGTACCATCATCTAAACCACTTTAACCCTTTCAGACCTGAATTTTTTTCACAGACACCATATATATATACATGGAATTCAATGAATAAACATGACGTCCATTACAGTGGACATACGGTCTGAAAGGGTTAAGGACTACAGTATCCCACCTCTTGACTTAACTGCTGCCATCCAGCCTTCAACAAAAATATTCTGATAAACAAAAAGGAGCTAAACTGCACTTAATATAGTAACAACAATGTAACATAGTATATGATGGCAGATAAAGACCAGTACAGTAAAGTGCCCAGTCAGGTGGCTAGAGTGGTTGTAACTGCAGTTCTGTGTAGGTCACCCCCCTCTATGTCTGTGTTTAGGGTTGTACCTTCTGCTCCATGCAAGTCAGCCCCCTCTATTTATTGAATATAAAAGATACTTAAGCATCTAAAGTTAATTAATACTTTGTTTTTCACCAAAGAGTTGGCTCAATTCGATTAGAAATACCTAACTATAAATAACTCTATATCCATATATACGAGGGGTGTCCGATATTAAAGGTACAGGCCAAAATTACACTAACATTTGCATTTAAAGAAATTATTCAATACATTCCACCAAAAACTACATACTTTTGTTTACTTCTCCACATAATCGCCATAAACATTGAGACATTTATCCCAGCGTGACACTAGTTTGAACATCGCTTCATGATACAGTTGCGTGTCAAGTTGCTTGAAGTAGTCCATAACAGTGTCTTGCAATTCCTCCTGATCTTGGGGAAGTTGAGATCGCATATGATTTCATGAACAGAACTCTTAGGAATACCAGTCATTTCAGCAATTTCACAAACTTTAATGCGACGATCCTCCCTAATCAGACGTTCGACAATTGCTCAGTTGTCATCCGTGTGTGAGGTCCTTGGTCTGCCTCTTTTCTTTTCTGGATCATCAGTCAACTCCGTCCGGCCATCTTTAAACTTGTTACATCAGACGCTGACTTCTTTTAGGCTTAAATCGTTTGGGCCATACACGCCCTCTAATCTGCAATGAATTTCGCTCTGCTTAACTCCTTCGGCTTGCAAAGATCTGATAACTCCACGCACCTCAAACTTTGAATACTCTGCGATTACACACGCCATGTTTGTTTGCTTCCCAAAAACTACTCGTAATTTGAGAGTTAAAAAAAAACAATGCTGCAGACTCTCCTACTATGAGTACAAGTAGTCCTGCATATGACGGCACTATTGCGCATGCAGAGCTGGTATGATTGCCACCTGTACCTTTAATATCGGACACCCCTCGTATTTTCACTCAGCAATCTGAAACTCCTTTGCCTTTAAAGTTTAAGCAGGCTAATATGTAGTTCACTCTAAAGAAACACGCAACTACATATATAGATTTATATATATATATATATATATATATATATATATATGATACTGAATTAATTAATTAATTTAAAAAAGTAAAAAAATAGAAACCTGCCACGTACTTGAACTTCAGAATGCTCTTACTAGGGCCTCTGAGAGGAATCCAACGTTGAAGGGTTCCCAATGTGTCACTTACTAATTTATTTTATTTTTTTTTTATTTAACATCTTTTATATACCGCGCTATTTGTTTTTAGTGCGGTTTACAAGTAACAGAACTGCACAATCAGAAAACACTGGTGTGCTTACATTATAACAGGTAACTTAAACTTGGAAAAGGGGTAATAAAACTATAACTATGTACACACAGTGAAACTATATACAAAAAACAGTGTAAAAACTGAGCTATGTATAAACATATTGGGTTCTTTAGTATTCACAGGCAGACTATGGTCGGAATAAGATAAGATAGGGCATAAAAGAACTTGAGGCAGAAATTACTTGTGAGGGAATTGGGGAGAAGAGTGAGAGTTTGTCGGTTTAGGAGGGCTGATGATCCAATGAGGATTGGAAGCTTGTGCAAAATGGATCAGGAAGATGTGGTGCTTGATTGCCTTACGAAATTGAGAGAGGTCTTTAATCGCTCTTATTTCAGGTGTGAGGTCATTCCAGCATTTAGGTGCATAGAAGGCGAAGGTCCTTTTCTTGGTTGATTGGGTACATTTGATGGACTCCTTGGGGATAATCAGGGTGTTGTCCGTTGTTATCCTTCTCTCTCTGTTTTTTGGGGTGAGGGAGATGAGGTCGTTAAGAGACGTGGGGGCAAGGTTGTTGATAATCTTGAAAGTGATGATAAGGATTTTATAGGTTATCCTGCAATGAATTGGTAGCCAGTGTAGTTCCATGAGAGTCGGGGTGATATGGTCTGATCTTGATAGACCACAAAGCACCCTAGCAGCCGCATTCATCGCCAGTTGTAGAGGATTAATGGTGTTTTTAGGGAGACCGTATAAGATGACATTAGCATAATCAAAATGAGGTAGTGTGAGGGCCTGGAAAATGGTCCGGAAGTTGTTGTGAGGTAGCATGGGTCTGAGTTGTCTTAGCGTTCTTATTTTATTGTAGACAGCCTTTGTGACGTTCCGAATGTGTTCCTTAAATTCAAAATGCTGATCCAGAGTAATCCCTAGGTAGCGAATAGATTGTTTACAGGGGAGATCAGCATCTCTTACTTTTAGAGAGGATGGAGGTGAGAATGCTTTGTTTCTTGATATGAAGAGAACTTCGGTCTTCTTGAAGTTTATACGGAGGTTTTGAGAAGCTAACCAGTCTGTGATGGCATTGAAGCATTGGATAAGGTTGGTGAGGTCTGGTTGACTGACTTTAAATGGAGTAAACAGTAGAACATCGTCAGCGTAAATTAATGAGGAGATGTTGAAAGTGCGTATGATGTCACAGATCGGCTGTAAGTATACATTAAACAGAAGTGCAGATAAGGACGATCCTTGCGGAACACCTTGGTGTTGGTGGAAAGGTGTGGATGTGGTGGTACCGACTCTGACATGTTGCCATCGCTCAGACAAGTATGACCTACACCATTCCCAGGCGAGACCCTCGATTCCCTTTTCTAGGAGTCGGGCAAGGAGTTGATTATGATTAACTGAGTCGAAGGCAGCGGAGATATCTAGGAATATTAGAGCAAAGCCGTTTTCTGCTTTATCAAGACCTCTGTTCAGTGTATTAGTTAGGGTGGTAAGGAGAGTTTCTACACCGTGTGATTCCCTGAAGCCGTGTTGACTGGGATCAAGCGGTGAGGCTGTATCAATGTGATGTTGTATCTGTCTCTGAACAACCTTCTCTATTATTTTGGCTAATAGAGGTATGCTCGAGATTGGGCGGTAGGAGTCAGGCTTTAGTGGGTCAAGCCTTGAGTTCTTCAGTAGAGGTCTTATAGAGGTTTGTTTAAGGAGAGATGGGAACGTGCCTGTTGCAAAGGAGAGTCCAATGATGTTGACTAGGAGTGGGCTCAGTTCGGCACGTAGCGATCTGACCCAGTATGCTGGGCATGGGTCACTTGGAGCAGTAGAAGTGTTGATGGAGGTGATGAGATCTTGAATGTTTTTCTCAGCGGGTGTTGTAAATGTTGTGATTGCAGGAAATGGGGAGTGAGAGTGTGATGGTGTTGTGACTGAGATTGTGTCAGTTATGGGGGTCTTGGATTGGAGATAATCAGCGTAGGACTGGGGGGGGATAGGAACTAGTTGGGTAGATGATGGGTCTTTAATTAGGGATTTTGCTATGTTGAAAAGGTCTCTGGGTTTATTTAGTGAGCGGAGGAGAAGATTAGCATGGTATTCACTCATTTTGAGATATATAGATTCACGGTGGAGTTTGAGGTGGTTCAAGTATAATACTTTATTGGCTTCGGAGTGAGATCTTCTCCATTTCCTTTCAAGTTTCCTGAGGGAGAGGAGGGATGAACGGAGATCTGCTGTATACCATGGTGATGGCTGTCTCTTGTTTTGTTTGGTCTTGTTGCTTTTGGTTGAAGCTGGTAGTTGTGCAATAGACTTTAATGTGGTGTTCCAGTTGGTGATTGCTTCTCCGAGGTCAGAATGTATTGGGTTGAGTAGAGGTAAGGCGTGCCTAATGAATTCCTCTTTGTTCAATGGTTTGAATTGAGAGGTAGGTTTGGATTCTGATATATGGATTGTTAGGTAGATGCTTAGGGTGAAGAGTGGGCATCTGAAACATAATTAGTTTATGATCCGACCAGGGAATGGAGGTGATAGTAGTGTTAAGGATGGAATTTTGGCTGAATGCAGCGTGGGGAGCGAAAATTAGGTCCAGTAGGTTTCCTTTATTGTGAGTGGAGGTGTTTACAAGTTGATCAAAACCGAGTGTTTGCATGGCTTCTAGGAAAGCATCTGCTTGGTTGGGTTGCAGGGAGGGTAAGTTAAAGTCTCCAAGCAGCCAATTGGAGCTGTGTGGGTCAGCTGGGTTGCAGGCTAAGTCTATGAATGTAGAGATAACTTCAGGAGGAGAAGAAGGGGATCTGTAAATAAGGTTTATGGTGATGTCTTTATTGGCAATGGTGATAAAGTCCGCATGGGAGGAGCTCTTGGATGTGAGAAGTCGAAATTCTAGGTTTGTTTTTGAAAGAATGAATACTCCACCTCCTTTTCGGTTGGTCCTATGGCAAGTATGGATGGAGAAGTTGGGAGGTATTAATTGGTTTATGATAGCTTTGTCAGTATCCTTGAGCCAGGATTCAGTCACCATGAGTAGATCCAGGTTATGCACTTCTATCAAGTCTGGTATCACTGGCCATTTATTACGCACAGAGCGTGAGTTTATAAGGGCACAGTTGAGGAAGAGTTGAGTTTTAGGTAGTGCTTTTTTAAGTTTGTCTGGATGATTGAGGTCCACATACAGCAGGTGAGAGCGTCGTAGGTGTTGTGGGAGGTTGGTTGCAGAATGGTAAGGGTTAGATTGGTTCTTCTTGCCCAGGTAGGGTAAGGTGGTGATATAGTGTTGCCCGGAAGAAAGGGCTATGGAGCATTGCAAAGTGTTTAATGCTAGGAATAAGGTAGTAATGGTAAATAGTGGGATGGCCATAGTGGCTTGGCGGTTGTTGCGTTGGTTTTGCTGGGTGTGTGGAAGGTACTAATTTGTAGTGTGGCTATACAAGTAGGTATAAGGCTCAGTTTAGCGGTAAGGTATTGACGGCAAGAATATAAGTAAGCTAGAAAAGTAAGGAGGTCTGCGTTTGAGTGGTTATATAGTAACTTCAGTAAGCTATTTCAGCATGTAAACATCAGTATAAGGTATAACAAATGGCAAGCTAATTCAATGAATAACATCTGTATAAGTGCTTCAGTGAAATATAACGTAATGGCTATGAATATGTTTGGTGACTTTCAGGTCACAGCTAAGCATGGGTTGTTACACTGTATCTACTTTGTAACAATAGTTGGTTACTTAGTGGAGAATACTTGTAAAGACACTTAGTAGCAAGCAGTAGGAGGATCAAGTATATTGTATACATAGACAGGTATCAAGGAGTTGATAGCTAATATACATTATAATTGTACTTATTAGGCTGTAGAATATATTATAGATCATATCTAGAAGTTAAGTGTTATCATTTATGTTAATCAGATGGATCGAGTCAATACTTAGTCTTTGGTTCTGTGGCTTGTCCTGGTTCTCGGGCATTCGGCTGTTGCTGAAGAAGTGTCTTCCGGGCTTGTAGGTAACCTTTGCCTGGTTCCACGCCTAAGGGCCACGCCCAAGGGCCCTCAGGCGCGGGCCCGACAGGCGCGGGCCTGCTTGAGAGCGGGTTGCTTTTCACCGCTGCTGCTCCTCCTCCCACAGCCCCGACTGGGCCGGAGTCACCGAGCAGGTCAGCGGCAGGGGATGGGATGCTGCTCTACCCCGCTGCAGGGGGAGTGGAAAATGGCGTCTCTCCCGCCGATCGCGGGTTGCTTTTCACCACTGCTGCTCCTCCTCCCACAGCCCCGACTGGGCCGGAGTCACCGAGCAGGTCAGCGGCAGGGGATGGGATGCTGCTCTACCCCGCTGCAGGGGGAGTGGAAAATGGCGGCTCTCCCGCCGATCGCGGGCTGCTTTTCACCGCTGCTGCTCCTCCTCCCACAGCCCCGACTGGGCCGGAGTCACTGAGCAGGTCAGCGGCAGGGGATGGGATGCTGCTCTACCCCGCTGCAGGGGGAGTGGAAAATGGCGGCTCTCCCGCCGATCGCGGGCTGCTTTTCACCGCTGCTGCTCCTCCTCCTCCCTAATCCTGGACTTTAAAAAAAAAAAAAAAAAAAGTAAGAACATAGGACTTCAGGTCCCATCTCTTCCCATGGCTTCCTACCATCAGCACACCTCATGAGGAATAGGGGCACACTTATCAAGCAACTAAGCTCTAGCATCTATTAAATATATTCCAAGGGGATGTCATGAATTCTGTGTTGAATTCCAATGACATGCTTAAGGCTGAGTTCCTCCCTGATTTTTTCTACTCCCAGGAAGGGTGGTGACAGATTTTAATAAAGCAGAAATCAGTCTAGTCTTCCATCTCAGCACTTGTCATGGGACATGCTTAGAGGTCATAGTAACATACATAGTAACATAGTATATGACAGCAGATAAAGACCAGCATGGTCCATCTAGTATGCCCAGCAAGGCGGCAAAAACTGGTGCACCTGCTGCTCTATGTAGGTCACTCCTATTTATTCAGATATAAGAGATAGTTATGTTTATTTTGATTTTATCCTGTTGCTATAAAGGGATCCACTGTGTCTGTCCCATGCCCTTTTGAATTCTGACACTGTATTTTTCCCCACCACTTCCATCGGGAGGGCATTCCAAGCATCCACCACCCTTTCAGTGAAAAAGAATTTCCTGACATTGCCTTTCAATTTACCCCCTTGCAACTTCATGTTATGCACTCTAGTTTTACAGCTTCCCGTCTTTGGAAGAGGTTTATTTATTCATTAATACTCTTTATTGAATCATATCTCCCCTGTCCCTCCTCTCCTCCAGAGTGTACATATTAGGTCTTCAAGTCTCTTTTCATGTCTTCTAATGTAGGCTCTAAATCATTTTGGTCGCCTTTCTCTGAACCGTTTCCAGTCTTTTTATATCCTTTGCGAGATATGGTCTCCAAAACTGAACACACAATATTCCAAGTGAGTCCTCACCAGTGACTTGTACAGTGGCATTAGTACCGCTTCCTTTCTGCTGGTAATTCCTCTTTGTATGCAACCCAGCATCCTTCTGGCTTTTGCCACCACCTTGTCACACTGTTTCACCACCTTGAGATCCTCAGAAACAATCACTCCAAGGTCCTTCTTCTGGTCCATGCACACCAGCCTTTCGCCCCCTGTCGTGTACAATTCCCTTGGATTTCTGCTTTCCAAGTGCATGACACTGCACTTCTTCACATTAAATCTTAACTGCCAAGCATTAGACCATTCTTCCAGCTTTTTTAGGTCTTTCCTCATGTTCTCCACTCCCTCAGCGGAGTTCACTCTGTTGCAAATTTTTGTGTCATCTGCAAAAAGACAGACTTTTCCATTCAGTCCTTCAGCAATATCATTCACAAATACATCAAACAGTACCGGTTCCAGGAGCGAACCGTGGGGCACACTGCTAATCACTTTCTTTTCATCCAACTGAATTTCGTTTACCATCACCTTATGTCATCTGTCAATCAACCAATTTCTGATCCAGTTCACCACTTTGGGACTCATCCCCAGACTGTTCAGTTTATTGATTAGCCTCCTATAAGGAACAGTATCAAAGGCTTTGCTGAAATCCAGGTAGATGGTACCTATCGCATGCCCTTGATCTAGTTCTCTGGTCACCCAGTCAAAGAACTCAATCAGATTTGTTTGGCAAGATCGTCCTTTGGTAAAACCATGTTGCCTCGGATCATGCAACCTGTTAGTTTCAAGAAAATCCACTATTCACTCTTTCAGGAGCGCCGCCATTACTTTTCCCGCCACTAAGGTAAAGCTTACTGGCCTGTAGTTTTTGACTTCTTCCCTGTTACCACTTTTGTGAAGAGATACCACATCAGACCTTTTCCAGTCCTGTGGAACTTTTCTGTCTCCAAGGATCTATTAAAAACATCCTTTAAAGGCCCTGCAAGAACCTCTCTGAGCTCTTTCAGTATCCTGGGATGTATTCCATGCGGTCCCATGACCTTGTCCACTTTCAGTTTTACAAGCTGTTCTAACACATCATCTTCTGTGACTGGTGTGGTATCTACTCCATTCCCATTTGTATATTTGGGAATCACAGGTGGTCCTTCTCCAGGATTTTCTTTAGTAAAAACAGAGCAGAAGTATTTGTTTAGCATTTTTACTTTTTCAATATCACTTTCCACAAATCATTCCCAGCACTTTTGAGTCCTGCAATTCCACCTTTCAGTTTCCTCCTCTCCCAAATATACCTGAAGAAAGTTTTGTCACCACACTTCACATCTTTCCTTCTGCCTTTGATTTTGCTATCCTTATTTCTCTTTTTGTCTCTTTTAGTTTGATCCTGTATTCCTTTCTGTGTTCCTCTGTCTGTGAACTTCTGAATTTTGTGAAAGCTGTGTTTTTTGCCTTTATTAGTACAGCCACTTCTGTGGAGAACCAAATAGGTTTTCTTTTCCTCTTGTTTTTATTTGCTTTCCTTACATATCTGTCTGTTGCCTCTTTTATTGTCTCCTTTAATTTAGCCCATTGCAATTCCACTTCCCTTCTCCCCTTCCACCCTGCCAACTCCTCCTTCAGGAACTTGGCCATTTTACTGAAGTCAGTGTTTTTGAAGTCTAGGACTTTGAGCTTGCTTTAATTGGTCTCCACCTTGTTTTTTATCTCAAACCACACCATGTGATGATCGCTGCTGCGCACATGGGCATCCACCTGGATATTTGACACGCTATCTCCGTTGATGAGCACTAAATCCATCATTGAGCTTTCCCTGGTCGGTTCCATCACCATTTGTCTAAGTAATGTATCTTGGAAGGCATCCACAATTTTTTTACTTCTTTCCAGATTTGCAGAAGGAATACTCCAATCCACATTGGGTAGATTAAAGTCACCCACTATGATCACTTCCCTCCTTCATGGCTATCTTTCCAATATCAATAATCAATTTGCTATCTATTTCTTCGGTTTGAGTTGGAGGCCTTTAGACTACACCAGAATGGATGACAGTGCCATCTCTTCTTTCCAAACAATCCATAGCGCTTCTTCTTTTCCCCATGTCCCCTGCATTTCATTAGCTTTAATATTGCTTTTGACATATAGGGCTATTCCTCCTCCTTTTCTACCCTCGCTGTCTCTTCTAAATAGATTATAGCCAGCTATGGCTATATCCCATTCATGCAACTCGCTAAACTATGTTTCTGTAATGGCCACAATGTCCAAGTCTATTGCCACCATTAGGGCTTCCAGGTCAGGAACTTTGTTGGCTAGACTTCGAGCATTTGTGCTCATTGCTTTCCAGCATTTGTTGACTGGCTTGTCTGTATTTTGCATGGATTTGTTCTACATGCCTCTTCTCAGTTGCCATTGATGTGTGGTTTAAAAGTGTGGCTGTTTCCAAAGTTATTATGCTTTTACTGGGAGTGACATCTTGAACTTGTCCTTCTCCGTCCATCACCCTCTTTCCCTAGTTTAAATGCCTGTCCGCATACTGCCTGAATTTATCACTCAGGATCCTTTTCACTTCAACGGAAAGATGTAGTCCATCAGCACAGTATAGCCTCTTGTTGAGCCATCTGTTTCCCCAGTTGCCTATATACCTAAATCTTTCTTGTTTGCACCAGCTACGTATTAAAGTTGTTTAAGCGATGCAGCCTTTCTGCCCTTTTACCAAGAACAGGTAGAACTTCTGAGAATGCTATAGTGTCAACAATGGGCTTGAGTTTCTCTCCTAGAGTCTGGAAGTCACTTTGAACTGCAGAGGCATTGTTTCTAGCCAGGTCATTTGTACCCAAGTGGATGACAAAGTCAATTTTTGAGTGCTCACTTTCTGCACTAACTGTACCAACAATTTGGTTTGTATTCCTGCTGGCTGAAGAGCCTGGGAGGCATTTGACCATCTTCTCTCCTTTGAACTGTGTTCCCAAGTTGGTGCTTCTGATGATGGAATCTCCAAGTAGTAGTAGTTTTCTGTTTTGTGATTTTTTTCTTCATATTTGGTGCATTATCAGTAGATTGGGCATTGACACTCTCATTTAAGGGCACTTCAGTTTCCACGGATTGGGCATCCTCATTATTCAAGGCAGAGAAGGCATTATGCAGGGATATCTCTTGATGTATAGGGTGTCTCTGCAATACAGGTCACAACCTACCATAGCCCACTGTGATCCATTTGTTCCTGGGCTGTTTGATTCTTTGTGGGAGCGGTGGTGAATTTTATTCAGTTTGTACTCTAGAAGTGGTGTGTTTAATTGCAGCTAATTCTTCCCTTAGTAGAGTCAATTTTTTATGCATAGCACTAACTTGAGGCATAAAGAACAATCTCTTAGGTTCCAAATGATTCTTCTTAGAATGAAATCACCACAGTTATTGCATTGAATACATGACATGCTGATTAAGTGGTCTTAGGAGAAGGAGAAAAAGAGAAAAGGTGGATGTAACACCTAATTAAAGAACAGATGTCAGTTGTAATGGAGAAGGTCCCTCTGACCCCTTAGAGAGAGATAAAACACAGGATCCAGCTTTAGCTGGGAAAGAAAACAAGTGCACATGGCTCCTGGTTTCCCAGGCAACCATAAACAGAGCAGGTCAGAAGAAGGGAAAACACACCCCTGCTGTAGTTCAGTGCAGCAGTCAGGAGTTAAGCCAGAACACCTGTTGGTGGGAGGAGCCAGGGTAAACCCAGGAAACCAGAGATTTAAGGGAGGCTCATTAGGAGGAGAGAGGACACAGCTGGGGAGGACACAGCTGGGAAAAGCACAGCCGGTAGCTCAGAGGAGAGCTCAGCCAAGAGCAGCATGGCTGAGAACACAGCTCTTAGAACCGTCACGAGAAACAGAGGATTGCCTTAGGAATGAAGACTCAGAGGAATCTATGGTAATTGAGGATTCTCTGACCTTTGATTCAGAAGAGGAAGTCAGCAGAGGAAACAAGCAGAGAGTTGGTGCAAAGGAGCCAGGTACAAGTAACCCGGGTTTGGTGCTGGGAGTAAAAGGCAACCAAAAGGGAAACGTACTGGGAAGGCAGACTTGTATGCACAGAGAAACTCCAAGGCTTATGTTTGCAGCTGATCCTAGAGGACAAAAGGAAACTCTCATAAGGAAGCCAAGAGGTAGGATAAGTGACCGGTATAAACGGGAAGCTGTTTTTAAGTGCTCTGATATTAGCCCAGAAGGGTGGGGCTCCACATGCTGGGAATACTGTGGCAATTCACAACCATGTATATCAAAAGGCTGTGAGGAAAAATGCAATGCTGAAAAGATAGACTTGTGTTTGGAAACACCCTGTAGTAACTTGCAAACATTTCCAGGTAGGGTTCAGATTGAACCAATGGACACTGAACCACCTTTAGAAGGTCAGCCTAGGGAACCAATGGATTGTACGATATCTGTATCTGAGAAGATAAGTCCTGTGAAATAGAATTAAGCTGTGCAGAGAAAGAGAGAGAGTGCTGCAGGTAGCAGCTGACAAGAAAAGCACAAAAAGGTTTTGAAATAGAAAAGTGTTTTTCATTTGGATTACAGAGATGCTGAGATAAGAAGCTTGAATTTCTTTTTATATAATTTAGTGCCAGAAGTGTATGGCCAATGTTCCTTTTGTTCTGCATGTGAAACCACTTGGGAAGGGGAATTAAAAATCCTGTTTTGCCTGAAACCCTCGAGTCCACAACTCTCTTTATTTGGGATAGTGAAAAACTTCAACTCCCAGAAGGCAGTGCTTTCCCCAAGCACTAGTAACTTCCTGAATAGAGACTCAGGCCGTCCATCTCCACAAGCTCAAGCTGTGGAGGTAACAGCGACATGACACAGTGTATATGATTATATAGGCAATGCAACCCTGGGGTGGGTAGGGCGAGAGGTGGGGTAGGAGGGAACTTAAGAGTCCCTGGCCAGTAGACCTTACATAAACTGAGGACACACTCAGATATCTGATTTAAAGACTATGCAAGGAATGTATCCAACGATTAAAATACTTCAGCATTCCATCTAGCCAACCCATTAGGTATATTATGTTGGGTTTTTTAAATCATTGGTATTGACTTCCCTTTTTTGAGTATAGGTTTGTTCTGACAACTATAACTCCACTTGCCAAGATCAATACATATGGATCCTCCCTATCCTTCCATTTTTTAAATCTTTAGTACCCCAGAGGTCAATTCTTTGTGCATCACTTACACTAGCTGAACTTGCAAATACTATTCATTTTCCACTCTCTCCATCTTAATAACGTTTCATCTACCCAATCAGACTTCAATTGATTTCTTCAGGTATTTGAGATGCTGAAATCAATGTCAAAGACTAATGTCAAGCATCTCTATTAATGCACAGCATTCTATGGTGTCTTTCAGTCCATTTCAGGAATATACAGCACATTTTTCTGTCCTTATGACATCCAGATGTGAAAATCAGTTTTGAAACTGCTTTTTAAAACCTTTTTATTATATATTTTTATATCATTATAAACATTTTTAAAATTTGTTTATATTTTCATTTCTGACTTTTTTATTACATGTGTATGATGTTGATTTTTCTTATTAATACTTTGTGGATTTTTGTTTGTTGCTATTATTGTAGATCCCTCATGAAGGCTTAACTGCTAAAACTTGGCAAACTTGGGCTTTCTGAAATAAAAGTTTTCTGTTTACAAGGCCTAGTCTGTCTTCCGCTCCTCTTTTGTGTTTATCATTCTTACTTGAATAAAAAAAGGAAATAGTAGGAGAAGGATCCTTTCTATTCCAAAAAAACAGACTAAACTGTGACCAATGTGTATGCATAGAACCTAACAGGCTAAAGCCTAAATCCTCGAGAAATTGCAAGAAATCTAATTCCGTTCCCTTTGTAAGGTGATGAACCTGCACATTAAGATTGCCCATAATAAACACACTCCCAGGCATCAAGGCAGTATCTGTTAACAACAAGAACAACAACAACAACTCTTCCAGGGAGGCAGCTGGTCCAGAATTAGCTCTATAAATACATAGAAAAAACAGAGGGTGAGTGTCCTCAATCTTTAATAAAAGAGCTTCTGTCACTGTCAGACGGAGTGGAAGAATCGCCAATTGCTTAACTGGAAGATAGTTTGAGATTAAGCACACCATATCTCTTCTGCATTTTGTAGTTCGATTAACTGCAAAAGTGTGAAGCTCTGGTGGACAGGCTTAAATCAAAACATGATTCTCACCTTCCCAAAGCCACATTTCCATCAAAACAAGTATATGTAAATCATATTGTGAAAATAAATCATAAGTGAAAGGATCTTTGTTCTTTAAAGAATGAACATTTAATACAACGACCTGAAGCATATGCATCCCGGCAGACAAAAATCCCATTTTACCACTGGAACACTCAGCAATAAGTTAATATAAAAATTTCTTCCTCAGATGAAGTGAATCATATAAAGGGGCCTTTTTGGTCCTACGCCTGATTTGAAATAGAATATACATTGACCTTAATCCTGCAGTCCAGAACTCACTTATGTTTTGACTAAATATCAACAGCAAAGTAAAAATCAAAGTCACACTAAGATCTTCCCTTCCATAGATTCTGTATCTGAAGTCCATCAGTTTAGTAGCAGTGCATCCACCTCCACCTCTGTGGAATCCTCCAACTTCCACATTTGCAGTGTTGCCAGATGATCTCTAAAATTTCCATCCCAACCAGAGTTAAAAAATATCCAAAACAGGAACCCACTATTAGTCCCGGCCCGTTTTACTTATTGGCTGGTTTGACAATCCATCAGCTGTGGCCATACCTACCCTGCCACATGATCTTTCCCTTCCCTTCCCTGATTGACTAGAGTTTAGCAATCAGTCACACTCACCCTTCTACATCTCATTGGTCAGCTCCCGATGTGATGCCCTGGAACCCGATCAGTGAGATGCAGCTGTGACCCTCTATTTTGTTGTTGTTTTTTGGTGGTGGTTGCTCTTTTTTTTCATGGCTTTCTCATCCAAAGCATTGTAAGCAAATAGTCCAAAATCCCGTGACATGGGAATTTACCCACAGCCCAAGTAAAACATTTGCACAATTGGGCAGGAAAACCACCTATATAGGCTTGTCACTTCTTTTTGGTTAGAAACACGCCCACCCAACTTACAGGGCTTTCTCCCACAAGGCCCCTTTATCCCAGAATTCCCTCTGGTAATTTCTCTTGCCCCTAGGGATATAGGGAAATGTAATCTTAATTACACTTTCTATATCATTTGGCCTGTAGGTTACAGCTTTTCCACTTTCAGAAGGCTTAGGAGTTGCCTTTGACTCTTTTCATATCACATATACAGCAAAGCTGAAAGCACAACTTATCATGTATCTTAACCTACATGTATGTTGATCTCCCAGATTGATCAAATACAGTTTTTAAATGTTTTAATCCTATTGCTAATCACACGGGGAGGGGTATTTTTCACTTAAGGTAGTGTCATTTGCAGAGTATTTATTGAGTTCAACGTATAAGCGATTTGGCAATTGCACTGTGTGTAAGTAGACTGCACTTCTATGGTGTGTTGTGTAGTTTTATTAATACAATTCTCTTCTTCGTTCAGTTACCCATACAGATCACATCCAATTTGGTGACTGTCATGTCGGCAAACCTTATGAAATGACTTTCACAATGACCAATCACAGTCAAGATGTTGTGATGAGGTTTGAATGGCCCGCTGAAGCTCCTGTACGCTTCTGCCCACAGGTATGCATATAGGCTTTTTGTCTGTAATGGGCAGGAGCCCTGTTAATAAGTTTGTTGCTAGCCAATAAGGTGATAAATGATATCGTCCCCCTAGTGCAACTGTTCAAATGATTCATGATGTTAGTGATTGAACTGAAGAGCAAAGCACAAGTAGTTTTACTCTTTTCTCCTCTTATGATTCCCGCCACACAGCCTGCCCTCTGACATGCTGGGCATTGTTTTCCCCTTAAATCTAAAGCACTGTTGTTAAATTCATTTGATGTACCACTTGTCCATATATTATCAAAGGGGGGTCATTCTGCACAGGTAATAGCAGGGATGTACGTCCAGTCTAGATGTACAAGCCCTGCTATTCCCTGTTAGGTGATTCTGATCCAGGAGCTCCCCGCACGTATAGGGCATTTGTGCGGGGAGCTTCAGATGGGGGCGGGAAGGGGCGGTGATGGGGAGGAGAGTGGGCGGGGTGGGGGCGGAGCACACACCCGAGAAGTACAGGGCCAATTCAGGTCATAGCCCTGTACGTCCTGGTGCACCATGATGGATGTCAGACTTACTCAACCTTCACGGTGGAATAAGTCCGACGGATAGTGGCGATTGGAGCTCACAGGTCCTCTGTAGCAACAAGCCATGCGTAAGTCCCTGCCATCCAATCCCAGCACTGGCTGCCGCTGCCACTGCCAAGGGTCAGGCGGTGGGGAAATATGAGAAGGATGGCGTTGGGCACTTCAGTGCTCCTGCATGGTGTCCCACTGCCATGGTGACAAGATGCCACGGCACCAAGGCTTCATGCAGAAGCATAGGGAGGGCTAGACTGGGAGCTTGCCGGATGTGCAGGGCAGCTGGATCAGGGCCCATCCAAGTGCCCTGATTCTAGCTCCCATGGCTGCAGAATCGGGTGCAAATCAGGCCTGTGCAGATTTTGGATACCCGATGGGCCAGACAGGCCCCAATTGGAATTGGCCTACACATGTTTACAATAAAATAAAACATGATAAACATAAAGCAATATTTAGCAGCACTATCTGGATAAGGCCACAGAATATCGGGACCACAGCAGTTTAGCCAGTTAGCAGGTTATGTTAACCATCTAACAGGGCCGGGCCATCCACTAGGCAAGCTAGGCAGCCGTCTAGAGTGGCAGAATCCCCGGCCGCACCGCCCTCCCCCTCTGTGCCAAGCCATGCCACCCCTCCCTTGCTGAGCCACACCAGCACCCCTCGCTGCTGCTAATTCCAGCAGCAGGGCCAGGGGTGGCTAGGCTCGGCAGCAGCGGCCCGTGGCAGGCCATCTGCTTTGCACACATGGCCTGCTGCTTCTGACCTCCTGAAGTTGTCAGAAGGGGGTTAGAAGCAGCAGGCTATTTATGCCAAAGCACATGGCCTGCTTCCGAACCGAGCTGCCCTTCCCCCCAAACCCCACCACTGCAATAGGAGGCGACAGCGTGGCTCTGCACGGAGGGGGGGGGGGGGGGGAATCTAGGTACGGGGTGGGGTGTAGCTGGGGCTTCTGCCTGGGTCAGCAGAAACCCTTGGGCCAGCCCTTCTAGCTAAACTGTTTTGAATATGCCCCACATTGTTTTTTTAAATGTATCTTTATTTCTTAGGTGAAACATACAATGGAGCATAAATTTACATACCATAAAAGCAAACAACTACTCTTCCCCTCACAGCAATACAGTAACAAATTCCAGCACTTCAGATGAATTTTGAACAAATACAATCTCCAATATCCCGTGCCCTCTTTTTTTAACCACAGTCATTATAAACAAATATACCCTCAACTCAACACCCACACTGTCATTCACTCACCACTCTCTCTAAATCCATTTTCTCCTTTCTCTGAACTTCTACCGTTCTGCTCTCTCATGTTTTGTCTCCTGTCCTAATAATGCATTCTGTCCTTTTGCAGACCTGGTATCCCCCTCTATCATCTGAAAGAACTTCTTCCATATCTGCTTATATATCAATCATTCCATTGTGTTGTTTCCGTCTACCTCTGTATTTCAAACTTAGCCATCTCTCTCATATTTATGTCTCTAATATTGAAAAGAGGGTTTCTCCTCTTGAACTCAGTATTTCAATATTGTCTTCTTCACCAACAAGAATGCCAGGTATATAAAGTTTTGCTAAGCCTGTGGGACCCGTGTCTCCCCCAGACTCCCCATATCACCCAACAGGAGCATACTATACCACTCCATTGCAACTCCTGTGGCTCCCTCTTTCTCCACAATGGTTTGCCTCCATAGCTTAGTTAAATCAAGACATTTCAAAAAAGGAATGCAGCACTATGCTCACTTGAGCTTTGCACTTTTCACATCTACCATCACTCATAATTTCCTTTTTTGCTTCCTGCTACTTTGTTACATATGCCCTAGGCAGAATCTTATATTGAGTTCCCTGAAGTTCTTGTTACATACTTATTCATATCTTCAAAATAACTTTTCCATCTCTATCACTGTGATCTGTTTCACTATATCCTGTGTCCAGGCCTCTGCTAAGCCTTCCATATAACCCACCGCAGTGAGTGCCCCTTTCCATTCTGTGCCACCCTTTCAGTCTATTACAGGGGTCTCAAACTCAAATTGCTTTGAGGGCCAAATGAGGACTTGTAGAGTAACCCGGGGGCCGCACAAGACGCAGGCCTCATTTGCATAAGGGCATCATTTGCATAAGGGCATCATTTGCATAAATATTTGCATAATGTTACCATACACTAACTTTGAGTAAACATGCCTCTTAATGAGTGTATGGATAAAGAAAGACTAAAAGATTTCTACATTACTATAAACCAGTGCCAACCGCCAGGCACATTAGGAACTACTAGAAACACTGCTCATTTAGAACCCATAGCAAACCTGCCATGTCCTAACAGCACTACCAGGACTCACAAAGCACCATACCCTAACTATCAAAAGGCAACACTGCAAATATTAAATCAACACATTTCAGAGAATAACAATACATGACCTACTCGGGAAAGAGAACAAGTGGCAATGTCAAATAGGAATTACATAAACAGAATACCTCAGCTCAGTTACACATGCAGAACATACACCATCACCAAACAAGGAATCACAATTTAGAAACAGGAAGACAATTAAACTGGGAACCCCAAAAGCCAAACTTAGAATGTACAACACTGTAGAAATAAAACTATACATTGATTTCCTCTTGTATTAAATAAAGTGCAGACGTTAAAGATGCACATTTCCAAGAGCTGACATATTTCAGTTAATAAATTCAAAATAAAGAGATATTTTTCTACCTTTTGTGCATTTTTTTTTCAGTTGCAATTGTTCCAGCCACTTTCTTCTGGTTTCTTTGTGTCTTCTGCTAACTCTCCATCGTCTGCTGTCCATTTGTCCTTTCTTCTTTCCCAGTTTTTTTTCCATTCTCTCTACATCTGCTTTAACATACTAATCATTCTCCTTTTGCTCTTTCCTCATTCCTATTTCATCCACTCAAATTTTACCCCTCCATCCTCAATCCCCACTTACTCTCCCAATACCCGGCCAATTGTAGATTTTTCTTCCCTCCCACACAAAATATATTTCCCCTCTCCATTTCACTCTCCCAGCCCCATCCCATTCTAATCGTCCCCCAACATCAACTCCCTTCTAGCTCCTGTCCCACCCAGCATCCGCTCCCTTCTAGTCCCCGCATCATCAGCCCATTTCCAGTCCTAGCTCCCTCCCCTCACAGCCCATTTCCTTTCCAAGCCCCCCTCCCCATCAGCCCATTTCCATTCCAAGCCCCCTTCCACTGAGCCCATTACCATTCCAAGACCCTGTCCCCATCAGCTATTTGCAGTTCAAGCTCCCCGTTCTACTCGGCCCATTTCCAGTCATAGCACCCCCCCCCCCCAGTCCATTACCAGTTCTAGCCCCACCCCCCCCATAGCCCATTATCGGTCCTAAGCCCTCCAACAGCCCACTTCCAGGCCTAACCCTTCCATCGCCCCATCTTCATTCTTAGCCCCCCAATCAGACCACCTCCAGTCCTAACCCCCATCTGTCCATTACCAGTACTATCCCCCCATCACCCCATTTCCAGTCCTACCCCCCCAGCAGCTCACATCAAGTCCTGCTCCCCCCCCCAGCAGCCCACATCAAGTCCTGCTCCCCCCCCCCAGCAGCCCACTTCAAGTCCGGCTCCCCCCCCTGCAGCCCCAATAATGTCCTGCTACCCCCCCCTGCTGCCCAATTAATTCGTGCTCCCCCCCCAGCTGCCCACATAAATCCTGCTCCCCCCCCAGCAGCCCACATCAATCCTGCTCCCCCCCCAGCAGCCCACATCAATCCTGCTCCTCCCCCAGCAGCCCACATCAATCCTGCTCCCCCCCCCACCAGCAGCCCACATCAATCCTGCTCCCCCCCCAGCGGCCCACTGCAATCCTGCTCCCCCCCACCAGCAGCCCACATCAAACCTGCTCCCCCCCCAGCAGCCCACATCAATCCTGCTCCCCCCCCAGCAGCCCACATCAATCCTGCTCCCCCCCCCAGCAGCCACATCAATCCTGCTCCCCCCCCAGCAGCCCACAACAATCCTGCTCCCCCCCCCCCGCAGCCCACATCAATCCGGCTCCCCCCCCCCCCCGGGGAACTTAAACTTTAGAAAACAGCTGGCTGCTGCTCCTGCTGCTGCCGCGGCGGTAGCAGCAATACCGCATGTCCCGCGGCCCCCCCCCCCCGTCAGTTCTTCTCTGCTTCGGCTTTCAGAGCTGCGAAGGGAGAGCTTCTCCCTCGTGACTCTGTTAAGCCCGCTGGGGCTTATGGGAAATTTCCCATCTGCCCCGGCGAGCTTAACAGAGTCGCGAGGGAGAAGTTCTCCCTTCGCGGCTCTGAAAGCCGAAGCAGAGAAGAACTGACAGGCAAGCAGGAAGGGATCGGGGGGGCCGCGGGACATGCGGTATTGCCGCTATTGCCGGGCAGATGGGAAGGGGCCGCGGGACAGTTGATTCTGCCGCTGCCACGGCAGCGGCAGCAGAAGCCGGGTTTTTTTTTTCCCCTGTGTATCGCGGGCCGCACAAAGGTCTCTCGCGGGCCGCATGCGGCCCGCGGGCCGCGTGTTTGAGACCCCTGGTCTATTATATATAGATGCTAAAGAGGTAAATTCCTTATTCCAGCTCATCCTGCTAGACCAGTCCAGACTAGCAGATTGAGTTCCCCCGCCAGCAGCTGATGGAGACAGAGAACCAATCAAAAACTTTGGCTATGCCCCTCTCTGGCTGTAATCCATTGCCCCCTAGGGGTCAGTTTCAGTTTTTTCTCTGTCTCCAGCAGTTGATGGACGCTAAATTTATCTCCTGACAGACCCTTGGAGGGGTTTTTTTCACTGGAGGCTTGTTTTGTCCTTCTGGCCAGTTATCTCCAGGACTCACTCAAGGTGTTGTCCCTGGTATCTTGAGGGTTCACTCCTGGTCATGAGGATCAGTTGAGTACCTCAGTAGACAGGAGGGGCAGCTTCATCTGTTCTGCAGCTGTATGCCCTGCAAAGCACATCTTCCTGCCTCAACAGCCCTATCAATTTAAAAAAAAAACACAAAAAAACCTCAATGCATTCTGGGCCTGGCTGGGGAGTACGATGCTTGCGTGGTGCCTGACCGGACTGGGCAAGTGGCCGTCTTTCTGATCAGTTCCTGCAGTGAGTGTTTCTCTAGTCGAACTCCTCTCTCCTAATATTCGGCCCTCCATTATGGTGCAGGAGGTTGGAATCTCGGGACTTTTCTGTTCCCCTCCCCTACTCCCCTCCCGCTGGTGCTGAGGTCAGGCGGGGCACCTGTCCAAACCATGTGGCGGTTGTTGCCTGTTAGCAGTTTAAAGAAGACTCGCTCTTTTCTGTCACTGAGGCACCACCTCGCAGCAGCTTACTCAGCCCTCCCAACCTTGCTTGATACCCTCGGCTATCAACACGACCTCTGCTGCGGCTCCTAAGCTAAGAGACAGGAGGAGAGTCATCTGTAAATGCGACTGTGACAGCCTGGCTGGTGCCATTTTGAAGTAGGCTTCGTGCAGCATGCACCATTTTCTTTTAGGGAATTCATGTCCTTTGCCCTCACGTGTTGCCTCGGCTGCGGCCCTAAGCGGTGCCACTTTAAGGACTTTAAGGCCTGCGCAGCGGATCAGGGGATGGCTTCCTCCCTTATGGCAGGTCAGAATACTCAAGAGTGTAGGGGAGCTCAGTCTCTCTCTTAACATGAGGCAGCCTATGGATAGCAAGGGGCCTGATGCAACGCCCCCGATATTATCTTTAGAGGGTCAATCGAGGACACAAGGCAGCAAGAGGCTAATGGCCAGTTTATGGAGTTTTTCACCCAAGCTTGGGAATTATGATGGTCCGAGGCCTTTAATTTCTCAGAAAAGTTTTCCTTCCCGGTAACTGAGCAGGGATCCACGCCGAGAAAATGGTCCAGTAGCGAGCAGTAATACCAGGATCAGTGCCCTTCTCTGGAGGAGGGGGTCCTATCCGACGATGCTGTGGACGTTTTTTCAGGTCCTCTGAGCATCGGTAGTGCTTCGGAGCGAGAGGAGGAAGAACTCTCCTCCTTGGAGGGCGACTAGGATGGCCGGGATGATGGACAGGATCTGCGGCTGTTCAGTAGGGATGAGCTTTCTGCTTTGAGTGCACAAATTGTGGAATCTCTTCATTTCACAGATTCTACGATGGCACATGCGGCAGCTGCGGAAGGCTCACAGCTGGATCCCATTATTGTAGGCATCCGACAGCCTTCCAGGGCTTTCCCCTTTCCAACGGAGCTTCAGCAAATGGTCTCCATTAAGTGGGATTCTCCGAAGGCATCACTGCGCTCTTCACAGCGATTAGGTAATATTTATGCCTGGGCCCCAGCGGAAATCGATAAGTGGCTTCGTTTTCCTAAGGTGCACGACTATTCCAGTGAAAGGGGGCACAGCTCTAAAGGATCAGCTGGACTGCAAGGTGGAGAGTCTGCTGAAGACGGCCTTCCTCCTCATTCCTCACCTTACAGGCCTCCTCGTGTGGGGGCCTGGCTACTCGCGCCTTATTGTGGTGGCTCCAGCTGCTGCTGGATGACCCTGCCCTTGCATGCCTGGAATCAGCCACCGCCTTTCTGGCGGATGCCCTTTACGATCTCCTCTAGCTTGCCGCTCGTTCCATAACCGCTGTGATGATGGCATGTCATTGGCTCTGGCTTCACCATTGGAATGCGAATCCAACATCCAAGTCTTATCTGGCTAAACTCCCATTTAGGGAGCGTCTCCTGTTTGGGGAAGATCTGGAGAAATTGGTAAAGGACTTGTGGGAGGTCAAACTTCAATGTTTTCTTGAAGATAGACCTCGCAATTCTGGTCACAGATCGATTGGGGCTTTTTCAACGATGGCCTCAGGGCGAGCTCATTTTCGGGACACGGAGATATAGATCAGGGAAGTCCTTTGATGCCACTTACTGACAGCGTTTCAAGGGACAGTCTCAGCCCTTTCATGGATTTCGTTGGTCATGGGACAGTTTCTCCTCCTCCATGAAGACCTCTGGGGGGGAGCGCTCTTCCTGCTGACAGTGTTCCAGCCTGTTCTGCGGGGCCACAGATAGGGGGGCTCTTGAACCTATTCTCCCCCGAATAGGCCGAGATTACATTGGACAGTTGGGTATTGGGAGTCATAAATCAGGGATATGCTCTCGATCTTGCCAGGTCCATACGGGACGCCTTCCTGGTCTCCCCTTGCATCTCCCCAGTGAAGCGACTCGTGGTACGCGAAATGGTGTAGCACTTACTACCACACGGGGCAATCTGTCCTCTGCCAGTGCCCGAGAGGACCCAGGGTCGGTACTCCATCTATTTTGTCACGCCCAAAAATGACGGCACCTTCTGATCTATTTTGTTAGGAACTGGGGAACATTCTGGGGCAAGGAGGGGCTCTTCACCTTAACCAGGATGGAACCAGGCTGCTGGCATTAACCTTTAAAAAGGAGATAGAGCAGCTTTTAAACTAGATAATAGGGGAAAGCCGACAGTCGCCCAAGAGCGCATGATTCGGAAGAAGGTATCCTTGAAGGATACTACCAAAAGCAGAGAGGTTCCAAAAAAGAGTAAAGTAGCCCAAATGCCCTTGAGTATGGTGCAGACAGAGGTTAAAGATTCCAAATTACCCATGCCTACCAAGAGCCAGATTAATATGAATAAAATACAGTCTCTAAAATGCTTGTATGCAAATGCTAGAAGTCTAAAAAATAATATGGGAGAGTTAGAATATATAGCACTAAATGAGAGGTTAGATATGATTGGAATCTCAGAGACATGGTGGAAGAAGAACAACCAGTGGGACACTGTGATACCTGGGTACAAACTATATCGTAATGATAGAGCTGATCAAATTGGTGGAGGGGTTGCACGGTATGTTAGAGAGGGCATTGAGTCAGAAAGGATTAAAGTTTTGCAGGAAACAAAATTTGCTGTAGAATCTCTATGGAATGAAATTCCATGTAAGAAAGGGAAGGCAATGGCAGTGGGGGTGTACTATCGACCGCCTGGCCAGACTGAACAAATGGATGATGAAATGCTCAAAGAAATCAAGGAAGCTAACAAAAGTTACAACACAGTAATAATAATGGGTGATTTCAATTACCCCGATATCGACTGGGTCAGTGTCACGGCAGGACATGATAGGGAGATAAAGTTCCTAGATGAAATAAATGACTGCTTCTTGGAGCAGCTGGTTCATGAACCGACCAGAGGGGAAGCCATATTGGACCTAGTCCTTAGTGGAACACCAGATTTGGTGCAAGAGATAAGGGTGTTCGGGCCACTTGGCAATAGCGATCATAGTATGATCGCGTTTGATTTAATTAGTAGAGGAGGGATGGTAAGGAAATCCACAGTACTACCTTTTAACTTTCGAAAGGGAGACTATGATAAAATGAGAAAAATAGTTAAGAAAAAACTAAAAGGAGCAGTTGCAAAGTTTAAAAACTTACATCAAGCTTGGGTGTTGTTGAAAAATACTATCTTGGAAGCCCAGACCAGCTGTATTCCACGCATTAAGAAAAGTGGAAGGAAGTCCAAAAAACTGCCAGCATGGTTTAAAGGTGCGATCAGAGAGGCTATTGTCGCCAAAAAAGCATCTTTTACGAAATGGAAAAAAGAGCCAAATGACAAAAACTGGAAACAGCACAAGCATTGGCAAGTTAAATGCAAGGCATTGATAAGGCAGGCAATGACTTTTTTGCTACAAAAAAGTCTTTATTATGTGTTTTTGCTTCCACCGCAATTTTCTTCTCAAATTCTCTCACCAAGTTCCCGGGAGTGGCCCGGAGGATGATTTTTCTCTTTCCGTGGGTGGAGTGTCACTTACAAGCTCTTTCGACACAGCAAATTGCAGGGGTGGACAATGTTCAAGCTGATTTTCTCAGTCGGAATGCTTTGTACCTCAGCAAGTGGGAGCTGGCGGTGTGGGCATTCAGCCGCATTGTGCGGAAGTGGGGTCACCCATTTCTGGATCTAATGGTGACTTCTTCCAACACCAAGGCACCACTCTTCTTCAGCAGGAGGGAGGATCCGAGGTCAAGCAGTCTCGATGCTCTGGTGCGGGAGTCCCATCCGGCTCGCCTTCTGTACATTTTTCCCATGTGTACAATGATCGCCCAAGTGTTGCGGCGGATAGTGGCACATCGGGGAAAGGTGATCCTGGTAGCCCCAGATTGGCCCTGTCATCCATAGTATGCCGATCTGATGCAGCTCACCAGGGCTCTGCCTCTGGTGCTGGGCTCCCGCAGGGGGCTCCTATTGCAGGGACTGGTCCTCCTAGATGACCCGCTCCCTACTCGCTGACAGTCTGGCTCTTGAGGGGCATAGATTAGTGCGTAGGGATTACCAGAAGTCTGTAATAGCCACCCTGCTCAAGGCTCGCAGAGCATCCACATCCATGGCATATGTCCTGGTCTGGTGCTGTTTCACGTGTTGGTGTAAATAGCATTCCCTCTTGCCATGGTAGGCACAGATACCACATGTTATGGCCTTTTTGCAGACAGGATTTGAGAGTGGGCTCACTCTCAGTACGCTAAAGATGTAGGTGGCAGCTTAAACATGCTTCCGCAGTCCTCTCAAAGGGTGCTCCCTAGCATCGCATGCTGATGTGGCCTGGTTCCTTCAGGAGTTCGATTTTCTCCGGTCTCCCCATCATCCGCTAGTGGCATCTTGGGACTTGACTGTCGTCCTTCATGCGCTCGGGAGGTCGCCCTTTGAACCCCTGCGCTCTGCCACTCTTCTGGACCTGACTTTCAAAATAGTCTTGCTGGTGGCGATCACTTCAGTGCGACGCTTGTCTGAGCTCCAGGCTTTGTCCTGCCAGGACCCATTCTTATCCTTCTCGGTGGAGGGATTCTCCCTAAGGACAATTCCAGCCTTCCTACCCAAGGTTGTCTCCGCCTTCCATGTGAATCAAACGGTGTCTCTTCTGGCCTTTTCGAAGGAGCAGTCTGTGGGTCGCAGTGCCAACCTCCATTTCCTGGATGTGCGGCATACTCTGTGGCGCTATCTTAAGGTCACCAATTCCTTTTGCCTTTCGGACAGGCTCTTTGTCTTGATTGCCAGGGTATGTAAGGGTATAGCTGCATCAAAGTTCACCATTGCCCAGTGGATCAAGCATGCAATTGAATCCACCTATCTGCTGCATGTTAAGCCTGTCCCAGAGGGGTTACAGGCTCATTCTACGAGGGCCCAAGAGATGTCCTGGGCAGAGCAGTCGCAGATCACACCACTGGATATTTGCCAGGCTGCAACGTGGCCTTCTTACTCTGTTTGCTCAGCACTATAGCTTGGACCTCCAGGCCAAGAAGGCAGCAGGATTTGGGGCTGCCGTGTTGGCACTGCTGGGTCACACCCAGAGTGGGAGTAGCTCGGGTACTGCCCGGTAGTCTGGACTGGTCTAGCAGAATGAGCTGGAAGGTGAAATTTTACTTACTGTTAATTTCCTTTCCTGGGATCCTGCTGGACTAGTCCAGAGCCTGCCCATAATTCTGTTTTGCAGGGCCAATGCTCACTTCTTTAAGCCAATAAGATTTCAACTTGTTCGTCAGTAGGCTTGGTCTCTGTCTTGTACATAGTTGAGATAGGCGCAGGTCTGGGGCGTCCCTCCGGAAAGCCCGTGCTTCAGAAGGCAGATAAGGATTAAGCACTTTTTGGTAATTGGTTAATAAAAGTTATTACTATGTTACTGTTTCAGGTGAGGATTTTATGCTTTGACAGTGGTAAACTAAAGCTGACCCCTAGGAGGTAGTGGGTTACAGCCAGAGGGGCGTAGCCAAAGCTTTTGATCGATTCTCAGTCTCCATCAGCTGCTGGCTGGGGAACTCAACCCACTAGTCTGGACTGGTCTAGCAGGATTCCAGGAAAGGAAATTAACAGTAAGTAAAATTTCACTTTTATCATTTGTGCCTTTAAATTATCTTCTTGATCTATTCCCAACAAACCAAAACATGCCTAACCTGCAAATACTGCAACATGTGAGCATTTGGGATCTCCTACTTAGTTTTACCTGCTCAGAAGAGAAAAACTGTCCCTGGTTTATTTGAAGAAGGTGTCCCAATGTCCTGCACTCTTTTGCCCTCCACATTTGAAAAACTAGACCTCCCATCCCTGCCGGGAAATCAGGATTACCACATATTGCAATATGTGGAGATAATCTTATATGAAACTCCCAGCAAGCCTCTTTATCACCTCCATATCTGCCGGAACTGAGTCAACAACTTTCGTCCCCCTTCCCTAACCACTCTCTGGAGCTTTGTGTGTGTAACAAGTTCGCTAGTGCATAAGGCTGATATGACTACCTAAAGCAGCTCTACTGGCCAAATGCATTAGCTTCCATGTATCTCTCATGGAACCATTGCAGAAATGCAGTTCTATTGTACAAGCAGAGATCTGGGAGTTTTTTGCCCTGCATCATCTGCTCCCTCACCTGCATCCACAGGAGAATCATTTGTGATACATACAAGAGTTTAGGGAATATCATCATCTTAACCAAAAGAGGCAAATTTATATATAACATCCATGCTCACTTTAAGATAGATCCCTAAATACTTCCGTTTTCCGCATGCCCATCTAAAGGGATATCCATTCCACCTTCATTCCCCCTTCCCCCCATTGGTCGCTCAACTTACAAAACTTTATTTTAAGGACTGAAAAGGCTCCAAACTGTTCTCTCAGTGATAAGACCCTCCTGCTTTCTTGCTCCACATCCCGTATAAAGAGCAGCATATCATCTGCAAATATATGGGGGCTGATATTCAAAAGCACTTATCTGGTTAGCAGCACCTGCCAACCGGTAAGTGGCGCTATCTGGATAGTGCTGCTGAATATTTCCTCTAACCACCTCAGCATTATCCAGATAGTGCTGGGGCGATCCATGGGCAGAGTTGAGCTGGTGTTTTGAATTGTCAGTTAGTGGGTGATATTCAGACCACTAATCAGATAACAAACTACATAAAGTTAGGCCAAAAAAGTAGGCTGACTTTTATGCGGATTTTGCTATTACTGTTTTCCGGATAGTGCCGGAAGTCAGTGGTGAAACCGGATATTTAGGGCAAAAGTATATCCAAATTATAGCGCTGAGTATTCAGTATCATTTTTAAATGCTTCAGCCAGCAC
This sequence comes from Ichthyophis bannanicus, assembly GCA_033557465.1. Lineage (NCBI taxonomy): Eukaryota > Metazoa > Chordata > Amphibia > Gymnophiona > Ichthyophiidae > Ichthyophis > Ichthyophis bannanicus. The sequence continues at coordinate 554,701,876 of CM066034.1, forward strand.
TTAAAAACCACTGATCACAAAGTTTAAATCCTGTATCTTCTGAACATCTCTGCTTTCCCTAAGTCTTATTGCCAGCAGTACTAATGACAGGATGAATAACAAAAGGAAGAGAGAACACCCCTGTCTTGTGGCCCACTGATGAAGAAAGGGCTCCATGAGATGTCTCCATTAATGAACAACTGTGCCATTTGGTTTATCATATAAAATTTTTACACATTTAGCAAACTCACCCCAAATCTGAAATCACTCTAATGCCCAGAATAAATACTCCCAGAACACCTTATCAAATGCCTTCTCTCAATCTAGGCTTAATATTGTTGCTTTTTCTTTCTGTTCTCATGACACTTGCATTGCCACTAGGGATTTTAGCATATTTACCGCGACATACTTATTTTTCACAAAGTTCACTTAAAGGCGATTTATGAAATTTGGGATATATCTACACAGTCTCTCTGTTATGAATGAAGTCAAAAACTTCATATTTTGGTTGAGCAAGGATACAAGGTGGTAAGAACCAAGCCTGGGCTGTCTAGATCTTTATCTATCTTGGGGAACACTACAATATACTGTAGGCAACATTTTGCTCTGGATACAACATCCCCTTCGAAACACACGCTGAAACATTTCTTGCATGGGACTTGCTACCATGTTCACCAAAATCTTGTAGAACTGTGTCCCCAATCTATCTGGCCTGAGGGCTTTATCTAGCCTCAGGTTTTAATTGCTTGCTGAATTTCTGTAACAGATCACTCCTAACACTGGGAGTTGCAGATCTTGACAATAGGAGTCCCTTTGTTTCTCATCCATCTCTTTCTGATCATATGGGAGGTCATTCTGCGCTTGCCGTCCACCCCTGTATGGCTGGTTGGAATTGGGGTGTTCAGCAGTAGAACCCGATTCTGATTCCGCGGGGACTGTGCCCGCGGGATCAGAATCAGGTCTATCAGCCTGGACGTGCAGGCTTGACCCCGATTCCAAACGATCACATGTCCTGCACCTACCCAGTTAACTCAGCCAGGCACCAGAATGGAGCCGTGATCACAGGTCGCCAACGACACACTTCTTTCCATGCAGCTTGACCCCCGATCTGGTCTTCCATAGTCAGGGCTGGGCTATGTAGAACCCCCCACACCCCTCACCACTTTGTCTCCGCCGGGATCCATGATCTACCCATGTCCAGGGGGGACTTATTCCACCTCTGAGGTGGAATAAGTCCCTCGTCTACCAGACTGACCCTGGGCGTATAGGGCCGACTTCAGAATCGGTCCCGTACATCCAGGGTCAGGTGCTGCTCACTGCCCGCTCTCGCTCCTCCCCCAGCCCACTCTCTCCCGCCCATAAACAGAGCTCCCCGTTCAAGCACACTATACATGTGGGGAACTCTGTCCCGGGCAGCATGATCCAGGCATTTAGACCCCTTAGGGTTTTGTAAAATTCCATCAATCGCTCTGCAATCTCTTGATCTTTTGTGATGCATTGCCCCTTGAAGCTTTTCACCCTTATAATCAACCAAACACTGCTGAAAATGTGGGGGGAACTTTTACCTCCTTCAAGTCTGTAGGGGGAAAGAGCAAATTCAGTGACTTGCAACTTTCATTTCCCCAAGCCGTTTTTCTCCTGATACAGAGATATGAGGCATCTTACTCCATTGGGCTCTGTATCCTTCCTTAAGGGTAAGGGCACAACCTGTGCAATGGGCCTCCCGGAGGCACATGCGTAGCAGTTGCTACGGTTGAGACTTCCTACGGTATATTTAACCCATTCCACACAGGCTTTCACATCCCCATAACCCGTTTCCACCTCCAGAGTGTCCCTCAAATCTTTAATCTCCACTATCTTGACTGTCTTAGGGTCCTTATTAGGTTCAAGGGATATGCTGGGGAATGGTGTGTAGACCTGAGTCTGATTCTTGAGGGGTATTTTTATCAGTCTTCCCAGGGGATCTTGCCCACTAACGTCTATTCCTAGTTCATAGGTCCCATCCAGTGAGTCATCCCTTCCAGACAGGGTGACCACGATGGGGTTGCAACTTCCTGGGATACATTGCTGAATGCTGTGTTTCTTTATCATTGTTAATTTCTTTAGAACTGGGTGCCTCTTCCCCTCTGGGGAGACCCAGCCTCCATCCTCGGTGGTCCACTAAACTTGTGATCACCCGTAACAGGGGATCCCGTACACAAGTGTCTGGGCAGTCTCTGGACACATATACTTATGACTATTTCCCCACAACTTTTGGTAGTATCCCCCATCACAATTTATCACTTGGCAGGTGTCAAATTCTAGGCTCACTGGTCCCTCTCCCTCTGGTACAGTTACAGTAAATATGTTAGGGTACATCAATCCCCATCGTGTCTGTGTTTGTATTTGTTGATCCGTCCATCCCTTTCCCCTAAATCCCATGTCATTCCCCTTAACAGAGAAAGTGATCCCCCCATCGTAGCAACACCATCCACTTTTCTTTGTCCATGTTATAATTTTTACTAGTCCTTCTTAACCAACTCATCTCCTGTTCTCCTGTTCTTCCTTGTTGTTTTCAGGCGCAGAGGGTCATTGGTTCCCTGGACCTTTCATTGTTCGTCTGAAGGAGCTTCGACCGGACCTTTAATTCATGTATAACGAGTCCAACCTTTTTCCGCAGTTCTTACAGCAGTCTCAGTAAGACCTGGAACAGGCCTTCCCAGTCTGGTTGCAATTTGGACTCCTTCCAGAATTTTATCAAGACCCACTGTCCTGGTTTGATACCGTGAACTGCAAACTCCAAAGGGGGTGTTTGTGCCAACAGTCCTTTATTCCTGAGAACAGATATAGAAGAGGACAGCCCAAGTATATATTCTTTAAGAAACTTATCTTTAGTTTCAAACTGTGGAGGTTCCTTTAATTGTCCCATATAGGGTAATCTGAATAACATTTCGTAGGGGGACAATCCTAAATCTTTCCGAAGGGCTGTTCGGATTCTTTACAATTCTAAGGGCAAACACTTAGTCCAAGGTAATTTCGTTTCTAACATCAATTTGGCTAACTGCTTCTTTATAGTCTGATTCATGCGTTCCACTCTCCCTGAGGAGGGTGGATGTCATGGAGTATGGAAATCCCAGGATTCTCCCAGAGTTTCCATTATGTTTTGCAATACCTTGGCTGTGAAGTGACTTCCCTGGTCTGAATCAATGTGGCTTATCATTCCATATTTTGGAATGATTTGTTCCAAGATTATTTTTGCTACTCCTATTTCCGTGGCAACTACCATGGGATATGCCTCCACCCATGCCGTCAAATGGTCCACTATTATGAAAAGCTACTTCACCCGCTCAACCAGGGGCAACTCAGTGAAATCAACCTGTATACTTTAGAATGGACAAAGACCAGGGTCTCTGCCTCCCTGCGGTTGTTTCCTAAGGACCTTTTGTTTATTTTCTTACAGGTTATACACCTCTTACACACTTGCTTGGCTACTGTGTATATTCCCATACACCCATCCATAATTTCTCTCATTGTTTATTTGTTTACCATCTGCCTGCCATCCGGTAAAACCCATTTCCCCCCTTTCAATTTCTATTGCCCCTATATCTTTGAGTTTTCATTTTTCCCTTTCAGTAAATAAGAACATAAGATATGTCATATTGGGTCAGACCAAGGTCCATCAAGCCCAGTATCCTGTTTCCAACAATGACCAATCTAGGTCATAAGTTCCTAGCAGTCTCCCCAAAAGACACAGGTTCCTCAATGCTTGTGTTGGGTCAAGCAGTGATATCCTGGGTCCCCTTTAATAATGATTTATGGACCTTTCTTCCAGGAGCTTGTCCAAACCTCTTTTTAAGCCCAACTACACTAATAGCTTTTACTACATTCTCTGGTAACAAATTCCAGAGTTTGATTGCACATTGAAAAAAAATATTTTCTCTTATTAGTCTTAAATAGGTTACCCCGTAGCTTCATTGCATGTCCCCTAGTCTTTTTATATTCTGATGACGTAAACAATCGATCTACGTTTACCCGTTCCACTCCATTTATTAATTTATATACTCCTATCATATCTCCCCTCAGCTGTCTCTTTTCCAGGTTGAAGAGCCCTAAACCTTTTAGCCTCTCTTCATATGAGTATCCTTCCATCCCCTTTACCATTTTGGTGGCTGTACCTTTTCTAATAATGCTATATCCTTTTTAAGATACGGGGATTTGCTGCCTGACTCCCTATTTCTAGGGTTAAATTGTATATAGGGGTTAAGTCTTCCCCTAAGTAAGCTCCCTTAGCAGTCTCATCTGCTAATCTATTTTTCTCTGCCTTCAAAAGAATTCCCTGCTTAATGACCGTTTTCATGCACCACTGCTATTTCTTTTTGGCAGCAGCAAACACTCGCTGAATTAATCTTTTCACTGTTTACATATAAGTTAAGGATTTGACATAACCATCCTTTGTCTGTGCCAAATTTCAGCCAGAAGACTGCAGCTAGCTTTATGCTTTCTTTTGTCTATGTCAAACAGCAATTCTTAAAATACTTCTTTGCTTTATCCTTATTCTTAGTGTGTTTATTACTTTTGACATGTATTTCCACACCCTCCCTAATAGACTGTCTGGAGGAATGTTCCCAGGGTCTGTACTGCTGTCCTTACTCGAGTTTCCTTTAGAATTCCTAATCCCATCGAGACCTGTTTTACCAATGTGCTTTTCACTTTATCTCCAGGAACAAGCAGGAATAAGTCCTCACATATGGGTACGTCGGAACCGACGGAGCCTGCGCGGGAAAGCTCCCCAGCTTCCCTGAAAGGAAGCTTTTGGGGCCTCCCACTGCACATGCGCGCTGCCTTCCCGCCTTCCTGACCAGCTCTCCTCAGTTTCTCTTTTTTCCGCGGAGCCAGCAGGTCGTGTTCCTGTCACCGCTGAAGAAATTATTGTTTTAGTTTGTTTCTTTAGACCGCGTACCTGCCTTCCCCATACCGAAACCGGTACCGCCGGTCTCTCTTTTCTTTTCTTTTAAAAAAAAAAAAAAAAATCTTTTTTCTGCACAACTTGGTGACTTCGGTTAGGCCTCAGGCCTACACAAATTCTCCTCATGGAGAAACCAGCCCCTGGTTTTAAGAAGTGTACCAAGTGTAGTGCTGTTATTTCTGTCACAGACACCCATGAATGGTGTCTTAAGTGTTTGGGGCCTGACCACTCCATTCCGGACTGCCCATCCTGCTCCCAGATGTCTAAACGTGGGTTGCAGAACCGGGCCAACAAATTCCATGTGCTGTTTGCTTCAGATAATCCAGCATCACAGTCATCCAGGTCTTCCTCTCCGGATGGATCTCAGGTAACCAAACCCTCTGTGGGCAGGTCCTCAAAGAGCAAATCTCCTTCAAAGCATCGAGAGGCTCTCTCTTTTGAGTCTGAGGATCCTGCCCCAGCCAAACAACCCCGGCGGGAAGCTCTGGCTTCCAAAGCACCATCTATGGGGTTACAGGTTGACATCGATGGCACGGCCTCGACTGATCACCTGTTAGAATGCTCTGGGGTACCGGCCCATACCGGTACCGATATCCAGGCAGCAGTGGCGTCTATGAGCAATACTGTTCAGACCATGCAGCAGGCCATGCTGGCTTTTATTAATGCTGTGACGCCCTCGGTACCGCGTTCAGCGGTACCGGGTCCGGTTCCGGTATCGTCTCTCTTACCGGAACCGAGACCATCGACTTCCAAACGCAGATCGGTTCCGCATGCCGGATCCGGGTTTTCACCCGATACCGATCCCATACCCAGTACGCCCGATGTCGATACCGATCGGTATGCGTATCGTGCGTTGGAAGCAAATAGAGAATACTCTGATTCTTCAGAGGATTATAACTCCTCTGAGGACTCTGATGAGCTGTCTCTAGTTCTTCATGAAGACCCCTCTTCCCCAAAGAGGAGAATGTCTCCACCAGAGGATTTGTCCTTTCAAGACTTCATTATTGAACTAGCTAAAGGACTTTCTATTACCACATCCTCTGAAAAAGAACCTAGGTCAAAGAAATTGGATATTTTAGGTTACCCTAAGGTTCCTAAAGAGGCAGTCACCCTGCCTATCCATGAAATCCTTCAAGAACACTTATTTTATTTATTTATTTATTTATTTATTTATTTCAATTTTTTATATACCGCGCTATTTACAATCAGCGCGGTTTACAGAGAACCAAAGACCAGAACAACAGGCTGTTCGGTATTACATAAAACAGGAAAATAAATTTGGATAAGATAAACATGGATAATATGGGGGTAAAACTATATACATTGAACTATATACATAGAATATTGATCTGCTAATTCGATCACATGAGAGAAGTATTTAAGTAATATTATCAATAATGTTTGGAAAAGGAGGGGATTCTGTTAAGTTTGTGGTGCAATATTATGTACATTATGTGGGGTAGTATTTGATGAATAAGTTATGTTTGAGGGCCTTTCTGAATTGGACTATGCCGGTTATGGCACGAATTTCGGGTGGTAGGGAATTCCAATGTTTTGGTGCGCAAAACATGAAGGCTCTGTTCACTTGATGGACTTATGGGAGGCTCCTCTAACGTTGTCTCCTTATTCTCGTAGGTTGGACACCATGTACCGGGTCCCTCCTTCTCCTGGTTTTCAAAAGACTCAGTTGCCTCACCATTCCATTGTGGTGAAGTCTGCACTGAAAAAGATTAAGAGTACCAAAAGGCACTCTTCTACCCCTCCAGGATGAGAATGTAAGACCCTAGACTCTTTTGGCAAGAAAAGTTTCCAGGCTACTATGCTTATAGCCAGGATTAATTCTTACAGTCTGTATATGGGCATGTTTCTCAGGGAACTTGCCCTAAAGATACGACATTTTGCCTCCTTTATCCCTGAGGATAGAAAAGAGGAGTTCATTTCTCTGGTGAAACAGCTTCTAGATGTTTCTAAGTTCTCCAACAGAGCAGCTTTTGATTCCTTTGAGGGTGCCGGTAGAGCTTCGGGCATTGCTGTTGCAGCCCGACGACTTGCTTGGCTCCAGGCCTCTGACCTAGAACCCTGGGTCCTGGATGGCTTACGGAATCTGCCCTGTACAGGTGAGAACTTATTTGGTAAGGACTGGCAAATTAAAGCCACTCAAATGGACGCAGAAAATGCTACCTTGGATAGACTTTCTAAGTCTACCTCTACTCCTGCCAATAAAAAGTCATTCAAGAGGCCTTACTACAAGAAGGCCAAATTTTCCACAAATACTGGCCAACAATCTTCTCAGCCTCGCTTTGCTGCTAAACGTCAGCAACCTAAACAGGCAAAGTCAAAGCCTGCAGCGTCTACCACTCCTCAGCAGACTCAACCCCCTCAGGGGTTTTGACTTGCCCTAGAGAACTTAACATTTCTGGCTCTAGAACAACCAGAGCCCCTCACCATTCCCGGAAGGTTAACTCACTTTGCTCCCAGATGGGAGCAAATCACATCAGAGCAATGGACCCTCTCTATCATCAGAGAGGGCTACAAACTTCATTTTTCCAACCTTCCTCCATATACCATGGTGAGGCATTTCAATTCTCCCCCATTTCTCCTGGACCTGTTGGATCAGGAAGCCTCTTCTCTCCTTGCCCAAGGGGCAATAGAAGAGGTTCCTCTTCTTCAACAAGGGACAGGATTCTACTCCCCTTATTTTCTCATAACAAAGAAGACAGGGGGATTCAGACCTATCCTAGATCTGAGAGAATTGAACAAATTTCTGTACAAGGAGAAATTCAAAATGCTTTCTCTAGGCATTCTCCTTCCATACCTTCAGAGTCAGGATTGGCTTTGTTCTGTAGATCTCAAGGATGCGTACACACATATACTCATCCACCCATCCCACAGAAAATATCTAAGATTTCTGTTTCAGGGAAAACATTTCCAGTACAGAGTACTTCCCTTCGGTCTAGCCTCTGCTCCAAGAGTGTTCACCAAATGCATGGCAGTTGTTGCCGCATTTCTAAGAGGTCTGGGAATTTTTGTATTCCCATATCTGGACGACTGGCTCATCCGAGCTCCATCTCAGTCAGAGGCCCAGATTTCCCTGGACCGCACAAGGCACCTTCTGCAGTATCTGGGACTGGTGGTAAACCTTCCCAAGTCTCAACTTACCCCTACTCAGTCTCTAGAATTCATAGGGGCCCAGTTGGACACCACCACTGCAAGGGCCTACCTACCTCAAGTCCGGGGCCAACGTCTGCTGTGCTTGGCCTCCCAAGCTCAGTCCAGCAGTCACTTGACAGCCAGAGAAATGCTGCGACTTCTGGGCCACATGGCCTCCACGGTACACGTGGTGCCCTACGCTCGTCTTCATATGAGAGCAGCTCAATGGACCTTGGCCACCCAGTGGACTCAAGCATCAGGAGCGCTCTCCGACCAAATACTCACCTCAAAGCGTCTGTTTTGGTCCCTCCAATGGTGGATGTCCACCAAGAATCTGTTGTTGGGGGCCCCCTTCCAACCTTTGTTGCCCCAAGCAACCCTCACAACAGATGCCTCCCAAACAGGGTGGGGAGCCCATCTACAATCCCTCTCCACTCAGGGTACTTGGTCTCCGCAGGAGACCACCCTTCACATCAACCTCCTGGAACTGCGAGCAATCTTCTTTGCCCTCAAAGTCTTCCATACCCTCCTTGTCAACCTGACCGTCCTAGTTCAGACAGACAATCAGGTGGCCATGTTCTACATAAACAAACAAGGAGGGACAGGCTCTCTGTCGCTTTGCAACGAAGCTCTCAGATTATGGGCCTTCGCCAGAGAGCATCAAATTCATCTTCTGGCAGCATATCTTCCAGGGGTTCAAAACTCTCGGGCAGACAGACTCAGTCGAGTTCTGCTTCCACACGAATGGTCCCTACATATGGACCAGATAGGCAGAATCTTTCAGGAATGGGGAACCCTGGACATAGACCTCTTTGCAAGTCCGTGGAATGCCAAACTTCCCCGGTTCTGTTCCAGGACTCCGTGTCAGGGAGCTCAGGCCAACGACGCCTTTCTCCTGCATTGGGGTCAGGAATTCCTATATGCCTTTCCATCCATTCCTTTGATTCCCAAGACTCTGTTCAAACTCCAGAGGGATCACGGATCGATGATCCTCATAGCTCCACGCTGGCCACGCCAAGTGTGGTTCCCTCTACTTCTGCATCTCTCCCAGGGACCCTCCCTGGACCTGGGAGCTGCGCCAGACCTTCTCTCTCAGGAGAAAGGGACTTTGTGGCACCCAAACCCCAAGTCCCTACACCTCAGAGCTTGGTTACTGAAGGCCTAAGCCTTCATGACTTCAATCTTTCTCAACCAGTGAAAGATATCCTTCATGCCTCTAGGAAACCCTCCACGAGGCGTTCCTATGCTTTCAAATGGAAACGCTTTTCCATTTGGTGTGCTCAACAGGGTCTTGACCCTCTAGCACTTCCTTTGAATTCTCTACTAGACTATCTCCTGCATCTTTCTAATGCAGGCCTTAAGACGAATTCAGTAAGAGTCCATTTGAGTGCTATTGCAGCATCCTTAAAACCTATAAATGGACAACCTGTCTCCTCTCATCCGCTTGTTGCAAGATTCATGAGAGGCCTGACTCTAACTAAGCCTCCCATCCGACCTCCTCCGGTAGCATGGGACTTGAACCTAGTTCTAGGTCAGCTTATGAAGCCACCTTTTGAACCGTTGGTTTCTACCTCCTTGAAATTTCTTTCCTGGAAGGTCCTTTTCCTTATTGCAGTCACTTCGGCTCGCCGCATCAGTGAACTACAGGCCTTAGTGGCTCATCCACCTTATACCAGGTTCCATCATGATAAGGTGGTCCTAAGGACGAATCCCCACTTTATGCCTAAAGTGGTCTCGCCTTTTCATCTTAATCAAGAGGTATATCTACCTGTCTTTTTTCCGGCTCCTCATGCATCCAGTGCAGAGAGGAACCTTCATACTTTAGATTGTAAAAGAGCTCTTGCCTTTTACCTCAACAGGACTCAGCTACATCGAAAGTCTTCCCAGCTTTTCGTGGCTTTTGATCCTTCTCATTTGGGACGTCCAGTCTCCAAACGTACACTTTCCAATTGGATTGCTCAGTGTATTTCCTTTGCTTACCAGAGTAAAAACATTTCTCTGGAAGGCCATGTCACAGCTCACAATGTGAGAGCCATGGCCACTTCTATGGCTCATCTTCACTCTGTATCCATAGATCAGATCTGTCGAGCCGCCACATGGGCCTCGGTACATACCTTCACAGCCCATTACTGCTTGGACAAGGACTCCCGCCGGGATGCCTTGTTTGGTCAGGCTGTCCTCAAACACCTGTTCCATACTTGAACAACTCCTGCCCACCTTCCCAGGATGGATGCCTGAGATCCATACGAAGATGGCGAACCCTTGGAATGGGATCTCCCAGGCATCTTAGCTAGGGAGTCCCCATATGTGAGGACTTATTCCTGCTTGTTCCTGGAGATAGCACAGTTACTTACCTGTAACAGGTGATCTCTGGGAACAGCAGGAATTAGTCCTCACAACCCACCCACCTCCCCTAGGAGTTGTATCTTCTATCTATCTTCCTTTCCTCTCTCTATTGTCTCAGCTATAAACTCGAACTGAGGAGAGCTGGTCAGGAAGGCGGGAAGGCAGCGCGCATGTGCAGTGGGAGGCCCCAAAAGCTTCCTTTCAGGGAAGCTGGGGAGCTTTCCCGTGCAGGCTCCGTCGGTTCCGACGTACCCATATGTGAGGACTAATTCCTGCTGTTCCCAGAGATCACCTGTTACAGGTAAGTAACTGTGCTTTCTCTCTCCGGCCTCACTCCTCGCGGATGTGTCGGAACCGCGGATTGAGACTCTGCACTCACTTCGTTCTAGGACACGTCTCATACACACAACAATCTGTCTCGATACCCAACCACCAAGGTAATACTTTACAGTCTTATTTCTTACTTTGGTCCGTGTGCGGAGTTAACTGGTTGATGCGTTTGTACCTGCTTAATACTTGGTCTGCTTCACTGAGTCTTTATTGATTTTTCCATCATGGTCCCGGGATTTCACTGTCAGTACACTGTTGGACTCAAAGGGATGTGTCTCTCCGTCCTCAGCGGTGGTGGTCTCTTCCAGCGATGACACAATCCCGGACGAGCCCCCAATCTGTAATAAACATAACTTTTTACACAATAACAGATTCCTCAGTGAAGCAAAGAGTTAATTTAATCACATCACATTACATTCTTGCAAGAAAGGGTGAAATGCTTGACTAAGATTTCACAATCGTCCTCTGTTTCAGGGTTCTTTTATGTCCTCGCCCACTTCAGCATGTCCATAACTCATTGGTTAATACTTCTGCACCTGTGTCAGGCTATGTTTATTTATTATTTTATTTATTTAACAGTTTCTTCTATACCGCCCCTTCCAGAGATCAGGGGCGGTTTACATTGAACAAAGATTAGCATACTTCCGTATGTCTTACATGGAACAAGTTTTAACTATGTACACATTTTGTTACATGGAACGTATTTTAACATTAACAGTAGTACTTTTTTTTTAATTTTTTTTTTTATACTTATATACAGGTTAATTATATTTAGCGTAACTTATATACAGGTTGTGGAACAATGAGCATGACATAGTTAATTAACATAAGTTATTTACATTATAGAAGTAGATGTCGGTTAGGGTAAATCGTTTTGGGTGTTGTGTGTCTTAAGTTAAGTATCTTTCTTGTGTTCTTCTTGTGTTAGTCATTTGTTCTGTCTTGAGGACTGTGGATATTCTTTTGAGATTGTCTAGGAGAGGATTTTTGTTGGTAGGGGATCTCAGAGTGTTTTGTAAACAGGTATGTTTTTAATTCCTTTTTGAATTGGTGGAGGTCCTATGTGTTGTTAGCCATGTAGTCTCTCTTCCCAGGATGCAGACATACAGTTAATGAAGTCAGAAAATCATTACGTACTAAATTATATTACAGAATGGTGAATGAATGGAATACAAGAATTATATTACATTGTAAAAATAACATATCACATTTATTTATGTCAGTGGGGGAATATCACACGCAACCAACACCCACTCACTGCTCTCCTACAGGATGAGGTGTCCTCTCTTCTGTCTCAGGGCGTCATAGAAGATGTCCCAATATCCCAACAGGGAATGGGGTTCTATTCTCCATACTTTCTCATACCAAAGAACACCGGAGGGTACAGGCCCATCCTGGACCTCAGAAGCCTCAGCAAGTTTCTGGTCCGCGAGAAGTTCAAAATTATCTCTTTTGGGACTCTATTTCCCTACCTCCAGAGTCAGAACTATCTCTGTTCTCTAGATCTAAAAGAAGCATACACACATATCCTTATCCATCCAGGACACAGGAAATATCTATGCTTCATCTTTCAGGGAAAACATTATCAATACAGAGTCCTTCCCTTCAGACTCGCCTCTGCCCCAGGAATCTTCACAAAGTACATGGCAGTCGTAGCTGCATATCTAAGATCTGTAGGGATATTTGTCTTCCCTTACTTAGACAACTGGCTCATAAGAACAGACACCTCACAAGAGGTTCAGCTTTTCTTGCATCGTACCATCACAGTACTGCAACACTTGGGATCAGGGGTGGCCCAAGGGGGGTGCGGGGCCATGTGTGGAGACTCATTGTGGGGCCTCATTTGCATAAATGTTTGCATAATGTTAACGTGCACTAATTTTTAGTAAACATGCCTCTTAATGACTGTATGGATAAAGAAAGACTACCAGATTTCTATATTACTATATTCCGGTGCCAACTGCCAGGCACATTAGGAAATACTACAAACACTGCCCATTTAGAACCCATCCTAAAAATTACACCCCTGGGAACCAACCCAATGTATCCCATGCAAACTTGATTCCCCTATAATATATCACCAAAAATTATCCCAATGTGTAACAGCCCTGTCGATTCTAGATCCAACGAAGCCCTCCAGTGTATATGTATTTTTGTCGGATCGTTCACCATGAGAAGAAATTCTTCCTCTCTCGAGGCGAACCCTCCATTTTAATCAATTTATTACCAGGCCTACCATCGGCCTAAACCGACAAAACCAGCACTTGCTGTCGTCAGCATAAAAATTGTTATGAAAAAGGACATTGAATCACCCCTGATCAACGGGCCACAAAAACAAGCATTCCAGCTCAACAGTCCCCCTCCAACAATGGACGTTAACTTAAGAGGACTTAGCTGTTGAAGAACGGAGACAGCTCCACTGTGTCCACGACAGCTCCGCCAACTCAAAGACGAAGACCTTGAAGTTCTTCCTTTGGCCAGATGACAAACAGGTGAACTACTCCGCTCAGATAAAACGAGGTTCAGGCGACACTCATGGTGTTTCAAGCCATCTAATCACTTTACAGCTCTTCTTCAGGCAGGTTTTGTCGGTTTAGGCCGATGGTAGGCCTGATAATAAATTGATTAAAATGGAGGGTTCGCCTCGAGAGAGGAAGAATTTCTTCTCATGGTGAACGATCCGACAAAAATACATATACACTGGAGGGCTTCGTTGGATCTAGAATCGACAGGGCTGTTACACATTGGGGTAATTTTTGGTGATATATTATAGGGGAATCAAGTTTGCATGGGATACATTTAGAACCCATAGCAAACCTGCCATATCATAACAGCACTACCAGGACTCACAAAGCACCATACCCTACCTACCAAAAGGCAACATTGCAAATATTAAACCAATACATCTCAGAGAATACCAATATATCTCCTACTGGGGAAAGAGAACAAGTGTCACTGTCAAATAGAAAATACATAAACAGAATACCTCAGCTCGGACATAGAACATAGACCATCACCAAGCAAAGAACAAGGGATCGCAATTTAGAAATAGGAAGACAATAATTAAACTGGGAACCCCAAAAGACAAACTTGGAATGTACAACAACACTGCAGAAATAAAACTATAAATTAATTTCTTCTTGTATTAAACAAAATGCAGACGTTAACAATGCACATTTCTCAGAGCTGACATATTCCAGTTAATAAATTCAAAATAAAAAAAATATTTTTCTACCTTTTGTTGTTTGTGCATTTTATTTTTCAGTTGCAATTGCTCCAGTCACTTTCTTCTGGTTTCTTTGTGTCTTCTGCTAACTCTCCATTGTCTGCTGTCAATTTGTCCTTTCTTCTTTCTTCTAGTTTCTTTCCATTCTCTCTCTACATCTGCTTTAAGATACTGATCTTTCTCCTTTTGCTCTTTGCTCCATTTCTTTCTTTATTCCTTTTTCATCCACTCAAATTTACTCCTCCATCCTCAATCCATACTTACTCTCCCAATATTCAGCCAATCGTAGATTTTTCTTCGCTCCCACACAAAATATTTTTCCCCTCTCCATCATCATTCCTCCAGTCCCATCCCATTCTAGTCCTTCCCAACATCAACTCCTTTCTAGTTCCAGCCCCACCCAGCATCACCCAGCATCCGCTCCCTTCTAGTCACATTCTCACATCCCCCCCACATCAGCCCATTTCCAGCCCTAGTCCCCCATCAGCCCATTTTCAATCCTAGTCTCCCCATCGGACCATTTCCAATCCTAGCCCCCCTCCATCAGCCCTTTCCAGTCCTGTCCTTGCCTCCCCATAAGCCCATTCCAATCCTAGCCTCCCCATCAGCCCATTTCCAATCCTAGCCTCCCCATCAGCCCTTCCCAGTCCTATCCTAACCCCCATCAGTCTTTCCAGTCCTATCCTAGCCCTTCAACAGCCCATTTCTAGTCCTAGCTCCCCCATCATCTCTTTCTAGTCCTATCCTAGGCTCCCCCCATCAGCCCATTTCCAATCCAAGCCCCCCCCCATCAGCCCATTTCCAGTCCTAGCTCCCCCATACATTTTCAGTCCTATCCTAGCCCCTCCATCAGCCCATTTCCAGTCCTAGCTCCCTCAGCCAATTTCACTCCAAGCTCCCCCCCCCCATTTAGGCAATTTCTAGTCCAAATCCCCCTCCACTTCAGCTATTTCCAGTCCTAGCTCCCCCCCACTCAGCCAATTTCCAGTCCAAGCTCCCCCACCACTCAGCCCATTTGCAGTACAAGCCCCCTCCCCATTTGCTATTTCTAGTCCAAGCCCCCCCCCCCCCACCACTCAGCCAATTTCCAATCCAAGCCCCCTTCCCCATCATCTATTTCAGTCTTAGTTTCCCCCCCCCCACCCAAAGAGCCCCGCGGTTGTCAAAAAGGCTTTAGAGGGAACCGGAGAAGCCCCGGCTCACCTCTGACAGCCACCAAAGTGAAGAGCACCTTTTTTCTTCACTTCGGCAGCTGTATTGTAGTTAGGTCGCTGGTGTGCTGTGGTCAAAGGGGACTTCCTGTTTCCCGGCACTCAGTATGCCAGCATTCTAAACAACTATACAGCTGCCGAAGTGAAGAAAAAAGACGCTTTTCACTTTGGCGGCTGTCAGAGGTGAGCGAGGGCCTTTCCGGCTCTCTCTAAAGCCGCCCTGCCTGTCGGTGCTGAATGCGGAATGTTATTGGCGCGGGGCTCCTTGAAGCAACGGGCCCTGTGTGAACAACATTCTCGCACAATGGACGGGCCTGCCTTGCTTGGGATTTGTCATAAACTTGCAAAATCCTAGCTTGCTCCAGTTCAGAGTTCATAAGAGCTTTATTGGACACATAGCAGACCAAGGCGCTTCTGCCCTAACTTCACTGTGCCTGTCTTATCAAGCTAATCTCCCAAGTGCTACTTTGAGACTATTCGACTGTCAGAGAAATGCTGCACTTCTGGGGCACATGGCATCAACAGTACATGTCGTCCCTTATGCCCACCTAAATATGCTGACAGCCCGGTTGAGATTTGCCTCTCAATGGACGCAGGCCTCAGGACACCTCAGGGACAGGATCCAAGTCACTGCTCCTCTCACCACATCCTTCCAGTGGTGGTGTTCTCCAGAAAATCTCCTTGTTGGGTCACCTTTTCAGATGCCTCCACATCAATGCACCCTGACAATGGATGCCTCCAAACTGGGTTGGGGAGCTCACTAGGGCACTCTCTCTACATTGGCCTCTTGACAATGGAGGAGTCACAGCTCCAAATCAATCTCCTGGGGCTTTGTGCTATCTCAAATGCTCTCAGGGTGTTTCAAGATCACCTCAGATCACAAAGGGTCCTAGTCAGGACAGACAATCAAGTGGCCATGTTCTATGTGAACAAACAGGGCAGAACTGGCTCTTTGCTCCTCTGCAAGGATGCTCTCCATCTGTGGTATTTGCCATTTCTCATCAAATACACCTCCAAGTAGTGCATCTCCCATGGGAGCTCAATGTTTTGGCAGACAAACTGAGTCGGATCCTTCTTCCCTACAAATGGTCCCTCCATCCAGACACAATTCCCTACATCTTTCAGACCTGGGTGTGAGAAAGGAAGGACTGACCAAGGCCCCAGAACAAGGTTAGAGACTATTGCAAAGACTGATGAGCTTTTGTGTGATAAGGTAACTTACACTAATATAGATCATCCAGTTTATGGCAATCTTGACCTGGCTATGGATAGTGATGAATCTATTTATGGTACTCTGGATATAGGTACAGATAGTGATGCAAGCACAGATAATGATGGAGAAACAGAACTGTGAATGTGCTATAGCCATATACCTTTACTCAGGTAAAAGAGAAATATATGCTTATTGTAATGCCAGGCTTAACTGAAACATACATTTTTAGATAGAAGCTTCTGTCTCTCTCTGTGGAAAAATTGCTGACAGTTAATTGCAACAGAGATTAGCTAACAAAGTTGTGTACATAGTTACTGGTGCAAAGGCTAGCTTCTGCAAAATCTTTGGGATACAGACAGTTCTGCCTCTCTTTTGTGGTAGATGATAGGTCGAAAATTAGATAACAACTAACATCAGCATTATTGCATAAACTTTCCGAGAATCAGAGACCAACATATAACTGGAAATCAAATAAAGCTTGGGAAATTAACAGAATTAGGCAGAACTTATAGTGTAACTAATCAGCTTTTGTATAATGAAAGAATTACAGCGACACCTACTGTCACTTGGTAATTATAATCATGGCCTTGTAACTTCCATTTTTTTAATGTATTTTTGCAAAGCATCAGCAGAAAACTAACCCTGTAAGCAGATTTTATTCCAGACCTGTAATTTTGTAACATGAATAATATCATCCGATGTTAATCAAAAATTAATTATGTCAGCTGATACTTCTTAATAAAAGGCAGATCTCTGGCAGAAGATTTTTGAAGATAGTTAGGGAGGAGCCATGATTTGCTCCTCTGACAGTCTTCCTTCTAGAGCTCTGGAATTAATATAATTGATTTTCTGTGTATGTTTCTTGTTCTTTTCCTTCCTGTTAGAAGGGCCAGGTAAAGTCTAAGAATCCAGGTAGGAGGCCCTGCCCCAAAAGGGCTACAACACTGGGGAACTCCAGACATAGGTCTGTTTGCCACAGCGCAGAATACCAAGCTTCCCCATTTCTGCATCAGCACTCTGACATCCAGCAAACAGCAGGTGGATGCCTTCCATCATTGGATGCCTTCCTACATTGGGGTCAGGGTCTCCTTTATGCTTTCCCTCCCATACCCTTCATTCCCAAGATGCTTTTCAAACTATAGGCTGACAAGGGCTTCAGGATTCTCCTAGCCCCTCACTGGCCATGCCAACCATGGTTCCTCCTGTTGCTACGTCTGACCCAGCCTCAGCCTCTACGATTGGGATCTGCACCCAATCTTCTCTCCCAGGAAGACAGAACACTGCTCCATCACATTCACAGCTTGGCTGCTGAGAGCATAGCATTACAAGACTTTAACCTCACTCAAGGGGTTAAGGAGATCCTGTTGGCTTCCAGGAAGCCCTCTACCAGATGTTCCTATGCTTTCAAGTTGCATAGGTTCTCTGTCTGGTGTTCCCAGAAGGATCTCAATCTCTTCTCTGCTCCCATGGAGACACTCCTCCATTATCTCCTCCACCTGTCCTCAACAGTACTCAAGACTAACTTGGTGAGAGTTCACCTTAGTGCCATTGCGGCCTCCCATCATCTATTGGATGGACAGCCCATCTCTTCACAACCACTAGTAGTGTGCTTTATGAGGGGGCTCCTGCTGACCAAGCTACCTCAGGTAGCTTGGGATCTCAATGTTGTTCTAGCGCAGCTTCTTAAGCCGCCTTATGAACCATTGGTTATGACTCCACTAAGTTCCTTTCATGGAAGGTTATTTTCCTTATTGCCCTCACTTCAGCTAGATGCATTAGGGAGTTTCAGGCTTTGGTGGACCCATCCTATACTAGGTTCCACCATGACAGTCATCCTGAGGACTCACCCGCATTTCATGCCAAAGGTGGTGTCTCCTTTTCATTTGAATCATTCAGTTTACCTTCTAATATTCTTTCCTAGACCACATGCATCTAGACCAGAAGCAACCCTGCATACACTTGACTGCAAGCGGGTGTTGGCGTTTTATCTCCAGAGAACTCAAGATTAACAGTAAATCCTCGCGGTTCATTTCTTTTGACCCTAGTCTTATAGGTCTCCCAGTATTGAAACGTACACTTTCCAGATGGATAGTGGATTACATTTTCTTTTGCTTATGACAGAGCAGGACTCTCCCTGGAAGGGCATGTCACTACTCATAATGTCTGCCCATTATTGTCTGGACAAGGATCCCGCCAAGATGCCACATTTGGTCAAGCTGTTCTCCAGTGCCTCTTTCAGACTTAGGGGCAACTCCTGCCCTCCGTCCTGGACTTTGATGATACCAGACATCTATGAGGGATTCATGACCTCTTGAGGCCTACTCCGATGCGAACGTCCACTGGTTCTGAGGTCACTTCATCTAGCATCTGGGAACTAGGGAGTTCCAAATGTGAAGACTACATTCCTACTTGTTCCTGGAGATAGCATAGTTACTCACCTGTAACAGGTGCCCTCTGGGAACAGCAGGAATTTAGTATTCACAACCCACCCTCCTACCCTAGGAGTTGTAGAGTTTTCTTCTGTTACTCTCCTTTTTCTCAGCTACAAACTCAACTGAAGAGAGGGAGTTTGGAAAGGGAGAAGGCAGCCACACAGGTGCAGTGGAATGCTTCCAAAGGCTTTCCTATTGGATGCCTGGGAGCCTTCCCGTGCAGACTTCACCGGTACTGATGTCACTCATATTTGAAGACTAAATTCCTGCTGTACTCGGAGATCACTTGTTACAGGTGAATAACTATGCTATCACCGAGCATCAAACTTCAAATGGGTACAGCATCTCCAAAGACCTTGGGATTCCTATGTCTACAGTTCGCAATGTTATTAAATAGTTTTCTGCTCATGGAACTGTCAAGAACCTCCAAGGACATGCTGGAAAGATGAAAATTAATCCAAGAAGTCTTCAAAGGTTAGTGCGAACTGTGGAAAAATACCACCTGCAACATCCAAAGAGCTTAAGGCTGACCTGGAGCAATCTGGAGTGGTGGTTTCAACCTGCACTATATGCCGTGCACTAAACAAAGAAGAACTTCATGGGCAAAGGCCAAGGAGGACCCCACTACTCAACATAGACATAAAAAGGCATGCCTGATCTTTGCTCAAAGCCAGGTTAAGAAACCACAATCTTTCTGAGAAAATGTTCTGTGTACAGATGAATCCAAACTTGAGCTCTTTGGCAATGCAGACTGTGATATATTTACAGGTGAAGAAATGAAGCTTATAAGGAAAGAAACGCCCTTTCTACCGTTAAATATGGTGCAGGTTCCATAATGTTGTGGGGCTGTTTTGCTGCCTCAAGAACTGGAGGCCTGGAATATATTAAAGGAATCATGATGTCAGGGGACTACCAAGGTATTTTGGAGAGAAATGTGCTACCTAGTGTCATAAAGCTAGGTTTGGGTTGAAGGCCATGGGTCCTCCATTAGGACAATGACCCAAAACATACATCCAAAAGTACAAAAGAATGGTTAAAAATGAACAAATGGGCTGTTTTAAACTGGCCATCAATGACTCCTGATCTCAATCCAATCGAGACCTTTGGAAAGAGCTGAAATCTGCCATTGGTAAAAGGAATTCTGGAAACATTCATAAGCTGGAATAAATTGCAGCTGAAGAGTAGGAGAAACTATCAGCAGACAGAGGTAAGAAACTTATAGATGGCTACAATAAATGTTTGGACATTGTTATCACTGTGAAGGGTTGTGCAACCCTTGGCAGTTATCACTGTCCAGGTCATATTTTGTTTTTTTCTCAGAAATCATTACACTGCACAAACATCATTTTTTGGTTATTGTTGTTGTTGTTGTATATCTTTGAACATACTATTAAAATATTATGATGATATACAGTTGGAATATTTCTAACTACTTCTTAAGATATTGCACGCAATATATCTAAAATGCAAGGGTGCCAATAATGTTGACCACAACTGTATGCGTTCCCAAGGTTTCTTTCATCTCATTTAAGGTAGATTGGATCTTTGCCATCTTATCCTCAAGTGCCGCCGTCACGTACTTTGTTAGGTATTTAACCACCTCTTCAGACATTATGAAACTCATTCCATACAGGATGCATGGGCTGTTGCATATTTGAAGTGAATATAAATCCCTATTCTAAAGGACTTACCTGCATGAATTGGCACAGATGTGTGGCATTTGGTCGGTCGCTACTCTGCAAGTACACACGTAAGTGCCACTGCACATAAGTGCAGTATGAGTGTGCACGGGGGTGGCATTTGGGCAGAGCATAGGCAAGGCCCAGTCTACACGTTTTAAATTATAGAATAGTATGACTTACGCGCCTCATTGTGCTGATCTAGGTACAGGCGGTTACAACTGTCCTAGAGCAGGCGTAACTGCTACGACTAGACTAAAGCATGTCTGTATGCCCCTGTTTTATAAAGAAAAGCCTATGTGTGCTTTACATTATGAAATAGGCCCCAAATACATGTGCGGCAACATGCTTTGCCTGTGCGCAAGATTATGGAATTACCCTCCACAAGTGCAAGTTGATTCTCTAGCATCACCATCTCTTGCACTCTTCTTCTGCTTTTTGACTTCTCACTCGCTTGTCTTTTAGGCTTTGCTGACATTCCAGAAAACCCCTATTATGAAGAACTCTGCACATTATGCTTCCCTACGATAGCCAAAATTGGGGCTGTTTACACCAGTTGGTTTTTAAAATGTTCTACCCTTTGACTATCTATTGATTCACCATATTAGCTTTTGTTTTTGTATCCTATGGGAGTTTCACCTCCTGACCATGCAAATACTAGCAGGCAAGGCCCCTTGTATTCTCTGCCCTCACAAACTCACAACTCCCCAAAGGCAAGAAAGGGGACCCAATTTGCAGTTCTGAGCTGCAAAGCTAGGTATTTTTAGTTCTCCAGGACCAAGCAGGAAGTCAGTCCTCACATATGGGTGACGTCGGCGCCGACGGAACCCCTGTGCGGAGCATTTCCCCAGCTTTCAAAGAAAGCCTTTGGGAATTGCAGTGCGCATGGGCGGTCCCCTTCCTGCCCAAGGGTGCCATCTTGTTCAGTCTTCTTTTTTCCGCGGAGCCCGACGGACGTAGTTCGTTTTTCGCCGAGGAAAAAGTTGATTTCCCTGTTTTTTCTTTTTCTCCTTCGGTTCGACGCCGGATCCTTTTTCCGCCTAGGCCCAATACGCTGGTATCGAGCCCACTCTCTCTTTTTCGGTTTTTGTCCTTTGTGACTAGCGTTCGCGCCATTTTTCTTTTTTCACTGGCAGCCCTGTCTTTTGACCTCGCAGGGGCCCTTTTTCCCCGATGGCTGCCAGCGGGTTTAAAAAGTGTGATCGGTGTAAGAAACTTATGTCTCTTACCGACACACATGACTGCTGCCTCCGCTGCCTCGGACACGATCATGACCCGATGATCTGTGGTCCGTGTGGCAAAATGTCCTCAAAGGCGTTGAGGAGTCGGCAGCACCGGAAAGATAGGATCTTCTCTGACTCCGCGTCCGGACGGGCCCAGACCTCGTCAGAGGCCTCGACGTCTCAGGACTCCGGCCCCGAGCAGCGTCAGGGTTCCTCTGAGCGGGGGTCTCCTTTGCGGGAACAGCGCAGGAAGAAGAAACCCGCGAGGGCGTCGTCGGTGGACGCTCCTGGTTCCTCGAGGGCCAGGTCGCATAGCCCCGATAGCCATCCCGGGTCTTTGGAGTCGGAGAGGCCTGCCAAGCATCCTCGTATCGAGATGGAGTCTCCTGGACACGTTAGTGCTGTAGTCCTCATTGACTCTCCTCCAGGGGAGCCGACGTCGGGCCCGACACCGTCGGGGCCCGAGTCGGGGGCTGCTGGGTCTCCTGAGCTCGGACTCAGGTTGACGGCCTTGGAGAGCAGCCTCGCTGCCTTCATGGAACAGCAGCGGGTATTGATCGCCGGTCTCACCGGTGCATCTGCCCCGACCACCAGGACATCGACGTCCAAGTCGACCCCGGAGGCCGAGCCGATCCTCGAGTCCATGCGGGCTCGAGTCGATCCTCGGCCACGGTCTCCCTCGGCCTCCCGTTCGAGACCGAGGTCGTCGACGCCGGTACCCTCGGCGTCGGGGCGGATGGCATCGGTACCCGCCCGACCGGAGCCGCTCGATTCCTCCGACGAGGAGTCGGGCTGGGAGACGGAGGACGAAGAGTCACCCGACACTTATCGGACTCGGTGTGTCCCATCGGACTCGCCGGAGTCCGAACCTCGGAGATGATCCCCACTGGAGGATACCCAGTTCTTGGACCTCATGCGGGATATGGCCAAGGCCTTGGCCTTCCCCGCGGATCCCGAGGAGGAGCCTCGAGCCGAGGAGCTTGAGGCCCTCCAGTATGACTCTCCCCTGAAGGAGGCCTTTACTGTACCGGTTCCTCCGATGCTGGAGCGGCTGCTCTTCCGCATGTGGGAGACCCCGGCCTCGATGCCGGTGTTAAGCAAGCGGGTCGATTCCATCTATCGAGTCCGCAAGAGCCCCAGGTTCCAAAAGGCACAATTACCGCACCACTCCATGGTTGTGGAATCAGCCATGCATCGACTGAAAAGTCAGAAGATGCACTCCTTGGTGCCTCCCGGCCGGGAGGCCCAGAACCTGGATGCCCTCGGTAAGAAGTGCTTCCAGGGCTCTATGCTTGCTTGCCGTGTCCAGACATACCAGCTCTACATGGGCATGTATCTCCGAGACCTGGCAAAGGAGATTGCCGGGTTCTCTGCTGGTCTCTCCGAGGAACCTTTGCAGCGGTTCCAAGCCTTGTCCACTGGTATTCGAGAGTGCTCGAAGTTTATCTCTCGAGCAGCCTACGATGACTTCGAGGCTTCGGCCCGAGTAGCCGGGGCCGGCATCGGTGCCCGCCGACAGGCTTGGCTACAGTCATCCGACCTCGAGCCATGGGTGCAGGACAAGTTGGTCGATGTCCCCTGCTGAGGTGAAAACCTCTTTGGCAAGCCCATGGCTGAGAAGGCTGCAGAACTCGAGACCGAGACTCTGACCCGGACTAGGTTGTCCAGAAAAACCTCTGCCCCTTCTCAGAAAAAGAAGGGCGCGGGAAAAAAGACCTTTTACCCGAGGAAGTCATCTGCCTATAAAAAATACCCTCATTATCAGGCCTCTGCAGCTCCCCAACAGGGTCAGCAGGCCAAGGGGCAGGGTCATGGGCCCCGTAGGCAGAAGGCCCCCAAGCCACCAACACCGGCCCCTGCTTAGCAGGGTGGGGGTTTTTGACTCTGAAGGCATAGCCTCTTCTCCTCAGCTGGCTCACATCAGCACAGGAGGCCGGCTGGCCCACTTTGCCCACAGGTGGTCAGCCGTCACATCAGATACCTGGGTGCTCCGTATAGTCCACAAGGGCTATCTTCTCCATTTTCACCAGGTACCTCCCTCCTATTTTCCAGGGGAGCCTCCAAGACTCCCTCTGCACAGGGACCTACTCCTTCAGGAGTTAGCAAGTCTGCTAAAGGACCAGGATGTGGAACCTGAGAGGTCACGGCTTTTATTCCAGGTACTTTCTGGTACCAAAAAGAACAGGAGGCCTCAGACCCATCCTAGACTTGCGCAACCTCAAGAAGTTCCTGGAGAGGGAAAAATTCAAGATGCTTACCCTTGGAATCCTGCTGCCCTACCTCTAGCAGGGAGATTGGCTATGCTCCTTAGATCTAAAGGATGCTTATACTCACATCCTTATTCATCCAGACCACAGACAATATCTCAGATTTGTTGTGGGCGGAAACCACTACCAGTACAGAGTACTACCCTTTGGCCTGACCTCCGCTCCCAGGGTGTTCACCAAGTGCCTGGCGGTGGTAGCGGCCTACCTGAGGCTTCAAGGTCTTTATGTGTTTCCATACCTGGACGACTGGCTCATAAGGGGCCAGTCTTCCCAGGAGGCCAGTCAAGCCACCCTTCGCACTGTGGCTCTGCTGCAGCACTTGGGGTTTGTCATAAACTTCGCAACGTCCACTTTGCTCCCATCCCAGAACTTAGAATTCATAGGAGCAAGGCTAGACACTCTTCAGGCGAAGGCTTTTCTGCCAGTGGACAGAGCCCACAGGTTGATGGATGTAGCCAGGCAGTTTCACAGCAATTCCCTGGTCTCCGCCAGGCAATTCCTGAGACTTCTCGGCCATATGGCTTCCACGGTTCATGTAACCCCCAATGCCCGCCTGCACATGCGGCCTGCTCAGTGGAGTCTTCGAACTCAGTGGCATCAAGCCACAGGGAGACTTGCAGACTCAGTAAGAATATCCACCCTGCTCGTCTCCTCTCTGCAATGGTGGCTTCATCTTCCGAATCTGGTACTCGGAGTGGGTTTTCAATCCCCTCCGCATTCTCAAGTGCTGACGACAGATGCTTCTCTTCTAGGTTGGGGAGCACATTGCCAAGGGGCATGTACTCAGGTTCTCTGGACCCCTTGGGAGGCTGCTCAGCAGATAAACTTCCTGGAGCTCAGGGCAATACGCCTATCTCTGAGAGCCTTCTCCCACCTCACATCTCACCAGTCTGTACTGGTCCAGACGGACAATCAAGTTGCCATGTTCTATGTGAACAAACAAGGAGGCACGGGCTCCTTCCTTCTCTGTCAGGAGGCACAACGACTGTGCTCTTGGGCAGTCAATCACGGAATCCTCCTCAAGGCTGTCTACCTCCCAGGTCAAGAGAATTACCTGGTGGACAGACTGAGCAGGATCCTGCAACCACACGAATGGAGATTGAATCCGTTGGTGGTTCAGCAGATCTTTCTCAGGTGGGGCCTCCCCACCAATCTTTTCGCCAGTCCTCTGAACCGGCAACTCTCGAGATTCTGTTCCAGACAACCGCATCCTCTCAGAGTAGCAGCGGATGCCTTTCTGATTCCGTGGTCCCAAGGCCTACTGTATGCGTTTCCTCCCACGCCACTAGTGTCCCGAACACTGTTCAAGGTCCTCAAGGACGGGGCCTCATTGATTCTGATAGCCCCCAGGTGGCCGATGCAGCCGTGGTTCCCACTCCTGCTGCAACTGGCGGTGGACACTCCTCTTCCTCTGGGGATTCAACACGATCTCCTGTCTCAGGACCAGGGGTCTCTCTTCCACCCCAACCTCCAGTCCCTTCATCTGATGGCCTGGCTGCTGAAAGGGTAGTCCTGGCTCCCCTACTACTGCCTAGAGAGGTGGAAGACGTAGTCTTAGCCTCTAGGCGGCAATCCACCAGGAAATCCTACGCTCTTAAGTGATGTAGATTCTCCGCATGGTGTGCTCAGCACAGCGAGAATCCCTTCTCGTGCTTGGTAGCGGTAGTATTGCAATATTTGCTTTACCTCTCCAATCTAGGCCTTAAGTCCAACTCTGTCAGGGTTCACCTCAGTGCTCTCTCAGCGCATCACTCGCCGGTGGACGGGAGGCCTCTTTCCAACCACCCTTTGGTGGCTCGTTTTCTCAGAGGCCTCCTCCTGCTTAAGCCTCCTTTACGTCCACCAGCCCCTGAGTGGGATCTGAATGTGGTCTTACAGCGGATTACGTGTCCGCCATTTAAACCTATGGCTACCTGCCCTCTCTGTTTTCTCTCCTGGAAAACCTTGTTTCTGGTAGCTCTTACCTCTGCTAGGCGAGTGAGTGAACTTCAGGCACTAGTGTCTGATCCCCCTTACACTAGGTTCTACAGGAATAGGGTAGTCTTACGGACTCACCCGAAGTTTCTCCCTAAGGTTGTCTCCCCTTTTCACCTCAATCAGGAGGTGGTTCTTCCGACCTTCTTTCCCAGGCCGCATGCCAACCGGGCTGAGATAGTCCTGCATACCCTGGACTGTAGGGCGTTGTCCTTCTACCTTGACCGTACGCGGGAGCATCGAAGGGCTGTTCAGCTCTTCGTTTCTTTTGACCCCAATAACTTGGGGTTCCCTGTCTCCAAGCATACTTTGTCCATATGGGTCGCTGACTGTATCGCCTGGGCTTATGGGGCAGCCGGCCTCTCGTTGGAGGGTCGAGTCACGGCTCATCGTGTCAGGGCGAAGGCTGCGTCAGTGGCTCATCTCCGCTCTGTTCCGTTGGCAGACATCTGCCGGGCCGCTACTTGGTCTTCAAGCCAGACTTTTGCGGCTCATTACTGCCTTGAGAGGGAGTCCCGCAGGGACAGTGCTTTCGGACAGGCAGTACTCCATAATCTCTTTGGGGTTTAGGCAACTCCTACCCTCCGGCCCTGGTGTTGGGCTACCGGTCGGGGGCGTTCTCAGAGAAGATTCCTTCCTTACGTACTGAAGAGCTAGAGGGAGCTCATTTTTTCCGCTTGAGGTCTCCGGTAGCCTTAAGCTGGGGAGTCCCATATGTGAGGACTGACTTCCTGCTTGGTCCTGGAGAAAGAGTAGTTACTCACCTGTAACAGGTGTTCTCCAGGAGCAGCAGGAATCAGTCCTCACAACCCTCCCTCCTCCCCTTGGAGTTGCAGTCATATGATTTATTTTTGCTATTTTGCTCTCTTTTAGCTATGTCATCAGACTGAGCAAGATGGCACCCTTGGGCGGGAAGGGGACCGCGCATGCGCGCTGCAATTCCCAAAGGCTTTCTTTGAAAGCTGGGGAAATGCTCTGCACGGGGGCTCCGTCGGCGCCGACGTCACCCATATGTGAGGACTGATTCCTGCTGCTCCTGGAGAACACCTGTTACAGGTGAGTAACTACTCTATACTGATGATATGGATAAACTAAAAATTATCAATTATAAAGGACCTGAATGGATAGAAATCTGAACTAGATGTTAGTACTGGTTTGGATATAACAGTCCGACAAAAATTTATGTTCTCCATGAATGGGTGTTGGGTGTAGTTTGATAGCATAGGCTCCAGCCCAGGGCAGGGCAGACTCAGCTCTCCTCTACTATTGCTATTCTTGTGGTCTGCACCTCGGCCTCCTCAAGTGTGACTGATGCTATCGCTCAGACACAGTTCTCTAGCAACAGTCACATCCCCTCTCTTACCTGAGTCATCTACAGTACTCTTGGGCCTCCCTAGGCCTTCTTTCCATGCTGCCAACACTCCACATTTCTGGGCCCACTCTCTGCAATTATTATTATTTAACTTTTTTTATATACCGCCTATCTCCAGGAACAAGCAGGAATGTAGTCCTCACGTATGGGTGACATCGGGTACCAACGGAGCCCGCGCGTGAAGCTCCCCAGCTACCAATAGGAAAGTCTTTGGGAGCAGTCCACTGTGCCTGCACTGCTGCCTTCCTGCTCTTCTAACTGACTCTCCTCAGTTCTCATTTTTTCCATGGAGCCAACAAAATCACTCCTGTACCTGCTGAAGAACTACTGCCTTCATGCGTAGCATCGATACCTTTTTCTTATCACTATTCTAATTTTTCATTTCTTCTACTTCAATCTTGATAAAAAAAAAAAAAAAAAGCTTTCACTCAAGAGTTTCCTCTGAGCTCTCCTTTTCCTCTGAGCCTCAACAGGCCTACCCTCTGAGGACTATCCTCTGAGGCACCATGGAAAAACCAGCCAGTGGTTTTAAAAAATGTATGAAGTGCTCCATCACAATATCGATAACCGACAAACATGACTGGTGCCTCGTGCCTCGGCCCCGCTCAGGTCCCAACAGACTGCGCACTCTGTAAGCAAATGACTAAACGAGGCCTTGGGAATCGAGCCAAGAAGTTTAAAGAGCTCTTCCCAGCAGACACCCTCTCCCTGGCTTCAACCTCCTCGAGGGCTTCCTCTGACTCTAAGCATTCAAAAGACTCCAGACACGGTGAGAAGCAGTCCCCTCCTTCCCGTTCACCCAAGGAGAAATTGCTGCCCCGAGAGCCCTCGGAGACTCAAAAGGAACAGGGCAAGAAACCAAAGGACCACTTGAGTAGGCACAAGACATCAAGAAGGCCGTCGAGGATCGAATCCCGGGAGCATTCCCGCACTCACCGGAAATCGTCTCGGACATCATCCGATTCCAGTAACCGGTCAAGGCATCCCCAGTGGGAGGACTCCTCCAAAGCCTCAGTGGGGACTCAATACCTGGAGCACCCACCTCTGCGGAACCTCCAACACCAGGCCCAGGTCTGGTGGTGGCTGACCCCTCTCCATCCGATGACCAGGCACCGGAGACATCATTGCATCAATGCATGCTAACTCTGGACTGCACCCTAGCAGCCCTACTAGCAGTCTTGGTGCACCTACCATCATCGGCCCTGATGTCAATGCAGCCTACATCGGCACCAACATCAGGAACGCAAGCCGGCTCTATGACGATGTCGGTGCCACCATCAACCCCGTTGTCAATTTCACCGATACCAGTGTCCTCACTGATGCCAATAACTTCTCTGTTACCCTGACCTTCCTTGGTATTGATACCTTTTTCGATGCCAGGTCCTCCATCAATGTCGATGCATGCACTGTTGCCTTTGGCGGATCCATCCTCTTCCATGCACCGTGCAGAATTGGAAGACATCGACTGGCGCCATTACTCCAAACACCGGCGATACTCTCAAGGATCTGACTCCGAATCCTCCAACTACAACTACAGATCCCTGGACTCTAACGACCTCAGAGATATTATCTCTGAACCTTCACCGCCACAGGCCAGTACCAGAAGGAAATCCCCACCAGAAGATATGTCCTTCCAAGAGTTTATCAAGGACATGGCGGCAGGTCTCTCCATTCCTGCTGCTTCGGAGCCAGAGCCCAGAGTGGAAAAACTCAAGATATTGCAATATCCCACTGCACTGAAAAAAGCAAACATCTTACTGGTGCACTGCATACTTCCCAACCTGTTGCTTCGAATGTGGGAAACACCGTTATCCGTCGCTCCCATCAGTCGACGTCTCGATACCATGTACCGGGTTCCCGAGTGCCCTGGCTTCCAGAAGCAGTGACTCCCACACCATCGTGGTAGAATCGGCAATGCGTCACATAGAGTGCCAAAAACCATGCCTCGGTTCCTCCAGGATGCAAATCAAGAACCCTCGATTCCTTCACGAGGCACACCTTCCGGTCCTCCAAGCTTGCCAGCTGAATCAACTCATACATTCTGTATATGGGGATGTTCCTCAAAGAGTTGAACAAAGACTGGGAGGGTTCCCTGCTGTTCCTCCCTGAAGAGAAGCGCCCTGCTTTTCAGGCAGTTCTTACCCACAGTCAAAATGTCTCTAAGTTCATCAACAGGGCTGCTTTTGACACCTTCGAATCGAATAGAAGAATATCCTCCATAGCCATAGGGGTCAGAAGGTTGGCTCGGCTCCAGGCATTGGACTTAGAACAGTGGGTGCAGGACAAGTTGGCTAACATCCCCTATACAGGTGAAAACCTCTTTGGAAAGAATTGGAAGGAAAAAGCGGGAGAACTAGAAACCAACGACACCACCCTCAAGAGGTTGTCACGTAAAATGTCCAAGAAGAAGGCTCAAATGAAAAAGGCCTTCTAGCCAAAAAAGAGGAGATACTACCCAACCTACTCCCAATTAGCCTACCCTCTACAGCATAAGCAACAGGGAGCTAAGCAAGCCTAAAAGCCACGGTTGACCAAGCAGACATCTCAGCCTCAACCCAGCTGCCTTTGCACCATCCTTTTGACTCTCATGCGAGGAGCATGGCCAGTCCCATCCTTTCTATTTCAGGGAGGCAATCAAGATTCATCTCTCAATGGAGGACAATAACTTCAGAGAAATGGACATTGTCCATTGTACAAAAGGGATACCATTTTAACTTCAGAGAACTACCCCCTCATCGTTTCAAGAGACAAGCCCTATCCAAAAACTCTCTTGATCCCCTATTACATCAAGAGGTTGCCTCACTCCTCTCTTAAGGAGCCATCAAACCAGTTCCCCTATAAGAACCTCGCAAGAACATTCCAAAGAAATCAGGAGGCCTCAGGCCTATCCTAGACCTCCGAGATCTCAACAAGTTCCTCGTAAAAGAAAAGTTCAAAATGATCTCCTTGAGGATCCTCCTTCTTCACTAGTAACAAAACGACTGGCTTTGCTCTCTAGACCTCAAAGAGGCCTACACTCACATTCTAATACATCCATCTCACAGGCAGTATCTCCGATTCATCTGCTGGGAGAGTCACTATCAATACAGAGTGCTACCCTTCGGCCCCACCTCAGCACCAAGAGCCTTCACAAAGTGCATGGCCATCATAGCAGCTCATCTTCACATGAACCGCATCTACGTCTTCCCCTACTTAGATGATTGGTTCATAAAGGCCGACTCTTCTGGGGAGCTCTCCTTGGCTCAACTCAAGACCATAAACTTTCTTCAGTCCCTGGGTTTTGTAATCAACTTTCCAAAATCACAACTGATTCCAACATAAAGACTGGAGTTCATAGGAGCCATCCTGGACACCATCCAGTGCAAGGCTTTTCTCCCACAGGACCATATGCAGAGGCTCATACGTCTAGCAGAGACCATGCAGCGACGCCAGTTGACTCCGGCACGATCCTTTGTACAGCTGCTGGGCCACAAGGCCTCCATGGTACATGTAGTTCTAAATGCCAGGCTGCACATGTGCCAGACACAGTGGATTCTGTCAACCCAGTGGACACAAGCCACTGAAGGTCTGCATGCATCCATCACCATCTCACCACCCATGGCACAGTCACTCCAATGGTGGACAACCCCCGGAAATCCCCTCAAAGGATCACCATTCTGCCCCTCCAGCCTCAACATACCCTAACGATGGATGCGTCCAAACTCGGCTGGGGAGTTCACTTGGACGCTTTCTCCACGCAGGGCCACTGGACTTCCCTCAATTCCGCACAACAGATAAACCTCCTGGAACTTCGAGCTGTGTCGAGGGCTCTCCAGGTCTTCAAGCATCTTCTTGCTAACAGTTCTGTCTTTGTAAGAATGGACAATCAAGTGGCCATGTTCTATATCAACAAACAAGGGGGTACAGGTTCCCTTCCCCTCTGCACAGTGGCGTGCCAGATCTGGGACCTGGCCCTTCAGCATCACATTTTTTATATATGTGTGCAGTAAACCATCTTATATCAAACTTATTGTATTGTAAGGTGAAAAGAGCTGAGGAGGATATAATATGACAGGTGTATTAAAATGGTAATACCATAAGACCATCATATTATAGTAAAAATTGTATAAATACTAATACCTTTGAATAAAATCTTTCATATAAATAAGGACACTGACCACTGAAAAAAATAATAATATAACAGATTATGAACAGATAACTTATTAAACTAAAATGATAAAAACATATAAAAGAACATTATATCTTAATTATATTATTAGCAAACACACATATGTGGTCTCCATGAAACGGAACAACTGAGGAAATTCTACAACATGAAGTTGGACAAAGAAGGAGTTCATAATAATGTCAAGTCAAATGACAAGAAACAAAAGAGGAATGAAATAATGTGTTAAAATCGTGACTTTTATATCAAACGTGTTTAACATGTCTTACATCGGGAAATACAGAAAATTGAAAATATAGTATGTATTGCTTACATCTTATCTTGAAATAAATAGGAGAAGATGTTTTTTAACCAAAACATTTTGCCATTGGTATGCAACCGAAAACGGCAAGCTCCACCTGTCATATTATATCCTCCTCATCTCTTTTCACCTTACAATACAATAAGTTCGATATAAGATGGTTTATTGCACACATATATAAAAAATGTAACATTATATATGGTTTATGTTATATTAATTAATTAAATGTGTTTTATCATTTTATATAATTTTGATACATATTTATATTTATTGTTAATGTTTTTAATGTATAACACATATTTATAGTTGATCTATTAACATATGATTTATTTATTTATTTATTTATTGTTCTCTCTCTTGATGGCAATTTTTAACTTTTTATATGTATTTGGTTTGATTTTGTATTTGTTTTTTCGAGGTTTGCTTCCTCATTTTGATATCCCCCTGAGGAAGGCCGGTGGCCGAAACACGTAGGGGTCAATAAAAGGGGTTTGATTAAACCTGAAATTCTGCCAGTCTTGGTATCTGTTCTTTTGGTCCTGTAGACTCTACAGATACTTTTGTTGCTTCTTTTGTTCTTCCTTCAGCATCACATACTGCTCAGAGAAATCTACATTCCAGGTCAGGACAACTTGCAGGCAGACAAGCTCAGCAGACAGCTCCATTCTCATGCATCGTCCCTGGACCAGACGGTGGCCAACCATCTGTTCGAAACCTGGGGAACTATGTGAATAGACCTATTTGCTATGCAGCACAATACCAAACTTTCCTGCTTTTGCTCGAAGCTGCCAACAATCTTCAGTCTGTCCAATGACGCCTTCATCATTACTTGGAATCGTGGGCTCCTCCTTGCGTTTCTGCCAATGCCCCTGATCCTGAAAACACTTCTCAAGCTCTGAGAGGACAAGGGATACATGATTCTCTTAGCCCCTTTCTGGGCCCGCCAACCTTGGTTCCCCTACCTCCTTCAACATTCTCAAACTCAACCAATCTCACCGGTACTCCTCTCCCAGAACGACGGAATACTTCTCCATCCCAACCTTCGATCCCTTCGCCTAACAGCATGGCTCCTGAAAGCCTAGCATTGCGTCATTTTCCTCTCTCCAAGGAGGTCAAAAACATTCTTCTCTGTTCCAGGAAACCTTCCACGAGAAAGGCATATTCGCTAAAGTAGCGCAGATACGACGCATGGTGTTCACAAAATGCGCTCAGTCCTTTTCAGACATCTGTTGCGACCCTAATCCACTACCTCTTGCACCTCTCTTCTCAAGGCCTCAAATCATCCTCGATAAGGGTCCACCTAAGTGCAATCTTTGCTTTCCATGACCCAGTGAGTGGTAAGCCCATCTCCTCTGACCCTTTAGTCGCACAATTCATGAGAGGTCTCCTGCTTACCAAACTACCCATCCACCCACCCCCAGTGGCATGCGATCTCAATGTAGTTTTAGCTCAACTGCTCAAACCACCCTTCGAACCGTTAGCCACTGCTCAGCTCCGCTACGTCTCTTGGAAAGTTCTCTTCCTCATAGCCTTGACTTCAGCCAGACGCGTTAGTGAGCTGCAGGCACTGGTGGCCCACGCCCCCTACACACATTTCTACCACGACAAAGTGATTCTGCAAACTCACTTCCACTTCCTCCTGAAAGTGGTCTCCGTCTTCCATATCAATCAATCAGTTATCCTTCCAGTATTCTTCCCCAGACCGCATGCCTCCCAGGTGGAAGCCTCTCTGCATACTCTGGACTGCAAGAGAGTTCTGGCTTTCTACTTACAACAAACAGAATCCATCAGGAAATCTTCTCAACTTTTTGTCTCCTTTGATCAAGCTCATCTAGGACTTCCAGTGTTGAAACGCACCCTATCATCATGGATAGCAGACTGCATCTCTTTCTGCTACAACAACACAGGATTATCCCTCACTGGGCACATCACTGCACACAACGTTCGAGCAATGTCCACCTCGGTGGCGAATCTAAGCGCAGTACCGATCACTGAAATCTGCCAAGCTGCTATGTGTTCCTCTATCCATACCTTCGCAGCACACTACTGCTTGGACAAGGACCCCCCCCCCCCCCAGGATGCGGCCTTTGGCCAAGCGGTCCTTCGGCATCTCTTTGGAACATAACACAACTCATAACCCCCTCCCACTCAATCCAGATCTCCGTGCCGGTGAAGTCAAGGACAACGAACCTATCCAGGTTCTAACCTCCATGAGATCTGGGAACTAGGGAGTCCCATATGTAAGGACTACATTCCTGCTTGTTCCTGGAGATAGCATAGTTACTCACCTGTAGCAGGTGATTTCCGGGAACAGCAGGAATTTAGTCCTCACAACCCACCCACCTCCCTGAGGAGTTGTAGTGCTCTCTCCTTCTTTCTACTCTCCCTTCTCTTCAACTATACACTCAACTGAGGAGAGTCAGTTAGAAGAGTGGGAAGGCAGCAGCGCAGGTGCAGAGGACTGCTCCCAAAAGCTTTCCTATTGGTAGCTCGGGAGCTTCCCGCACGGGCTTCGTCGGTACCCAATGTCACCCATATGTGAGGACTAAAATCCTGCTGTTCCCAGAGATCACCTGCTACAGGTGAGTAACTACACTTTCAGGTTGTCAAAGCGGTTTACAAGCAACAATTTAACAATGTTAATACATTTAATAATCAGTAAACCAGTAACAAAACAAGTGAACTAGAGTTAACATAGAAGGTTCTTATTTACAGAGAATTAATCAGTCAAAATAAACTATTTACAGTGGGAAAATTGGCTAAATATTTTCAATCGGTATAGTTGTTAAGCTGGAGAGAAATTAGAAGAAGGTTAGTGCTGCTGAATATCCGTGACTGCCATCCCTACATGTGGCTTCCCCAGTACTTCAGTAGCAGACTATTATCATTGTCGCCCTCTTGCGTGTTGCCTGCATTGTCAAGAATCAACCACCTGCTGTTGCCCTAACAAGCAGCTAGGCTCCGTCCCAATGTTCAGCTCTTACCATGTCAGCATTCACCCAGGACCGTACAAAGCTAGAAATGTGCCCTGTGCAACTTGTGAATCTGGTACTCTTCATCTCCTCAGCCACATGCAGGAACTCTGTCTTACTGGGCTTTCTGGAAGCCCAATGATGATGTTAGCATGCCTTCAATGCTAGCGTCTTGTGTGGCCCATCTGCTTGCACAGCTCTGCCTTTGCCCACATAGCCTTAGAGCCCAGCAAACTACCGTACTGCCTGCTTCTCCTTTTTCTCTTTTGTTCAACATATCTTGCAGCATGCCTGCTGCCTCCTTCACTTCTCACAAAACTACAAAATTTTCAGTTTTCTGCCTGGCCACGACTTCTCAGCAAGAGGTAAATCATCCAAGGTTATGTTTCTTTTTTAAGAAATAAAGGGTAGAAATGGAAAGGAGAGAGAGAGAGCTCTCAAGCTAAGTGTCCATCCACCTACCTCCATGATAAATATGTTAGTAAACATCCTTGTTAATATATGTTCGTAGAAACTTAAGGTTGATATATATTTCTAGATGTGTGTTTTATTACTGAATCATGGTTAGAAAGTGAGGAAAGACCAATACCAATGGAGACATGCCTGGATGGTTAAGCTATAGAGCATAAATTCTGGGGGGGGGGGGGGGGGGGGTGGCAGCGATAGATATTCACTGCAATATGGTAATCAGGTGTATATTTCCCCCAAATGATAAATACCTCTAGGCAAAAAAAAAAAAGAAATAGGAATTCTGTTGTTATAATGGTCACCGTCAGGTAAACCTGCCTTATTAGGCAATTGTTGCCCCTAATTCCAGAATGCAAACTTTGGGGCTAAAATTGATTAATTCAGAGCCAACTCACAATTCAGCCATTTATTTAGATATAATTTTAATATTTAATCACGGTGGAGAATAATTTTTCACAATCACAATTCTGGAGAGATCACTATGGCCGGCATTTTGTAACCCAAATAGCAGGATTGGATATCCGGGATGGACGTCCAACCTGCGCTCAGCCCCAGAATGCGATTCCGGTCCCAGTACTTCCAACATGTACAACAGCGTTTGTGTGGGGAGTGCTAGACGGGGTGGGAGGGGGCAGAATGGAGGCAGAGTGAGTGAGTGGCAAGGTGCCTGGACGTACAGAGCCTATTCAGGTTAGGGCCCTGTACATCCACTGGCACACAGCTGCACACCCAGCTTATTCCACCCTGAAGATGGAATAAATTCCGGGTGTCACCCACAAAGCGTGCCGCACTCCCCTGCAACATGGGTGTCTGGCCACGCTGTGCTCCTGCAGCCGCAATCCGGGCAATGGAGGTTTCCAATGCTGGCTGGATCATGCTCTGCAGGGGCAAACATGGCCATGGTATTCCAAGCCATCAGATAGATGGCTCGTTGCCATGGCACCAGAACACCACTGTTCCTGAGCCCCAGCTATGGTGTTCTGACATCGGGACGGGCACCTCCCCGTATGCCAATCTCTTTGGCATATGGGGAGCGGCTAGACGTCCAAGTCCCCGGCTCTGAAGTCGCAGGTATGTCCGGGCTCTGTGGTGGCAGAATTGGGTCCATCTCCCACACATTGGGTTTTGGGATGGCCAGTGCGGCTGGACGTGCGGGATCCAGAATGTGCCTGCACTTGATTAAATTCTCATCATATCTTTCCATGCAAGGTAATGGAAAAATATTTGTTTATAGAATGATTTTTAATGGGGTTAGGATAGATATAGAGAACTATATCAGTACTATGGCAGGTAAATTTCCTGAGATACAATCTAGTGATGTGAATAATATGGTTAATTTTTGGGATTCTACATCAGTGACCCATTTTAATGTTTAATAGCCTCGCTGGACCATTTAGGCAGAGAATTTGTCCTTGTTTTTCAAAACAACTCAAAAAATATAAAAAAGAGAACATAGAAAATTAGAACAATGGTAAAGATCAATAGAACACGTTAGTTGCAAAACTGAATGGAAGGCTAATCTAAAAATGTATAGATAATAAATCTGTTTGGCAAAATAATTGTATTATCCAGATCAGATTGTGAAAGCTCAGAATGGTTCTAAAATGTTATTCAGAATAACTAATGACCTATTAAGTGCTTTTTTATTTGTGCCATCAAGTCAGTGTTGACTCATAGTGACCCAGCTACCTCTGGGTTTTCTTGGCAATGTATCACTGGAAGTAGATTGCCAGCCTTTTCTTCCGAGGCAATGGAGGGTAAAGTGACTTGCCCAAAGTCAAAAGGATTGCCAGTGGGAAATGAACCCTTGATCTTCTGGGTACTAGGCAGTTGCTCTAACCACGAGGCTACTCCTCCACTCAAGTGCTATGAAGGGAAAAAGAAAAATCTAGACAGCAGATCAGGATGATAGGACAGGGAACTTGTTTCCATTCTTTTCTTCTGGCCTCTTCCCCTACCCACTCTTACATAAGAACATAAGAAATGCCATACTGGGTCAGACCAAGATCCATCAAGCCCAGTATCCTGTTTCAACAGTGGCCAATCCAGGCCACAAGTGTATGGCAGGTTCCCAAAAGGGTATGTAAGTTCCACACTGCTTGTCCTGGGTAAGCAGTGGATTTCCCGGGTCCTCTTTAATAATGGTTTATGGACCTTTCCTCCAGGAACTTATCCAAACCTTTTTTTAACACTAGCAGCTTTTACTACATCCTCCAGTAACAAATTCCCTGAGTTTGATTACGTGTTGCGTGAAAAAAATATATTCTTTTATTAGTCTTAAATGGGTTACACTGCAGCTTCATTGCATGTCTCCTAGTCTTTCTATTTTTGATGGAGTAAACAACCGATTTATACCATTCATTAATTTTTAAACCTCTATTATATCTCATCTCAGCTATCTCTTTTCCAAGTTGAAGAGCCCTAACCCTTTAAGCCTTTCCTCTTAGGGGTATCCTTCCATCCCATTTATCATTTTGGTGGTTCTTCTCTCTGTACCTTTTCTAATTCTGCTATATATCCTTTTAAAGTTATGACAACCAGAATTGCACACAATATTCAAGGTGCAGTTGCACCATGGAAGGATACAGAAGCATTATAACATCCTTGGTTTTATTCTCCATTCCTTTCCTTATGATTCCTAGCATTCTATTTGCTTTCTTGACTGTCACTGCACACTGGTGGAGGTTTCAATGTATTATTCACGATGACTCCTAAATCATTTTCCTGGGTGGTTCCTAATGTGGAACCTTGCATTGTGTTTGGGTTGTTCTTTCCTAGGTGCATAACTTTGCACATGTCCACATTAAATTTCATCTATCAATCAGATGTCCACTCTTCCAATTTATCAAGACCCTCGTGCAATTTTCCACAATCCTCTTGCGTTTTAACAACTTTGAACAATTTTGTATTATCTGCAAATTTGATCACCTCATTCGTTGTTCCCATTACCAGGTAATTTATGAATATGTTAAAAAGCAGCAGGCCCGGGGTGGTGCTCATGAGCCTGAGGGAAGATGGCAGCAATTTAGAGTAGCTCCAATCCAGAGTTCTCCTGCTGAACGGTGGACAGAAAAAAAATGCAAAAAAAGTAGCCATTAATGATTCTTGGGCTCCTATGGATATAGTGGCTTACCCTAACCCATTTGTGCTGATGATCGGCAGTCCTGGACCTGAAAATTAGGGGGAGAAGAAAACCACCGCTGAAGTGCTTTCCCTGGTGCTGTGCCCGCTGAAATCTAAGCGGATCTATTGCAAATAGTGGCCTTTGGAGTGTCTCCTGCATTTAATGCTCCTCTGTACATTCTTCAGATTCTTGATCTGGAGCTGCTGAGCTTGCTTTGCAAGTTTTACAACCTTCCTAGCTGAATTGGAGGTGCAGGAGAGAGCCGACGATTTAAACAATCTACCTGAGAGCCCGGGTGTGCTGCAGAGCCGATCGCCGGCTTCGGAGGTGAGCCTGCTGGTGGAAGGTGCGAGGGGTTCCTACTGGAGCATTTGGCTTGCTGATCTACTGCCTGGCTGTGAATTTGGGTCCCGTGCTGTTGCAGCTATTGCCATGCAGTTGTGACACGCATGATCAGTCCTGCATTCCAGTCTGCATCAGCGGGAAGAAGACGTTTCCGGTAGCTGAAAAAGACCTCCATCTGATGCCTTTAACAAAGTTGCTTGTGGATCCTGATGAAACGCTGATTTGGGGTAATTGCTGTGACCGATTGCTTTTCCTGATGTCTGCTTGAAGATCTGCATGTCTGTTGAAGATCTGCATGCCTGACCGGTCCTGCTGCCTTGCTGTTTTGTGGATTACTCTGATAATAGTCAGCCTAGATCGCCATCTGGTGGCCAGAAGAGGGATTTTCTTCACCAGACTTTCAATCAATCTGGCTCTTGATTCCGTTGCTGGTGGACTGTTTGCAAATTGTTTAGAGTTTTGAGAGTGTTCTGGTGCAATCTCTGAGGTAAGTGGCGGCCTGTGCATCTTTTCCTGTTGTTTTGGAAGACCAGGCACTAGAATCAAATGGCTACCAAAGCTAAAGGGCCAGAAGCAAAAGATAAGTCGCGTGCCTTGCAAAGACTGCTGGGTAGGACCAGAACACAGGATAGCTCTCCGAGAAAGGATGGTGTCAGAGGAGTCTGGAGAGGAAACGCTAAGTGAGTTAGAGCATGGACATACAACGCAATCCACGCACTCTCTTCTGCAACATGAACTCCAGAGGGGTTTTGAGGAACTAGCTGCAGAGTTTCGATCTATGCGAGAGTTGATGACTACGATCACGGAACTTTGTGGCGATATTAAGGAGTTGGGCCACCGAGTGGAGGAGGTGGAAACTAAAATAAAAGACCATAATGACACTTTGGTGAACTTGCAGTGCGCAGCAGACAGGCAGCGCTCACAGGTAATGGAACTCCCATATAAGCTTGACGATATAGAAAATTGGGCACGCAGAAACAATGTGCGCTTCAGAGGCATACCAGAGGCTGCAGGTGGCGCAGAGAATTTGAAGGCAGTGATGAGAACGTTAACCGCCGGACTTTTATCAGCGGAGGAGCTTGCGTTTTGTAGGACTAACATGGAGATTGAAAGGGTGCATCAAGCACTGGTAAAACCTCCAAATAATCAACCAAGGGATGATATTGCCCGCTTCTTGTGATATACTGATGCAGAACTCGCTGCGGAAGGATCAAGAGAAGAAAACGGTCCAATATCAGGATGCGGCGGTCTCCGTGTATCAGGATCTTTTGACATTCACGTTGACACGCCGGAGGGAGATGAAGCCAATCATAGAGGTGTTGAATAGAGAGGGGATCCGTTACTCCTGGTCCTTTCCTTTCTGAATGAACTTTATGTTAGGAAACAAAAAAATTTCGGCAAAGGATCATACAGAGGGTTGGAGATCGCTTTCCCAAGCTGGCCTTGTGGCGGATAATGAACCACCGGCAACATAAACTACTAAGTCCCAACCTTTGAAATGGAAGAAGGTGGGAAGGAACACTCGTTAGTTCTCGAAATACTACGCTACTGGGTGACTGAGATCTGAGAGGAACAGTGCTTTAGTCACGAAAGGAGCAGTGACTGCCTGAGGAACAGATGCTTGAGATTGTTGAAATCGTGGAGCTGCAAGTGGCTAAATCCTATTAGGGGATGCATACTTAGACTAAGTGTTCGGGCTAGAAATATTGCCTTTCTTTAATTAATGTGTTCTTTATCTTATTTTGATAGTCGCTGCTGGAAGGGTTGGCGACTGCTGTTTACTATTGTGAGGGTTGGGGTTTAAAGGAGAAAAATAAAAGAAATAAAAAGAAAAGAAAAGAAAAAGTGTAGCAGCAAAGCGCAGACAAACCAATGATACCAGGAGTCTGTTCAGAAGGTCCAAATCATTTATTTGTGCACAAGTCTCGAACCAGTCAATTTCAAAATGGCTGAGCAAAGTTTTCAAGCATTACAACAACTTTTATAGACTTCTGTTCCATTCTAGGTATAGAAAAACATTTCATTGGTCCCGGTAACCTCCCGTACCTCCCGTACCCCTTCCATTGGTCCCGGTACTGATAAGTTTATCCAATTATGTCCCTTCAGTGGGCATGACACCTGCATACCCCCCTTCTAGTCCCAATTACAATGGTCAGTTCATCAACTTGTTACTTTCACACTCTCAAGGCCATAGAACCAATTTGTGCATGCAGAGGAGCAGGGCTCTGCAACTCATCTGTCAGCACTCCCAATTATTTCTTTGCAGATGTACTTTTTCTTATCAGTAACTTTTAAACATGTTTTTCTGTATTTTTCCATCTCTCGGTTCTGCTTACCTAAGCTAATTCAATACTTCTACTGAGTTCTATCTTACAATAGCAGCATATTGGGGGATGTGCAATCCTATATGCCTCTCCACAGGCCTCATTTACAGGTCAAGCTAGCCATGCTGGCCTGCTTATGTCAGACACCGTGGGTCACAGGCCTGCACCTGCCACATTCCCCCCTTTGATTAATCTCACCCTATTACTTAATAAGGTGTGAGAGTTAAATCACCTTTAGAAGAATCACATCATGATTGAAGGATTTCGACTAGGACTAGCTTTGTATAAAGCCATTATTTTAGTGGCGGTCTTCCGCTCTACTGTACTATCAATAGTGTTATGAATGGAACGCATACAACATGGGATTAAACATGGTAATAAAAAGATAACAGCAACAAGGATTAGTACTAGAACAATGAAAGTCTTAAATCCTCCCACCCATGAAAAGAGGTTAGCAAACCAGTTAGGAAATTTAATGAGTGCCAAGTCTGTACTGGCACATAAGCATGTCTTTGCATATCTTTAGCAATTTCTTCAACTACTTGACCTTTATCATCTATTTTCAAACAGCAATTAGTTAGATTCAGCTTACCACATACTCCTCCTTCAGCTGCTAACAAATAATCAAGTGCTAAGCGGTTCTGGTATATAGCAGTGCGCATCTGAGTATTTTGTCTAGCTAAGAGCGTAAGAGCATGACTAGTTTCATTGGTTATTATTTCAACTACTGCTTGTAAGCGAATAATACGATTAATCATATAAATTGGAGTACGATAACCATACATACCATCATCATTCCAAGTGGCAGGTCCATAATACTCAATGATTCTTTCTGGTGGCCAATCATCACCTTGCCACTTCTCCCACTTGCCTATCTGTAAGGCTTCTCTTTTCTGTCTTAATGCTCGTTTGTGTCGGTGGGTAGTGTAAACAGGATATCCTAATTGTTCTCCATGTTCGGTGTTTAAAAGAAAGAAAGAAGGTCTGATGGTTCCTAAGACACATGCTCCTCCCCAGTGTGGCGGGAGTTGTGCATATGCTCGGTTTCCACAGATCCAATATAGGCCAGGTGGGGCTTGCCAGGCTTGGACTTTGGCAAGGTTAGTCCAGAAACCAGCAAGTTCAGGAAATCTGGCTAATGGGTTAGGAGGTTCAGGGTGTCTGATTCCTGACCACCATGCTGTCTTTTTGGTCGTGGCATTATAGTACTTCTGGCTAAGACAGACCAGCTGTCCTACCTTCTGGGTGAACTGGGGTCCAGTTCTGGCATAGCAAAGACGTCCAACGATTGAGTGCGCTAACACCCACTCACTGGTAGTCTTATGTAATTCAGTCTGATTGTAAGTCATAGAATAATTCAATTCTTGGGCTTCCCATGGCCATTGATCTCCCATTTGAGTCCCACCACAGAAATAGCAATCTGAGATCTTAAGACTAGATACTACTGCTTCAGCTAATTCTAGGAATAGATTCTGTGAAGGATGAGGGATCTCAAACTTATTTACATGCATAGCTTCATAAAAGGTATTATGAATATGATATTTAGATGACTTGTGGGCTTGGGTATTCAATCTGATATACACAATGGTCCCTGGATCTATTGCCCCTCCAGCAATACGTAAACCAAACTTGTATCCTTGTTTCCAAGCATAGGGATTGTGTATACGTAAGTGTAAGGGGTTGCAAGCATCTTTCTGACATTTATCATTTGTGGTTGGCTTGGTTAAAGTAGCCATTCGTTTATCTATTTTCTCATCAGTTACACCAGTATTCCAAGTAGCATAAAAAACACATTCCCAATACGGGCAATAGTAGTCTGCTGCTGGGGCAGTACTATAGCCTGGTTCCTTTTTACCTGTACACTTTCTCCATCCTGTGGCACCTTCTGGACACATGTACTTATGGTCATTTCGATACGCTTTCTCCCATGTACCACAGGTGGAATAACTATCTCTATTAATAGCATTACATGCATCAAAATTCAAAACAGCAGGTTTAGTAATGTCCTTAAGTGGTGGTGTAGCAGCTAGTATAGGTCCATCTGCATCCTTCCATCGTATTTCCATCGTGTAATAGGATGGATTCTGATGCGGATTATAGCATGCTTTAATTTTGCCATGAGTGCAAACATTTAGTTCAGTGGTGTTATAGATACACCGAGTTACTGTTCCCTTGCAAGTATAGTAAGAATGATAAATCAAAGTCTGAGTTACTTTCAGTCCAGTTCGAGTAGAGGTAATGCAAGCAGTGCATGGAGGTAAGGCATAAGTCAGTTCAAAACCTCCAAAGAAGGCAACCAAGGCAAAGCAAAAGCAAAGATACATGTTGATGTTGATTGGAGTTCTTCTGAATCCTCAGCTTGCTGATCTTGATCACGACGGTCTTTTATTCTTCGTCCCGTTTGCTAATGAAGCAATTTAACGGGTGCTGAGTGTTGATTGAAGATCCTCAAGTTGTCCAGTACACATTAACCAACTTATTAGCAATTTCAGTTGGCTTGTGAAGTCTGGCTTAGTCAATGTAGTCTCAAAGTAGTGTGTCAAATCACACGCAAATTGGGTTCGTTGAAACAAAACTGTTGCTGCATGGAAAACAGCAATCCTCTTCAAAAGACTTGGCTACTGCAAAGCACTTGTGATAAAGTGTCTAAGCTGCTGGTTGCCGTCTCAGAGTAACTCGCAAGGGTGCATCAAGATGCTGTTCTGCTGTCCACTGCTCTGGTTCAGGATCAGCGACGGGCTTGACTCTGCTGTGGTGGATCCAGGCGTCGATCTCGGCTACCTTTACTGCAGTTGGGGTAGACAGGATGACGGTGTACGGTCCCTTCCAATGGGGTTCCAACGGTGTCTTCTTCCAATCTTTGATCCACACCGATGTACCAGGCTGATAGGGATGCAAGGGTTCCGTCAAGTTGATAGGCAACTGATCTTGGATCCACGCATGGAGAGTCTGCAGAACAAAACTAAGAGCTAGGAGTTCTTGTCTGGTTACTTCTGAACCAATCTGGGCTAAACTTCCTTTAATTCCCTGCACTATTGGTGGGGGTTTACCATACAAAACTTCAAAAGGGGAAAATCCTGTTGACTTTACAGGAGCTGAGCGTATTCTGAGTAAAGCTATTGGGAGTACTTGGGGCCACTTCAAGCGTGTCTCCTGACAAAGCTTGGACATTTGGGCTTTTAGGGTACGATTCATTCGCTCAACTTTCCCTGAACTCTGGGGTCTGTATGCAGTGTGGAGTTTCCATTGTATCTGCAAGGCTTTTGCTAACTGCTGAGTAACTTGGGAGACAAATGAGGGTCCATTGTCTGACCCTATTACTGCTGGAATTCCAAATCTAGGGACAATCTCTCTCATTAAGACTTTGGTAACTTCTCAGGCTTTCTCAGTTCTGGTTGGGAATGCT
Source organism: Ichthyophis bannanicus (assembly GCA_033557465.1). Taxonomy (NCBI): domain Eukaryota; kingdom Metazoa; phylum Chordata; class Amphibia; order Gymnophiona; family Ichthyophiidae; genus Ichthyophis; species Ichthyophis bannanicus. The sequence continues at coordinate 554,746,328 of CM066034.1, forward strand.
TCTACCCACCCAGAGAAAGTACAAACTAATACTAATAAGTAATGGTATCCATTGGCTCTTGGCATTTCGGTAAAATCAACTTGGAGGTTGTGCATGGGGGTGACACCTCCTGACTGAACTCGGGGTGCCGTTATAAGGCCTTGCTTGGCATTATTTTTGGCACAGGTTAAACATTGACGTGCTACTGAGGCTGATATGGTTGTCAACAAAGGGATGTAGAAATGTGGTCTGAGTGCTTTTTCCATAGTACTTTTCCCATAGTGGGTAGCTTCGTGGAAAGCTTTGACAAAGGATGGTCCTAACAGTTCAGGAATTACTATTCGTCCAGGAGGTTGACTGCCCTCTTCTGGTGGCAGCTCAATCCATCCATCTTTCAGTATTCCATCTTCTCTGTTACAGTAGTAATTCAATTCTTTGGTGGTATATCGTGGTGTCCATAAATTCAGAGGTACTGGAAACAATGCTGCTTGCATTGGCATAGCTTGTGGGGCAATCTGTCCTGTCATAGCTGCTTGTCGTGCTGAGGCATCTGCAAATCTATTTCCTCGGGCAACTTCTCCTTTTCCTGCTTGATGTCCTCTGCAGTGCATGACAGCTACACGTGTTGGGGCCCAAACTGCATCAAGTAACATCAATATCTCGGGACCATATTTGACTGATTTTCCTCCGGATGTGATGAGTCCTCTTTCTTTATAGAGAGCTCCATGGGCATGCAAGGTAGTGAAGGCATATTTGGAATCTGTATATACATTTAGCACAAGTTTTTCTCCTAACAGCAATGCTCTGGTGAGTGCTATCAATTCGGCTTTCTGGGCTGATGTGCCTGAGGCTAGAGCTGATGATTCAACTACTTCGTGTTGAGTGACGACTGCATATCCGGCACAGCGTCGTCCATCAAGGATGAGACTGCTCCCATCAACGTAATAGATCTGGTCAGGATTGTCTATGGGCACATCTGTCAAGTCGGGTCGACTGGAGAACACAGTTTCCATGACTTCGATACAGTCATGTTCTGGGAGTTCTTCACTGATGGGTATCAAGGTAGCTGGATTCAAGGCATGGCTCACTTCGAGTTGTATCTGTGGGTTTTCACATAACATGCTTTGGTACTTCAACATTCGGGAATTGGTGAGCCAATAATTTGCTTTTTGTTCCATAAGGGCAAGGACTGCATGTGGCACAGTGACTCGTATGTTCTGTCCTAGTGTGAGCTTGTCTGCTTCGCTCACTAGTAGTGCTGTAGCTGCAACTGCTCTCAAGCAAGGTGGCCATCCTTTGGCCACAGGGTCCAATTGTTTCGATAGGTATGCTACAGGTCGCTCCCAATTTCCCAATTTCTGAGTCAACATGCCTAAGGCATTTCCCTGTGCTTCATGTACAAACAAGTGGAAAGGTTTGTGGACATCTGGTAGTCCAAGTGCTGGGGATGACATCAATTCTTCCTTTAACGTCTTGAAGGCTGTATCCTGCTCAAGTCCCCACTCTAGTGGTGACTTCTCTTCTCCTTTTGTGGCTTCATACAGTGGTTTGGCAATTTGGGCAAAGTTGGGTATCCAGATTCGGCAATATCCTGCCGCTCTCAGAAAGGCTCTGACTTGCTTTCTGGTTGTTGGAGTTGGAATTCTACATACTGCTTCTTTTCTTTCTCTGCCTAATCTTCTGCTTCCTTGGGTAATACGAAAACCCAAGTATTTCACTTCTTTTTGGCATAGCTGTGCTTTGGCTCTGGAAACTTTGTATCCAGCTTCATCTAGTAACTGCAAGAGGTCTTTGGTGGCTAGTATACATTCACTTTCTGATATGGCAGCTATCAACAGATCATCCACGTATTGGAGAAGCACTCTCTTCCCCGGGGCTACTGGATAGCTTGACAGGTCTTGATTCAGTGCAGCACTAAAGATGGTAGGCGAATTCTTGAATCCTTGGGGTAATCTTGTCCAGGTGAGTTGGCCCCCTCTTCCAGAGATGGGGTCCTGCCATTCGAATGCAAACAATATCTGACTTACAGGGGCTAATCTTATGCAAAAGAATGCATCTTTTAAATCCAGTACAGTGAAATGGGTAGCTTCAGCAGGTATCAGTCCTAGAAGAGTGTAAGGATTGGGTACAACTGGATGTATAGTTTCAACTGCATCATTTACTCTTCTTAAGTCTTGTACTGGGCGGTAGTCATCCGTCTCAGGTTTCTTTACTGGCAAAAGTGGAGTATTCCATGGGGATTGACATACTTTTAGTAGGCCATACTCGAGCAATCTTTGTAGGTGGCGATGAATGCCTTCAATTGCAGCTCTTGGGAGAGGGTACTGTTTGACGTGCACTGGTGTAGCACTAGGCTTGAGGGTTACAATCACTGGAGCTATATGCTTGGCCAGGCCTGGGGGACTGCCTTCTGCCCATACTCCAGGTGGTGCATCAATACTTTTCAAAGTTTGTTCAAAATAGGTGTCTTGGACAGAATCATCAATGTAGTATCTCCATTCTTCTTCTCGGGGAACTGTCATCAGCATTATTCCTGCTGGTTTGGCTTGGGAATTTACTGTCATTTGCATTTCTCCTTGTTCAGAGAAGGATATTTGTGCTTGAAGCTTGGCTAACATATCTCATCCCAGTAGTGGCACCGGACATTCGGGCATGTAAAGGAATTGATGAGTTATTTGCTGTCCTCCTAGACTGCATATTCGATTTTGGAGAAAAGACTTTGTGGCTTTGGCACCAGTTGCTCCTATAATGGTGACTGCTTTTGTAGAGAATGGGGCTATCTTTTTGTCTATTACTGAATGTTGTGCTCCAGTATCAACCATAAAGTCCATAATTTGGTCTCCTATTTGTATTCCGACCATAGGCTCCTGGAGACCTAAAGCAAACTGGGAGCCCGGTCTGTCCTAATCCACGTCATTTTCATCATGGGTCGTTGTGGCCAATGCTTGAATGGCTCCTCCTCCTCTTTCGCGCTGGAATTGTTCTCGATTGGCTCCTCCTCGATTTCGGGGATAGCCTCGTCTTTCTTCTCGCCACTGATGATCGTTGTCGTCATCTTGCTGGGCGTCTACAAGTTGCGGGCACGTATCTCTCCAATGTCCTTCCTCTCTGCAGTAGGCGCATTGGTTCACGCCTAGCCTCTGGGTCCGGCCTCCGCCTTGACCCCGCCCTCTTCCTCTGCTCCTTCGACTAGGGACACCTCCCCTTTTCTGTTCAACTATGGCCGCAGCCAAAAAATCAGCTTTCTTCTTCATCTTTCTATCACATTCTCTCTGTCTTTCATTATCACGATTCACATACACTTTATGAGCGACTTCCAATAACTGTGTTGCATTCATGCCCGCAAACCCTTCTAATTTCTGTAATTTACGTCTAATGTCTGGTTGAGACTGGTTTACAAAAGCAGAATTCACCATACATAAACTTCCTGGTTCCTCGGGATCATAGGGAGTATACATTCTGTATGCTTCAGTTAATCTTTCATGAAAATCTGCTGGGCTCTCATCTATCCCTTGGATAACTCCTGCAACTTTGGAAAGGTTCATAGCTTTTTGGCCCCCCCTTTTCAGGCCTTGTAAAAAGCCTTGGCGAAAACGGGCTAGGGCTGCAGTTCCTTCTTCTGTATTTGGATCCCAATGGGGGTCCTCATTCGGGAATTCTCTCTGGGCTGCTTCCCGACGGTCTATTATATTCTGCCCTGGTCCCGGAGCTACGGGGTTCTCGGCCATCCATTCAATAGCTGCTTTTCTAATTCGTGCTCGCTCTTCTGTCGTGAATAGGGTAGTCAGGAGCTGGCGACAATCTGGCCAAGTGGGTTGGTGAGTTTCCATAATAGTAGTTACTAATTCTGTCAGCTCCTGGGGCTTACTAGTATAGGAGGCATAATGCGACCTCCAATTTAATAAATCAGTTGTAGAGAAAGGGATATACACATAAGTTAGGGGTCCCGCTACCACCTCATCATTATCATTCTTTACGGGCACTCCCGGGACTTGCCGTAAGGGAAACATTTTGGCCGCCGTAGGTGTCTTTTGGGATCTAAGGGTTATTGTTGTAATTGTCTTTGAAGGGGTCACTTTCTTTTTCTCAACAGGTTTTGCTTTGGGTATACCTTTTACTGGTTTGCTAGTGCTGGCAATCACTTGTACACTGTCCTCCTCATCTGGGGCATTCTCTTTTTCTCCTTCTTCTACCTCCGCTTCTAACTCACTTTTTATAACCTCCTCTTCTTCTCTTTCAGCTAATAATTCTTCCTCTTCCTCCCCTCCGGGAGGTGGGTCAGGGGTTGGGTCCCGCTCCGGCCGTCGCTGGGGTTCTGGGGCAGGACGCCGGGCTACTCTTATCGGACCTGGGGTTCGGGGCTGTCTTGGAATTATCTCTGGGGAATCAGGATCTACCAGAATGGGCTTCTTTCTGGCTTTCTTGTCCTGCTCTTTCATTTTGGGCTGTTCCGTTTTCTGTCTAGAATCTGTTTTAGCTAACATTATTCTGCACTGTTCCTCATAACAGCGCTGCGCCCAGGGGGGCGGATCTTCACAAATACTTAACCAGGAATCTATATAGGGGTACTGATCGGGGTGCGCTATCCGCACTCTACGGTGTATTGACTGAATAATCTCTACATTGAACGTTCCCTCTCGGGGCCAGATGGGGTCTAGATCGGGCCACTCCCTAGTACACAAAATCTGCAAACGGGCTGCTGTCATTTTAATACCATAATCTCCTGAATATCCCTCTTTAAAATGTGCGATCATACATTCTAATGGAGTGTTTCTAGTAGACCCCGCCCCTCCCATTTCGATGTGTGCGCGCAACAACAGACAGAAGGGAAAAGGAGGGCGGACCGTGGGTAAGGGGTCCTCACGGCCCTAGAAACGTATAGGGAGTACAAATAACAAGACAAGACGACAATCGCTTCCCCCTTTTCGCGACCTGAACGCGGTCGCCCGGTCAGGAAATGCGCTACTCAGGGGTCCGCCTTCACTTGGTCCGTGCTGCCAGACCTCTCATTCACACTTCGTTCACACAATCATGCTAGCAACGTATCCCAGAATGCATTCGTTTCTATCTATTCTGACTAGTCTTTTTCCCAATTACAATAAGGATGGGGGTTTCACCCGGCGAATTCCCATGCGGGGTTACTCGGCCCTTCCTTGAGAGGTGATCAAGCTCTCTTACCAATTCCCAATATCTCGAGATTACAAATTCCAAATTCCAAGTTCCAATGGCAGTACTGCTCTTTCTATTTCTGTCTAGACACCAAATCAAAACTATACTCACCGGATCCGGTCCTCAAACTTCCCAAGCAGGCGCATGAGTTGGACCTCGGACTCCCCTCACTCGGGTTCGAGGCGTTGGCTCCAACCGGGCCCGGCACCCGCCGAGGTCCGACCAGCTCCCTCTGATACAAGGGACCGGTGGCGCCAGGGAGCAGCCCTCGTCGGAAGGGCGCGATCCCGGCAGGACCAAGCATATAGAGGCGGAAAGTCGTGGTATATTGCCCTATATACACTTTGATTCCACAACTTCCCGGCCAACGCACCAAGAATATGTAGCAGCAAAGCGCAGACAAACCAATGATACCAGGAGTCTGTTCAGAAGGTCCAAATCATTTATTTGTGCACAAGTCTCGAACCAGTCAATTTCAAAATGGCTGAGCAAAGTTTTCAAGCATTACAACAACTTTTATAGACTTCTGTTCCATTCTAGGTATAGAAAAACATTTCATTGGTCCCGGTAACCTCCCGTACCTCCCGTACCCCTTCCATTGGTCCCGGTACTGATAAGTTTATCCAATTATGTCCCTTCAGTGGGCATGACACCTGCATACCCCCCTTCTAGTCCCAATTACAATGGTCAGTTCATCAACTTGTTACTTTCACACTCTCAAGGCCATAGAACCAATTTGTGCATGCAGAGGAGCAGGGCTCTGCAACTCATCTGTCAGCACTCCCAATTATTTCTTTGCAGATGTACTTTTTCTTATCAGTAACTTTTAAACATGTTTTTCTGTATTTTTCCATCTCTCGGTTCTGCTTACCTAAGCTAATTCAATACTTCTACTGAGTTCTATCTTACAATAGCAGTATATTGGGGGATGTGCAATCCTATATGCCTCTCCACAGGCCTCATTTACAGGTCAAGCTAGCCATGCTGGCCTGCTTATGTCAGACACCGTGGGTCACAGGCCTGCACCTGCCACAAAAGCACAAAAAAGCAAGTGCAGGGGAACCTGGATGGATTAAAGTTTGGGTCATCTTTACCATGTCCTGTCAAATAGACAGGCAATTGGTGATGACGGGGAGGGAGGGTGGAGATATATGGGGGGATGGGAGCCAAGGGGAGGGCTGTAGGAGGGGGGAAGGGGAAGGGTTTGGGTAGGGATTTTAGAATACTAGCATGGGAGGAGGGGAGGTTGGAGGGTATCTTTTTGTCTGTCATTATGGGGAAGTTGGGAGGAGGGCAGTTGATAGTGTCTGGGGAGGAATGGATACTGGGGTTCGAAGACCAGTTGGATTCTGTGGTACAGGAATCACTAGAAGGCGGGAGAGGGGAGGGAGCTGATACAAAATGTTGAAGGCTGTTTCACTCAATGTAAAGGGCCTCAACTCCCCTCAAACGTTTGCTGTTGTTTAAGGAGTTGAAGTCTTTGAAAGGAGAAATTGTGTTTCTGCAGGAGATGCATCTCCGCAGTAGTCATCGAGGTTGGCTAAAATGTAAGCCCTATTCTGAAGTATGGGTAGCGTCAGACAAGAAGGGAAGGAAGAAATGTGGAGTGGCCATGCTGTTTCACCAGGCCCTGTCCTTGCGGGTGGAAGAAGTTAAGAAAGATACGTTAGGACGTTGGCTTCTTATGAATGCCCGATTAGATGGGCATTTAATCACTTTGGCTAATATATATATGCAGTTACACAAACAATTGGTCAATTACTGAACGATGAACTCACAGCTCAAACAATAGAAAAAATCGTTCATGTATCAAAGGGTGCTATACGGTTATCAATCAATCTAATCAACAAATATCTAGTTTCATAAACACCAGAGGTCTCAGACTAATTCGGCTCTGCCACCAGGACTCACGTCCGTTCATACGGCAGATTGCCCGTTTGCATCAACGACCTCTCTTGGGCAGGTTAGGTAACACAGTCACAAACTCCAAAAGCAACTTTAAAAATATGATGCGATGCTACACTTATCTGTGTTATCAGAAACAGCCCACATGGATTGAGCAGAGATCCCGACGCCTTTCATAGGTACCAGTCATGCGTTTCATGACTCAAACTTTCTTCAGGGGATCGCTCCAACACTCTCATCCAGCTTTGTTTACACTAACAAACAAACCAACATAAAAACAATGCATTACTACCACTAACAACCCATAACCCACAGTCAAACAGAAATTCAGTTCCCACCATAAAATTAAAGAGAAACTTCACCTTTCAATCATATAAAGCTGCCCACGTTCCACCTTAGATCATCATAAGAATCTTTCACCGGCTATATCTTAGAACGCCGCGCATGCGGACTAGAGAAAAATCCTCAGTCTTGTAGGGAGTGCTCTACGATACCAAGCCAATCAAATGTCACCATTCTGCCCAACCATGGACCTAGTAAGGAACCCACCCCCTATTCTCTGGGGGCTCCTATACACCGTTACCAAACCAATTAAACCAACTTCTAGAGTCAGAACTTATCAAGGTCCCAGGTAACTAATCAAAAACGCCTCTCCCTGAGTTCAAAACCCAGTGGCCTCCCCGACCACTCACATATCGTATGACTAGTAAGGATTGTTCATGAAGCATATAGTATATCAATATAGTATCACCACCTCTACAACCTGTGGTTCCATGAATGTCGTTTATGTCATCGTGTGCCCCTGTGGCTTAGCCTATATAGGTAAGACCACACGGGTGTTTCGAGTTCGTATTAGGGAGCACAAGAGCCGTTTGAAACATACCGTAATGGAGGCCCCGATAGTTCAGCACTGTGTAGTACATCATCATCAATTTGAGCAGCTTCGGGTTTTGTGTGTGGATCAAATATTACAGAGTGAAATGAGTGCACCTCTAGATCAAGCTTTGATAAAACGTGAACAATGGTGGATTTACACCTTAGACACAGTGTCCCCTAGGGGTTTGAATGCTTCTATTGAATGGGCGCGTTGTGTATAATTTTATTATTCTTTCAAATGAGGCATTGGCTGTGTTTAACTCTTTGGGCTCTATTATTACAGTAGATGTGGTGATACTATATTGATATACTATATGCTTCATGAACAATCCTTACTAGTCGTACGATATGTGAGTGGTCGGGGAGGCCACTGGGTTTTGAACTCAGGGAGAGGCGTTTTTGATTAGTTACTTGGGACCTTGATAAGTTCTGACTCTAGGATTTGGTTTAATTGGTTTGGTAACGGTGTATAGGAGCCCCTAGAGAATAGGGGGTGGGTTCCTTACTAGGTCCATGGTTGGGCAGAATGGTGACAATTGATTGGCTTGGTATCGTAGAGCAATCCCTACAAGACTGAGGATTTTTCTCTAGTCTGCATGCGCGGCGTTCTAAGATATAGCCGGTGAAAGATTCTTATGATGATCTAAGGTGGAACGTGGGCAGCTTTATATGATTGAAAGGTGAAGTTTCTCTTTAATTTTATGGTGGGAACTGAATTTCTGTTTGTCTGTGGGTTATGGGTTGTTAGTGGTAGTAATGCATTGTTTTTATGTTGGTTTGTTTGTTAGTGTAAACAAAGCTGGATGAGAGTGTTGGAGCAATCCCCTGAAGAAAGTTTGAGTCATGAAACGCATGACTGGTACCTATGAAAGGCGTCGGGATCTCTGCTCAATCCATGTGGGCTATTTCTGATAACACAGATAAGTGTAGCATCGCATCATATTTTTAAAGTTGCTTTTGGAGTTTGTGACTGTGTTACCTAACCTGCCCAAGAGAGGTCGTTGATGCAAATGGGCAATCTGCCGTATGAACGGACGTGAGTCCTGGTGGCAGAGCCAAATTAGTCTGAGACCTCTAGTGTTTAAGAAGCTAGATATTTGTTGATTGATTGATAACCGTATAGCACCCTTTTTATTTATTTATTTATTTATTTACATTCTCTTATATACCGCGCTATTCTGCATCAGTGCGGTTTACATTGAACAAACTGAAATTACATTGAACAGGGCATTATAACTTGGAGATAACTATTTTACAGGGAACATGGGCTATGGAGGGTTAAGTGGCTTGCCCAAGACCACAAGGAGCACCTGTGGGACTAGAAACCCCAGTCCTTCCGGCCCAAGGTTGCTGTCCTCTAGTGGGATTTGAACCCCCGACCTTCCGGCCTGAAGTACCTTGCCCCAACCACTAGGCCACTCCTCCACTCCTTTGATACATGAACGATTTTTTCTATTGTTTGAGCTGTAATATATATATGCGCCTAATGAAGGCCGTGCAGTTTTTTGCACGCCTGAAGGGGTATAGTGGCAGAATTTGCGAAAAGGCCTATTATTTTGGGCGGAGATTGTAATGCGCATATGGTGCCACATTTGGATTCAACGGGGCCGAATCCAAGGGTGGGTAAAGGGACTAGTCGGGCACTGAGGATGTTTATGACCGATCTGGGTTTGCGAGATGTTTGGAGGGACACTCATCGAGGAGAAAAAAGCTATACATATTACTCGCCAGTCCATCAGGTACATACACGTATTGACTATTTTTTGATTGGTCAGCGTCTGCTGGAGGGGGGAGTAGAGGCTGGACATGGCGCATGAACAAGGTCGGATCATGCTCCCTGTTGGATTTCCTTCCCTGGTGATTTGGGTGGAGAGCGACGGCGGATATGGCGATTAGATGAGCGATTTTTTAGGAGGGTCACTGCGGTTCAAGAACATGGATGATTCATACAGGATTTTTTGAGCTCAATGATACTGGGGCGGTTTCATTGCCTGTGGTTTGGGATGCTTTTAAAGCTACAGCTCGCGGTCGTCTGATGGCTGAGGCAGCTCAAACTAGAAAGGCTTGGGCGCGGGAATCTCGCAGATTGGAGGAAGAAGCTAAGCGTCTCCAGTTAGAGCATGCGAGGACGGGCTCTCGACGGGTCTGGCACCAGTGGCGAGAAATACGGGCCTGACTGGATTCCTGTGTGCAAAGGGACCTAGATAATATGCGTTGTAAGCTTCGACAAACGTTTTACGAAAAAGGGAACAAAGTTGGGTGATACCTTGTTCTGCGACTCCGGCAGCAGCACACATTGCGGGTGGTGCATGAGATTCGGTATTCAAGGGGAGGTCTGCAGGTGAGGTCTCAGGAAATACGTGCTGTATTTGCTGATTTTTTGAAGCAATTGTATAAGGCTGAGCCTTTTGATCTGACTCAAGTGAATGATTATCTACGTGATATTTCTCTGCCGCAGCTGAATGACCAAGATAGAGAGCAATTGGATGCAGAGATTATGGCTCAAGAAATGGTAGAGGCTATTTGGAGACTGAGGACTGGGAAGGCACCGGGGAGCACTGTTCCCTCTAAGCTCTGCGCATATGCGCGCGCACACACCTCGCCGAGCGAGCGCACATACTTTACAACAGAGCACACAAAAATTACGGCTCTGATTCTGATAGAAAACAATACAGACATCTTAAAATGTAAAAGTTATAATTGTAATTACTAGAAATTTCCCGCTTCATTTAGTAATCGTCTATTTTCATTTAATTTGATTAAAATCAATGTGGTGTACATGCTGTATTCTGACGTGTAGTCAAATTTTAAAGTATATAACTCCGAGTGTCGTTATGTGGCGCACAAAAATTTAACCTTCCTTCAAAAGCTGCACACAGCTGATATTTTATGCGTACACAGCCTACAGAAAATTAGAGGGAACATTGCCGGGGAGTGATGGGTTCCCTTTGTATTATTATAAAAAATATAACGCCCAGTTGGCACTTACTTTGGTGCTGCTCTTTAATAAGGTGCTGTGGGGGCTGCCACTACCAGATTCTCAAAGGGAAGCTGTTATTGCAGTGATACCTAAGCCGGGTAAGCCGATGCAGGAGGCGATCTCATATCGCCCTATTTCTTTGTTAAACATTGATGTTAAAATATTGGCCTCAGTGTTGGCTGCCCGATTGAATCGGGCCCTCCCCGATTTGGTACATCCTGATCAGGTTGGCTTTGTGCCTGGCCGACAAGCTGCGGATAATATTCGACAAATGTTGCAGGTGATACATGCTGCGCATCAGGAGTCCCAGCCGGCGCTACTGGTGGGGGTTGACGTCAAGAAGGCCTTTGATCGAGTTAGCTGGGGCTTCCTCTGGCGTGTACTAGATAAGATGAGGTTTGGGCCTAATTTTACTCGTTGGGAACATAGTCTTTATTAGGGACCTAAAGCCAGTGTCCAAGTTAATGGGGGTCAATCGAAGAATTTTGAGTTGGAGAGGAGAACCTGGCAGGGGTGCCCATTGTCACCTTTGCTGTTCGCATTGGTGATGGAGCCTCTGGCGCAAAGCTTTTGTGAGCATCCTGCAGTAGCTGGAGTGAGAGTGGGAGCTCATGAATATAAAATAGCACTTTTTGCAGATGATATTATACTATCGCTAACGAATCCTGCAGCATCCCTCTCTGCAGCGATGCAGCTTTTTGAGGCCTTCTTGCAGGTTTCTGGGTTTAAAATTAATTATGCTAAATCGGAAATTTTGAATGTGGGGGTTCCGGAGGCGATGTGCGCACAGTTGAAATCCTGTTTCCTTTTTAGGTGGGTGGATCAGGCCCTTTGTTATCCAAGTTTGAATCTTAGGGCTGCGTTATATAGAGCAAACTATGGCCCCTTAATCCAACAAGTTAAATGGGATTTGGATTCTTGGTCAGGCCTGATGTTGTCTGGTTTGGGCGTATTGTGGTAACGAAAAAGGTGGTAGTTCCGCGTTTTTTGTATCTGCTCCAAGTACTTCCTATACCCCTACCCCGTGGGGCTTTGGAAGCCTGGCAGGCGCTGATCATGAAATTCATCTGGAAGTTTAGGCATCCTCGAATAGCTAGTAGGGTCTTATATGCCCAAACAAGATGAGGTGGTATGGGGGTCCCTAATCTTCACTGGTATTATGCTAAGGCGCAATGTCATGCTGGAGTGGAATGGATGAACCCTACTAACACCAAATGGAAATGGATTTAACACGTGGGGCCGGACTGGGGAACCGGTTGAGGCTTTGCTTTAAGTTGCGGGGAGGTTCACATACCCTTAATCCATATATAACACATACTCTTTGTTGCTGGGATCGGTTTTTTTGGCCAAAAGGGGTGACCTTGACCCCACTAGCGCCCATAGTTGGTAATAACTCTTTCCCTCCAGGTATGAGTGATTTAGCTTTTCGACAGTGGGGACACAGGGGGCTTAGCCGTATGGGCCAGTTATTTGATGATGGTGTACTGCGCCCTTTTTCTGAACTGAGGGAGGAATTTGGCATCTCAGAACATCATGCCTAACTGTATGCACAGGATTGGCTGGGAAATCGAGCTGTTAAGCAGCAAGTTGCAAGAGATCTGACGAATGTTGAGCACCTATGTGAGGAACGTACTAGCACTAAGGGTCTCATCGCTGCCCTGTATGTACATTTGCAGACACAACATGCTGGAATTGGCAAGCATAGAGTTCGGTGGATGCAGGAGCTGCATCTCTCATACACTGAGGAGCAAAGGGAACAGATTCAGGGTCGACTCTGGAGGAGTTCGGTGGCTGTGAATGCTCGAGAAACTAACTATAAACTACTCTATGGGGTGGTATATGACACCAGTGCGAGTAGCACAAGCATTTCCAAGGGTATCTGATTTATGCTGGCGGAACTGTGGCTAGAAAGGCACCTTGGCGCATGTAAGAACATAAGAACATAAGATATGCCATACTGGGTCAGACCAAGGTCCATCAAGTCCAGTATCCTGTTTCCAACAGTGGCCAATCTAGGTCATATATACCTAGCAGTTTTCCCAAAAGACACAGATTCCACAATGCTTGTACTGGGTCAAGCATTGATATCCTGGGTCCCTTCTTAATAATGGTTTATTGACCTTTCCTCCAGGAACTTGTCCAAACCTTTTTTAAACCCAGATACACTAACAGCCTTTACTACATCCTCCGGTAAGAAATTCCAGAGTTTGATTACACGTTGAGTGAAAAAATATTTTCTTTTATTAGTCTTAAATAGTTTAGCCTGTAGCTTCATTGCATGTCCCCTAGTCTTTCTATATTCTGATAACGTAAACAATCGATCTACGTTTACCCGGTCCACTCCGTTCATTAATTTATAGACTTCTATCATATCTCCCCTCAGCCGTCTCTTTTCCAGGTTAAAGAGCCCTAACCTTTTTAGCCTTTCTTCATAGGAGTATCCTTCCATCCCCTTTACCATTTCGGTGGCTCTTCTCTGAATCTTTTCTAAAATCGCTATATCCTTTTTAAGATACGGCGACCAGAATTGCACACAATATTCAAGGTGCGGTCTCACCATGGAACGATATAGAGGCATTATAATATCTTTTGTTTTATTTTCCATTCCTTTCCTTATGATACCTAGCATTCTATTTGCTCTCTTGGCCGCCGCTGCACACTGAACTCAGGGTTTTAACATGGTATCCACAATGACGCCTAAATCTTTTTCCTGGGTAGTGGTTCCTAATGTGGACCCTTGCATCGTGTAACCATAGTTTGGGTTGTTCTTCCCTAGGTGCATAACTTTGCACTTGTCCACATTAAATTTCATCTGCCATTTGGATGGTCAGTCTTCCAATTTATCAAGATCCTCTTGCAATTTTCCACAATCCTCTTGGGTTTTAACAACTTTAAATAGTTTTGTGTCATCTGCAAATTTGATAACCTCACTCATTATTCCACTTTCCAGGTCATTTATGAATATGTCAAAAAACAGCAGACCCAGCACAGATCCCTGGGGTACACCACTATTCACCTTTCTCCATTGGGAAAATTGGCCATTTAGCCCTACCCTCTGCTTTCTATCTTTTAACCAGTTCCTCATCCACAGTAGTACACTGCCTCCTATCCCATGACTCTTTAGTTTTGCCAAAAGTCTCTGAGGGACCTTGTCAAAGGCTTTCTGAAAGTCCATATACACTATATCAACTGACTCACCTTTGTCCACCTGTTTCTTTACACCTTCAAAAAAACATAACAGATTAGTAAGACAAGATCTTCCTTCTCTAAAGCCATGTTGGCTGTCTCCCATTAGGCCATGACTATCTACATGCTGAGTAATTTTATTCTTTATGATGGTTTCTACCATATTTCCCGGTACTGACGTCAGGCTCACTGGTCTGTAGTTTCCCGGATCACCCCTGGAACCCTTTTTAAAAATTGGTGTTACATTGGCGATCCTCCAATCTTCAGGTATTAGAGATGATTTTAATGATAGTTCACAGATTACTAATAGCAGGTCTGCAATCTCATATTTCAGTTCTTTCAATACCCTTGGATGTATACCATCCGGCCCAGTTGATTTGCTACTCTTCAGTTTATCTAATAGCTGTAATACATCTTCCCGATGTATCGATATTTCCTTCAATTCTTCCACACCTTTAAATACCACTTCAGTCATGGGTAACGTCCCTACATCTTCCTCAGTAAAGACCGAAGAAAAGAATTCATTCAGTCTCTCCGCTATTGCCTTGTCGCCTCTTAGTGCCCCTTTAACCCCTCTGTCATCTAATGGACCAACTGACTCTCTCACAGGTTTTTTGCTACGAATGTACTTAAAAAGTCTATATTTCGCGTTTTTGCTTCCGCAGCAAGCTGCTTATCAAATTCTCCCTTTGCCTGCCTTGTCAATGCCTTGCATTTGACTTGCCAGTGCTTGTGCTGTTTCCAGGTTTCGTCGTTTGGCTCTTTTTTCCATTTCCTGAAAGATGCTTTTTTGGCAACAGCCTCTCTGACCTCACCTTTAAACCATGCTGGCAGTTTTTTGGACTTCCTTCCACATTTATTAAAGCGTGGAATACAGCTGATCTGGGCTTCCAAGATAGTATATTTCAACAACACCCAAGCTTGATGTAAGTCTTTAACCTTTGCAACTGCTCCTTTTAGTTTTTTCTTAACTATTTTCCTCGTTTTATCATAGTCTCCCTTTTGAAAGTTAAAAGGTAGTACTGTGGATTTACTTACTATCCCTCCTCCGCTAATTAAATCAAAGGTGATCATGCTATGATCACTATTGCCAAGTGGCCCCAACACCCTTATCTCTTGCACTAGATCTGGTGTTCCACTAAGGACTAGGTCTAATATGGCTTCCCCTCTGGTTGGTTCATGAACCAGCTGCTCCAAGAAACAGTCATTTATTTCATCTAGGATCTTTATCTCCCTAGCATGTCCTGCCGTGACACTGACCCAGTCGATACCGGGGTAATTGAAATCACCCATTATCATTACTGTGCTGTAACGTTTGTTAGCTTCCTTGATTTCTTTGAGCATTTCATCATCCATTTGTTCATTCTGGCCAGGCGGTCGATAGTACACCCCCACTGCCATCGCCTTCCCCTTTTTACATGGACTTTCAATCCATAGAGATTCTACAGCAAATTTTGTTTCTTGCAAAACATTAATCCTTTTTGACTCAATGCCCTCTCTAACATAGAGCGCAACCCCTCCACCAATTTAATCAGCTCTATCATTACGATATAGTTTGTACCCAGGTATCACAATGTCCCACTGGTTGTCCTCCTTCCACCATGTCTCTGATATTCCAATCATATCTAACCTCTCATTTAGTGCTATATATTCTAACTCTCCCATCTTATTTTTTAGACTTCTAGCATTTGCTTACAAGCATTTTAGAGACTGTATTTTATTCATATTAATTTGGCTATTGGTAGACATGGGTAATTAGGGATCTTTAAGCTCTATCTCCTCCATACTTGAGGGCATTTGGGCTACTTTACTCTTTTTTGGAACCTCTCTGCTTTTGGTAGTATTCTTCAAGGATACATTCTTCCGAACCATCTGCTTTTGGGCGACTGTCGGCTTTCCCCTATTATCTAGTTTAAAAGCTGCTCTATCTCCTTTTTAAAGGTTAATGCCAGCAGCCTGGTTCCATCCCGGTTAAGGTGAAGCCCATCCCTTCGGAAGAGCCCCTCCTTTCCCCAGAATGTTCCCCAGTTCCTAACAAATCCAAAACCCTCATCTCTGCACCATTGTCTCATCCACACATTGAGACTCCGGAGCTCTGCCTGCCTTTTGAGTCCTGCACGTGGAATGGGAAACATTTCGGAGAACGCTACCCTTGAAGTTCTGGATTTCAACTTCCTACCTAAAAGCCTAAATTTAGCCTCCAGAACCTCCCTACCACATTTTCCTATGTCATTGGTTCCAACATGTACCAAGACAGCAGACTCCTCCCCAGCACTATCTAAGACCTTATCTAGGTGGCGCTTGAGGTCCGCTACCTTCGCACCAGGCAGGCACGTTGCCAGGCGATCCTCACGTCCACCAGCCACCCAGCTATCTACATGCCTAATGATCAAATCACCAACTATAACGGCTGTCCTAACCCTTCCCTCATGGGCACATGGCCCTGGAGAAACTTCCTCGGTGCGAGAGGGTTTTACATCACCTGGAGGACAGGTCCTAGTTACAGGATCACTTCCTGCCACACCAGGGTGATGCTCTCCTGTTACGTGACCTCTCTCCTCCATGGCAACAGGGATGCTGCCAGACTGGAGGTGGGACTTAAGGACTATATCCCTGTAGGTCTCGTCTATGTACCTCTCTGTCTTTCTTATGTTTTCCAAGTCTGCTACTCTAGCCTCTAGAGAACGGACTCGTTCCCTGAGAGCAAAGAGCTCCTTACACCTAGTGCACACGTAAGAACTCTCACCAACTGGGAGAAAATCATACATGTGACACTCAATGCAAAAGACTGGAAAGCCCCCATCTCGCTGCTGGACTGCTGTCTGCATCTTAGTTTTTAAGTTTGTGTTTAGATCTTTAAGTTGTTTACTTACTAAGGGTTGCTATGGATATTTATACAAATAAAATATGGTGGCTTTGCCCCGTATCCAAGTTTTTTGGAGGGGGATACAATATCGTTTGAAGCAAATGGTTGGTTTGCACATTCCTTGGGACCCGGATATTTTTCTTTTTGGAACGAGAGTAGCTGGGGGACGACTCCCTCAATTGGCGTTAATTCGCCATGGTTTGAATGCAGCTCAGCTAAACTTGGCAACCATTCGGAAGCAGGCGTTGTCTCCGGCCTTTTTTAGACTTCTAGCATTTACCTACAGACATTTTAGAGATTGTATTTTGTTCTTATTAACAATCTGGTTATCAGTTGTCAAGTGTAATTTGGAATCTTTCAGCTCTTTTGCTAGTATCTTTCAAGGATGCATTCTTCCAAACCATGCACTCTTGGGCGACTGTTAGCTTTCCCCTTTTATCTAGTTTAAAGCTGCTCTATCTCCTTTTGCAGGGTTAATGCCAGCAGCATGGTTCCAATCCTTTTGAAAAAACCCCTCTCTTCACCAGAATGTTCCCCAGTTCCTAACAAATCTAAAACCCTTTTCCTTGCACCATCATCTCATCCATGCATTGAGACTCCGGAGCCCTGCCTGCTTTTTGGGTCCTGCACATGGAAAGGGAAGCATTTCTGAGAATGCTACCCTGGAAGTTCTAGATTTCAACTTTCTACCTTAAAGCTTAAATTTGGTCTACAGAACCTCTCTCCCACATTTTCCTATGTCACTAGTATGAACATGTACCAAGACAGCAGGTTGCTCACCAGCACTATCTAAAACCTTGTCTAGGTGGTGTGTGAGGTCTGCTATCTTTGCACCAAGCAGGCATGTTACCAGGCAATACTCATGTCCACCAGCCACCCAGCTAATAAATGAATCACCAGCTATAACGGCCATCCTAATCCTTCCCTCATGGACACATGACTCTGGAGAAATCACCTCTGTGCGAGAGGGCTTTACATCACCTGGAGGACAAGTCCTAGCTACAGGATCACTTTCTGCCATACCACATGACCTCTCTCCTCCATGGCAACAGAGAAGCTGCTATACTGGAGGTGGAACTTCAGTACTACGTCCCTGTAGATCTCATCTATATACCTCTGTCTTCCTTAGGTCCTCAAAGTCTGATATTCTAGCTTTCAGAGATCGGACTCATTCTCTGAGAGCAAAGAGCTCCTTGCATCTAGTGCAGACATAAGCCCCTCACATTGATAGAAAATCGTACATGTACTTTAACACTCAATGTAAAAGACTGGATAGCCCCCCTCTCACTGCTGAACTGATGTCTTCATCTTAGTTTTAAGGATTTGTTTAGATATTTGAGTTGTTTACTTACTTAAAGTTGCTAGAGATACTTGTACTAATACAACTATACCTAATAAGTTTAAGCGACTTTATTCATCTCAAGATTAATTAATTTCAGGGCCTTACTTAATTTCAGGGCCTTACTTAATCTATTCCTAATGAGGATAATCAGCTGAACCTAAGGTGAATTTGACCACCCCTTTCCCTTTAATAGATTTAAGAGCCTATAAATTTAAGATTATGCCTCAGGTAGGTGGGAGGGACAGAAACACTTAGAAAAAGTTGGCTTGCTACACAGTGCTCTGATCTGTGCTTTTAAGGTTAATTTCTTAACAATTTCCTGGATGATTCACACAGCTCTTGGTTTGTTAGAGGGAGCTTTTCAAATTGCCCCTTTAATCTGTCACTTGGCTTTAACATCTATTTAAAACATTTTCACGGGTCTCTTGCCTCCTTACTGGAAGACCTTTTCATAAAGGTCTCCAGAAACAATTTCTTTCTTTCTACGCAAAGAATATTTACTCTATTCTACATTCTATGCTAAGCTATACTCTGGTACTAAGCTCTGACTAACTTAAAAACACAGAATTCTAAAATACACATGTACAGTATCAGGTTTAATCCAAAATATTCCCTTTTGCACAAGATTTAGAGAATTTCCCAGCAGTTAAATACTTCAAATGCAAATTTCTTCCCAGCAGTAGCAGTCCCTTTTGGTAGTCTTTCAAGACTTCAAGACTTCAGTTTCAAAGGATAAAACTTAAACCCTTGAAAAATGGAACTGTGGATCATGTTAGGCATTCTTAACAAGTATAGCAAGGCCATCTGAATCGGATGAAAATTCACTTTTTTTTTTTGCAATTTCAGCTTTGAAGAGTCCTTTGCAATAACTTCATCTGCTGCTGCAGTGTTATTTCCATTTTTTAAATATTATACCTCACGCCGTTTCCTTGCTTGCCAATGGTTGCAGGGGGGGTTCTTCGTGAAACTGAACAAAAGCAAATAAAGCCTAAAAATGTTTGGTCTTCTAGTTATATTTGTTTTGAGCAAAATGATCTGTTCTTATTGTATTCATATTTTTATTTAGGAAACAATGGGCCCCATTCAAAAAATGTGGGTTGCGAGGCCCAATTCTCCCACTGGCTCTCCCTGTATGTCCTATGCATCAGGATGGGGAGAGCCGGGAGGGGACAGGATCGGGGCAGAGTGGGGGCAGGCCAGTCCCACAGCACGTACAGGGCCGATTCAGGTCATGGCCCTATAGGTGCTGCCGGGCCTGTGAGATAAGCAGCACTTTTTCCACGATTGGTGCTGGGGATTCCCCCCTCCCCCCACTGCTGGGGCTGGGGCCGGGGCCGGGTGCAGAGGGTCCCCACCACCTCATCCAGGCCACGGCAGGCCAGCCTTGGATAGGGCAGTGGGGAAAAGGGGGGCCGGGAATGCCAGAGTTGAGGGCACATGGGGAGGACGGCCCCGCAAGCGGGCCCATCTTGCTTGGGGCTGTCCGGACGTGCCCCTACCAGAATCGGGCTCCACGCATAGAGAGACAGTTGCAGTTACCTGAAAGCAAAATGTATTTTATTCATTGTTCTCCACAAATGGTCTTGATATTTGCCATATTTATTAACAAAAGCTGCACCTTAGAGATAGTCCCTGTTACAGAGACACTTCTGCAATAGATGCAGGACAGTAAGACTGACACTTATCCATGTATCTTATAAAATACAGACATGAATGTCACCGGGGGAGTGGTTTCAAGATGGCTGCAGTGAGGTGTTTGTAGGTGTTGCATTTCTTTCCTATGGGTAAAAGGAAAGTTAGAGTTGGCAAGAAGCCCTCCGGGGCTCCTCTGCTTTACTCTTGATTTCCTCGGGTCTGTTGGACTTGTTTCAGGTTCGCACACCACATCAGGCCAGCAGTACACTGGCGACGACATCCCCAGCTGTCTGCCCGTCGGAGCCAGGAAGCTCGTCGAGTAGCTTGGGGCTCGATCACTTTTCACTGGAGCAGCAGCATGTGGCAAAGATCCTTGTTCTGGAGTCATCTGGTACAGAGGGCTTGGTTTTGCTAGGTTCTCCTATTCTTGGAACTCCAACGGATCCTCAAAGGCAGCCCTCTGAGCAGTTGCCAGAGGAAGTGGGACTTCTTCCAGGTCATTGCTCCAACGTTCAGGCCCACGTGCTTCCAGCCGGGGATTTGGAGGTCCCAGAAGGAATGGTTTCTGCAGCAGTATCATCGTGGGCTTCGGTGCTGACCTTGGATGTGATGGCTGGTTCTTCGTTTTTTCTTTAACCACGTCCTGCTGTCTTCACCTTGGAGATGATCTGGTCAGCAATTCAGCAGCTTGGAGACTCTATATCTCATCAGATACAATCTCTCTCAGCCCAAGTACAGTTAAATGTTAATTCTATGTAGCAACAGACGGGAGAGCCTTCGGAGTTGCGGGGGACTATTTCCTCAATGGAGGCGAGAGTTAACCGTATCGAGGACTCTGAAGTTGCCCTGACTAAAGACGCTCTGGAGTTGAGGACTTCATTGGAACATTTGGAGAACTTTTCTAGATATCAGAATTTAAGACGTATTAATTTTCCTAAATCACCATATGTTAATGCAAGAGATATGTTTAAGCGTTATATGGTTGAAGTGTTTTGTGCTCCTATTGAGTCACATCCCCCTGTTTATTTATTTATTTTATTTATTTATCTGTTTTTTCAATACCGCCCCTTCCAGAGATCAAGGGCGGTTTACATGAAACAGTTAACAATTTTGTATACTACTGTATACTTTTACATAGAACGGTACTTCTAACTATGTACAGGTAATAATGCATGCAACTATGTCCAAACTATTTACATTGGCTATTTACAAAAGACTATAAACAATGTTACTAGATTGTATTATTTTCCAACTGGATGGAGATCTTCGGGGGAAGGGGCTATTCTCGGGGTGCAGCGGACAGACTCGCTTAACGTCTCATCGATATTCGAGACATCAGGTGAGGAAACCTGTAGCCCTTCTATCCTTTTGATGACTTTTTCATTATCCCATGATAGGGATTGGTTTCTGAAAATGTTTTTCGGAAACGCTTGATTAAGTTTAGAGGGTTTCAGGTTTGGGTTTACCCAGACCTATGTAAGGAAACCCAGAAACGGAGGCGAGAGTTTCTTCTTTTAGGTCCAGGAATACAACAGTTGAGGGGGGGGGCAGTTTTTTCTAAAATTTGCATGCAAGTGTTCTGTTAAGTTACAGACAGTTTCCTATATTTTTTATAACCCTTCCCAGCTGTCGGCGTTCCTGTGTGCCCGGAGAATTACTGAGGCAGGGACAGGGAATGCTGCTATAATTTTATAATTGCTGGCTTGAGCCTTACTGGCTGCTGCATTTTCCTTCAGTTTTGGTTTGTGGCTCTTTCTTTCCATTCTCCCCCATGGTTGTGGGCTAGTGGGTTGCGGTCTTTCCTTTTTGTATTGCTAGACTGCTTCCTTTTTCTTTGAGTGTATATTTACGCTTGAATTTATTGTAAAATTCATTTAAAAAATAAAATACAGACATAATCATCAATTCTTAACAGCATATACAGTATGAAGTTGCTCCTATTTCAGAGTAGATATAATTTTTCATGGTGGGAGCTTTCTTGGAGGCAATTTTATAGACGCATATAGGCTCACATGATGCCATATAGAATACTTTCAACATATATGCCTATGTGTTTTGTTATAAAATTACCCTCCCTATTCATGGGATTGTAGTCCCGCTTTTTTATAGAAGGTGGAAATAAGTGGCATGTTTACTAAGCTGGGCTAATTGTTAGCACTCACTATTGAATAACATGGGACCTAGTTACAAATAGCGCATGCTTTATTAGCCCGGCATGGTAAGTATGCCTCTAAAAGTCCATTGATGGGATAAATCTGGGCTGACTCACTCAATCCCTCAAGAACTTATCTAGTCATTTTATCTTGCGTGCACACAATTTCTGTCCAAGCTGTACAAAACAAAAAGCTAGGGATGTACATAGGCAAGAAAAAATTCAGTTAATTTTCATTTCTTTTACACTTTTTATCTAATATTTGGATATTTTATTGGCTAGTTTCTCACATTTGTTTTGTATGTATTAAATAGATTTACTATATACTAACTGATGAATTAAGGCACACTAAGTTGTTTATGCATGTTAAATTAATTTAGTACACACTAAGGGGTTGTTTACAAAACTGTGTTAGCTGATAACGTGACATATAGCACACACTATCTGGATGTGGTAACATGTACACGGGGCAACTGCAAATAATGCAGCGATTTTCTGTGCTGTTGTCAGAAAGTACATCTGCAGAAGTGGGAGGGATTAGGGCAGTTACCACGGGCCTCAACACTATGTGGTAACCATCATTTTTTCAGACAGCGTGCGCGCAGCTAATGCTGCCTCAGTGAGTAGTGTTAGCTACATCCATAATGCTGTCCGATGGCGTTCTCTGCACATTTGGTGCGTTACCTGCTGGGGAACTGCTGTGCATGCCTCAACAGATAACACACGGTTTTTGCAGTTAACACAGCACTATCTGCACTATTTTGGCAACCTAAGCTGCAAAAGCTTAGTTTAGTAAACATGGCACTAATTTTTTTAAGATGCATCAATGAAAGCACAGCCCCTACAAAAAATAGTACAGATATTATTTATTACTAGTGTTTAGTTCACACCTTTCCAGGAGTTACATTCAGGTACAGTATGCATTTTCCTGTCCCCAAAGGGCTCACAATCTAAGTTTGAACCTGAGGCAATGGATGATTAAGTGGCTTGCCCGAGGCCACAAAAAGTGCCAGTGGGATTTGAACCCTGCTCTTTCTGACTTTAGGCTGCTGCCCTAACCACTAGGCCATGTCTCCACTAATACTGCTTATTATTATTTAAAAAATCTTTGGTAAAATTAGGGCCATGGATGGGTATATTATTAGAGGACTTCAAATTTTCTTCTCAATTATGAATATTTCCATAGGATTTTTCTGCTTTTTAGGTGGGTCACCTTCATGCCGGATGTAGCAAGGACATTACAGTAACCTTGAAGTCAGAAGTTGCATTGATCCTCTCTAAAACTGTAGTGAAATGTAAAGTTTCCAGAATCGCTTTTACACTTCCTGTTGACCAAGTTCCTGACTGGGATGATCGATTACATACAGTCAAGTGGGTAGATGCTGGCAGAAGTCCCACCACCCAACGTCCTGCAAAGAAAAAGGTAATGCAGTTTGCTTCCCTATGTTTCATGCTATGACACTTCACCTCAGATGCCATCAACACACTTTGATAAATTATTTTTGTGAACCATCAGAAATGGGAGCTGCATTCACTGAAACCACAAATCTTCATTGGTCTTTTGCTAAAAAAGCAGTTCTGCTGATAATTTGACCATGGTGAAGAGTTGTACTTAATGCAGAAAGCAAATGGCATTATCTTTCAAAATGTGAATTTACAACGCGAGATATGTATTTGAACCTTACTGTCTGTTTCTAATGACAATTAATGAAGTGTCTTAAGATAAGTACAGATTTTCCTGCTACAATTTTTCTGCTATTACATGTATTTGAAAAAGATACACTGAGGTGAAAAAAAGGACCAATGAGGATTTGTGGTGAGCAACCCATGTGGTTTCTGTGAATGTAGCTCCCATTTCTGATGGTCCACAAAATAATTTATAAATGTGCCTACTAAGTGTTATTTGATTGTTTAAGGCATATGTTTTAGAGATTTAATTTTGTGATCAACACACTGTTGACACGAGCTGTCCCAGGATGCAGTGGGGTGTCATTCTGCAATGTAAGGGTTTTTTTTGCCTTATATGGCAGTCTGACACCATTTGGTGCATCCCATGATGTACTGCATGGGGCCAGGTGCTGCTATTTTTCAAGATGTTGGTGCAGGGACAGGAGCATGTGGGCGATGATCCCACCCCATAATTAAAGGTACTGGGAGGGGGTGGAGGGGTTTTGGGCCACTGTGCCACCAGGGATTGTTTTGATTGGGTGGGTGAGGGGATCGGAGCTGCTGGCCCTCTAGGGATTTTGTTTTTATTGGGTGGGGTCAATGTCCAGTGGGGCACCAGCTCCCCACAGTGTGTTGATGGCATCAGGGCCTTCCCCTCAGATGATATTTTAGCTTCCAGCTGGATCTTTATGCTTGCACAAAGCTGGTGTGAAGATCCAGTGCTAAGAAACAGGGTAAAAAACTGCGCTACATTTCAGTGCAGTTTTTTTACTTCAGGCACAATTAATTATGCAGCAATTTGCATGCCAAGTGTGCTGCAGTTTAGCACAGTTGGTTTTTTTTAGTATTTCTGGCACTAGCTTGCTTTCTGCATTGAAGAGCAAGCCTAGCGTGGCAAAGACATCAGAAAAATGCCATGCTAAGCTTTTTTGCATCAGCCTCAAACATAAGGACAATAATGCACATCTAGTATGCTTAATATATTTCCTGCTACAGTGCCAAAAATCCCAGTTGATCCCTGGTTCTTCATTGGTTTCTTTGACTGGTTCATTTATCATCAGAAGGAATACTTATTTATTTATTTGCTTTTATATACCACGCTCTTTGAAATCAGTGCGGTTTACATAAAACAAGAACAGTAACAGTTTACATGGAACAATTTGTGTTTGATAAATCTTATGGCTTCCAAACCCTTTTTTTATACTGTAGAGCTTCCTTTTTTTTAACCCAGAGTTCAGTGTTTTCCCACCCTTTTAACTGTAATTGATTCTTTTTCTCTTTTTCTTTATTTTTTCTTTTTACATTTGTTACCTGAACTTAAAGGGATGGATATTCAAAGCCATTTAACTTGAAGAATTAATCAGACAAATGTCTCTTTCTCAATTTTTGAATTCAGCCAAAACTTAACTGGCTACTAAAGAGAAGTCTTGAAGATGTGCTGAAAGTGAGATTAAGAGTTAACCAGATAGTGCCGATATTCAATTTCTGTGTGCTGTGCTTTCCTGTCTAATCAATGTGTTTATACCTCAAAAATTTCCTGTCATGATTTGACAATTTCCAATCTGTAATCAAACCGCTGCTGATCGCTGGAAGTAGCGGTATACTAAATAAATAAATAAGACGCATTTTACAAATGATGTCCAAGTGCAATCTGGGACATCCAAACAAGAACATCTGGTTAAAAAAAGCAGGCACGTTCAAGTTCAGGCACGATTCCACAAATGTGGACATGTCCAATATGGATGTCTGGGGGGCCATTTACATAGATTTCCCCAGAGTAGTATTCAAGACCAGGGATGTCTAAGGATAGCCTAATGGTTAGAATAGTGGGCTAGGACCAGGGAAACCAGCATTCAAATCCTACTGCTGCTATCATTGTGATTGTGGAAAATACTGGGGATGATGGTGTGCCATTTTCTCTACACCCTCTGGATGTTTTATGGCCAAAATGAGCACTTTCCCGATGCCTATTTGTTCCTTGAGCGGATCTAAACTGGGATGGGATCACAGACATCCCTGACATTTCTGAAATCGAGTGGAGACGTCTAAGTCTATTGCACCACCCCGGACACACCTCTTCCATGCCCCCTACCTACTTGGATGTCCCTGCAGTAGAGATGTCCTAAAAAGCAATGTGTAAAATGGCTTTGGGGATGTCCCAATGATTTGGACGCCTGCCTGTATGTACATTTTCAGATGTCCAAATCTTGTCTAAACTTTTTAAAATGACCCCCTACCTGATTAATTTTAATTGGCTAAGTCAGACCACATAAATAGCGAGACTAAGGGGCTTGTTTACAAAGCCGCAGTAGCGGTTTCTGCCCGATATCGGAGCCGCAGCCCCATTGAATTCAATGGGGCCGCGGCTCTGATATCGAGCGGAAGCCGCTTTGTAAACAAGCCCCTAAGTTTGTTAGAAAAACATATCCAGTTAACTTTAACCTGTAATATTCAGCAGTACTGCCTAGGGATGTCTGTTTGTTAGTGCGCATTTGGTTCATTATTGTACCTTAAAAAAATTTAGAGGTCATTTTACTAAGCTCACTAAGCAGTTAATGTGCATTTTAGTGCACAGCAATGGCCCATGGTAACTGTTACAGGCGTAATAGCTACTGGCTGCTAAAACATGCATTAATTGCTCATTGTTCAAAGGGAAAGGGTATGAGCCAGGGTAAGGGTAGAGTGTTGGTAAGGAGCACACATTGCAATTAACACGGGTCTTGCTCCTCCTCAATTAGCAGGTAAGTCTAATTTCACCTTCCTTAGCGTCTCTCCGTTTCTAGGAACTCAGAGAACACAATTTCCAGGCCTGACCAAAACAGCCCCAGCTCACACAAGAATCGTCCTCTTTTTTTTTTTTTTTTTTTACAAATGCAAGGTGAGAGGAGGAGGGAAACCCCCCCGGACTGCCTACACCTCGCTCCTAAAAAGAAAACCGGAGAACGAGTCCGCCTGTGCACAATGTGGCAGCACAGGTGCACCTAGTAATTCCTCTGTGGGTGGCATTAGGTGCACTTGCATAAACTATGCCGCCCATTGGGTTACATGTCCTTACGATAACGGCCAGGAACATGCTGATGATGCTGCCGACAGTTACGCAGGGGCTGTGCATTTAACGTATGTTAGCTTTCATGCTAAACATACATTAAGTGGCAATTAGAGTGTGCTGAAGCAATTTAAAGCACACTAACCATGAATTAATGCACATTAAGTCAACTAGTGTGTGCTAAAACACTATAGCATCCTTTAAATCACTATTAAACGAAATGTGTGAAACAATTAATCTCCAGGAACAAGCAGGAATGTAGTCATCACATGTGGGTATCGTCGGTACCGACGGAGCCTGCGCGGGAACGCTCCCCAGCGTCCAATTAGAAAGCTTTTGGGAGCATCCCACAGCGCCTGCGTGCTGCCTTCCCGCCTTTCCCAACTGCCTCTCTCCAGTTCTTCTTTTTCCGCGGAGCCAGCAGGTCGTTGTTCCTGTCACTGCAGAAGAATTCTTCTTTATTTATTTCTTTTTTGTGGTCGCGTCTGCCTTCCTCGACGCTTTACCAGTACCACCGGTTTTTCCTTCTTATTTTCTGTCTTTAAAAAAAATAATAAAAAAATACTAGGATTTTTCCTATTTTTTTCTCCAGGTGCATGCGCCTTTTTGGGCCTTAGGCCCAAAAACCTTTTCCTACAGTGGAGAAGCCTGCCTCAGGTTTCAAAAAGTGCACCAAATGTGGCGGTACCATTTCCGTCACTAACACCCATGAAAGGTGTCTAAAATGTTTAGGTCCTGACCACTCCATCACGGATTGTATGTCCTGTGCCGTGATGTCTAAAAGAGGTCGGCAGAACCGAGCTGCTAAGCTCTGTACCCTGTTTCCCTCTGATGCAGCTATGGTGGCATCGACATCTTCCAGGGCTTCCTCTTCCTCCCGTGGATCTCAGGTAACTAAACATAAGTCCAGCCGGTCCTCAAAGGGTAGATCTCCTTCTAAGCATCGAGATGCCTCTGGCATTGCCCTTGAGGATTCTGCACCGGCAAAATTGCCCCAGCGGGAGGCTTCGGCTTCCAAAGCATTATCGGGGCTCCAGGATGTTCTCGAGGCCTCGACCTCGGCAGAACTACTGGTGCCATGCTCTGGGGTACCGGCGGTCTTTTCCGGTACCGACATCCAGGCATCGGCAGCGTCGATAGACCAGAGATTCCTGGCTATTGAGCGCAGTCTGGCAGCTCTCCTTGCGGCATCGGCGCCCTTGGAACCGCGACAGACAATCCAGTCGGTACCGGCACCGGCACCGGCTCCGGCACCGGTATCGGTACCGGTACTGATAGCATCAACATCGGCATCGGTGTCTGCTTTGCCGGTATCCAGTCATCCGATGCCCTCGGGTACCGATACCCCGGCACCGATTACTCCCGGTACCGACTTCAGTCGGTACGGGTATCGGGCTCTTCAGGAGCATCCGGACAGATGGTACTTCGAGTCCTCAGAAGAATCTGAGGATTCTGATAGTTCTGTCGATGCAGGAATGCTTCTCCCAGAGGAGCCCTCCTCCCCTAAGCGCGGGATGTCTCCTCCAGAGGATATTTCCTTCCAGGATTTTATCAGGGAGGTGGCTCGGGGTCTGTCCATTACTGTGACCCTTGAAACAGAGCCCAGAGCTAAGGAGTTGGAAATTTTACAATATCCCAAAACTCCTAAGGAGGCAGCTACCTTGCCCATTCATGAGATTTTATATGATCTCATGTTAAGGATGTGGGAGACACCTCTTACCACCTCTCCTCATTCTCGCAGACTGGATACTCTGTATCGAGTCCCTCCTTGTCCTGGTTTCCAAAAGACTCAGCTTCCTCACCGCTCTATTGTAGTGGAATCAGCTATGAGAAGGATCAAGAGTGCAAAGAGGCATGCCTCTAATTCTCCAGGACGTGAGTGCAGAACCCTGGATGCTTTTGGACGTTGTGTCTTCCAAGCTTCCATGCTTTCTGCCAGGATCAGTTCCTATAGTCTCTACATGGGAATGTTCCTGAAGGAGGTCACAGATGATTTAGAAGCTTTAAGTCCTATTCTTCCTGAGGATAGAAGACAGGATTTTCTCACATTGGTCAAACATGCCCAAGATGTTTCTAAATTTGTCAACCATGCAGCCTTTGACTGCTTTAAGTGCATAAGCAGAACCTCTGCCATTGCCATAGGTGCACGTAGAATTGCTTGGCTCCAGGCATCTGATCTGGAGCTCTGGGTACAAGACAAATTGGGAAATATCCCGTGTACTGGTGAGAACCTGTTTGGTAAAGATTGGCAGGGAAAGGCCAACGAGTTGGATGCTGACAACTCCACCTTGGATAGGTTATCCAAGTCCACAGCTGATCCTGCTAGAAAGAAATCGTCCAAGAAACCATTCTTTTCTAAGAAGAAATAATATTATCCTGCTTATGCTCAGCAGGGACGTTCTGCAGGTCAGCTTGTCAGGAAAGCTCAGCAACCACCCAAACAGAAGAAAGCAAAGACTGCTAAGCCTCAACCGTCCCAGCAGTCTCAGCCTCCACAAGGCCTTTGACTTGCAGCTAGAGAACTTAGCCTTTCTGGCTCTCGTGGGACCAGAGCCTTCCACCATTCCAGGAAGGTTATGTCACTTTGCCCCCAGATGGGGGCAGATAACAGCAGAGCATTGGACATTCCATCATAAAGGAGGGGTACAGGCTTCATTTTTCAAGCATGCCCCCTCCCACAATAATAAGGCAGTTCAATTTTCTGACACCTCACATCAACATATTAGATCAGGAGGTCACTATCCTTCCTACCCAAGGGGCAATAGAAGAAGTACCCATTCCTCAACAGGGTACGGGGTTTTACTCCCCCTATTTCCTTATCCCAAAGAAAACAGGGGGATACAGACCTATCTTGGACCTCAGAGAATTGAACAAATTCCTTGTCAAAGAGAAATTCAAGATGATTTCTCTCAGAACTCTGCTGCCATACCTTCAGAGTCAGGATTGGCTTTGTTCTCTAGATCTCAAGGATGCGTACACCCATGTTCTCATCCATCCAACCCACAGAAAAGTTCCTTCGGTTCCTTTTTCAAGGAAAGCACTACCGGTACAGGGTGCTTCCTTTTGGCCTGGCCTCAGCACCAAGGGTGTTCACGAAATGCATGGCTGTAGTAGCAGCATTTCTCCGCACTCTAGGGATATTCGTCTTCCCCTACTTAGACGACTGGCTCATTTGAGCCCCAACAGAGTCAGAGGCCAGGACTTCTCTAGCCTGCACAATGCGTATCCTTCAGTATTTGGGTCTGGTCATAAATATCCCAAAATCCAGTCTAGCTCCCACTCAGTCTTTAGAGTTCATAGGAGCTTTGCTGGATACCAGAAAGGCAAGGGCCTATCTCCCCCAGGCCCGCTGCCTTCACATGGTGCAGTTAGCTTCTCAAGCAGTGCTAAAGTCTCATCTCACTGCTCAAGAAATGTTACAACTACTAGGCCACATGGCATCCACCGTGCATGTGGTTCCCTATGCTCGCCTCCATATGAGGGCAGCCCAGTGGACCTTATCCACTCAATGGACCCAGGCATCAGGATGCCTGTCAGACAAAATAGCAAACACAAGTCACCTTATTTTGTCCCTCCAGTGGTGGAAGTCCACTCAAAACTTGTTGCTGGGGTCCCCTTTTCAACAATCCCGGTGAAAAGCAGGATATAAATACAGCTAAATAAATAAATAAACCCTTACCCCAAGCAGCTCTCACAACAGATGCTTCTCCGATGGGTTGGGGAGCTCATCTGTAAGACCTCTCCACCCAAGGCACCTGATCTCCACAAGAGACTCATCTACATATCAATCTCTTGGAACTCAGAGCAATCTTCCTTGCTCTTCGAGTGTTCCACACCCTGCTCAGCTACAAGACAGTCCTCATTCATACAGACAATCAAGTAGCCATGTTCTGTGTGAACAAGCAGGGGGGAACAGGCTGTCGCTTTGCAACGAAGCTTTGCGACTATGGGCCCTCACCAGAGAGCATCAGATTCATCTCCTGGCAGTGTATCTTCCAGGCATACAAAACTCTTGGGCAGACAGACTCAGTTGAGTTCTGCTTTCACACGAGTGGTCTCTGCATGCAGACCAGGTGACCAAGATTTTTCAAATTTGGGGAACCCCGGAAATAGACCTCTTTGCAAGTCCGTGGAATGCCAAACTTCCCCGGTTCTGTTCCAGAATTCCAGCTCAGGGGGCTCAGGCCAGGGATGCTTTTCTCCTTTACTGGCATCAAGACTTCCTGTATGCCTTTCCACCCATTCCCCTAATTCCCAAAACTCTGTTCAAGCTTCAGAGGGACAGAGGCCATATGATTCTCATAGCTCCACATTGGCCACGGCAAATGTGGTACCCTCTGCTTCTATATCTCTCTCAAGCTCCCTCCCTGGAGTTAGGGTCTGCTCCATATCTCCTTTCTCAGGAGGATGGAATGTTATGGCATCCCAATCCCCAGTCTCTGCATCTCAGGGCTTGATTGCTGAAGGCCTAGATCTTCATATCTTAATCTCCCTCAGCAAGTAAAAGATATTCTTTTTGCTTCCAGGAAACCTTCCACAAGACGTTCTTATGCTTTCAAGTGGAAAAGGTTTACCATATGGTGTTCGCAAAAGGGTCTTAACCCCCTTTCGATACCTCTGGAATCATTGCTGGAGTATCTCCTTCATTTATCCAATGCAGGACTTAAAACTAACTCAGTAAGAGTCCATTTGAGTGCTATTGCAGCTTCCTTTAAGCCTCTAAACGGACAGCCTATTTCTTCTCATCATCTTATAGCAAGATTTATGAGAGGCCTTCTTCTAACTAAGCCTCCCATTAGGCCACCACCGGTGGCATGGGACTTAAACCTGGTTCTTGGGCAGCTCATGAAGCCACCTTTCGCTACTACCTCCTTGAAGTTCCTTTCTTGGAAGGTTATCTTTCTCATTGCAATCACATCAGCACGTCGCATCAGTGAGTTGCAAGCGCTAGTAGCTAATCCACCTTATACAAAGTTCCATCATGACAAGGTAGTTCTTAGGACTCATCCACACTTTATGCCTAAGGTGGTCTCGCCTTTTCATCTCAACCAAGAGGTCTACCTACCTGTCTTTTTTCCAGGATCTCATGCATCAAATGCAGAGAGGAATCTTCATACCTTGGACTGTAAAAGAGCTTTAGCTTTTTACTTACAAAGAACACAGCAACATACAAAGTCCTCTCAACTCTTTGTTGCTTTTGATCCTTCTCATTTGGGACTTCCAGTCTCCAAGAGAACACTGTCTAACTGGATTGCTCAGTGTATTTCCTTCGCCTGTCAGAGTAAGAACCTTTCTCTGGAGGGCCATGTCACAGCTCACAATGTGAGAACCATGGCAGCCTCAGTGGCTCATTTGCACTCTTTGTCTATCGACGACATCTGTCGAGCAGCCACCTGGGCCTCGGTTCATACCTTCACAGCCCATTACTGCTTGGACAAGGACTCCCGCCGGGATGCCTTGTTTGGTCAGGCTGTTCTCCAACACCTGTTCCATACCTAATCAACTCCTACCCACCATCCCTGGTAGGATGCCAGAGATCCATGGGGGAAGTGGAGCCCTTCTCAGGGACACACAACTTCTGGGGCCTCTCCCTGGCATCTAAAGCTAGGGAGTCCCCATATGTGATGACTACATTCCTGCTTGTTCCTGGAGATAGCATAGTTACTCACCTGTAACAGGTGATCTCCGGGAACAGCAGAAATTTAGTCCTCACAACCCACCCACCTCCCCTAGGAGTTGTATCTCTCTATCTATCTCTTTCCCTTTCCTTCTCTCTCTCTTTGTCTCAGCTTAAAACTCAACTGGAGAGAGGCAGTTGGGAAAGGCGGGAAGGCAGCACGCAGGCGCTGTGGGATGCTCCCAAAAGCTTTCTAATTGGACGCTGGGGAGCGTTCCCGCGCAGGCTCCGTCGGTACCGACGATACCCATATGTGAGGACTAAATTCCTGCTGTTCCCGGAGATCACCTGTTACAGGTGAGTAACTATGCTTTTATGTATTTACTTGCTTACTTATTTAAAATGCATTTATATCCTGCCAATCTCATGTAGTTCTTACTGGTATACAAAATAAAAAATACAAAATACATATCAAAAATACAATTTAAAATAAAAAACGTATACTCAAAAAAACAGTAAAACTAATAAAATATTTTATCTTACTCTCCCTAAAAAGGACTGAGCAAAAATGTGGGCCTCTAGCTATGCATGAAAGGCAGGGATATCCATCAATTCTTTAACCCCCATCTGGTAGATGATTTCAAATTTTGGAGCCATTTAATAATGAAATACCATTTTAAATTTTCACTCCAGGAAACAACAAAATACAACTCCCAAAATCATGAAAAGTTTGAGAAAATATGAAAAGTAACCAAATGTTTGTCTATGCATAATCCTAGTACTGATTCAACTGGTATAGCACAATTCAAAATAACGAAACTTTGAATAATTCAAAATACAGCTATGAAACTGATTTATAAGGCTCATCATTCTGATCATGTTACTCTGTACTTAATGGAACATCAATTATGCATTCATGGAAGAATAAAATTTAAAATCTTAATACTTGCTCACCGGGTTTTCAGATCAGGATATCCAGTCTATCTTCATTCTCTGCTTATACCATATTGCCCACAGAGAACTCTTAGATCTTTATAAGATAATCTGTTGGTCATTCCTTCACGTTGACTTCACCTTTGCATGTTCTGCCCCCTATCTGTGGAATTCGCTTCATCTTGATCTCCGCTTAAAGACTTTACATGAGAAAGATTAAACAAGCCCTCAAAACATGGTTTTACCACTGCTCATATGCTGACTATTTAACAGAATAGTAATGTGTATTAAAACAATGATTATGACATATATTTCTAATTATCTTGTATACAGCATGAGGCACATTCCATTCTGCACATCCCGGCCTCTGTGCATTCAGTTGGAACCAGACGCACAGAGATAGACCTGATTCTGATCCCGCAGGGCATGTCTAGCTCCTGCGGGATCAGAATTGCTTCTAGGCCTGTACGTGCAGGATGGGACCCGATTCCCATCGGCCTGCACGTATAGGCCCCTGCCCGGCTAACTCAGTCAGGCTCCTGAATGGAATCGCAGTACCATGGCACTGTGGCTCCATTCAGGAGCCGCGATCCCCAGCCACTGACCACTTTCGCTTTTCCCCACAACTCAACCACCGATCTGGTCTCCCATGGCCAGGGTCGGGCTGCAGGGAATCTCCTGCACCCTCTCAGCCTTTTGCTTCCGGCCAGGCCACACGTCCCCCGACATCTAGGGGGATTTATTCCACCTCCAAGCTTGACTGTTGATGTAGCTGTGCATGAAATGAAAGTTAAAAGCTGCAAAGATGCCTTACAAATTGAGACATCGAATGTATGAAGCATGAACCAAGGGAAACTAGGTGTGGTCAAGAAAGAAATGGAATGTGCACAACTCGATCTGTTGGCTGTCAATAAACTGAAATGGACTGGTATCAAGCACTTTGAATCTGAGGATCACATGTTATACTAAGCTAGAAATGAAAGACAAAGAATAAATGGTGCTGCATTTATAATAAAGAAAAAACATGCAAGAACTGTAAAGAAATATAATGCAGTCTGTGAATGCTTAATTTCAGTTTGTCTACCTGGAATTCCCATCAACATAACTATTATTCTCCAGGACCAAGCAGGAAGTCAGTCCTCACATATGGGGTGACGTCGGCGCCGACGGAGCCCTCGCGGAGCAATTTTCCCCAGCTTTCAAAGAAAGCCTTTGGGAATTGCAGCGCGCATGCGCGGTCTCCTTCCCGCCCAAGGGTGCCATCTTAGCCAGTCTTCTTTTTTCCGCGGAGCCCTACAGACGTACCCGTCGTGTCCCCGCTGAAAAAGTTGATTTTAGTGATTTATTTCTATTTTTTTCTTCGGTTCGACGCCGGTCTTTTTCCTGCCCGGACTCGCGACGCCGTTGCGAGTCCTTCTTCTATTTTTTGGTTTTTCTGATTTTTGGTCAGTTTCATTTTTTCGGTTTTTCGCTGGCAGCCCGGTCCTTTGACCTTGCAGGGGCCCTTTTTCCCCTGATGGCTGCCAGTGGTTTCAAGCGGTGTGTTCAGTGTGACAGAAATATGTCACTTACTGACACACATGATAATTGCCTCCGCTGCCTCTGCCCGGATCACGAAGAACTGATCTGTGGGGCCTGCAGCAAAATGTCCTCCAAAGCCTTAAGGAGTCGGCGGCACCAGCGGGAACGAATCTTCGCTGACCCCGGCCGTACCCGAACCTCGTCGGAGGCCTCGGCGTCCAGAGGTTCCAGCTCTGACCATCGCCGAAGTTCCTCCGACAGGGGTTCTCCCTCCGGGGACCATCGACGGAAGGTAAAACCCGTGAGGGCGGCGTCGGTGGACGCTCCTGGCTCCGCGAGGGCCAGGTCGCATAGCCCCGATAGCCGTCCCGGGTCTTTGGAGAAGGAGCACCTCCCGAAGCGACCTCGTCTGGAGTCGGAGTTGCCTGCTCGGGTAAGTCCTGTAGTCCTCCTGGACTCGCCTCCGAGGGGTCCGACGTCGGGCCCGACGCCGTCGGGGCCCGAGTCGGGGGCTGCTGGGTCACCTGAGGTCGGACTCAGGTTGACGGCCTTGGAGAGCAGACTATCTGCCTTCATGGACCAGCAGCGGGCACTGATCGCTAGCCTCGCTGGCGCCGCTGCCCCGACCGCCGGGACGTCGACGTCTAAGTCGACCCCGGAGACCGAGCCGATCCTCGAGTCCATGCGAACTCGAGTCGATCCTCGGTCGAGGTCACCCTCGGCCTCCCGTTCGGGACCGAGGTCGTCGACGCCGACTCCCTCGGTGTCGGGGCAGCCGACGCCTCCGCCTGCCCGAGCCGACCCCACTGATTCCTCCTCGGAGTCGGCCTGGGAGTCTGAAGAGGAAGAGTCACCTGATTCGTTTCGGACTCAGTGTGTCCCCTCGGACTCACCTGAGTCCGAACCTCGGAAGCAGTCCCCTCCGGAGGATGCCCGGTTCTCGGACTTCGTCAGGGATATGGCCATGGCCAAGGCTTTGGCCTTCCCGGCGGATCCCGAGGAGGAGCCTCGAGCCGAAGAGCTCGACGCCCTTCAGTATGACTCTCCCGCCAGGGAACACTTTACTGTACCGGTTCCTCCCATGCTGGAACGACTACTCTTCCGCATGTGGGAGAGTCCGGCATCGTCGCCGGTATTAAGCAAGCGGGTCGATTCCATCTATCGAGTCCGCAAGAGTCCTGGCTTCCAAAAAGCACAGCTACCGCACCATTCCATGGTAGTGGAATCGGCCATGCATAGGCTTAAGAGCCAGAAGATGCACTCCTCGGTGCCTCCTGGCAGGGAGGCCCGTAACCTGGATGGCCTCGGTAAGAAGTGTTTCCAGGGCTCTATGCTTGCTTGTCGGGTCCAGACCTACCAGCTCTACATGGGCATGTATCTCAGAGACCTGGCTAAAGAGGTAGCCGGATTCTCCGCTGGGCTTTCCGAGGAACCTTTGCGGAGGTTCCTGGCCTTGACAACTGGTATTCGGGAATGCTCCAAATTCATGTCCCGAGCAGCCTATGATGGCTTTGAAGCATCGGCTCGTGTAGCCGCAGCCGGCATCGGTGCCCGCCGACAGGCTTGGCTTCAGTCGTCTGACCTTGAACCCTGGGTGCAGGACAAGTTGGTCGATGTCCCCTGCCGAGGTGAGAACCTCTTTGGCAAGCCCATGGCTGAAAAGGCTGCACAAATCGAGACGGAGACTCTCACCAGAACTAGGCTTTCTAGGAAGACCTCCGCCCCTTCCCAGAAAAAGAAGGGCTCGGGAAAGAAGTCCTTTTACCCGAGGAAGGCGGCTGCCTATAAACACTACCCTCAATATCAGGCCTCCGCAGCTCCCCAACAGGGTCAGCAGGCCAAGGGATGGGGTAACGGGTCCCGTAGGCAGCAAGCCCCCAAGCCTGCACCACCGGCCCCTGCTCAGCAGGGTGGGGGTTTTTGACTTCATCAGCATAGCCTCTCCCCCTCAGCTGGTTCCTCCCAGCACCGGAGGCTGGCTGGTTCACTTCGCCCACAGGTGGTCCAACATCACTTCAGATGCCTGGGTGCTTCAAGTCGTAAGAGAAGGCTATCTTCTCCACTTCCACCAGGTCCCTCCCTCCTATTTCCCGGGAGAACCTCCACGACTCCCTCTGCACAGAGACTTACTCCTTCAGGAGTTAGCAAGTCTTCTTCAGGAACAGGCTTCTATTCCAGGTATTTTCTGATTCCAAAAAGAACAGGAGGCCTCAGACCCATCCTGGACTTGCGCTACCTCAACAAGTTCCTCGTGAGGGAGAAGTTCAAGATGCTTACCCTTGGAATCCTTCTGCCCTACCTCCAGCAGGGAGATTGGCTATGCTCCTTGGATCTAAAAGATGCCTACACGCACATCCTCATCCACCCAAGCCACCGCCAATACCTAAGGTTTGTGGTGGCAGGAAATCATTACCAGTACAGAGTACTACCCTTTGGCCTATCCTCCGCACCGCGAGTCTTCACAAAATGTCTCGCGGTGGTGGCGGCTTATCTCCGGCTTCACGGCCTCTATGTCTTTCCGTACCTAGACGACTGGCTCATCAGAGCATTGTCCTCTCCGGAAGTCACCAATGCCACACACCGCACTGTGACTCTTCTGCAGTACTTGGGCTTTGTCATAAACTCCGCAAAGTCCACTTTGCTCCCCTCACAGGATCTCGAATTCATCGGAGCAAGACTGCACACTCCTCAGGCACGAGCTTTCCTGCCTCTCGACAGGGCTCAACGGCTCATGGACCTAGCCGGCCGTTTTCGCAGCCAGGCCCTGGTCTCAGCCAGGCGCTTCCTAAGACTACTCGGCCATATGGCTTCCACCGTCCACGTGACCCCCAATGCCCGCCTGAATATGCGGCCTGCTCAATGGTGCCTTCGCAGGCAGTGGCAACAAGCCACGGGCGGCCTAGCTGACTTAGTACGCGTCTCCGGGCCGCTGGCCTCTTCTCTACAGTGGTGGCTTCATCGGCCGAACCTGGTGCCTTTTCAGTCACCTCAGCCGGCTCAAGTGCTGACGACCGATGCGTCTCTCCTAGGATGGGGAGCGCATTGCCAAGGGGCATGTACTCAGGGTCTCTGGACCACGTGGGAGTCTGCTCAGCAGATCAACTTCCTGGAGCTCAGAGCAATCCGTCTGGCTCTCAAGGCTTTCTCCCACCTGACTTCTCACCAGTCCGTCCTTGTCCAGACAGACAATCAGGTTGCCATGTTCTACGTGAACAAACAGGGAGGCACGGGCTCCTTCCTTCTCTGTCGAGAAGCACAGAAGCTCTTCTCTTGGGCCGTCAGCCACGGCATTCTTCTCAAGGCAGTTTATCTCCCAGGCCAAGAAAATTGCCTGGCCGACAAACTCAGCAGGATCCTCCAGCCGCACGAGTGGCGCCTGGATCCCTTGGTAGTTCAGAAACTTTTCCTGAAGTGGGGCCTCCCCACGATGGATCTCTTTGCCAGTCCTCTCAACCGGCAACTTCCTCGCTTCTGCTCTCGGCAGCCGCATCCCCTCCGAGTAGCGGCGGATGCTTTTCTGCTCTCATGGTCGAAGGGCCTTCTGTATGCCTTTCCTCCCATCCCGCTAGTCTCTCGAACTCTTTTCAAGGTTCTCCGAGACAAAGCTTCCATGATCCTGATAGCTCCTCGCTGGCCCAGACAGCCGTGGTTTCCACTCCTGCTGCAATTAGCGGTGGAGGATCCGTTCCCTCTGGGGTTTCAGCCAGATCTCCTAACACAGGATCAGGGGTCCCTACTACACCCCAACCTCAGATCTCTACATCTGATGGCCTGGCTGCTGAAAGGGTAGTCCTTGCCCCCCTTCTACTGCCGGCAGAGGTGGAAGAGGTCGTCCTAGCTTCTCGGCGACCTTCTACCCGCAAATGCTACGCCCTTAAATGGCGTCGTTTTTCCACTTGGTGTACCCAGCAGTCTCAGGATCCCTTCTCCTGCTCGGTGTCGGTGATCTTGCAGTACTTGCTCTACCTATCTAATCTGGGACTTAAGTCCAACTCAGTCAAAGTTCACCTCAGTGCTCTTTCAGCACATCATGTGCCGGTGGACGGCAGACCTCTTTCCAGCGACCCTCTCGTAGCGAGGTTTCTCCGAGGTCTCCTTCTACTTAAACCACCTCTGCGCCAGCACCTGACTGGGATCTGAATGTGGTGTTACAGCGGATCACCTGTCCGCCTTTTGAACCTATGGCTACCTGTTCTCTCCGTTTTCTTTCTTGGAAAACTTTATTCCTGATAGCCCTCACTTCCGCTAGACGCGTAAGTGAATTGCAGGCCCTCGTGTCTGATCCCCCTTACACTCGGTTCTACAAAAATAGGGTAGTCCTACGGACTCACCCGAAGTTTCTTCCAAAAGTGGTCTCCCCTTTTCACATCAATCAGGAGGTGGTACTTCCGACCTTCTTTCCCAGGCCACACTCCAGCCGAGCTGAAATGGTCCTGCATACCCTGGACTGTAGAAGGGCATTGAACTTCTACCTTGACCGTACGTGGGAGCACCGTAAAGCTGCTCAGCTTTTTGTGTCTTTTGACCCCAATAAATTGGGGCTCCCAGTCTCCAAGCGTACTCTGTCCATCTGGGTTGCTGACTGCATCGCTTGGGCTTATGGGGCAGCCGGACTCTCGTTAGAAAGTCGAGTCACGGCTCATTGTGTTCGGGCGAAGGCTACGTCAGTGGCTTACCTCCGCTCTGTTCCATTGGCAGAAATCTGCCGGGCCGCTACTTGGTCTTCGAGCCAGACTTTTGCGGTCCATTACTGCCTCGAGAGGGAGTCCCGCAGGGACAGTGCTTTCGGACAGGCAGTCCTCCGAAATCTCTTCGAGGTTTGAGCAACTCCTACCCTCCATCCCGGATGGGGGCTACCGGTGGGTAATAATTCAGTGAAGATTCCTTCCTTCTGTGCCGCTGAGCTAGAGGGAGCTCATTTTGTGCTTAGGGTCTCCGGTAGCCTTAAGCTTGGGAGTCCCATATGTGAGGACTGACTTCCTGCTTGGTCCTGGAGAAAGCGTAGTTACTCACCTGTAACAGGTGTTCTCCAGGAGCAGCAGGAATCAGTCCTCACAACCCTCCCTCCTCCCCTTGGAGTTGCAATCATCTGCTTAAGTTTTTTTGCAAATTTTTATGCTGTCTTTTAGCTATGTCATCAGACTGGCTAAGATGGCACCCTTGGGCGGAAAGGAGTCCGCGCATGCACGCTGCATCCGCGAGGGCTCCGTCGGCGCCGACGTCACCCCATATGTGAGGACTGATTCCTGCTGCTCCTGGAGAACACCTGTTACAGGTGAGTAACTACGCTTTCACGTATATGTATCAACAACTGATCCAGAAGATGACATAATTGGCCACTTCTATAACCAAGTACAAGCTGAAATCAACAGAATATGCAAACAAGGTATACTGATAGTCATGGGTGACTGGAATACAAAAGATGGGAACAAAAAAGAAGGCAAAGTGCTTGGAAAGTATGGAATTGGTAACAGAAACACAGCTGGAGAAAGAATGATAAAATTCTGAAAGCCCAACAATCTATTCATCTCTAATACCTTCTTCCGGTAATGCAAGGGGTGACTGTACACCTGGACTTCACTCAATGGATTGTACAAAAATCAGATTGACTACAGATTGGTGGGAGAGGCTGACTTGGATTTAGTGGCAGTTACAGAAACATGGTTCACAGAAAACCATGATTGGGATGTAACCAGGGCCGGATTTACCTATACGCCAACTACGCCGTGGCGTAGGGCCCACAGCTGGCAAGGGCCCACAAAAATTGAACAAATTGTAAAAAAAAAAACGCTGGCTGCTGCCGCGGCAGCATGGACTGTCCCGCGGGGCCCCCTCTGCTGCTGCGGCAGCATGGACTGTCCCGCGGGGCCCCCTCTGCCCGGCTGAGCCCCTCCGTGCCGGCTTTGAGATGCGCGAAGGGAGAGTGTCTCCCTCGCGTCTCTGTTAAGCCCGCAGGGGCAGATGGGAAATTGCCCATCAGCCCCTGCGGGCTTAACAGAGACGCGAGGGAGACACTTTCCCTTTGCGCCTCTCAAAGCCGGCACAGAGGGGCTCAGCCAGGCAGAGGGGGCCCCGCGGGAGACACTCTCCCTTCACGCCTCTCAAAGCCGGCACGGAGGGGCTCAGCCGGGCAGAGGGGGCCCCGCGGGATAGTCCATGCTGCCGCGGCGGCAGCGGCCAGCCTTTTATTTTTTTTATTAAAGTTTACTTGAGCCGATGGGGGGGGGGCTGGGACTGGAAATGGGCTGGGGGGGTTAAGACTGGAGTTGGGCTGACACGAAGAAACCAGAAGAAAGTGGCTGGAGCAATTGCAGCTGAAAAAAAATGCACAAAAGGTAGAAAAATATCTTTTTATTTTGAATTTATTAATTGGAATATGTCAGCTCTGGTAAATGTGCATCATTAACGTCTGCACTTTGTTTAGTACAAGAGCAAATTAATGTATAGTTTTATTTCTACAGTGTTGTACATTCCAAGTTTGGCTTTTGGGATTCCCAGTTTAATTATGACGTCAGGGCCAACAGCGCGCAGCTGATCCGGCGTGCTCGTTTTTATCTTTTCTGGGGGCCCACAATTTTTGTTGGCGTAGGGCCTCACTCAAGGTAAATCCGGCCCTGGATGTAACTATACCTGGCTATACTTTATTCAGAAAGGACAGGGTAGGAAGAAGTGGAGGAGGAGTGGCACTATATGTAAAAACTACTATTAAAACTTTGGAATTACAGAGCTTAAAAGGGAGAGAGGAGGCATTGTGGGTTAAACTAGAAAGAGGGAAAGAGAAATCTATTTGCATTGGTGTGATATACAGACCTCCCTCACAAGAGGAAGAGGTGGACAGAGAGTTAATTGAAGACATACGCAGCATTGCTAGAAAAGGGGAAGTGCTACTGATAGGAGATTTCAATATGCCAGATGTTGATTGGCACATTCCTGCTGCAGTATCATCTAGAAGTAAGGAGATCCTTGATTCTCTACAGGGAGAACTATTCAGGCAATTAGTAACAGACCCCACACGTGAAGGGGCCATACTGGACTTGGTGCTTACCAATGGTGAAAGTGTTTCTGATGTTGTAGTGGGAGATCATTTTGCATCCAGTGATCAACAGATGGTGTGGTTCAGTATTAGGACTAGGGCTGTTAGAATCCATTCAAAGGTGAGGATCTTAGACTTTAGGAAGACTAACTTTGCGAAAATGGGCCAATACCTCAGGGAGTCGTTAGTGGGATGGGAACAGCTGGGGGATGTAGAAAAACAGTGGGCAAAACTGAAAGGGGATATTTTAAGGGCAACCAACCTTTTTGTTAAAATGGTAAATAAAGGTAAAAGGAAAAGGAGACCGCTATGGTTTCCAAAGAAGTAGCTGAAAAAGTGAAGAAAAAGAGGGAGGCCTTCATGAAACACAAGAGATCACAGAGAGAGGAAGACAGGCATCTGTATTTGGAAAAACTTAGAGAAGCTAGCAAAGTAGTCAAGAAGGCAAAGATTCAGAAGGAGGAGGAAATAGCCAATGCAATAAAATGGGGGGATAAGACATTTTTCAGATATATTAGTGAGAAGAGGAAGGGCAAAAGTAGTATTGTCAGACTCAAGGGTGCAGAGAAGGAATATGTAGAAGCTGATAAGGATAAAGCGGAATTGCTTAACAAATATTTTTGTTCTGTGTTCACAGATGAAGAACCAGGAGCAGGACCTCAGAAAACACCCACAAATAGGAACAGAAGCGAGGGACATCTTGAACAATTTTCAGAAGACTGTGTTCGTGAGAAACTAGCTCAACTTAAAGTAGACAAAGCGATGGGACCGGATGAGATACACCCTAGAATACTGAGGGAACTTGGGGACGTTCTAGCAACTCCACTGACTGACCTTTTCAATGCCTCGTTGGAGTCGGCAGTGGTGCCAAAGGACTGGAGAGAGGCTCATGTGGTGCCTTTACACAAAAGTTGAAATAAGGATGTGGTTGAAAACTACAGGCCGGTTAGTTTAACTTTGGTGGTGAGTAAATTATTGGAAACGCTGCTGAAAGAGAAAATAGGGAGGTTTCTGGAGTCCAGCGGATTACAAGATCCGAGGCAGCATGGATTCACCAGAGGCAGGTCTTGTCAGACAAATCTGATTGATTTCTTTGACTGGGTGACCAGGGAGTTGGACAGAGGGAAAGCTCTAGATGTGGTGTATTTAGATTTCAGTAAAGCCTTTGACACTGTTCCTCACAGGCGACTTATAAACAAACTGAGCACCATAGGGATGGACCCTAAAGTTACTGCTTGGGTTAGAAATTGGTTGGGTGGGAGGCGACAAAGAGTACAAGTAAATGGAGCTCACTCTGAGTAGAAGTATGTTACCAGTGGTGTGCCCCAGGGATCTGTCCTTGGTCCGATTCTTTTTAACATCTTTGTTAGTGATATAGCAGAAGGGCTGTCGGGTAAGGTTTGCCTCTTTGCAGATGATACCAAAATCTGCAATAGAGTAGACACCCAGAAAGGTG
This sequence comes from Ichthyophis bannanicus, assembly GCA_033557465.1. NCBI lineage: Eukaryota > Metazoa > Chordata > Amphibia > Gymnophiona > Ichthyophiidae > Ichthyophis > Ichthyophis bannanicus. The sequence continues at coordinate 554,789,692 of CM066034.1, forward strand.
TAGATAACATGAGGAGGGATCTAGCTAAGCTTGAAGAATGGTCTAGAATATGGCAGCTGAGATTTAATGTTAAAAAATGTAAGGTCATGCATTTGGGCTGCAGCAATCCAAGGGAGCAATATAGTATAGGGGGTGAAGTACTTTTGTCCACTAAAGAAGAGCGGGACCTAGGCGTGGTTGTGTCTGATGATCTTAAAGTAGCTAAACAGGTAGAAAAGGCGACGGCAAAAGCTAAAAGGATGCTTGGGTGCATACGGAGAGGAATGGCTAGCAGAAAAAAGGAGGTGATAATGCCTCTCTATAAGTCTTTGGTGCGACCTCATTTGGAGTATAGTGTGCAATTCTGGAGACCGCACCTTCAAAAGGATGTGAACAGGATGGAGTCAGTGCAGAGGGCGGCTACTAAAATGATTAATGGTCTTCATTATAAAGCATATGTGACAGACTGAAGGATCTTAATATGTACACCTTAGAGGAAAGGCGGGATAGAGGTGATATGATTGAGATGTTTAAATACCTCCGTGGCATAAATGTTCAGGGAGAGAGCCTCTTTCAATTGAAAGCAAGTTCTGCTACGAGGGGACATGGGATGAGGGTGAAGGGAGATAGATTCAGGAGTGATATGCGGAAATATTTCTTTACGGAAAGAGTAGTGGATCCGTGGAATAGTCTCCCAGTGGAGGTGGTAGAGATGAGGACAGTAACTGAATTCATAAAAGCATGTGACAAACACAGAGGATCTCTAAAGGTAAAAAGGGGACTGTTGTAGTTGTTGATATGGAAGGACAGACTAGATAGGCCATGTTGTCTTTTTCTGTCATCATATTTCTATGTTTCTATGTTACATCTGTGGAAATCAACGATGGAAAAGCTCAATAACATCAACTAAGACAAAATCTGGACCTGGCTATGTACAGATCACCAGCTATTAGAATGCAAACTCAAACTAAAGCTGAAAAAAGTAAGCTACTCATAAACAAAGCAAAGTATGATCTTAAAAAATATACTCTAGAATTTAAGGCTACCTGCAAAATCGATTCACTGCTTTGGATACAAATGAAAGAGCACCAGAAGAGTTATGGAATGGCATCAAGAAAATTGTGCTCGAAGAAAGTAAGAAGTCTCTAAAACAGGCCAAAAAAGCAAAAACAACTAAAAGGGATGACTAAATAAACTCCGAAAATTGCTCAGATTCGTAGAGAAGTTAAAACTAAAGAAAGAAAGAGAGCTAATCACTGAATTTAACTGAGATTTCAAACATGCAGCAAGATGAGACAAAGAGAAGTACTACCTTCATGCATGCAATCAGAAACTATCAGAACATAAGAACATAAGATATGCCATACTGGGTCAGACCAAGGACCATCAAGCCCTGTATCCTGTTTCCAACAGTGGCCAATCAAGGTCATACGTACTGTGATGGCGCAGCTGAGAGAAAGCATAAGAAAAGAGGGAAAAATCAGTCATTTTCCCCAGAGAAAGGAACCAAATCCAGGAGTTTAGGGGTTAAAACTCCTGGTTCAGAAAAAAACTCCCTGCAGAAAGTTTGTAGTGAAGAGACACACCCTAGCTCCATAGTTACCAGCCCTGCTCACGAGGGATAGCTGGGGGAGTGGCTAGGAGGCAGAAAGGGAAATCACAGATATAAACGGCAGGAACTTAGAGAAAGGCTTGATAGAGGCTTTGAAAGGCTAAAGAGGCTAGAGGGCCTAGAGAACCGAGGAGGGTTAGAGAGCCCAGGAAGGCTAAAGAGGCTAGAGGGCCTAGAGAGCCTGGAGAGGAAGTGCATTGGGAGACGGACTGCCAGAGAAGGTGAAACTTTCATTGAGAGAGGAAGGACAAGGAGGAGTCCTAGCTCTGATTCTGGAACCGGTTGGAATAGGGCAGAAGGTCCCAGAAGGGGAGGAGGCCCTAGGAGCTCCAGAGCACTAACCAAGGAAGGAACACAGAGAGTCAGGAAAACTTCACCAGAGACCTCTTGGAGGAAGGCAAGGCCAGCCAGAGGTATTGAAGTTAGCCCAGTGACCTGTAAGAGAGACAGGAGAACTCAGTTTAGAGGGAAAGTTTACCCAGGGGAAATTGCAAGCCATGTGAGTAGCAGAAAGCATTCTCCTGAAATTTATATGGAAACAGAGCTTACAGCAGAAAAGCCTGCCAGAAGCTTACTTCCACAAACCAAGGTGAGCCGTTTAAAATCCTCTACTAATTTGCTGAAAGTTAAGAAATCTCCTAATTGTAAAAGCACTCCTCAGAAGAGAGAAGAGTCTGCATTAAGCAGAGTGTTGAAAATCCTAGAGAGGGTAAAGCACTATAGGTCTGAGACTGAATCCAATGCTTCTCATAGAGGTGATATGATTGAGATGTTTAAATACCTCCGTGGCATAAATGTTCAGGGAGAGAGCCTCTTTCAATTGAAAGCAAGTTCTGCTACGAGGGGACATTTATTTATTTATTTAGACAGTTTTGTATACCGCCTTATCCTTCAATCAAAGCGGTCACAACACAATTGGGGGATACATTTAACACGCGGGGATATGAGACACATACACTAATACTTACAGGGAACATGGGCTATGGAGGGTTAAGTGGCTTGCCCAAGACCACAAGGAGCATCTGTGGGACTAGAAACCCCAGTCCTTCCGGCCCAAGGTTGCTGTCCTCTAGTGGGATTTGAACCTCCGACCTTCCGGCCTGAAGTATCTTGCCCCAACCACTAAGCTACTCCTCCCTCATGGGATGAGGGTGAAGGGAGATAGATTCAGGAGTGATATGCGGAAATATTTCTTTACGGAAAGAGTAGTGGATCCATGGAATAGTCTCCCAGTGGAGGTGGTAGAGATGAGGACAGTAACTGAATTCAAAAAAGCATGGGACCAACACAGAGGATCTCTAAAGGTAAAAAGTGGACTGTTGTAGTTGTTGTTATGGAAGGACAGACTAGATAGGCCATGTGGTCTTTTTCTGTCATCATGTTTCTATGTTTGTAACAGAGTCAGATGTGGAAAGCATGGATTTAGGAGCCCCTGTGATAAATGAAGCAAGCTCCGACATAGAAATGGATTGCTCTCTAGTTTATAAGAAATAAGGAAAGCTAGACGGTTTCTAGTTACTCTTAAAACCTAGCAGCTGCTTTCAAAAAGAGCACGGCTGAGCAGAATATGCAAATGAGGTTGCTGAGATTCTAAGCTCTGACTGTGTGTTTCAAGAAGAGCACGGCTGAGCAGAATATGCAAATGAGGTTGCTGAGATTCTAAGCTCTGACTGTGTGTTTAAAGGACTGTTGGCTAAGAAGTATAGAGTTGCAATACAGCAAATAGAGAAACTAATTGATTGTGGGAAGAAGGAAACAGTCTGCAATAGAGTTTGTACAATACTGGAGAATTGCAAACTGTACCTGTTTTAAAGCCACGTTGGAAGTTGGTTTTTTTTGTCTGCACAAGAGTTTCACTGCTGTTTTTGTATGAAGAAATACTTTCTGTTGATTTGTTTGGCAAGCTGAATACAAAAGCACTTTATTTTTGTTGGTTACTCTGGGAAAAACACCCGCACTTATGTTTGATATATTGAACTATAAATAAGAAGTTCATTTGGCTGAAGAAAAAAATAATAAAAATCCTGCGAGCCTATAAACCTTCTCGGCTGAGTCATTTCAACCGCACAACTACAATTATAGGCAATCATCGAGGGAAACATATAAAAGTTCACATCTCCAGTACCTAGGCGACAGCCTAGCCGACAGAGGCGCGACAGTACCTAGTAGTTTCCCCAAAAGACACAGGTTCCACAATGCTTGTACTGGGTCAAGCATTGATATCGTGGGTCCCTTCTTAATAATGGTTTATGGACCTTTCCTCCAGAAACTTGTCCAAACCTTTTTTAAACCCAGCTACACTAACAGCCTTTACTACATCCTCCGGTAACAAATTCCAGAGTTTGATTACACGTTGAGTAAAAAAATATTTTCTTTTATTAGTCTTAAATAGTTTACCCTGTAGCTTCGTTGATGTCCCTAGTCTTTCTATATTTTGATAACGTAAACAATTGATCTATGTTTACCCATTCCACTCCGTTCATTAATTTATAGACTTCTATCATATCTCCCCTCAGCCGTCTCTTTTCCAGGTTAAAGAGCCCTAACCTTTTTAGCCTTTCTTTATAGGAGTATCCTTCCATCCCCTTTACCATTTTGGTGGCTCTTCTCTGAACCTTTTCTAATAACGCTATATCCTTTTTAAGATACGGCGACCAGAATTGCACACAATATTCCAGGTGCGGTCTCACCATGGAACGATATAGAGGCATTATAATATCTTTTGTTTTATTTTCCATTCCTTTCCTTATGATACCTAGCATTCTATTTGCTCTTTTGGCCGCCGCTGCACACTGGGCCGAGGGCTTTAACATGTTATCCACAATGACCCCTAAATCTTTTTCCTGGGTGGTGGTTCCTAATGTGGAACCTTGCATCGTGTAACCATAGTTTGGGTTGTTCTTCCCTAGGTGCATAACTTTGCACTTGTCCACATTAAATTTCATCCGCCATTTTGATGCCCAGTCTTCCAATTTATCAAGTTCCTCTTGCAATTTTCCACAATCCTTTTGGGTTTTAACAACTTTAAATAGTTTTGTGTCATCTGCAAATTTGATAACCTCACTCTTTATTCCACTTTCCAGGTCATTTATGAATATCTCAAAAAGCAGCAGACCCAGCACAGATCCCTGGGGTACACCACTATTCACCTTTCTCCATTGGGAAAATTGGCCATTTAGCCCTACCCTCTGCTTTCTATCTTTTAACCAGTCCCTGAACCACAGTAGTACACTGCCTCCTATCCCATGATTCTTCAGTTTTGCCAAAAGTCTCTGATGAGGGACCTTGTCAAAGACTTTCTGAAAGTCCAGATACACTATATCAACCGACTCACCTTTGTCCACTTGTTTATTCACACCTTCAAAAAAAATAACAGATTAGTAAGACAAGATCTTCCTTGTCTAAAGCCATGTTGGCTGTCTCCCATTAGGCCATGACTATCTACATGCTAAGTAATTTTATTCGTTATGATGGTTTCTGCCATTTTTCCCGGTACTGACGTCAGGCTCACTGGTCTGTAGTTTCCCGGATCACCCCTGGAACCCTTTTTAAAAATTGGTGTTACATTGGCGATCCTCCAATCTTCAGGTATTAGAGATGATTTTAATGATAGTTCACAGATTACTAATAGCAGGACTGCAATCTCATATTTCAGTTCTTTCAACACCCTTGGATGTATACCATCCGGCCCAGGTGATTTCCTACTCTTCAGTTTATCTAATAGTTGTAATACATCTTCCCGATGTATCGATATTTCCTTCAATTCTTCCGCACCTTTAAATACCACTTCAGTCATGGGTAACATTTCTAGATCTTCCTCAGTAAAGACCGAAGCAAAGAATTCATTCAGTCTCTCTGCTATCGCCTTGTTGCCTCTTAGTGCCCCTTTAACCCCTCTATCATCTAATGGACCAACTGACTCTCTCACAGGTTTTTTGCTATGAATGTACTTGAAAAAGTCTTTACTTTGCATTTTGGCTTCTGCAGCAAGCTTCTTCTCAAATTCTCCCTTTGCCTGCCTTATCAATGCCTTGCATTTGACTTGCCAGTGCTTGTGGTGTTTCCAGGTTTCGTCATTTGGCTCTTTTTTCCATTTCCTGAAAGATGCTTTTTTGGCAACAACAGCCTCTCTGACATCCGTTTTAAACCATGCTGGCAGTTTTTTGGACTTCCTTCAACTTTTCTTAAAGCGTGTAATACAGCTGGTCTGGGCTTCCAAGATAGTATTTTTCAACAACACCCAAGCTTGATGTAAGTCTTTAACCTTTGCAACTGCTCCTTTTAGTTTTTTCTTAACTATTTTCCTCATTTTATCATAGTCTCCCTTTCGAAAGTTAAAAGGTAGTACTGTGGATTTCCTTACTATCCCTCCTCCACTAATTAAAACAAAGGCGATCATGCTATGATCACTATTGCCAAGTGGCCCCAACACCCTTATCTCTTGCACTAGATCTGGTGTTCCACCAAGGACTCTGTCTAATATGGCTTCCCCTCTGGTCGGTTCATGAACCAGCTGCTCCAAGAAGCAGTCATTTATTTCATCTAGGAACTTTATCTCTCTAGCATGTCCTGCCGTGACACTGACCCAGTCGATACCGGGGTAATTGAATTAACCCATTATTATTACTGCGCTGTAACTTTTGTTAGCTTCCTTGATTTCTTTGAGCATTTCATCATCCATTTGTTCATTCTGGCCAGGCGGTTGATAGTACACTCCCACTGCCATCGCCTTCCCCTTTTTACATGGAATTTCATTCCATAGAGATTCTACAGCAAATTTTGTTTCCTGCAAAACTTTAATCCTTTCTGACTCAATGCCCTCTCTAACATAGAGCGCAACCCCTCCACCAATTTGATCAGCTCTATCATTACGATATAGTTTGTACCCAGGTATCACAGTGTCCCACTGGTTGTCCTCCTTCCACCATGTCTCTGATATTCCAATCATATCTAACCTCTCATTTAGTGCTATATATTCTAACTCTCCCATCTTATTTTTTAGACTTCTAGCATTTGCATACAAGCATTTTAGAGACTGTACTTTATTCATATTAATTTGGCTATTGGTAGACATGGGTAATTTGGGATCTTTAAGCTCTACCTCCTCCATACTTGAGGGCATTTGGGCTACATTACTCTTTTTTGGAACCTCTCTGCTTTTGGTAGTATCCTTCAAGGATAAATTCTTCCGAACCATCCGTTCTTGGGCGACTATCGGCTTTCCCCTATTATCTAGTTTAAAAGCTGCTCTATCTCCTTTTTAAAGATTAATGGCAGCAGTCTGGTTCCATCCCGGTTAAGGTGAAGCCCATCCCTTCGGAAGAGCCCCTCCTTTCCCCAAAATGTTCCCCAGTTCCTAACAAATCCAAAACCCTCATTTCTGCACCATTGTCTCATCCACGCATTGAGACTCCGGAGCGCTGCCTGCCTTTTAAGTCCTGCGCGTGGAACGGAAAGCATTTCATAGAACGCTACCCTGGAAGTTCTGGATTTCAACTTCCTACCTAAAAGCCTAAATTTAGCCTCCAGAACCTCACTACCACATTTTCCTATGTCATTGGTACCGACATGTACCAAGACAGCAGACTCCTCCCCAGCACTATCTAAGACCTTATTTAGGTGACGCGTGAGGTCTGCTACCTTCGCACCAGGCAGGCATGTTACCAGCGATCCTCATGTCCACTAGCCACCCAGCTATCTACATGCCTAATGATCGAATCACCAACTATAACAGCTGTCCTAACCCTTCCCTCATGGGCACATGGCCCTGGAGAAACTTCCTCGGTGCAAGAGGGTTTTACATCACCTGGAGGACAGGTCCTAGTTACAGGATCACTTCCTGCCACACCAGGGTGATGCTCTCCTGTCACGTGACCTCTCTCCTCCATGGCAACAGGGATGCTGCCAGACTGGAGGTGGGACTTCAGGACTATATCCCTGTAGGTCTCGTCTATGTACCTCTCTGTCTTTCTTATGTTTTCCAAGTCTGCTACTCTAGCCTCTAGAGAACGGACTCATTCCCTGAGAGCAAAGAGCTCCTTGCACCTTGTGCACACGTAAGACCTCTCACCAACTGGGAGAAAATCATACATGTGACACTCAATGCAAAAGACTGGAAAGCCCCCATCTCGCTGCTGGACTGCTGTCTGCATCTTAGTTTTAAGTTTGTGTTTAGATCTTTAAGTTCTTTACTTACTGAGGGTTGCTATGGATATTTATACTAATAAAACTGTACCTAATGCGTTTAATATACCTTGTTCACCTGAAGCTTAATTAATCTCAGGTCCTTAGTGTATGACTGATTTGGGTAACGAGCTTCACCTGAGAGCACCTCCTGTCTTTTAAGAAGTGTAAGTACCTATAAAACTGCGATTATCCCAGGGGTGGCTGGGTGTTGGGGAGGGAGGGAGGGAAATAACACTTATTAGAAGAGGGCTGCTACACAGTACCCTGTCTTGTGCTGCTGAGGTAAGCTATATTCTGATTTGATTTAAATTATAGCTCTTTGCTGCTGCTAGGCTCTAACTTCTTATGAAATTTAAACTACAAGCTCTCTGCTGGATTCTAAATTTAGCCAGAAAGCTCTCTTCTGTGTTTTAATTTAAACTAAAAGTACTTTGCTGATGCTAAGGCCCTGAGTGACTATTAAATTTAAACTACAAGCTCTCTGCTGGGTTCCAAATTTAACCAGAAAGCTCTCTTCTGTGTTTTAAATTTAAATTAAAAGTACTTTGCTGATGCTAGGCCCTGAGTGACTATTTAAACTACAAGCTCTCTGCTGGGTTCCAAATTTAACCAGAAAGCTCTCTTCTGTGTTTTAAATTTAAACTAAAAGTACTTTGCTGATGCTAGGCCCTGAGTGACTATTAAATTTAAACTACAAGCTCTCTACTGGGTATGAAATGTAACCAGAAAGCTCTCTTCTGTGTTTTAAATTTAAATTTAAACTGCTGCTACTAGGCCCTGACTGATTTAACAAAAAATAGTGGGTTCAATATGGGTAGCATACTGTCTAGATACAGTCTGGCAATGTCATCAGCAAACAAAGATATGTAGTATTCCCGATCTCCCACCCCTATCCCCCTTATATCTCTGCACTTCTGGATGTGGGCCACAAGGGCTCCAGCGTGAGAGCAAACATCAAGGGGGTCAAAGAGCATCCCTGTCTTGTGCCTCTGCCACTTGGAAAAAAAGGTGAGTACCCACCATTGACACTTATGCAAGCATGGGGATTTTTATATAATGCCCGAATCCATCCCAGGAACTCTTCCCCAAAACCCATTTTCTCTAACACTCAGAACATAAAATCCCACAAGGCATGATCAAATGCTTTTTCAATGTCTAATGATAACAGTAGTGTAGGCTCTTTTCTTTGTTGTGCCACCCAGGTGATATTGATGATTTTCCTAACATTATCTGGTGCCTATCACCCTGGCATGAATCCTGCTTGGTAATCATGTATCAGCTCCAAAATCACCCTATTGGCAAGCAGTTTCACATCCAGGTTCAAGAAGGAGATGGGTCGATATGACGTGTAAGCCTGGGAATCTTTCCCCTCCTTTGGGATCAGAGAAATATCTGCCCAACCCTTCGTTTTGGTTAACGCTCACCCCTTCTGAGGCAGATTGAACAACCTAACCAGGTGCACCTTGTGCTGCTTGCCAAACTTTCTGTAAAAGCGTGCCGTGAGGTTATCAAGGCTTGCGGCCTGATCAGGTTTAGGAGCCTTAATAGCCAAGATGATTTCTTCTTCCCCTATATCTCTTTCCAGCCCAGCTGCTGCCTCCTTCTCTAGCTTGGTAAGTGACACTGAGTCTAGGAAGCTGGTGATATCCTCCATCAGTGGCCGCAGGGGGTCCGTGTATAGTTTTTTATAGAAGGCCACAAACTCTTTCCTCATATCCTCTCCTTATCCTCATATCCTCTCTCATCATATCCTCTCCTTTTAAATGTACGGAACCCTGTGGTCCCTTGATCACCAGAATTTGGGACCACAATTTTCATTGTTTCAATTGCTATGCCAGGAGTTTCCCTGCTTTGTTCCCCTCCCCCTTGAAAAATTGTTGTTATAGCAACTGCATTTGGTACCAGAGTTTTTCTGTTTCTAATGCATTTAGTTGGATGCATATTGTTAACACCTGCCCTCGGAGCTTCCCCCCCTCTTCTTTAGCATCCATCTCCTCCAGTATCCACAGCTGTTGCTGCAACTGAAGAAACTTCTCCCCTTTTTCCCTCTTGATCCTGGTCCCACATTTTATTAGGAGTCCCTGCAGAGTGACTTTAAATCCATCCCATACTGTGCCCCACCCCACCTCCTCATTATCATTCAGCTCGAAAAAATCTTGTATAAACCCCTTCACCTCTTTCGCAACCCTAGGATCTTCCAGTAGGGATTAATTTAATCTCCAGTACCAGATCCTCCACCGTCCCCTTTTGTTGCCAGCCTTACCTCCACTGGGGCATATCTGCTCCCCGAATCTGCTCCTCACCCTCTTTATTCACCCACACCATATCGATCCTAGAATAGGAACCATGCACATGCGAATAGAAAGAAAATTGCCTCTTGCCTGGATGTATGAGGTGCCACGCGTTTACCACCCCCTGTCTCCTCAGGAAACCTTTAAAAACGGGCTCTATCAGCCCTGTGACCTACACCCCTGCTCCTGCTTTCCCTATGCGGGCCCCATGTCATGTTGAAGTCTCCCCTCTATAATCAGTAGTCCCTTTCTCATGTTGGCCAGCATGTCTTCTAATTCATCAAAGAACCCCTCCTTCCCCCTGCACCTTATTTGGGCATAGATATTGATAATTTTAAACCATTCACCCTTGATCTGGAGCCACACCAGCAAGTATCTCCTATCTCTTTCTCTAATTACCTCTCCCAACACAATCTACAGGCGTGTCAAATAACACAGCCAATCCTCCCTTCTTTTTTTCCACTGTATTCGATGCATACAGTCTCAAAAGATAATTCTTAGGATTTACTAAACTTTTGTGTGCCCGAAGTAATGGGTTTCTTGCAGTAGGAATATTGAAGCTTTTCGCCAAAGCATCTCTTTAAAGAGTTTCTTTCTCTTAAAAGGGGAATGAAGGCACCGCATGTTCTAAGTTACTATTTTCAGTACACTCAACATGATCCCCCCCTTCGTCCCTTCCACCCCTTCTATCACACAATCCCATCCCTCCTCCTTCCCCCCACTCTGTGCCCCTTCCCCTGCCCCCCACCCCAGGCTGCTTTGCCCACCCCTTCGACTCCTTACCCGTACCCTCTAACTGGAATAACTTCCCAGGGCTGTAGTTCCTATCTCAAGATGGCCAGGCCCCGGTCCCCTAACTACTCCCACTCTATGCCCACCTCACTGCACGGGTAATTTGAGGAGTGAGTGCATGTCTGGGAGGAGGGTGGATGAGTGAAGGGAATGATGGGTAAATCATTCCCTTCACTCATCCACCCTCCTCCCAGGCATGCACTCACTCCTCAAATTACCCCAACATTGACCCCTGCTTCCAGCCCGCACTAGGGAGCAGTTCCCACCAACTTTTCTATCTGCCCTAGCAGCTCTCACCTTACCCCCAGCCCACATCATTTATCCGCATCCTGCTATTAATGGCAAATCTCCCCGCAAATAGGTCACACAATGCCAGCGGATCAAACACTTCATAGTATTCCTAATCCAGACCTCTCACCCCACCTTAACCCAGAAACAGCATCCCCAGTATCATTATAGACCCCACAGGAAAGTCTGGTATGTGGGGTTCCTCCACACCATAGTAGCCGCCTGCCGCCCAGCCCGTCAGTTACAACAAGCAACACAAAAACCTATCTATTAAAGTCCTCTTGCACTTTTAGGGCACTGTCCATTCAAGTCGTTTCTATGGGTCCTGGATCTACTTCTTCTGACTGTCGCCACAGTCACCATCTCCCATGTGCTACACATTGCCAGCGTGGACGATCCTTCCTCTGTGTCATCTCTTTCGTCAGTCTCAATTCCATGTCCATAATTCTGGCATCGGTCAACATATGCACGGCCTCCTCTCTTGAATGTACCATCCAGCGTGTTCTGTGAGGGGAGAGCAGCAGCCAGCATCAGAGGTGAGAGCGGTAGCTCCACCTCCCTCCACAGAGCCTGCCCACTCCATTGGCTTTTAAACTGCCATTCCACCAGCGTGTTCTGTGAGGGGAGAGCAGCAGCCAGCATCAGAGGTGAGAGTGGGAGCTCCACCTCCCTCCACAGAGCCTGCCCACTCCATTGGCTTTTAAACTGCCATTCCACCAGCGTGTTCTGTGAGGGGAGAGCAGCAGCCAGCATCAGAGGTGAGAGTGGGAGCTCCACCTCCCTCCACAGAGCCTGCCCACTCCATTGGCTTTTAAACTGCCATTCCACCAGCGCGCCCGCGCCTTGCGGGCCCTGAGGCGTTGGACCGTGCGGGACCGGGTTATCTGCTGTATTTGGTTTGCATGCCACGACGAGCGGGACGGTGGAGGAATGATGCCGGCGTCGTAGGCTGTGAGTGAGAGCTCTGCCTCATCTGCTTCTGTCAAGTATATCCAGGCAGCAGAGGTTTATAAGGAGCCATTTCTGCGGCGTATTTCTGCCTGGCTTGAATTTGTGATGAGTAGCGATTATGGTCAAGTCTGTTTGGAAGGACTGAGCTGTGGTGGTATGATATTCTGCCTCTCTGGTATTATAATGAACCTTTCCTCTTGTCTCTTCTATTTCTTTGACTATCACTATCTCTTACTCTGTCCTATCTTGTTAATGGCTTCTTTTCATATTTTCATTATCATTTATGTAGTATTGTAAACCGCTCTAATACTTTGGCCTGAGCGTTATATCAAATGTAATAAACATAAACATCTTTTCCCTTTCAGGGTGAACATTAACCCAAAGGGGAAGATCCATCTGTATCGCACTCCTTCTTCTCGCAGTTTTAACAGCACATCATACATTTCACGGCGTCTCTGCAACGTGGCTTGGGCTAAGTTAGTATAGGTTTCAATGTTGTATGACTCCCATTTGAAGGGGCCACTGGCCCTGACTCTGGCCACCACCTGATCCTTCACTCCATAATCATGGAAACAGGCGATTATGTCTTTTGGCTTGTTGTTAAACCTGGTGGGCCCTGCCACTCAGTGTGCATGGTCAGTCTGAAAGTCCAGCTCGGCCACCAGTAGTAGCACTTTTTTTTGAATAGCCAATGTGCAGTCAAGAAAGTCTGCCTCATCAAGCACTCCCCTGAATCTGAGGTTATTTCTTTGTGACCTATCTTCCACCTTCTCAGCTTACTCTTCTCTCAGCTTATTCAGGGCAGTAATATTTTGCTCCAAGGAGCCTGTATTCTCCATTTGCTACTCTTAACAATCTTCACTCTCTCTACTTGTTTGCCAAGTTCGCCCATATCCATTCGGAGGTTCTTGACACTGCCCACCACTTCTTCCCTGACATGGAAGATTCTGTCCTTTGGTTCCTTAAATCATACATGCACTTCAGCCTGGAATGCTGCATCTTGCCCATTCGGATGCACCTGGTCTGGGTCTGCTGAAATTTCCCTGCTTGTGTCACTTCTGTGGCTGTGGAGCTCACTTCCTGTGACCCAAGTATTTACTACCGCCATTTTATCCAAATTTCATCTCAGTGTAGAGGACGCCCCGCATAGGCAAGGTCTTTCAAATCAACTTTTTTCCCTTTCGTAGCCACCCAGGCACTTTCCCCTATGTAAAGATCCACTGTTCAATTTCACAGGGTGAGTTGGGGCAGAGTCGAGAGGCTTTTTTCACATTGGACCAGCCAGAGTTTGAGCTCAAGTAGCCATCTTGAACAGTGACGTCAGCAGCCTCCTTGGTGCAGGCCCATTTTATGACTATGCTCCTTGATCTTGATAAGCAAATGATTTAGATCATCTTCATTTCTAGTCACTAATGTGGTATCATCAGCATAGTGAAGGTTATTGATGAGTTTTTCACCAATCTTCACATCATGATTGTCTTCATGCAGTCCTGCTTCTCTGATGATTTGTTCTGCATATAAAATGGACAGGTATGGGAAAGGTATGGGAAAGATATGCAGCCTTTTCATACACCTTTGCCAATTTTAAACCATTCTGATTTTCCTTGTTCCGTTTGAACTGTAGCTTCTTGATCAAAATAAACATTGCTCATGAGAACTATCATAGTATACCCATCCTTCCTAATGTGGCCCAGAGTTTCTCATGATTTATATCAAAGGCCTTTCTGTAGTCAATAAAACACATATAGATATTCTTTTGGTATTCTTTTGATTTTTTGAGGATCCATCTTACATCTGCAGTGTCTCTTGTTCCTTGCCTTTTCCTGTACCCTACTTGCACTTCAGGCAGTTCTTGTTCCAGGCATGGTTGTGGCCTCTACTGGATGATCTTAAGCAGAGCCTTGATGACGTGTGAGATTAGAGCGATTGTGCAATAATGTCCAGTCAGTTGGATTACTTTTCTTCAGTGTTGGTATGAACATAGATCTTTTCCAGTCAGTTGGCCATGATGTTGTCTTCCAAATTTCCTAGCAGACCTTGTAAGTATTGTAACAGCTCTATCTGATTGCTGTAATATTTCAATGGGAATGCCATCAATACCTGGTGCTTTGTTCTTTGATAATGCTTTGTTCTTTGATAATGCTTTCAATGTAATTTCAACTTCTTCTTTCATCACATTCCTGATCATAAGCTAGAGGTTGAAACAGCTGATGGACCACTTAGTCTTTTTGGTGTAATGACTCTGTTTATTCTTTCCACCTTTTCTTGATCTTCTCAGCATCATTCAATATGGAGCCTTGAGCATCTTTTAGCATTCCTGTTTGAGGCTGAAATTGTCTCTTGAACTCTTGTAGCTTTAGGAAAGCCTATCTTGTTCTTCCTCTAATAGTTTCTGATTCTATTTTCTTGCATTTGTCATTGTAGTTCTTATCATTGTCTTGTCTTGCTGCACATTGGAAATCTCTGTTAGGTTCTGTGATTACCTTTGTTTCTCCTCTGGCTTTGAATGCTCTGCATTTCTGAGCAATTTTCAGGGTTTCTTTGGTCATCCATTTGGCCGTTTTTTTGCTTTTTCACCTTTTTTAGGGACGTCTCACTTTCTTCAAGCACAGCATTCTTAATGTTATCCCATAACTTTTCTGGTACTCTGTTATTTGTATCCACAGTTGTGAATCGATTTTGCAAGCATTCTTTAAATTCTGGTGGTATACTTTGATGCATTTGCCATGTTATATGTGTCTGCCCTATATAGTAACTGCAGGGCAGATTCTAGGTACATCGCCAACAGTTACCACACAGGCTTTGCATTTACCATGAATTAATTTTTACACCTAATGTGTAATTAGTGTAAATCTTTACTGCACTTTAGTAAACAGGCCTTGTGGCTGGCAGAAGCCATACATTAAGTGAACAGGAAGGCACCTATTTTGGCATTATTCTATAAAGTCACACAGGCACTTATATTTATAAAATACTAGCAAACATCTGGCAGCAATAGTGTCTTCATCCAAGACACGGACATTATGTCTGTGACTCCATCCACGGTCTGCCCAAACTCAGCCCATGCACTATACAGGTATGCATCAGCTTTCACCATGCATACATTTAGGCATGATCTAATTTTATGGTTTATAAAAGTATCCCCAGAAAACAAAACAGAGCAGCAATTTTGCAAGTCATTTGAAAAATATGTACAACTTTGCTGAAAATAATCTCTGTGGTTTCTTTTTGTTACAGATCGTAGAGAGAGATCCAGAGCCAGCCCATACTGTTCTAGATGACAACAGCCGAGAGCTAGAAGTCCTAATTAGTGCAACAGTCAATTATGCTCAGTTTATGTGCCAAATGGAAAAAGTGCACTTCAAGGACACTCTACTCTTCCAGACCAGAACATATGAGTGAGTAACAAGGGTTGTACAAGCTAAAACTCAAGAGGTCAAATTTGGAATGAAGACCAGCATTCCAGAGTTTTTCAGGGACCATGTTAAAAGATGGTATTGGAGCCAGGCTCGTATATATTAATGGGCAACAAAGCTGTGCAATGAAAATATCAGAGTCAAGAATCAGATTCAAAATGGAGGGGCCCTTTTGCTAAAGTGTTCTGTGCAATTAACAAGCATTTTAGTGCGTAGTAACGGTTGCATGACAGTTAATGCACACTGATTTACGTGGTAACCACAAATTGCATGATGGGGTGGGGAATGAGTAGATTAGAGATGGAGAGTGGACATGGAGAGCACATTGCAATTCTCCATAGACAAGCAGGAATTAGTCCTCACATATGGATCCCTGACGAAACCCTACATGAGAATGCTCCCCAGCTTCTACTGGAAGCTTTTGGGAGGCTCTACCACACCTGCATGCCTCCTTCCCGCCTGCTGCCAGTGGGTTCAAGAAGTGTTCCAAGTGCTCTAGAACCATATCTGTCACAAATACTCATAATTGGTGCCTACAGTGCCTGGGACCTGATCATCAGCCCTCTTCTTGTAATTTGTATTTGCCGATGAGAAAAAGAGGCTCAGGGGTGATGAGAAGTGGTATGAATCACTTTTTAACTCTCAGATGTCCGATCCTTCAACATCAACATTGGTATCAAAGGCATCGATCTCTATGGCTTCCAAGGTTGCATCAGTCACTGGTGGTGCATTGACACTGAGGGGCTCTCAAGCTCAATCGGAGCCAAGCACCCATAGTACCCTGGAGCATTGGCCATTGATCGATCTCCACCCAAATGAGGAAGGATTCGTCTGCAACTTCAATGTCGAGGGCCGTCCATGCCAAACATTAGGAGAACGTAATGTACAAGGCGTATTAACAGAGCGTATACCAATAACTAAAAATCTCGCTTGCGCTCTAAAAATATTTGCCCCTCAATCTTAGATACTTTTCTCAATCAAAACTGCACCATGTTAAATTGGCAAGGTCTCAGACTTCCCGACGCTATCTTGGCTACCTGTCAGTATACCGACAGGGCCGCACCACCTAGCATCAACGACCTGCCTATTTCATGGCCAGTTGTTCAATTTTTTTAACAATTTTTCAAAATCATATACAATAATCACTCTCTAAAAATATTTGAAACAATCAATGATACAAAATCACATTAAATATCTTAACCACCACCCTTACTATAAGTGTGACATACTAGACAAAACACATCAATATAAAATAATTCTTGAATGATATAACTTGAAGATTTCAATATAGAAAAATATTCCGTCTTTAAATACGTCATCCAGGTTTCTCCCAACGCTGTCTTAGTCGCACTCCTACGCGTTTCTCCCACATGGGATTCTTCAGGGGAAGATTACAAACGAAGTTGCTTTCTGGGAAATGTCCACATTGCTTTCAACAAAGGAAAGTAAGTTTTCTTAACCAATTAGATTAATCTGTGTTCAAAAATCCTGAATTCCATCTATTAAGATCACTGAGAAAAGATCCAACTTCCCGTGGTCTTCAGAAATAATGACAGAATGAGTGCTGCCCGCGTCTTCAAGGATTCTCTTTGCCTTTCAAAAAATGTGCGTCGTTTTTTTGAAAGGCAAAGAGAATCCTTGAAGACGCGGGCAGCACTCATTCTGTCATTATTTCTGAAGACCACGGGAAGTTGGATCTTTTCTCAGTGATCTTAATAGATGGAATTCAGGATTTTTGAACACAGATTAATCTAATTGGTTAAAAAAACTTACTTTCCTTTGTTGAAAGCAATGTGGACATTTCCCAGAAAGCAACTTCATTTGTAATCTTCCCCTGAAGAATCCCGTGTGGGAGAAATGCGTAGGAGTGCGACTAAGACAGCGTTGGGAGAAACTTGGATGACGTATTTAAAGACTGGGAATATTTTTCTATATTGAAATCTTCAAGTTATATCATTCAAGAATTATTTTATATTGATGTGTTTTGTCTAGTATGTCACACTTATAGTAAGGGTGGTGGTTAAGATATTTAATGTGATTTTGTATCTGATTGTTTCAAATATTTTTAGAGAGTGATTATTGTATATGATTTTGAAAAATTGTTAAAAAAATTGAACAACTGGCCATGAAATAGGCAGGTCGTTGATGCTAGGTGGCGCGGCCCTGTCGGTATACTGACAGGTAGCCAAGATAGCGTCGGGAAGTCTGAGACCTTGCCAATTTAACATGGTGCAGTTTTGATTGAGAAAAGTATCTGAGGGGCAAATATTTTTAGAGCGCAAGCGAGATTTTTAGTTAAACATTAGGAGAAGACTCTGGTGCCTCGGCATTACAGCTCATCAAGGCATGGCGTCACGAGTGATGGGGGTCCACATGAGTGCCCCTCAAAGGTGCCCCGAAGGGAGGAGAGCTTATCTTCCAGGATATATGCAGGGCCCTGACAGCCAAGACCCAGCCCCCAATATCCCTGTACACCTACTAGGTACATCGATCAAAGTTGCTCGGGATTTTGGAATCGGCAGCTATGGAGAAGCACCTTTTGCAGGCACTCGAGGAATGCATCATGATACTGCTAGCGAAGCAGCAGGCTGGTGCCTCAATGTTGGCTGCATCAACATTAGCTGCCATGAGCTGTTCCTAGAGACACATGCACTGCCTGAAGGAGAAACATCGTGGCATTGAAGGACCTCAACACCAGTGCCTGCCCGGCTGATATCCCTATCTAGCATCTCGGCGTCTGATGCGTCCTTTAAATCTAGAAGGATATCTGTGCATCATCACTCCAGAAGGACCTCCCAATCCCCTCGAAGAAGGAAGGAGATCCAGGCAGAGACTCAGAAGTACTTTGATTTCCTCTCTGAGTCTGACACAGAAGGCTGGGTTACCGATATTGAATTGGAGGACTTGTCGGAGGGCAGGTCCTTTGAGCTCCTGTCAGACCCTTCTCCAGCTCATGAATGACGCAAGTCCACTCCTGAAGACATGACCTTCCAAGAGTTTGTGAGGGATATGGCCAAGACCATTCCATTTTCTTTGTAGGTTGAAGAGTTGGAGAGCCTGCAGTACTCCTCTGCCCCTAAGGAGGCAGTGATAGCGCCCGTGCACTACATCCTACAGAGAGTACAGATGAGAATGTGGGAGAACCCCTTTGCTGTACATCCAGTTAATAGAAGGCTTGACTCTATGTACAGAGTTCAGTAGGCTCCCTGATTCGAGAAGTCTCAGCTTCCTCATCTTTCCTTGATGGTCGAATCCATGCTAAAGAGAATCAAAAATTTTTGTTGTTATTAGGTACCGTTGAGTCGGCGTCGACTCATGGCGATCCTCCGGATAGTTGTCCTAAATTGTGTTTGGTCTTCAGTCAGGCAGCTCATTGTTGACAGACTGGCACCCAAAGCTGCCTTTATTCTATCAATCCATCTCATTGCTGGCCTTCTTCTTTTGCATTGACCTTCTACCTTGCCAAGCATGATTTCTTTCTCTAATGGTCTCTGTTCACATGATGTGTCCAAAGTATGAAAGTCGAAGTTTTGTCATCTGAACTTCTAAAGAAAACTTAGATTTGATGATCTCTGATTGTTTGGTTTTTCGGGCAGTCCATGATATACACAGTATTCGTCGCCAGCACCATAATTCAAAGACATCAATTTTCTTCCTGTCTAACCTTTTCACTGTCCAACTTTCGCATCCATATGACGTTATTAAAAATGCCATGGCTTGAACTAATCGAATCTTTGTATGGAGAGAGACATCTCTGCTCTTGAGAATCTTGTCTAGGTCCTTCAGGTCATTCTGCCAAGAACAATGCGTCGTCAGGTTTCTTGACTGCTTGTTGCTTCTTTATTGATAGTTGATCCAAGTAGGTTAAAGTTGTTCACTATTTCAATTTTTTCTCCATCAACGATGAACTTATTGATTCTGCCAGTTGTCATGATCTTTGTCTTCTTTACATTAAGGTGCCGGCCCATTTTAAGACTATGTTACTTTATCTTGAGAAGCAAATATTTTAAATCATCTTCGCTTTCAGCCAGTAATGTGATATCATCAGCTTAGTGAAGGTTTTTGATGAGTCTTCCACCAATTTTCACACCTCTGTTGTCTTCATACAATCCTGCTTCTTTGATGATTTGTTCTGCATATAAATTAAACAGGTAGGGGGGAAAGTATGCAGCCTATTCGTACCCCTTTGCTGATTTTAAACCATTCTCTTTCTCCTTGTTCCGTTCAAACTGTTGCTTCTTGATCAATGTAAAGGCTGTGCAAGAGAACAATCAGGTGTTCTGGTATACCCATGCTCTTAATGTGGCCCAGAGTTTCTCATGGTTTACACAGTCAAAAGCCTTGCTGTAGTCAATAAAGCACAAAGAGATATCCTTTTGGTATTCTTTTGTCTTTTCAAGGATCCATCTCACATCTGCAATGATGTCTCTCATTTCCGCCCTTTCCTGAACCCTGCTTGCACTTCAGGTAGTTCTCATTCCAGGTATAGCTGTAGTCTCTGTTGAATAATCTTGAGTAGATTCTTGCTGGCATGTGGGATCAGAGCAATTGTGCGATAATTTCCACAGTCAATTGGATCACCTTTCTTTAGTATTGGTATTAACACTCATCTTTTCCATTCAGTTGGCCATGATCTTTTCTTTCACATTTCCTGGCAGAGCCCTGTAAGAATGGTAACAGCTGCATCAGATTGCTGTAATACTTCTATGGGAATGCCATCAATGCCTGGTGCTTTGTTCGTTGATAAGGCTTTAAATGCTGCTTCGATGTCTTCTTTCGTGACCAATAGTTCTAGATCATAAAGTACGGGTTGAAATGGCTATTGGTCCACTAGATCTTTATCATATAAAACCTCTGTATATTCTTTCCACCTTTTCTTGATCATCTCAGCATCATTCAACATAGATCCTTGAGCATCTTGTAACATTCCAGTTCAAGACTGGAATTTTTTCTTTAACTCTGATAGCTTTATGAAAGCCAATCTTGTTCTTCCTCTAATAGTTTTTGCTTCTATTTCCTTGCATGCTTCTCCTTGTCTTGTACTTCTCCTTGTCTTGTCTTGCTGTATGTTGGAAATCTCTGTTGAGTTCTGCGATTGCCTCTCTTTCTCTTCTGACTTTAGCTTCTCTGTGTTTTTGGGCAATTTTCAGAGTTTCTTTGGTCATCCATTTTGGCCATTTTTGCCTTTTCACCTTTTGTAGAGACTTCTCGATTTCTTCCAGCACAATCTTCTTGATGTCATCCCATAACTCTTCTGGGACTCTGTCGTTTGTATCTAAAGCAGCAAATTGATTTTGGAGGCAGTTTTTAAATTCCAATGGTATATTTTCAAGGTCAAGTTTTGCTACATTCATAAGTGGCATGCTCTTTTTCAACTTTAGCTTGAGTTTGCATACTAATAGTTGGTGATCTGTACCACAGTCAACTCCAGGTTTTGTCTTTGTTGATGTTATAGAGCTTTTCCATCGTTGACTTCCACAGATGTAGTCAATTTGATTTTCGTACAATCCATTGGGTGAAGTCCATGTGTACAGTCACCGCTTGTGTTGCTGGAAGAAGGTGTTTGAGATGATAATTGGTCCTGCAGAATTCTATCAGGCTTTCTCCAGATTCATTTCTGTTGCCTAGTCCATATTTGCCAAACATTTTGCCTTCTTCTTTGTTGCCAACTTTTGCGTTCCAGTCACCCATGACTATCAGGTTATCCTGTTTGCATGTTCTGTCAATTTCAGCTTGTACTTGTTCATAGAACTCATAAATTTTATCCTTTTCTGCAGCTGTTGTTGGGGCATATACTTGAATTATAGTTGTGTTGATAGGCATACCTCGTAGACGAATAGAAATTAAGCGTTCACTGTCTGCATTGTATTTCATTACAGTTCTTGCAAGTTTTTTCTTAATTATAAATGCAACACCATTTCTTCTTTGTCTTTCATTTCCAGCATAGTAGACCATATGATCATCTGATGCAAAGTGCCTGATGCCAGTCCATTTCAGTTCGCTAACACCCAACAGATCAAATTGTACACGTTCCATTTCATTCTTGACCACCTCCAACTTCCCTTGGTTCATGCTTCGTACATTCCATGTCCCAATATGTAAGACATCTTTGCAGCTTCTGACTCTCATTTCTTGCACAGCTACATCAACAGTCAGACGTCCTGAGGGCTTTGATCCAACCACATCATAAATGCTCGCTTTACTCTGAAAAGTCGTCAGCTCCTCCCCAGTAGCCAGTTGAGTGCTTTCCGACCTGGGGGTCTCATCTTCCAGCACTATAATGCATTTTGTTTTGTTGTGAGTATCCATTGGGTTTTTGTGGCAAGATACGGAAGTAGATTGCCATGCCTTTCTTCCATGCATTTAAGTTTAGTGCTGTTGCTGTTGTTACAGAAATGTGATCCTCCACCGCTAGCACTATCCCATTCTGCTGCTGCCCAGATGGGTGGTTTATCTTGGTCTAACACCTCAGCTGAGAATTGTCCATCTTGGGAGACCTACTGATTGTTTAGCCCTCAGCATCACTGATGCACACAAGCCCTCACAGCACGACAAGCTGCAAACCAAGTAAGGGGAATCAAGAATACCAAGACTCATTCCTCAGCGCTCCCAGGAAGAGAGGCTCAGACATTGGACTCTAGAGAGAAGGTGTTTCCAGATTTACATGCTTGTAATTTGCATGGCCTCTTACCAGCTCTACATAAGCATGTTCTTGAAGAGCATCATGTGCGAGTTGACTGATCTGGCCTAGTTCCTTCCTTCGGATCAGTATCATTCCCTAAGTAAGGGCTGCTTAAAGTTCATGGTCTGAGCGACCGATGATATCTTTGAGATGGCATTCAGAAATGCTGCTATAGTTACTGGCGTCTGGCGACTCGCTTTGCTCCAGGCATTAAACCTGGAACAGTCAGTGCAAAACAAGCTGGTGGACATTCCATTCCAAGGAGAGAATCTCTTCAGGGAACAGCTCAAAGAGAAAGCATGTTACTCTTACCAGGCTCTCCAGGCGCACATCTGAGCATGCCTCCTATCATAGGAGGTATCAAGATGGAAACCATAAAAAGACATATTACCTTCACAGGCATAGGTACTTTCCTGGGCCCCGGACCTCCCCTTGCCAACAGCATGAGAAGCCTCAAAAGGCCGATTCAGCTCCTCAACCAAAACCTGGGGCGGGGTTTTGACTGGTTCCTGTGGAGCATAGCCAATCTTTCAACAACTGCAGTTGAAAACTCTCCAGTTAGGGGAAGGTTAACTCTTTTTGCACAAAGGTGGCTCTAAGAGGGTTAATCCTATTGAGGGAGAGTTTGATGCAATTGAGCCTACTATTTCTAACCTCACTGCCTTCTTGGAGGACTCCCTGGATATAACTGACACTCGATCTACTTTGTTAGTGACTTTTTTGTCTAGGGATGTTAAGCAGCGTGTACTTCGCGCGTTTTTCAAGCATAAGACTACTAAGTTTTGTGGTCATCTTGTTAATGTCTTCCCTGACGTATCACGTAATACCCAGCTTAGGCGAAGGCTTTTTTTGGCCTTAAAGCCTCATGGGTTCTACAGATCATCAAAAGCAGTTATCAACTACATTTCTTGCAACCACCACCAAATTGCCCCCCAAGGATGCATCATCTCGACCCTCTTCTTCAGGAATTGCTTTAGAGAGAAATCACTGCCCTCTTGTTAGATTTTGCGATCGAGCTCATGCCACCAGAACAAAGAGTTTGGGGGTTTTATTACAGGTACTTTCTGATCCCCAAGAAAACAGGGGGATACCATCCCATCCTAGAACTAAGAGATCTGAACCTGTACTTGGTAAATGAAAAGTTCAGAAAGATTTATCTAGACACCCTGTTTCCTTATCTTCAAAAAGGAGATTGTCTATGCTCCCTGGATCCGAAGGATGTCTATACCCACATACAAATACATCCCGCTCACAGGAAGTATCTCAGCTTCGTCCTGGGGGAACAGCACTTCCAATATCGAGTGTTGCCATTTGGCCTGGCCTCAACACCTTGTGTCTTCACAAAATGCCTCATGGTAGTAGCTGCCTTCCTCTGGATGTTGGGAGTGTTTGTCTTCCCCTACCTGGACAATTGGTTGATCAAGAGTGCCACTCTGGACAGAGTCCAAGAATCAACACAATTGACCATTCAGGTGTTGGATCTACTAGGGTTCGTTGTAAATTATCCAAAGTCTCATTTTCAGCCCACCCAACATTTGGACTTCATTGGAGCCCTGCTCAACACAACTCAGGCGAGAGCCTTTCTACCACATGACCAACTTCTCTGATTATTTGTGTGGGAAATTCAATTGAGTCAGAAGGTAACAGTTCTCAAGATGTTGACTATACTAGGCCACATGGCCTCTACAGTGCATGCCATGCCCTTGGCACACCTCCAGATGAATCAGGCTCAGTGGACTCTGAGGACTCAATGGACCCAGTTCACGGGTCGACCCAGGTATCGTCTGTGTGTCACCACTCTTCTCATTCAGTCATTACATTGGTGGACAGTCCACCATAATTTACTCAAGGGTCTTCCTTTTCAAATTGCTACACCCGAGAAAGTTCTAACAGATGCATCCAAGCTGAGGTGGGGAGCTCATCTCGATGGGTTGCACACCAAAGGCGATTGGTCCATCCAAGAAAGTCTCCATCAGATCAACTTCTTGGAACTAAGAGCAGTCGTGAACACTCTAAAGGCTCTCTGAGATCAACTGACCAACCAAATTGTTCTGATCCAGACCAATAATCAGGTCACCATGTTCTACATCAACAAGGAGGGAGGAACGAGTTCGTACCTCCTGTGTTGGGAAACTCTCAGGATGTGGAAGTTCACCATTGCACATGGGATGGATTGAGAGGTGGGCAAAACACTGGCAGACAGACTCATTTGTGTCCTCCAGCTGCACAAGTGAATGCTGGACAGGGAGGTTGAGTCTTGCATCTTTCGAGAGTGGGGCACCACCTCAATAGATCTATTCGTTATCCTGCAGACTGCCCAGCTGGATCAATTCTGCTCCAGAGTAAGATCGCACAGCAGATTAACGTCAGATGCTTTCCTCCTTCATTGGGGGGGAGGGTCTTCAGTATGCGTATCCTCCAATCCCTCTCATTGCAAAGACCCTCCTGAAGCTCAGAACAGACAATGGCATGATAATTCTCCATGAACAAGCAGGAAGTCAGTTCTCACATATGGATGATGTCTATGCTGATGGAGCCTTCGTGGAAGCATCTCCCCAGTTTTCAAAGAAAACCTTTGGGAGATGCCACCATAGATGCATGGACCCCTTCCCGACCAAGGGTGCTATCTTATTCAGTCTCCCATTTTCTTCAAAACCCTTCAGATATTTGCTTTTCTTCCCTGGAAAAGATTGATTTCCTTGTGCACTTCTGTGTACCATCTGGTTAGCACAGGTCCCTTTTCCGCCTCCGAGCCCCGTTGCCTCGGCTTCATGACCCAGAACCTATTTAGTTTTTTCATTCAGCACGGTTTCACACCTTTTTCTAACCACTGGCCGTGTCAAAGGTCTTCGACCTCACTGGGGTCCTTTTGCCCCAATGGCCACTGGATTTAAAAAGTGTGATCGGTGCTCCAGGAACATGTCCCTTACCAACACACATGATTGTTGCCTCAGGTGTCTAGGTGCTCACTGCGCAAAAAAAGATGTCCGCTAAGGCATCCAGAGTTGCCAGCAGAAGCAGGATGACATCTTCCGCAAGTCAGACTGAGCTCTGGTATCCTCGGTAGCCGCACCCTCTAAGGCCCCACAAGGACCCACGGAGTCACGTAAAGTCTCCGCAATGCCCAAACCATGGACACTCTGAGAAGGGTTCCCCAGAGCAAGAGCATAAGAAGGAGAAGAAATCTTCAAGGACCTCTTCCTGGGAAGGGGACTCACACGGCAAGTCCCGTATGAGGTCCCACAGCCCCCAGAATTTTTCCGAGGAGTTGGAGCGGGAGCAGCCGGCCAAGGTACCCAGGACAGACGCCGAGACCGCTGGCGATGGATCTTGGACCTGTGAGGCTCGTCCTATCAAGGACTCCCTCTCCTCACCGACAACCGACCTGGTTACACTGGCGTCAGTTTCGAAGGCTGCAACCCCTGAGTGGGAGGTCAGGATGATGGCATTGGAACGCAGCGTTTCCATATTCCTTGCCTCGCAGCAAGCATCGATGCCCGGCCTGCCGGCATACATGCTGAGACCACAGGGACCTCGATGTCAAGGACTCCCCGGGCTGCCAAAGAGATTCTCAAGAGCCCCATGCCTTGAGTCGATCCTCAGCAAGGGTCTCAATCCCACTCTCGGTCCTTGGGCGTGAGATCCTACCCAGCAAGCGCCTCTGGCCCCAGCCAAGGATCATCGAAGGCTGGATCCAACGTTGCCCTTAAAGCTATCAGGCCTTGAGTCCTCGTCAGATTACTTGGACTGGGAGTCTGAGGATGAGACTTCCCCAGAGACACGAACACATCACGACCTCCCCTCAGATCTGTCCCCGCCAGCATTAAGGCACCGGTCCCCGCTCGAGGACACCTCATTCCTTAAGTTTGTCCAGGACTTGGCAAAGGCACTGACCCTCACCATGAAATGGGAGGAGGAGCCCCGCACGAAGGAACTCAAAATCCTCCAAAACGAGGCCTCACCCAAAGAGTCCCTCACGGTCCCCATACCCTCCATCCTCGGGCACCTCCTTCTCCAAATGTGGGAAATACCAGCATCAGTGCCGATTGTTAGCTGACACCTGGATACTATGTACCAGATCCAGCGAGGACCCGGCTTCAGGAAGGTGCAACTGCCTCAGACCTCCATGGTGGTCGTCAGCCATGCATCAACATAAAAGCCTGAAGACTCACTCTTCGGTGCCCCTGAGCTGGGTGTCCCACGCCCTTGATGCCCTCGGGCATAAATGTTACCAGGATTCAATGCTAGCGTGTCGCATACAAGTATACCAGCTGCATATCGGCATATACCTCCGAGACCTAACCAAGTAACTCAGAGGTTTTTCGGTGGGTCTCAGAGGGGACCACCTCCAACAATTCCAGACCCTCACCAAGTCTATTGGGGAGTGCTCAAAATATTTGTCTCAAACAGCCTACAATAGCTTTCAGTCCAACGCAAGGGTGGCTGCCGCAAGCATCGGTGCTTGCCTCCAGGCCTTGCTCTAGGCATCAGACCTCGAGCAATGGGTTCAGGAAAAACTCCTCGATGTCCCTTACCTTAGTGAAAACCTCTTTGGCAAGCCAATGGAGGACAAGATGGCAGAGATTGAGACCAAGTATGTCACTAGGACTCGACTCTCGAGGAAGACCTCCACTCATCCCAGGAAGAAGCCATCAGGGAAAAGGCCTCCCTTCCGCCAGAAAGGGCAGTCTTACTGAAGTTATCCCCCATACCAGACCCCCCAAACCCCTCAGCAGGGTCACCAGGGCAAGGGATCAGGCCAGGGCCCACATAAACCTAAGAGCCCCAAGCGCCACACACCAGCTCCAGCCCAGACTGGGTTGGGGTTTTGAATGAGCACAGCCTCTCCACCCATGGGGGACCAGCTACCGACAGGGGGGCACCTGATTCATTTTGCCCACTGATGGGCTGCCATCACCACCAACTCCTGGGCACTTGAGGTGGTCAGGGAAGGTTACCTCCTTCATCTGGACCAGACACCTCCCCCTTTCTTTCTAAAAGATCTCTCTCAGACTCCCCTGCACCAGGCCCTGCTACTGCAGGAACCTGCAGGCATTCTCAGGGACAGGGCTATGGCCCATACCACACCACCTTAAAGTAAAAGGGTTCTACTCCAGGTACTTTCAGGTCCCAAAAAGAACAGGAGGCCTAAGGTCCATCCTGGACTTGAGAAACCTGAAAAAATACTGGTGCAGGAGAAGTTCAAAATACTCTCCCTTGGAATATTGCTGCCCTACCTCCAGCAGGGAGATTGTCTATGCTCTTTGGACCTAAAGGATGCTTATACTCACATCCTTATTCATCCCAGTGATAGGTAGGCGGGCAATCACTACCAGTACAGGGTACTACCCTTCGGCCTAGTCTCCGTACCAAGAGTCTTCACCAAACGCCTAGTAGTGGTGGCCGCTTACCTCCAAGGGATCTTTATATTCCCATATCTGGACAACTGGCTAGTAAAAGGAGACAAGGCCTCAGAGGTGCAGCATGCCATGGCCTGCACCATCAAGATTCCACCCCAAATCCAACCTCACCCCATCATAGGACTTGGAGTTCATAAGGGCTCGCCTAGACACCCTTCAAGTCAGGGCCTTCCTCCCCTTGGACAGGGCGGATCACCTCATGGCCCTGGCGGCCGAGGTGCAGTGCCATCATGCTGTGTCAGTGCGGTCCATGCTTCACCTGCTCAGCCACATGGCTTCCACAGTCCACGTAGTCCCCAATGCCCACCTCTGCATGCGGGCAACTCAGTGGTGCCTCCACTCACAACGGACTGAGGCACGGGCAAACTCCGGGACAGGGTCTCGGTGTCCCATCAACTAGCAGAGTCACTTAGTTGGTGGCAGGACGCACAGCACCTGCAGAAGGGCATGCCCTTTCAGTCACTCAAACCCCCAGAGAGTCCTCACCACAGACTTCTCCCTACTGGGCTGAGGTGCCCACTGTGAGGAACTGCCCACGCAGGGCAACTGGTTTCTCCAGGACAGCCAGCAGCAGATCAACTTGCTGAGCTCAGAGACATTTTTCTGGCAATCAGAGCCTTCCAACACCACCTGAAGCATCAATCAGTGCTGGTCCAAACGGACAACCAGATCACGATGTTCTATCTGAACAAACAGGGGGGCACAGGGTCTCACCACCACTTCTAGGAGGCAGTAGCCCTCTGCTCATATGTGATCAGTCATGGAATGCTCCTCAGAACAGTATACCTTCTGGGCCTGGACAATGCCCTAGTGGACAGACTGAGCAGGGTTCTCCAGCCACATGAGTGGCGCCTATACCCCAAGGTGGTGCAGAGGCTATTCCGACTATGGAGAACCCCAAGTCTGGACCTCTTTGCCAGCCCAGCCAATGCTCAGCTGTCCCACTTCCTCTGTCCCCAACTACATCCATCTCCAATAGCAGTGGGCACTTTCCTCATCTCATGGTCGGAGGGTCTTATATATGCCTTCCCTCCCATGACATTAATCACACGGACCCTCTTTAAGGTCCAGTGGGACAAGGCTTCCATGATCCGGGTGGCCCCATTGTGGCCCAGACAGCCTTGGGTTTCCCCTGCTACTCTGCTTCTCGATGGAGCTCCTGGTCCCTCTGGGGGAGGTACCCAGGACTACTGACCCAGGAGGAGGGCTCGCTTCTCCACCCCAACCTGGGGTCCCTGTACTAACAGCATGGCTGCTGAACGGGTTGCACTAGCACCCCTCAACCTCCCCAGTGAGGTGGAGGAAGTCCTCCTGGCCTCTCGTACAGACTCCACGAGATGAGCCTATGCCTTCAAGTGGTGCAGATTTTCAGTATGGTATATGGAGCAACGGGTACATCCATTCTCCTGCCTGGTGCAAACAGTGCTGCAATATTTGCTCCACCTCTCGTGGACCAGACTCACGTCCACCTCTGTCAGAGTGCATCTGAGTGCGCTCTCTCTGAACCATCGCTCCATAGAGGGCAAGCCTCTTTCTGTGCAACCCTTCATTACCCGTTTCATGGGAGGCTTACTGCTCTCTAAACCTCCCATCTGGCCGCCTCTGGCGGAATGGGACCTCAATATGGTTCTGACGCAGCTACCAAGTCACCTTTCGAACCCTTGGTTGCCTGCCATTTGCATTACTGTCTTGGAAGATGGCCTTCCTAATGGTGCTCACCTCTGCCTGCAAAGTCAGCGAGCTTCAGGCCTTGGTGGCCGAGCCCCCCTACACCATATTATACAAGAACAGGGTCGTGCTTCGCATACATCCTAAATTCCTTACAAAGGTGGTATCTGCCTTCCACCTCAACCAAGAGGTGGTGCTCCCTACCTTCTTTCCACGGCCCCACACCAACAAGGTGGAGGCTGTTCTCCATATTCTGGACTGCAAAAGAGCCCTCTCCTTCTACCTGCAGCATACTCAGGGCTACTGGAAAGCCTCACAACTTTTCATTTCATATGACCCCAGTCAACTGGGGGAGGCTGTCACCAAGCAGATCCTGTCCACCTGGGTGGAGGACTGCATCACCGTGACCCATGTCCAGGCTGGGTTATCGCTAGATCCCCAGGTCACAGCGCACAATGTCAGGGCTGAGGCAACCTCTGTTGCAAGCCTATACTCTGTCCCTATGGCAGACATCTGCCGGGCCGCCACCTGGTCATCATTCCACACCTTTGTAGCTCACTACTGCCTAGGGAAGGAGTCCTGACGGGACAGTGCCTTCGGCCCGGCTGTACTCTTTATTGTGTTCAGGATTTAGGCAACTCCTGCCCTCCGACTCTTCTGGTTCAAGCTACCGGAGCCATGGTTCTCCCTGGACACTGGGGTCCTCAGAATCTGTCCTCAGATTCGCTTGCGGCTGCTCACTGCTGGGCCATGCTTTTTCTACAGGTTCTCGATAGCCTGTAGCTAGGGAGTCCCATATATGAGGACTGACTTCCTGCTTGTTCCTGGAGAAAGCCTAGTTACTCACCTGTAACAGGTGTTCTCCAGGGACAGCAGGAATCGGTTTTCAAAACCCTCTCTCCTCTCCTTGAAGTTGCTGTACATTTTTGGCTGTCTCCTTTTGTCAGCTCTAGCTATGTCATCTGACTGAGTAAGATGGCATCCTTGGGCAGGAAGGGGACCACGCATGTGTGGTGACATCTCCTAAAGGTTTTCTTTGAAAGCTGGGGAGATGCTTTTGCGAGTGCTCCGTCGGTGTCACCATCACCATATGTGAGTACTGATTCCTGCTCTCCTTGGAGAATACTTCTTAAAGGTGAGTAACTACGCTTTTTTATCACTTCCTACTGGTCCAAACAGCCATGGTTTCCTCTCCTGCTACAGTTCTCCAGTCAGTAGTCACAATGGCATGGCTATGCATCTGATCTCATAACTCAGGAGAACAGGACGATGTTGCGCCCCAACATCCAATCCTTGGCCCTCACAGCATGGATAGGAGAGCTTAATGTTACTTGAGCTCAATCTGCCAGACGGTGTAGCTGAAGTCCTTTTGGCCTCCAGGAGGGCCTCTACGAGACAGTCTTACTCTTGCAAATAGATCCAACCGTCAAATCCAAGGTACACTACCTTGGTGTAACTATTAACCAACAACTTACCTTAAAGACCCACATCAATAACGTGACAAAGCAAATCTACAATAAAATAAGATGCTACAACAGCTTCGCCCCTTACTGGAACCGCACGACTTCAGGACTATTTTCCAAGCAATGATACATCCACACATCGACTTCTCCCACGCAATTCTCCAGGGATTACCGAAATCCCATCTATTACTACTACAACTTGAGCTGCTCACAGCGGCAAGGGTACTCACCAGGACATCCAGGAGCTCACACATCACCCCTATCCTGCAAGAACTCTTCTGGCTGCCATTAATAGACACAATCAAATACAAGAACATTGTCACAATATTCAAAATCCTCCATGACTAGCCTTCTGATTACTTACAGACCATAAATAAAAAAAAACTCCTCAACAACAGGCAAAGGAGAAGCACTGCAAAGCACCTCCTCACTTCACACCCAAATTTTACAAAATGCAACCAATCCATATTTGAAAGAGCTTTTTCATTGTATGCTCCAATGATATGGAACTCCCTGCTTGCAAAGGTTCGCATAGCCACAGACTCCAAGGATTTCAGAAAACTCCTGAGAATGCTTCTGTTCTCAGGAGTGGAGGAATAGCCTAATGGTTAAGAACACTGACTTAGGAACCCAGAGACCAGGGTTTGATTCCCACTAGCATTTGTGTTACTTTCCCCCTGAGTTTAGCAGTCAACCTATGCATCTCACTCACCCCTGAACTTCTGTAAGCAGTGCCTTATTCCAGTGCAGTGTTTATTTATTTACATTCTCTTATATACTGTGCTATTCTGCATCAGTGTGGTTTACATTGAACAAACTGAAATTACATTGAACAGGGCATTATAACTTGGAGATAACTATTTTACAGAGAACATGGGCTGTGGAGGGTTAAGTGGCTTGCCCAAGACCACAAGGAGCACCTGTGGGATTAGAAACCCCAGTCCTTCCAGCACAAGGTTGCTGTCCTCTAGTGGGATTTGAACCCCAGACCTTCCGGCCTGAAGTACCTTGCCCTAACCACTAGGCCACTCCTCCACTCCTGTTATCTTGCAGTGTGCTGCCACAATAAAATGCTTTCACATCCCCCACTGCCCCAGAGAGGCAAATAAACTGCAGGGTCCCTTGGGAGTGCCCAGCCCAGAATCTTCTCCATCAGGCGAATGACCATCTCCCAGTACTTTTGCACCACTGGATATGTCC
The DNA here is from genome assembly GCA_033557465.1 of Ichthyophis bannanicus. Lineage (NCBI taxonomy): Eukaryota > Metazoa > Chordata > Amphibia > Gymnophiona > Ichthyophiidae > Ichthyophis > Ichthyophis bannanicus. Next base: position 554,821,640 of record CM066034.1, read on the forward strand.
ACCACATGTGGAAGAAACTTCTCTGGCAGCCACATTGCCTCCAGCAATCCACAGGCCTAATGATTCCCACCCAGTGAAGCCGCATAGGTGTCAGATACCACCGATATAGCAGCTTGTAGGCATTCTCCACCAGGTTCACTGACACCAAAGGTTTCCCTACAGTCAAGAAAAAAATCTTACCACTCCTCCCATTCCCACAAACCCCCCAGATCCTGTTCCTACTTAAGCATACACCCCTCTTTCTCCCTCCCCACTGCATTGAGTCTCTTGTATAACTTTGAAAGCACTCCCTTCTTTCCCAACACCCCCAAGCACAAAGCCTCAAACCCGGTCCTATCCATTTCCAAATCCTCCTGCACTTTTTTTTGCAACAGAAAGTGCTGAATTTGTAGATATCCATAGAAGTCCCTGCCTTCTAAGAAAAACACATCCAGTAATCCCTCGAAAAACAGGAGCCTCCCTTGCTGGAAAAACTGAGCCACTCCAACTCACTCTTTGCTCCCCCACCTATCCAATAACTGCATAGGTGGCCCAGTTCCCACTGAGAAGCAGTCCTTCAACCAAAGCAGTGGGGAATACCGCTTACCCACCAACAAGAGATTGTGATGCCTTGACCAGATGCCTAATTAAAACAATAAAGATTGTCTGTGTTGCAGGCATATATACTGTGGTGTTTTCCTAATTCTTTTTTTCTTTTTTCGTGTGTATTTTGTTGGGTCCCACTCAACAGGGGAGAAAAAACATACTTAAACTCCCAATGTGGGCTTGACCCCTTTTAATCAATCAGTCAGTATGATGAGGTGAACACACAAGTTTTAAAATAGCTAAAACTTAGCTTCGAAGTCCAGAATCCGTTGCTACCATCCACCGCAGATATGCATGTTTCGGACCAACGAGGCCCTGCTTCAAGTGCGAATCATTTAGGATAAAGGATCTGGTGAAAAAACGCAGAGTTCCCTGGCGCATATTTCACAATGCCTGCATGTGCTGTGATTGGCTGTCTAACATGATGTCATACCTAGGGGAGGATCAAATGACAGGGAAACCCCAGTCACTGAAGGAGTAGTCTCACAAGCTTCCCCATTCCAGTTCCAAATTTCAATCCCCAGGTATTACTGTCCCTAGGTGAAAAATCCACCTCTATTCAAGCCATTGCAAGCGTTGAAGGCGGTTGCCTCCCCTCGGGTCCTCCGGAACCATATCGATCACTCTCCATTTAAAGTCCAGAAACGTGTGGCCCAAGGAGATACAATGCTCCACCAAGGGGGCAGAAAGTGTAGAGGTTTGGATCCCAGAAGCATGTTCAATCAAACGAACCTTCACCGAGCGGCTGGTGCGGCCAATATAAAGTAGATTGCAAGGGCACCTTAGCAGGTATACAACAAAACTACTGGTGCAGGAGCTATCACCTAAAAATTTATACATACAGCCCGTAGCTGGATTGAGCCAACTCACGCCCATGGTATTGCCACAAAATTGACAAACTTGGCAAGCCACATGGCCCCTGCCTCCCACACAACGCAATGGACAATCAATCGGCATAGCCGAATGGACGAGATGGTCGTGGAGATTGTGACTTCTAGAGAAAGCAAAACAAACTGGGGTCTGAAAACACAGATGGAGATGAAGGATGTTCCAATGCCGCCGAAGAATCTTTACTATTTGAAAGGAGTTAAACATAAAGGGAAGGACACCCACCAGTCGATCTTCCTCAGTGGCAGTGTTGAGCGGGACCCAACAAAATACACACGAAAAAAGAAAAAAAGAATTAGGAAAACACTACAGTATATATGCCTGCAACACAGACAATCTTTATTGTTTTCATTCGGTGACAGTGGTTGTTCTGTTTGTTTTGGGTTTTGCTTGTAGGTGACCAGATGCCTAGCATGTGCTGTATTGATGCCCTATCCCCCTCCCTGCCCCAGTCTTCCATAGCCTTCTCTCCATCCTACCCTCTTCAGCTCACCCCATTCCATACTCACCCACTGTTTTTCACCTTCATGCAGCCACAAGTAAATTGCATGTATTTGAGCTGCTATGTAATAACTTTTGAAATCGGGCAGGGCCAAGCCGCCATCTTGCTTACAGCACTGCAAAACTCTTTGAGCCACTGGAGAGGGGTCTACTTTTCCACAAAAAGCGTTCTATCTTCTTCCTGATACCCAACATCACCCTCTCTGGAACCATCACCGGAAAGGCCTGAAAAATATACAAGAACTTTGGTAGAGCCACCTTCTCTATAGCTGCTAATCTGCCCATCCAAGAGAGTTGCAGTCATTCCCACTGTCCCAGGAGCATGTCCAACTCCTGCAGTAGTGTGAGATAGTTCTTCTCAAACAACCCTCCAAAGTCCCTACCTAGGTGAACCCCCAAATACCTCATCCCCCCTAGCCACCCACTTGAATGGAAACTCAATCTCAATCATTCCTTCAATTGGGCAGGCACTGTAAGATTGAATATCTCTGACTTCCCCATGTTTCGGCTGAACCCCGATAGTCTCCCATATTCCCTTAATTCCCACACAATCAAGGGCAGTGAAACCAGCGGACGCGAAACAGTGAAGATAATATCATCTGCAAATAATGATATATGGAAATCTACACCCTCCACCTCTATTCCTCTAGCAGCAGGAAGTGGGAATGCTGGATCCTCCCACTACCCACAGCAAATGCCAATCAGGACCCAACCAGCAGCACAGGACACTTGCTGAAAAAACAACACGCTCAGGTGCGCCTGTGCCTGGCGAGGACCATGGCCGATGACATACTTTCTCACCAACTCCCCCTCCGAACTCTTCACTGTAATAACTATCACAGCCACAGTTTTCACAAGCCCAACCCGAATTAAAACACCCACTTTCTCACAACACACCATCAACAACAGGACACCGGAAACCCCTGGTAACTCCCGAGATCATAGCAGCAATGTTTGCTCTGCAATGAAAGAAATGCCCAACCACACCAGGATTCCTCATCACCAGTAACAGCGTTTAACCAGACATAGAAAGACTACCACCTCACCTCAGCTAACACTGAACTAGAAACTACCTCAACAAGAAAGGAGCACTGCAGCACAAATCCTCCAGAACACATCACAAGACAAATCTCAAATAACTCAGGATTCAACAAACCCATATAATACTCACCATGCCACCATTTTGTCTTCCCTTGTACATCCTACCCACATTAACACTTCTCGCCTCTGCTAGCCACAGCCACACAAGACCTTCCCCCTACATGATCCATACTGCATACTCAGAGCAAAAACCACACCCCCAATGCCTTATACCCATAACGCCATTTACCCCAAGCACTACCATAATCTCACCATCACAAGGCCCTGTACCCACCCTCCACTATGCACTCATCAGCACCTGTTCAGTGAGGAACAAAATCCCCATCATCAAGGACCTAATCTCATCCTACCACATAGACATACTGTGTCTAACAGAAACATGGCTCTCAGAAACAAACACTGTCCTCATGAACCATCTTCTCCCCCATGGATTCAACCTTTTCCACTGTCCATGCTCCCACAGCCGAGGAGGTGGCATACTAATACTAACAAAAGCACATCTCCACTTCCACGGCACCTCCGCAGAAGGCTCTGAGGAATCTGAAATACTCACCATCACCAATAAGGTACTCACAATCTGCCTCATCTATAGATCTCCCTCAACAACATCTGACCTCTCCAACCTAATAAAGAAAGCAATAGACATTTCTGACTCATCAAAGGATCTCCTTTTCCTGGGCGACCTCAACCTCCACTCAGCACAACCCAAACATGTTACTTCCTTCCTTGAAGCCTTGGACTCAATGGAACTACATTAAGTCATCCGAACACCTACTCATGAAAAAGGCAGCACACTGGACCTAGTCTTCCTCCGCAACCACTCAATATGATCAAACTACACCCCGACCACACAAACCATCCAAGTACCATGGTCAAATCACAGGCTTATCACATTCTCGCTACCCAGTCAACCCCTGCCCCCACCACCCACAACCAACCAAAGAGACATAAGAACATAAGAGATGCCATCGGTCATTAGTAACTAGCAGTTTCCCCAAAAGACACAGGTTTCACAATGCTTGTATTGGGTCAAGCAGTAATATCACAGGTCCCTTTTAATAATGGTTTATGGACTTTCCTCCAGGAACTTGTCCAAACCTTTTTTTTTAAACCCAGCTATTCAAACCCTTCAACAAAGAACCTTTCCTCAAAGACCTCCTACCCAAACTACAAACCAACACATCAGACCCCTCAAGACTAGCGAACACCACAATCAGCGAAGCTGCCACGTCATCAACCCCTCCCCCCCACCAAACGGAATAAACAAATGGCCTAAGACCCCCTGGTATAACCCCACCCTATGGAAACTCAAAACCCACCTGCATAGAATAGAGAGAAGATGATGTAAAACCAAATTTGATTCCAACAGAACACACTACATGGAAACCCTAAATGACTACCGAAATGCAACAGACAATGCCAGACAAAACTACCACACCAAACTACTCAACGGAACAATCAAGTGCACCCCAAGAACTTTCTGATCTAATCAAACAACTAACAAAACCCCCACCACCTCTGACCCAGACATAAACGTTGACCACCAACAACTTGCCAACGACTACAAACAACTATACCCCCACCCCAACATCCCACCTACCCCAGCACACCTTCTCACAACACATGGTCCACCTCTGACACCATCAGCACAGATAATATTGAATCCATCATCATCTCACTCAATACAACAAACTTACCTCTTGACCCATGCCCAGTTAGTAGGGTCAAAGCAGCCAAATAAGACCTCAGCCCTACACATGTCAACCTCACCAGAGCATCCCTACAACAAGACCAGATTTCTGACTGCCTCAAATTGTTCTCTATCTGCCCCACTCTAAAAAAACCCCCAACCTTGACCCCCTGGATCCAGCTTTCTATCGATCCATTGCAAGTCTACCCTTTGTAGCAAAGATCATTTATTTATTTATTTATTTAGCTGTATTTATATCCCGCTTTTCACCGGGTCAAAACGGTGGAACATTAAAAAAGGGGGGGGGGTGGACAATAATCAACTTCATGGGTTGGGGCCATCACCATGTGGCCAACATTAATGATTTTAACAAATATTTGGGACATAGACATAGATATTGTGTCACAGTCTCATAGAACATATGTTCCGGGGGATGAAATAGGGTGGTTGGGAGGTAGTCAGTGGTGGGTGCTTGTTTCTGGTCCGAGGTATTCCTGGAATAGGGCGGTTTTTAGTTGTTTCCTGAAAGTAAGGGATCTTTGTTGCTTCTGATGTGATTCGGTAGAGAGTTCCAGAGGGTTGGTGCATATAGTTCAAAGGCTCTGTTGCAGATCTGTTGATTGCATTTAGTTCATTTATGGGGGATGGTGAGGGAGTTGTTGGTGGTTTGTCTGGTTGTTCTGTTGTGCGCTGGTCAGGGCAGTAGTGTGCGGAGCTGGGAAAAAGCCATGTAACACCAACTACAGGAACACATCAACATGAACACCCTTCTGGACCCACAACAACATGGTTTCTGACCTCATCAGAGAAGAAACCCTCATGATCTTCCTCATGAACACCCTGAAAAAAGGGATTCAAAACAACAGAACGGATACATCCTTATCTTCCTAGACATCACCACCGCATTCTACACAGTCTCCCACAACATTCTCCTCCATCATCTTCAAGCAACTGGAATCCAAGACATAGTCCTAAAATAGTTCAAATCGTACCTCACAGACAGACATAAACAAATAAAGATCGGAACTAACATCTCTATCCCCTACTGCCAAACCCAGGGAGTACCGCAAGGCTCAACGCTATCAGCCCTTCTCTTCAACATCTACTCACAACCACTCTGCTCAATTATAAAATCCCACAATGTCAATTTCCACGTATACACCAATGATATCATGCTCTACAGACCAATCACCACCAAAAGCCCTACCAACCTTTAGCTCCTACAGTGTTTTGAAGACATCTCCAACCTCAACATCAACTACAAAACAACCAAAGCACTATTCATAACAAAGGATGACACATTCATACCGCCAGCCCAACTCACTCTCAATGCCACCCAAATAAAAGTACACCAACAAATAAAATACTTGGGAGTGATCCTGGACCAGACCCCCTCCCTCAATCAGCAAATAGTGAAGACTACAAGAGAAGTTTACTTTATGAAAAAAATCATTTTTATTGGTATTCAACATATTGGAAAACGGTACAGTAAATAGATAATCAAACTCCCACTCCCACAGCAAACAGTTTTGTTTAATTTACATACATGACCACAAGCCCCCCACCTAACAACAACAACAACATAAATCTATGTACCCTCCTCCACAGTGCCCATCCACCCCTCCCAACCTTCCCCTCCTTCCCATAGACTAACCTTGTCAAGCTCCATTACCAATACCCCCCCCCACCACCCCATACTAATGCAGCAAAACCAAGTTTCCCTCTGGAGACCTGCACTTCCTCAGGGCCCTTACGTCCGCTTAGATCTCCGCAATCCACCTGCCCTCCACCCTCCGTGCCCGATACTGGCGGCCTAAAGCAATCAGTGAGTATCAGACTATATCGTCATTCTCTCCCGCACCCTGTCGCTGCTGTACTCCCATAGGCGCACCCAACAGGGGTCCCCAAGTATACTGGAATTCTTCCAAGCGTCTTTGCCCCAACATCTGGGCAGTTCTGCATTCCATCTGCATCGTTTCCCTCATGTGCTGCTCCCATTCCCTCAGCTGTGGACCCCGCTCCGACATCCACTGCCGTAGGATGCATTGCTTTGCCACAATGAAACTTTTCTCATATAGCTTCCTTTGGGTCTTCTTCCCCACACTATCTGATTGGGGTAAATGAAATATACACCATTCCAGCCGGAGTTCCAATTTAACACCTGTCCAGACCACCAACCGCTCCTGGATCCCCTCCCAGAACATCCGTATACGGGGACATGACCAGAACCGGTGAAAAAGTGTTCCTACTTCCCTTTCACAGAGGCCACACGCATCTGTCTTCGAGATTCCCATCCTCGCAGCTAGGACATCAGGCACATACGCCTGCCAAATCAGTTTATACTGCATTTCTTGGCTCCGCATCGCCTCAGAGATAACTTTCACCCGCGTAAACGCCTGCCGCAACATATCAACTGTAACTCCGGGCAAACCATCTCGCTGCCATCTTTGTGCTAGGGGAACTAACGCCGTAGAGTCCCCTTCCGAGTAGAGCTCTTTCCTAATAGCTCGCGAAGCCGTGTTCTCCTGCATCCTCTCCACTAACTCCCATAGGCTTTGCAACCGCAGCACCTCCTCGCCCCTATTTTTCAGACTGCTCAAATAATGCCGGACTTGTAAGTAAAAGTAAAACGTATTAGCTGCCAACTGATATCTCTTATTTAACGCTTGAAATGCAGCCATATGTGTGTATCCTTCCATCCTTAGTTGTCCCAAGTAATCTATCCCCGCTTTACTCCAAGTCCTAGCCACCCCACTACCCATCCTGGGCTCAAAATCCCCATTTCCCATCAGAGGAAGGCAATCCGTGACCTTCCAGTTCCATTTACACTGTTGGCACAGGGCTTGCCAAGCCTTCCGAACAGCCCCTAAATACTGTGATTCTTTCCAGGCCAATGGCAAGTCCGTCCCTGCTTTATGCAGTAAGTATACTCTATGCCACGGCCCCGACATCTGATCAATCAGATCTATCGGCGTGCGCTCCCCGTTGCCCGCAATCATGTCACTCAAAGGCCTTGCTAAATAAACCAGATTGTATCTCCTCAGGGAGGGCAAACCTGCCCCCTCCTCCTCTGCGCGCTTCATAAGCACTGAGAGCGCAATACGTGCTCTCCTCCCCCTCCAAACAAATTTGCTCACCTGTCGTTGCAATACCAACAAATCTCTCCTCCACAACCATATCGGCAGCTGCCTCAAGAGATACAACCAGCGGGGCAATTCTATCATTTTTACGAGTGCTATACGTCCCATCAAAGAAACTGGGAGATCTCTCCACTTTTTCAATCGATCTGTTGTCGCATCTAACATTGGCCGCACATTGACCTCGTACAATCTGTTTGGATTGTCTGGAATTTGAACACCCAAGTAACGAATTTGCCCCGGCGCCCAACTTAATGGGAATTCTCCCTGCCAGTTTCCCCACGCCAGGCCGCCCACTTCTAATACTACCGATTTACTCCTATTTATCTTCAGCCCTGAGAAAGACACAAATCGCTCAATGTGTTGTAGCGCTACTTCCAATGATCTAAGGGGGTTCCGAAGACATAATAACATGTCGTCAGCAAACGCACTCACCTTAATCCCTCCTCCATTCCACTTTATACCCTCTATCACCTCTGAGTCGATAAGAAACTTCAATAGAGGTTCCAACTGGAGCACAAAAAGCAATGGGGACAAAGGGCACCCCTGTCTCATGCCCCTTTTCAGTGAGAAGGGTTGCGATCTTTCCCCCCCGCTATCCACTACTGCCAACGGGTCCATATATAATGCTTGTATCCACTGCAAATATTGCCCTTGAAAACCAAACTTTCGCAAGGCTGCAAACATATAACCCCAGGAGACCCTGTCAAAAGCTTTCTCTGCGTCTAAACTGACAAGAAGCAGTGGGTCTCATTCCAACATACACGTCTCCATCCCCAGCAGCACTCTGCTAATATTCGCGAAGGCCTCTCTACCCTTTACAAAACCTGAATGATGTGGACCCACTAAGCCCGGGAGGAACTGCTGCAGTCTGTTCGCCAGCACAGAGGCGAGTACTTTCATATCATAATTAATTAGAGAGATTGGCCGATACGAGGCCGGGTCCTCCTGATCTTTCCCGGGTTTCGGGATAAGGGTGATGATCGCGGTCCTCATGTCCCTTTGGAAACAGCCCACTTCCAAGGCTTCCCCATACACCGCCGACAGCGTTGGAGTCACCTGGGCAGACAGCATTTTATAAAACTCCGTCCCATACCCATCCGGGCCCGGTGCTTTATGCGGCGCTCCTTTCTGTATTACTCTCTGTATCTCCTCCCCAGTAATCGACATGTTCAACTCCCTTTGCTGCGACTCTGACAATAGTGGGAGCTGCCCATGTCTAAAAAGGCTTTTGCTTGCTACTCATTATCCCCTTCCGAGGTGTATAACTCGTCGTAAAACTTCCGAAAGACCCGCACACTTTGCCCTGCCTCACTATATTTCGTCCCCTTTTTATCCCGAATCACAGCTACTCCTCTAGGGCCCGCCCGATCACGCAATAACCTAGCCAGCAGCTTGCCAGTGTGGTCCCCATATCGAAAGAATTGGTGCTTATAATATTGCATGGACTGAATAGCTCTCTCCTGCAACACGCCATTCAGCTGTTTTTGTATTTCAATATACTTTCTGAGGTCTCCTCGCCTCCGTACCACTGATGCCTTTGCTTCACTTAGTTCCCTAGATAATCTGAACAGGTCTTCATTAATTCTTCGTCTCTCAGCCACGACAAATGCCATAATGTGCCCCCGAAGGACCGCCTTCCTTGCTTCCCAAAAAAATGCCACCGTGCTGGCCTGCTCCTCATTAAATCGCACATACTCTTCCCAATGCCGCAGCACATATTGTTGAAATTCCAGTTTCCTCCACATATAACTCAGAAAAGACCATTTGTTACCTCCGCTACGACCTCCCCTCCAATCCAGTCGTACCATCGCATGATCTGATACAACTATAGGCTCTATCTCAACATTCACCACTTTACCAAAGAAGTGCCTAGAAACGAGTATGTCGATCCGGGACCACGTCTGATGGGCTCGGGACAGATGCTTGTAATCTCTCCACCCCTGATGCAGGACTCTCCAGGAATCTACCATTTCTCCCATAGAACAGAGATATCCCACACCCTTTTTTGTCTATCCTCCAACGTTTTGTGGCTGCGATCTATCTAATTCTGGATCATGTGGGCAGTTGAAATCTCCCACGATTATCAAAGGTATCTTAGGAACCCCCAGGACTTTTGCTAATATTTGCTGAAAAAATTGATGGTCATAGACGTTGGGCGCATATATGTTCCCTAAATAAATCTCTTCTCCTTGGATCCGAGCATGCACAAATAAGAATCTGCCCAATGGATCCACCACCTCCCCAAGGACTTCACAAGTGAGGCTTTTATGCACCAATATCGCCACTCCCTTTCTCCGTCCTCCTGTTGATGCTGCCATTACCCGGCCCACCCAGTCTCTCTGTAACTTTTCATGCTCACTTGCATTTAGGTGCGTCTCCTGCAGCAATGCTACCTGTGCCTTCTCGCGCTTTAAAGCCTGCATTATTTTAGTCCGCTTTACAAGTGTACTCACCCCTTCCACATTCCAGGTCACTATCCGCAGGTCATACCTCATCGCCCATTGTTATTGGGATGCATGTTCACCACGTTAACATTACTTTTAAAGCTAGTCCAGGGTCGCCCAGCCTCCACCCTGGACCGCAGTCCCTCAAACAACCTATTGCCTAGACCCCCGAGGTGTACTGCAGAGTTAACCTCTTCTACCTTACCTGCTATTCTCCAGAGTGCCTTTTCCCGTTCCCCTCCTCCCCGCTGTCTCGCCCGCTCCCTCCCCCTCTCCTTGCCCCCCCACCCCTCCCCTCCCCACCCTTCCCCTTCCCCCCTCCCCCTCCCCCTCCCCCCATCCCCTCCCCCTTCCCCCCCGTACCCCTTAAAATCAGCCTAGTCTTTGCCCTCAGTTGTGCTCACTGAGGCCTGGGCTCTATTTGATGCTGCAGGGCCGCCTCAGCCTATCCCCCCTCCCACCATAGCTGTACTCCATTACAGAACCAATCTTATAGTAAATATAACATACTACCCTAACAATGACATTCCAGTAACCCCCACTGCACACTTAACTTATTCTCCAAACTATATACTACTATTAGAGTCCGCTCTGTGTGTAGGGTCCATTTCTGGTGGCTATAGTCCGCTCCATACACCAGCTCATACGCTGCCAGCTTATTTGCGACACAGTCCAAAATACACTATAAGCATATTTCCTGTCTTTTCCATGCGGCCTCAGCATCCACGCCGATATCAAGTCTACTCCGGTTCCCCATTGCTGCCACTCCCAAGCTGTTCCACGAACTCTTTTGCCTCATCCGCCTTCTCAAAGGTGAAGTTCTTCCCCTGGTTGGTAACCCTCAGGACTGCTGGGAAGGCCAAGGTGAATCGCACCCTGCGCTTAAACAACTCCGTACATATGGGGGAGAATTCCTTCCTTCTTGCTGCTACAGCCGCAGAATAATCTTGGAATAATAGAATTCTTTGGTTATCTAGTTTTAGCTCAGTCTTCCGTCGGTAAGCTTGTAGGACCTGTATTTTATGCTGAAAATTAAGCACTCTCAGGATCACCACTCGCGGTCTACCTCCGCCCTCCCGCTGAGCTCCCAGCCGGTGGGCTCTTTCTATCATGAACTGACCTTTCAGTGCTTCCAGGCCAAGCTCCTCCAGGAGCCATTTCTCCAAGAACGGGAGGAGCTCACAATCCGTTGTTGATTCTGAGAGTCCCACAAGCTGTAGATTGTTTCTTCGCGATCTGTTTTCCAGATTGTCCAACTTTTGTTGTATAGCTTCCAACACTTGCTTTTGCTCCTTTCTCTCCCTGTCTTGCCGGCCCTCGCCATCTTCAATACACGCCACGCGATGCTCCAGTTCTTCAACTCTCCGCCCGAATTCCGCTAGCGATTCGCCAACTCCTTCAAGTTTCTTCATTATGAGGTCAAACTTTGGGTCTAAAAGCTTTACCACCTCTTTTGCCAGCTCTTCTGAAGTGGAATCAGTACTTTCCACTTCTGGCAATGGCGGCTGCTGCGAGGTAGAGGACGAGGGCCCAGTCCTGGCTGGCCGCTCCCGCTCTTTTGTTGTTGGCAAAGGCATGCTGCTTTCCCACTTGAGCTCACCAGAGACCAGTTTCGATTCTGCAACCTCTCATTTGGAGATAGATATAATTTGCGCACAATGGGGTGATAAAAAAACAGATTAAATTCTGAAGCAGCCCCGGAGCAAGCGAGGCACGTCCTCACTCACTCACGCATCACGTGGACCCCTCGAGGTTTACTTTAAGACAAACACCCTCCAGTGCTTTCACCTCCTCCTAGATCCACAAGACCTCTCAGTACTTCAAGCCATGACTGTCCCCCACATTGACTACTGCAACACCATCTATCAAGGACTCCCCCATTCCTCCCTCTTCCCCCTAAGAACCGCCTTACACATGACAGCACACATTATACAGAAAGCTGGACAATACGACCACATCACACCCATCTTAAAACAGCTCTACTGGCTTCCCCTTAAAAGCCATATCAAGTGCAAGACCCTCCTCCTTGCACACAAAGCAATACACCATCAAAATACATCTTACCTACACACTTTTCTACAATAATTCAAACCCACCAGAACAATGAGACAAGACGCAAACAACACCCTAGTCATCCCCCATGCAAGAACAAAGAACAACCGCTCTTTTGAACTCTACATACCATCAACGTGGAACAGGCTCCCAATCAAAATCAGATCTATAGTTGACATCCTCACCCTCCGGAAGCAACTCAAGACCTACCTCTTCACCGAACGCTTTGGCCCCTTAACCTAACCCGACCATCCCCCCCCCCTCCACTGCCAGAAAACATTACCCCCACCATCTCCCCTATTTATTTAGAACATAAGAAATACCATCCTGGGTCAGACCAAGGTCCATCAAGCCCAGTATCCTGTTTCCAACAGTGGCCAAACCAGGTCACAAGTACCTGTCAGGTTCCCAAAGGGCACACAGGTTCCACAATGCTTGTCCCAGACAAGCAGTGGATTTCCTGGTCCTCTTTAATAGTGGGTTATAGACTTTTCCTCCAGGAACTTGTCCAAGCCTTTTTTTAAACCCAGCTACACTAACAGCCTTCACTACATCCTCCGGTAACGAATGCCAGAGATTGATTACACGTTGAGTGAAAAATTATTTTCTCTTATTAGTCTTAAATGGGTTACACTGTGGCTTCAGTGTGTGTCCTCTAGTCTTTCAGATTTCTGAGGTGTAAGCAACCAATCTACGTTTACCCGTTCCACTCCATTCATTAATTTATAGACCTCTACCATATCTCCCCATAGCCATCATTTTTCCGTCTCTTTTTACAAAACGAAGAAAAAACAGCCAATGCAATAAAATGCAGGGATAAGATATTTTTCAGATATGTTAGTGAGAGAAGGAAGGGCAAAAGTGGTATTGTCAGACTCAAGGGTGCAGGTGAGGAAACAATGTAACCATGTAACCGAATTACAAACATTTGTTCAAAAATAAAAGATCAAGGGTGATGTAGGAAAAATGTTAGTATAACTATAAAGAGTAATAACAAGAGATTAGAGTATATTCTGTACACAATTAATCTTCAAAATAGTTTGCAAATAAATGAGTCTTTAAGGCCTTATAAAATGAAAGTCCTTGATGATTCGTACATTTGGTGGAACTGAGTTCCAAATACTTGGTGAATATAGTGAGAAAAGCTCTTCTAGAAGTAGTTGAGTTAGAGTTTGCAAAAGGTATTGGCAGGGATAATGTGTTTAGAGATCCTGTTCTCCATGACCTGATGTCTTTGGACTCTTATAGAGCAAAGGTATATGGATGACAAACTGTTCATTATCTTGACTGTAGTTAAGAATTGCTTTAAATTCTATTAACAATGACCACTACATTGTAAAGAAGAAGAATCCCCACATTGTAAATCAATTTGATGACTACTTGTCTAGATAGCTAATTGTCTTGTCCAATGTACATAAGTTAATGCCATGTTCAATGTAACTCTTATTCTCTGTTTGATATGAACCGCTTTGACCCAGTGAAAAGCGGTATATAAAACCAGCTAACTAAATAAATACGATGATATCCAGGTTCTGCCGAATCCTCTGACCAGAGGCTCCACTGTAATCACGAACAGCAGAGAGGGATAAAGGGCATCCCTGTCACATCCCTCTACCTAGAGTGAAAAAATTTGACTAGCTCCCGTTAATTTTAGCACATGCCCTCGGGCACATGTACAGTGCATGGATTCATCCCCAAAATCTCTCCCCAAATCTCAGTCTTTCCAATTCCTTTTGCATGAACTTCCAGAATACTTGGTCAAACGCCTTTTCCTCATCAATAGTTAACAGCAGAATCTCCTCCCGACCACACATCACCCCCCCCCCCCCCGATCAGATTCTACACCTTTCTAATGTTGTCTGTGGCCTGTCTCACAGGTAAGAAACTAGCCTGATCATCGTGCATTACCACCTGATTGAGATGAGCTTTCAGCACCTTGGACAAGATTTTGACATCAAGATTTAGAAGAGAAATAGGCCAATAAGATGCACAGTGCTGCAGATTTTTCCCTTCCTTAGGGATGAGTGATATGCCCACCCACCCCATTATTTCAGTCAACCTTCCTCCCACCAGGTGACCCAATAGCTCATTCTCAAAACTCCTGTAGAATTTGGCCATGAAGCCATTCAACCCTGTGGTCTTCTCAGATTATAACGATCTTATGGCTCTACCAATTTCCTCCAGAGAAATCTCTCGATCAAGGTGGTCAGCCACCTCTTTTTCCAATTTCTGTAGTGCAATAGAGCACAGATACCTCTCGATATTGCCTCCTGGGGGCCCAGGTCTTTCTCTATACAGAACCTCGTAGAAAGTCTTAAACGCCCTCCCTTGAGCACCTTCTCCTCAGTGATTAGATACTCCAGTAGACCACAAAGAACACCCACTTGATCCCTAGCCATTTTCTTTCACATCCGGTAGGCCAGAAGTTTGCCGACCTTGTTGCCCAATCCAAAATAATCCTGCCTCGGCTTCTGCATTTTAAAATCTATGTCACGCACAACCAGCCCATTTAACGGAGCCCTCACAGCCTCTGCTCTCTCAGCTCCCCGTTGGCTTCACTACCCATTCCTCCTCCAATCCCCGAAGCTCCGCCCACAAGCCCAACTCTTTGCCTCCCTTTCCCTTTTTAACCTTGCCTCCCCTCCCCTGTTTAATCAACACCTCCCTAATGGTCATCTTAAACCCATCCCACGCCATGGCCCTAGTCCCCTCCTTCACATTCTCTCTAAAATAATTCTGAATAGAGGCACACATCCTTCACTACTCTATTCTCCTCCAGCAAGAAGTCATTAAGGTCTGTCCCCTCTTGGTCCTTCCCCCTTGCAATGTCACCAGCACTGGGGTATGATCCGACTATGTGATGGAGTCTGTCTCTGCACCCAGTACACATGCACCACTTTCCCACCCCACCCAGATTATGTCTGTCTATGAGTGTGAACCATGCACCACTGAGAAGAAGGTGTATCAGTGTGTATTAGGGTATAGCATCTGCAAGCCATCTAAAACATCCTTCTCCCTCTCAAACCTATGAAATTGATTTCTATCATTCTTATGCCTACCTCCAGCCCTCATAATATCTTTCTCCACTTCCCATACCACACTAAGTCACCCCCGAATACCAAGGTGCCCTCCTCCATACCCTGATTCAAACCTCCTTGTAGGCTCTTAGGAGCATACAAGTTGATCAGCACAAGACACTCTGCCCCCACTTTAACTCTAACCGACAGTTCTCCAGGACCAAGCAGGAAGTCAGTCCTCACATATGGGTGTCATCGGCGCCGATGAAGCCCCAGTGGAGCATTTCTCCAGCTTTCTATGAAAGCCTTTGGGAATGCAGGCACGCATGCGCGGTTCTCTTCCCGCCTAAAGGTGCCATCTTACCTCGATCTCTTTTTTTCCGTGAAGCCCACTGGACGTGTGTCCAGTTTTCCCAGTTAAATTTAGATTTTTCAGCGATTTTTTGCTATTTTTTCTACCGGTTCGATGCCGGTTCCCCTCACGCCGGGTTCGGTACACCAGTATCGAGCCCGTTTCTTCTTTTTCGGTTTTTGCCCTTCGTGGCTGGCGTTCGCGCCCTTTTTTCCATTTTTCCCTGGAAGGCCGGTCCTTTGACCTTGCGGGGACTCTTTTTTCCCCGATGGCTTCCAGCGGTTTTAAGAAGTGTGATCGGTGTAAGAAACTAATGTCTCTCACCGACACACACAACTGCTTCCTTCGGTGCCTCGGCCCCGACCACGATCCTAAGTCGTGCGGGGCCTGTGGAAAAATGTCTTCCAAGGCACTATGAAGTTGCCAGCAGCAAAAGGAAAGGCTTTTCTCGGACTCAGCCTCCGGCCGGGCCCGGACCTTGTCTGAGGCCTCGACATCTCGGGATTTTGATCCCGAGCGCCGTCGAAGCTCCTCGGACAGGGGGGCCCCGACAGGGAATGCAAGAGGAAGAAACGGCTCACAAGGGCGTCGTCGGAGGAGGTCCCTGGCTCCTCGAGGGCCAGGTCTAAGACCCCCGACTGTCGCCCCGGGCCCGTGGAACCGGAGAAGCCTGCCAAAGTTCCTCGTGTGGAGTCTGCTGGACACGTAAGCCCCGTAGTCCTCATGGACTCTCCTCCCAGGGAGCCGACGTCGGGCCCGGCGCCGCCGGGGCCCGAGTCGGTGGCTGCTGCGTCTCCCGAGCTGAGTCTCAGGATGACAGCCTTGGAGAGCAGACTGTCTGCCTTCATGGAGCAGCAGCGGGCACTGATGGCCAGCCTGTCTGGCGCATCTGCCCCGCCCACCGGGACATCAACGTCGAAGTCAACCCCGGAGACCGAGCCTATACTCTAGTCCATCATGGCTCGGAGTTGACCTCAGTCGCGGTCTCCCTCGACCTCCCGTTCGAGACCGAGGGCGTCAACGCCGGTGCTTCCGGTGTCGGGGCGGGTTTCGACTCTTCCTCGGACGAGTCAGCTTGGGAGACGGAGGACGAGGAGTCTTCTGATACCTTCAAGACTCGGTGCGTCCCTTCGGACTCACCGCAGTCTGAGCCCAGGAGTAGTTCCCCCCCGGAGGACACCCAGTTCTTGGAGTTCGTCCGGGATATGGCCACTGCCTTGGCTATTCCGGCGGACCCCGAGGAAGAGCCTCGAGCTGGAGGCGCTACAGTATGACTCTCCTCCGAAGGAGGCCTTTACTGTCACGGTTCTTCCGATGCTGGAACGGCTCCTCTTCCGTATGTGGGAGGCACCGGCCTCGGCGCCGGTTCTTAGCAAGCGAGTCGATTCAATCTATCGACTCCGGAAGAGCCCTGGTTTTCAGAAGGCACAGCTACCACACTATTCCATGGTTGTGGAATTGGCCATGCATTGTCTGAAGAGCCAGAAGATGCACTCCGTGGTGCCTCCTGGCAGGGAGGCCCGAAACCTCGATGGCGTCGGTAGAAAGTGCTTCCAGGGCTCGATGCTTGCTTGCCGTGTCCAGTCCTACCAGCTGTACATGGGCATGTACTTGCGGGATCTGGCCAAGGAGTTGGCCGAGTTCTCTGCTGGTCTCTCCGGGGAACCCTTGCAGAGATTTAAGTCCTTGTCCTCGGGGATTCGGGACTGCTCGAAGTTCATGTCCCGTGCCGCCTACGATGGCTTCGAGGCTTCGGCCCGAGTTGCGGCAGCCGGCATCGCGGCTCGACACCAGGCATGGCTGCAGTCATCGGACCTCGAGCCATGGGTTCAGGACACGTTGGTCGATGTCCCTTGCCGAGGTGAAAACCTTTTTGGCAAGCCCATGACCGAGAAGGCCGCTCAGCTCGAGACCGAGCACCTCACACGGACAAGGCTGTCGAGGAAGACCTCTGCCCCTTCTCACAAAAAGAAGGGCTCGGATAAAAAGCCCTTTTACCCGAGGAAGGGCACTGCCTACAAACAGTACCCGCAATATCAGGCTGCCCAAGTTGCCCCCCAGGGTCAGCAAGCCAAGGGCCAGGGTAATGGGCCCCGTAGGCAGAGGATCCCCAAGCCCCATGCCCCTGCTACCACTCAGCAGGGTGGGTGCTTTTGACTCCTTGAGCATAGCCTCTCCTCCACTGCTCTCCCAACCCTGCACGGGAGGTCGTCTCGCCCTCTTTGCCCACCAGTGGCCCCTTATCACCGGGGACAGTTGGGTACTGGAGATAGTCCACAAGGGCTATGCCCTCCATTTTCACCAACTGCCTCCTCCATACTTTCCAGGGGAGCCTCCCAGGCCTCCCCTGCACACAGATCTTCTCCTTCAGGAGCTTCAGGGTCTGTTGGTGGACAGGGCGGTGGAGCCTGTGCCTCCCCACTTGCAAGGTCATGGATTCTACTCCAGGTATTTCCTGGTGCCCAAAAGAACCGGTGGCCTTCGACCCATTCTGGACCTCAGGAACCTCAACAAGTTCCTAGTAAAGGACAAGTACAAGATGCTTACTCTTGGAACCCTTCTGCCCTACCTCCAGCAGGGAGATTGGCTATGCTCCTTAGATCTAAAGGATGCGTACACTCACATCCTCATTCATCCAAACCACAAAGTACCTCAGGTTCATTGTGGGAGGAAACCATTATCAGTACAGAGTGCTGCCTTTCGGCCTCACCTCCGCCCCCAGAGTCTTTACAAAGTGCTTGGCGGTGGTGGCGGCCTACCTGAGAAATCAGGGAATCTTTGTCTTCCCCTATCTGGACGACTGGCTCATCAGGGGTCAGACATGTCAAGAGGCCAATCATGCCACCCTCAGGACTATTGCTCTTCTATAACGCCTGGGGTTTGTCATAAACTTCGCAAAGTCCACTTTGCTCCCCTCCCAGAACTTGGAGTTCATAGGGGCAAGGTTGGACTCTCTCCTGGCAAAGGCATTCTTGCCAGAAGACAGAGCCCAAAGGTTGAAGGCCTTGGCACATCAGTTTCTCTGCAAGTCCCTGGTCTCTGCCATACTCTGCCTGAGGCTTCTAGGCCACTTGGCTTCGACAGTGCATGTAACCCCCAATGCCAGGCTCCATATGAGGCATGCACAGTGGTGTCTTCGGGCGCAGTGGTCACAGGCCACAGGCAGCCTCAGCGACAGAATAAGGGTGTCCAGACCGTTTCTGCACTCCCTCAACTGGTGGCTACACCCACCCAATCTGCTGAAAGGGGTGCCTTTTCAGATTCCAGGGTACACAGTAGTACTAACAACAGATGCCTCCCTACAAGGCTGGGGAGCTCATTGTCTGGGCAAGTGCACCCAGGGCCTCTGGTCTCCCTGGGAAGCTGCACAGCAGATCAATCTCCTCGAACTCAGAGCTATTCGATTAGCACTCAAAGCTTTCTCTCCTACCCTGGCTCAACAATCTGTCCTGATTCAGACAGACAACCAAGTAGCCATGTTTTATGTGAACAAACAGGGTGGAACTGGGTCCAGGATCCTTTGTCGGGAGGCTCAGGACCTTTGTTCATTTGCCTTCAAGCACAACATGCTCCTCAAGGCTGTGTACCTTCCAGGCCAGGACAACTACTTGGCAGACAGGTTAAGCAGAATACTGCAGCCCCACGAGTGGCAGCTGTATCCTTCAGTAGTTCAGAAGATCTTCCTAAAATGGGGTCTACCTTTGATAGATCTCTTTGCCAGCCCCATGAACAAGCAACTGCCAAAGTTCTGCTCCAGGCAACCGCATCCTCAGCGGATAGCAGCGGATGCTTTTCTGATATCCTGGTCTCAGGGCCTCCTTTATGCGTTTCCTCCCACGCCCTTGGTGTCCCGAACTCTCTTCAAGATTCTTCAGGACAAGGTTTCGGTCCTGCTGGTGGCTCCCAGGTGGCCGAGACGGCCTTGGTTTTCTCTTCTGCTTTAATTGGCGGTGGATCCTCCACTACCTCTGGGGTTGCAACCCGACCTTCTCTCACAGGAGCAGGGTTCCCTTCTGCACCCCAATCTCAAAGCTCTCAATTTGATGGCCTGGAGGCTGCAAGGGTAGTTTTGGCTCCCTGGGGCCTGCCTCAAGAAGTTGAGGAGGTTGTCCTAGCATCTAGGAAACAGTCCACTAGGAAAACCTATGCTCTCAAATGGAAAAGGTTTTCTGTGTGGTGTCAGCTACGTACAGTGGACCCTTTCTCTTGTACTGTGCAAGTAGTGTTTCAGTACTTACTGCACTTATCAAATCAGGGACTTAAGTCCAATTCTGTTCGGGTCCACCTCTCAGCTCTAGCAGCTCACCACTCTCAGGTGGAGGGACATTCTCTATCTGGTCACCCCTTGGTGTCTCGCTTTTTTAGGGGCTTGCTTTTGCTCAAGCCTCCCATCCGTCCTCCTGCCCCTGAGTGGGAGCTGAATGTGGTCTTGCAGCAGCTGACTCGCCCACCTTTTGAGCCAATGGCTACTTGTCCACTACGCTTCCTCTCCTGGAAAACACTCTTCCTGATAGCCCTTACCTCGGCTCGGTGAGTAAGTGAGCTTCAGGCCCTGGTCTGTGATAGGCCTTACACCAGGATTTATAGGAACAGGGTAGTCCTCAGGACTCATCCAAAGTTCCTCCCAAAGGTTATCTTCTCTTTCCACCTCAACCAGGAGGTGGTTCTTCCAACATTCTTCCCTAGGCCTCATGCAAGCCCGGCTGAAGCAGTCCTGCATACCCTGGACTGTAGGAGGGCCTTATCCTTCTATCTTGACCGTACGCAGGGGCATAGAAGGGCTACTCAGCTCTTCGTATCCTTTGACCCCAATAAGTTGGGGTTGGCTGTGTCCAAGCGTACCTTGTCCATCTGGGTTGCTGACTGTATCACCTGGGCTTACAAGGCGGCTGACCTTCCTTTGCAGGGTAGGGTCACGGCCCATCGTGTCAGGGTGATGGCTGCCTCAGTGGCTCATCTCTGCTCTGTGCTCTTGGTAGACATCTGCAGGGCTGCAACTTGGTCTTCAAGCCAGACTTTTGCGGCCCATTACTGCCCGGAGAGGGAGTCCCGTAGGGACAGTGCTTTTGGCCAAGCAGTACTCCGGAATCTCTTTGAGGTTTAGGCAACTCCTGCCCTCCTGCCCTCTGTTGGGCTACCGGTGGAGGTTGTATCCTTGAAAAGCTTTTCTTTGCTGCTGAGACTAGAGGGAGTTCTCTTGTTCAGCCTGGGTTCCTCGGTAGCCCAGAGCTTGGGAGTCACCCATATGTGAGGACTGACTTCCTGCTTGGTCCTGGAGAAAGAGTAGTTACTCACCTGTAACAGGTGTTCTACAGGAGCAGCAGTAATCCGTCCTCACAACCCTCCCTCCTCCCCTTGGAGTTGCAGTTGTACATAGTTTATTTTTCATTTTTGTGTGTTGTTCTTAGCTATGTCATTTGACTGAGGTAAGATGGCACCTTTAGGCGGGAAGGGAACCGCGCATGCGTGCCTGCATTCCCAAAGGCTTTCATAGAAAGCTGGGGAAATGCTACGCTGGGGCTTCATCGGCGCCGATGACACCCATATGTGAGGACTGATTCCTGCTGCTCCTGGAGAACACCTGTTACAGGTGAGTAACTACTCTGAATCTACCACCTTTACCCCGAATAAGATACTCCACCTCCAGCTTCAGGTTGGCAGAAATAAAGAATCTCTCCCCCCCACCCTTTCTTTTGTTGTAAGCTATGGAAGGCAAACAGTGTGGTATTAACGTTTTTACAGGAGATCAGCCGCTCATGTTCTTTGATGAGATGCGTCTCCTTTATCATGTACACGTACGCGGCTAACCTAGTCATCTCTTTGTACACCTTCTGCCTTTTCATAGGTGAGTTCAGCTTTTTAACTTTAAGGTCCTTCCTCATCCCACTCCTCCCCACCCTCGCACCACCCACTGACTGTCCCATACCAACCACCCACCCAGGGCCCATGTGAGAATGTTCTTCGCAAAGAGCCCATGCTTCCGGGGACCCTGCGCGAATTTCATTCTGCACATGTGTTCCGTTTAAAGGGCCGGCTTCAGAGGGAGCCTGGGAGATCCAAAGCCCTGACTCACCTCTGCACAGCACCAGAGTGAAGAGCGACGTGTTTCTTCACTCTGGTAGTTGTATTCTTGTGAAGCACGCTGAAGGCCAGGAAACAGGAAATGCCCTTTAACCTTTCCCAGCCCTCAGTGCGCTTCACGAAAATACAGCTACCGGAGTGAAGAAACACGCCACTCTTCACTCCGGCACTGTGCAGTGGTGAGCTGGGGCTTCAGGTCTCTCCGGCTCCCTCTGAAGCTGCTTAGAGAGGGGCGGGGCTCTTTGGGGTGGAGGGAGGGCTAGGATAGGACTGGAAATGAGCTGATAGTGGCTAGGATAGGACTGGAAGTGGACTGATTGGGAGGACTTGGACTTGGACTGGAAATGTGCTGATAGGGGGCTAGGATAGGACTGGAAATGGGGGGGCTGAGATTGGAAATGGGCTGATGGGGGAGCATGGAATGGAAATGGACTGATGGGGGGCTAGGATAGGACTGGAAAAGGGCTGACGGAGGGGCTAGGATTGAAAATGGGCTGTGGGGGGGGGGGGGCTTGGACTGGAAATGGGTTGATGGGGGGCCTAGGATAGGACTGGAAATGGCTGATGGGGGGGTCTAGGATTGGAAATGTGCTGATGGGAGAGGCTAGGACTGGACATGGGCTGTTGCGAGGGGATAGGAGAATGGTATTATAAGGGAGCAGATGCTAGGAGGGTCTTCAGTAGAAGGGAGCTGATGATGGGGGAGGACTAGAAGGGGATGGGACTTGGGAGTAAGGATGGAGAAGGGAAAAGATATTTTGTGTAGGAGGGAAATAAAATCTATGATTGACCAGGTATTGGGAGAGTAAGTGAGGATTGAGGATGGAAGGGTGAAATCTGAGTGGATGAAAAAGGAATAAATAAAGAGGAAAGAGCAAAAGGGGAAAGATCAGTATGTTAAAGCAGATGAAGAGAGAGAATGGAAAAAACTAGGAGAGAGAAGAAAGGACAAATGGACAGCAGACAATGGAGAATTAGCAGAAGACACAAAGAAACCAGAAGAAAGTGACCGGAGCAATTGCAAATAAAAAATAAAATGCACAAACAACAAAAGGTAGAAAAATATTTTTTTATTTTGAATTTATACTGAAATTTGTCGGCTCTGGGAAATGTGCATCACTAACGTCTTTGTGTTTTGTTCTGTACAAGAGGAAATTAATTTATAGTTTTATTTCTCCAGTGTTGTTGTACATTCCAAGTTTGGCTTTTGGGGTTCCCAGTTTAATTATTGCCTTCCTATTTCTAAATTGTGATCCCTTGTTCTTTGTTTCGTGACAGTCTATGTTCTGCATGTGTAACCGAGCTGAGGTATTCTGTTCATGTAGTTTCTATTTGACAGTGCCACTTGTTCTCTTTCCCCAGTAGGAGATATATTGTATTCTCTGAGATGTATTAGTTTAATATTTGCAGTGTTGCCTTTTGATAGGTAGGGTTTGGTGCTTTGTGAGTCCTGGTAGTGCTGATATGATACAGCATGTTTGCTATGGGTTCTAAATGGACAGCGTTTGTAGTACTTCCTATTGTGCCTGGTGTTTGGCACTGGAGCACAATAATGTAGAAATCTGGTAGTCTTTCTTTTTCTAGACACTCATTAAGAGGCATGTTTACTAAAAGTTAGAGCACATTAACAATATGTAAATATTTATGCAATTGAGGCTCCTAAAAGGCCCCATAATGAGTCTCCGCACATGGCCCTGCTCCCGCCTTGAGCCATCCCTGTACGCACCTTCTCTTGAACTCCTTCCACTCCTCACTCCAGCCTCTCTAATCGTCTCACTTCCCCTTTCATCCTGTCGAGCTGTACTACAGGGTATCTCCTCCAAGTCTTAATGACTCCCACTAACTCAGCCACCCCTTAGCCCCTCCAGTACCACTACCCAACCTCCTCCTGCGTACACACTCCTCAAGCACACCTCCTCCCCTCTTGCCTCCCCCCTCCCCCACCAGCCCCCTCGCACCTCACACAAATGCCCAGCAACAAGACCCCTAACAAGTCAATAGTGAAAAACATAATTTTCACATCCAGCCTACACGTCTTTATCCTCTTGCCCCTCCCCCCACTCACAACCAACCCGTCCCAACCCTCCCCCCCCCCCCCCCGCTCCCCAATCAACAGATCAGGCATGGATTGCAAACCTCCCTCCTGCCATGATCAGCAACAGTTCAATGTCCCCAACAGTCAAGTGGCGTTGATATGGTTCAACCCGCATCCTCCGACTGCCTGCGCAGATGTCTCTGACCAGACGCTGTCCTCTGCCATTTGAGATATTATTTACAGTGCTCACCAGCACCCACTGGCTCTGATTCCAGCCCCATTATTCCAGCTTCTGCCAAGAGTTTCACTGCCTCCCCTCTGCTGCGCACGTAGTATCTCATTCCCTTCAATGTAAAATTCAGACCAAATGGAAAGACTCAGCTATATCGCACATTTTCCATCCATAGTTTCTGCAAAATGTCTCTCATCTTGTGCCTCCTGTGCAGAGTAGCCTGGCCCAGCTGAGCATAAACCTCCACTTTGCAGATTTCCCACTGAAGAGAGCCCATAGAACTGAACTTGCTCGCTACCTGCTCTTTCATCCCGTAATCATGGTAGCATGCTATGATGTCTCAGGGCGTCCCCAGGGATGCCCCAGAACTTAAAGTTGTTTCATTGAGAGCCTTTCTCAAGGTCCTCAAGCTTGTCATGCATCTCTTCCCACTGCTGCTTAAATTTTGCCACTCTTTGCTCCAACCCAGCCATCACCTCCATTTGCTCCTCGATCCATGTTTCGGCCTCTCCCATCTGATTGCCCAGATCATTGAGTTCCCGGTGAAGCTCTTCCAGTCCTGCCTTCAAGTCCACTTTCACATTGACAATGCTACTTTTCATGCTTCCCAGGTCCTGCTTTATACTGTGGAACCAGGCCCGGACCTCCTCTGGAACCCCTGCTCAAGTACTGGATTGCTCACCAACCCCTCTTCAGCAGCCGTGATGCTTGCTCTGTCATGCGACCTCTCTTTGCCGACAGGGGCCTGTGTTTGCGCCAAGGATGCCATCACCACAAGCACTGCTGCCATCCTGGCCCTGGGGCATTGTGGTTCATGGCGCTCTGGTATGAGAATTCTAGCAAATTGGGAGATTTCTTCTTCGTGGCCATTCTCGCCCCTCTGTCCGTTGCCCAGCCATTGTGTTCATGGCTTACTCCTCGCACTAGAAAGAGCAGATCACACGCTTTTATTTCCAGGCTCAATGGAGCTCAGGCAGATGCCTCCATCTTGGCTGACATCACCAGCCTCTTCCTGCAAGCTTATTTTCAGCAGGAAATTCCCTAAGGAGTTTCTGTTTGAAAATTTCAGGACCAGCGAGGAATGCAAGTCGTTTTTACTGACATACATTGCAGATACAAAATACTTATGTAAAAGTACACACATGGATTTTAAAATGGTATCCCTGTATATGTCTTATGCTCCAAACCACACCTCCAGCCCCACCTTTTTATGTCACAGCTAAAAGCATGCTTACTGACATATATCTTACATAATTTTAGGGACTTATTTTACAACTGAGCATATACATAAAGAGTGCGTGCATATATTTCCTTGAGCAGGTACTAGTAAATTTTCAAAATGAAAACACATGCATACTTCCTTTTTGAAACTTACCCCAGGAATTTAGGGGTCCAGCATTCAGAAAGGCTTATGTGGCTGGTATCAATGCTGACTGCATAAATCTTACTTTTAAAACGCTCTGCAGGTTATACAAAACTTTTATTGTTCGCAGTGTTGTGACAGAGTATATGGTGTGGTGTACAAATGAGCGCACCATGGTATTTTTGTTCTCCAGATGTTAGGGTGCACTTTGGAGAATGGGTAGGAACTCTGGTAATATGCAAACATTAGTAATTGCCTGAGAAATGACCATTTCTTCTTAAGAGCTACCAGGATCCACCAGGATCTAACAGGATCCACCTTAAGAAAGCTGGAAAGGGTTGAATAGGAGGGCGTGGTCCCAGTAGGCAGCTAAAAGGCTCTCCATGGCAGAGAGTTGGGAAGCACTGAGAAGAAGAGAACAGAAACTGCCAATATCCTGCAAGCATGTTTATGCAGGAAGCCCTGTGACTTGGTCTGGGGGTAGGATAGGAATACTGCTAGGGCACTTCCAGTTACATTTGGGTGTAAAGGCTCATTAGGAAGCTTAGACTCAATGGTTGGAAAAGGTCATAAGGTAAGACAGGTCTTATGTTTTAACCTTATCTGGATGTTAGAAGAGGGGATTAATAATTGTGAGGGACATAAAACTTAAGATATGCCATACTGGGTCAGACAAAGGTCCATCCAGTATCTTGTTTCCAACAGTGGTCAATCTAGGTCACAAGTACCTAGCAGTTTCTCCAAAAGACACAGATTCTACAATGATTGTATAGGGGTAAGCAGTGGATTTCCCAGGTCCCCTTTAATAATGGTTTATGGATCTTTCCTGCAGGAACTTGTTCAAACCTTTTTTAAATCCAGCTACACTAACAGTTTTTACTACATCCTCCGATAACGAATTCCAGAGTCTGATTACACGTTGAGTAAAAAAATATTTTCTCTTATTAGTCTTAAATAGGTAACACAGTAGCTTCATTGCATGTTCCCTAGTCTTTCTATATTTTGATGGTGTAAACAATTAATATATGTTTACCTGTTCCACTCCATTCGTTAATTTATAGACCTCTATCATATCTCCCCTCAGCTGTCTCTTTTCCAGGTTGAAGAGCCCTAACCTTTTCAGTCTCTCTTCATAGGGGTATCCTTCCATCCCCTTTACCATTTTGGAGGCTCTTCTCTGTACCTTCTCTAATAACGCTATATCCTTTTTAAAATACGGTGACCAGAATTGCACACAATATTCAATGTGAGGTTGCATCATGGGGCATTATAATATCCTTTGTTTTGTTCTCCATTCCTTTCCTTATGATTACTAGCATTCTATTTGCTTTCTTGGCCGCCACTGCAAACTGGGTGGAGGGTTTCAACATGTTATCCATGATGACGCCTAAATCGTTCTTTTTCCTGGGTGGTGGTTCCTAATGTGGAACCTTGCATCATGTAACCGTAGTTTGGGTTGTTCATTCCTAGGTGCATAGCTTTGCACTTGTTCACATTAAATTTCATCTGCCATTCGGATGCCCAGTCTTCCAATTTATCAAGGTCCTCTTGCAATTTTTCACAATCCTCTTGGGTTTTAATAACTTTGAATAATTTTGTGTCATATGCAAATTTGATTATCTCACTCATTATTCCTATTTGCAGGTCATTTATGAATAAGCCCCCAGGTAAGTGAAAGCCCCCAGGTAGGTGATACATTAAATACCTTTATGGAAATGGGTAACAGGGATAACATATGGAAAGCAGTGTGTATAAATGCCCGTAGCATGGGAAATAAGATCCCTGATGTTGAAGCTTTGGTGAGAGTGGCTGACTTGGATTTAGTGGCAGTTACAGAAACATGGTTCACAAAAAAACATGATTGGGATGTAACTATACCTGGCTATACTTTATTCAGAAAGGACAGGGTAGGAAGAAGGGGAGGAGGAGTGGCACTATATGTAAAAACTACTATTAAAGCTTTGGAATTACAGAGCTTAAAAGGGAGAGAGGAGGCATTGTGGGTTAAACTAGAAAGAGGGAAAGAGAAATCTATTTGCATTGGTGTAATATACAGACCTCCCTCACAAGAGGAAGAGGTGGACAGAGAGTTAATTGAAGACATACGCAGCATTGCTAGGAAAGGGGAAGTGCTACTGATAGGAGATTTCAATATGCCAGATGTTGATTGGCACATTCCTGCTGCAGTATCATCTAGAAGTAAGGAGATCCTGGATTCTCTACAGGGAGAACTATTCAGGCAATTGGTAACAGACCCCACACGTGAAGGGGCCATACTGGACTTGCTGCTTACCAATGGTGAAAGTGTTTCTGATGTTGTAGTGGGTGATCATTTTGCATCCAGTGATCACCAGATGGTGTGGTTCAGTATTAGGACTAGGGCTGTTAGAATCCATTCAAAGGTGAGGATCTTAGACTTTAGGAAGACTAACTTTGCGAAGATGGGCCAATACCTCAGGGAGTCGTTAGTGGGATGGGAACAGCTGGGGGATGTAGAAAAACAGTGGGCAAAACTGAAAGGGGATATTTTAAGGGCAACCAACCTTTTTGTTAAAATGGTAAATAAAGGTAAAAGGAAAAGGAGATCGCTATGGTTTTCGAAAGAAGTAGCTGAAAAAGTGAAGAAAAAAAGGGAGGCCTTCATGAAATACAAGAGATCACAGAGAGAGGAAGACAGGCATCTGTATTTGGAAAAATTTAGAGAAGCTAGCAAAGTAGTCAAGAAGGCAAAGATTCAAAAGGAGGAGGAAATAGCCAATGCAATAAAACGGGGGGATAAGACATTTTTCAGATATATTAGTGAGAAGAGGAAGGGCAAAAGTGATATTGTCAGACTCAAGGGTGCAGGGGAGGAATATGTAGAAGCTGATAAGGATAAAGCGGAATTGCTTAACAAATATTTTTCTTCTGTGTTCACAGATGAAGAACCAGGAGCAGGACCTCAGAAAACACCTACAAATAGGAACAGAAGCGAGGGACATCTTGAACAATTTTCAGAAGACTGTGTTCGTAAGAAACTAGCTCAACTTAAAGTAGACAAAGCGATGGGACCGGATGGGATACACCCTAGAATACTGAGGGAACTTGGGGACGTTCTAGCAACTCCACTGACTGACCTTTTCAATGCCTCATTGGAGTTGGGAGTGGTGCCGAAGGACTGGAGAGAGGCTCATGTGGTGCCTTTCCACAAAAGCGAAAGTAAGGATGTGGTTGAAAACTACAGGCCGGTTAATTTAACTTCGGTGGTGAGTAAATTATTGGAAACGCTGCTGAAAGAGAAAATAGTGAGGTTTCTGGAGTCCAGCGGATTACAGGATCCGAGGCAGCATGGGTTCACCAGAGGCAGGTCTTGTCAGACAAATCTGATTGATTTCTTTGACTGGGTGACCAGGGCGTTGAACCGAGGGAGAGCTCTAGATGTGGTGTATTTAGATTTCAGTAAAGCCTTTGACACTGTTCCTCACAGGCGACTTATAAACAAACTGAGCATCCTAGGGATGGACCCTAAAGTTACTGCTTGGGTTAGAAATTGGTTGGGTGGGAGGCGACTAAGAGTACAAGTAAATGGAGCTCACTCTGAGTAGAAGGATGTTACCAGTGGTGTGCCCCAGGGATCTGTCCTTGGTCCGATTCTTTTTGACATCTTTGTTAGTGATATAGCGGAAGGGCTGTCGGGTAAGGTTTGCCTCTTTGCGGATGATACCAAAATCTGCAATAGAGTAGACACCCAGGAAGGTATAGATAAAATGAGGAGGGATCTAGCTAAGCTTGAAGAATGGTCTAGAATTTGGCAGCTGGGATTTAATGTTAAAAAATGTAAGGTCATGCATTTGGGCTGCAGCAATCCAAGGGAGCAATATAGTATAGGGGGTGAAGTACTTTTGTCCACTAAAGAAGAGTAGGACCTAGGCGTGGTTGTGTCTGATGATCTTAAAGTAGCTAAACAGAAAAGGCGACGGCAAAAGCTAAAAGGATGTTTCGGTGCATACGGAGAGGAATGGCTAGCAGAAAAAAGGAGGTGATAATGCCTCTCTATAAGTCTTTGGTGCGACCTCATTTGGAGTATAGTGTGCAATTCCGGAGACCGCACCTTCAAAAGGATGTTAACAGGATGGAGCCGGTGCAGAGGGTGGCTACTAAAATAATTAGTGGTCTTTATTATAAAGCATATGAGGACAGACTGAAGGATCTTAATATGTACACCTTAGAGGAAAGGCGGGATAGAGGTGATATGATTGAGATGTTTAAATACCTCTGTGGCATAAATGTTCAGGGAGAGAGCCTCTTTCAATTGAAAACAAGTTCTGCTATGAGGGGACATGAGATGAGGGTGAAGGGAGATAGATTCAGGAGTGATATGCGGAAATATTTCTTTACGGAAAGAGTAGTGGGGTCTGTGGAATAGTCTCCCAGTGGAGGTGGTAGAGATGAGGACAGTAACTGAATTCAAAAAAGCATGGGACAAACACAGAGGATCTCTAAAGGTAAAAAGGGGACTGTTGTAGTTGTTGATATGGAAGGACAGACTAGATAGGCCAATGTGGTCTTTTACTGTCATCATATTTCTATGTTTCTATGTTAAAAAGCAGCAGACCCAGCACAGATTCCTGGAGTACTCCACGTATCACCTTTTTCCATTGGTAAAATTGTTCATTTAGCCCTACCCTCTGCTTTCTATCTTTTAACCAGTTCTTGATCCACAATAGTACACTGCCTCCTATACCATGACTTTTTAATTTCGCCAAGAGTCTCTCATGAGGGACCTTGTCAACGGCTTTCTGAAAATACAGATCCACTATCTCAGCTGACTCACCTTTGTCTATCTGTTTATTCACACCTTCAAAAAAAAACATAACAGATTAGTAAGACGAAGCCTTCCTTGGCTAGAGCCATGACTATCTACATGTTCAGTAATTTTGTTCTTTATAATGGTTTCAACCATTTTTCCCAGTACTGACGTCAGGCTCACCGGTCTGTAGTTTCCCGGATCATCCCTGGAACCCTCTTTAGAAATCGGCGTTATATTGGCCATCCTCCAGTCTTTAGGTATTACAGATGATTTTAACGATAATTCACAAATTACTAATAGCAGATCTGCAATCTCATATTTCAGTTCTTTCAACACCCTTGGATGTATACCATCCAGTGCAGGTGATTAGCTGCTCTTCATTTTATCAAATAGTTGTAATACATCTTCCCAGTGTATCAATATTTCTTTCAATTCTTCTGTGGCATCACCTTTAAATACCATTTCAGTCATGGGTAACATCCCTACATCTTCCTCAGTAAAGACTAAAGCAAAGAATTCATTCTGTCTCTCTGCTATGGCCTTATCCCCTCATAGTGCCCTTTTTACCCCTCTATCATCTAATGGTCCAACTGACTCTCTCACAGGTTTTTTGCTATGAATGTACTTGAAAAAGTTTTTATTATGCGTTTTTGCTTCCACAGCAAACTTCTTCTCAAATTCTTTCTTTCCCTGCCTTATCAATGCCTTGCATCTAACTTGTCAGTGTTTATGTTGTTTCCCGTTTTCGTCATTTGGCTCCTTTTTCTATTTCCTGAAAGATGCTTTTTTGGCAACAACAGCCTCTCTGACTTCACCTTTAAACCATGCTGGCAGTTTTTTGGACTTCCTTCTACCTTTCTTAAAGCATGGAATACAGCTGGTCTGGGTTTCCAAGATAGTATTTTTGAACAACACCCATGCTTGATGTAAATCTTTAACCTTTGCAACTGCTCCTTTTAGTTTTTCCTTAACTATTTTCCTCATTTTATCATAGTCTCCCTTTTGAAAGCTAAAAGGTAGTACTGTGGATTTCCTTGCCGTCCTTCCTCCATTTATTAAATCAAATGCGATCATTCTATGATCACTATTTTTATTTTATGTACCGTATTTTCCGGCATATAAGACGACTTTCTAACCCATGAAAATATGCTCAAAAGTCGGGGGTCGTCTTATACTCCGGTATACGCTTTGAATCTGTAGATGTCGCTTCTTATTAAAGGGCTTCACATTAACCCTCCCAGGCCGTTTCCCGGATCCTGGCTTTGATATATATCTTTACGTCTGTTCCCAGTGTGCTTCGTTGGGGTAGACCCCGGCAATACGTCTTCATGCAAAGGGCGGTCTGGAATCTCCCAGAGGCGGTGGAGACTTGAATTGGAAAAACCATGGCGGACCCCCCACCCCACAATAGCAAGAAGAAAGACGTGAAGCACTGCGACACCTCCCTGCACGTTGATTGTACTGTGCTTCCGAGGAGGTTCAGATGCACAGACTTAGCCTTCAGTTTATTCTAGTTATGGTATTTATTGAGTTTTGTGCATTGTTTGTTACACTTTTCTATACCGGTTTAAAAAATGCCCAAAGTACTAAACAGATAGTGCCAAAGCACAGCCACGAGCCTAAGAATTCATAAAGTATAAAAGCAAAAAGAAATCCCATTACAATAACTTCAGCAGCTAGAGAGCAACAGTGCTTATGTGGAAAAACACCATCCAGTCATCCATACCACCAAACGAACCAAAAGGGAGATGGTAGCACTATATAAGTGCTTAGTAGTACTAGTAGGTATGTTTTTCTCCCTAAGTCTTTCTGAGTTCCTTCACATGGTGACCCCATTCTATAAAATCTATACCAAATCTCACTGCAATGGAAGTGATAGAAAAATAAAGGATATATACTGGCTGCTCGTCTCCCAGGATGTAAAGGTGCCCACCCATAGCTTATGCACTAGGGGTGGTGGTGGTGGTAGTGCAGTACCTTAAGGAGATAAGATCCCTGATGCAGCCATAGGCCATGATGAATTTGTTCATGGACCTACTACAGCAGGAGATAGAAGCTAATTAAAAACAAACAAAAAAAACCCTAAGAGGACTGAAACTGTTAGGCAGACTCCTGAATCATAAAAGAGATATTGCAGATATCACCTTACACTAGTGTTTCTCAATATTTTTAAATCCAAGCCACACCTGTATCTTCAAAAATATTGTGTAGCACACGTTTGCAGAGTAGGCAGTGTGAACATACAAAATAAGTCTTTTGGCTAAAAGAAAAGCTAGAGAAGTATAGAAAGCTCCACTTGGGGCTGTTCATTCCCACACTCCAGGGCTCATGCTGTATAAAGTAATGAGAAAGGCATTTATAACTACACCTATTCAGAAAGGAGCACCAGTACATTTAAGAGCCACCAATGGCTTCTCTTATTGTGGGGTGTTGAGAAACAGCCATATTGAAATCAAATCTGATGTTTTTTTATTTTTTTTGGTGTGCGCTGGAAGAGGGGTAGTCTTATACAGCGAGTATAGGCCAAACCCTATATTTTAACAGGGAAAAGTAGGGGGTCGTCTTATACGCCCAGTCGTCTTATACGCCGGAAAATACGGTATTTATTTGTGTGATTTTTATACCGCCATATCAGATCAGTCATAGCGGGTTACAAAGAACAGAAACAACCATGTTACATTGAACAATGTGAAAGTTACATATGAATCACAGGTTATAACATTTGTACATGATTAGTATAACAATTAACTATTTACAGCATGTGTGATCGTTAGGGGTATTATACGTACAGTTTTTAAAAAAATATTCTTTCATAGCTGGAGATGTGCCAGGGGGTAGGTAGGTGGTAAGGGGTATGTTGGGGGATGTTTCTGTTGTGTTGGATGGGTAAGTGGGGGTGTGTTTGAGGTAGGGTTAGTGTGGGGATGAGTGGAATGCTGAGAGGGCTTAGGTCAGGTTGGCAGGTGTAGTTGGTTCATTTTGTCTGAAGTGTTCTATGAATAGTAAAGTTTTCAGTTGTGTGCGGAAGGTGGAAAGGTCCGATATATTTCTAATTCTCTCAGGTAGTGTGTTCCAGAGCATTGGGGAAAGATACTCAAAAGCTCTGTTACTTGTTTGTTGTTTTGTTTTCCGGTATTCAGGAAGATATAGAAATGTGTTGTTCATAGAGCCTCTTCTGTGACGGTCATTGGGTTTTTTTTTTGATTAGCTGGCATAGTGTAGGTTGCGCTAATTCCCTAATGCACTTGAACGTGACCTCAACACCCTTATCTCTTGAAACAGATCTTGTGTTCCACTAAGGACTAGGTCCAAAATGGCTTCCCCTCTGGTTGGTTCATGAACCAGCTGCTCCAAGCAGCAATCATTTATTTCATCTAGAAACTTTATCTCCCTGGCATGTCTTGCCGTGACACTGACCCAGTTGATATCGAGGTAATCAAAATCACCCATTATTATTACTGTGCTGTAACTTTTGTTAGCATCCCTGATTTCTTTGAGCATTTCATCATCCATTTGTTCATTCTGGCCATGCGATCGATAGTATACCCCTACTGCCATCACCTTCCCCTTCTACCTTTTACATGGAATTTCAATCCATAGAGATTCTACAATGAATTTTGTTTCGTGCAACATTTTAATTCTTTGTGACTCAATGCCCTATCTAACATAGAGTGCAACCCCTCCACCAATTTGATCTGCTCTATCATTATGATATAGTTTGTACCTAAGGATCATAGTGTCCCACTGGTTGTACTCCTTCCACCATGTCTCTGAGATACCAATCATATCTAACCTCTCATTTAGTGCTATATATTCTAACTCTCCCATCTTATTTTTTAGACTTCGATCATTTCCATACAAGCATTTTAGAGGCTGTATTTTATTCATATTAATCTGGTTGTTGGTAGGCATGAGTAATTTGGAATCTTTAGGCTCTGTCTGCTCTGTACTCAGGGACATTTGGGTTACTTTTGTCTTTATTGGAACCTCTCTGTCAATATGCCGTAACTTCATTCTTTTGGAAGTATCCTTCAAGGATACATTGTTCCGAACCATGCGTTCTTGGACAACTGTCATATTTCCCCTATTATCTAGTTTAAAAGCTGCTTTATCTCCTTTTTAAAGGTTAATGCCAGCAGCCTGGTTCCATCCTGGTTAAGGTGGAGCCTGCCCCTTTGGAAAAGCCCCTCCTTTTCCCAGATTGTTCCCCATTTCCTAACAAATCCAAAACCCTCTTCCTTGCACCATCATCTCATCCACACATTGAGACTCTGGAACTCTGCCTGCCTTTTGGGTCCTGTGCATGGAACAGGAAGCATATTGGAGAATGCTACCCTAGAAGTTCTGGATTTTTAACTTCCTACCTAAAAGACTAAATTTGGCCTCCAGAACCTCCCTACCACACTTTCCTTTGTCATTGGTACCAACATGTAACAAGACAGCAGACTCCTCCCCAGCACTATCTAGGACCTTGTCTAGGTGGCATTTGAGGTCTGCTATCAGGCAGGCATGTTGCCAGGCAATCCTCATTTCCACTAGCCACCTAGCTATCTACATGCCTAATGATCGAATCACCAACTATAATGGCTGTCCTAATCCTTCTCTCCTGGGCATATGGCCCTGGAGAAACCTCCTCGGTGCAAGAGGGTTTTACATCACCTAGAGGACAGTTCCTTGCTACAGAATCATTTCCTGCCACACCAGGGTGATGCTCTCCTGTGACATGACCTCTCTCCTCCATGGCAACAGGGATGCTGCCAGACTGGTGGGACTTCAGTACTACATCCCTATAGATATTGTCTATGTACCTCTCTGCCTTTATGTCCTCCAAGTCTGCTACTCTAGCCTCCAGAGATCAGACTCGTTCCCTGATAGCAAAGATCTCTTTGCACCTAGTACATATGTAAGACTCCTCACCAACTGGGAGAAAATCATACATGTGACACTCAATGCAAAAGACTGGGAAGACCCCCATATCACTGCTGGACTGCTGTCTCCATCTTAGTTTAAGGTTCTGTTTAGGTATTTAAGTTGTTTACTTACTTAGGTTTGCTGGGGGATATTTACACTAATAAATGTATAACTAATACGTTTAATGTACTTTGTTCACCAGAAATTTAATTAATCTCAGGTCCTTAATGTATGCCTGATGAGGATAAACTGTTGCACCTGAGAATGAATATGGGCACCTCCTTCCCATTAAGAGGTTTAAGCATCTATAAAGCTAAGATTATCTCAGGGTGGGTGGGAGTCGGGGAGGGAGGGAAGGAAATAAGACTTATTAAAAAATGGCTGCTACACAGTACCCTGTCCTGTGCTTCTAAAGTAATCTGTGACCAATTTCCTGGGTGATTCACACAGTCCTTGCTTTGATAGAGGGAGTCTTTCAAATGCTCCTCTGATCTGTCACTTGGCTTTAACACCTATTTATAACAATTTCACAGATCTCTTGCCTCCTATCTAGAAGGCCTCTTTGTAAAGGACTAGAAACAATATATTGACCCTGTTTTTCTATTTATGCTGTTATTCTCTGATTTGATTTTAATTAAAGCTCTTTGCTGATACTAGGCCCTAACTTTAATCTGAAAGCTTTCTTCTGGATCTTAAACTAAAGTGAAAG
The DNA here is from genome assembly GCA_033557465.1 of Ichthyophis bannanicus. Lineage (NCBI taxonomy): Eukaryota > Metazoa > Chordata > Amphibia > Gymnophiona > Ichthyophiidae > Ichthyophis > Ichthyophis bannanicus. Next base: position 554,857,530 of record CM066034.1, read on the forward strand.
CTACCTGCTGGTTTTTTTTAACACTGGATGCCCCAGCCGAGGGCTAGGCAGCGGGGAAAGAAGTGCAGGACTGGTGTCGGGGTGTCTGTTTTCCTGCTGGGCATCCCGGTGCCATGGTGACGGGACACTATGGCACTGGGGCTTCAGCAGGAGGATAGGGGGGGGATGGCCGGGGAAGTTGCTGCATGTTCAGAGCCTCAAAATTGGGTCTCAACAAACAGGAACATAAGAACTTTCTCCCTGAGACCTCACTTTTTCTTCTCCCAGCATCAGGAAATACTATTTTAGGAAATCTTGCCCTTGGCATGGCAAATGCCATCGAACTCGTACCACAGGAGAAAGAAGGGCTGCTCTTCTACTCGATGTATTTCCAGGTGACAAAGAAAATAGGGAGGATTCTATTCTATCCTAAATCTGAGAGATCTGAAGAAGTATCTCATTCAAGATAAGTTCAAAATGTTTTTACTCAGCACCCTGCTTCCTTTTCTTTCAAAGGGAGATTGGCTAAGTTCTCTGTACTTAAGAACATCTATGCCCACACAGATAAATCCCAGTCACAGGAAGTATCTTAGATTCATTATAGGGAAACACTACTTTCAGTATTGCATTCTTCCTTTTGGCCTTGCGTACACTCCTCAAGTTTTTATCAAATGTCTAGCCATCATTGTAGCATATTTAGGCAAACTGGGAGTGCATGTTTCCCTACTTGGATGATTGGTTGTCAAGAGTCCCATTCAGGAAGGAGTTCAAGAATCTGTATCCATCACCATCTATGAGCTTCTAGGGTTTGTCATCACCTAGGTCTAGGACCATCTCAGTAACTGGAGTTCATTGGAGCCCTGCTAGACATGACTGATCCTGTACAAAAGGATCAGCAGGTTTAAGTGAGAACCATGTCGAAGATGTTGGGCCACATGGCCTCAGCAATGCACATTACCCAATGGTATGTCTACATTTGAGACAATCTCAATAAACTGAGTACACAGTGGACAAAGGCCACTCACAAACTCAGCAATATCATCTTGGTCACCAGACCTCTATGGGAGTCTTTCTCCTGGTATATGGTTAGCTCGAATCTAACCAAGGATTTGCCCTTTCAAGAACTCTTTTAACAACAATTGCTAACCACGGATGCATACAAACTGAGATGGAGGGCCCATCTCGATGGGTTCCATGCTTGAGGATTATGATCCAACTAGGATAGTTTCCTTCAGAACAATTTCCTGGAACTGAGAGCAATATTGAATGCTGTAAAGGCTTTCAGACATCAGTTATCCAACCAAATTCTAGTTATTCAAGCGGACAATCAAGTTGCTATATTCTACATTAACAAACAGGGAGGAACAGGCTCGTATCTCTTGTGTTGGGAAACCATCAGACTGTGGAACTTTTCCATTTCTCATGGGATGACACTCAGAGCCACATACATGGTGGGCAAGAACAACCCTGTTGGACAGACTGAATCAAGTCCTTCAAGCGCACGAATGGACTATGAACAGGGAGGTATGTTAAGAATCTTTTAAGAGTGGGGCCCACTTTCAGTAGACTTCTTTACCACTCCCCAGAACAGACAAGTCCCTCAGTTCCACACCAGAGTGGGGCCACACAGAAAACTAGCCATGGATGTTTTACTCCTTCATTGGAGGTAGGGCCTTCTGAATGCATATTTGCCTATTCCTATGATTGCGAAGAATCTCCTAGAACTCTGAGATGACAGAGCACCATGATTCTCATCACCCCTTCCTGGCCCTTGCATCCATTGTTCCCTCTACTTCAGATCTCTCCATGAAAACACCAATTCATCAGGGCAACTCCAGGACCTTGATTTCACAGGGTCAGGGTAAACTTTACCGTCCCAACATCAAGTTCCTAGCCCTCACAGCTTGGATGTTGGGAAACTAGAGTTTGATTCCCTGAACCTGTCAGTTGGAATGGTTTCAAATGGTGGAAGTTTGTCATCTGGTGTGAGAGACAGGCCCTAGTTCCTTTCTCCTGTTGACACAAAAACTGCTTGAATAATTTCTATACCTTTCAGAGTCTGATCTCAAAACCAGCTCCATAAAGGTCCACCTTAGTGCAGTTGGCATTTCCCACAACTGTGTAGAAGGGAAACCCATCTCTCTCCAGGCTTTAGTTGTTCATTTTATGTGGGGCTTACATCTATTGAAGCCTTCCCATAAAGCGGCCCTCAATGGTTTTAACTCAGCTTTTGAAAGCTCCCTTTGAGCTGATGCATACCTGTTCTCTGAAGCACTTGACCTAGAAGGTCTTATTTTTGATGGTAGTGACTTCAACACACAGAGCTAGTGAGCTCCAGGCTGTAGTAGAGGATCCACCTATACTAAGTTTTTTCATAACAGTGCTGTGTTCTCATCCTAAATTCCCTCCAAAGGTGGTGACAGATTTCTACCTTAACTAGTTAATCATCCTGCCAATCCTTTTCCCAAGATCTCATGCTTACAAAGGGGAAAGTGCACTGCACACGTTGGGCAGCAAGAGAGCCTTGTCCTTCTGTTGGGAGCAGACAAAATCCTATAGAAAGTCCACCCAGCTTTTGGTTTTTTTTTTAACCCTAACATGTTGTGGACTGCTGTCAACAAACGTACACTTTCAATTTAGCTAGCTGACTGCATCTCTTTCAATTATGCCCAGGGTCATATCATGGTTCATAATGTTTAAGCTATAGCTGTGTCAGTGGTCCATTTGATGTCAGCCTCCATGGAAGAGATTTACAAGGCAGAACCTTGATCTCGGTCACACAGTCACATCTCATTGCTGTTTAGAGAGGGATTCTTGACATAATAGCAGTTTCAGTCAATATGTTTTCAGGAATATATTTGAAGTTTAGAATCCAATTCTATTCCCTCCAAGGCCCAGTTTTCTTTTGTTCAGGCTGCCCTCCAAAAAAAAAGAATTTTTTTGCTACATGTTATCACGTTTGTGCCAGCTACTTGGACATTTGTTAATCTTTTCTTCTTCTTTAGGGCAGCCTGTAGCTAGGACTTCCCGTATGTGAACACTTACCCTGCTTGTCCATGGAGAAACAAAGTTACTCAACTGTAGCAGGTGTTCTCTGTGGACAGCAGGATAAGTCCCCAAAACCCACCCTTCTCCCTTTGGAGTAGTAAGGCTCAATTTCTTATGTGACTGAGGTACGCAGGCACAGCAGCGACAGGCAGAAGCAGGGAGGCTCTGTCGGAGACGTCACCCATGCATGCAGGCTTATCCTGCTGTTCATGGAGAACACCTGCTACAGGTGAGTAATTTTGTTTTGTACTGGTTTATATTTTATAAGAGATCAGTTATGGGCATATGTGGTCACATATACGTGGGGATGACTTTATAAAATTACCTCCATAGTGGTAATTGGTAAGTGACTTTATAAAATTACCTCCATAATTATTAAAGCCATAATCTTTTAAAATTTGGAATAGGAAAGAAATTTCAGGGGATTAAGGACAACTACTTCCTTAAGTCTGGCCAATTATATAACAATAATCCTTTGTTTTTTATCTAATGTAAATAAGTTATTTTTATTACTCATTATTCTTTGTAATGTTATCTTGTTCTATGTAATGTTATGTTACTGTTATCTGTAAACCATAGTGATCCTTGGAAATGTGATATATAAACTTCTCAAGTAAATAAATAAAAATTAGCACTTTTTAAAAATCAGTGCATGCCTAGACCCAAAGAGGCCAGACTCCTACAGGCCTATAGCCAGTATCCCCCTCTTAGCAAAGATCTTTGAGAAAGAGGCACAGCGCCAAATCCAAGACCACATTGACTCCGCAGCCCCTCTAGACCATTCTCAACACGGCTTCAGAGAATTCCATGGCGTTGAGACACTGCTTACCACTCTCTTCAATGATGTTCTCAATACCATAGACAACATCTGACAAGGCGTTGTGCTAATCTTCTTGGATATAGCAGCAACGTTTGACTCGGTAAATCACGAGATTCTCCTTGGTCGACTGAAAGAAAAAGGCATCTGCAACTCAGCACTTGAATGGTGTAAATCATACCTCGATACCAGAATGCAATACGTTAAATCTGCAACAGGAGAATCAAAACTCTTCCATCAAAGACAAGGCGTTCCGCAAGGGTCCTCACTCTCATCCCTCATGTTCAACATCTATATGCAGCCTATCTGCGATATCATCAGGTCTTTCAATGTGAAATGTATGATATACGCCGACGATATCCTACTCTACATGCCATTCTCCACAATGCAATTGGATTTATTGCCTATAACAAACTGCTTCGACGCAGTCTCACAATGGCTCCTGTCACAGAACCTCCGCATTCAGCATAAGAAAACTGAGGTTCTCTTTATCACAAGAGACCCCAACTTCACTCCACCACCACATATAAGTGTCAAGGGAGCTGACCTAGGCACCAAGGAAACAATAAAATACCTCGGAGTTACACTAGACCATAGGCTCGATATGAAATCACACATAAACAATATCGTGAAATCTGTGTACTTCAAAATACGCACGCTCAGACACCTACGTCCCCTACTAGACCACGAAGACTTCAGAACCATCTACCAAGCTCTGATACTACCGCATTTCGACTTCGCCAACTCCATTCTACAAGGACTCCCACAATCCACCATAAGCTCCTTACAGCTTGCCATGAACACCGCTGCCAGGGTTCTTCTAGGAGCGCCCAAAAATGAACACATCACACCTATCCTCAAACAGCTCCATTGGCTCCCTATACACGGAAGACTTACATTCAAAACCCTTATTCTCACTTTTAAGGCCATAAATGGTTTATCGTCCACATCACTTTCTAAACTCATCCAAACCGTCCCATCAAACAGAAATAGGAGACAGGCAGCATTAAACTCACTAACAACCCCAAAGGCTATAACAACGTGCAACCTATCAACGTCAAACAGAGCTTTCATGTTTAGCGCACCAAAATGCTGGAATTCTCTCACACCTGATCTCCACTCCATAACCGACCTAACCCAGTTCAGAAAGGCCCTTAAACGGCACCTTTTCATCAAATACTACCCCACATGAAGCGTAACATAATAGCCCCACCCTAATACAATCCACATGAAGCGTAACATAATAGCCCCACTCTAATACAATCCACAGTCTCTCTCCTTGTTCCAAGCATTCCTGCTAATTTTATGTAAATAGTTCAAGCATGTTATCTAGTTAATAGATTATATACTCCATGTAAATAGTTCTCCCATGTTATCCAAGTTGATACTCCTTTTATATGTAATACCAAACAGCCTGTTGTTCTGGTTTCCTTATGTTATCTGTAAACCGCGCTGATGTCAAAGAGTGCGGTATATAAGAAGTTGAAATAAATAAATAAAATAAATGCCTCGAAGCTGCTACAAAAACTGACATGAAAATTTGTATAAATAGATGTCTATTCCCTATGCAAAATGGGGAATTCACATGTAAATTGTTGGCCTGCTGAAACATGTTCTCTTGAATTCTCTGTGTGGTGTATATCTCAACCTGTAAATAGGGCTTTCTGAAATCACATTTACAGGTGTACACCAATTTACACATGGAGATGCTTTTAAAATGACCTCTGTCGAGTGTATTTTCAAACTCAAAATGCATAATTTTCATAAAAGGTCTATGCACAAAGACAGGTGGAAAGGTCCATTTGTACTTTGTACACAGAGCAGTTTTCAAAGTGGCAGTGTCTGTACTTTCCCACTGAGATTCTGTGCAAAGTTTATGAGTGAAAAATACACACAGACTTTGTACCAAAATAGACATTTTGAAAATTGCTCTCACAATAACTTTGGGTTGCTTGTAGTTAATAAAAATGTTCCCTTTGCAGGTATATGTTCTTAAACAGGAGACTTTTGTGTTATACAGGTATCAACTGATAAATACTGGGAATGTGCAGCTAGAATTCTCTTGGCAAGTCATTATGGAGGACAACATTAAGACAGTCAACGGCTTTCAAGAATACATACAGTCCAGTACAGAAGGTAAATCAAAAATTCCTTATTGTTCCTCCAGTTTAGTCCTCCACCTCGGGGTTGTGCACCTTTTCCTGCAGCTTGGAGACTGGGCATGTCAAAGTCGTGACATCACTGGATATAGCATGCTGGTATCTCCCATCAGCCTCCAGTGTGTCCAGTCTCCATGCAGCAGGAGGACATAGTGAGCCTAGCTTCTGGGCTCACTTGGGGGAAACAGATAAGGAGTATTTAGTGTGACAAATTCTATTCTGATTTTACTTTTGATTTTTACCTTTAATTTACTTTTAATTTTACTTTTAATTCAGTTACCTTTGGTTAATTGGCAATCAGGGATTAGTTCCCTTTAGTTAGGAGCAAATTTCCTTATTTACAGTAATTTTAAATTTGAGCCTGGCTCTTTAAATTAGTAGCAGCTCTCGCCTTTCCTCCTTCTCAGTTATTTTCACTTGCTACAGGCATTTGCCGGTGCGGATCTCTCTCCCTTGACTGTACGGGAGAGAGCTCTGGAACCCGTACAGCCACACTGAAGCTGTGTGAGACGGAGCCTCTCCGTTGCTGCGGGATTTTAATTTTACTCTGTGGAACCGGCTGAGCGATCCTCGCCGCGGCTGCCAGGTACATCAGCACGGCTTGAGGATCGGAGGAATTCAAGGTGGTAGGAGCAGGCTGTGTGGCTTTCTACCCTGCAGGTAAGGCCTTCGGGCTCTGTCGGTCTGTTGAGGCCTCCTTTTTGCAGCGGCTGTTGTTCTTGGTGCCAAAATTCATTGGTGAAGGGGCGGCCATTTTCTCTCTAGGTATTTGGACCGCATGGCGAGAGTTGTAGGGAGCTGCCTGTGTGAGGAAAACAACAGGCAGAATAGCTAGATTTTTGGGCCTAGTGTTTCTTTTGTTTGTAGGTTTTTTGAGGCTCGGGGGGTTCCTCAGCCTTAAGGGGGGCTGTTGTCAATCCTCTTTATTTTTAAGTTTATTCTTAGTTTTATAGGACAGCAGTTTTGGCATTGATCTCTGATACCACATGTTCTTTCCCTCCTAATCATGTCTCTGAGGAGCATCTGTTAAGTCCCAGGATATTAGGCAAATTGCCAGTTTTTAGGTTCAAGAGCAGAGCCCTTACTTGTAGTTGGAAGGAGGGACAGCCTGTAAGTGTGCTTTTATGTATTCTATAGTGAAAGTTGCCCAAAATTCACAGGGATAGGTTTAGGAAACCTTAGGATATAAAAACATAGACTGACAGTTAAACTGTCAACCAAGAAGCGCCTGTGCTACGGTCTATGGCCACCAGAGGACAGCTGGTACACTCAATAGTGCCTTTCTATGACTGTGTGTATGCAGCCATTATCAAATTGATCATTCTCTGCAAGTCAGGGAACAAATAACCACAGAGCCACCTCATGGGCTCTCAAGGGTTAGTGACTAAAACAGCTGTAATGTAATGTTCTGCAAATCAAGATTATATGACCAAGATTTAAAGCTCTTAACTTCTGTATCATTGGTTGGGCTCTGGTGCCCTAAAGGCCACCGGATGGCAGTGCTGCTCATAAATCACATATAGTATTCAGAGCCCCCATCCCTGGGGGGTGGGGTGGTAAAATACAAAATCGTATTACTCATCAGGTTCACACAGGCAGCAACCTCTAAGACCTCCATTTGCAAGGTTGTCGGTGTATTCCACTGCTATTTCTCTGACTGCAGGAAGGCCGGGGGCTGCCTGTGTGTTTCATAGCTCCACTTAGCATGCCCTTCCCAGGAAATTCTCATCTATTTCTAGAGCAGGGTTTCATTTCATTTCATTTCTCTGGTTGTGGTTAATGCACAGCGTTAGGGGCTGTGTTCGAAAGCTTGGGTCCCACGGACTTCGGTGGGATTTCAAAAAGTAAAAAGAAACTCTTTAGTGAGAGATAGCCTTGTTCATTTTTAGCTAACACTGTTGATTTATTCGGTGGCCTTTTGCGTCCTGAACCCCAAGGCCGGGACACTGTTTGCTTCCAGGGGTTCTACTTTCTATTTTGCTCTTCAGCTCCCTGACAGACGCAGCAGGCTGGCAGGGGGTGTGCAACGCATCTTGCAATGCTGAATCCCTCAGGATAAGGGGGGAAGGAAAACTGGGTGCAGCGGGGGCTGGTAGCTTCTTACAAAGCTATAGGAGCAGTTTGGGTAATTTTAGCTGATCTGCTTTGATTTCATTGGAGTTGGCGGAAACTTGGTTTTTCGAGTCCTATACTTTAAAAAAAAAAAAAAGGGGGCATAGCTATGTTGATTTACAAGAATCTCCTTCCGCTATCCATAGAAGGTCCTATAAAGCGTTAAAGTTGGTTTATATGGCAGGGTAATATTTTGGCTTAGCTGCTGTGATATAGCGCTATGATCCGCTGTAAACATATTCAAGTCAAAGGAATTATGGTGATAACTCTCTTGGACAGTTGTAACAGGTGCTTGGGTGAGCGCCATGGCCAGTCCACAGATGTGGAATGCTCTGCCATAAGCATTATGTCATGAGAGGGGTTTTGTAGTTGTGTGGTTTGTTAATGGAAAATATTCCCATTTAGTTTGGCTTTGTCCAAATTATAAGATTTTACGGTAGATTTGTAATACTTAATTTTGGCTATATGTGGTTTAATTTTACATATGGAAAAGGCAGCTCAGCGGAGAGAGGTTGCAAAATAGAACTCTGGCCTTTGAAGCTATCTATGCTCCCATTCCATTTATCAGAGGTTCTCCAGTACGGAGAGTCTCTGCTAGTGTTCAGCGAATGCCTTAATGGGGGCCAGAATCACACAGCCAGGCTAGTTCTCTAGCAGCAATAGCAGCAGCTCAGATTCTAGTAGGCATACATCATATGCTGGGCTTACAAGATGGCTTCTGCGCTGATCGCATCAGCCAATATGGCTGCTGGTTTAGACTGTGAATGTGGAGTCAGCCTGGATAAGGGACCTTGCGTTCTCTGGAAAATGCTCTGCATACACTGAATCATTTCAATTCGATCAGCTACTGGCAGGACACAAGGCACTCTCGCATGCTTTTTTGCTTCAGTGGTCTAAAAGTGGAGTCTTTACCAGGTGGTATAATGGGAACTTGTCTGCAGTTTCTCGGCTTCTTCATTGCTGACTCAATTGCCACTGCAGAATGAGAAAGCTGTTTTTCCTAACACCAGGTGCTAGTTGGAACTTAAAATATAAAGTCCATCTTTGTGCAGTCAGACGGAATGGGACGTTACTCTAGCAGGAAGACCGCGGATTAGTATGCCTGTGTTTGGGAGTTCTTTCTACTTCATATTGTTGGCACAGAAAGAGCGTCTCTTGTTCCCTGTAAAATAGTTATCTCCAAGTTATAATGCCCTGTTCAATGTAATTTCAGTTTGTTCAATGTAAACCGCACAGATGCAGAATAGCGTGGTATATAAGAGAATGTAAATAAAATAAATAAATAAAATAAATATGCTGAAGGAAATTTTGGTTAAGAGATGTTTTTGTAAAAAAAAAAAAAAAAAAAGTATTCAGCTGTTCTGAATTCGCCTGTTCTTGATTGTCATTTTGAGGCTAAGCAGGGGCAGGCCTGGGTACTACGGGGGTGGATGCACACCTTGCACTACCAGGGGTGGGGGACTCACTGTATGGAAGAGAGCCCTAGCAATTTTATTTAGCACAAGATAGGAAAGTAAATGGTTCACTGAAGCGATCGTTGGGGGCAATGCTCTGTCCTTACAAGCTCCCATGTGTGGAGCCTGGGGTGGCGAGAGCATGCTTCAAGTGGTCTCAGTGTTTACGGCAATCTACTCACCTGGAACAGGAAAGGATCAGGGAGTTGAATCGACTAGAGCCTGGTTTGCTTTATGTGGCAAATGTGCATTATGGCTTAATTCGAGCGCTAGCTAATATTATTGGTTTCCTTGGGGTTCACCCGGAGGTCTCTCTGGTGGAGGAATGGGGCGGCTGATGGTTCGTCCAAGTCGAGGCTCAGTAAGCTCCCAGTTAAGTCTTTGTCTTGTCCTTTCCCCGTGGGCTCTCATAGGGCAACTAGTTGGCATATCGAGGCTTTCGGGGAAAGGTACTCTTGGTAGTGCCCGGTTGGACGAGACGGTCGTATTAGGCTGATCTCATTCGCCTACTCGACAGGCTTTTCCTAGAAGTTGCCGGTAGCGGACGTTCTGCTGCGGCTAGGTCTGCGATGAATGTCTCAGGTGGATCGGTGCCCGCCTACGGTTTGGCCTTTGAATGGGCGGGGCTGAAGAAGAAGGGTTATTCTGTGGCAGTCTTTGCCACCTTGTTGAGAGCAAGGAGGCAGGCTGCTTCTGGTACATAGATCCGTGCTTAGCGCCTTTTTGAAGGCTGCTGTTCACGGCGGCAAGTCCGGGCGACAAAGGTGTCTGTCTCCTTGGTCTGAGTTCTCTGCAGGACAGTATCTGAAGGAACTAGCGGCCAGTTCCTTAGAGGGTCTAGCGGGCGACTGTTTCCGGCTGTAGAGGTTCTGTGGAGGGAATAGCACTAGGTGTTCGGATCGATGTGTAGCGTTTCCTTAAGTTGGGACCAGACTGCGCTCCTCAAGGAGAGTTCGGGTGCCGCCAGGGGATCCCGATTGGGCCTTAGAGGCGTTAACTAAAGAGCCCTTTGATTCTTTACTCCAGGCGTCGGTAAAGGATTTGCTGTTATAGACAATGGCTTTGATAGCTCTTTGTTCGGCACAACGAGTTTCGCAGTTTCAGGCGTTGTCATGTAATGAGCCGTTTTCACTCTTTCTGGATAGAGGGTGGTGTTTGCGACCAGTCCCGTCGTCCTTCCAAAAGGTGGTATCTGATTTTTCTTCTGAGCCTATTGGTTTCTCTTCCAGTTCTCTGTTTTTCTGGAAGGGGAGGTTTTTATTCATAGCTTACGCCGATAGGAAACATAAAATGCAGGGTGCGGTGTTTGTTTCTTTGTTTTTGTGTGTTGGTTGGAGGTCCCTGCAAAGGGGAAGCAGCAGCGAAGGCAGCCATTTTGCACTGGGTTAAGGGGGTGGTTGCCTCAGCTTTCTGGTGGCGAGGTTGTATGATTCCGGGGGGCTTTCTGACTCTTGCTACCAGGGCGCAAGCAGCTTCATGGGTGAATCACTGTGTCATTCCACCAGGGGGGATTGGTAGAGCAGCTTTCAGGTCGTCTGTTCATTTCCTCAGTAACCACTACTGCCGAAATGTTTTGGCAGTAAAGGATGCCTGTTCCGGGTTGACGGTGTGGTGAGTTGGCTGGATAGGTCCCTCCCAATGATTACTGCTCTGTTACATCCCAGAGGTGGAGGACTAAACTGGAGGAACGATAAGGAAATAGAAATTACACTTACCTGGTAATTGTCGTTCCTTGAGTGACGACAGTTTAGTCCTCATTCCCGCCCCGGGGTGTGATTTCTTCAGAGTTTATTTTCAGGCAGAGTGGAGCATCAATCTCAAGGAGTAGACAGATCCTTTCCGTTTCTAGATCGCAGTGAGTATCCCTCTCTGTTGTTTCTTTCTTCTCTCTTATTTAAACGAGGGGATGGTATAGGAAACGTGTTTGCATAGGGGGGATGTGAATATAAAGTTAAAAAAAAAAAAAGAAAATATAAGACGGATACGGTTAAAAAGGTTTCTCAGGTTGAGGAATGGGGAGTTATTTAAAGTTATGGTATAGTTACTTATTTGTTGTTCCTTTGAGTTTGCTTTGTCAATAGTATACTGGAGGCTGATGGGAGATACCAGCAGGCTATATCCAGTGATGTCACGACTTTGACATGCCCAGTCTCCAAGCTGCAGGAAGAGGTGCACAACCCAGAGGTGGAGGACTAAACTGTCGTCACTCAAGGAATGACAATTACCAGGTAAGTGTAATTTCTATTTTCCTGTGCCTGCATTCTTTATCATCGTCATTGACTAAAGCTTCCCTTAATGTTCGCACTTCTCATTTTTTATATGTCTTTAAGTAAAGTAAAGATAAGATCCAAATATCCTTACACTCTCTACAGCCCCATCACAAGAATTGAACCTTACGTAGAGTGCACAAGGTGAGACTGTGTGTAATAGGTGTTTGCTGATGATAGCAATGCAACAAACCATATGCATGGATCAAATGGCTCATGTTTGCACAGAGGATCTATTCATAACTTTCTAAGAAACCTTCTTAGGCTTGCATGGTGGTTTTCTGCATGCTGCTCCTTTCTGTTATTGGCTAGCTAAACCTAGGGAGAAAAGAGATAATAACAACTAGAAGTGAGATCGTTTGGCTTGTTCTGCAGCTATCACACCCATTACAGGTAAGCAATTTCAGTTTCTCTACTGGAAAACAGTACAATGGAGCTTCTTACTGAAAAATCCTATTTACTAAACACGTTAAACATGCGCATTAGTGATGCATGTTTTAACACACTATTCTTTAAAAGCATACAAAATTTAGAGCTCATTTTCTACTAGTAGAAAGCATTTTATCTGTGTAAATAACCTTTCTAAAAATTGCTCTCACCCTGTATGTGGGTAAAGTACATACATAGCTTCACAATAAACAGTTAGGTCCACAGTTTGGTGGAGCATCCAGTGGCTATTAAAAGATTCCATACTACTTCTCAAAAGCGGCATTTTTTTCCGCTAAATGAGGAGATACCTTCCACAGGGGGAACCTGTCATAACTGAATGCAAATCAAAGAGAGAAAGCCCAAAAGTCAGATTTAGTCAACCAGTTTTAACAGACTCTTTGACTCCTTGCACAGAACAGTATCAGTACCCTTGGAGCCAGGCCAAGGGTTTTATGGGACATTGTATTACCTTTTTGTATTGAAATGGTTCCGGATTAGCTCAGACTTCTGGGTCCAGCACATCATCAACAAGGGTTACAGGCTACACTGAGCAGGCCGAAATGAAATGGGTACATTATCCAAAATGTGGCTGAATATCATCGCTATCAAGATAATTTTTCAGCCTGCCCTTGCTTAGCCCAAATCTGACACCTTTCTATGCAGATAGTATCGGGCTGTTTGGTTAGCTTTTTTGACGTCAGACTATCCATATAAATTCTGGCTAGTGACAACATATGTTCACTGGCTGTCTGTGAACATGTAACCTTTTTCTGAATATCAGGCCAAATCCTTTTCCTGCGTGTTGACTTCTAATATGGAATTTATAGTCAGGGTTGTCTGATCCACTAGGTAGGTGCCTAGAGGGGAAGACTCCAGTTGGCAGCACCACGACTGCTCTACCATTCTTCAAAGTGGACGCAAAGGCCCTGAGCAAGCTGCTTCAGTGCCATGGACCTTGAAGCACCACACTTATGCACACATTCATGTCCTGCCACTTCAGCCCCCACTGACAAGAAGTTTGCATCAGAGGGGGCAGGAGCAGCAAGCCATAGGTTTGCATGCATGGGTGCTTCAAGGCCCACCATGGTGCTGAAGCAGCCTATTGGGACCTCTGCCACCATTTTGAAGAATGGCAGAGGGGCCGTGGTGCCACATCCCCCCTAAGGTGAGAGGGAAAGGGACATGATGGATGCCAGGAGCAGCCCCAGGAAGGGTGCAGCAGCAGCTGCAGTGGCAGCGGGTGGTCCAGCCTAGTGTGGCAGAAACTCTTGGCTCGGCCTTGGTCCTGAACAAGATTTTTAGTCAGAGGAAATACTAGTGATGTACAAAAATTTAAGTACGACACAGAAGATGGAAAAAGTCTCCCAAAATTTGCTTTCGAAAGCGCAGTTTCTCAAAAAAGAATAAATTACTGGAGGTTTTGTCTTTTGTTTTGTTTTTTTCTTGTACTTATAATATTTACCAAGTACAATCACAGACAATGTAAACAGGGCTAGCCCAACTATTAGACAAGACTAGGTTGTCACCACGGAATGGCTTCTGAGGGGCAGCAAGGAGCAGCAGCAGCAGTCAAAGCAAAACAATAGGTCCTGGCAGCCACACCAACTTAAAGAACCATCAGCACATTCTTTTACCTGCAGAGAGAGTGGGCGCAGACATATACCTGCAAAGCAAAGTTTAATATTTAAAAGTGTGAGGTCCACTTATGCATTTTTACAGTATTATCGTGGAAGGATTAGTGTTGGGATAATCATGATTGTTGAGTTTAATTATCAAAATCTCCATGGTGGTGATGGGTGTAAGGCTGAAGATTCGCCTAGGGCATCTAGTACCTTTGCACCGACTCTGCTTATAGTCTGGCATACTATATTCTATGCAAAAAAATAAGGAGGGGGCAGAAAAGGATCTCCATCTGAAATGTGATTCAGTCTTTCCAAATACCATAAAGTTGTTGGTGGATATAGCTGGCAACAGAACTACAATTCCATTTTTCGCTGATTTTTTTTTACTAATCTTTTTGAAAATGTTTCATATCTCCTATTCATTTCTAATCGATTTCCAGAAATTATTTTTTTAATTGACTTTATGGCAATAATTTTTTACATTAAATTTGAAATTTTTCCTATAGGCCTTGTGATGGGGTATATAGGAAGTTATATGTCCCTCTCCAAAGGGATTGTCAGAGGTCTGGGCATCCAAATGCCAGATGAAATTTAATGTGGACAAGTGCAAAGTTATGCACCTAGGGAACAACAACCCAAACTATGGTTACATGATGCAAGGTTCCACATTAGGAACCACCACCCAGGAAAAAGATTTAGGCGTCATTGTGGATAACATGTTAAAACCCTCTGCCCAGTGTGCAGCGGTGGTCAAGAGAGCAAATAGAATGCTAGGTATCATAAGGAAAGGAATGGAAAATAAAACAAAGGATATTATAATGCCTCTGTATCGTTCCATGGTGCGACCGCACCTTGAATATTGTGTGCAGTTCTGGTCGCCATATCTTAAAAAGGATATAGCATCATTAGAAAAAGTATAGAGAAGAGCCACCAAAATGGTAAAGGGGATGGAAGGATACCCCTATGAGGAGAGGCTAAAAAGGTTAGGGCTCTTCAACTTGGAAAAGAGACGGCTGAGGGGAGATATGATATGCAATGAATCTACAGGATAATGTATTTAAGACTAATAAGAGAAAATATTTTTTCATTCAACGTGTAATCAAACTCTGGAATTTGTTACCGGAGGATGTAGTAAAAGCTGTTAGTGTAGCTGGGTTTAAAAAAGGTTTGGACAAGTTCCTGGAGGAAAGTTCCATAAACTAAAAGTGACTCAGGATATCACTGCTTGACCCAATACAAGCATTGTGGAACCTATGTCTTTTGAAGAAACTGCTAGGTACGTATGACCTACTGTTTGAAACAGAATACTGGGCTTAATGGACCTTGGTCTGACTCAGTATGGCATATGTTATGTTCTTATGTTCTTAGATCCACCTTAAAAAGGTCCACAGTTTAGAACTCAGGGCTAGGAGGGTGTGACTCAGACAGAGGGATTAAGAATCCAGCTGGGTGCAAGAGAGGGAAGTGTCTGAAAACCCTTCTCAACAAGACCAGGCAGAGGAATACTGCTGTGAGGTAGGATATTTAAAAGCAGGGCCGGCCTGTCCATTGAGCAAGAATGTTTTTTGCACAGGGCCCCGCGTTTCAGGGGGCCCCGCGCAAAGAACATTCTGCTTTTTAAAAAATTAAATTAAAAAAAATAATAAAGCTGGCTGCTGCCGCTGCCGCCGCAGCAGCAGCAGAATGGAGTGTCCCGCGGGGCCCCCTCTGCCCGGCTGAGCCCTTGTGTGCCAGCTTTCAGATACGTGAAGGGAGAGTGTCTCCCTCGCGTCTCTGTTAAGCCCGCAGGGGCTGATGGGAAGCAGGGGCTGATGAGAAATTTCCCATCTGCCCCTGCGGGCTTAACAGAGACGCGAGGGAGACACTCTCCCTTCGCGTATCTGAAAGCCGGCGCACAGGGGCTCAGCCGAGGCGGGAGAGCTCAGCCGGGCAGAGGGGGCCCCGCGGGACACTCCATTCTGCTGCTGCAGCGGCGGCAGCGGCAGCAGCCAGCTTTATTTTATTTTAAATTTTCCATGAGCCGATGGGGGGGGGTTAGGACTGGTAATGGGCTATGGAGGAAGTTAGGACTTGACTTGAGGTGGGCTGTTGAGGGGGGTTAGGACTGGTAATGGGCTATGGGGGGGTTAAGACTGGTAATGGGCTGTGGGCTGATGGGGGCTGTCTGGTGATGGGGGGTTAGGGCTGGAAATGGGGTGATGGGGGGTTAGGACTGGAAATGGGCTATGGGGGGTTAGGACTGATAATGGGCTATGGGGGGGCTAGGACAGGAAATGGGCTGATGGGGAGGGGTTAGGACTTGAGGTGGGCTGATGTGGTTAGGACTGGTAATGGGCTGTGGGCTGATGGGTTAGGACTGGCAATGGGCTATGGGGGGCTGACTGGAAATGGGCTGATGGGGTTAGGACTGGAAGTGGGCTGATGGGGGGTTAGGACTGGTAATGGGTTATAGGGGGGGGCTTAAACTGAAAATGGGGTGATGGGGGTTAGGACTGGAAGTGGGTTGATGGGGGGCTAGGACTGGTAATGGGTTGGGGGGTTGCTAGGACTGGAAATAGGCTGAGTGGAAGGGAAGGCTTGAACTGCAAATAGCTGATGGGGAGGGGGCTTGAAATGAAATGGGCTGTGAGGGAAGGGAGCTAGGACTGAAAATGGGCTGATAGAGCAGCTAGGATAGGACTGGAAATGGGCTGTTGAGGGGAACTAAGATTGGAAATGGGCTGTGGTGGAGGCTTGAATTGAAATGGACTCATGGAGGGGCTAGAACTGGAAGTAGGCTCATGGGGGGGCTTGGACTGGAATTGGGCTGAGTGGAGGGGAGCTAGGATTTGACATGTGCTGATGGTGGGGCTAGGAAATGACTAGAAATGGGTTGATGGGGGGCTAGGATTGGAAATGAGCTGATGAAGGGACTCGGACTGGAAATGGATGTGGGAGCTAGGACTGGAAATGGGCTGATTGGAGGCTAGGACTGGAAATGGGCTGATGCAGGGACTAGAAGGGAATGGATGCTGGGTGAGACTGGAACTAGAAGGGAGCTGATGTTGGGGGAGGATTAGAATGGGATGGGGCTGGGAGAGTAAAATGGAGAGGGGAAAAATATTTTGTGTGGGAGGGATGAAAAATCTACAATTGGCTGGGTATTGGGAGAGTAAGTGGGGATTGAGGATGGAGAGGTACAATTTGTGTGGATGAAATAGGAATGAGGAAAGAGCAAAAGGAGAAATATTAGTATGTTAAAGCAGATGTAGAGAGAGAGATTGGAAAAAAAATAGAAGAGAGAAGAAAGGACAAATAGACAGCAGACGATGGAGAGTTAGCAGAAAACATGAAGAAACCAGAAGAAAGTGGCTGGAGCAATTGAAACTGAAAAAAAATGCACAAAAGGTAGAAAGATATCTCTTTATTTTGAATGTATTAACTGGAATATGAAAGCTCTGGGAAATGTGCATCATTAACGTCTGCGCTTTGTTTGGTACAAGAGGAAATTAATTTATAGTTTTATTTCTATAGTGTTGTTGTACATTCCAAGTTTGGCTTTTGGGGTTCCCAGTTTAATTATTGCCTTCCTGTTTCTAAATTGTGATTCCTTGTTTGGTGATGGTCTATGTTCTGCATGTGTAACTGAGCTGAGGTATTCTGTTTATGTAATTCCTATTTGACAATGCCACTTGTTCTCTTTCCCCAGTATTCTCTGAAATGTATTGGTTTAATATTTGCAGTGTTGCCTTTTGATAGGTTGGGTATGGTGCTTTGTGAGTCCTGGTAATGCTGTCAGGATACGGCGAGTTTGCTATGGGTTCTAAATGGGCAGCGTTTGTAGTAGTTCCTAATGTGCCTGTCGGTTGGCACTGGATTATAGTAATGTAGAAATCTTTTAGTCTTTCTTTATCCATACACTCATTAAGAGACATGTTTACTAAAAGTTAGTGTATGGTAACATTATGCAAATAAGGCCACTTATGCAAATGAGGCCCCGCACCGAGTCTCCGCACATGGCCCTGCACCCCCCTTGGGCCGCCCCTGTTTAAAAGGAGGGAATTATATCACTTTGGCAGGTTGGGGTGGGGAAGCATTTGTGCAAAGGACGGAGCTCATCTGCCTGGAAAGACTGCTTTAATCTTGCCATTGTTTGGGGCATAGTTGGGGACCATCTTCACATACACCGAAGCTTAAGCGAGTGAGTGAACTTTATTCCAAACTTTGACTGAACTTCAAACTGTGGGCCGGGACAAGAGGCCTTGAGAATCAACCTTGTGAAGTCAACAAGCTGGGGAAAGGAAATGTTGCACAGCTGCGGCATAATAAATGTGGTTTTGTTCTGCCCCTAACTGTTGCAGCCTGGTACTTTTAAGTATCCCTTGCCACATTCTACTACACATGGTGGCAGCTTTGGGACTTTCCGCTGATCATGTGACAAATGGAAAATCCACATCCCTCCAGGGCTGTGCCTCTTTACAGCAGGCCAAGAGTTTTTTAATTGATTGTATGGACTAAAAAAAAAAAAAGCTTTCCCTAACTAGGGAGTTTGAAGAAGTCTAGTCGGTGCCAGACAGGCAGGGTTTTGTTTTGGCCACTAGAGGCCGCTAAAGGTTTGTTGGAGCAGGAGTGCTGCAGTTTAATTCAGCTGCTGAGTGAGCGGTGGTTGTTTTGTAAGAGAACAGTGACAAGTCAGAATGGAGCAGCTCCTCCAAGTTCTGTCAGGAGAGTTGCAGCAATTTCAATGTGCTCTGTTGAATGGGCAGCAACAACAGCAGCAGCAGACAGAGACTCTTGTTCAGGCTCTATAGAGACCGCCACTCCACTCTCCTGCGCAAGCGCTACTTAGAATGATGGCGGAAGAGGAACCTGATCACTTTTTGGTGAACTTCGAATGAACCGCCCACATGGCTGGGTAGCCGGAGGAGACATAGACTACTTATTTGTGGAATCAACTGATGTGTAACATTCAGGCTGCATTCCAGGATACCAACCCCAAGGGGTGAGCTATATATGCAGTTGTCAAAGCTGCCATACTGGAACAGGCTGGCTATACACCAGAAGCCTATGGCAGTGATCAGAAAGGTGGGGGACTCCAGATAAGAGTGCCCTCAGAGGTTCATCTATCAGTTGAAGGATCTCACATTGAAGTGGCTGCAATTAGTGGTGAAGATTAGGCCTGAGATAGCCAAGATGGTGCTACTGGAGCAATTTTTAGAGGGCTTGACCACCCCGATGAAACAGCGGGTATATCAGCACCCCAAGTTTACACTAGAGTGCACTGGAAATAGCAGAAGGGTATCATGAAGCCCAGTTGGTGATGGAAATGGAATGAAAAGGTGAAAAAGTCACCCATTAGCCTGGGAAGATAGAAGAGGAACTCAGAGCGGATGTTGGCTCCCATGATCCGAAATCTGAAGTCACCTCCTAAGCGAGGGTGTGGCCCCAGCCACGACCCCCTCACCTATTTTAGGTGTGGAGCGTGATACATTTTGCCCAGTAATGCCCCCTGGGGACGGAGGAACCAATAGATATCAGCCTAACCAAGTCTCACACCTGCACTTTTGTGGTCATTCCCCACCCAGGTGCACGGAACTTTGTGATTCCAGTGGAGCTCATGGGGGACCCACCTCCAGGTCTTCATACACTCTGGGAGTGTGTGGACCCTCATTCACCGAGGAAGAGTGAACCAACTTCAGATCAATTTGCAAAGGCTGTAAACCTGGCCTGTGTGCATTGAGACCAGAGGCAGTATCCAACAGCACAGGTTTCACTCACGACTTCAGCAGAGCAAGCCCCATTCAAGGTTGTATTGTTGCACTGGCTGTCTTACCCAGTGGTGATCGGCTGAGATTACCCAAGCTTCGGGGTGATATGGGTCTGGCTGGATGATGACTCTGCTAAGTCAAACCAGGAAGGTTTCCCAGAGGTTTTCCCCCTAGAAGACAAAGATCTATATATCAGGAATCCCAAGTCTGCTAAGTCCCAAAGTCAGCATCACCGGTAGAAGCTATGCTACCCTCAGAATTTGGGGGCGACCATGGAGAAGGAATCTAGAGAAGAAGAGCCTAGTGAAGAAAATCCTGGGAATAGCTCAGCATCCAGCAGTAGTGGCCTAAACACACTCGTCCCCTTCCCAAAGTGGAGGTCAGGGGAAGACCCAGGGAGATTCAGGAGAGCCCAGCAAGAGGATGAGTCCCTTAAACATGCCCAAGAGCGGGTTTGGAAGTAGATGAGGTTCCAATAGGTAGCAGAGGCTCCCCTTTGAGAACCTTTCCCTATTGTGTGCTAAATGGAGATTTGTTATGCAGAGCGACTGAGGGTGTCCTAGAGGGAGAAAAGGCAGAAGAACTGATAGTTCCCCATCCCTATCGTAAGCAGGTGTTATCGCTGGCACATGGCCATTTATTAGGGGGACACCTGGGGGTTGAGAAAACATTGGAGTGTATTTTAGCCCAACTTTTCTAGCCTGGTGTTCAGAAACAGGTGCAGTTATATTGCTAGTCATGCCAGGTGCACAACCTTGCCAAGTCAGTCCTGTTCCTCTAGTCCCTATGCCCATTTGAAACCCCGTTTGAAAGAGTGGTGATGGATCTGGTAGGGCCCCTGGAGCGAATCACCTGAGGTAACAAGTATATTTTAGATACCACATTACTGGCTGAAAGTGAAGACGATTTGAAACATTTGCTTCTCAAGATCAAGGAATACAGTCTTAAAATGGGTCTGCACCTTAAGAAGACAAAGATCCTGACAACTGGCAAACTGAATAAGTTAATCGTTGATGGAGAAGAAATTGAAATAGTTGATAACTTTAACCTACTTGGATCAACTATCAATAAAGAAGCAACAAGCAGTCAAGAAATCCAATGATGCATTGCTCTTGCCAGAAAGGCTATGAAGGACCTAGATAAGATCTCTCCATGAAAAGATTCCACTTGTTCAAGGCATGGCATTTTCAATAACATCATATGGATGTGAAAGTTGGACAGTGAAAAAGATAGACAGGAAGAAAATTTATGCCTTTGAATTATGGTGCTGGTAACGAATACTGTGTATACCATGGACTGTCCAAAGAACAAACTAGTCAGTACTAGAGGAGATCAAACCGAAGCTTTCTTTAGAAGCTCAGATTGCAAGACTTTGACTTTCATACTTTGGACACATCATGCAAAGAGAGAGATCATTAGAGAAAGACATCATGCTTGGCAAGGTAGAAGGTCAACACAAAAGAGGAAGGCTAGTAATGAGATGGATCGATACAATAACAGCAGCTACAGGTGCCAGTCTGTCAACAATGAGCCGCCTGACTGAAGACCGAACACAATTTAGGACAACTATCCAGAGGGTTGCCATGAGTCGACACTGACTTGACGGCACTTAACAGCAACAATATCACTTTGGCAGGCTGTGGTCTAACTGGAGTCAGACCCAGGGGCAGCACTTGTGAAAAGGAAGGCGCTTAGTTGCCTGAGAAGACTGCTTTAACCTTGCCACTGTCTGGGGCATGGTTGAGGACCATATTCACAGACACCGAAGCCCGAGTGAGTAAACTTCATTCTGAACTTTGACTGCACTTTAAACTGTGGGCTGCCGGAAAGGATCTTGAGAACCAGCTTTGTGAAGTCAACAAGCTAGACAAAGAAAATGCTGGACAGCTGTAGCATAATAAGTAGTTTTGTTTTGCCCTTAACTGTTGCTGCCTGATATTTTTAAGAATTCCTTGCCACCACTCACTGTCATACCACAGTCCCTTTCTCTGCTTTCTTTACTTTACCCGTCCCTGTCTCTCCTTCCTGCTCCCTCTCCTCTTCTCCACAACCTCCTCAGTTCTTATGACAGTATCTTTATTTGATTATGTGGTTCCTTTGGGTTCTCCGATAATGTTTTGTTTTCATTATGTTATTAAGATGTATAGATACTGATACATTTTTTTATTTATTTCCAATTTTCCTCATTTTTTTAATGGCACTGCCTATCCCTTTTTTTGATAATTGCCTACTTGACCCTTTGTTACAATTTTTCTGCTGTTCGTTTTACAAAAAAGAGACTATAAATCATATGTATGTATGGATTTTATGTAGTAATCGTGCATTATTTATTCGTTTCATGGCATATAAGTATTTATATATAGAAAATTTATATATATTTATATATGTCAGAGTTTTTCTATTATAGTTTTTTTGTAGGTATGATTTATTGCATAATTTTTGTGTGTTACATCTAAGATACTACTGATGCATGCATAGTGCACCGAAAAATGCCCATGTCGGGTTTTTATTATGTAATATCAGTAAACTATTGAATTGCATCTTAGTAGGAGATCCTTTTCTGGCCTATATGTCCCTCTCCTTTTATTTCTTGCTTGTGCTTTTTCGCGGGACTGTGCTCTCTTTGTTTTGGTTTATACTTATCTCCAGGAACAAGCAGGAATGAGTCTTCACATATGGGTACGTCGGCACCGACGGAGCCCGCGCGGGAACGCTCCCCAGCGTCCAGGAAAGAAAGCCTTTGGGAGCATCCCACGCGCATGCGCGCTGCCTTCCCACCCATTTACTTCCCTCTCATCAGTTTTCCATTTTTCGCGGAGCCGGCAGTACGTATTCCTGTCACCGCAGAAAATTGTTCTTTTTATTCTTAGTTTTTTGTGGTTGCGTCTGCCTTTCCCCGACGCCACCGGTACCGCCGGTGCTTTTCTTTCTTTTTTCTACAGAATTTCTTCTTTCTTCAGAAATTTTTCCCTTTTAGTGTCTGACGCTCTGCTAGGTCACTGGGCCTCTATTTTTTTCCATTATGGAAAAGCCAGCCACAATCCTTAAAAAATGTTCCAAGTGTGGCGGTACAAATATTTTTTCAGACACCCATACTTGGTGTCTTAAATGTTTGGGTCCTGACCACTGCTCACTGGAGTGTCTTTCCTGCTGGACCTCAAACAGAAGAAATCTTCAGAATCGAGCACAACTCAATACCTGGTTCACATCACCCTCGATGTCACCAGCTAGAATATCTCCACAAGATCAGGTAACCAAACAAAAGTCTGTAAAGACTAGCCAGTCCTCGAGTGGTAGATCTCCTTTCCAGTATCAAGATGGCTCCAGCCTTGCCCTCGAGGACATCTTGGCAATAAAGCCCCGGCGGGAGTCTTCAGGCTCCAAAGCATTAACGGGGTTTCAGGTTGTTCCTGGGGTCCCTACCTCGGAGAACCTACCTGGGCCATGCTCGGTGGTTGTGGCCGCTTCGAGCGGTACCGACACCCCGGCATCGGCTATGGTGATGGATGAAATACTCCTCACTGATGAACATAGTCTAGCACTCTCGGTTACCTCGATACCGCTGGAGTTGCTGCAGACCGTTCCTCCAGTATCGGTATCGGCTTCGGTACCGGTATCGACATCGGCATCGGCGTCGGTACCGTCCATGCTTGCTCCGACAGACTCGCTTCCTTCGATGCCGAGCCTGGAATCCATCTCTAGCATGGAGGATTCGGTACCGACTCGTCTCGGTATCGACTTCGGGTATCGAAGACATCGTTTTAAAGAAAATCCGATGCTTCATCCTTTCAAGTCTTCCGATCCCGATGACTACAATGAATCCATCAGTACCAAGGCTGATTTTTCCACAAATCTAGCCTTTACCCCTCATTTTAGAGGATCTTCCTCAGGGGAGATTTCTTTTCAAGCTTTTTTGCTTGATATGGCAAAGTTACTTGCCATTTCTATACCTGGTAAAGAGTCCTTGCCAGGGGATTCAGAGACCCTGCAATCCCCCTGTATTCCAAAGGAGATCATCATGCTTCCTTTGCATCAGATCTTACAAGATCTCCTTTTAAGAATGTGGGAAACTCCTTTAACAGTATCACCACATTCTAAGACACTTGACTCCATTTACAAGGTGCCACCTTCTCCAGGTTTTCAAAAGACTCAACTTCCTCATCGTTCTATTGTTGTAGAATCAGCAATGAGGCGTATTAAGAGTGCAAAAAAGCACTCTTCTTATCCGCCAGGTCATGAGTCTAGGACTTTAGATGCCTTTGGGCATTGATGCTTCCAGGCATCCATGCTTTCAGCAAGAATTATCTCATATATTTTCTATATGGGATTATCTCTTGAAGAGGTTACAAAGAGCTTAAAGCTTTTGAACCCTTCTTTTCAAGAGCATAAAAGAGCAGACTATTTCTTACTAGTCAATCATGCTCAAAATATCTCTAGGTTCCTTAATCGTGCTTCCCTGGACTGTTTTGAGTCTATTAGCAGGACTTCTGCTATAGCCATAGGAGCACGACGCATGGCCTGGCTCCAAGCTTCAGACTTGGACAGATGGGTACAAGAAAGGCTGGGAAATACTCCTTGTGCTGGTGAAAATCTCTTTAACAAGGATGCTTTATTTCAAGCTAATCAGTTAAACACTGATGATATTATTTTCAGAGGATTGTCAAAACTTTCCTCTATCCCAGCTAATAAAAAATCTCCTAAAAGCTTTATCCCCCTAAGGGAAAAAAGTTTTATCCATCTTCTACCCATTATGCAGATGTTTCCAAAGATGGGCAACATCACACCAGGCTAAGAAAATCAAGACCTCAACAGGCTCAGCAAACCCAGCAGTCGCAGGGTTTCTGATGTTTTATTCACTTTTCTGTGTCAGGTTTAGAACATTTGAGCATACTTCTTTTCAACAGAAGCATCTAAAATTCATCTCATCCATGCTGAGATATCAGTCATACATTGACTCAGTCCTCGACTCTGGGAATGAATCTCTTGCTACAAGAGAAATCTATCCTTTTAGCTCTAAGAACTTTTAAGGATTATTATACCTCAGAGATATGATTTCTCCTTTTTAAAACAAAAGGAGCACTCACAACTACCGATAACAGCAAGGTGACCTATATCCTTCACCTTGACAGTTTCCTGTACGAGGATATCTCATACTTTTAACTGCAAGGGGATCCTATCTCTTCAAAGACTTACCAAATTGTAAGTCTTCTCAACTCTGTATTACTTTCTATCCCTCTTAGCTCAGACATTCAGTCTCTAAGAGTACTACTAATCAACTGGAGGGCTTATTCTCTAAGCCATAGGATTTTCTTCAATACCTACTCCAGTAAATAGTTTCCATACAGAGTCTTTTCTCCCCCTTTGTGGTTCATCTTCTTCTCTATGTATCTTTGAGCTAACCTTCTCAGATACTTTTTAAGGCAGCTTTTCGGACAGAAATTGGGTATCACTACTCCAAATTATGTCTGTCGATCCTCTCCAATCTATAGGACCTAACTTTTTATGCTGCCTTAATAACAGATTCCAAAAGAGGTCCAGAACCCATTTGGACTATTGTTGCAGGCATCAGGCCTGTCTACTATTCTTAGCCATCTTAATCGTTAGCTCAAAGATTATAGAAAAAATAGTATATAATCAACTTCAGGATCACATTGAACTTCATGCCCCCTTAGATTCACACCAATACGGCTTTAGTCCATACCATAGTGTAGAAACACTTCTTGCAGTTATCTTTGATGATATTCTAAAATACATTGACAAATCAAAACAAGCAGTATTACTTATATTTTTGGATATATCGGCTGCCTTTGATTCAATTAACCATCGTATCCTTTTTGAAAGACTCAAACAGATTGGTATACATGGCACTATTCTTGCATGGTTCCAATCATATCTAACTGATCGATCGCAACAGGTAAAAATAGGAAACCATACATCTAAAACCTATACGCAAAAACAAGGAATCTCACAAGGTTCTGCATTGTCAACTCTACTCTTTAACATATATTTACAACCTATATGCCACATCATTCAACAGTGCAAATTAAAATATGCAATTTATGCTGATGATGTTATGATTTATCTCCCTATGGACATAGACTCCCTGGACTTCTCCAATATCAAATCATGCTTCACTAAAATGACACAATGGCTAAATGAACACAATCTACACATTAACTTCAAGAAAACAGAAGCATATTGTTTCTAGAAATAAAAAATTTACCCCCCCCCCAACAGAAATAAAAATTGAAAACAT
This sequence comes from Ichthyophis bannanicus, assembly GCA_033557465.1. Classification (NCBI taxonomy): domain Eukaryota; kingdom Metazoa; phylum Chordata; class Amphibia; order Gymnophiona; family Ichthyophiidae; genus Ichthyophis; species Ichthyophis bannanicus. The sequence continues at coordinate 554,883,420 of CM066034.1, forward strand.
AAGCATCCCCATAAAAGATAAAATAAGATACCTTGGCGTTATCATAGACAGAACGTTAAGTCTAACAACACAAATCAGGAATACAACAAACACAATATATAATAAATTAAGATATCTTAAAAATCTAAAACCATTATTATCAAATCTGGATTTCAGATCAGTCCTTCAAGCCCTGATCCTGCCTCACTTAGATTTTAGTAACATAATTCTTCAAGGTATTCCAAAACATGCTTTACACCAACTAAAAGTAGCACAACATGTTGCTGCAAGAATGCTTATAAATGCAGGTCCAACTGAACACATAACCCCTATACTGTACAAACTTCACTGGTTACCTATACAAAGTAGGATAAAATATAAAGATATCATAACAACGTTCAAACTGATAAGAGATATAGCCCCATCATATCTAACTGATCTACTGACAATTCATTCAAGGACCAGAACAGTGAGACAAAGGAACCTGAACACACTACTTGTTCCAAACAACTTTTCAAAACTCAATAAAACTACAACAAATAGGGCATTCAGCTTCAATGCTCCTTTAATATGGAACGCTCTGCCGGATAAACTCAGAGATATCACAGATCTTTCAGCATTTCGAAAACATCTTAAAACTCACCTATTTATAGAATACTCTGGAGACTCATTCCCAATAGATTTATTTTTATTTTATTTATTTTCTCTTATATACCACGCTATTCTGCATCAGTGCGGTTTACATCGAACAAACTGAAATTACATTGAACAGGGTATTATAACTTGGAGATAACTAATTTACAGGGAACATGGGCGATGGAGGGTTAAGTGGCTTGCCCAAGACCACAAGGAGAACCTGTGGGACTAGAAACCCTAGTCCTTCCGGCCCAAGGTTGCTGTCCTCTAGTAGGATTTGAACCCCCGACCTTCCAGCCTGAAGTACCTTGCCCCAACCACTAGGCTACTCCTCCACTCCAATATATGAAATATTTCCCACTTAAACTCATGTATACTCATATTCATTAATTCACAACTTACTATTTCCTTTTTCTTTCTCTATCTTACAATACCCAATTCTCCACATTATCACATTTACTCTTTACACTAATAATTCTAGTGAACTACAATACATTTTTCCTTGCTCAGATAAGATAAGATTTTTGAAATTTGTAAATATTTAAATCTGTATATATGTTTAAACTATCTATATACCTAATCAGCATTTACTCAGCATTGTAACCCTCAAATTATCATTTTTATTATATACAATTTAATGTTCACTGTAATTTCAATTGTTTGAATAAGTTTCAATGTAATGTTCAAGTTTTGTTCTTTGTAAACCGCTTTGATTTTTCTGAAAGGCGATATATAAAACCGTTCAATAAAATAAATAAATAAATCTTCAATTCTCTTTGGCTCCAACAGAATAGATTAGGTTGCACACTGGCAATTCAACAGCCAGATCTAAGCAACCTACAACATGCTCTCTGCAATTATACAACAAAGCTCTGCAACTGTGGGCCTTTGCCAGAGAGCTTCAGAGCTACTCCTAGTAGGTAGCTTCCAGATGGTTAAGAAGGGCTTCAGATGGTAGACTCTGTCAGTCATACTCCTACATGACTGTTTTTTTCCTACTGTTACCATATTCCTTAAAATTTCCTTTTAAGAAAAAGTAATCAGGGTTTAGACCACATGAAAGCGTAGAAAATTGTACAATTCCCTGGTTCGTTCCACGTCTCACTGGAACTTCCACAACAGGGATGCATTTTTTTCACTGCAGTTGGTCCTTATTCACTACTTTCCTTCTAATTCCTATACTTCATGGTAGCTTATAATGAACAAAACGCATGATACTCATATTGCCCTTGTAGAGAGGCAAACATGGTATCCCCTTATATTACGTCTTTTTCTCCAGCTACTATTTGAAGTTATAGAAGGATCCAGACTTGCTGTCTCAAGACTAAGGATCTCCTCTGCACTCATTCACGTACGTCTAGAGACCTGATTATTCAGGGGCTAGATCTTTTCAAGAAGTCTAGTCCTATCCCTGTAAGTGAAGAACATAATACCAGTTTCAACGAAACTTTCTCTATTAGTTCTTCCATATTTAACCAAACAGAGATTCTCCATCAATATTCGCAAGTAAGTCTTAATCCTTCTTGTTATTGGGTCAATCTCTATACAATATCTGACTTTGAAAGATTGACTTACTGTCCATATTAATGCTGCCCCAGCATGCCATAACACTTAATGGACAACCAATTTCTATGGTAAATGAGAAATACCTTCTATTACCTTTTAGGTTACGTCACATCTGAAGCTCTACATGTAAGGTCATCATCATAAGTGACATCACTTATGAAGGACTTTACTGATCTTCAAGAAATTGGAGGCTCAATGCCTAGTACAAATGTCTTTGTCTTTCTTTGGAATAAGTGATGAATATTCTGTAACTTTGTAAAATGTGCTGTATATAGTTCTCACCCAAGTTATTTCCCTATTCATAAATGATGAATATTCTGTAACTTTGTAAAATGTGCTGTAAATAGTTCTCACCCAAGTTCTCACCCAAGTTATTTCCCTGTTCATTGTAAGCACAATGTGTTTTTTGATACATTGTACTATTGTTCTGTTCGCTGTAAACCGCACTGATCTTAATAGCACGGTATATAAGAAATGTAAATAAATAAAATAAATAAAAAAGGGGGTCTTCGAGACCCATCCCCTTTTTCTGCAAAAGGGTATTTCTACCTTTTTCCTCCAAATAGAGTATCTCCACTCTTTCCTAGGACCTTATTCTGCTCCAAGGACAAGAAGTTCAATTTTTTGGAGTTTACAGCAGCTTTAGCTATTTCTCCAAAGTCCAACCTCATTGAACTCCCCCAGTACTTTCTTCTGGGGTTAGTTCTGGCCATTAAGGCTTCTCGTCTCTTCATGTATTGCAAAATTTATTTTTTTCCCTCTACCTCACATTGAGGGAATTTCTTTGAGGACAATGTACTGGCTCTCAACCACAGACCCATATTGCCCTCAACAAGTAGTTTTGCAATATTTTTGAGTGAGATCCACATTAGAAAATTGGAACCCAATATTTTTTCTAATATTTCAAATTTACACAAGGTCTCCCCTCTGGATATCTTGTTTAGTCAAGCTGTTCCACAGCATCTCTTTTTTCTTTTCTAGTTCAACTCCTACCCTCCATCCCTTGGATGCCTGAGGTTTGAGGGATAAGCATGGCCCATCTTACATTGCAACATGCTGGGGCCTCCTCCAGCATGGGAGTCCCCATATGTGAAGACTCATTCCTGCTTGTTCCTGGAGATAGCACAGTTACTTACCTGTAACAGGTGATCTGTGGGAACAGCAGGAATAAGTCTTCACAACCCACCCACCTCCCCTAGGAGTTGCTCTCTCTCTCTCTCTCTCTTTCTCTCTAATTTGTCTACTTCCCTCCTTCGGTCTCAGCTACAAACCCAACTGATGAGAGGGAAGTAAATGGGTGGGAAGGCAGCGCGCATGCGCGTGGGATGCTCCCAAAGGCTTTCTTTCCTGGATGCTGGGGAGCGTTCCCGCGCGGGCTTCATCGGTGCCGACGTACCCATATGTGAAGACTTATTCCTGCTGTTCCCAGAGATCACCTGTTACAGGTAAGTAACTGTGCTTTCCCTATGTGCATCACTCTGCTCTTGTCTACATTAAATTTTGTTTGCAGCTTAGATGTCCAGTTCCCTGGAAGGTAATTTTATAAGGGTCAACTAGGTTTATGAGCATTTTAACACTTGTATTTCATGCCTGTTTTATAAAGTAAGGAACATGTGCACTTTATAAAAAAGGGAGGTAAGTAGTTGAAAATGTGTGTAAATTTTAAGGTGTGAGTACTGTGATAAGGAAGACTCTAGTGAGCCCATGAAAGTAGAAGAAAAGAATGATTCTACCTTTAGGAATGGTCACAGCCCTGCCAAGCACACGTTCCAGCAGTTCTCTGGAGAAAACAAACAGGGATTCAAAAGCTAAGCTGATACACCCTAGCCCTGATGACGTAGTAACAGGCTTGGAAACTGATTACAAACACCTGTCTAGAGAGTCAGGGAGGTTGATCAGAAAACAGGGATATAAACCAGGGCTGGAGAATGAGAGACCAAGGAGCAGCCCCAGAGAGAGCAGCAGAGCAGAGAGCAGCACGGAAGGCAGCCCAGACGGGAGCACAGTTGGAGGAAACACAGAAGCTGGAGGAAGGAAGCCATGTGGAGGAAAGGAACTGAAGCAAGTAAGGCAGAAGGGGAGAGGACACAAAGGTGGTCTGGAGTGCTCAGAGAGAAAGAATAGGAAAACCTTCAAACCCCAGCACTGAAGGAAAAGGTTCAGAGAGTTCAGAGGTGGGTGCCCAAGACTCAGTGCAGAAGTCTGCAGAGCCCAGCCTTGAACGGAGAACTGTGGCAGAGCTCCAGGGAGGAACTTAAGCTAAGGGACAAGGGACTGTTTCCCCAGAGCTGGCAAGAGATAGCCGCACAGCTGCAGAGAGGAGTTTTCTCAGGCTCAGGTACTGCTTATCCCTATTCACTAGAGCTGTATTTAAAAGACCCACAGGGAGTTTTAGGGAGAAAACATCCTGAGGCATTCGCCAGTAGTTTAAAGCAAGGCAGTGCAGCACAAGAACCTTAAGCAATGCAGGTGGACTCTAAGGAGAGTGATTCCTTACAGCCACAACAACCTATGGATTTGTGCAGACAGTATTGAAAGCCTTTGCTAAACTGTATAGTATAAGTTGAGTGTAACCTAAAGAAAAGAAGATATTTTCTTTGGTAAAGGAAGCTGCCATGTTTTGTTCTTTTTCTGTATACGTGAGAAGCAGCTGCATTCGGATTGAATGAATGTAAAAGCTCAGCCAGCATACTTGTATAAAGAACCTTTTTGAACAAATACTGGAGAAGTATCCTGGTGCAACTTACTTTGAACCTTTGCTTTTGGGAGAAATAAACATTGTTATAGTTTTGCCTATAACTCTGGCTTCATGACTATTTTCTATCAGAAGGAAAACTATTTTTCCCAGCATGCATCATGAGAGGAAAGTTAGTTGATTTAGCCTTCAAAAGAGAAAAATAATGGCTACCCCAGCCCTCCAAGCCTAAGGCAGAGGGCGGGGTATGACAGTACGTACACCTGTCCTATGGCTGGTCTAAGTGCCTGAACCTAGATTTTGGAAGACCACACATAAATTATAGTATTTCATAATTTATGTGCATAAATTTGCACTCTATCCACACTTCATTCAAACTCTGCCCCTGTGCATGCCTTCACTGAAAGTACGCGCCTTCGTTTGACATGTGTATTTTCAGAATAAACACATAAACCACTAAGGAAGTAATTCTATAAGTAGTAATTACTTTACATAAAAACATAGAAACATGATGGTAGATTAAGACTATACAGCTTATCCAGTCTGCCCTTCTTTACCAACTACTAAGCTCTAAAGTCTTTTTTTCCTTTAGAGATCTTCTTTATTTTTCCCAATCTTTGTTTATACTACCGTACCTGCACTGGGAGACTATTCCACATATCTACCACTCTTTCACTAAAGATGTATTTCAACAAATTACTTCTGAATCTGTTTCCTTTCACCTTCATCCTATGCCTCCTCATTTCAGAGCTTCTTTTAATTGAAAGAGGGCTTTCCTTCTGTGCATTTATGCCATGGAGGTATCTAAATGTTTTTATCATATCTCCCCTCTCCCGTCTTTCATCCAAAGTATACATATTGAAATGAATTCTTTGCTTCAGTCTTTACTGAGGAAGATGTAGGGATGTTACCCATGACTGAAGTGGTATTTAAAGGTGCGGAAGAATTGAAGGAAATATCGATACATCGGGAAGATGTATTACAACTATTAGATAAACTGAAGAGTAGCAAATCACCTGGGCCGGATGGTATACATCCAAGAGTGTTGAAAGAACTGAAATATGAGATTGCAGACCTGCTATTAGTAATCTGTGAACTATCATTAAAATCATCTCTAATACCTGAAGATTGGAGGATCGCCAATGTAACACCAATTTTTAAAAAGGGTTTCAGGGGTGATCCGGGAAACTACAGACCGGTGAGCCTCACATTAGTACCAGGAAAAATGGTAGAAACCATCATAAAGAATAAAATTACTCAGCATGTAGATAGTCATAGCCTAATGGGAGACAGCCAACATGGCTTTAGACAAGGAAGATCTTGTCTTACTAATCTGTTATGTTTTTTTGAAGGTGTAAATAAACATTTAGACAAAGGTGAGTCGGTTGATATAGTGTATCTGGACTTTCAGAAAGCCTTTGACAAGGTCCTTCATCAGAGACTTTTGGCAAAACTAGAGAGTCATGGGATAGGAGGCAGTGTACTACTGTGGATCAGGAACTGGTTAAAAGATAGAAAGCAGAGGGTTGGGCTAAATGGCCACTTTTCCCAATGGAGAAAGGTGAATAGTGGTGTAACCCAGGGATCTGTGCTCAGTCCGCTGCTTTTTGACATATTCATAAATGACCTGGAAAGTGGAATAACGAGTGAGGTTATCAAATTTGCAGATGACACAAAACTATTTAAAGTTGTTAAAACCCAAGAGGATTGTGGAAAATTGCAAGAGGATCTTGATAAATTGGAAGACTGGGCATCAAAATGGCAGATGAAATTTAATGTGGACAAGTGCAAAGTTATGCACCTAGGGAAGAACAACCCAAACTATGGTTACATGATGCAAGGTTCAACATTAGGAACCACCACCCAGGAAAAAGATTTAGGCGTCATTGTGGATAACATGTTAAAACCCTCGGCCCAGTGTGCAGCGGAGGCCAAGAGAGCAAATAGAATGCTAGGTATCATAAGGAAAGGAATGGAAAATAAAACAGAAGATATTATAATGCCTCTATATCGTTCCATGGTGAGACTGCACCTTGAATATTGTGTGCAATTCTGGACACCATATCTTAAAAAGGATATAGCGTTATTAGAAAAGGTTCAGAGAAGAGCCACCAAAATGGTAAATGGGATGGAAGGATACTCCTATGAAGAAAGGCTAAAAAGGTTAGGGCTCTTTAACCTGGAAAAGAGACGGCTGAGGGGAGATATGATAGAAGCCTATAAATTAATGAACGGAGTGGAACGGGTAAACGTAGATCGATTGTTTACGTTATCAGAATATAGAAAGACTAGGGGACATGCAATGAAGCTACAGGCTAAACTATTTAAGACTAATAAAAGAAAATATTTTTTCACTCAACGTGTAATCAAACTCTGGAATTTGTTACCAGAGGATGTTGTAAAGGCTGTTAGTGTAGCTGGGTTTAAAAAAGGTTTGAACAAGTTCCTGGAGGAAAGGTCCATAAATCATTATTAAGAAGGGACCCAGGATATCAATGCTTGACCCAGTACAAGCATTGCGGAACCTGTGTCTTTTGGGGAAACTGCTAGGTACTGTCACCCAGCAGACCTGGTTGAGAGAAAGGAAAATGCTTTAAATAAAGAAAAAGGTACATACAAGCTGCAATATCTGGAGGAACCAGATAGAGGGAGCAAGAGGGACTCCAGAGTGACTGAGGAACCACGCCCCACTGATCATGAGGTAATGCCAGCCAACCTCCAATCCTCGAGCGCAGGAGGACTTCTTAAGGAGGAAGACTGGAAAGCAGAGGGGAGGAGTGGCAGCAGATGGAGAAGCAGCCGGAGTGAAGGCAGCTGGAGAGACAGCTGGAGAGGAGGCAACAAGAGTGAATGCAGCAGGAGAGCTTGCATCAGGCAGGAAGGCAAGACAGAGGAAAGGAGGTTAGAATGCAAACCTGAATATTCCACTGCCAGAAGATCACCCAGAGTGAAAGGTGATTGCCTGGGAGCTAAGGAGGAACCTGGGAAGGTCTCAGCTCACAGAGGAGTAAAAGCTGTTTGCCCAGAGTGGCAAAGGCATTGCTGCAACTGTTGTCCAAAACCAACAGGGTCACAGCCTGAAGACCTAAGCCGTGCTGTACAGGCAAGCCAATGGAGAAACTGTTGCAGGCCTCAACCTTCACTGGAAACAGAGAAGCCAAATTCCCAAGGTAAAGCTTTTTATGATACAAGCTATAGGAAAAGTTTACCTGATAAGAAAGGCTTGAATAATAAATGTTTTTATAAAGCTGCCATAAAACCTCTAAGGAGAGAGGAGTTTCCTCAATATAAAACAGCACAGAGCCGACGCCCTACGAGTTACCCAGAACATTGGGCTGTGCTAGAAGAGCTATATAAGAAGCCTGACTATAACCTACCTGAACCCAGGGACTCAGAGTCAGAGGCTTCCACCTATGAGCCAATGCAAGTGGAACTGGCAAATGAGGTTTCAGATACAGAAATGGATTGTACGTACTGTACCACAGGAAGCCTAGAATCTTTGCCAGGCTTGTAAGCTGTATGTGTTGCTGCCTAGAACATTCCTGTTGTGGGAATATCAGCGCTACTGTGAAAGTAACAGTTTTGCTTTAAACTTTTGTTTTACTTTTTCTTACCTGAAGTAAGGGCATTTGCGTTGTTGTTATTGCCCAATCCTTTGAACCCTTGCGAGAAGGGGAAATAAAAGCCTTTATTTTCCCACCACTTGTGCAGTTGAATTCTTTGGAAGATTAGGATCCAGGAAACTAACAGGACCAAAAGCCAATTGAGCCTCTGGATTACTGGCCAATCTCCTCCCTATATAGTTATGTCCGACCTGCCCTGACTGCTACTTACCGCCAGGGTAGTGCTCGCGACAGTACATATGACCTAGATTGGCCACTGTTGGAAACAGGATACTGGGCTTGATGGACCTTGGTCTGACCCAGTATGGCATATCTTATGTTCTTATGTAATCTTTAAGACTGTCTCCATATCCCTTATGACGAAGCCCACTGACCATTTTGATATCCATCCTCTGCACCGACTTCATCCTGTTCATACCCCTTGGAAGGTGTGGTCTCCAGAACTATACACAGTACTCCAAATGAAGTCTCACCAAAGACTTAGGAAGAAGCACTATCATCTGCTTCTTCCTGCTGACCATTCCTTTCCCTAGGGACCCCAGCATCCTCCTGGCTTTCGCCGTAACCTTTTCTACCTGTTTAGACACCTTAAGATTATCAGAAACAATTATCTTAGATCCCTCTCTTCTTTCATGGACAGTACTTCACCCCTATACTGTACTATGCCATTCCCTTGGATTTTTGTAGCCCAAATGCATGATCCTGCATTTTTAGCATTAAATCTCAGCTGCCAAATTCTTGAACATTGCTTTGCCAGATCCCTCCTTTTGTTATCTATACTTTCCTGGGTGCGTACTCTAATGCAGGTTTTGGTATCATCCGCAAAGAGGCAAATCTTACCTGATAGCCCTTTCACAATATCACTTACAAAAATATTAATAGGAATCGACCAAGGACACATCCCTTCGGCACAGTACTGGAAACATCCTTATCTAACTTAATCTGCAGAAATTAAACTTTATAGAATACGCACCATTAAACTGCATGTGTTTATGCACGCTGATGTGCCTATTTTATAAAGTCTAATTTATATGGGTTAGAGTTCATATAATGCTAGCATAACTGGCCATGAATGCGTGTAAATTAAGGGCATCTTATGGAGAGAGGATAGGCGTGGACTGCACATTGCAGTTAGTGCACGGTACTTATACACTTTCAGTTTTACAGTTTGCATAGGTACACTGAAATAGCCTTAAGTGCACCTGTGCTAACTGTGAATGAACTTAACATGCAGTAAAGGACTTCTCCAGTAGTCACCACATGGCTCTGACACTTATCGTGCTTTGGGTTTTGCTCCTAGCACGCAGTAAGTGCAAAATCTTACTACAGTTTAGTAAAAGGATCCCTAAGTTCTTCACCATCTTCCCATCTGCCACAGCAGCACCATTTTAGGTCAGTCTGATACTATAGCTATAGTAGAATACAATTCTCAGGGGAGGTGGAAGGGTTGTGAGGACTTTTTCCTGCTGTCCACGGAGAACACCTGCTACAGGTGAGTAGCTACCTTTTCTCCGTGGACAAGCAGGAAATAAGTCCTTATGTATAGGACTCCACAGATACAGGCTACTTTACAGAGAAACAGAATGTAATTTAGCCCAACAGGGACAACTAAATCTGTCTTTTTGTTCGCAACATGCCTTTTGTATTTTATATAGAAATACAGTGCCTTGCAAAAGTATTCATCCTCTTGGTTTTTGTCCTGTTTTGTCGCATTACGTACAACCTGGAATGAAAATGGAGGTTCATTTGAATGTTAGGTAATGGACCTAACAATATAGACCAAATTGGTGAAGTAGAATGACAATAAAATACCTTGTATATATCATAAAAAAAGTCAAAATTGAAAAGTTGCAAGTGCATATATATTCATCCCTTTTACTATGAAACTCCTAAATAAGATCTGGTCCAACCAATTAACCGCAAAAGTCACATAATTAGTTGATTAGGGTCCACGTGTGTGCAATCAGTGTCACATGATCAGTCACATGATGCCTGTATAAATATGCCTGTTCTGAAAGGCCCCTGATTCTGCAACACCACTAAGCAAGCAACACCAAGGAACACTCCAAACAGGTCAGAGATAAAATTGTGGAGAAGTATATATTAGGGTTGGCTTATAAAAAACATATCCTAAATTCTGAATATCCCACGGAGCAACATTAAATCCATTATAATAGAATGGAAAAAATATAGCACCACTACAAACCTGACAAGAGAAGGCCACCCACCAAAACTCACAGACCGGGCAAGGAGGGCATTAATCAGAGATCCTACAAAGACATCAAGGATAACACTGAAGGAGCTGCAGAGATCCACAGCAGAGATGGGAGTATCTGTTCATAGGACCACTTTAAGACATACACTCCACAGAGTGGGGCTTTATGGAAGAGTGGCCAGAAAAAATCCATTGCTTAAACAAAGAAATAAGAAAACTTGTTTGGAGTTTGCACAACAGCATGTGGCGGACACACCAAACACATGGAAGAAGGTTCTCTGGTCAGATGTGAAAAAATTGTGCTTTTGGACCATCATGGGAAGCACCCATGCGTGGCTCAAACCCAACACTTCCCATCATCCCACTAACAACATTCCAACAGTGAAACATAGTGGTGGCAGAATCATGCTGTGGGGATGTTTTTCATGTGCAGGGACAGGCAAACTGCTCAGGATTGAAGGAATGATGGATGGGACTAAATACAAGCCAGTTCTTGAGGAAAACCCGTTTGTCTGCCAGAGATTTGAGACTGGGACAGAGATTCACCTTCCAGCAGGATAATGACCCTAAACATACTGCTAAAGCTGGTTTAAAGGGAAACATTTAAATGTCTTGGAATGGCCTAGTCAAAGCCCTCACCTCAATCTAATTGAGAATCTGTGGCATGATTTGCAGATTGCTGTACATCAATGCAACCCATCTAACTTGAAGGAGTTGGAACAGTTTTGCCTTGAGAAATGGGTGAAAATCTTACTGGCTATTATACTAAGCTAATAGAGACATACCCAAGAAGATTTGCAGCTATAATTGCAGCAAAAGGTGGCTCTACAATGTATTAACTTTGGAGGGGGGGGGGGGGTGAATACATATGCACACTCTTAATTTCATTTTTTTCCTTAGTTATTGTTTGTGTCAAAATAAAAGATATTTTGCACCTTCAAAGTCATAGGCATGTTGTGTATATCACATGGTGCTATCCCCAAAAACTCCATTTTAATTCTAGGTTGTAATGCAACAAAACAGGACACTGTACATTCTTTTTTTTTCTTGGTAATCTGAATATAAAGAATGGGCCTGGGGGATGGATTGGATTCTAATCCCCAAAGAGATTCCATAGTACTGATTGGCCGAAATTGCTGTCGTGTCTGGATTCTCCTTCCAGACAGTACTGAGATGTGAATGTGTGGACTGAAGACTATGTTGCAACTTTGCAAATCTCTTCCATGGAGACAGAGCGCAAGTTGACCATAACTCTGACACTGTGAGCCATACTGTGACCATTGAGGCTTAGGCCTGCTTGGACATAAACGAAAAAAATGTAGTCTGCTAGCCAAACTGAATGATAGCAATCCCTAATTTATTGGGGTCAAAAGAAACAAAAAGCTGAATGGACTTTCTATGGACTCATGGCCGCTCCAAGTAGAAGGCTAAGGCCCACTTGCAGTCCAACATGTGTAGCGCAGTTTCCCCTTGGTGAGCATGTAGTTTTGGGATAAATGTTGGTAGAACAATTGACTGATTAAGATGGGCATCCAATACTACTTTCAAAAGGAATTTAGGATGAGTACCAGAGGGTCACTCTATTATGATGGAATGTAATAAAAGGTGGATGAATTATGAGAGCCTGAAGCTCACTCATCCTGCATGCTGAAGTGACTGCCACCAAAAAACAAAACCTTCCATGTCAAAAACTTCAGAGGGTAGGAATTGAGTGGCTCTAAAGAAGCTTTCATCAGCTGTGCAAGAACCACACTGAGGTCCCAAGACACTGTGGGAGGTCTGTAGGGAGGCTTCAAGAGAAACAGCCCACATATAAAGTGAACAACATAAGGCTGTACAGAGATGGACTTTCCCTCTGCACCTCTATGGTAAGCTCCAATTGCACTGAGGTGATCCCTAACGGAGTTGGACTTAAATCCAGACTCTGGGAGGTATAGAAGATATTCAAACAGTTTTTATGGGGGACAGGCAAAGGGATCTAAGAAATGGTTCTCACACCAGATGGCAAATCTCTTCCACTTGCATGAATAGGATTTTCTCATTGAGGCCCAAGTCACACCAGTTGGCAGATTGAGCTCAGATAGCGTTAACCTTTCGACATCCATGCCGTGAGGACCAAGGACTTGATGATGGGATGCAACATCATTCCATTCTCCTGTGATATCAAGTTGGGTGCATGGCCTAATCAGGGTGGCTCCTGACTGCTGAGTTGCAACAGAAGGGGAAACCAAGGTTGTTTAGGCTAGTAGGGAGCTATCAGAATCATTGTGCTTTTGTTTTGAGCTTCAGGAAAGCCTTTTGAAATGAGAGGGATTGGAGGATATGCATATACTGTAGAAGATCCTCCCTCCAATTTAGGAGGAAAATATTCGAGGCTAGTGTGCTGTGCGATCTTACTTTGGAGCAGAACTGATCTACTTGGGCATTCTGAGGAGCTGTGGACAGATCTATCAAGGCAGTATGCCACTCTTGAAAGATGTGAGTAGCAACTTCCCTGTCCAGTGTCCATTCATGTGGTTTGAGGACTCATCTCGGTCTGTCTACCAGAGTGTTTGTTCACCTGGTAGGTATGTGTCTCTCAAGTCCATCCCTTGAGCAATGGCAAATTTCAATAACCTGACTGTTTCCTAATACAGGAGGTATGAGCCCATTCCTCTCTGCTTGTTGATGTAGAACATTGCTACTTGATTGTTGGTTTGAATCAGGACAACTTGATTGGTTAACTGATCTCTGAAAGCCCTTTGAGCATTTGCCATGGCTCATAGTTCCAAGAAATTGATCTGGTGAAGACGTTCTTGGAAGAACCAGTTGCCCTAGGTGTGAAACCTATTGAGGTGAGCTCCCCAACACAGTTTGGATGCATCTGTCATCAACATTTTTGGTGGCGGAGCATTTTGGAAGGGGAGACCTTTGAGCAAATTTTGGTGGACAGTCCACCATTGCAATAACTGAATGAGTGGATTGGTGACATACAGATGATCCCTGAGTTGTCCTGTAGCCCGAGTCCACTGAGCTTGTCTCATGTGGAGACGTGCCAAGGGTGTTACATGCACTGTAGAGGCCATGTGACCTAGTACAGTCAACATCCTGCAAGCTGTTACCTGCTGACTTAAATGAGTCTCCTGCACTAGTGCTGTCAATCTCTGAAGTCTTATTGTGCGGGAGGAAGGCTCTTGCCTGAGTCGTGTTGATCAGGGTTCCAATGAATTTCAATTGTTAGGGGGGCTAAAGGAAGGATTTCATGTAATTTATTATGAACCCTAGTAGCTCCAGCACGCAAATGGTCAACTGCATTGGTTCTCAAACTCTTTCCGGAGTGGAACCATTTATCAGCCAATTGTCCAAGTAGGGAAAGACAAACAATCCCAGAATCTGAAGGTAAGCTGCTACTATTGCAAGGCATTTTGTGAAGATGCGGCGTGCTGAGGCTAGGCCAAAGGGCAGAACTCTGTACCAGGAGTGCTGTCCCCCCAGGACGAATCTGAGATATATCCCACTCACAGGAAGTATCTGTATGTGGGTATAAGCATCCTTCAGATCCAGGAAGCATAGCTAATCTCCTTTTTGAAGATAAGGGAGTATGGTGCCTAGAGAAATCATTCTGAACTTTACTCTGACCAGGTATGTGTTCAGATCTCTTATGTCTAGAATGGGATGGTATCCCACCATTTTCTTGGTACCTGTAATAAACCCCTTGCCCTCTTTTTTCTCCAGTAGCACAAGCTCATTTGCAAGTTCTGCTAAGAAGGTGGTGATTTCTCTCCGAAACAATTCCTAATGCAGAGGATTGATGGAATGAGCCCTCGGGGGCAATTTGGAGGAATGTCAAATAGATTTAATTTCTAACCGTTATGGACAATTTGCAAAACCCAAGTGTCCAAGGTTATGAGGGACCACCTTTGGGCAAAAAGAGTGAGCCTCCCTCCAAGAGAGATTTGCATCACTGTTACTGGTAGAGTGGCTATGTTCTGCAGGAACCAATCAAAACCCCACCCCAGGTTTTGACTGAGAAGCAGGCTGGGGCTTCTGAGGCTTCTCACTCAGTGATTGTGGGCAAGGAGCCTGTTTTGGTTGAGAAGCTTGGGGCCCAGGAAAGTACTTCCACCTACAAAAATAATAGGTCTTATCTCCAGGAACAAGCAGAAATGTAGTCGTCCCATATGGGTGACGTTGGTACGGATGGAGCCCGCACGGGAACACTTCCCTGGCATCTAAGAAAACTTTTGGGAGCTCTCCACTGTGCCTACATAGCTGCCTTCCCACCTTCCCAACTCCCTCTCTTCAGTTCTTCATTTTCCGTGGAGCCAGCAGGATGCAAATCCTGTCACTGAAGAAAATTCTCTTTTTGATTTTTGGGGTTAGTTTCTGCCTTCCTGTCGACAACAGCACCGTCTTGACACTACCGGTTCCCTTATTTTTCTTTTATTCTTTCTTTAACTAGTAAAAAAACCCTAAAAATTCAGGCATATCGACACCATCTTAGGCCTTAAGCCTACCATACTATCCACTGACGGTATGGAGAAACCAACTAGTGGTTTCAAAAAATGTTCCAAATGTGTCAGTACCATCTCGGCTGTTGA
This sequence comes from Ichthyophis bannanicus, assembly GCA_033557465.1. NCBI lineage: Eukaryota > Metazoa > Chordata > Amphibia > Gymnophiona > Ichthyophiidae > Ichthyophis > Ichthyophis bannanicus. The sequence continues at coordinate 554,898,714 of CM066034.1, forward strand.
CACACATGACTGGTGTTTGAAATGCCTCAGGCCCGACCACCAGCCAACAGAATGTTCCCTTTGTAAAAAGATGACAAAGAGAGGCATGCAGAACCAGGCCTTTGAATTTGGAACTCTCTTTGCTTCGGATGTGGTATTTTTGGCATCAACGTCATTGAGAGCCTCATCCTCTTCCCATGAATCTCAGGTATCGAAAGTGTCAAAGCACAAGTCTTCATCGAAGACAGAAAATTCCTCCAAAGGTAGATCTCGTTCCCAGCATTGAGATGCATTGGGCGTTACCCTGGAGGTGGAATGGCTGCCAAACAACACCAGCAGGAGGACCTGCCCTCCAAAGCCATCAAGGGGCCCCAGGATGCTCCCGAGGCCTCGACCTCAGGAGATCTACTGATGCAAGGACGGTGGTGCAAGTATCCGTCACAGATACCCAAGCATCGGCAACGTCAATAGACCAGTGTATACTGGCCATCAAGCAGAGCTTGGCAGCTCTATTGGCAGCCTCGGTTCCCATCAAACCTTTGCCCTCAGACATCAGGCTGTCGGTACCGGTACTGGCAACATCGGCACTGGTGCATGATACATCGGGATACATGGCACTGTTATCACTGCCATCTATGCCTCCCTTGAGTCCCACTGATACCAGGGCTCGACCCAAACAGTTCCTCAAGCCCAATACCGACACCCATCGGTACTGGCTCTTGGCAAAGGGTGAACACCATACCCGTCGATGCTTTGAGTCCTCTGATTCTGACTCTCCTGTTTCAGATGCGGAGTCACTCAACTCCCGGGGGCCTGGAAGCCTGCCTTTGGAGCCTTCCCCACCTCCAGAATGAAGCATATTGCCCCCTGAGGACATATCCTTCCAGAAATTCATTTGAGACCCAGCTAGGAGTCTCTCTATAACAGTGACATACGAGAAAGAGCCCAGGGCAGAGGAATTGGAGATCCTCTAATACCCAACAGCTCCCAAAGAGGCGGCCACCCTGCCAGTGCACCGCATCCTCAATGATCTGATGCACTGGATGTGGGAGACTTCCCTCACAATCTCGTCTTATACTCAACGCCTCAATACCATGTATCAAGTACCGGAGCGTTCCAGCTTCCAAAAGCCACAGCTTCCCCATTCAGTGGTGGAATTGGCGATGCGCCAAATCAAAAGTTCCAAATTCATTCTTTTAACCCACCGGGTAGGGAATTGAGAACCCTCAATGCCTTTGGTTGTCAATGTTTCCAGGCTTCCATGCTTTCAGCCAGGATTAACTCCTATATACTCTACATGGACATGTTCCTGAAGGAGTTTCCAGGGACATCGAAGGCATGGCTCCTCTTCTCCTAGATGATAAGAGAGAAGACTATCTTGCTCTAGTCAAACATACTCAAAATGTTTCAGAGTTTATCAATAGGGCTACCTTTGATCAGAGCCACAGGAATATGCATTAGTGCATGCAGGATTGCATGGCTTCAGGCCTCAGATCTTGAACAGTGGGTTCCAAATAAGCTGGGCATCATACCCTGCACAGGGGAAAATCTGTTTGACAAAGACTGGCAGGATAAAGTTTCTCAGAGTCAGAGAATACCACTCTAAACAGGTTGTCTAGAACAACAGCTAACCCTGCTATGAAAAAGACAGCTGCAAAGAAGGCTTTCTTCAATAATAATAAGAAATTCTACTCTTCTTATCCTCCTGCTTCTCAATACCAAGCTCAAGGCCTTCAGAAAAGGCAGCAACCTCCTAAAGAAGCCACAGGTGGCTAAATCTCAGCCAGTTCTACAGTCATGGTCTGCACCTGGTTTTTGACTGTTTCCTAGAGAACATTCCACCCTGCCTGTGGAGGACCCCCACCTCTTCCACATAGCCGGCAGACTGTTTCACTACACCCACAGATGGCACCTTATCTCATCAAAGCAGTGGACACTAACCATAGTCCGGGAGGGTACAGACTTCATCTGCAAACTCTGCCCCCCTCAACTCTCATAGGGAAATATCACATGGAACTCCCACTCACTGCTCTCCTATAGGACGAAGTGTCCTCTCTTCTTTTCAGGGTGCCATAGAAGAAGTCCTCTATTCCCAACAGGGAATGGGGTTCTACTCTCTGTACTTTCTCATACCAAAGAACACCGGAGGGTACAAGCCCATCCTGGACCTCAGAAACCTCAACAAGTTTCTGGTCCGTGAGAAGTTCAAAATGATTTCTCTCAGGACTCGTCTTCCCTACCTCTTGAGTCAGGACTGGCTCTGTTCTCTAGATCTAAAAGAAATGTACACACATACCCTCATCCACCCACAGGAGATATCTATGCTTCATCTTTCAAGGAAGGCATTATCAGTACAAGGTCCTTCCTTTCAGACTCGCTTCTGCCCCAAGAGTCTTCACAAAGTGCATGGGGATCATAGCCGCATATCTAAGATCTCTGGGGATATTTGTCTTCCCTTACTTAGACGACTGACTCATAAGAGCAGACACCTCCAAAGAGGTTCAGCTCTCCTTGCATCGTACCATCACAGTACTACAACACTTGGGATTTGTCATAAACTTCCCAAAATCCCAGCTCGCTCCAACAAAGACTAGAGTTCATCAGAGCCTTACTGGACACACAGAGGTCCAGGGCATTTCTGCCTTAACTCCATTGTGCCCGTCTCATTGAGCTAGCATCCCAAGCACTACTATGAGACCATCTGACAGCGCAAGAAATGCTGCAGCTTCTGGGGCAGATGGCCTCAACAGTACATGTCATCCCATATGCCCGCCTACATATGCGGACAACCCAATGGACCCTTGATTCCCAATGGACTCAGGCCTCAGGCCACCTCAAACACAAGATCCAAGTCACTGCCCCTCTCACCACATCCCTCCAATGGTGGTGTTCCCCAAAAAATCTCTTCGTCGAGTCACCTTTTCAGATGCCTCCACATCAATGCACCCTGATGACGAATGCCTCCAAACTGGGTTAGGGAGCTCATTTGGGCACTCTCTCTACAGAAGGCCTCTGGACAATGGAGGAGTCACAGCTCCAGATCAATCTCCTGTAGCTTCGTGCTATCTCAAATTTCCTCAGGGCTTTTCAAGATCACCTCAGGGCACAAAGGGTCCTAGTCAGGACAGACAATCAGGTGGCCATGTTCTATGTGAACAAACAGGGCAGAATAGGCTCTTGGTCCCTCTGTAAGGAGGCTCTCCATCTGTGGTCCTTTGCCATTTCTCATCAGGGGAGTTCAATGTCTTGGCAGACAAGCTGAGTCGGATCCTTCTTCCCCACGAATGGTCCCTCCATCTGGACACAACGTCCTACATCTTTCAGACCTGGGGAACTCCAGACATAGGTCTGCTTGCTGCACCGCAGAATGCCAAGCTTCCCTGTTTCTGCACCGACATCCAGCAAACAGCAGATGGATGCCTTCCACCTGCATTATGCTTTCCCTCCTATACCTCTCATTCCCAAGACACTTTTCAAGCTACAGGCCAACAAGGGCTCCATGATTCTCATAGACCCTCACTGGCCATGCCAACCATGGTTCCCTCTGCTGCGTCTGACTCAGACTCGGCCTTTACAGTTGGGATCTGCGCCCGATCTTCTATCCCAGGAAGACAGAATACTGCTCCATCCCAATCCACAGTCTCTCTGTCTCACATCTTGGCTGCTGAGAGCATAGCATTACAAGGCTAGTCTTACTCAAGAGGTTAAAGAAATCCTGTTGGCTTCCAGGAAGCCCTCCACCAGACATTCCTATGCTTTCAAGTGGCACAGATTCTCTGTCTGGTGGATCTCAATCCCTTCTCTGCTCCCGTGGAGGCATTCCTCCAGTATCTCCGCCACCTGCCCTCAACAGGTCTCAAGACCAACTCAGTGAGATTTCACCTCAGTGCCATCACGGCCTCTCATCTATTGGATGGCCAATCCATCTCCTCACAATTGCTAGTAGCGCACTTTATGAGGGGGCTCCTGCTGGCCAAGCCACTCATTAAGCCACCTCTGATGGTTTGGGATCTCAATGTCATTCTAGCGCAGCTTCTTAAGCCGACCTTTGAAGCATTGGCTACAATGCCACTAAAGTTCCTTTCATGAAAGGTTATCTTCCTTATTGCCATATCTTAAGCTAGATGCATTAGTGAGCTTCAGGCTTTGATGGCAGACCCACCCTATACTAGGTTCTACCATGACAAGGTCATCCTTAGGATTCCCCTGCATTTCATGCCAAAGGCGGTGTCTCCTTTTCATTTGAATCAGTCAGTTTACCTTCTGGTATTCTTTCCTAGACCACATGCATCTAGAGCAGAAGCAACTCTGCATACTGCGGCGCTCCTGCCCCGCCTTAGGGCTAAAGATAGGAGCAGGGCCTATTGCCTCGTGAGGAAGGAGTTTAAAACCTATTCCCCTGGAATGCTGGGTACTGTAGTTTTTCTGCTCCTTTCGCTCCGAAATAAAGTGTAGTTGTGTGCCAGAGACGGTAAGGCTTATTTGCAAGTATTTTTATTATGGTTAAGGTTATTCTTCCATCGCATGACAAATTCAGAAATATGAACAAAACAGGTGCTTTAACACGAACAGAAAGAACTCAGGTATAAAGTCAACTTAAAGTAGAAATTCAGCTTTACTTCTAAGCAGTTTACTCAGCTCTGCCCCAAGAGGTCATTCACTTTAAATGCAGCCTCTTTTCACACACTGTTACGTTCACAGTGCTGGGTCACTTCAGGTGCAGGTAATTAAAGCTTTCCTAGCATGGCAGCAAAACAACTCCGTGGTATTCAACTCATACACAGCATAACCAGTTTCTTCAGTTTGGTATTTCCACACAACAAATAGTACAGTCCATGCTCTCACAGTCAGGTAAATCAGAATTATCTTGCATTACTTCCTCAGACTGTATAGAATTATTAGCTTCCTGCAATACTGGCTGTCTGTTTGCTTTTAGCTTTAAAAACTCTTTAAAAATCCTGGAGTAGCAATTCAGCCTGTTGTCTGCTAGATAAGGAATTGTTATCAGTTATTAAACTTCCCTCTTGATTAAGGCTGTTTCCCTTTTCCTCTCTCAGGTTAAGTGAATCAGAGTAACTCTTAGGCTCTTTTGTTAAGGTTTCAAATATAGGAGAGTTGGGTTTACCTTCACTCTGGAAAGTCTTTGGCAAATCGCTTACTTGTTGCCAAGCCCCTCTTATCCTAGGTGGCTCGGACGTCCTCCAGCTGTGAGAGTTCCCGTGCCTCTCTGGGCCAAACTGTAATTCCCAGAATGAGTTCTTTTTCTCTCTTGCCTGCCGTGAAGGCTTCCTCTCCCAGGGCTCTGCCTTCCTCCAGGTGTCTATTCCAGGGCTAGGTCCACTTTCCTCAGGACTTCCATTTATTGCCTCTGAACAGATTCTTGCAGGTCTTCTACTGCTTCGGCTCAGTCCTTGGCTGCTAGCCTTCTCTCTCTGACTGTTGCTCCTCTGACTGCTCACGGTACTCTGACCGTTCCCTGGGCTCCTTCTCCTTCTCCTTCCAGCTCTTCTCTCTCCACTTCTCTCCCATAGCAAAGCCATACTCCGGTTTAAAACCAGGTTCTCTTCTAGACACGCCCCTTCCAAGCACTGGGTGTGCCCAATCAGGACTGCACGACTCCTCCCCTGGGCTGGTATCCATGCTCAGCTCAGCAGAACGAAGTCTCTCTTTCTTTCCAGCACTGTCAATCTGGCATAAATCCTGTTGCACTTCAGGATTTTCATCACTCTCCATAGCCACAGGAGGGCGCTCTTCACCACAATACACTTGACTGCAAGCAGGCGTTGGTTTGTTATCTCCAGAGAACATAGAAACACGACTGCTGCCTAAGGCCGGACCATAACCCCGTGGCCTGTGGTCTCTGTAAAAAGATGACTTACAAGGCCCTCAAGAGCCACAAGCAGCAGTACGATAAGTTCTTCCCGGAGTCCCCGGTGCCTCCAATCAGAAAGGGGGTCTCCCTCGAGGGAACACAGGAAAAAGAAGAAACCCTCAAAGGCAGCCTCCCTGGATAGTTCTGGCAGGTCGGGTAAGCCCCGAGCCAGGTCCTGCAGTCCGTGACACTCATCCGAGGGCTCAGAGCAGGAGCAGCCCACCAAGGTCACCCGGAAGGAATCACCCAAAGTTTGGCCTCGGACACCCAAGGCCATCCTTGTTAAGGACTCCCCTTTGGGGGAACCAGCACTAGGCCTAAGTTCCTCGGTGTCCGCGCCGATAGCTGCGGAGCCTTCTGGACTGAAAAACAGAATGGCAGCCCTGGAGCACAGCCCGTCTGCCTTCATGGACGAGCAGCAGGCATTGCTGTCTGGCACAGCTGGTTCCTCCGCCTAGATCACCGGGCCCTCGACATCGAGGACGTCCCTGGAGCTGAGCCGATCCTCGAGACCATATGGCCTCGTCGATCCTCAGCTGAGGTCTAGATTTGAATCCCATTCTATGGGACTGAGGTCTTTCCCTGCTAGCACACATGGCCCCAGCTGCGAGGCCTCCGAAGGATGCAGGCAGGGCCAGGCCTGGGGCCTGCGAGCCACCTTTTCCTCAAGTTTTTGACCAATTACTTGGAATGGGAGACAGAGGACGAGGAGTCCCCAGACACCGCAACGTCCTCTTGGACTCACCACCTTCCGAGCCCTTGCATTGGTCCTCACCCAAGGACATGGCATTCCTCGACTTCGAGCAGGATATGTCAAAGGCTTAGCATTCCCAACAGAAACAGAGGAGGATCCTCGAATGGGGGAACTAGAAATCCTCCAATATGAGGCCCCACCGAGGGAATCGTTCACGGTACCCATCCCACCCATCCTGGAACAGCTAATACTCCATATGTGGGAAACACTGGCATCAGTGCCTGTCGTAAGCAAGCGGCTTGACTCGATGTAAGGTCCGCTGGAGCCCTGGCTTCCAGAAGGCACAGCTGCCGCATAACTCCATGGTGGTGGAGTCGGCCATATTTCGGTTGAAGAGCCAGAAGATGCACTCGTTGGTCCCCCCCCCTCCCCCGGGTAGGGAGGCCTGCACCTTGGATGCCCTCTGCAGAAAGTGCTACCAGGGCTCGATGCTCTTCGGCTGGATCCAGGCCTACCAGCTGTACATGGACATGTACCTGAGAGACATGGCGAGGGAGCTTGCTGGTTTCTCGGCTGGTCTCTCCGAAGAACCCCTGCAGCAGTTCAAGAACCTTGCCAAAGCCATCCGTGAGTGCTCCAAATTCATGACTCAAGCAGCCTATGAGTCTTCAAGTCAGCGACTAGAGTAGCTGTGGTGGACATCGGTGCCTTATGCCATGTTTGACTACAATCTTCCGACCTCAAGCAATGGGTTCAGGACAAATTAGTTGATGTCCCATGCCAAGGGGAGAACCTCTTTGGCAAACTCATGATGGAAAAGGCTGCCAAGTTGGAGACCGTGATGAAGACCAAGCTCTCCAAAAAGACCGCTGGCCCTCCCTGACAGAAGGGCTTGGGTAAAAGACCCTTTCACCCGAGGAAAGGGACTGCTTACAAAAACTATCCTCAATTTCAGTCCTCTTCGGCTTCCTAGCAGGGTCAACAGGCCAAGAGACATGGGCAAGGCCTTGATAAGAAGAAGGCTCCCAAGCCCCAGGCGTTGGCTCCAGCCCAGCCTGGGAGGAGTTTTTGACTCTTTGGGCATAGCCTCTCTAACCCAAGGAGGACAGCAGCCCACAGGGGGACGTCTGATCCATTACGCCCACGGGTGGCCATCCATCACCTCCAATTCCTGGATACTTCAGATGGTCAAGGAAGGCTACCTCTTCCACCTGTTACAGGCAACCCCCTCCCCCTTTCTTCCCAGGAGAGCCCCCCAGTTCTTCCCTTCACTGGGATCTCCTATTGTAGGAACTCACAGGTCTTCTCAAGGACAAGGCAGTGGAACCAGTACCCCAACATCTCAGGGGCAAAGGATTTTACTCCAGGTATTTCCTCATGCCAAAAAGGACAGGGGACTTAAGGCCCATCCTGGACCTGCGGAACCTAAACAATTTCTTAGTGAGGGAGAAGTTCAAGATGCTCTTCCTTGGAACATTGCTGCCTTACCTCCAGCAGGGAGATTGGCTATTCTTCTTGGATCTGAAGTATGCCAACATCCTCATTCACCCCAGCTACAGGCAGTACCTTCGCTTCATGGTGGGGGGGGGGGGGCGCCACTACCAGTACAGGGTGCTAGACTTCGGCCTGACGTCCACCCCCAGAGTCTTCACCAAATGTCTGGCAGTAGTGGCTGCCTTCCTCCATCTCCAAGACATTTTTGCCTTCCCCTACCTGGACAACTGGCTCATCCGGGCAGTGGGAGTTGCTCCTGCCCTATCCGGGCAGTGGGAGCGGGAGAGCCGAGGCACATAAAAAGCGGCGTCCCTACCGGGCGCGCCCGCGCCTAGCGGGCCCGCGCCTGAGGGCCTCGCCAGAGGGCCTCGCCAGAGGGCCCTTTGGCGTGGCCCTTAGGCGGTGGCCATTGACGTGGCCCAATACACCGAAAAAGCAAGAAGGACTGTAACAGGATCACGGGCAACCAAGGCTGGAGCTCCCCAAGAGGGGTACGAGCTCGCCGACATCGTATCGCGCCCAACTCAAGCCCACAGGAACGGGTTGAGTTCATGCACAACGCGGGAGATCGACACCTCCGACGTTGAACTGCTCAACACGACGCACTGAGGACACTGAACCACGTAAGTCACCCGCAAAAAGATAGTCCAGCTAGCAATACCGAATCTCACAAACCAACTTGACACTTAAATCTGACGGTTCAAACCTGTTGAAGGTGATATAGCTGCACTATGATAAAATGTTTGTTTGCCAAGATTGTTGACTGCCACCAAATACACCCCATTAAGAAGTTAGTTGCATGCTAGAATTTACAACCTCTGAACATAACAGGCACACCCACTGCCACTAGACTTGTTTTCTGGTTTTCTTAAAATTACCAATGTTACTGTTGCTAATGCTTTGCTACTATTAACCCAGATCTCTAACATGTATACTGGTTACTGTTTACACTGGATACCGTTGATACTTGCTGATATTAACTAACTCTTACAAGCTATACTGTTATTACCCACGATTGTTAAAGCTGCAACTCCAACTACCTGGTACAAAAACTTAACTTAACTGCAAGAGCAAAGGGCAGCTGCAGAGTTACTCCACCCAGATAAAAATGAAGTCGCCAATCTGGTACATAATGATATACCTGTTCACACTAATACTTGCTTACGCACTCAATCAAAACATATACCAACCCCTCTCACACCTTTACACCCCTTTCTACAACCTCTACACCATACAAACCCCACAACCACTCATACTCACACCATACTACTTCACAGGAAAGATTGTATCCCACACGCCAAATCATAGGCTCTCCACTAGAAGTTCGACAAGAACTCGGAGGCACCGCAAGCCCAATGCAGCATTGACCCGCTCACTCAACCAAGCTACATCAAAAACCACTAACAACCAGGCTACGTCAGCCCTACATGAAACCTGTAAAATTATGCTCATCAATGCTCGCTCAATCAGGAACAAAACCCATATAATCTACAACATCATCACAGACGAAAAACCGGACATCCTATGTATAACCGAAACATGGGTCACAGAAACAGATTCAGCTATATTGAACCAGATTAGCAAACCAGGATACAACCTGTATAACTGTCCCCGATCCCACAAAAAAGGTGGAGGCGTCCTCATAATAGCAAAGGACAACATGAAACTCTCCAGCACATATCAGAATTCAAACCCAGACATAGACCTACTCAAGATCGAAAACTCCGCATTATCCATCTGCTTGATATACAGACCCCCCACGCCGCAACATGAGATATTAGCATCAGCATTGGAAACAATTTCATCAACGCAACCTAGAAAATTCCAGATCATACTAGGGGACCTAAATCTAGCATCAACATCAGCCACGAATACAAACGCCTTCCTAGAAGCCATGTCCCAGCTAGGGTACCAGCAACTAATTACAGAACCAACCCATGAAAAAGGACACACACTAGACATGGTTTTCACGCCCAAAAGTGAACAAGCCAATGATGAGAAGCCCCTGATAGAGATCAATCCACTACCCTGGTCGGACCACCACCAAATCAGGATACAGATGAAGCTGCCAAACCTGACTAAAGACACAAAAGCAAAAAGAACATCACAACAACAAAGAAGATTCAACAAACCAAACATAGAAGGTCTGATCGAAACCATCAAATCACACATAGACCTGGGTAAAACAGACCTCGATGACTTAACAAGCAATTGGGATGCCGGAATTCAGACCATAGCAATCCCCAATGGGAATCGGACACCAAACACATCCAAACACCAATCTGAACCTTGGTACACCATAACATTGACCAGAATGAAGAGAGACCTCAGAAAGCACGAAAGAAAGTGGAGACACTCCAAATCCACCGAACTCAGGGCTGTGTACCTTAATCTCCTCTCAAAATACAAAGAGGAAATAAACACAGCAAAAAGGATACACCATACCAACATCCTAAACAAAGCCATCAACAAACCGCGTGAACTTTTTGCACTAGTAAAGTCACTTACCAAAACAACACAACCAGAACATCAAGATAGCCCTATACATCCACAAACACTGGCAAATCACTACGCGAGCAAGCTGACTACCACCACCCCCACCACCACCCCCACGTTCAACATAGGCACAACGCAACAACGAACGAAGACGAAGCAAGAATCTGCATGGAGCACATTCCACAACATTGATGAACAACAAGCCACCAACATTCTAACCTCCATAAATACCACCACCTCACCGCTTGACCCCTGCCCAACCGCATGGATCAAAGCGGCAAAAAAAGAGATAAACCAGCAAATAGCCCACATTGTAAATCAGTCACTAAGTCAAGGAATAATGCCTGACCAACTAAAACAATCTATAATAAGGCCAATCCTAAAAAACAACTCTCTCAACAAGGAAGACCCGACCTCATACCGCCCCATATCCAGCATCTCATTCCTGGCAAAAATCATAGAAAAGGCAGTGCTCCTACAACTTCAAGACCACCTTGACGACCATGATACCTTAGACAAACAACAATACGGGTTCAGAAGAAACCATGGAGTTGAAACACTTTTGATAGCACTAATGAACAACCTCCTCAAAGGACTAGAAGACACAAAGAAAATGTTTATACTCATTTTCATTGACATCTCCGCCGCCTTTGACAATGTACAGCATGGGATCCTCCTGAGTAAACTGGAATCCATAGGAGTTGAGGGAACCCCCCTCAAATGGTTCTCCTCCTACATATCGAACATAAGGCCTCAAGTACATTTCAATGGGGAACAAGCCAAACCGTTCACTCAAACGCAGGGTATACCCCAGGGTTCAGCACTCTCGGCACTACTGTTCAACATTTACATGCAACCACTCTGCGACATTTTTAAAAGGCATAATATCAACTACCACATCTATGCGGATGATATTATGCTCTACACACAACTGGACACCGCTGACCCAAAATATGCACAGCTCGAAAGCTGCATAGACGAGATGTTGCTATGGCTACAGAAAAATAACATGACGATTAACCACAAAAAAACGGAGGTCATGTATATATCCAGCAAACCCAACTTCAAGCCACCTGATACAATCACCCTGTGCAATAACACGTACAAAGCAAAGGATGAAATCAAATATCTAGGAGTCACACTCGACTGCAACCTAACAATGGAGACACACCTGCGTAAAACAAACAAAGCCATCTTCCATAAACTTAGGGTGATACAACCACTAAGGAAAATTATAGCACCATGCGACTTCCGGTCAGTGGCTCAAGCACTCATTATGCCACACCTCGACTACTGTAATGCCATCTTGCAAGGTCTGCCCAAAAAATCACTAAATATCATTCAAATGGCTCAAAATGTGACAGCCAGGATCATAATGGGAGCAAGAATATCTGATCACATCACCCCAATATTAATCGACCTACATTGGCTTCCAATTGCAGCTAGGGTACAATACAAGATGCTAGTAACAACATTCAAACTTATCAACAACATAGCCCCCTCATTCCTGTCCTCACTTATCAGCACACAACCGGCAAATAGGAGCAGAAGAACCAACAACTTGGGCACCCTACAGGTCCCCAACACCATCAGATCTGTGAAAACTAGTACATGTCGCAGAGCCTTCTCTTTCTCTGCGCCTACTATATGGAATCAACTCCCTTTTGAACTACGTTTAATCCAGGACATTAAAAGTTTCAGGAATGAGTTAAAAACCCACCTATTTAAATGCTACTACAACCAGCAATGAGTCTCAAGATCCATGGAATCGTAGCAAATCAAACTGATAATTATATGCATTTGAATCTGCCTTATGTATAATCATGTAAAATATGTGAAATCCTAAAATGTGTAAATATGTATTGTCGCCCCCGCCTGGCCAGGTATATAACTGATACCCGGTGAGGTCGCCTTTTTGGCTTTAAAATAAGTTTCCCTCAAAATGGCTGCCAGGAGGGCTGCTGGGAATTGTAGTCCTATCTTAAAGCAAAGGAGTTGTGATCCGAGGGTTAGGCATAAGACAGAGAAAATTTATTTAATGTAATCAGGGGTTCTTCATACACAGGACACAAGTGGAACAATCAAATATAGGATTTTTAATCCCACGCTACAGCTTTAAAAGAAATAGGAACAACTTTGCTTGTATTTCAAAAATGCAAAGAAACAGGCACAACTTTGCTTGTAAATCAAAATATCACTTATTCCAAAAACTTTCAACTTCTTAAATGTTTCTCCTCTTTACAGGAACAAAACTCTTGCAGCAAAACAACTCTTTAAATGTCCCTTGAACATTAGTATCAGCTTTCAACCTTATAAGTTGAGTTTAGCACTCAGCTGTTTTCTTCGGTTGTGACGTCTTCACTATTCAGGCTGCTTCCTAAGCAGGCATACATTCAATGGCTTTCTGGCTCAGCTCTCTTCTACGTCAGAGGCTTGACATACAGCACATTGCATTTCAAAGGAACTGTCTTCCATATCTGTTATCTCCATATCTTCAACGCTATCATTCTCACACACATCCAAAGACATCTGAGGGGAGAGCTTGCTATTCTCTTTCTTAATCAATTCACTCAATTTCTTAAGCAGGGCTTGTTTCTGCACTAGCTCATCTGCTATATGAGCTACTTGATACTTAGATAAACAGTCTCTCTTTTTCCTGGGGTTTGGCTTATTGCTGGAATCAGCTTTTAACTCTAAAGCTAATTCTCTCAAACTCTTACTGGTTAAGAACTGAGAAGGACACACTTGCCTGGTTTCAGAGGTATTCAGAATCTCTCTCTGCCCTGCAAGCCAGTCATGCTGTCTTCCGTTTGCAGCAGCTTCGTTTGCTTGCACCAACCTCTCTTTCCTTGCTCTCTCAGCTGTGCTTGGCAATCTCTCATCAGTTCTCTCTCTTCGGCTTCCAGTGTTTCCTTCACACTGTCTTTCATGCTCTGCAAGCACTCTCTCACTTGCTCTCGCTTCCCTCTTTGCGTTCCTTGTTCTTGCTGCTTCACTTCCAGCTCGCCTTTCTCCTTCTCCTTCTCTTTCTCTTTCTCTGTTTCTGAAAGTCAGCTTTTTAAACTTTCCTTCTTCCTGAGCCACACCTTGCTCCCAGCACATGTGATTAGGGTCAAGCTTCTCCCTGACGTGCTGCTGTGGGCGGGGCTTAGGGATGACTAGGTTCTGAGTCAGAGACTCTTGGTTACTAGGGAAACCCTTGATACTTTCTGAATTAAAGTGATAGGACTCATTTCCCTGTGTATCTCTATGTTCAGCAGTGCTTTCCTCACCACAGTATGTATAAATGTAAATATGTATAAATCCTGTCCCCAAAACATTAACCATGTGTGCTGTGACCCCCCTCAGACCTATGTATTTACTGTCCTCCCCCTGTCCTGATTGACAAACCCAAAAGAAGAATCGAACCGCTGCTGATCGCTGGAAGCAGCGGTATATAAATGTGTACTAAATAAATAAATAAATAAAATAAAAGGAGGCATGGCCACAGAGATACAGCAAGCTATGGCACACCCCATCCATGTCCTACAACATCTGGGGTTCATGATAAACCATCCCAAGTCCCATCTCTTCTCGACACAGTGTCTGGAGTTCATAGGGGCAAAGCTTGACACCGTTCAGGCAAAGGCCTTCCTTCTCCTGGACCAGTCCGACCATCTCAGGACATTAGCCGCAGATGTACAACACCGTCCCTTGGTGTCAGCTCAGCTTCTGCTATGCCTACTCGGGCATATGACCTCCATGGTCCATGTCACCCCAGGCGCCCTTCTGCACATGAGGGTTGCTCATTGGTGCCTCTGAGACCAGTTGACACAGGCCACGGGCCGACTCCAAGACAGAGTCTTACTGACACATGTCAGACGGCTGCCTGGGTGAGAATGTTCACAGTCTTGGCAAGTGCATATATCAATATGATTTGCAAGGGATTGTGGGAAATGCAGTCCATTCACACCAGACACAGCTGCTCACAATAATTAGTTGTGCTTGAGTGTAAAGCCAATAAGATATTTATTTATGGGGTTATTTCTCCCAACACAGATATGCTTGGTAGCACATAAAACAGGATACTTGCTTTCAGTGTTAAACTTAGAAAAACAAAATCAGGAAAACAACAGTTGAACTTGTCAGGCAATCAAAGCAAAAGAATAAAGACCTGGTTGGTAACAAACTGGTCTTTTCTGTAGGCTTTAGCTAATATTTTCTTAGCAGTGTATCAAACAACAAGCAAAACCCACAAAGAAGGGAAAAACTGTTCTTTTCAGGTTAACTTCTTATATCTTCATACATAGATTCAGAAGTGATTCCCTCAGAGCTCACAAGCAATTAGGTAAGGCTCAATTGCTAGCAGTTACCCAGCTGAAACCCCTTAGCTGGCTTGCTTTCTACTGCGTGGCTCAAATCCTACTTCAGGAGCTTTTCTGAGTAGATTAAACAAGTTTGTATTTCTTTGTGATGGTTGTTGTACTTTGTAACAGAAAATTACCAAAGGAGTTTAGACAGAGAGCAATCCATATATTCACAGCCTGTATCTAAGACCGCTCCCCCTTCTTCAACAATCATGGGTTCAATATCATGGATTGGCACAGAGGAATTTCTCAATGTAGCACTCTCAGGAGAATACTTGTTTCCCTGCTGTCTTTCAAGGTTATAGCTAGGGCATAGATCAGTGTTCATACCTGAGCTTCCATTGCTGTTAGAGTTCCTCTCTAAATAGCCTGGCCAGTATGTAGTCCAGTTCTTATGTCCAGCCTTCCAATCTAGATCCCTGGACACTGGATCTCTCTTCACATACCTTCTGGCACGGGTCCTAGGGTCCCTTCCACGTGCAGCTGTCTCCCTCACAGGTACCGTCTGGAGATTCCTAGCTCTGCAGCACCATTCCTCTGGCTTTCCCCAGTCCAATGGTGTATGCTGGCCTTTTGAATGTCTCCCAGTATACGTACTGCTCTGGACTCCTTTAGACCTCTCAAATGCTTTTCTCTTCTTTCTTCCAAAGGGTTTCTTGCCCTTTCTGTCCGTCCGCTCTGGCTTCTGCTTCTGATGATCCTCCAGATGATGAAGCTGTCCAAGATCATGAAGATGATGATCTCCCAGATGAAACTGAGGATGAGGATAATTCTCTGTAGAATAAACTCTACCTTTATTCTGCTTTGATGAGTGTTCTACCCTAGCACAGCGCAGCTGTGCTGAATCAGGTCCTGCCCTTTGAGATGAGTGCTTGGGGATTACCTCATAGCCCTCCTGATTGAACACACGTTTCCCCACTTCAGCTCCTCTAATGGCTGTTGGAAACCTGGTGCATTCTGGGACTGGTAGTCTTTTATGGAAAAATTCTGTTTTCTTATTTCTACCAGAACTGACAGGTTGCTTGTTCAGAGTCACTTCACCTTTTCTATAGCTCCTTCCTGAGCTATGATAAGCTTCCTTATCACACACACCAGTTGGCGGAATCTCTGACTTGGTGGCAAAATCCGCAACACTTTCAAGCTGGGATCCCCTTCCAAACTCCATGTTCCTGAAGGATCCTCACAATGGATGCCTCCCTGTTGGGATGGGGAGCCCACTGCGAGGAACTTCGCACCAAGGGCAGCTGTTCACAAGCTGAGAGAAACCAGCAGATCAACCTCCTGGAGCTTTGGGCAATATATCTGGCCCTCCAAGCATTTTTCCACTGCCTGAGGCACCAGTTGGTGCTGATCCAAACGGACAATCAGGTGTTAATGTTCTACGTGAACAAGCAAGAGGGCATGGGTCTCACACCCTCTGCCGCGAAGCAATGGCACTCTGCTCCTATGCAATTTGTCAGGGAATACTCCTACGGGCTGTTTACCTACCAAGACAAGACAACACCATGGCGGACAAACTGAGCAGGGTCCTCCAACCGCACGAGTGGCATTTGGACTCTAGAGTAGCCACCTGACTCTTCCGACTCTGAGGGATCCCTTGGGTGGACCTTTTCACCAGCCCAGACAACTAACAGTTTCCCTACTTCTGCTCCCAGAAGCCCCACCTGTCTCGGGTAGTGGCAGATGCATTTCTAATTCCAAGGTTGGAAGGCCTCATGTATGCCTTCCCACCCACGCCATTAATTGTCCAGACCCTCTTCAAGGCTCTTCGCAACAAAGCGTCACTGATCCTGGTGGCTCCACGGTGGCCCAGGCAGCCTTTGTTTCTGCTGCTCCTCCAATTGTCAGTGGAGGCTCTGCTCCCCCTGGGGAGTTCCCCAAGATCTCTCTCCTGCACCCCAAGCTGGGGTCCCTACCACTGACAGCATGACTGCTGAAAGGGTAACCTTAGCTCCTTTCAGCCTCTCAGGAGAAGTGGAAGAGACCCTGCTGGCCTCCTGTAAGACCTCCACCAGGAGGGCTTATGGCTTCAAAGGCGCAGATTATCGGTGTGGTGCAGAGAGCAGGAGTAAAGCCATTCTCCTGCCCAGTACTGATGGTGCTGCAGTACCTTCTTCATCTCTCACAATCCAGTCTCAAATCAAGCTCTGTCATGGTACACCTCAGTGCCCTAGCAGCGCATCACCACCCTGTTGAGGGCAAGTCCCTCTCGGTCCAACCTCTGGTGACCCACTTCCTGAGAGGACTCCTGCTGTCCAAACCCCCCGTCCGCCCTCCGGTGACAGAGTGGGACCTCAGCGTAGTGCTGGCACAGCTCACCTGCCCGCTATTTGAGCCTCTGACTACTTGCCACCTGAGATATCTTTAATGGAAGGTCAAGTTCCTGGTGGTGCTCACCTCCACTTGCAGAGTCAGTGAGTTCCAAGCCTTAATTGCAGAAGCGCAATATACCAGATTCTACAAGAACAGAGTCATGCTACGCCCACACTCCAAATTCCTTCCGAAGGTGGTATTGCCCTTTCACCTCAACCAGGAGGCAGTGCTACCTATCTTCTTCCCAAGGCCTCACTCCAGCAGGGTGGAGACCATCCTTCACACCTTGGACTGTATGAGGGCCTTCCCTTCTACATTCAGTGTACCCCGGGCCACCGAAAAGATCAGCTTTTTCTTTTCTTATGACTCCAGTCAGCTGGGGGAAGAGGTGACCAAGCGAACACTGTCCAACTGGGTAGCAGACTGCATTGCTCTTGCCTATGAGAAGGCTGGGCTCCCGCTGGATGGCTGGGTCACGGAACACAGTGCCAGGGCCTTGGCAGCTTCCATGGCAAACCTGCGCTCTGTCCTGATGGACATCTGCCGGACTGCCACCTGGTCTTCAGTCCATACCTTCGCAGCTTATTACTGCCTGGAGAGGGAATCCCAATGGGGCAGTGCCTTCAGCCAGGCCGTGGTCCTTAATATTTTCGGGGTCTAGGCAACTCCTACCCTCCGACCCTTCTGTGTTCAGGCTATCAGAGCGTTGATTTCCATCAGACACACAGATCCTACTGCAGTCTACAGACTCAATTGCTTCTGCTCACAGTTCCTCCTGAGGACAACCGCGTTTTTTCTCTATGGGCTTTCAGTCGCCTGTAGCTAGATGTGAGGACTGACTTCCTGTTTGTTCCCGACGAAAGTGTAGCTACTTACCTTTAACAGGTGTTCTCTGGGGACAGCAGGAATCAGTCCTCACAAGCCTCCCTCCTCCCCTTGGAGTTGCTCCTTTACCATTTTCTTTTTGCTGTCTGACTGAGCAAGATGACACACTTGAGCGAGAAGGGCACCACGCATGTGTGGTGGCATCTCCCAAAGGCTTTCTTTGAAAGCTGGGAAGATGCTTCCGCGAGGGCTTTGTCAGCACTGACGTCACCCAGATGTGAGGACTGTCCCCGGAGAACACCTGTTACAGGTGAGTAACTACGCTGTGTTTTCCAAATAGCTAACTGGAGGGTAGAGGTCTGTGCACTTAATGGTAGGAGGAGAACTAGTCTTCTCTACCAAAGTGCTTATCGAACAAGTCAGCTTTCAATCTCTTGTGGAAGTCTAATAGGTCGTGGATGGCTTATAAGCTGTAAGACATATAGCGAGAAGACTCGATCCGTGGCAAATATGGTCCTTGAAAACTGGGAACACTTTTTAAATCCATTGACAGGTTTTTGGGACATATCGGCCAGAAAAACATTTGCAGCAAAAGTAAGCAACTCGATTGTAAAAAAATGAAAGTGCCCATGGCCGGAGCACCAGCGCTTAAGGGGGTAGTGTTGCCGCAAAAAAGAAAGGAATCTTGGAACGGTAAAAAACTAACTATAGAAAGAAAAAAGAGAAACATAACATGCAGGTGAGAAAATGTTGAAGGCACCGCTGAAGGGCAGTAGAGTCCCCAAAAAGAAGTAAAAATTACCAACCGATAAGAATATAAAAAAAATAAAAACATGACAACAGAAAAAGACCACATGGCCTATCTAGTCTGCCCTTCCATATCAACCACTACAACAGTCCCCCTTTTTCCTTTAGAAATCGTCTGTGTTTGTCCCATGCTTCTTTGAATTCAGATACTGCCTCATCTTTACCACCTCCACTGGGAGATTATTCCACAGATCCACCACTCTTTCCATAAAGAATATTTCCGCATATCACTCCTGAATCTATGCCCTTTCACCCTCATCCCATGTCCCCTCGTAGTAGAGCTTGCTTTCAATCGAAAGAGGTTCTCCTCCTGTGCATTTATGCTACGGAGGTATTTAAACGTCTCAATCTTATCACTTCTATCCCGCCTTTCCTCTAAGGTGTACATATTAAGATCCTTGTCTGTCCTCATATGCATTATAATGAAGACCACTAACCATTTTAGTAGCCACCCTCTGTACTGACTCCAACCTGCTTATATACTTTTGAAGGTAGCTATTTTAAGATCATCAGACAACCATGCCTAGGTAACGCTCTTCTTTAGTGGACAAAAGTACTTCACCCTCTATACTATATTCCTCCCTTGGATTGCTGTAGCCCAAATGCATGACCTTACATTTTTTAACATTAAATCTCAGCTGCCAAATTCTAGACCATTCTTCAAGCTTAGCTAAAGTCCTCCTCATGTTAACTATACCCTCCTGGGTGTCTACTCTATTGCAGATTTGGTATCATCTGCAAAGAGGCAAATCTTCCGCAATATCACTAACAAAGATGTTAAAAAGAATCGGACCAAGGACAAATCCCTGGGGCACACCACTGGTAAAATTCCTTCTCCTCAGAGTGAGCGCCATATCTCCAGGAACAAGCAGGAATGAGTCTTCACATATGGGTACGTCGGTACCGACGGAGTCTGCGCGGGAACGCTTCCCAGCGTCCAATCAAGAGCTTTTGGAAGCATCCCAGCACGCCTGCATGCTGCCTTCCCGCCTTTCCCAACTGCCTCTCCTCAGTTTTCGTTTTTCCGCAGAGCCGGCAGGACGTCCTCCTGTCACCGCAGAAAATTCTTGTTTATATTTTTTAGTTTTCTTGTGGTCGCGGCTGTCTTCCCGACGCCACCGGTACCACCAGTGCTTTTCTTTTCTTGAAAAAATTTTTTTTTTCTTTTCCACGGGATATTTTTCTTCTTAGTGTCCCACGGTCTCTAGGCCTTTTAGGCCTCTTCTTTTTCTTTCATGGAATCGCCAGGCACTTTCTCCAAGAAATGTTCCCCCTGTGGTGGTACAACTTTATTTTTAGACCCTCAAAATCGGGGTCTAACCTGCTTGAGTCCTGACAACAGTTTGGTGAGAAGAACTTTCCAATATCGAGGTTCCCTCGATACACAGTTGCCCTCCATCTTCGGGGCACCGTCCCCTTCTTCTTCCACACAGGATCAGGTAACCCACAAACAGTCTGTTAAGACTAGCCAGTCCTCGAGTGGTAGGTCTCATGCACAGCATGTAGACGGCTCCGGCCTTGCCCTCGAGGGCCCACTGGCTTCAAAACCCCGGCGGGAGTCTTCGGTATCCAAAGCATATAAGGGGTTTCAGGTTGTTCCTGGGGTTCACCCCTCACAGAACATACCTCAGCCGTGTCCGGTGGTGGCATCCGCTTCGAGCGGTACCGATACCCCGGTACCGGCACTGGTGTTGGATGAAACACTCCTCGTCATCTGGCGTCCTCGGTACCTTCGGGACCGCTGGATACAGTCCAGACTGACTTTCCATTATCGGTACCAGCACCAATACTGCCACCGACGTCGGTACCCTCCAGACGTGCATCGATAGCCTCGCTTCCTTCGATGCCGAGTCTGGAATCGATCTCTAGTCTGGAGGACTGGGTACCGACTCGCCTTGGTACTGGCTCTCGGCGGTACCAAAGGCTCGGTTCCGATGATTCGGATCCACAACTCTCGGTTCCTCCGAGGCCAATTGAGTTGCCACTGGTTGACCTTACTTCACCGGTGTCAGACACGGTACCGACATCGGTACCAACGACCTCATTACCTTTGCGGTCGGTGCCTTCCATGCTTCACTTATCAGGCTCTCTGCCCTCGATGCCGAGTTTGGAATCAATCTCTAGTCTAGAAGACTTGGTACCACTATTCTTTGGTACTGACATCGATCGATACCGGTGCTTCGGTATCGAGGATAGTGCCCGGTTGGGTTCGGTCACCTTGGTGCCGATTGAACTGTCACCGATGACTACTCCGATGTCTTTGTCGGCCTTGACTCCGACATCGGTACCGGTATTGACATCGGTACCGGTATCCACAGTAGCATCGTGGCCAACTCCTGCCATGCTTTTTTCAACAGGATGGCTCCATTCTATACCAAGCTTGGAGTCGATTCCTGGCATGGACAATGTGGTAAGGACGGTTGCTGCTCCTGATACCCAGTGCCAGCAACCATCCCTTCAGCATTCCACACTGCACTGTGCAGGATCTTCTATTCCTATACATTTGAATACCTCTGTGGGTGCTCAGGCTAGTTCTTTAAATCTAACCTGTCCAAGAGAGATTCCTATTGGGGATCCCTCTTTTCAGAGTTTCCTCCTGGATATAGCAGGATCTCTTGCCATTCCTATCCCAGGACATGATCCTGCACAAGGCTCTCTTTCTACCAAAGCAAAGGAGAACATAATGCTTCCTTTGCATCATTCCTTGCAGGATCTCCTTCTAGGAATGTGGGAAACACCTTTCAGGGTACCCCCACCTCCCAGGGCAACTGATCTGTTATATCAGGTGCCCCCCTCTCCAGGGTTTCAAAAGACTCAACTTCCTCATCATTCCATAGTAGTGGAATCAGCAGTGAGGCGGGTAAAGAGTAAGAAAAAGCACTCTTCTTATCCGCCAGGTCGTGAGTATAAAACACTAGATGACTTTGGACGTCAAACCTTCCAGACATCTATGCTTTCTGCAAGAATTCTCTCATATATATTCTATATGAGTCTTTCTCTTGAGGAGGTCACAAAGCAATTACATCTTTTGTCTCCTTTCCTTTCAGATTCCAGGAGTACAGACTATTCCTCACTGCTTAAGCATATCCAGAATATCTCTTGGTTTCTTTCTCGTGCTTCCCTAGACTCTTTTGAGTCTGTTAGCAGGACTTCTGCTATAGCTATAGGGGCACGACATAGAGCCTGACTCCAAGCTTGGACAAATGGGCACAACAAAGGCTGGGTCATACTCCTTGCACTGGAGAAAATCTTTTCAACAAGGAGTCTTTACGTCAGGTTACTCAGTTGTCCACTGATTTACCTGTTCCTAGGGGTTCTTCTACCCCTTCCTCTGTCCCATTACGTAGGAAATGTCCTACCAAGCTTTCTCCTCACAGGAGAAGAAGATTTCATTCATCACTTGCCCATCATACGGTTGTTCCCCAACAGGGAAAGCATCGTCCTGGTCTAAAGAATCCAACCTCTCACCAGGCTCAGCAAACCCAGCACCTGCAGGGTTTCTGATCATTCATCATCAGGTGCTTGTGACCCTTGGGGTTAGAATCTACAGTTGCTTCTTCTCAATAGAGGCAATCCACCACTTTCTTCTAACCCCTACACAGGGATCTCTTTCCAAAAGATATCCATTTTTTCTATATTTCTATGAGCTGTCAGGATGTTCATGCCTATAAGTCACAGGTTTCTCCTCTTTTTTCCTGCTAGGGAAAGAGGTCTAACCACTATCAGATGATAGTTCCTGTGCCAGCATGTATTTTTCCCTTCTATTGACTTACTACTTTGTAAGTCTTCTTCAGCTCCATTCTCTTCACCCTCTTCCAGGTTTTTCCTCTGTAAGAGCGGAATTACTTACTGGGAGGCTTTCTCTTCAGCCTCTCTAGTTTTCCCACTTTCCAGTGCGGAGTTTTCCTCTCTGAGTTACCTCCTCTATTTCAGTCTTGCTTTGGGGCAGCTTATCAGACATGTCCAGAGTTCCTACTCCTGTTCTGTCTGTTCTTTCTGTTTTTGAACAGTAAGATTCTTCTGCTGTTTTGCTAACAGCTGCCCATACAGGAGCTTTAATGTTTGGACCACTGGTTCTTATCCACAAACAACCAGATTGTCCTCCACTAACATTCTGTCTAGTCTTAGTAGTGGCTTCAAGTCAGTACTTCATCTCTCTTGGACATCATCTCACTACAAGCTTTCTAAATTGTCTTCTATTCTGCCATCTTCGTTTCCTGAGTTTGGCAGCATAGTTGAAAGAGATACTGGCTATCTAACAGCCTGTTCTATCCCCTCATTCTCCTGCATCATGCTCTCTGCAAATTACAGAGAAGCTCTCCACTATGGGCCCTTGCTAGAGAGCATGGGGGGATTTTTTCCCCAACAGCTATCCTAGCTGGTTAGAAAAGGCTTTTCAGTCATGTCTCCCATGACTAGAAGGTTCCCCCTTCTTTTCTATTCCCTTTTTTGATATAAAGGACATAGGCCTTCTCTTACGTGAAGACTCAAGGAGTTGCCAGTTCCCTGCTTTGATCCATAGTATGCCCAATTTTATTTTATTTATTTATTTAGTATACATTTGTATACCGCTACTTCCAGCGATCAGCAGCGGTTTTTTGATTACAGATTGGAAATTGTCAAATCATGACAGGAAATTTTTGAGGTATAAACACATTGATTAGACAGGAAAGCACAGCACACAGAGAACTATTTTACAGGGAACATGGGCTATGGAGGGTTAAGTGGCTTGCCCAAGACCACAAGGAGCACCTGTGGGACTAGAAACCCCAGTCCTTCCGGCCCAAGTTTGCTGTCCTCCAGTGGGATTTGAACCCCCGACCTTCCGGCCCGAAGTACCTTGCCCCAACCACTAGGCCACTCCTCCACTCAATTGGGGACATGCTCGTCCTCATGGTAAGAACGCATGATACCTTTGCCCTTAAGCAGGTCAACAGGGTATCTCATCTCTAGCGTCTCCTGTCTAATTACCATGCCAGAGTCCTGGAAGACTTGGGGCTTGCTGGCTGCACATTGACATTGTCCTTGGTTTTTCACATAACAGTCCTGGTTTTTTTTGCACTAACTAGCATTCTTGCAGATCATGACCAGGAGGAATAGATTCTCTATATGTCTTCTCAAGTAGGTTCCACCTCCTTGTTATTAGATGAATCTTTCCTCTCCACATAACCTATGTGAGCACTGTACTATAGGCATATCTCTGTTTAATTGCAGACACCCATATCTAGGCCTACATATCCATATTTATTTTGTGTGTGTATTTTATGCCCTGCCATATCTCACTATAGATATATTCTATATGTCTATCTATCTATCTATCTATATATATATATATATATATATATATATATATATATATATATCTGTTGAGATATTTTCTTATAGATAGATATGTTTCCACATACTTCTCTATCTCCCTGTCTATCCTCATATACCTATATGATTCTGACAGAGGGCTTTCACCCTTACCTATGCTATCCAGCAGGTTTCGGAATCTACACACACACCCACTCCTGTGGTAGTCAACAATTTTTATACCATAACCTAACGGTTTAGGTACCTCTGAAGCTCTCCATATCCAATATCTCTCCTAGCTTATCCCAGTTAGGAGAGACATTGTGGATCTTCAGTTAATCACAGGCTTTACGCCTCCGGCATTTGTCCTCTCTTTTTTGGGATACAAGAGGTTCCCATACCCTTTCTCCCCACAATGTCTATGCCTATTTGTCCAAATCGGTTAGCCTTTCTCTTTTTGCTCCTAAGAGTGAGCCACGCTCCCGCCAAAAAAGTTAGGTTTTTATCATAAACCCTTCCTTTGAAGGCCCACCGTTTTTGTACTACCCCAGTTTCCTACTGGGGTTACCTATTCCTTTCAGGATTCTGACCACCACTATTTTTCCTACAGGTTTATTACCTTCACTTTACAGTGAGGTCCTCTTCAAGGTTCCTCTACTGGGTCCCAGTAGATCCATGAACCTCCATACTTCTGTGAAATCCTGTTAGGGGAGGTCTCTATTGCAATCTCCTTGCAACAACATTGATGATAATCATCATCCACACATGGACTCCTTCTCTGCAGTCCTATGCTGGGTTAGCTGTTCCACAGCATTTTTTCTTTCTTCAACTCCTACCCTCCATCCTCAGGATGCCTGGTGTTCTGGGAGATAGCATGTTCCACCTATGACATGCTGGGACTCCAGGCACCTCAGCTTGGGAGTCCCCGTATGTGAAGACTCATTCCTGCTTGTTCCTAGAGATAGCACAGTTACTTACCTGTAACAGGTGATCTCTGGGAACAGCAGGAATAAGTCTTCACAATCCACCCACCTCCCCAGGAGTTGTATCTCTATCTATCTTTCCTTTCCTTACTCTCTCTCTCTCTTTGTCTCAGCTTTAAAACTTAACTGAGGAGAGGCAGTTGGGAAAGGCAGGAAGGCAGCACGCAGGCATGCTGGGATGCTTCCAAAAGCTCTTGATTGAACGCTGGGAAGCGTTCCCGCGCAGACTCCGTTGGTACCGACGTACCCATATGTGAAGACTTATTCCTGCTGTTCCCAGAGATCACCTGTTACAGGTAAGTAACTGTGCTTTACCTGTAGCCTTTGTCGTCTCCAACTCAGCCAATTTCTAACCCAAGCAGTAACTTTAGTGTCCATCCATAGGGTTCTCAGTTTGTTTATAAGTCGCCTGTGAGGAACGGTGTCAAAGGCTTTACTGAAATCTAAATACACCACATCTAGGGCTCTCCCTCGGTCCAACTCCCTGGTCAGCAAGTCAAAGAAATCAATCAGATTTTTCTGACAAGATCTGGCTCTGGTGAATCCATGCTGCCTTGGATCCTGTAATCCGCTGGACTCCAGAAACCTGTTTTCTCTTTCAGCAGCGTTTAGAATAATTTACTCACCACCAAAGTTAAACTAACCGGCCTTTAGTTTTCAACCACATCCTTGCTTCCGCTTTTGTGTAAAGGGACCACACGTGCCACTCTCCAGGGCTTTGGCACTACTCCTGACTCCAACGAAGCATTGAAAAGGTCAGTCAGTGGAGCTGCTAGAACGTCCCCATGTTCCCTCAGTATTCTAGGGTATATCCCATCTGTTCCCATCACTTTGTCTACCTTTTTAGATAGTTTCTCACAAACACAGTCTTCTTAAAATTGTTTAAGATGCCCCTCGCTTCTGTTCCTCCTTGTGGGTGTTTTCTGAGGTGCTCCTCCTGGTTCTTCATCGGTGAACACAGAACAGAAATATTTGTTAAGCAATTCCACTTTATCCTCATCAGCTTCAACATATTCCTCCCCTTCACCCTTGAGTCTGACAGCACCACTTTTGCCCTTCTTCTTCTCACTAACATATCTGAAAATGTCTTATCCCCCCATTTTATTGCATTGGCTATTTCCTCCTCTTTTTGAATCTTTGCTTTCCTGACTACTTTGTTAGCTTCTCTACGTTTGCCTTTGGGAATTGCAGTGCGCATGCGCGGTCCCCTTCCCGCCCAAGGGTGCCATCTTGCTCAGTATTCTTTTTTCCGCGGAGCCCTACAGACGCTGTTTGTGATCGCCGCTGAAAAAGTTGATTTTTATTAATTTTCTTATCTCGATTCAACATCCTTTTCCCGCCTGGACTCGATACACCGGTATCGAGTCCTTTCGTGATTTTTTTCGGTTTTTGTCCTTCGTGACTGGCGTTCGCACCATTTTTTCCTTTTCCTGGCAGCCCTGTCTTTTGACCTCGCAGGGCCCGGACCTCGTCAGAGGCTTTGACGTCCCGGGACTCCGGTCCTGAGCATCGTCGGAGTTCCTCTGAGCGGGGGTCTCCTGCCCGGGAGCATCATCGGAAGAAGAAACCCGCGAGGGCGTCGTCGGTGGACGCTCCTGGTTCCTCGAGGGCCAGGTCGCATAGCCCCGATAGCCGTCCCGGGTCTTCGGAGTCGGAGAGGCCTTCAAAACATCCTCGTCTCGAGTTGGAGTCTCCTGGACACGTGAGTACTGTAGTCCTCGTGGACTCACCTCCGAAGGAGCCGACGTCGGGCCCGACACCGTCGGGGCCCGAGTTGGGGGCTGCTGGGTCTCCTGAGCTCGGACTCAGGTTGACGGCCTTGGAGAGCAGTTTGGCTGCCTTCATGAACCAGCAGTGGGCATTGATCGCTGGCCTCGCCGGTGCTTCTGCCCCGACCGCCGGGACGTCGACGTCCAAATCGACCCCGGAGACCGAGCCGATCCTCGAGTTCATGCGGGCTCGAGTTGATCCTCGGTCACGGTCTCCCTCGGCCTCCCGTTCGGGACCGAGGTCGTCGACACCGACTCCATCAGCGTCGGGGCGGAAGGCATCGATGCCCGCCCGACCGGAGCCGCTCAATTCCTCCTCCGAGGAATCGGCCTGGGAAACGGAGGACTAAGAGTCCCCTGGTACTTTTCGGACTCGGTGTGTCCCATCGGACTCGCCCAAGTCCGAACCTCGGAGACGTTCCCCCCCGGAGGACACCCAGTTCTCGGACTTCGTGCGGGATATGGCCAAAGCCTTGGCATTCCCCGCGGATCCCGAGGAGGAGCCTCGAGCCGAAGAGCTCGATGCCCAGTTTGACTCTCCCCTGAAGGAGGCCTTTACTGTACCGGTTCCTCCGATGCTGGAGCGACTTCTCTTCCGCATGTGGGAGAGCCCGGCATCGGCGCCGGTGTTAAGCAAGCGGGTCGATTCCATTTATCGAGTCCGCAAGAGCCACGGGTTCCAAAAGGCACAACTACCGCACCATTCCATGATGGTGGAATCGGCCATGCATCGACTCAAGAGTCAGAAGATGCACTCCTTGGTGCCTCCCGGCCGGGAGGCGTGGAATCTGGATGCCCTCGGTAGGAAGTGCTTCCAGGGCTCTATGCTTGCTTGTTGAGTCCAGACTTACCAGCTCTATATGGGCATGTATCTCCGAGACCTGGCAAAGGAAATTGCCGGGTTCTCTGCTGGTCTCTTCGAGGAACCTTTGCAGAGGTTCCAGGCCTTGTCCACTGGTATTCGTGAGTGCTCGAAGTTTATCTCTCGAGCAGCCTACGATGGCTTCGAAGCATCGGCTCGAGCCATGGGTACAGGACAAGTTGGTCGATGTTCCCTGCAAAGGTGAAAACCTCTTTGGCAAGCCCATGGCTGAAAAGGCTGCAGAACTCGAGACCGAGACTCTGACCAG
This sequence comes from Ichthyophis bannanicus, assembly GCA_033557465.1. Classification (NCBI taxonomy): domain Eukaryota; kingdom Metazoa; phylum Chordata; class Amphibia; order Gymnophiona; family Ichthyophiidae; genus Ichthyophis; species Ichthyophis bannanicus. The sequence continues at coordinate 554,926,717 of CM066034.1, forward strand.
GACTAGGCTGTCCAGAAAAACCTCTGCCCCTTCTCATAAAAAGAAGGGTTCGGGGAAAAAGCCCTTTTACCCGAGGAAGGCAGCTGCCTATAAACACTACCCTCACTATCAGGCCCCAGTAGCTCCCCCACAAGGTCAGCAGGCCAAGGGACGGGATAATGGGTCCCGTAGGCAGCAAGCCCCCAAGCCCACAACACCGGCCCCTGCTCAGCAGGGTGGGGGCTTTTGACTCCATCAGCATAGCCTCTTCCCCTCCGCTGGTTTCTCTCAGCACAGGAGGCCGGCTGGTCCACTTTGCCCAAAGATGGTCAGCAATCACATCAGATACCTGTGTGCTTCATATAGTTCAAAAAGGCTATCTTCTTCACTTTCACCAGGTACCTCCCTCCCTACTTTCCAGGGGAACCTCCCAGACTCCCTCTGCACAAGAACTTACTCCTCCAGGAGTTAGCAAGTCTTCTTCAGGAACAGGCTGTGGAACCGGTGCCCCACCACCTGAGTGGTCAAGGCTTTTATTCCAGGTATTTCCTGATACCAAAATGGACAGGAGGCCTCAGACCCATCCTGGACTTGCGAAACCTCAACAAGTTCCTGACAAGGGAAAAGTTTAAGATGCTCACCCTTGGAATCCTGCTGCCCTACCTCCAGCAGGGAGACTGGCTATGCTCCTTAGATCTAAAGGATGCCTATACTCACATCCTTATTCATCCAGACCACAGACAATATCTCAGGTTTGTTGTGGAGGAAATCATTACCAGTACAGAGTCCTGCCCTTTGGCCTATCCTCCGCCCCCAGGGTGTTCACCAAATGCCTAGCTGTGGTGGCAGCCTACCTTAGGCTTCAAGGCCTCTTTGTATTTCCATACCTGGACGACTGGCTCATAAGGGCCCAGTCTTCCCCAGAGGCCACTCAGGCCACTCATCGCACTGTGACTCTGCTCCAGCACTTGGGATTTGTCATAAACTTCGCAAAGTCCACTTTGCTCCCCTCTCAAAATCTCGAATTCATCGGCGCAAGGTTGGACACACTTCAGGCGCGAGCCTTCCTGCCTCTAGACAGGGCACACCGGCTCATGGATCTAGCCAGCCACTTTCGCAGCAATTCCCTGGTCTCCGCCAGGCAATTTCTGCGACTGCTCGGCCATATGGCTTCCACAGTCCATGTTACCCCCAATGCCCGCCTGAACATGCGGCCTGCTCAATGGTGCCTTCGCACTCAATGGCATCAGGCCACGGGGAGCCTGGCGGACTCAGTATAAGTTTCCGACCTGCTGGTCTCTTCTCTGAGGTGGTGGCTTCATCTACCAAACCTGGTGCTGGGAGTGGATTTTCAATCTCCACCGCCTTCTCAGGTGCTAACAACCGATGCTTCTCTCCTGGGTTGGGGAGCACATTGCCAAGGGACATGTACTCAGGGCCTCTGGACTCCTTGGGAGTCTGCTCAGCAGATAAACTTCCTGTAGCTCAGAGCCATCCGCCTAGCTCTGAAGGCCTTCTCCCACCTCACTTCTCACCAGTCTGTGCTGGTCCAGACGGACAATCAAGTTGCAATGTTCTACGTGAACAAACAAGGAGGTACAGGCTCCTTCCTTCTCTGTCAGGAGGCACGGAGACTGTGCTCTTGGGCCGTCCTTCATGGAATCCTGCTCAAAGCTGTCTATCTCCCAGGTCAAGAAAATTACCTGGCAGACAGACTAAGCAGGATCCTCCAACCTCACGATTGGAGATTGGACCCGTTGGTGGTTCAGCAGATCTTTCTCAAGTGGGGTCTCCCCACCATGGATCTCTTTGCCAGTCCCCAGAACCGGCAGCTTCCCAGATTCTGCTCTCGTCAACCGCATCCTCTCAGAGTGGCGGCGGATGCTTTCCTGATTCCATGGTCCACAGGCCTCTTGTATGCCTTTCCTCCCATACCACTGGTGTCTCGGACGCTCTTCAAAGTTCTCAGAGACAGAGCCTCCATGATCCTAGTAGATCTCCGGTGGCTGAGACAGCCCTGGTTCCTGCTTCTGATGCAGCTGGCGGTGGACACTCCTCTTCCTCTGGGGTTTCAACCCAATCTCCTGTCACAGGATCAGGGAACTCTCCTACACCCCAACCTCCGGTCCCTTCATCTGATGGCCTGGCTGCTGAAAGGGTAGTCCTTGCTCCCCTCCTGCTGCCTCGTGAAGTGGAAGAGGTCGTCTTGGCCTCCCGGCGGCCCTCCACCCGGAAGTCCTACGCTCTTAAGTGGTGTAGGTTCTCCGTGTGGTGTGCTCAGCAATCTGAGAATCCCTTCTCCTGCTTGGTGGCAATGGTCTTGCAATATTTGCTTTACCTCTCCAATCTGGGCCTTAATTCCAACTCTGTCAGAGTCCATCTCAGTGCTCTCTTTGCACATCACGCACCGGTGGATGGCAGGCCTCTTTCCAACCACCCTTTGGTGGCTCGTTTTCTCCGAGGCCTCCTTCTCCTTAAGCCTCCTTTGCGCCCACCAGCCCCTGAATGGGATCTGAATGTGGCCTTGCAGCGGATTACCTGTCCGTCCTTTGAACCTATGGCTACCTGTCCTCTTCGTTTTCTTTCCTGGAAAACCTTGTTTTTGGTAGCCCTTACCTCTGCTAGGCGCGTTAGTGAACTGCAGGCCCTAGTGTCGGATCCTCCTTACACAAGGTTCTACAGGAATAGGGTAGTCTTACGGACTCACCCTATGTTTCTTCCTAAAGTGGTTTCCCCTTTTCATCTCAACCAGGAGGTGGTTCTTCCAACCTTCTTTCCCAGGCCACACTCCAGCCGGGCTGAGATGGTCCTGCATACCCTGGACTGTAGGAGGGCCTTGTCCTTCTACCTTGACCGTACGCGGGAGCATAGGAGGACTGTTCAGCTCTTTGTTTCTTTTGACCCCAATAAGTTGGGGCTCCCTGTCTCCAAGCGTACGTTGTCCATATGGTTTGCTGACTGTATCGCTTGGGCTTATGGAGCAGCCGGCCTCTCGTTGGAGGGTCGTGTCACGGCTCATCGTGTTAGGGCGAAGGCTGCGTCAGTGGCTCATCTCCGCTCTGTTCCATTGGCAGACATCTGCCGGGCCGCTACTTGGTCTTCAAGCCAGACTTTTGCGGCCCATTACTGCCTGGAGAGGCAGTCCACAGGGACAGTGCTTTCGGTCAGGCTGTTCTCCATCATCTCTTTGAGGTTTAGGCAACTCCTACCCTCCGGCCCTGATGTTGGGCTACCGGTCGGGGGCGTTTTCAGAGAAGATTCCTTCCTTCTGTGCTGCTGAGCTAGAGGGAGCTCATTTTTCCGCTTGAGGTCTCCGGTAGCCTTAAGCTAGGGAGTCCCATATGTGAGGACTGACTTCCTGCTTGGTCCTGGAGAAAGAGTAGTTACTCACCTGTAACAGGTGTTCTCCAGGAGCAGCAGGAATCAGTCCTCACAACCCTCCCTCTTCCCCTTGGAGTTGCAGTCCTATCATTTCGTTTTTGCTAATTCTTTTGCTGTCTTTTAGCTATGTCATCAGACTGAGCAAGATGGCACCCTTGGGCGGGAAGGGGACCGCGCATGCGCGCTGCAATTCCCAAAGGCTTTCTTTGAAAGCTGGGGAAATTGCTCCGCGAGGGCTCCGTCGGTGCCGACGTCACCCATATGTGAGGACTGATTCCTGCTGCTCCTGGAGAACACCTGTTACAGGTGAGTAACTACTCTTTCCTCGCTCTGTGATCTCTTGTATTTCATGAAGGTTTCCCTCTTTTTCTTCACCTTTTCAGCTACGTCTTTCGAAAACCATAGCTGTCTCCTTTTCCTTTTACCTTATTTACCATTTTAACAAAAAGGTTAGTTGCCTTTAAAATATCCCCTTTCAGTTTTGCCCACTGTTTTCTACATCCCCCAGCTGTTCCCATCCCGCTAATGGCTCCCTGAGGTATTGGCCCATCTTGGCAAAGTTAGTTTTCCTAAGGTCTAAGACCCTCGCTTTTGAATGGATTTAATAGTCCTAATCCTAATACTGAACCACACCATCTGGTGATTACTGGATGCAAAATGATCTCCCATTATAATACCAGAAACACTCTTACCATTGATAAGCACCAAGTCCGATATGGCCCTTTCACATGTGAGTTCTGCTACCAGTTGCCTGAATAGTTCTCCCTGTAGAGAATCCAGGATCTCCTTACTTCTAGATGATACTGCAGCAGGAATGTGCCAATCAACATCTGGCATATTGAAATCCCCTATCAGTAGCACTTCCCCTTTCCTGACAGTGCTGCATATGTCTTCAATTAACTCTCCATCTACCTCTTCCTCCTCTGAGTGAGGTCTATATATCAAAGCAATGCAAATAGATTTCTCTTTCCCTCTTTCTAGTTTAACTCACACTTCCTTCTCTCTCCCTTTTAAGCTCTGTAGTTCCAAAGCTTTAATATTATTTTTTACATTTAGTGCCACGCCCCTTCCCCTTCTTTCTACCCTGTCATTCCTGTATAAAGTATAGCCTGGTATAGTTACATTCCAGTCATAGTTTTCTGTGAATCATGTTTCTGTAACTGCCTCTAAATCCAAGTCAGAGTCTCCCATTAAAGCTTCAGCCTAGTGGTTAGAGCAACTGCCTTATAACCAAAAAACCAAAAGCTTCATCATCTGGGAGCTTATTTCCCATGCTATGGGCATTTATACACATCGCTTTCCATATGTTGCCCCTTTTATCCATTTCCATAAAGGTATTTAATGTTTCACTTACCTGGGAGCTGTCACTTACCTGGGGGCTTTCTTCACCCATCCCCAGTGAATCTAGTAGCCCTCTTCAGTAGATTAGCCAATCTGCTACTGAAGACACATCGACCTTTCTTGGACAGATGGACGCCATCTCTGCTCTGCAACCCTTGAAACAGCATCCCATGATCCAGGAAACCAAAACGCTCTCGACACCATCCACGCAGCCATGAATTCATCTCCAGAATGTGAGCTTCTCTGCCTTGGCCTTTACCCTCAACAGGGAGGATTGAACAGAACACCACCTGCACCCCTATCTGCTTCACCCTCTGTCTCAGAGTCATGAAGTCACTTTTGATACGCTCAGAGGGATACCTGGCAGTATCATTTGTGCCAACATGGATTAGCAACATTGGGTAATATTCAGTGAGCTTGATGAGTCTCTGCAATCTCTCTGTAACATCTTGGATTTTGGCACCAGGCAGACAGCATACCTTTCTGGTCGGCAGATGGATGCCTTAGTACCCCTCTGACGAGAGTCACCAATCACCACTTCTCTTCGCTTCCTTGTGGTCACTGATTCTGCAACTTTGGGGTGCTCGAGTTCTGGTTCTTTCCTTTCCAGAGATGCTTTCACCTCCTCTACTTCCAGGACTGCATAATGGTTCTTCAATTCAAGGGCTGGAGAAGTTGGATTGATGATTCTTCAGGCCCTGGTGTCTTGTGTTCAACCTTCATCATTCTGTAGGCTCCCATCTTTTTTCCTCTGCTGGAGAGCTTGGATGTTACAAGAAGCATCTCATAAATGTACTTCTCACTGTCTTGAATGCTCCTTAGCCTCTCCACCTCCTCTCTGAGTTCCTCCACTTGTTTCCTGGCAGCTTCAGCATGCAGGTATCCTGCACATGGAACCGGTCCTTCAATTGGCATTGGGACCTCTGTCTGGACAGAGGCAGAAGCTGTAACGGGGACAACAGCTTTGATGATACAATTTTTCCCAGCTATTGTTTAGTTGGTGGAGCTTAGGTATCTGTTGAAACAAAAGAAAGAGAAACCTATCAAAGTACCATCCAGTTTCCCAGCTGTCCTTTCAGAGAAAAAGCAGTTAAATGTATTTTAAGTGTGTTCAAAATGTGCTGTTCCAAGTCCATACCAACACCTTCAAGCCCCTCCCCCTTGTTTCCCCTTTACCATCCTTACTTCCCTCACCATCTTGTCATCTACCCTATCATCAGCTCTTGAGCTTCACCACTTTCTCCCTCTCATTCAGCCATTTCCCCTCTCTCTCTTTCTCTCTCTGAAACAATCTCACCCTCGTTACCACTGTGCTGTCTCCTCTCTGCCTCACACTCTTCTACTCCTTCTCCTTCTCTTCCGGAGATATCAACTCCAATTTGGCTCCCCTAGACTTTTGTCACACTCCCAGAACAGGTCTCCTTGCAACAGCTCGTCTTATTCACATCCCTGTCTTTCCCCCCTCCTCTCTCCCTTTCTCATGTGCTTTGTGGAACACACACTCCATCTCAAATAAACTTGTCTTTATTCACAATTTCTTTATCTCTAATGCGCTCCATCTCCTTCCTCTAACTGAGTCCTGACTCCTCCCAGAGGACTCAGCTTCAGCCGCTGCTCTGTCATGGCAGCTATCAATTATCCCACATGCCTTGTCCCACTGACCGTGGAGGTGGTATGGGGCTTCTACTCTCTCCTTTCTGTCAATTTCAACCTCTCCTTCTGCCTCAGTCTTCTTTCCCTCCTTTGAAGTCCGCTCCATCCAGCTTTTCACTCCACTTCCTCTCCGATTAGCTGTTATTTATTGACCCCTTGACAAGTCCACCTCTGCCTTTCTCTCTGACTTTGACTCATGGCTTTCCTTCTTTCTGGATTCATCTCTCCCCCCCCCCCCCCCTCTCTTATTCTCGGGGATTTTAACATTAAGGTTGATAATCCCTCTGATCCTTATGCTTTAAAGCTTCTCTCCCTTACCTCATCATTCAACCTCCATCTTTGCTCTACTGCCTCTTCTCACCACTGCCTTAAACTTGTATTCTTCTCTAATTGCTTACCCTCAAACGTCTGTACCTCAGTTCTTCCCTTATTGGACCATCACCTGCTAAGCTTCACTCTTCATCACTCAACACCTCAACCTCACCCTGTCGCCTCCAACCTCTTTAGAAATTTTCATGCTATTGATCTGTTGGCTCTCTCCTCCACTGTCTCAACACCTTTTTCTTCCACAATGTCCTTTGAATCTGTTGATGAGGCAGTAGCTTCCTATAACACTGCATCTCCTCTGCTTTGGTTGCTATTGTTCCTTCCATGCCACATCCTCTGAGGCATACTGTACCTCAACCCTGGCTGTCTTCCACTACCCGCTATCTTCGTTCCTGCGTATGCTCAGCTGAGTGTGCTTGACTCAAATCCTGCACCCTTGCGGACTTTCTACACTTCAAATTCATGCTTGTCTCTTTCCAGTCAGCCATAGCACTTATCAACAAGACTATTATGTCCATCTGACTAACTTTCTTACCTCTGATCCTCACTGTCTCTTTGCAACTCTCACCTCTCTCCTCAAGGTGCCTCCACCTCCAACCCCTCCCTCCCTTTCTGCCCAAAGCCTGGCTGACTACTTCCATGACAAAATCCACAAGATCACACTCCAATTCCCCACAAGGTCAGCTACTTCCCTCCTCCCCCTCTTCACTCCCAACTTTCCTCCCCTACCTCTGCTATCCTTTCTTCCTTTTTTATGATCTCTGAGGAGGAAACCACTCACCTGCTTTCCTCATCCAAACTCACCACCTGCACCTCTGATCCTGTTCCCATTCATCTTTTTAGCTCCATTTTCTCCACTGTAGCCCCTTCCATCTCTCATATTCTCAACATATCGCTCTCCACTGCAACTTTCACTGCAGCCTTCAAGAATTCTTTAGCCACTCCTCTCCTCAAGAAACCTCAATAGACCCTAATTGTCCTTCTCACTATTGACCCATTTCCCTCCTCACCTTTGTTTCTAAACTACTTGAACATGTGGTTCTCCACTGTTGCCTCAACTTTCTGTCTTCTCAAGCCCTTCTGGATACTCTGCAATCTGACTTTCATCCTTTACATTCTTTATCTTTATTGAGACATTTGATATACTGCCCAGGCAATTTGCATTAGAGCAGTGCACAAACATAAAAACGAAGGCTGCAGAGGAAGCAAAGTGCGAAGAAAGAACGCCATTAATTGGATAGGACAGCAACAGAACAGGCAGAGAGCAGCAGCGATGCACAAAGGAGGGATATGGGAGTGGAATAGCTAATGGAGGGGGGGGGACTCAAGGGTTGGGGGGGGGAGATTGAATGCTAGATGAAATAGGTGAGTCTTCAGCAATGCTTTGAAGTGAGGGAATGAAGCCTCAGTACGCAAATCTGAGGGGAGTGAGTTCCAGAGTGCAGGGGCAAGGAAAAAGTAAGCAGAGTGGCAGGTGAGTTTGAGGCGAGTTTGGGCAGGAGAAGGGGGAGGCGTGGTCTAGTGGTTAGGACAAGGTACTTCAGGCCAGAGGGTCGGGGGTTCAAGTCCCACCTGGGGACAGCAATCTCAGGCCGGAGGGATTGGGATTTCTAGTCCTATAGGCACTCCTTGTGGTCTTGGGCAAGCCACTTAACCCTCCAATGCCCATGTTCCCTGTATGTATTAGTGTGTGTGTCTCATATTCCCTCGTGTTAAATGTATCCCCCAATTGACCGCTTTGACCCGGTGAAAAGCGGGATATAAATACAGCTAAATAAAATATAAATAAAGGGAGGAAAGGCCGATTCCCACATGAGGAGCAGAGGGGTCATAGGGAGGGCTGGTGGTGAATAAGGTCAACAAGGTAGCAGGGAACACTGGTGTGTAATACACGATGAGTGGTTGTGAGGATCTTGTGAACAAAATGATATTTAATGGGAAGCCAGTGGAGCTGTAGAAGAAGAGGGATGACATGGTCCGATGGGGAGGAATGAGTAATAAGACAGGCAGCTGTGTTGTGAATGAGCTGAAGGCAGCGAAGTTGGTGCTGAGGGAGTCCTGCAAAAATGACGTTACAATAATCCAGCTTTGAGACAACAAAGGACAGCACGAGGATGGTAAGAGAATGTTGAGAAAGAAACGGGCGTGCAGCATGTATCTGATGCAGCGAAAGAAAAGAGCGCTGAGATATGAGAGTGAAAGCTGAGGGAGGAATCCAAAGTGATGCCGAGATAATGGAAGGTGGATACAAGTGGTACAAGGATAGAGCACAGCAGGGGGGGGGAGAGGTCAGGGGAAGGGGAATTAAGGGAGAATCAAAGAGCCGCAGATCTGGACAGGTTAAGGTGAAGGAAGTTGGAGCGCAGCCAGGTAGAGATAGCTGAAAGACAAGCATTGAGAGGAGACAAATCGGGGGCGAGAGAGTCTGCATGATACAAGAGGAGGAGGTCATCAGCATAATAATAATTGGAAATACCGAATTGCTGGACAGTTAAGGCAAGCAGGTCAAGAAAGATATTAAACAAGAGTGGGGCAAGTACTGAGCCCTGATGGATCCCGCAGTCGAGGGGTGTGATGGGTGTGGAGACAGATCCCTGCAGGACAGAAAAAGTATGGGAAGAGAGAAAAGAGTGAAATCAGCGGTGAACTGTCCCATACCGAAAAGGCTCTTGCCAAAGTCTCCAGTGACCTGTTCCTGGCAAAATCCAAGGGCCTTTACTCTATCTTCATCCTTCTTGTCCTTTTTGCTGCTTTTGACACTTTTGACCACAAACCTCTCCTTAATACCTTGTCCTCGCTTGGTTTTAAGGGTTCTGTGCTATCCTGGTTCTCTTCTTATCTCTCCCATCACTCCTTCAATGTTTGTTTTTGTGGATCCTCCTCTACTGTTATTCTGCTCTCAGTTGGTGTACCCCAAGGATCTGTCTTCGGTCCACTCCTTTTCTCTCTATATACCCAGTACCTTGGTGAACTCATCTCTTCCCATGGCTTTCAGTACCATCTTTACGCTGGTGACTCCCAGATCTACTTCTCTACGCCTGAAATCTCTCTGCAAATCCAGGCCATGATCTCTGCCTGCCTTTCTGACATTGCTGCTTGGATGTATTACTGCCACTTGAAATTTAACATGGCCGAAACTGAGCTGCTTATTTTTCCCCATACAAACATAGAAATATGATGACAGAAAAAGACCTCATGGCCTATCTAGTCTCTTTCCATATCAATAACTACAACGGTCCCCTTTTTTTCTTTAGAGATTCTCTGTTTTTGTCCCATGCTTTTTTGAATTCAGATACTGTCCTCATCTCTACCACCTCCACTGGGAGACTATTCCACGGATCCACCAGTCTTTCCGTAAAGAAATATTTCTGCATATCATTCCTGAATCTATCCCCCTTCACCCTCATCCCATGTCCGCTCGTAGCAGAACTTGCTTTCAACTGAAAGAGGCTCTCCCCCTGTACATTTATGCCACTGAGATATTTAAACATCTCATTCATATCATCTCTATCCTGCCTTTCCTCTAAGGTGTACATATTAAGATCCTTAAGTCTGTTCTCATATGCTTTATAATGAAGACCACTAACCATTTTAGTAGCCACCCTGTGTTCTGACTCAATTCTGTTTATATCCTTTTGAAGGTGCGGTCTCCAGAATTGCACACTATACTCCAAATGAGGTCGCACCAAAGACTTATACAGAGGCACTATCATCTCCTTTTATTCTGCTAGCCATTCCTCTCCATATGCACCCAAGCATCCGTCTAGCTTTTGCCATCGCCTTTTCTACCTGTTTAGCTACTTTAAGATCATCAGACACAACCACACCTAGGTCCCGCTCTTCTTTAGTGGACAAAAGTACTTCACCCCCTATACTATATTGCTCTCTTGGATTGCTGCAGCCCAAATGCATGACCCTATATTTTTTAACATTAAAACCCAGCTGCCAAATCTAGACCATTCTTCAAGCTTAGCTAGATCCCCCCTCATGTTATCTACACCTTCCTGGGTGTCTACTCTATTGCAGATTTTGCTATCATCCACAAATAGGCAAACCTTACCCAACAGCCCTTCCGCTATATCACTAACAAAGATGTTAAAAAGAATCAGACCAAGGACAGGTCCCTGGTGCACACCACTGGTAACATCCTTCTCCTCAGAGTGAGCTCCATTTACCTGTACTCTGTCGCCTCCCACCCAACCAATTTCTAACCTAAGCAGTAACTTTAGGGTCCATCCCTAGGGTGCTCAGTTTGTTTATAAGTCACCTGTGAGCAGGGCCGGCCCGTCCATTGAGCAAGAATGTTTTTTGCACAGGGCCCCGCGTTTCAGGGGGCCCCGCGCAAAGAACATTCTGCTTTTTTTTTTTTAAATTACATTTTTTAAAAAAAACCTGTCTCTGGCTGCTGCCGCTGCCACGTCCATCGCAGCAGCGGCAGAATGGAGTGTCCCGCGGGGCCCCCTCTCCTCGTTGAGCCCTCTGCAAGGGCTTTCAGATTCGCGTCTAAAGGGGCAGATGGGAAATTTCCCATTAGCCCCTGCGGGCTTTACAGAGACGCGAGGGAGCACTCTCCCTTCGCGAATCTGAAAGCCCTTGCAGAGGGCTCAACGAGGAGAGGGGGCCCCGCGGGACACTCCATTCTGCCGCTGCTGCGACGGACGCGGCAGCGGCAGCAGCTAGAGCCAGGTTTTTTTTTTTTTAATTTGCCGGAAGGGAAGGGAAGGGAAGGGGGGGGTTTAAGACTGGTAATGGGCTGGGGGGCTGATGGAGGCTGTCTGGAAATGGGGCGATGGGGGGTTAGGACTGGAAATGTGCTGGGGGGTTAGGACTGGAAATGTGCTAATGTGCTGGGGGGGGGGTTAGGACTGGAAATGTGCTAATTTGCTTGGGGGGGTTAGGACTGGAAATGTGCTGGGGGGGGTTAGGACTGGAAATGTGCTAGTGGGGGGGTTAGGACTGGAAATGTGCTGGGGGGGGGTTAGGACTGGAAATGTGCTAATGTGCTTGGGGGGGTTAGGACTGGAAATGTGCTGGGGGGGGTTAGGATTGGAAATGTGCTAGGGGGGGTTAGGACTGGAAATGTGCTGGGGGGGGGGTTAGGACTGGAAATGTGCTGGGGGTTGATGGAGGCTGACTGGAAATGGGGTGATGGGGGGGTTAGGACTGGAAATGGGCTGGGGGGTGGTTAAGACTGCTAATGGGCTGGGGCTGATGGAGGCTGACTGGAAATGGGCTGGGGGGGGTTAGGACTGGAAATGGGCTGGGGGGTTAAGACTGGTAATGGGCTGGGGGTTGATGGAGGCTGACTGGAAATGGGGTGATGGGGGGGTTAGGACTGGAAATGGGCTGGGGGGGGTGGTTAAGACTGGTAATGGGCTGTGGGCTGATGGGGGCTGTCTGGAAATAGGGTGATGGGGGTTAGGATTGCTAATGGGCTATGGGGGGGTTAGGACTGCTAATGGGCTATGGGGGCGCTAGGACAGGAAATGGGCTGATGGGGAGGGGTTAGGACTTGAGGTGGGCTGATGTGGTTAGGACTGGTAATGGGCTGTGGGCTGATGGGGGGTTAGGACTGGCAATGGGCTATGGGGGGCTGACTGGAAATGGGCTGATGGGGTTAAGACTGGAAGTGGGCTGATGGGGGGGTTAGGACTGGTAATGGGTTATAGGGGGGGCTTAAACTGAAAATGGGTTGATGGGGGGCTAGGACTGGTAATGGGGTGGGGGATTGCTATGACTGGAAATGGACTGAGTGGACGGGGAGGCTTGAACTGCAAATAGCTGATGGGGAGGGAGCTTGGAATGGAAATGGGCTGTGAGGGAAGGGAGCTAGGACTGAAAATGGGCTGATGGAGCAGCTAGGATAGGACTGGAAATGGGCTGTTGGGGGGGAGCTAAGATTGGAAATGGGCTGTGGTGGGGGCTTGAATTGAAATGGACTCATGGAGGGGCTAGAACTGGAAGTAGGCTCATGGGGGGGGCTTGGACTGGAATTGGGCTGAGTGGAGGGGAGCTAGGATTTGACATGGGCTGATGGTGGGGCTAGGAAATGACTAGAAATGGGCTGATGGGGGGCTAGGATTGGAAATGAGCTGATGAAGGGACTCAGACTGAAAATGGATGGGAGAGCTAGGACTGGAAATGGGTTGATGGGGGGCTAGGACTGGAAATGGGCTGATGCAGGGACTAGAAGGGAATGGATGCTGGGTGAGACTGGAACTAGAAGGGAGCTGATGTTGGGGGAGGATTAGAATGGGATGGGGCTGGGAGAGTAAAATGGAGAGGGGAAAAATATTTTGTGGGAGGGATGAAAAATCTACAATTGGCCGGGTATTGGGAGAGTAAGTGGGGATTGAGGATGGAGGGGTAAAATTTGTGTGGATGAAATAAGAATGAGGAAAGAGCAAAAGGAGAAAGATTAGTATGTTAAAGCAGATGTAGAGAGAGAGGATGGAAAGAAAACTAGAAGAGAGAAGAAAGGACAAATGGACAGCAGACGATGGAGAGTTAGCAGAAAACATGAAGAAACCAGAAGAAAGTGGCTGGAGCAATTGCAACTGAAAAAAAATGCACAAAAGGTAGAAAGATATCTCTTTATTTTGAATTTATTAACTGGAATATGAAAGCTCTGGGAAATGTGCATCATTAACGTCTGCGCTTTGTTTGGTACAAGAGGAAATTGATTTATAGTTTTATTTCTACAGTGTTGTTGTACATTCCAAGTTTGGCTTTTGGGGTTCCCAGTTTAATTATTGCCTTCCTGTTTCTAAATTGCGATTCCTTGTTTGGTGATGGTCTATGTTCTGCATGTGTAACTGAGCTGAGGTATTCTGTTTATGTAATTCCTATTTGACATTGCCACTTGTTCTCTTTCCCCAGTATTCTCTGAAATGTACTGGTTTAATATTTGCAGTGTTTCCTTTTGATAGGTAGGGTCTGGTGCTTTGTGAGTCCTGGTAATGCTGTCAGGATACAGCGGGTTTGCTATGGGTTCTAAATGGGCAGCGTTTGTAGTAGTTCCTAATGTGCCTGGCGGTTGGCACTGGATTATAGTAATGTAGAAATCTTTTAGTCTTTCTTTATCCATACACTCATTAAGAGACATGTTTACTAAAAGTTAGTGAATGGTAACATTATGCAAATATTTATGCAAATAAGACCACTTATGCAAATGAGGCCCCGCACCGAGTCTACGCACATGGCCCCGCACCCCCCTTGGGCCGCCCCTGCCTGTGAGGAACAGTGTCAGAGGCTTTACTGAAATCTAAATACACCACATCTAGGGCTCTCCCTCGGTCCAACTCCCTGGTCACCCAGTCAAAGAAATCAATCAGATTTGTCTGACAAGACCTGCCTCTGGTGAATCCATGCTGCCTCGGATCCTGTAATCCGCTGGACTCCAGAATCCTCACTGTTTTCTCGTTCAGCAGCGTTTCCAATAATTTACTCACCACCGAAGTTAAACTAACCGGCCTGTAGTTTTCAACCATATCCTTACTTCCGCTTTTGTGTAAAGGCACCACTCCAGACTCCAACGAGGCATTGAAAAGGTCAGTCAGTGGAGCTGCTAGAACGTTCCCAAGTTCCCTTAGTATTCTAGGGTTTATCCCATCCGGTCCCATCGCTTTGTCTACTTTAAGATGAGCTAGTTTCTCACAAACACAGTCTACTGAAAATTGTTCAAGATGTCCCTCACTTCTGTTCCTGTTTATGGGTGTTTCTGAGGTCTTGCTCCTGGTTCTTCATCTGTGAACACAGAACAGAAATATTTGTTAAACAATTCCACTTTATCCTCATCAGCTTCTACATATTCCTCCCCTTCACCCTTGAGTCTGACAATAAACCTCCTCTCCCCTTTCTCCTTTCTCAGTCTCTGTGGATAATTCTCTACTCCTTCCTGTCTCCTCAGCTCGCAACCTTGGGGTCGTCTTTGACTCTTCTTTCTCCTTTTCCACACGCATCCAACTTATTGTTAAAACCTGTCATTTCTTTCTCTACAGCATCAACAAAATTTGCCCATTCTTTTCTGAACACATTACTAAGACACTTATCCACTCCTTAGTTACCTCCCATCTAGACTATTGTAACCTAATCCTTGCTGGTCTCCCTCTGAATCATCTCTCTCCCCTGGAATCTGTTCAGCACTCTGCTGCATGACTAATTTTCCACCAGCCTCATCATGCTCATATTACCCCACTTCTCAAGTCACTTCCTTGGCTCCCTATCCATTTCCGCATCCAGTTCAAACTTCTGCTGACCTATAAGTGCATTCACTCTGTAGCTCCTCACTACCTTTTCTCTCTTATCTCTCTCTGCACCACTCCTCGGGAACTCCACTATTCTGGCAAATCGCTTTTATCTGTGCCCTTCTCTTCCAATGCTAATTCCAGACTTTGCTCCTTTCACCTTGCTGCTCCTTATGCCTGGAACAAATTACTTGAGTCTGTACATCAGGCACCCTCTCTGACCCTTTTCAAATCCAGGCTGAAAACTCACCTCTTCACTTCAACTTTTAGATCTGGACTCACCTGATCTCCCTCGTGTTTCCTTACCATTCCCCCTAGATGTATCCCATGTCTACAGCTACTATGTTGTCTGTCTTGACTAGATTGTAAGCTCTAAAGAGCAGGGACCATCTTTTACATGTGTCTGTACAGTGCTGCTTACGTCTTGTAATGCTATACAAATATTCAATAGTAGTAGTAGTACCTGCCATTATGTGCCATCAGGTCTGTGATGACTCATGGTGACCCTCTGGATAGTTTACCTAAATTGTGTTCAGTCTTCAGTCAGGCAGCTCATTGTTGATAGAGTGGCACTCATAGCTGCTATTATTGTATTGATCCATCTCATTACTGGCCTTCCTCTTTTGCGTTGACCTTCTACCTTGCCAAGCATGATGTCTTTCTCTAATGATCTCTCTGTTTGCATGATGTGTCCAAAGTATGAAAGTCGAAGTCTTGTCATTTGAGCTTCTAAGGAAAGCTTAGGTTTGGTCTCCTCTAGTACTGACTGGTTTGTTCTTCGGGCAGTCCATGATATACACAGGATTCACCGCCAGCACTTTAATTCAAAGGCATCAATTTTCTTCCTGTATATCTTTTTTATTGTCCAATGTTTGCATCCATATGATGCTATTGAAAATACCATGGCTTGGACAAGTCAAATCTTTGTATGGAAAGAGACTTCTCTGCTCTTGAGAATCCTGTCTGGATCGTTCATAGCCATTCTGCCAAGAGCAGTGCATCATTGGATTTCTTGACTGCTTGTCCTTTCTTTATTGATTTGTTGATCCAAGTATGTTAAAGTTGTCAACTATTTCAATTTTTCCTCCATCAATTATGAACGTATTGATTTGCCAGTTGTCAGGATCTTTGTCTTCTTAACGTTAAGGTGCATGCACATTTTAAAATTATATTCCTTGATCTTGAGAAGCAAATGTTTCAGATCGTCTTCACTTTCAGTCAGTAATGTGGTTTCATCAGCATAGTGAAGGTTGTTAATGAGTCTTCCACTAATCTTCACACTCTATTGTCTTCATACAGTCCTGCTTTTCTGATGATTTGTTCTGCATATAAATTAAAGAGGTAAGGGGAAAGACACACCTACATTAACAGAAAGTAGACATGGAAAGCACTCATGTGACCAAAAGAAGAGCTCTTCCAAAATGTAAAACAAAGGGAGAGGATGGGTAAGAGACACATGAATGCATCATAGTGGACGAGCTCCATTCTTGACCTATCTGCTGCTTTTTAATACCTTTGATCATCACCTTTTTCTTGATACCCTATTCTCACTTGTTTTTATGAGCTCTTTTATGTCCTGTTTTTTTTCTTTACTCTCCCATCACACTTTATTATATGTTCCAGTGAATCTTCCTGCACTGTTAACTCTCTTTGTCAGTGTACTGTAGGGCTCTGTCTTGGGACGTCTTCCATTCATTCCTTATACTCTTCCTTGATGTCCTGATTTCCTCCCATGGTTTTCAGTACCATCTTTATACTGATGATTCTCAGATTTACCTCTTTGCACCACAAATCTCTCCAGAAAACTAGGCCCATATCTCAGGCTGCTTGTTTGATGTTGCTGTCTGGATGTCTTGCTGCCATCTGAAACTGAACATGGCAAAGACAGAGCTCGTTATCATTTCCTCTAAGCCCACTTCCCCTCTTCCTCTTTTTCTTTGGATAACACTATCATCCTTCCTGTTTCTTCAGCTCGCAGCCTTGGGGTCATCTTTGACTCTTCTCTCTCTTTCTCTGTACACATCCAGCAGATAGGTAAAACCTGTTGTTTCTTTCTCTGTAATATCAGCAAAATTTATCCATTCCTTTCTGAACACACTACCAAGACACTTATCCACTCTCTAGTAACCTCCCATTTAAATAATGCAAACTGTTTCTTGCTGGCCTTCTCCAGCATCGTCTCTCTCCCCTTCAATCCATTGGAAACCCAGCTGCATGACTAATCTTCAGGTAGTGTTACTACACTCACATAACCCCTCTTCTCAAATCCCTTCATTGGTTCCCCATCCATTTTTGCATCCAGTTCAAACTTCTCCTACTGACCCTTCAAGTGCATTCACTCTGACTTCTCATTACTTCTCCTCTCTTTTCATTCCCTACACTCCTCCTCTTCAGTCCACTATCAGGCAAATCAGTTTTATCTGTGCCCTTCTCTTCTACTGCCAATTCCAGACTTTTCTATCTTGCTACAATGTATGCTTGGAACAAGCTACCCTGAGCTGTTGATCCTGTTGAAATCCAGGCTAAAACCCCACCTCTTCAAGGCTGCTTTTGGATCCTGACACCCTTATTCTCTTGTATCTCCAGGAACAAGCAGGAATGTAGTCATCAATATGGGTATCGTCGGTACTGATGGAGTCTGCGCGGGAACGCTCCCCAGCGTCCAATTAGAAAGCTTTTGGGAGCATCCCACAGCGCCTGCGTGCTGCCTTCCCGCCTTTCCCAACTGCCTCTCTCCAGTTTTTCGTTTTCCGCGGAGCCAGCAGGTCGTGTTCCTGTCACCGCAGAAGAATTCTTTTTTATTTCTTTCTTTTTTGTGGTCGCGTCTGCCTTCCTCGACGCTTTACCAGTACCACCGTTTTTTTTCTTCTTATTTCTGTCTTTAAAAAAAAAAAAATAAAAAAAAAAAATAATATATATATATATATATATATATATATATATATATATATTCTCTCTTTTTTATTTTTCTTCAGGTGCATGCGCCTTTTTGGGCCTCAGGCCCAAATCTTTTTCTTACCATGGAGAAACCTGCCTCAGGTTTCAAAAAGTTTACCAAGTGTGGCGGTACCATTTCCATCACCAACACCCATTAATGGTGTCTAAAATGTATGTCCTGCGCCATGATGTCTAAAAGAGGTCGGCAGAACCGAGCTGCTAAGCTCAGTACCCTGTTTCCCTCTGATGCAGTTTCGGTGGCATCAATGTTTTACAGGGCTTCTTCTTCCTCCCGTGAATCTCAGGTAACTAAACATAAGTCCAGCCGGTCCTCAAAGGATAGATCTCCTTCTAAGCATCGAGATGCCTCTGGCATTGCCCTTGAGGATTCTGCACCGGCAAAATTGCCCCAGCGGGAGGCTTCGGCTTCCAAAGCATTATTGGGGTTCCAGGATGTTCTCGAGGCCTCGACCTCAGCAGAACTACTGGTACCATGCTCTGGGGTACCGGCGATCTCCTCCGGTGCCGACATCCAGGCATTGGCAGCATCGATAGACCAGAGAGTCCTGGCTATTGAGCGCAGTCTGGCGGCTTTCCTTGCAGCATCGATGCCCTCGGAACCGTGACAGACAATTCCACCGGTACCGGCACTGGCCCCGGCATCGGTATCGGCACCGGTACCGATAGCATTGACATCGGTATCGGTGTCTGCTTTGCCGGTACCCAGTCATCCGATGACCTCCGGTACCGATACCCTGGTACTGGTTACTCCCGGTCGGTACGGGTATCGGGCTCTTCAAGAGCATCCGGACAGACGGTACTTCGAGTCCTCAGAAGAATCTGTGGATTCTGACAGTTCTGTCGATGCAGCAATGCTTCTCCCAGAGGAGCCCTCCTCCCCTAAACACAGGATGTCTCCTCCAGAGGATATTTCCTTCCAGGATTTTATCAGGGAGGTGGCTCGGGGCCTGTCCATTACTGTGACCCCTGAAACAGAGCCAAGGGCCAAGGAGTTGCTAGAAAGAAATTGTTCAAGAAACCATTCTTTTCTAAAAAGAAAAGATTTTATCCTGCTTATGTTCAGCAGGGACGTTCTGCAGGTCAGCTTGCCAGGAAAGGTCAGCAACCACCCAAACAGAAGAAAGCAAAGACTGCTAGGCCTCAGCCAGCCCAGCAGGCTCAGCCTCCACAGGGTCTTTGACTTTCAACTAGAGAACTTAGCCTTCCTGGCTCTCGGGGGACCAGAGCCTTCCACCATTCCATGAAGGTTATGTCATTTTGCCCCTAGATGGGGGCAAATAACAGCAGAGCATTAGACACTCTCCATCATAAAGGAGGGGTACAAGCTTCATTTTTCAAGCATGCCCCCTCACACAATAGTAAAGCAGTTCAATTCTCCGACCTCTCTCATCAACCTGTTAGGTCAGGAGGTCGCTATCCTTCTTGCCCAAGGGGCAATAGAAGAAGTACCCATTCATCAGCAGGGTACAGGGTTCTGTTCCCCTTATTTTCTTATCCCAAAGAAAACAGGGAGTTACAGACCTATCTTAGACCTCAGAGAATTGAATAAATTCCTTGTCAAGGAGAAATTCAAGATGATTTCTCTCGGATCTCTGCTGCCATACCTTCAGAGTCAGGATTGGCTTTGTTATCTAGATCTCAAGGATGCGTACACTCATGTCCTCATCCATCCAACCCACAGAAGATTCCTTCAGTTCCTTTTTCAGCAGAAGCACTACCAATACAGGGTGCTTCCTTTTGACCTGGCCTCTGCACCAAGGGTGTTCACGAAATGCATGGCTGTAGTAGCAGCATTTCTCCGCACTCTAGGGATATTTGTCTTCCCTTTCTTAGATGACTGGCTCATTCGAGCACCAACAGAGTCAGAGGCCAGGACTTCTCTATTCTGCACAATGCATATCCTTCAGTATTTAGGGCTGGTAATAAACATCCCAAAATCCAGTCTAACTCCCACTCAGTCTTTAGAGTTCATAGGAGCTTTACTGGATACCAGAAAGGCAAGGGCCTATCTCCCTCAGGCCCGCTGCCTTCGCATGGTGCAGTTAGCTTCTCAAGCAGTGCTAAAGCCTCATCTCACTGCTCGAGAAATGTTACAACTACTAGGCCACATGGCATCTACTGTGCATGTGGTTCCCTATGCTCACCTCCATATGAGGGCAGCTCAGTGGACTTTATCCACCCAATGGACCCAGGCATCAGGATGCCTGTCAGACAAAATAGCAGACACAAGTCACCTTATTTTGTCCCTCCAGTGGTGGAAGTCCACTCAAAACCTGTTGCTGGTGTCCCCCTTTCAACAACCCTTACCCCAAGCAACTCTCACAACAGATGCTTCACCAATGGGTTGGGGAGCTCATCTCCAAGACCTCTCCACCCAAGGCACCTGGTCTCTACAGGAGAGTCATCTACATATCAATCTCTTGGAGCTCAGAGCAATCTTCCTTGCTCTGCGAGTGTTCCACACCCTGCTCAGCTACAAGACAGTCCTCATTCATACGGACAATTAAGTAGCCATGTTCTATGTGAACAAGCAGGGGGGAACAGGCTCTCTGTTGCTTTGCAATGAAGCTTTGCGACTATGGGCCCTCGCCAGAGAGCATCAGATTCATCTTCTGGCAGTGTATCTTCCAGGCATTCAAAACTCTTGGGCAGACTCAGTCGAGTTCTGCTTCCACACGAGCGGTCTCTGCATGCAGACCAGGTAGTCAGGATATTTCAACTTTGGGGAACCCCGGACATAGACCTCTTTGCAAGTCTGTGGAATGCCAAAGTTCCCCGGTTCTGTTCCAGAATTCCGGCTCAGGGGGCTCAGGCCAGGGATGCTTTCCTCCTTTACTGGGGGTCAAGACTTCCTGTATGCCTTTCCACCCATTCCCCTAATTCCCCAAACCCTGTTCAAGCTTCAGAGAGACAGGGCCATATGATTCTCATAGCTCCACATTGGCCACGGCAAGTGTGGTACCCTCTGCTTCTACATCTTTCTCAAGCTCCCTCCCTGGAGTTAGGGTCTGCTCCAGATCTCCTATCTCAGGAGGACGGAATGTTATGGCATCCTAATCCCCAGTCTCTGCATCTCAGGGCTTGGTTGCTGAAGGCCTAGATCTCCTTGATCTTAATCTCCCTCAGGAAGTAAAAGATATTCTTTTTGCTTCCAGGAAACCTTCCACAAGACGCTCTTATGCTTTCAAGTGGAAAAGGTTTACCATATGGTGTTCGCAAAAGGGTCTTAACCCCCTTGCGATACCTCTGGAATCATTGCTGGAGTATCTCCTTCATTTATCCAATGCAGGTCTTAAGACTAATTCAGTAAGAGTCCATTTGAGTGCTATTGCCGCTTCCTTTAAGCCTCTAAATGGACAGCCTATTTACTCTCATCCTCATAGCAAGATTTATGAGAAACCTTCTTCTAATTAAGCCTCCCATTAGGCCACCACCGGTGGCATGGGACTTAAACCTGGTTCTTTGGCAGCTCATGAAGCCACCTTTCGAACCTTTAGCTACTACCTCCTTGAAATTTTTTTCTTGGAAGGTTATCTTTCTCATTGCAATCACATCAGCACGCCGTATTAGTGAGTTGCAAGCGCTAGTAGCTGATCCACCTTATACAAGGTTCCATCATGACAAGGTAGTCCTTAGGACTCATCCACACTTTATGCCAAAGGTGGTCTCGCCTTTTCATCTGAACCAAGCGGTCTACCTACCTGTGTTTTTTCCAAGGCCTCATGCATCAAATGCAGAGAGGAATCTTCATACCTTGGACTGTAAAAGAGCTTTAGCCTTTTACTTACAAGAACACAGCAACATAGAAATTCCTCTCAACTCTTTTTTGCTTTTGATCCTTCTCATTTGGGACTTCCAGTCTCCAAGAGAACACTGTCTAACTGGATTGCTCAGTGTATTTCCTTCGCCTATCAGAGTAAGAACCTTTCTCTGGAGGGCTATGTCACAGCTCACAATGTGAGAGCCATGGCAGCCTCAATGGCTCATCTGCACTCTGTGTCTATCGACGATATCTGTCGAGCAGCCTCTTGGGCCTCGGTTCATACCTTCACAGCCCATTACTGCTTGGACAAGGACTCCCGCCGGGATGCCTTGTTTGGTCAGGCTGTTCTCCAACACCTGTTCCATACCTAATCAACTCCTACCCGCCATCCCTGGTAGCATGCCAGAGATCCATGGGGGGAAGTGGAGCCCTGTTCAGGGACACACAACTTCTGGGGTCTCTCCCTGGCAGCTAAAGCTAGGGAGTCCCCATATGTGATGACTACATTCCTGCTTGTTCCTGGAGATAGCATAGTTACTCACCTGTAACAGGTGATCTCCTGGAACAGCAGGAATTTAGTCCTCACAACCCACCCACCTCCCCTAATATTTGTATCTCTCTTTCTATCTCTTTCCTTTCCCTCTCTCTCTCTTTGTCTCAGCTTTAAAACTCAACTGGAGAGAGGCAGTTGGGAAAGGCGGGAAGGCAGCACGCAGGCGCTGTGGGATGCTCCCAAAAGCTTTCTAATTGGACGCTGGGGAGCGTTCCTGTGCAGGCTCTGTCGGTACCAATGATACCCATATGTGAGGACTAAATTCCTGTTGTTCCCGGAGATCACCTGTTACAGGTGAGTAACTATGCTTTACCACCTGTTTGTGTTATAACTATTTCCATTAGTTTTATTCTAGTCTCCTGTTTATTGTGTTTGTTTGTCCTGAACAGATTGTAAGCTCTATCAAGCAGGGGCTATCTGATACAACGTTGTGTATGCCCTGTAGTGCTATAAAATTGATAAGTAGTAGTAGTAGTAACTAGAGAAGGTAGAAATTGATGTGGTGTGGAGCTGCCATATGTGGCTAGTAGACCACCTCCACTGCTGCTGCTGCTGCTGCTGCTGCTCCCAACACTTGATGAGTCACATTCAGTGCTCAGTGCATGTTCTCCCAGTCTCACTCAACCTAGGCATAAGACAAAGGCTGGATGCCTCAAAGGCAGAGGTTCAAGAAGGGTAATAGGTGTAGGTGCTGTGTATAATATATATCCTGAACAAGCAAAGCTTAGCTATCCATGCCCTCTTTGCTATCTCTTAATTCCCACAATCACGGGCTCATAGTTTAGCTTGGACAGAGAGGCATGCATGATTATGCATCTTTAGAAATGGTCTTCTACACATTTAAGGTGCCACTTTTGTGTATTTTATTGCTGTAAAACTGCAGAGTAGAACCCAGATGCTGGTCTTAATCTGAGCAACCTGATCAGATCTGATGATATACTAGTTGGGAAATACTGGCCCAGATACTGATTCTTGGAACCTTAGCAAGTCAGTTCTAAAAAATCTTTTAAAATATAAAACAAATTTAAAATAAAGATGATGGGCCCGTTTTTGAAGCTCTAGGCACGTGCTACATGTGTAAAAGCTGGCCCCCATGTAAAACCGCCATAACTGTGTAAACCAGATAGTCAGCAACACCGCTTGAATCACCGCCAAGCACTGAAATCTGGGGTGTAACAGGGAAGTGGATTTCTGAAAGCTGTGTGCACCGACATTGGACTTCACTAACCGCGTAAGCCTAAGTGATGTTTCCTGGTACATACGTCTTCTGATGGTGAGGCAAACTCGTGTAGTGGCATTACAGTGCATAGTAGAGCAAGGGGAGTATGTGCAGGCCTGTACCAAAACCATGCAGAGGTAAAGCGTCGCTGGGCCGGTAGAGAAGCCATGTGGGCCATGCTCATGGTGTTCCAGAGGTGGAGACGTGCCTGCCGTGCCTCTGCACAGCGGAGAATGCTGCAGGCAGTGCGTATCCATCAGCAGGCTGTAGCCCAGCACCCGAGACACAGTTACCATGCCCCATGTGTACACAGGCCCAGGGTGAACTACCTGCAATTGACGGAAGAGGTCTACCAGAGATACAGACTGGATGGGGCAATGATAACTGAGTTGTGCAGCATACTCAGTGTGGACCTGGAGCCTTCCATATTCAGAAGCCAACCCCTACCAGTGGCTATAACAATGACCACTGCCCTGGGATATCTGGCAACTGGCAGCTTCCAGCACGTGATAGGGGCGACTGTCGGAATTGCGCAGTCCACTGCCAGCCACTGCATATGTACCTTCACCAGGGCCCTGCTGCAGAGGATATGCCACCTCATAGCCTTCCCCCGGAAACAGAAAATGTGGCAGGAGACCATGCAGGCGTTCTACAATGTTGCTGGATTCCCATCTGTGCTTGGAAGTATAGACTGCACCCACATTGCACTGCGGGCACCATGGCTGGTGCAGAGGGCATACCGGAACAGGCGTGTTTACACATTGATGAACATGTAGATCATCATGGATGCCAACATGACCTTCGCTGATGTGTGTGCCCACTACCCAAGGTCCTGCCATGATGCATTTGTCCTCACCCAGTCCAGCCTGGGGCAGGCAGCATCCGGGGGTCAGCTTGGAGATGTGTGGCTGCTAGGTGAGTGTGCATATGTATGAGTCCCAGGACAGGCCCAGAACAAACGGTTGCTGTAATATGATGTGTGTGTAATGCAAACAGGTGGGAATATATGTGTCAAGTTTGTATGGCAACACATGATGGTCACTATTTATTATTTATTTTATTTATTTATTACAATTTCTTATATACCGCACTATTGTCAGCGCGGTTTACATACAACCAAATGACCATAACAAACTGTTTGGCTTCACATAGAACAGGAGAAAACAACTTGGATAACATGTTTATGCTTTACATAGAACAGGAGTAATAACTTGGATAAACGGGGAATGCAAACTAAACTACTTACATATGTACAATGAGACCGAGTATTGGGAATTCAGTGTGAACATGTGTACAATGGAGTTGATATATTAACTTGAGGGGGTGAGGGAGAGGCACTTATGTAGTGGTAGGGTTAATCTGGTAGTATTGAGTAAATAAATGGGATTTGAGAGCCTTTCTGAATTTTGATAGGTCAGTAATTGCACTATGTGCACATGCGCTGCCATTCCACAGATATATACACACAATGTGGAGACAACCAGGGGAAGGCCTTTGGCCAAAAGCAGGCAGCATGTACCAACATGTGGCATGTGGAAGAGCACGGGCTGGTGCCATGTAATGCAGCCATACGGCAGCAGCATGTATAGGTCACAGCCATTCAGCAGCCAGAAGACCCATCAACCACATCTCCTTGCCATGCCCCTGCCCCCCTCCCAATAGGCCAGCCCATGTCACAGTCCCTCATTGCCCTGTTCCAAATGCCTGACTGCCGCACAAGCCATATGTTGGTGTCTTCTCACTGCCACAGTGTCACTGATCATTAGATATTGCACCCCACCCTGCTAGTAAATGGTGTATTGTATGCTGTCCATAGCAGCCCATAGATTGAAACCAATGCATGTCCCATGCTCATGTACACAGCTCACATTGCCCCCACAGGTGACCATGGATATCCCCCGAGGACCTGGCTGCTGACCCCAGTGTGCCACCCCATGAGCCGGCAGGAGGAATGGTACAATGCCACCCATCAGCAGACCCGGATGATTGTGAAGCAAGCAATAGGGGTGCTGAAAAGCCGGTTCCAGTGCCTCGACAGGAAAGGTGGGGAACACCTCTACAGTCTGGAGCATGTATGCCATATATTTGCATTGTGCTGCAAACTCCACAACGTTGCATGGATGGTTGGATTGCCGGACCCAGATCCAGCGGTTGCAGAAGAATGGGAGGCCACAGAGGCAGCAGATGGTGATGAGACAGAGAACCAGGCACTGGCCCCTGCTCTGGGCAGTGCACCAGACTGCTCCTCTGTCCTGGCTGGCACCACGGACTGCTCCTCTGCCCTGGGTGGCACACTGGAATGAACATCTAGCCCGGCAAGCATTCCAGCCGCTGTGGTTGTGCTGCATTCTGGCTACGCACTGGCATCTTAAGTGAGTGGTGAGGCTTCCCCTGATGCATCGGTTCAAGGCTGTGAGGGTAGGGTCCCTGGCCGGTCTGTGGGAGAGCAAAGGTGGCAGAGGTTAGTGACATGGGTTGTCAGGTCAGCCTATGGGGGTGCCACCAGACCCAGTACGGAACTGGCAGGTGGATTCCCGGTCTGCACTGTCCCCAACCCACACAGCACCCAAGGGACAACAGACAAGCCTGGGTAGATGGAACAATGGAGGGGAGACATAAATGGCCATCACAATGCCACCCAAGCCATGGGGCACCCTGACTCAACCTCTTGTGTGCCTGGGGTGGAGCTGTCAAAACCTGCAACCCCTGAGATGGAGACTTCCTTCACAAACTGCAGCACCTGTTCCTCCAGAGGGGGTGAGTCTTTGCTGCTGTGCAGGTGGCAGCTTGCTGTTGCTGGCCCTCTTCTCCTTCACAGCCTGCCGTACCATCCGCCACTTTTTGATATCCTCCACGTCCTTTTTGTGGTGATGAACAGCATTGACTCTCTTGATGATGTCACGCCATACTGTCAGCTGTTAGCTGGCATCCTCTGCCACAAAGAGGGCAACGTGCTGCTTCAGGACAAGCCCCAGGGCCATAACGGTCTTGGAGGGCATGAAGTTCGCCTTCTGGGTTCACTTTATCCATCTTGGGCCCAGTTGCCATTGTGTAGATCAGGTGCTATGGTGGTATTAGGCTACCTGCATATGGCCCTTTAACATATACGTGGTTATGATGTGCAGCCACGCCACACCCTGTCCAAAGGCATATCCGGTACCTGTGTAGGTTCCTGAGCGCTGATGGTATGAAAATCTGCATGACAGCTGCCGTAGGATGCCATAGCTGCACACCACTGGTCCATAAAAATGAATTCCTAAATTCCTTTGCTCCCTGGCCTGATTCTGGTTCCATTTAGGTAGAAAACACTGTGTACAAAGTTTGAAGCCAATCAAATAATATATAGGGGTGGCTCAACAAGTCTTGAGATTTCCCCCTGGGAGCAGATGACGAAATGTTGCATCATCTTGTATCATCCACTCAGTTCCACACTGATTACATTTGATTGCGTCATATTTGAACTTATCTCGTCTCTGAGAGGTGGCAAAGACATTGTACTATTATCTTTGTATCTTTATTCTTTTCAGATGGCGAAAAAATGTGGTTTTTATCTCATTGAAGAAATGTCTACCACAATTCTGGGGGCCAAGCTCCCCAGCAAGGAGCAAGTGTTAAGTGTATTTTTACATCACCATATGACATTAAACAAAGGCGTTAGTGAAAGTGCATCTATTGTAACAAATGAAGTAGAAGCTTACTGGGAAAAGGCCAGGCTTCCTGTTCAAAGAAATGACAAAATTCAAGAAAAAGTAAAGAAATTGTTCAATCAGTGGAAACTTTTGAAGAAAAACAAAGGGAGAGGAGGGAAACAAGAGGCAAATGAAAAAGAATTCCAGGTTGCAATGAAAAACCTATTTGATGTGGCGCATGCCAATGCAATGTCTTTAATTCATATTCAAGAAGACAAAGAATTCTTAATAGCGCTACGAGAACCAGGGCGCCGTGGCTCAATGTGCGCGATGGACAAGAAACTGGCCAGCACGGAAGCAAGATCTCAACAGCGAGAAGAAGAACTGAAAAGGCGCAGACAAAAACATGTTGCCGAAGCCGAGGCAACTACAAGCCAAGTTCAGCTGGAAGGATCTTCTTCCTCAGCAGAGTCAGGTGAAGACTCGTCGACATCTGCGACGGGCGAGAATCAAGCTGCAGCAGTTTATGAACTGTTACAGGAATGGTGTTTGGATGAAAAGGTTGCAGGCTTCTGCTTTGATACAACTGCATCGAACACGGGACGTCGATCAGGAGCGTGCATTCTTCTAGAACAGAGACTCTGTCGTACAGTCCTTCATTTGGCATGCCGCCATCACATTTATGAAATAATTCTTGGTGCAGTATTCTCTACATGCTCTGGAGCTTTATCGGGTCCCGATGTCCAACTCTTTCGCCGGTTCCAAAAGAATTGGGGCTCCCTTGACAAGTCAAACTATCAAACTGGAAAAAACTTGGAGGTGCTGCAACCTGACAGGGATCGCATCATGAAGTTTGCGGAATCCAAGTTGGCACAGGGCAATCACCGAGATGATTACCTGGAATTCTTGGAGTTAACGATTGTCTGCCTTGGAGGGAATCTTCCTAGTTTCAATTTCAAGAAACCCAGAGCTTTCCATCATGCCAGATGGATGGCAAAAGTCTTGTACTGTCTCAAGATTTGGATGTTCCGAGGACAACTCAAAGATCTTACCCAACGGGAGGAGTCCTGTGTTCGTGATGTGAGCATTTTCTCCATCCTGATTCATGTGGAAGCCTGGTTTTCTGCCCCTGATGCTGCAGTTGCTCCTCAAACAGATTTGGAGATGCTGAAGAAACTACACTCTTACCACAATGACCGTGTTGGAAGAGCGGCCAGAGACAAACTGCAACAGCATCTGTGGTATGTGTCAGAGGAGCTTGTGGCACTGTCACTGTTCGATGAAGCTGTTTCAGCACCGACAAAGCGGGCCATAGTGTCGGCCATGATCCCGGCAGAATCAGATGAAAGCGATGAGGATGATGACGAAGACGAAGATCCCCCAAAGCGGGTCGAATTGAAAAGTTCCATGATTCCACCACTTGAATCTTTTGCAACTCGCAAGTCAATCCGTTTCCTGAAACACCTCAACATCAACAGTGATTTTCTTAATGCAGACCCAGAAGACTGGGAAGAGAATGCATCATTCAAAGACGGTCTGAAGAAAGTAAAAAATCTTCCAGTGATCAACGATGTGGCTGAGCGAGGGGTCAAACTCAATGAGGAGTTCAACGGCCGACACACCACAAAAGAAGAGCAACTCCAGTTCCTTCTGGGTGTTGTCTCGCAACACCGTAAGATGTTCCCCACATCGTCAAAGTCCTTACTAGCATCTGGACCACATTGAGTGCTTGGCAAGCATGATACCCCCATCTATGAGCGGGTAATACCCAGTGGTCTGACGAACCCTGGGGGGGATCCAGGGGCCTGATAGATAGGGACCTTGAGCCACCCCTAAATATTATTTGATTGGCTTCAAACTTTGCACACATTGTTTTCTACATAAATGGAACCAGAATCAGGCCAGGGAGCAAAGAAATTCCTACTTTTATTTTTTCCCCTATGGCAGTGGACCACCCTAATATGCATGCATGGATGCCCAGACAGTAACACCCGGGTAGGACAGCTAGCACATTATGTGGGCAAAGCCGCTGTGGCATGCGGACAGGCACATGGCATCTCTCCAACCATTTGCCTCCATGGGGCAGGGGGCGACCTGCGTATGTAGTGCTGCTGTGCCACATCCGTGCTGTCTGCCACCTGTTCTGCGCAGGTATGGCACAGAGGCACTACCCTTTCAGTGCTGAGATTGCTGCCATCCTATGCATGTAGTTCCTCAGTGCCATACCCGCGCACATGGACATGACACACAGGGTACATACCCCTGGACCCCTCTCACATGGTCTTCTACACTACCCATGCAGACATGCCACCCTGCCCCCACAAAACGGACAGCACATAATGATTGCAAACCAGGCAGTTTATTTGCAGACCTGTCACAAATATAACAATGGTTGCAACAGCAGTGTAGAACCAGCAACTGTACAAAATGCAGTCCGCCCCATTACGGCCCATCACAATGCAATCCCTGGCATGGGGACGGCCTATAGTGCAGGGGGGCCCTGCTTGTGCTCTGTCACTGCAGCAGTGAGGGCATCCAGGTGCATGCCAACATTTGTGCTGCGGTCCAAACGTCCTCCCCGAAGAGCCACACCCCTGCCACCAGGGCGGCCAGAGCCCAATCACCAGATGGATGAGGAGGTGGTGGCACAGAGGGGCCTGGTGTGGTATGGCCATGGCATGCCCATGGGTGCTGGGGTGGCTGTGGGGACCCACAACTGCAGAAGGTGTACCACAGCTCCACTGCCTGTTATGCTCAGTCTGTGCCAAGCCATGAGGTGGGCACATGGCCTCCTGGTAGGGATGTGGGCGGGCATGGCTGTGGGCTGCGGGGCACAGTCGAGGGATGCAGCTTCTCCTCTGGCCCCCCTTCTGGGGTGCCTTCTGGCTTTGCACTGCACCGCATGCCACCTCATAGTGCACACTGCATGCCTCCCCTTTGCCCACCTCCAGCCAGCTCTGTTCTCCCCGTCACATGCCCAGCTGTGGCTTGCCAGCCCCCTTTTGTGATGAGCACCCAGAGAGGGCAGTGTGGGCAGGTGCCAGTTTGCACATGGGGCCATTGCTGGTGGTGTTTGTCCCTGTACCGCCCATCCAAGCTGTACCCCAGCCATGTGTGTGTGCACCTGCATGTATTGGGTGCTGGATGGTGCCCATGCAGGGTAGTGGCACCAGGGGATGGCATGGTTGCCCCAAGCACATTCCCATCATTGTGTACAGAGAGTCCACCACCAGATAATCTGCCTGCACCTGTCCGGCAGCCATGGCTGTCACCCCCTGCACCTGCTGGGCTCCACTGTGTATCCCATTGACCATCCTTGGCCGCCAGCTGCTCCCTGATGCACTGCAGCTGGTTCAGTTCCCTCTGATGCAGTGTCAATAGTGTCACTTCAGGGGCCTCCAGGGTGCGTCGCATGCCATATTCTTTATGGGAGAGAGGAGGAGGGGATGCACATGGGCTCATTTGGGTACTTCCATATCACCTGTTGCGCATACCTGTATCCTGCCTCATCCTAATAGCCTGCCCATCCTGGGGCAAGGGCATACCCATGGATAGCAGGTGTGGGGTGCATGTCATGGTACACCTCTGGCATCTGCCACCGGATTCCTACCCACTGCTCCCCTGGACCTTTGACATGTGCCCAGTTCCACCACCAATGATGCCATCTGGGCCACTGGTTCACCTGTGTCACCCCTCTGGCCCCTTCAGCTACCTCTGCAGTCCTCCTCCCTTCCCTTGCTCTCATCTATTGCACACAGGCCTGCCTTAGCACCATAGTACATGGTTGTGGGTCATGCGTTGCCTCGGCTGTGGGCATCCACTGCCACAGGGGCCACATCATTGCATGGTTTGTTAAGCACCATGCAGGACAGGGTGTCATTATTTGTGCAGGCTCACCATTACATATCTGTCAGATATCCATGGCATCACATCATCAAATGCTGCCACAGCCAGTGGCAGATCCGCTTGCCAGGGACAGTCGGACAGCACATATGTGGATTCTGCCACTGGCCCCCTCAGACTCCTGGTCCCCTAGAGTGGCAGCCCGACCCCAGCTCCCCATGCACTGGGCATTGCCATTACTGTGTGTACCCTGTGGTGTTGCTGCCAACCACCACCAGGGGTGTAGCAACCTCACCAGCTGCTGGGCAGCCAGAGATGGCACCTGTAGAAGTGCATGGCCCCTCCCCCCACTGACACCTGTTCTGTATATATTGGGGCTGCCACCAGCATGTGGCTTGGCACCACAGTCCTGTCTCCCTGTGCAGACACACAGCTGTGCCTTTCGGGGCATGTCTGGCCTAGCATGGTTTTTAGCCCCCCTCCCTTACCCGTTCAGGCCTCTTACCTGCACAGGCAGAGTTGGATGGCTCTCCATATGGCCATGGCCAGCCGCAGGTTTGGCTGCCAATCCTCCTTGGGGTATAGTACCCCCTTGTACCGCAGCACGGATTGGACAAGGGTCTCAGACTCATCAAGGCTGAATTCACTGTTCTCTTCAACACTATGCCACTAGTCTCTATCTGCCCAGCCACAGGGGGCTCTTGCAGAGGCAGCCCACAGGGCCTGCGTGACAGTGTCGTCAATGCACGGGTACACTGGATGGGTTATACATCGGTTCATGCATACTTGCCGTCCCGCTTCTCTGGCCGCTGGTTTAGATGCATATACGCATATTGCGGGCTGTCATCTTCTTAAGCGCTGAGCCCGGGTTCTGGACCCTGCGCCTGTCTATGCCACACTGGGTGCCTACCGCTGTGCTCATTTTATGCTGCATTTTTGAAGCTTGGCCGTTTTGGAGGCACATGACTCTTGATTCAAGCACTTTTCCTGAGCGAGTATATTTCTGCGGGTATGGCATGCCTTGGCACCTTGTTGAATATCGGGCCTGATAACTCCTTCTCTCAATCATGCATTTAGTGGATTGGCTTGGAAGATTGTCTAAGACTTTTTTCTGAGGTATCTGTCTGCCATCCAGTTATGATATCCCAGGAGGTATGCTATCTGCCTGGTGTTAAGATCTGAGACATTAGGGAAAGTTTGCTGAGATTGATAAGACCACTGATTATTATTCAGTACTCCTCATCCATTTTGGCACAAATGATACTGCTAGGCACCCACCCGAAAATAATAAAAGTGACTCTATGCCTTTCAGAGAGAGGGTGAAGCAGAAAGGTGTGCAGGTGGTGTTCTCTTCCATCCTCCTTATTGAGGCTAAAGGCCAATGCAGAGAAGCTTGCATCTTGGAGATG
Source organism: Ichthyophis bannanicus (assembly GCA_033557465.1). Lineage (NCBI taxonomy): Eukaryota > Metazoa > Chordata > Amphibia > Gymnophiona > Ichthyophiidae > Ichthyophis > Ichthyophis bannanicus. The sequence goes on from CM066034.1 coordinate 554,959,018, forward strand.
AATGCATGATTGTATGGATACTTTCTCCTGGAGCTTGTATATGAATGTTGCAGAGATCTCTAATAAGGGTCCTATTGTCCCAAGAGCTAACATAGTAGCAACATTAACCATACAGCCCTCTGCCAAGCTACAGCAGACTCAGGCGGGGCACCAATGATACTCCAACCAAGTGCCTTTTCATTCCTCATAATGATCTGTATCATGCATCCTATCTGACATATATAATAGCAAACAGACATGGCATCCTGGAGTTTGTAAGACTGTATAGCTGTTAAGTCACTCCAACTGGTGGCCAACCCTTTTAATAGATACCAAGAACAATGTTACTTCATGTGCCTTATGTGCCCCAGCCAAGTCTACACACTTCCAAATGGCAGGATTATCCCAATCTATATCGGTGCCTTCCTATCCCTGGTCCCACTTTGCTATGAACTTTATTGTGGACCTATGCCTGTCTAAAGGTATTACTGTTGCATGGGTGGTAGTGGACAGATTCATTAAAATGGCTCATTTTGTACCTCTGCCTAAACTACTACCTCATCCCAATTAGCAGCCCTCTTTTCTAACACATATTTCGCTTGGATGGACTACCTGAGAACATTATCTCTGATTGGGGAACCAAATTCATATCTATATTTTGAAAGGCCTTCTCAAGCAATTGGGAGTAAAATTATTCTCCTCCTTAGCATACTACCTGCAGTCCAATGGTCAGACCAAGTGAACTAATCAGATCTTACAAACGTTCCTGCACTTCTATATCTCTGATCACCAAGATGATTAAGTGGAATGCCTACCTAGTAGGAATTTGCACATACCAGTCTGTCTTCCACTGAATCTACCTCCTTCTCCTGCATGTATGGAAGACACCTTTGAGCCTTTATGCATACCCTTATTACCATGAATGTGCCTGTAGTGGATCAATTTGTTCACCATATGAAGCAGGTTTTGGCAGTCTGACTAATCCACGCTACAGTCAGCCACACAGAAACTGAAGCAACTGGTAGACCGGCATCATTGTGTGGGACCTCAAGATGAGAGATAAGTTGTTGCTGTCCACTAAGCATATTTGACTGAGGTTACCCTCTCCTAAACTGGGGCCTAATTCCATCAGCCCTTATGAGGTACAAGAAATATTGTGGCCTGTCTCCATCCATTTGAAACCAACACCTTCCTTGTATATTCCCAGTGTTTTTCATGTGTCCCTAATTAAAGCAGCACATCACTCCTTGAGAGGGTGATTACCCCCTAGACTTGTCATTGTAAATGGATTCTCGACATTCCAAAGGAAAATATTTAGTGCACTGGAAGAGTTATACGTCAGAAGAGAGATCGTGGATGAATGCTTCAGATATTCATGCCATCTAGCTTTTCTCCCAATTTCATAATCATTTTCCTAATAAACCTGGTCCTGAGGGTACTGGGGCACCTTATTTAGGGTACTGTCATGCACTTACCCCATAGAAGCCAGGCCCCAAATAAGAAATAAGCCCAGCCCTCTTCCTGCTTTTCTGCTATTGCCTATCTCTGCCCTATGATGTGGCACCACCTAATTTATCCCTTATGAAAATCCTTCAGACTGATTGGTTCTTATAAAAGGTTTCCACTGATTACTCTCTCTGCATACACACACACACACACACAGACTTCCCTGTTCTCAGAAAGGTCTGTTGTGGGAGCTCTGAGAGGTATATTCTCTATTATCCTTGTGTTTGATCTCAGCTTGTTTATCGCTTCTGAACCTATTATGCATTCCTGATTTCTGCCTGATCTTGGACTCTGTCTCAGCCTGTCATTCTGAATTAGTTCTTTCCTGGTGCTTCTCCTGTCTCCGCCTCTACCTGACTATACATGTCCACTTCCTCCTACCTGGGACATCTGTAAAGCAAGTTCTGGCAGCTCCTAAGTACACTAAATAAAAAAAGAGGGTCGGATGTATTGCCAATGTCCAACATTCATTCAAAAAACACCTCCATCAAAAAACTGTGGCACCAGATTCAGCCTAAATCTTCTTAGATGTGTATATATTGTAAATGGAGAAAAAGACCTCAGTGTCATTTATCACCTCCCCACACAACAGCTTTGGAGTTTGTGTTGAGTTCACACCAGAGATATAAAAGTCTCCATTTTATAAGTTCAGCTTATAAAAAAATCTTATATTGAACTTTAGATTCCACTTTTCATTCATTTCAAATTCTTCAAAAACACCGATAATGGACATGTTTTGCAATCTCTGACTGCATCAAAGCTTCAATTTATTAAATACAGATGTGGTCAAAGCAGTTTTCTTCTCACTGTCAATTCTGTAGCAGCAGCATATCATCCTGGGAGCTCCTGAATACCAAAGGGCTCAATCCAAGGGGAATAGGAGCTATTATAGGTGAAGGTGTACACCATTGCTTCCTAGTGTTCCCCTTGAATAGGCTGGCTGTATCAGAAATTTTTGTTTGGAAAGTAAAGAAAATTAAGAAGAAAAGGAGGTTGCTATAGTTTTCTGAAGAAGCAGCTGAAAAAATAAGGATGCTACAAGAGATTGCAGAAAGAGGAAGACAAGCAACAATATTTGGAAAAGCTAAGAGAAGCTGGAAAAGTAGTCAGGAAAGCAAAGATACAAATGAAAATAAAACCAGGCAATGCAGTAAAATGGGGGGAACAAAGCTATTTTTTAGCTATGTTCGTGACAGGAGGAAATGCAGAAGTGGACATTGTGAGACTCTGGGGTAAGTGAAGAAATATGTAGAAGTTGACAAAGATAAAGCAGAATTGCTTAACTGCTTTGATACTTCCTCACCACAATCGGATCTGCAAAGAGCTTGAACTGTGGTTAGGAACTTTGGACTGATCTCGCTCTTTCAAATCTTGAGAGACGTGAAACGGCAAGGTCAGCACAAACCTCTTCTGCAGTTGCAAGATCAAAGATGAGAGACATAGAGGAGGGGGCTATGAGAGAGAGAGAGAAACATCAGATGATGACTTGGGGGCTGAGAAAGAGAAACATTGAAGGATGGCTGGGAGGGGTGAGAAAGTTAAACATCGGGTGATGGCTGTAGAGGGGAGCTAACTAGTATAATAGCACATTAATGTAGTATTATAATTATTATTATTAGTATTATATTTAGTTAAATATTCATCATTAATAGAAACACACTGTGTCATTTCGGGTTTCATTGATATGCTAAGTGGAAAGAAAAGGCTAAGAAATAATGCAGAAATAATGTAGAATCAGGCTGGAGGAAGTGGCGTCATCAGGCATGGTGGATGTCTATGAGAGTCGCTCCCAGTGGATCTGTGCAAGTACCCCTTAATTTCTCTTACTGATACCCCCAAGTGGGTTTGAAATATAGTGTGATGTCTCATTCTGTGTGAAGATGGTGATGGCATCCAGCTTCCGTATACCTCAATCCTATGCTTTTAAGTCTGGCGGGACCTTAGGGAGTAGTGCTGGCAAGATGGCGACCGGAAAGTCTTCCACGCATATGACAGCATTAGAGGAGGAGCAACCTTTGGTGGAGAGGGGAACTTCCGAGCTCATCCAATTGCATGCTGAAATGCATCAGTGGTTTTCCAAGATGAAAAGCAGTGTGACCTCTTTTAAGGAAGAGGCACACGCCTGGATGAGGACCTGCGGGCTGGTCTGAGTGATTTTGGGCAGCACGTGGAAGACATGGAAAGCAGGCTCGAGGAGCAGGAGGAGGATTTGAGTGAGTGAGTGTAAAAGGAGTATGGAGGCCTGGAATGCCACAAGGGAGAAGAATCTTCTCAAGTTTGAGGACCTAGAAAATCGGGCCCGACTATGCAACCTGCGATTCCGGAGTCTGCGAGAGTCAATTGGTCCTGCAGATTACAAAGCCCTAGTGTGCGATTCCGGGGTCTGAGAGAGTCAATTACAGGAGGGGAAGGCCCGTGATGTATTTGGCTGCTTCCATAAATTTGTAACTAAGGAGGTGGTTTTGCAAGTGGCAAAATAGCTTACAGGCTTTCACTGAATGAATACTCCCATTCAAATCTACGCTGACCTGTCGGCTATTATCATGAAGAAATGGAGGGAGTTTTCATGAAGTGACTAAAAGACTGCATGATGAGTATGTGTTATAAGTAATGCTTCCCTTTTGAGCTTCAATTTTCTATTGCTGAATCTTCTGTTAAGGAGCTAGGCCTCCAGAGGCAGTGGTAGGCATAGCATCCACAGGGTGGTCTAACATTCCTGCTACTCCCATGGCAGGAAGTGCAAGCTCACAAGCCATGTCAATGGTGAAGCTGCAGTGACAGCATGCAAGTGGAGGTCAGAAGCCCCTCTGAATACATAAAAAGAGGAGTGCTGCCAGATCTGATGGTGATACATGAACTGGTCTTTGAGTTTTGCTGGACTCTGTTGTACAGGTGGTCTTGGGGAAATTTTTCATGGAATGCTTGTAATTGTTTTGTCTTACAGCATGAATGACATCACTGAGAGTGATGTATATGTGAGAGGGAGATATTCATTGTGGAGGTTGAGAGGTGAATGAGTGTGAATGGAATAAGGGGGAAACCAATGGTTTAATGGTGATCCACTGGCCCGATGGATCATCTCAAGAAATTGCCAGTACGAGACATGATATTGTGAAAAGACAGACTTTATTTGTATAAAACCAATGACAACCCGTTTTACGTGATATCTGCTTTTGTTGTGGTGCATTCATCTCAAGAGGTTGGCCATGGAGTGGTGGCCGTAAAGAATGGGTATTCTTCAGGGGGTGGGAGGAGGGAAGAGGAATATAGAGAGGACCTTGACGGGGGGGTTAAGTGTACCTATGGGTTTGTCCTCATGATAAGGGGTTGAAAGTTGGCACTCTAAATGTGTGCAGGCTGAGTTCTCCTTACAAATGTCAAATGATGTTTAAGGAATGGCCCAGCTACAAATACATGTGGCTTTCATTCAGGAGACCAACTTGCTGCCCAAAGATGAAGGTAGGGTTACACGTAAGTAGTTTAAGTCTACCTTGTTTGGATCAAATAAATTGAAGGGGAAAGTGTGTGGAGTGGGGATCCTTATATCTGAAGAAGTATCTCACCAGATTATGCAAATCCGGAGGGATGGGGGGGGGGCTATTTATTTGTCAAAGTATTAGTGGGAGAGACTAAGCTTACCCAGGTATGTTGGTATGCACCCAATACAGATCAATATGCTTTCTACAATATGCTGACTGCCCAATTCGGGGGCTTTTCTGAGGGACAGTTGGTAATTGGTGGAGACTTCAATTTAGCATGTAACCTGAAAATTGTTATCTCCAGGGTGAAGGAGTCTGGGAGGTGTAGGAATTATCAAAAATTTGGGCCTTTGTACAGACCTTAAACTTAGTGGATGTGTAGCGTGAAAAATATTTGCAGGGTAGGAATTACACCTTTTACTCAAAGGTGCATGCAGGGGCGGCCCAAGGGGGGTCCGGGGCCATGTGCGGAGACTCAGTGCAGGGTCTCATTTGCATAAGGGACCTCATTTGCATAAATACTTGCATAATGTTAACATGCACTAACTTTTAGTAAGCATGCCTCTTAATGAGTGTATGGATAAAGAAAGACTACCAGATTTCTACATTACTATACTCCAGTGCCAACCGCCAGGCACATTAGGAAGAACTACAAACACTGCCCATTTAGAACCCATAGAAAACCCACCATATCATAACAGTACTACCAGGACTCATAAAGCACCAAATCCTACCTATCAAAAGGCAACACTGCAAATATTAAACCAATATACCTCAGAGAATATCAATACATCTACTGGGGAAAGAGAACAAGTGGGACTGTCAAACAGAAACTACATAAATAGAATACCTCAGCTCGGTTACACCAACGGAACATAGACCATCACCAAACAAAGAACAAGGGATCACAGTTCAGAAATAGGAAGACAATAATTAAACTGGGAACCCTAAAAGCCAAACTTGGAATGTACAACACTGCAGAAATAAAACTATAAATTAATTTCCTCTTCTACTAAACAAAATGCTGACTTTAAAGATGCACATTTCCCAGAGCTGACATATTCTAGTTAATAAATTCAAAATAAAAAAGTATTTTTCTACCTTTTGTTGTTTGTGCATTTTATTTTTCAGTTGTAATTGCTCCAGTCACTTTCTTCTGGTTTCTTCTTGTCGTCTGCTAACTTTCCATTGTCTAGTGTCCATTTGTCATTTCTTCTAGGTTTTTTTTCCATTCTCTCTCTACATCTGTTTAACATACTGATCTTCCCCTTTTGCTCTTTCCTCCATCTTTCTTTATTCCTTTTTCATCTACTCAAATTTTACCATCCATCCTCAATCCCCACTTACTCTCCCAATACCTGGCCAATCATAGATTTTTCTTCCCTCCCACACAAATTATTTTCCCCTCTCCATTTCACTCTCCCAGCCCTACCCCATTCTAGTCCTCCCCAACATCAGCTTCTTTCTAGTTTCAGCCCCACCCAGCATCTGCTGCCTCTAGTCCCCGCATCAGCCCATTTCCAGTCCTAGCTCCCCCATCAGCCTATTTTCAGTCCTATCCTAGCCCCTCCATCAGTGCATTTCCAATCCAATCTCCCCCATCAGTCTATTTCCAATCCAAGCCCCCCATCAGCCCATTTCCAGTCCTATCCTAGCCCCTCCATCAGTTCATTTCCAATACAAGCTCCCCCCATCAGCCCATTTCCAATCCTAGCCCCCCATCAGTCCATTTCCAGTCCTATTCTAGCCCCTCCATCAGCCCATTTCCTTTCCTATCCTAGCCCCTCCATTAACCAATTTCAAGTCCTAGCTCTCTCCACACTCAGCCCATTTCCAATCCAAGCCCTCCCATGAGCCCATTTCCAGTCCTAGCTCTCCCATCAATTTACAGTCGTATCCTAGCCCCTCCATTAGTCCATTTCCAATCCTAGCCTCCCATCAGCCCATTTCCAACCTAGCCCCCCATCAGTCCTATGCTAGCCCCTCCATCAGCCCATTTCCATTCCAAGCTCCCCCACTCAACCCATTTCCAGTCCAAGCCTGCCTCCCCATCAGCTATTTCCAGTCCTAGCTCCACCCCCACTCAGCCCATTTCCAATCCAAGCCCCCCTATGATCCCATTTCCAGTCCGAGCCCCTCCATCAGTCCATTTCCCATCTAAGTCCCCCAAACAGCCCATTTCCAATCCTAGCCCCCCATCAGCCCATTTCCAGTTGTATTCTAGCCCCTCCATCAGCCCATATCCAGTCCTAGCTCCCCTCCCTATCAGTTATTTCTATTCCAAGCCACCCTCCACTCAGCCCATTTCCAGTCCAAGCTCCCCTCCCCATCAGTTATTTCTAGTCCAATCCACCCTCCACTCAGCCCATTTCCAGTCCTAGCTCCCCCTCCCTCCACAGCTCACTTCCAGTCCAAGTCCCCCTCCCCATCAGCTATTTCCAGTTCAAGCCCCCCTCCACAGCCCATTTCCAGTCCTAGCTCCTTCCCCCACAGAGGGAGGAGTGGCTCAGTGGTTGGGACAGTTTAATTCAGGCCGGAAGGCTGGGGGTTCAATTCCCGCATGGGGACAAGCAACCTCAGGCCGGAGGGACTGGGGTCTCTAGTCCCATGGCTACTCCTTGTGGCCTTGGGCAAGCCACTTAACCCTCCATTGCCTCAGGTACACTTAGATTGTGAGCCCTTCAGGGACAAGGGAATAAAAAGTACCTGTTAGTATACTTGTAAACCGCACTGATTCTAAAGAGCACGGTATAAAAAATAAATAAATAAATTTCCATTCCAAGCCCCCCTCCCCATCAGCTATTTCCAGTTCAAGCCCCACCTCCACAGCCCATTTCCAGTCCTAGCTCCCCCCCCCACACACAATTTCCAGTCCAAGCTCGCCCCAACTCAGCCCACTTCCAGTTCAAGCTCCCCTCCCCATCAGCTATTTCCAGTTCAAGTCCCCCTCCACTTAGCCCATTTCCAGTCCTAGCTCCCCCCCACAGCCCATTTACAGTCCAAGCCCCCTCCCCATTAGCTATTTCCAGTTCAAGCCCACTCTCCACAGCCCATTTCCAGTCCTAGCTCCTCCCCCACAGCTCATTTCCATTCCAAGCCCCCCTCCACTCAGCCCATTTCCAGTCTTAGCTCTCCCCCCCACAGCCCATTTGCAGTCCAAGCCCCCCCCCCTCCCCTCCCGAAGAGCCCCGTGACTACCTAAAATGCTTTAGAGGGAGCTGGAGAGGCCCCTGCTCACCTCTAACAGCTGCTGAAGTGAAGCACGTCTTTTTCCTTCACTTCGACAGCTGTACTGAAGTTTAGAATGCTGCCGTGCTGAGGTCAAAGGGGTCTTCCGGTTTCCCAGCGCTCAGCACGGCAGCATTCTAAACTTCAGTACAGCTGCCAAAATGAAGGAAAAAGACATGATTCACTTCGGCAGCTGTTAGAGGTGAGCCGGGGCCTCTCCGGCTCCCTCTAACGCCACCCTGCCTGCCGGTGTTCGATGTTGTTGGCACGGGGCCCCCTGAAATGCGGGGCCCTGTGCAAACAACATTCTTGCCCAATGGACGGGCCGGCCCTGAGTGCATGATTCCTAAGCCTGCATTGACTATGTTTGGGTGGACAAAAGCTTGGTCTTTAATATCATAGATAGTGATATTGAAAGTATCATGTGGTCTGATCACGCATCTGTCTGGTGTGAGTTGCAGGCGGATGGGCGGCAAGTTGGGGGAAGCTATGGTGGCTCAGTGACTCCCATCTTGAAGATGAGAGAGATTGTGCAAAACTGAGGAATGTCATTGCGGAATTTATGGGCTTTAATGACATAGTGTATCAGTCGCCCGCTGTGCTATGGGACTGCTTGAAGGCGATCTTGTGGGGTCATTTTATATCTCTGGGGGTTTATAAAAACAAATTAAGAGGGCAGTGGCTGACTGAGCTCTGAGACAGGTTGGCATCCCTGGAAGAAAGGCACAAGGGTGGGCTCTTGGGGAAAGAGAACCAGGAGGAAATGGTTCAAGTTAGGGATGAAATTCAGAATATACACATTAGGGATATTAAATATCAGCTAGAATGTCTACAACAATCTCAATTTGAGTTTGGTAATAAGGCAAATCGCCTTCTGGCTAGACAATAAGAAGCAAATAAGGAATTGGATTACTAGAATTTGCAACTCCAAAGGACGGAAAGTTAGGGAAATGGAAGGTATTAAACAGTGATTTGTAGAATTCTACACACCAGAGGATCCCGTCAATCTTCAGGTGATTGATCAGTATTTGGAGAGCTGCACCTTTCCCTGTTTGTTGGAGGTGGACAGTCAAATGTTAAACAGGCCAATATCTGCGGTGCAAGTTTTGATGGTTAATTAAAGATCTGCCTAGGGCCAAGGCTCCAGGGGTTTGATGGCTTTACTAATAGGTTGTATAAGCTTTTCCAGTCAGAACTGGTGGAGCTGTTAATGTGGGTCTACAATGGATCTGAAAATGTATGAGGCAGGTGTGACTATATTACACAAGGAGGGCCAAGACAACCTCCTTTGTAGTTCTTATAGGCCAATTTCCCTTTAGGGAATAGACCAAAAATCTTTTCAAGAATATTGGATAATTGTTTGTTACCATGTTTGCTAAGATTAGTTCATCTTAATCATTCGGGTTTTATCCCTGAGTGGCAGTGATCTGATAACATATGATTCGTAAGATACTGAATCTTATTTGGCAGGAGCAGTCTAGGCAGAAAAACTCTGCTGTGTTTATGGCTGTGGATGCCAAGAAGGCATTTGACTGTTTTTATTGGCCTTATGTATTTCATTTGTTTAAAGCGCATGAGGTTGGGTGGCGACTTTCTCAAATGGGTAAGAATTTTGTATGTTGCGCCTTTAGAACCATTGAATATTAATATAACCTATACACCCCTCCCTTCCTTTGAACTGAAACGGGGCACAATATAGGGATGCCCTTTATCTCCACTATTGATCTTTGCAGTTTTCTGGGTTATGCTTTGTCTTGGTAGTTGGAACCAACATTTCAGCCATCATTCTGTGACTTTCTTCAGGGTGAAGAAAGCTGAACAGACCTAGCACGCTTAGAAAACAAACTTCTCAAACTGTGTCTATTCCTATTTAATAGACTTGGTGAAGAAGACTGGCGGATCTTAGATTGCGCTTCAGTGACCCATGCAGACCGCGTGTCAGAAGGGGTGCACCTACTCCTGTCATATTGCTGGGCAGACTAGATGGACCATACTGGTCTTTATCTTCCGTCATTTACTATGTTACTACTATGTTACTATGTTTTGTTTAAGGGGGGAAGGGAAGTTATCTCTTTATCATCTTTCTGTCTGTCCTTCTTGTATTAAAACTCTCTTAGGTTACTGTGAATTAGAGTGCTGACCGTGGTGTCTTCTTTGAGTATGGGAGGAAGCTCCCTTGTTCTGATGTCTGTGTTGGTCCTCTCGGGTTGGGGGGGGCGGCAATGGGGTATGGGGTTCGGTCAGCTAGGAGTGTTTTCTGTGTCATATGAGGATTGTAACTTTGTGTTAACTGCATCTGTATTTTATGTTTTGTTAAAAGTTGTATATGTGGAGCTGTTTGGACTTGTTTATTACTTTTTTTTTAATAAATATTTTTATTTTTCCAATGGCACAAGACATACAGCACATTCCCGCTGATCATAACATATGTCAAACAGCTACATCATAATTTCAGCTAACACACATCCTGATACGAGATAACACTGTTACTACCATCCTTCATCTCCTCTTCCAATACATATCCAACACAGAGCATCTCTTTTGCTCTTCCATGTACATCATCAGTGCCTTGTCACCATGGCCCACTTTTCGTATTCCTCCCCCCCTCTTTATTCTCTTCCTCCTTTCCGCCCTTCTTCCCCTTCTCCCCTCCCTCCCCCTCACTCCAACCTCCCCCCCCCCCCAAAATCGGTGAGTTTACAAGCATTCAAGGCATTCTTCCCATGCTTTCTAGTATTCCCTTTGCTCACGAGATCCATTCTCCGTTTTATCTCTCAGTATCCATTCAGTCATACTTCTCATTCTAGTCTGCCACTCCGCTATGGTCGAGCCTTGTCCTCTATTCAATGCGCCACTATAGTTTTCCTGGTGAGCAGGAGCACCACTTGCGCTATCCGCTTCCTTGCCAGTCCCACCACCTTGCCATTCATAACCATTCCATCTCCCAACAAGAAGGTTTTATAATCCCATTCCACCCTGGTGCCAAGAATCACCTGCAGTTTCTGCAGCACTTCCCTCCAATACTGCTGCAACTTTGGGCACTCCAGGAAGAAATGTGTCCAAGTACCCCTCATGCTCTTGCATCTCTGACAATTTGGATTACCCCAGATGCCATTTTAGCCCCCTTTCCCTTGTTAAGTAAGCTCTATGTAGTATTTTGTACTACATTTCCTGCAAGCTCACATTCGGCGTGTGCGCATACAGTTCCATATACAGTCTCCCTAAGAGTTGCTCATCAACTTCCTCCTCCAGTTCCCTTGCCCACGCTGCCCCAAGCATCTGATGCCACTCCTTTTTCCGTGTCTCTCTGACTACTTTGTACCAGTAGGCTACTCTATTGTACTGACCTGTGGTCGCCATGAACGTTCGGTCTAGTTTTGTAAATCCTTGCCAATCTTCTGCCATCCTGAACTTGTTATTGATATAGTGGCAGCATTGCAGGTAAGCCATCAGTGTTTGTTTAGGGCCCCCATTCTCCCTTGAATTGGTCAAAGGTTGGCACACTCCCCTGTCCTTTATCCAGAATTTGGCCAACATATCGACAACCCTGCCCGCCCATCATTTAAAAACTACATTATCATTTCCTGGGGGGAACACAGGATTCCCCAACAGTAAATCAAATGGCGATTTTCCCCTGGACCATCCCCCCGTTCTGACTCTGCGCCACTGCCATGCCATTCGCAGAGATTAAATAAAGCACCGAGCCCATTGGGCCTCATCCCGCTGTCTGCGTTTAAGCTGGAGCAGACAGAAAGCTTTGTAGGGCGCACATAACTGATCGAAAAACCCTTGAGGAGCGTACCTGTCCTCCCCTGTGTATAATTCGTGCACTCATCAGAGTAGTGTGGCTATGTAATAAAGGCATAAATCTGGAAGATTTAAGCCTCCTCCTTCTCTACCCAGTGTCAATTTCGTATAGCTAATCTGTGCAGTCTTCCCCCTCCACAAGAAGGCATTCACCACACCCTTATAGGTACGCTCTTCCACTCCTTTGATCTGCTGGGGTAGTACTTGCAGGGGGTATAGTAAGCGTGGCAGCCATACCATTTTAATTATCACTACTCTCCCAAACAGCATAAGTGGCAGATCCCTCCACTTGTCACAACATTCTTTCATTTGTTTTAATTTTTCCCTTCATTCATTCTTCCTGTACACAGCCTTTTGGTCAGCACTAAAATGTACTTCCAGATACTTCATAGTTTCCCCAGCCCACTTAAGCGGGAAATCTCTTTTTCCCCTAGCGGGGCATTTTTGATTCACCTCCATCGCTTCTGATTTACTCCAAATGACTTTAAGCCCTGCAAAGGTGCCAAATTGAACTACCATTTCCATGACCTGGTGTATTGATTCACTTTTCCTATGAATAACAGTATGTTGTCTGCGAAAAGATTAATTTTATAAGTCTCCGAGCCCACCCTTACACCTGACCATCTTTGATTGTTCGCATCTTGATAGCTAGTGATTCAAGTGACAGCAAAAAAAGCATGGGGGACAAGGAACAACCCTGCCTTGTACCACAGCACAGAGGGAAGCTCTCTGTCAGTGCCCCATTAACCAAGATACAGGCCTTGGTTTTTTTTGATGAAGCACCCTGATACATTCTAGGAATGCCCCCTTAATTCCCATATTGTTCCACCACCCAAAACAAGTATTCCCACGATACATTATCAAAAGCCTTCTCCAAGGAAGGAACAAAGAGGAACAAGTAGGAAGTCAGTCCTCACTTATGGGTGATGTCAGCACCAACGGAGCCCCATGGGGAGCAAATCCCCAGCTTTCAAAGAAAGCCTTTGGGAATTGCTACCATGCATGCATGATCCCCTTCCTGCCCAAGGGTGCCATCTTGCTCAGTCTCCTTTTTTCCATGGAGCCCTTCAGATGTAGTTCCTCTGTGTCCCGGAAAAAGTTATTCTTTTCTTCGTTTTTTCTTCGCCGGTCGACACCGGTACCCTTCCTGCCTCCGGCTTCGGTGCTCCGGTATCGAGCCGGGTTCTTTTTTCCCACTTCTTTGACTTTTTATCCCTGAGGCGCCTTCGCGCCCTTTTTGTCCCTCTTTTCTTCGCTGGCAGCCCACAGGGTCTTTGACCTCGCCGGGGACCTTTTTCCCCCCATGACTACCAGCGGTTTTAAGAAGTGCGATCAGTGCGGGAAAATTATGTCCCTCACCGATACACACGACTGCTGCCTCCATTGCCTTGGGTCGGATCACGACCTGATGGACTGTGGCCCGTGTAAGAGGATGTCCTCTAAGGCCCTGAGGAGCCGCCAGCAGCACGAAAAATGTTTTCCCGAGTCCCCTGTACCTCCAAGAGCCAGGACCTCGTCTGAGGCCTCGATGTCTTGGGGGGAACACTCCGAGTCCGAGCATCGCCGAGGTTCCTCGGAAAGGGGGTCCCCTTTGCGGGAACACAAGAAGAAGTCCTTGAAGGTGGCATCTCTGGATGGCTCCAGCGTCAAGCCTTCTCGGGGCCAGTCACGGAGTCCCAAATGCCTGCCCGGGCTGTCAGAGAGGGAGCGGCCTGCTAAGGTTCCTTGGCGAGACCCGGACACATCTAGGCAAGTACAACCTGTTCTTGTCGAGGACTCCCCTCTGCGGGACCGGCATCGGGGTCGATCGAGTCGGCTCCTGAGCCGGTGGCTGCGGAGCCTCCCAGACTCGTGTCCATGATGGTGGCTTTGGAGCGCAGTTTTACTGCCTTCATTGCAGAGCAGCAGGCACTGATGTCCGGCATCTCCGGTTCCTTTGCCCCGAACACCAGCCCATCGACATCCAAGTTGACCCCAGAGGCCGAGCCAATCCTCGAAGCCTTTCGGGCTCAAGTCAATCCTCGGCCGAGGTCACCCTTGGCCTCCCGTTCGGGACTGAGGTTGTCGCCGCCAAGCCTGCTGGCATCAGGGTAGAAGGCGCCAGGGCCCTCGATGTCTGCAGATTCCCTCAAGTCCTCCTCAGAGGCCTCCAATTAAGAGAGAGAGGATGAGGAGTCCCACACACCCGCAGGCATAGGGACGTCCTGTCTGATTCCCAGGTATCTGATCCTTGGAGAATGTCCCCACCAGAGGATATGCGGTTCCTGGACTTCATGCGGGATATGACCAAGGTCTTCCCCATGGAGTCTCAGGAGGTTCCTCGAGCTGACGAGCTCGAGATCCTCCATTATGAGGCTCCTCCTCAGGAGTCCCTCACGGTACCCGTTCCTCTGATCCTAGAACGACACATGCTCCATATGTGGGAGACACCACATCGACGCCAGTGGTCAGCAAACGACTCGACTCGATGTATTGGGTCCGTCAGAGCCCTGGATTCCAGAAGTCAAAATTGCCGCACAACTCCATGGTTGTGCAATCAGCCATGCGACGGCTGAAGAGTCAGAAGACGCACTCCTCGGTGCCCCTGGCAGGGAGGCCTGTAACTTGGATGCCCTCGGCAGGAAATGTTTCCAGGGTGCAATGCTGAACTGTCGAATCCAGGCATACCAGCTGTACATGGGCATATACCCGAGGGACCTGGCGAATGAACCCACCGGGTACTCGGCTGGTCTCTCTGAGGAACCCTTGCAGCACTTCAAGGGCCTGTCCAAAGCCATCCATGAGTGCTCCAAGTTTATGTCTCAGGTGGACTATGGCGGTTTTGAGTCGGCGGCTCGAGTAGCTGCGGCGGGCATCGGTGCACATCGCCAAGCCTGACTGCAGTCATCCGACCTCGAGCAATGGGTTCAGGACAAGTTGGTCAATGTCCCATGTCAAGGAGAGAATCTCCTCAGCAAACCCATGTCCGACAAGGCCGCAGAGCTGGAGACCGAGTACATGACGAGGACACAGCTCTCCAAGAAGACCTCTGCCCCTTCTCGTAAGAAGGAGTCGGGTAAAATACCCTTTTACCCAAGGAAGGGAGCTGCTTACCAAAATTACCTCCCTTATCAGGTTCCCCAACAGGGGCAGCAGGCCAAGGGACAGGGCCATGGCCCATGTAAGCAGAAGGCCCCCAAACTCCAGGCCCCGGCTCCAACCCAGCCTGTTGAGGGTTTTTGACTCCCACAGCATTGCCCCTCTTCTAGCCGGAGCCAGGCAGTGCACAGGAGGTCGGCTAGCCTTGTTTGCCCACAGGTGGACAGTCATCACCACCGATTCTTGGACACTACAGGTGGTCAAGGAGGGCTACCTTCTACATCTAGCCCAAATGCCTCCACAGTATTTCCCAGGAGAGCCCTTCAGGTCTCCCCTTCACCAAGACCTTCTACTGAAGGAGTTGACAGGTCTTCTAGAGGATCAGGCGATGGAACCGGTGCCCCACCACCTTCAGGGCAGAGGTTTCTACTCCACGTACTTTCTGGTACCAAAGAGAACAGGAAGCCTCAGACCCATCTCAACAAGTTCCTGGTATGGGAGAAGTTCAAGATGCTCTCCCTTGGAATCTTGCTGCCTTACCTCCGTCAGGGAGACTGGCTATGCTCCTTAGATCTGAAGCATGCCTACATGCATATTTTGATCCACCCCAGCCACAGGCAATACATCCGCTTTGTGGTGGGAGGAAACCACTATCAGTACAGAGTACTTCTCTTTGGCCTTGCCTCGGCTCCCAGGGTATTCACAAAGTGCCTGGTGGTAGTCGCTGCCTTTATCAGGATTCAGGGAGTTTTCGTCTTCCCCTATCTGCCGCTGCCGCTGCCTCGACTTCCTCTCCTCTCATGCCCTCCTAGATCCTTTACAGTCTGGCTTTCGTTCTTTACACTCTTATTTATTTTCTCTTATATACCGCGCTCTTAATTCAGTTCGGTTTACATATGAACAAATATAAACACAATGGTACAAGCAGCATTGGTTTTTTACATAGAACAAGGTACATAAACTTGGTGAAAATCAGGGTAACTATAGACAAAAAACTATATACATGGCTACTATATACATGGTTATTTGGTTAATTAGATGCGAACAAGAATATCTATAATGCCGTGGGTAAGAAATTAATTAAAGAGCAGAATAAAAATGCCAAATATCGTGATAATGAATATGGCATAGTATAATGAGCATGTAATAAACATCATAATTACCCATTCTCTACCGGGGTCAAGTATGAGAGATCTGCATGAGTACTATTGTCAAATGGAGTGTCTTCGGGGTAGTATGTTAGGAACAAATAGTGCTTCAATGCCTTTCTGAACTTCATCAGACTTGATATAGCTCTTATTTCGGGTGGAAGGGCATTCCAGGCTCTGGGAGAAAACAGAGAGAAGGCTCTAGAGGCTGTTGATTTAGAGCATTTTGTGAGGAGTTTCGGGAGGTCAATGGAGTTTAATGTAACAGACCTTCTGGATCTGTTATTTGGGGTGATATGTATCATATTACTGAGAGGTGATAGAGATGGGCATTTTGAGGCTTTAAAAGTCATGACCAGGGTCTTGTATAGAGTTCTGGCCTGTAGGGGTAGCCAATGTAAACTCATCAATATTGGAGTTATGTGTTCTGATCGTGGAGCGCCTACGAGGATTCTCGCGGCTGCATTCATGGCCAGACGGAGAGGATTTAGGGTGGATTGCGGGAGACCGTGTAGAATGATATTGGCGAAATCCAAGTGTGGTAATATGAGGGCTTGGAATATAGTACGGAAGTCAGAGTAGTTAAGTAAAGGTCGGAGATTACGTAGTGATCGCATCTTGTTGTAGATTGCACTCGTTGTTTTCTTAATGTGGGCTGACATATTAAGCTGTTGATCTAATATAATTCCTAAGTATCGAATTGTGGGTTGTGCTTTCAGCTCAATGTTGTTTACCTGAAGGGAGGTAGGTGGTATGAATGATGGGTTCCGTGTAACGAATAGAACATCAGTTTTGTTGTGGTTTATCCGTAGATTCTGATTAAGGAGCCAGTTGGATACAGCTTCAAAGCAGTGAGTTATTGGTGTAAAATCTGGTTGTTTTATGTTGAATGGAGCAAACATGAGGATGTCATCAGCATAGGCAAGGCATTGTATGTTGAAAGTGCGTATGAGATCGCAGATTGGCTGCATATAGATATTGAACATTAAGGCGGACAATGAGGAACCCTGCAGGACACCTTGTTTAAGGGGGAATGGATCAGACGTTGCTTCTCCTGTTCTGACTTGCTGCTGTCTATCAGATAAGTAGGATTTACACCAGTTCAGGGCTAGTCCTTGGATTCCCTTGTCTTGAAGGCGCTGTAGGAGAGTATCGTGGTTTACTGAATCGAATGCTGCAGCTATGTCGAGAAAGATAAGAGTGAACCCTTGGTGGATATTATCAATGCCTATGATTAGGTTATTGAACAGTGTTGTGAGAAGGGTGTCTACACCATGTTCTTCTCTGAAGCCATGTTGTGCGGGGTCCAGAGGGGATTCGGAGTCAACATGATGCTGTATTTGTCGCAGGACTACTTTTTCCATGATTTTTGCTAATATAGGGATGCTGGAGATGGGTCTGAAGGATTCAACTTTTGTTGGGTCAAGTTTACTGTTCTTCAGGAGCGGACGGATGGATGAGTACTTCAGGCTCTGAGGGAAGGATCCTGTTGAGAAGGAATAATTGACAATCTTGCTAATAGTTGGGCTAAGTTCATGTCGTAGTTCTTTGATCCATCTGGCTGGACAGGGGTCATTTGGTGCGGTAGTTAAATTAATAGCTGCTATGATATCTTCAATCTCTTTGTGGGATACCTGGGAAAATTTGTCAAGCGATACTAATTGGACCACGGTCTGTGGGTGGAAGGTGATGAAGTTGTGGTAATCGTACTGGTCTGTATCATTTTTGATTGTAGGTATATGGCATAGTCTTGGGGGTGTGGCATAGGTGGTTGGGAAGTGGATGGGTCACCTGTTAAGGATTTAACTATATTGAAGAGGTCATGTGGCTTGTTTAAGGACCTCATTAGTGTATTTGAGTGGAATTTCTTTCTTGTCTCAATTGTCATTCTTCGGTGAGTTTGTAGGTATGAATTGTACGAGCATAGTGCGTCGGGGGAACGAGAGGAGCGCCAGCGTCTCTCAAGTCTGCGCAGGTGAAGGAGAGATTCTTGTAATTCCGTGGAGAACCATGGTTTATGTTTGTCCTTGGTCTTAATCTTGTTGGTAGCAGATATGCATGCAGCAGCTTTTAATGTATTGTTCCAGTTAGTTACTAAGTCATCTTGCGAAGGTAAGTCTTTGTGGAGAGCAGGTAGAATTTTTTCCAGGACTTCGATCTTATTGAAAGGACGGAAGCGTGTTTCGAGGGCACTTGGGGGGCGACCTGGTTTGTTGCAATCAGTAGTGGAATGTTCGGTGGGGATGTTAAATATGAGTAGATTGTGATCAGACCATGGTACCGGGGTTATGGAGATCATGATCTTCTGAGATGTGTTGGTTATCAGTTGAGGTGCGAATATTAAATCCAGTATGCTTCCTCTGGAATGGGTGGGGGCGTCGATAAGTTGTTCATAGCCTACTGAAAAGGCTCTTGCCAAAGTCTCCAGTGACTTGTTCCTGGCAAAATCCAAGGGCCTTTACTCTCTCCTCATCCTTCTTGACCTCTCTGCTGCTTTTGACACTATTGACCACAATCTTCTCCTTGATACCCTGTCCTCGCTTGGTTTTAAGGGCTCTGTACTATCCTGGTTCTCCTCCTATCTCTCCCATCGCTCTTTCAGTGTGTGTTCTGGTGGCTCCTCCTCTCCTATCCCGCTGCCAGTTGGTGTACCCCAAGGATCTATCTTGGGCCCGCTCCTTTTCTCTCTCTATACCCAGTCCCTTGGTGTGCTTATCTCCACCATCTTTATGCTGATGACTCCCAGATCTACCTCTCTATGCCTGAAATCTCTCCGGCTATCCAGACCCAGGTCTCTGCCTGCCTTTCTGACATTGCTGCCTGGATGTCTCACTGCTGCTTGAAATTGAACATGGCCAAGACTGAACTTCTTATCTTTCCCCCTAAAACCTCCCCTCCCCCTTCCTCCTTTCTCAGTCTCTGTGGATAACTCTGTACTCCTTCCTGTTTCCTCGGCTCACAATCTTGGGGTTGTGTTCGACTCTTCTCTCTCCTTCTCCACACACATTTGTCTGATAGCTAAGACCTGCCATTTCTTTCTCTATAATATCAGCAAAATCCATCCTTTCCTTTCTGAACACACTACTAAGATGCTTATCCACTTCTTAATCACCTCCCGTCTTGACTACTGTAACCTACTTCTTGCTGGTCTCCCTTTGAATCATCTCTCTCCCTTTCAATCTGTTCAACACTCTGCTGCGCGGCTAATCTTCCGTCAGCCTCGTCATGCCCATATTACTCCTCAAGTCACTCCACTGGCTCCCTATCCATTTCCGCATCCAGTTCAAACGTCTCCTGCTGACCTATAAATGCATTCATTCTGCAGCTCCTCACTACCTTTCTTCTCTTATCTCTCCTTACAGCCTCCCTCTGGAACTCCGCTTATCTAGCAAACTGCTTCTATCTGTGCCCTTCTCTTCTACTGCTAACTCTAGACTTTGCTCCTTTCACCTTGCTGCACCTTACGCCTGGAACAAACTACCTGTGTTTGTACGCCAGGCACCTTCTCTGACCCTCTTCAAATCCAGGCTGAAAACTCACATCTTCGCTGTTGCTTTTGGATCTTGACTCACCTGATCTTCTTTTTATTTTCCTTTCCCCCTGTTTTATCCCTGCCTACACCTTCTGTGTTGTCTGTCTTGACTAGATTGTAAGCTCTGATGAGCAGGGACTGTCTCTTACATGTCTGTGCAGCGCTGCGTACGACTTGTAGTGCTATACAAATGCTCAGTAGTAGTAGTAGTAGTAGTAGTTTTCAGACCCCTCCCCATTCAAGGACCATCAGCACAGATGCCTCCTTACTGGGTTGGGGAGCTCATTGCAGGGGTACCGTACTCAGGGAGTATGGTCCCGAGAGGAGAGCACACAGCAAATCAACTTGTTGGAGCTGCATGCCATCCGCCTCAGTCTCACAGTCTTCAAACCCTACCTGAGCCACAGGGCTGTCCTAGTCCAAACAGACAACCATGTTCTATGTGAACAAACGGGGGGGTACGGGGTCCCGCATCCTATGCCAGGAAGCCCTAAGCTTGTGCACCTTTGCAATCCAACAGGGATTCTTCTGAAAGCGGTGTACCTGCCTGACCAGGACAACTGGCTGGCCGATAGGCTCAGCAGGATCCTCCGACCGCACAAGTGGCAACTCGATCGGGAGGTGGCTCACCAGCTCTTTCAAACCTGGGGGAGGCCTCTGTTGGTCTTGTTTGCCAGTCCAGACAACCACCAGTTACCCAGGCTTGGCTCGAGGAAACTGCACCCGGCCAGAGTGGCCGCCAATACCTTTCTGATCTCATGGTCCGCGGGGCTTCTGTATGCTTTTCCACCGACTCCTCTGGTCGCCCGGACTCTGTTCAAGATTCTTCGTGACAGAGCTCTAGTCATCCTCATAGCGCCATGGTGGTCCAGGCAACCGTGGTTCCCGCTTCTCCTGCAGCTGTCGATGGAGGTCCCCATTATCTTGGGCTCGTCCCCACGGCTCCTATCTCAGGAGGGGGGCTCTCTCCTACATCCCAACCTTCGCTCTCTGTTGCTGACAGTGTGGCTGCTGAGAGGATGACTCTTGCCCCACTTCTCCTCCCGAAGGAGGTCAAAGAGGTCTTGCTGGCTTCCCATAAACTGTCTACTAGACGGACGTATGCCTTCAAATGGCACAGATTTGCTATTTGGTGTACTGGACGGAAGGTGGATCCCTGTCCAGTTGCTATGGCTCTGCAATAACCTGCTCCATCTCTCGGAGCAGGGCCTTAAGTCTAACTCCGTCAGGGTGCACCTCAGTGGCACAGATTTGCTATTTGGTGTACTGGACAGAAGGTGGATCCCTTTTCCTGTCCAGTTGCTATGGTTCTGCAATACCTGCTCCATCTCTCGGAGCAGGGCCTTAAGTCTAACTCAGTGCCCTGGCGGCAAACCACTTTCTCCTGGATGACAGGCCTCTCTCTGCTCACCCAATGGTGTCCAGGTTCTTGAAAGGCTTACTTCTGCTAAAGCCTCCGATACGTCCCCCGGCGGCCAAGTAGGATCTTAATGTTTTCTTGGGACAACTCACCCAGCCACCCTTTGAACCGATGGCCATGTGCCATCTTCGTTACCTCTCCTGGAAAGTGGTGTTCTTGGTGGTGTTCACCTCTGCCCGCAGGGTGAGTGGGCTCCAGGCCCTCGTATTTGAGAGGCCCTATACCAGATTTTACCAGAATAAGGTGGTGCTCCGGATGAATCCCAAGTTCCTTCTGAAGGTGGTTTCTCTTTTTCACCTCAGTCAAGAGGTGGCGCTTCCCTGGACCGCATGCTGGTCGGGCGGAGGCAGTCCTCTATACCCTAGATTGTAAGAGGGCCCTGTCCTTTTACATTCAGTGTACGCAAAATCACAGGAGAGCTTCTCAGCTCTTTGTTTCCTACGACCCCAGTAAACTGGAGATGGCTGTGACGAAGCGTACGCTGTCCACCTGGATGGCTGACTACATTGCCCGGGCTTATGAGGCAGCGGGTCTCCCGCTGGAGGGCCGGGTTACGGCTCATAGGGTCAGGGCCATGGCGGCTTCAGTGACTCACTTCTGCTCTGTTCCATTGGCGGACATCTGCCAGGCCTCCACCTGGTCTTCGGGGCAGACCTTCGCAGCTCATTACTGCCTGGAGAGAGAGTCCCGATGGGACAGTGCCTTTGGCCAGGTGGCACTCTGGAATTTATTTGAGGTCTAGGCAACTCCTGCCCTCCGACCCTCTCTGTGTTCAGGCTACTGGAGTGTCACTCCCTTGTTAGGATTGTCCTTGCAGCTGCTTGCGCCTCTCCTGAGGGAGCCTTTTTTGGCTATGGGTTCCAGTAGCCTGCAGCTAGGGAGTTCCATAAGTGAGGATTGACTTCCTGCTTGTTCCTGGAGAAAGCGTAGTTACTCACCTGTAACAGGTGTTCTCCAGGGACAGCAGGAATCAGTCCTCACTACCCTCCCTCCTCCCCTTAGAGTTGCAGTCCTTCATTTCATTGGTTTTGCCGTCTTTTTAGCTAGGTCATCTGACTGAACAAGATGGCACCCTTGGGCGGTAGGGGACCACGCATGCGTGGTAGCAATTCCCAAAGGCTTTCTTTGAAAGCAGGGGATTTGCTCCGCATGGGGCTCCGTCGGCGCCGTCACCCATAAGTGAGGACTGATTCCTGCTGTCCCTAGAGAACACCTGTTACAGGTGAGTAACTACGCTTTCTCCGCGTCCAAGCTCGCTATGATGTTTTCACCCAATTTCAACTTCTCATCCTGTAGAATGGCCATCGCCTTCAATTAGTTGGTGGATGCAAACCTCCCCGGTACAAAGCCCACCTGATCTGGGTGGATGAGATTCAGAATCACTCGCGCAAATCTCCATACTAGGATTGCGGCCACCAACTTAACATCCTGATTCAATAGGGAGATAGGTCAGTATGACCCTACCAGCTCTCTATCTCTCCCTGGTTTAGCCAAGACTACTATTGTGGCCTCATTTTGCCTTTCCCCTAGGTCTCCCTGGCAATCGCTATTTCACACTGCTTTTGGAAGAGTTGGATGATCTCCCCACCCAGGATTTTGTAAAAAAACTGCTCCCAAACCATCGGGGCCAGGGGCCTTTGCCCGCTTAAGTGCTTGAATAACTGTCTTGATTTCCCCTGCTGCGAAAGGGTGGCTCAGCCCCTCCTGCTCTTCCATCGTCACTTTGGGTAACTCCATCCCCTGGAAAAATTCCTCCCTACCCAACTTGTCCTTAGGTCCCTTACTATACAGTGCCTTATAGAATTGTTGAAACTGCTTTTGTATACCTTCCTCCTGCTCCTCCAACCCGCCCTGTGAGTTCCTCACTCCCTTCACCATAGTCTTGTGTTTTGCAGGACTTACCAGATGCGCCAACATTCATCCACATTTATTTCCCCACTTGTGTAGCTGGTATTTATAAACTTTAATGTCCCCCCTCCACTCTCTGAGCCAGCAAAGCGTTCAGCTCCTTTCGCAAGGTTAAATAATGTTCCCTGTCCTTTGAGTCCATATAATTAATATGCTTCCTGCGCAATGCCTGCAGCCATCATGACAGATCTAAAATTTTGGCATTATTGAGCCTTTTCTTTCCAGCTGTGTATGCTATTATGCATCCCTGCATAGTAGCCTTAGCAGCCTCCCAGAGCACTCGGGGGTCCATTCCATCTGTATCATTCACTCCCCAATACTGTCCCCAAGCCTCCTTTAAGTACTGATGAAATTCTTGGTCTTTATAAAGGGTTTGATTCATTCGCCATTGAGTTTTGACTGTCTTTCCCCCTTCTCCTAGCCTTAAGGTCAGCCACACCAAGGCATGGTCCAACAGCCCCGTATCCCTTATTTACACCTGCTCACGCTTGGTAACAAAGATTCTGTTGTCAAAAGATAATCTAGTCAAGCATAACTATTATGAGGGGCTGAATAAAAGGTGAAGTCCACCTCCTCCGGGTCAAAGTTCTCCATACATCTGTCATCAAATAGTTCTCCGCTCGTCTGTCATCAAATAGTTCACCCATCAAATAGTCCACCCCCTTTCCTTGATTCCCCATTTGCATCCCCCGTGGTGGCTTATAATCAATGGTCAAGTTTAGGGGCAAGTTAAAATCCCCACCAATGAGCCACTGATACCCTCCAAATTACAATAGCTTTGAACTAAGTGTAAGAAAGAATTTGTGGCGATACACATTAGGCATGTATACGTTACAAAAGACTATCCTATGCTCTCCCAACTGCCCACTCATCATGTGATATCTATCCTTGGGGTCAGTAATGCATTGGTGTATGTCAAAAGGTACCTGCCAATGGAGAAGGGTAACAACTCCCCTTTGCCTACCATTGTATGGCAAGTGGCCAACTGCCCTACCCAGCCTCTTTGGAATTTCCCGTGCTCTTTCGCATCGAGGTGAGTTTCTTGTAGCATTACCACATCTGCTCCCTATTTCCTAAGGTAGTTAAGCAACTTAGTACGTTTTATCGGTGAATGGATCCCATCTACATTCAAGGTGTAAATTTTTAACTTATCCAATGCCATGGCGCTGTGCATCCTCTGTGTTTATGCACCTTAGTCTTAACCTAACAGTGTTGCCCATCTCCTAGCCGCATAGGCCTCCTTTTGCCTCCATGCCCCGTCCCCACCGACTTTGCCTTCCCCTCTCCACCCTCCCGCACCTCTTACCCCTTGTTTGGTTTCCTTTACTCCCTTCTAACTCCTTCCCTTTCCTAACCATGTGTGACGGCCCCCGGCTCCCAGCGCCCCTAATGTGGACCCTCTCCCCACACATCTCTCCCTCCATCCACCACATCATCCACCCCATATCTGCCCTCAAGCCATTCATTCACCTCACCATTGTCCCACTTTCCCTTAATCTTTTCAATTATTAACTCTATACATTTGCTGCACCCAGTGATCATTACCCTCATTCCCCTATGTCCCCTAAGACCCATTGCCTGCATACATTCCTACTCCATTTCAGAAGTTGATCAATCACAGATCCATCGGGTCCAATGCTCTCTCCTAATGCTGCTCCTTTTCTCTCTCTAGCAGCTGTACTTCATCTGTCCACCATTCTCTGCATAATCCATACTTAAGGAAAGGATAAGCTCCACAGTTCATTTACTGCTGTTTTTAGCATCCAAAAAAGGACAGATCAGAGGGGAGGGGGGAAGCGACATGCTGCCTTGTCCAGCTATGTCTTCCGATTCAAAAGACCCATTCCGCTTACCCTCTAGGCATTGAGTCAATAAAGGCTTTAGCTCCACTGGGATCTCAAAATAGGACGTTTGGTTCTCATAGTGTACTTTCATCTTTTCAGGGTATTGTAATGCAAACTGCACACCCCTCTGGGTTAGCTGAGAGCAATATGGCGCCATGCTTCGACGCTTCTCCACTAGCCAGTTAGAATAGTCACTAAACATTAGTAGCTTATGGCCTTTGTATTCCAGCTGCCTCTTCTTGCGATATTCCTGTAGGGTATATTCGTAGCACAAGAATAAGTTAGACTCTGTTGTTGTCTAGGGGAGATAGCTACTAATATACAGCCCAAAGTTCGGTGAGTTATTCTGGCAATGAGCCACGAAAGAAGTCTGGTCTGCAGATATATATTAGACTTTATTATAGGCAACCAGGTGGAAAAATATACACACACATATATAGCTAATTAGAAAGATGAGGTAGAAATTTGTTATAGTACAGATGTACACTTGGACAATGTAATAAATCACTGATTAGTAATCAGACGTCACTGATTCGCTCTGCACTGAGGAAAAGTAAGAAATATATTGCTAACCCCTTTCCCATACAGAGGAGGAGAGATAAGTCAGTACCTTAGTTCCGTCGGGCTCTCAGGAACAATGCAGTCCAAGAAGACAGCTCCTAGCTAATGCGGGCTCTAGCCTCGTCAGGCGAGCCGCAGTAAGTCCAAACCGGAGGTATCTGTGAAAGTCTTATCTCAAACCTGTGGAGGACGGCCTAGCCCACACTTAGTGGCCGTCCTGCGGAAGGGTCAGGTCGCAGGAATCAGGTACGCAGTGCACAGCAGAGAGGAACCAGTGCAGGAGTCTGTATGAACAGGTGGGAAAAGCCCCCAACTCTCTCTCCCTTACTACTACAGTTTCCAGCGCAGATTGCATTATTCTGTGTAAGAATCCTCCGTCATAGGTCCGATGATTGGTTGGCACCAGGCAGTCTGAGGTGTTCTCAGCGAATCAGGAGGTAGATGAAGGTCAGCTTCTTGCAAACAAAGGAACCATGGTAAAAGTCAGGCAGAAGCAACAGTATGTAACTTCTGGGCATGTACAAGTGTCCAAGGCCAGCCACGGACAATAGCTTCTGTATGTATACTTAGAAACGCTGCACCAGCAGTTGCTTGAAGGCCATTTGTAGCTGAACACAGCAAAAGTGAAGTGAAGAATCCATCTTGTCTGTGCAGTTTGGTTCAGGCCTGAGTTGCTGAGCAGGCCGGAGATTTGCATTTAGAATTGCAGGGTACCAGCCCTACATCTCCCCCCCCTTGTAAGATGGAGGATGCTACAAGGGAGTACACTCCATCGTACAAAGCCTAACTAGCAGTACTACCGTGCAGGTCAGAACCAAATGACAAATGATTGACTAATGCAGGAGAAGTGGATAATACTTCAAGCACAATATGCATGAAGGCAATACTGCATGAGGAATAATACAGTGAATACACTCAAGCAAGAAAAGAAGTCAAAATAAAATGACATAGATACAGTCAAGTCAATGCAATTAAGATAATACATGGTAACTTCAAACTCAAGAGTATATATATAGTATCCAAACCAAAAAGGCATATCAGGAATGCAATATAATGAGTTAGTGTTACACCAAGGTGAACACTCAAAAGTAATGAGAAGCAATGTGTAACTGTGTTAGTAAAATAAACACATGCTAGCTATGAAAAAACAACAACTCAATTAAGAGTAATGGATAACTTTCAAAGAAAATGGTGACACTTATTCAAAAGTGTGACGTTCCAGCAAATCCTGCAGACGCATGGCAGGCAGCAGAGGTGCAGGATGCATAGAGCGACGAAGAGCACGAATCTGTCTCTGTTGATACAAAGAGATAAGAAACTGGAGCACCAACAGAAAGAAAAGATCAGGCACAATGACATGTGACATAAAATCAGTTTGTAAAATGTCGACATCTCGTGAATCAAAGTTATAATCAGCAATGGCAAGGTCGGCCTGGTCAATGGACAGCTCAACTGTGTGAGAGTCCTTATAGTCCAAAAGATAGGTCAAGGCTGCAGTGAAGTCAATCTCATGACTCGAAACACATCCAAAATCTGGAGCTCTGTCGAAACAGGGTCAGCATCTAGATAAAACAAGGAAACTCCACCAACATTAACAATGGAGTTCTTGGGAACATCAATCAAGCAAACATTGCAGGGTAGAGGAACTCTATTATGAATGTCATGTTTATTCATGGTGACCAGGAGTTCACTCAAAGGGATACTAACCAGCCAAACATTGTGGACAACAGCAACTTTCGTCTCTGAAAAGTCATCGAACTTGGTCATGGTAACTTTACATTGTTCTTTCACATTTTCAGCAGACAACCCACAAAGAGCCGTAGAAGTGTCCTTCAGGAAAGGTTTACCAGGACACAACCAATGAATGTCTTAAGAGCGTTGGCACATGCCAAGATTAGGCACCACAGTTGTATATTAGCGGTGCGTGCAACAGACGATTCAAAATGTTTCTGTAAAACATGTCGGGGATCTAGGGACACAAAAACTTTCTGTGGGACAGTCTGGGACTGTGTAATCAGGAAACCAGGCGCATCCTGTAGCACGATACCAGAAAGAGGTCCAGGTTCAATCAATCTGGCAACCTCGGATCCCACTAACATCAAAATCAGGAACAGGACCTTCAAAGTCCGGGACTCCATCTGTAAAAGAAAACAAACAGGCTATACTGCCTCAAGGTTAGAATCATCCACTTCAGCAAGAGGTTCTTCAGGAAGGAATTTACTGGGATGACACGGTCTAAGCTGATTAATGTGGACCCATTTAAGGGAGCCTTCCCTCTCAGTGCCTGACTTCATTCGAATTTGATAAGCAACAGGGGAGGCTTTATCCACAATAGGAAATGGACCGTTCCAGCTAGGTAGAAATTTACAGTCTTTGACCTTATTCTTACCAAAATTGTAGTAGAATACCTTATCGCCAATCTGGTATTCTTTAGAGGTAGTCCTCAAATCATAGTAGGCCTTCCTACCCCTAGCAGCAGTGTCCAAATTCTTTTGGGCAAGGGCAAAGGCACTTTGCAAGTGCTGTCTTAAATGGGCAACATATTCATGAGCAGTTGTAGCAGCAGCGAGATTCACATCATTAGTCCTGTAAAGAAGATGAAGGGGTAAAACCATGTCCCTACCTGTCATCATCTCAAAAGGGGACACACCAGTAGCACGATGACGTGTGGCTCTGATAGCCATCAGGACCAAGGGCAGTTTGATGTCCCAGTCCTTCCCAGAGGAAGAAACATACTTTTTCAAGATACTGATGATAGTTTTGTTTGCTCTCTCCACTTGTCCAGAGGATTGTGGACGATAAGCAATGTGGACTTTGGCCTTCACACCTAGTACCTTCCACAGATGCTTAATGACTTGTCCCGTGAAGTGGGAACCCTGGTTGGATTCCACTCGCATGGGGAGGCCCCACCTGCTGAAAACATGGTTTAACAACAAGGTGGCCGTGGTCTCGGCGGTACAGTTGGGTGCTGGGATGCACTCGACCCACTTAGTAAATAAGCAGGTAACTGACAACATATATTTGTTGCCTCGAGAGGATCGGGGCACGGGGCCGATCCAATCAATCTGGAGATCAGACCAAGGCATGGTCAGACCTCTGTTTCTCAAAGGTGCTCTATGAGAAGGAGCTGCAGGTTGAAATCTGCAACAGGTCAGACAACCTTTAGTATACAATTGTACATCTTGGTACATGTGGGGCCAGTAGGCCACTTGTTTCAACGTTTCATAGGTTATTCGGTCACCTCTATGACCGGCACAAGGTTCATCATGAGCGTGCTGTAACATAACTCCTCGGAAGGCCCGAGGTACCACCCATTGCACAATACCATGCTTACTCGTCCGTATCAACAGATCTTTCTGGAGATGGAACATGTCCTTGGAGATGTAGAGGATCCTCAGTTCCTCATCGTCCTGACAATCCTCCAGAGTTAATGGGTGTTCCTGGGGGTTCTGCAGGAAAAGGTAGAAACGTCCAAGAGTAGGATCT
Organism: Ichthyophis bannanicus; assembly: GCA_033557465.1. Classification (NCBI taxonomy): domain Eukaryota; kingdom Metazoa; phylum Chordata; class Amphibia; order Gymnophiona; family Ichthyophiidae; genus Ichthyophis; species Ichthyophis bannanicus. The sequence goes on from CM066034.1 coordinate 554,987,994, forward strand.
TGTTTCTGGGCTTGCACGAGGTCGAGATCTGTGCTCTCGCCACACTATTGAACCACAGGGGGCATGGTGGATAATTGAGCTTGTCGCCGGGTAACCGCCGTCACAATTTGAAGCCCATTGGTCTCGGGAGACTCCAACTGCCAGAGGTCTCCAGAGACAGCACCCTCCTTGGCAGGCTGATCAGCTAGATCATTTCCTATCTTGTCAGGATTATCAACACGGGAGTGACCTTTCACTTTCTTCCAGTAGATGGTCATGTCATTTTCATGAGCTACCTTGTCCAAGGCCAGAATCAATCCGGCATGTGTGACAGGTTTCCCTTTGGAATTCAGCATATTGTTAGATTTCCAAATGGGTAAGTGGGAAACAAAATTCTGTCGGACGTAGTCTGAATCAGTACAGATGGTTAGGGTGTGAACCCCTCCCTGCGCAGCGGACTGGAGAGCTGCCAGGGCTGCAGCTAGCTCTGCATACTGATTAGTCTTGGTACCCAGACGGTACTTGAAGGGTTCACAAGGGTGGTTCTGGTTCCAAACCACACCTATACCTGCTACCAGTTCATGGTCAGGCTCTCGACGGTAAGCACAACCGTCCACATACACCTTGGGGTAGCCTTTACAGAGGTTCTCATCATAAGGACGATGACGAGAAGGCTCAGGCGTACATGACTCCATTGCGGTGTCTAAATTACCCACTAAAGGTTCTCTGGCAGTGCAATCGTGCAATTCAGCCAGGCCCTGTGCGGCGGCATCCTTGCGGTTTTAAGCATACCTGACCTCCAGGGGCCAGCCCTGAAGTGCTAAGGTCCAGGAGACAATGCGACTGTTTGACACTTGTCCCGATTTAATCCGATCACTGCCTAGGAACTTGATGGGTTGGTGATGAGTCTCAACAACCAACCTCTCACCTTGGATATAACTGCGGAAATATTGGAGGGCCCAGACTGTGGACAACAAGGATTTCTCAGAGTATTTCCTCTCCACTTCCGTTAAAGCTTTGCTGGCATAGGCAATAACTTTCCTATCTGTGTCATGCATCTGGTACAGAACAGCACTCATAGAGTGATCGGTGAAACCTAGTTCCACGAAGAATTCTCTGCCACTCTCTGGATAGGCAAGACAGGGAGCTCGACTCAAAGCTGCCTTCAACTCTTCTAGAGCTGCCTCTTGGTCGGGATTCCATGCCCAAGGTTCATCTCTTTTGAGGAGTTTGACCAGGGGTCGGGAAATCTCCGCATATTGATCCACAAATTGGCGGGAATAATTGCAAATGCCCAAGAATGAGCGCAGCTCACTCACGTTGGTCGGACGTTTGAGTTGTTGCAAGGCCGCAATTCTCTTCCTTTGAGGCCGCAGTCCCTCAGCAGAAACTTCGTAACCCAAATAATTGAGGGATTTCCGGCACCATTGGCCCTTTGACAAGGACAGCTTTGCTCCCGCAGCTTTCAGCTGCTGGAAAACATGCTCTATTTCTTGTAAATGGTCAGTGAAACTGGTGCTCTTCACCAGAATGTCGTCTACATAGACGAGGGTGCCTCTAGTCTCAGCATCAGGCAAAGCCTTATGCAGGAAAATATTAAAGTCTGCTGGGGCATTCAAATAACCAAACGGTGTCCGATTCCAAGTATATTGTCGCCTACCGAAGGTAAAAGCCAGCTTATGCTGATCTTCTGGATGGACAGGTATAGTCCAAAATCCTGAGGCCAGATCCAGGCTGGTAAAGTACCTTGCACCCTTGATGGTGGCTAAGTTCTGTTCCAGATGTGCCATAGGCCATCTGGATAGAGGTACCTTTTTATTAAGCTGGTGATAGTCCAAAGCTAAGCGCCAGCTAGAATCCTTCTTGATGACAGGCCACAGTGGGGCATTGTAAGTACTGTTGCATTGACGTATAATTCCCTTTTGTTCCAGGGAATTAATGATTTCCTGAACGGATTCATAGGAGGCCAATGGGATTTTATACTGCCTCACAAAGACAGGTTTACTGTTGGGATCCGTAGGAATACGGGTGACATGTAGGTCAGTGAGACCACAGTCATAGGTGTCAGTGGCAAACAGGTCCTTGTGACGGTACAGCAGTTCTTTTAATTGGGCCTTTTCTGACTCATCAGTGCAGGCGTCTGCTTCAGCAAGTTTTCCCGCAACCATTTCATCAAATCCCAGAACAGGTTTGTTTGAGGGTATTTCAACCTTCTCCTCAATCTCATCTTGGAGAGAGGAGACCTGAATGGCTTGGACAGCATGGGGTTCCCCCCCCCTGGTGGGTGAGGGAACTAACAGCCTCATCGAGTTTACTTGACAAAATCAGATGGTCAGACTCGAGGACCACCTGAGAGGTCACAGCACTATGTGGCCAGACAAACTGTAAGGTGAGGAGGCCTCGGGGTGAGGATCGAACACACGCAGGGGTCCCCCCCCTTCACAGATGTTTCAGGAAACAGGGGCTTCCCCAATAATCTGGAGACCCAATTCCACACTTGGGAACGATTCACCCACTAGGAATCCCAGGGGTTCGCCTTTCACAAGGTGAATGCGATCTGGATTCGGATTGGTGAGCAATAAGTGTAAGGAGGGAGCTGTGGCCTCCATGCAGGGTATGGGACCCATGGCTAGGCCCAGCTCCTCAAAACGGGAATTTGGACTGAAGAAGACCAAGTTGTCTGAGACCACATGTCCTCGGGTCACCTGTATCGACAGGGGACAATCCTGTACCCTCCCAGGTATGTGGATGTCTTCTGCACTGACCACTTCACAGACTTGAGGAATAGTCTGACCAGCCCGTAGGGATGGGCGGGCACCAGAGAAATCCACCGGATCTCCTTCCATCCTACTCCAGAGGATGTTGTTCACAAAATCCACATAGGTTCCCAGTCGAACAAGGCAATCTGAGCCTAAGGAGAGGGGCACCTCAAGTCCTCTGATGATGGAGAAGGTGTGCCGAAAACCTTTGACCCCAACTTGAAAGGGGAGATTGCAGTAGCCCATTAATGTCTTGAGCCCTTCCCCAGGCACTTGGAACGAAGTCTTCGCTCCCATTACCCAATCAAGGGTAAGCTGTTGTTTGAGCCGATAGAAAAGAGTCTCACTGATGAGGGAGTGGTCACAGTGGGGTAATAGGTAGGCCCTTTCCTTTTGGGACATGCCCACCTGCACATATATTAAGGGACCTTTCTCAGCCGAGAATATGTCCGTCAGTCTCCTAGGGTGATCTAGGCAGGGATGGGATGGAGGAGGGGTTTGCACTTCACAACCTTCCACAGGTTTCTTCAGGAATATCTGCAGGCAGTCAGTATCAAGGACAATGTTAGCTACTGAACCCACTGCAATGGAAACCACGTCGCTGATGCCCTGATCCTCATCTCCAGCTCTTTCATACTGGAGCTGAAGGATTTGGGGATCAGCTGACCTCTGGAAATTAATCCTGATGGACTTCTTTGTGCGTTCCACCGAACAAGGACCACTGACTCTGCTGTCATGTTTTACCCTAGCATAAGGTATGGGATGTGTGACCTGTGTCCAGATCACTTCCTGGACGTAGTCCAGAATGGGGCGTAACCGTTTCAGGAGCTCATTGCCAATCAAGAATTCTTCCCCAGGGCACTTAGTAATAATGACAGGATGTTTAACCTGTAATTTTCCAATTTGGAGGTTAAGCCAGACCTGCCCCATAGACTCTATGGGCTGATTCACATAAGCTGCGAGTGACAAATCACTGGGTGTGACGTGTAGGGTCCTCTGACTCCCCAAGGAAGCAGTGAGTCTATCAAAGAGACTCGAGGTAATCAGGGTAGCCTCAGAGGCTGAATCTATCAGGCCCTCACAGAGAAAAGCCTGATGAATTGTAACAGGAACAGTATACCTCTGTCCTTTTGGCTTGAGTTTACCCAGAAAGTACTTGTGCTTCCTGATGGTGTCAAAGGCTGGACCCTCGCTGTCCATGCTAGGACTGTCACTCTGTGTCCATGGGGTGGCATCTCCAGCTGGCTGCACCTGTGCAATAGTGACCTGTGGGACAGAAACAAAGTCGGTTAGTCATTCAGTCGCATTAGAAGGGGAAGAGGAGTCAACCAGTTCCTCCTCTGGCTTCTGAGGCTTTGCTCGTGGCTTAGGAGGCGCACTACTAGCATGAGCCTCCTGTGGGGAGCTGAATGCAATGGTAGCCTTCATCATATCTGTCAGCTCGCTTATTCTCTTCTCCAGTTCCAGGTATTTGTCAAAACCGGGCTTTCTCTTCCAGTTCCGGTTCTGTGGAGCAAAACGCTGATTCCCAGAGCGCTGCTTAGACCCAGATGACTGGTTATTCTGGGGTGGCCTGGGAGGATTCTGTGGAGCAGAAGGAGAAGTGTTATTTTCTAACGAAAGGGTAGATTTTACAGCACTAACACACTGTTTTGGCTCTCTGGCTTTGCTTGGAGCCCTGACTGTGCTGCCAGTATTGGTTGCTCTCATGTTGGGAACAGCTTCCCAAATCCACTCAGCATGTTCTATCACACGTGACAGGGGTTCGTGACGCTTGTCAGACATATAAGGCTTAATAGATGGAAGGAGCAACTGACAGAAAAGATTACGAAACTCCTGATGGTGCTCTATCGTTTCCCAAGAAGGGTCACTCTGGAAGAAGGTCTGTCTAAGTCTGTAAGCAAACTCTCGGGGTGTTTCATTTTCCCTATGAGTCATACTAAATGCTGCCTGCTTTGCAGCAATATCATCAGGGTATGGCCCATAATGTTTCTTTAGTGCCTGTTCAAAAATGACAATGTCATTCTTTTCATCGTCTGCCATGGCCCGAATAAATTGCTGACAAGGTACATCAAAGGACCATGGAAGATACAGAACCATGTCCTCCCCCCTGGTAATGTTCAGTGCCCGAAAGGCATCTTTGACTGCAGCTAAATGTTCATTTATGGTGGCACGACCAGTTTTCTCAAAAGGGGTGACCATGCTCCGCAAGGTCTTGATGATTTGCAATTGGCCGACAGAAGCACCTTCATTTGTGTGTTTTCCTTGCAGGACACGGGAGCATAGAGGATTTTGCTTCCCTTCAGCTCCCTCTGGTGGTCGCTGCTGGTACAGTTTTCCATCACTAGGGGGACTTCTCACCCCCCCCCCCTCCACCGCTCCCTGTATGGGGAGGGGTCGAGAGTAGGGTGTTTCACTCCGCCCTGTTTCTCTCCTGTGCTCATGCGCTGATGGGAGAGAACTGACTCTGTTCTGGAAAAGCTGCCTTCCTACACTGGGCAGGGTTTCCAGTGGCAAACTGCCGTCATCTACCCTCCGGTAATCTGAGAAGCCTAGAGGGATCAAAGTATCCCGGTACTCTGTCTCGTTACTATGAGAGGTAGTCACACCGGCCAAATCAAAACAATCAGCTTGCTGGATTTTGAGGTTAACTCTCTGTATGTCCTGCCCACATTCCTGACGTGCAACAGCTAGCTTTCTTTGGAGACTAGCCGTGCGCTGTCGTGCTGCAATCAGAGCAGTCTCTATCTCATTTAACTGAGCCATCAGAGTTCTCTCTCGCTGCTCATAAAGAGCAGTGACATCTGTTCGTCTCCTGGTCTGGGCGGCTAGTTCAGAGCTACACACTGTCAGAAATTGCAATTCCGTTTGATCCAGAGCATTCCGCTTCCTGAGAGCGGAAACCTGATCCAACCAGCCCTCTGTGTGAACCATCGTAAATCACTAGCTGAGACTGTCTGTAAAAACAAACACAGGAATAACTGCTGAAGAATTACTCTAATGCAGAGATCCTGTAATGTGGGTTCCAAAGCCGTCTCACTAGACAATGCTCTCTTTGCCACAAACCTCAGCATAAACAGCTGCTTTGACCACAATAGGACAATTCAGAAATATTATACAAATTCTGAGAGGCGTAGCACATTCAGAAATACTCATCCCAGACGAGCCCCCATTATTATGTAGAGTATATTCGTAGCACAAGAATAAGTTAGACTCTGTTGTTGTCTAGGGGAGATAGCTACTAATATACAGCCCAAAGTTCGGTGAGTTATTCTGGCAATGAGCCACGAAAGAAGTCTGGTCTGCAGATATATTAGACTTTATTATAGGCAACCAGGTGGAAAAATATACACACACATATATAGCTAATTAGAAACATGAGGTAGAAATTTGTTATAGTACAGATGTACACTTGGACAACGTAATAAATCACTGATTAGTAATCAGACGTCACTGATTCGCTCTGCCCTACATTCCCCCATCAGCCTGTCCTTATCTGCAAAATTGAGTATATGTGCAGTCACCGGTCTGGGTCTATCAGCACCCTCTTGACCAGGTCCCAGCTGATGTACTCGCTCCACCATCAGTCGCGCTCCAACTTTTACCACTCCCAGCTGTCGTGGCATCCATTCTTTGATGATGTCTCTGAGCTCATTCTCTGTGCATGATTCAGGGAGGCCTATCACCTTCACATTGTTTCATCGCCCTCTGTTTTTCTGGTCATCGATTTGCTCAGTGAGTTCTTTGCAGTGCCCTTCTAGTTGTGCCATTCACCTCTCAAGGGCCTCTGTGCTGCTCTCCTGCTGCTCCACACATGCCTCCAACTAATGGACTCGCTGTGTGAGACTCAAAGCTGACCTTCAACTCCTCCAGTAAGACATGTAGGTGAGAAAGGCGTTCGTCGAGCACCGCAGTCAGTGAGCATGTAATTTCCCATATTGCTTCTTCCTGCAATGTGATAACCGCTGTGGTTTGCTCTGCCACCATTTTTGGTGATCTCTCCTTTATAGGCCTGGGGGTTTTTGCGGGCATCCCCACCGGTCCACCTCATCATTTGCCCCCACCCCTTGCGTTCTGCGGGCTCACCTCCCTTTCCGCTGCCTCGGGGGAGATTACAGGGTCCAATATGATCTTAATATGCAGCTTATTTGCCATTTTTGGAGCGCTAGGAGCAGAGCTCAGCTGACAGGCGTCCGTTCAGACCCGCTTCATCTTTGAAACTGCTTTCGACTTGCAGTCCACCATTACCTAACCTCTGCCCCCCAGACTCTTATTGGTATCTTGTCTCTTCTCTTTCTGTTCTTCTTTCTATTTTCTCTTTCCTGTCATTTAATGGAGTTCCTTTCCTCTTCTAAGGCCTACGGCCATTGTTTGTTATTGATTGTAAACCGCCCTGGATCAATAAGGCACAGTATATCAAGTATTCCAATAAACATAAACGTAACCCCCCCGGACTTGTTTATTCCTAATAAACATGGTTAACCCACACACAAAAAAAGAAATAATGTAGAATTTCTATGGCAAGAAATTCCATGTAAAAAAGGAGAAGGGAATGGCAGTGGGGGTATACTATCATCTGCCAGGAACAAGCAGGAAGTCAGTCCTCACGGGTGACATTGGCGCTGATGGAACCCTCACGGAGCATTTCCCCAGCTTTGAAAGAAAGCCTTTGGGAATGCTACCACACATGCGTGGTCCCCTTCCCGCCCAAGAGTACCATCTTGCTCAGTCTCCTTTTTTCCATGGAGTCCAACGGATGCATGTCCTGTGTCCCCAGAAAAATTCCTTAAAAATTATTCTCTATAGTTGAGTGTTCCTGGTTTGCGTACCGGTTGCTCTTCCCTCCTCGAGCCGGTGCCTCCCCAGTGCTGTTCTCGGCTCCCTCTTCCTTTTTTTACCGAGGCTTGCCTTGATCAGCGTTCGCGCCTTTTTTCGCTTGAGGGCTGTCGACCATGTCTCCCGGTGGTTTTAAAAAATGTGATCGCTGTGGTCAAACTGTGTCTGTCACAGACACTCACAACTGCTGCTTGCACTGCTTTGGCCCGGACCATGACAGTACCTCCGGCAACCTGTGCCAGGCCATCATTCCATGAACCAACAAGAAAAGGTCGGAGTTGCAGGAGAAGATGTTCCTGCTGTCCAGCTCAGCTCCAGCATCTCCGACACTGAGCCCAAGGCCAGTCACCTCCTGTGAAGTCCGGGCATCTTTGGAGTTCCGCGGCAACAGCTCTTCTGGATAGACGCCGGACCCTGGCAAGAAAAAGAAAAAAATCCTCAAAGCCAGGCAAAGTTCCTCCAGGGAAGTCCGGTAAGATCCCACGGCGGGACTCCAGTGACTCTGAGCAGCATAACCCAAAGGTCTCTAGGAAGGAGTCCTTGGCTGGCAGTTATTGTTTGAGGCTCCCTGAGGCCGTGGTCCTCGTCAAGGACGTATTTGCAAGAATGCCGGCACCGGGCCCAAGATCCTCGGTGTCCACACCGAAAGCTGCAGAGCCTTCTCGCATCAAGGCCAGAATGGCGGCCATGGAACAGAGTATCTCTTCCATCCTGGTCATGCAGCAGGCAATGATGTCAGGTTCATCCACATCATCTGCCCCGACAACTGGGCCCCCGACTGCAATGGCTTCCCCGGGCATCGAGCCAGGTCCCGAGCGTATCGGCCTCTGGCGAGCCCTAGGCACCGATCAAGGTCCTGGTCCCAATCCTCAGTTGTCCGGTCCTCCCCGGCTAGTTTCCGTGAATCTGACCCGAGACCCCTCGGGGGATGTCGGTTCCCCAACACAGGCCTCACGGCATGGGAGCTCCGAGCTTCAGACTCCTCGATGCTTTCGGAGTCAGACTGGGAGACCGACATCGAGGCCTCCTCCAAGACCTCTTGACACCGGAACAACCCATTGGAGCCATCTCCCCCGGAACCTCGGTGCCATTCCTCACCCGAGGACGTGGCATTCCACGACTTTGTCCGGGACATGGCCTGAGCACTCTCGATCCCCACCGAATCTGAAGAGGGCCCGCGAACCGAAGAACTGGAGATCCTCCATTATGAGTCCCCGCCAAAGGAGACTCTCTCGGTGCCAGTGCAACCCATCCTCAAGTGGCTACTCCTCAGAATGTGGGAAACCCAGCCTCGGTGCCATTGGTCAGCTTCAATGCCATCTACTGCGATGTGAAGAGTCCAGGCTTTCAGAAGTCTCAACTTCCCCACAGCTCCATAGTGGTGGAATCCTCGATGCAGAAGCTCAAGAATCAGAAGACTTTACTCTTCTGTATCCCTGGGTAGGGAAGCCACACCTCTTGACACCTTGGGGCTCAAGTGCTTCCAAGGAGCCATGCTGAGCTGCTGGATACAAACCTATGAGCTCTACATAAGTATGTATCATAAGTGTCTCATTCAGGAGCTTGCGGGCTTCTCAGCAAGACTGACCGGGGATCCCCTGCAATGCTTCCAGACCTTGATGGCGATCATCTGGGACTGCTCTAAGTTCCTGTCCTGGGCCATCTATGATGGTTTCAAGGCTGCAGCCCGGGCAGCAATCGCAGGCATCGGTGCTCGGCACCAGGCCTGGCTGCAGATCTCTGACCTCGAGCAATGGATCCAGGAAAAGCTGCTGGATGTCCCCTGCTCTTAAAGAAGACCTCTACCTTCCCCCACAAGAAAACCTCGGGGGAAAAGCCAACTTTCTTGAGGAAGAAGGGCCTCTTTCAGAAAGCCTTTGACAAGGTCCCTCATCAGAGACTTTTGGCAAAACTAAAGAGTCATGGGATAGGAGGCAGTGTACTACTGTGGATCAAGAACTGGTTAAAAGATAGAAAGCAGAGGGTTGGGCTAAATGGCCAGTTTTCCCAGTGGAGAAAAGTGAATAGTGGTATACCCCAGGGATCTGTGCTGGGTCTGCTGCTTTTTGACATATTCATAAATGACCTGGAAAGTGGAATAACGAGTGAGGTTATCAAATTTGCAGATGACACAAAACTATTTAAAGTTGTTAAAACCCAAGAGGATTGTGGAAAATTGCAAGAGGATCTTGATAAATTGGAAGACTGGGCATCAAAATGGCAGATGAAATTTAATGTGGACAAGTACAAAGTTATGCACCTAGGGAAGAACAACCCAAACTATGGTTAGACGATGCAAGGTTCCACATTAGGAACCACCACCCAGGAAAAAGATTTAGGCATCATTGTGGACAGCATGTTAAAACCCTCGGCCCAGTGTGCAGCGGCAGCCAAGAGAGCAAATAGAATGCTAGGTATCATAAGGAAAGGAATGGAAAATAAAACAAAAGATATTATAATGCCTCTATATCGTTCCATGGTGAGACCGTACCTTGAATATTGTGTGCAATTCTGGTCGCCGTATCTTAAAAAGGATATAGCGTTAGTAGAAAAGGTTCAGAGAAGAGCCACCAAAATGGTAAAGGGGATGGAAGGATACTCCTATGAAGAAAGGCTAAAAAGGTTAGGGCTCTTTAACCTGGAAAAGAGACGGCTGAGGGGAGATATGATAGAAGTCTATAAATTAATCAACGGAGTGGAACGGGTAAACGTAGATCGATTGTTTACGTTATCAGAATATAGAAAGACTAGTGGACATGCAATGAAGCTACAGGGTAAACTATTTAAAACTAATAAAAGAAAATATTTCTTCACTCAACGTGTAATCAAACTCTGGAATTTGTTACCGGAGGATGTAGTAAAGGCTGTTAGTGTAGCTGGGTTTAAAAAAGGTTTGGACAAGTTCCTGGAGGAAAGGTCCATAAACCATTATTAAGAAGGGCCCCAGGATATCAATGCTTGACCCAGTACAAGCATTGTAGAACCTGTGTCTTTTGGGGAAACTGCTAGGTACGTATGACCTAGATTGGCCACTGTTGGAAACAGGATACTGGGCTTGATGGACCTTGGTCTGACCCAGTATGGCATATCTTATGTTCTTATGTTCTCTTCCACCAGAGTCACCACTACCAAACCTTCCAGAGCCAGCAGCAGGGATACCAGCCTAAAGGCCAGGGACACAGACCAAGGAAGCCAAAGGCCCCCAAGCTGCAGTCGCCAGCTCTGGCTCAACCGGGTGGGAGCTTTTGGCTACCAGGGCAGGACCTCCCTCCCCCTGGGAGACCCTGTTTAGCCCACAGGGTTGCCTCTGGCACTCTTTGCTCATAAGTGGCCTGAAGTCACCTCGGACCAGTGGGCACTCTGTGGTGAAGAACGGTTACCAACTCCGCTTCCAGTTGCCACCTCCGGGGCATTTTCCAGGAGAGCTGGTACAACCTCTCTTTCACCAGGCCCTCTTGCTCTTAGAGCTAGCAGGCCTACTAAGAGACAGGGCAGTAGAGTCTTTTCTCCAGCATCTCTGGTGCACGGGCTTCTACTCAAGGTACTTTCTTGTCCTCAAAAGATCAGGGGTTTCAGGCTCATCCTGGACCTCCGAGACCTGGTGAGAGAGAAATTCAAAATGCTCTCCCTTGGAACACTGCTGCCTACCTCCACCAGGGAGATTGGCTTTGCTCCTTGGTCCTAAGGGATGCCTACACTCACATCCTGGTCCACCCTTCTCACTGGCAATGACTGAAATTCATGGTAGGGGAGGCCACTATCAACAGGGTACTCTCCTTTGGTCTGGCCTCCTCGCCAAGGAGTGGGATCACTGACTCTAACGGCCTTGCTGCTGAGAGGGTAGCCCTGGCCCCACTCAACCTGCCACAGGAGGTCGAGGAGATCCTGCTGGCCTCCAGGAAGCCCTCCATAAGAAGAGCCTATGCCTTTAAGTGGCGCAGGTTCACCCTGTGGTGCGTGGATAGGAAGGAGAACCCATTCTCCTGCCACGTGCAGCTGGTACTCCAGTACCTAGAGCATCTGTCGCACATAGGGCTGAAATCTAACTCAGTTCAGGTGCATCTGAGTGCCATAGCCGCTCACCACCACCTAGTAGGAGGCAAGCCCTTATCCAGCCAGCCCCTGGTCTCCCGGTTCCTATGGGGTCTTATATTATCCAAGCCTCCTATCCGCCCTATGGTGGCAGAATGGGACATCAATGTGATGCTCTCCCAGCTCACCTGACCACCATTCAAGCCCCTGGGCACCTGCCACCTCAGGTATCTATTTTGGAAGGTGGCCTTCTTGGTGGCCCTGACTTCAACTCGCAGAATCAGTGAGCTTCAATCACTGGTGACAGACCTTCCATACACCAGGTTCTTCAAGAATAGGGTAGTGCTCCGTTCTCACCCTGAGTTCTTCCCAAAGCTGGTATCCACATTTCACCTCAACCAGGAGATGGTACTCCCCACCTTCTATCCGCAGCCTCATGCCAGCAGGGAGGAGATCATACTCCACGTGCTGGACTGTAAGCAGGCCCTATCCTACCTGCATGGACCCAGGGCCACCAAAAAACACCTCAGCTTTTCGTGTCCTATGACCTCATCAGATTAGGGCTCCCTGTAACCAAGCATACCCTATCCTGTTGGTTGGCGGATTGCATTGCCCTTGCTTTTGAGCAAGTGGGCCTCTCCTTGGAGCACCAGATCACAGCGCACAGCATGAAAGCGATGGCCACGTCAGTGGCCCACTTCCATTCTCTGCCAGTGACATAAATTTGCCAAGCCGCCACATTAGTAGCCCAACTAACTCAGTCAGGGCTTTTAAATGGAGCTGCGGTACCATGATGTCATGTTGCCATGGCACCAAGGCTCCATTTAAAAGGCACGATACCGGCTACCCAGTTAAAGTGTTTTTTCCACACAACACGACTCCCGATCCGACCTCCTAAGACCAGAGTCAGGCTGCAGGGAATAAAGTGCTTCTAAAATGTCCAGGGAAGTTAATTCCACCTCGGAGGTGGAATAACTTCCCCGGACATTTCGCTGGTCCCAGACATACAGGGCCAACATTAGAATAAGCCCTGTACATTCAGGGCCGCGACCGCCCACTGCCCGCCCACTCTCTGTGCCCGGGCCACCTATTCCCCACCCCCGTCTAACCTCCCCGCACAACCAGCAGGGAAGTTATTTGGAGGCAGGAGAAGCCACAGATAGCGGGGATGGATGTCCCACTGGGCCATCCATCCCTGCTGTTTGTAGCTCATAATAATCCCCTTTGGGTTCAGGCTGCTGGAGTGATAGTGTTGCTGGACGCTAGGGTCTTGCAGAGTCTCTCAGCGGGGACTCACCTTCTGCAACTCATGGTCACCCAACTGGTTGCCATTGGTACTGTCATGGTTCGGTCCTCGGCAGCCTGGAGCTAAGGAGTCCCATATGTGAGGACTGACTTCCTGCTTGTTCCTGGAGAAAGCATAATTACTCATCTGTAACAGGTGTTCTCTGGGAACAGCAGGAATCAGTCCTCACAACCCTCCTTCCTCCCCTAGGAATTGCCTTCCCTACCTTGCTTGATTTCTTTACTGCCGTCTTAGCTATGTCACTGACTGAGCAAGATGGCACCCTTGGGCGGGAAGGGGACCATGCACACATGGTAGCATTCCCAAAGACTTTCTTTGAAAGCTGGGGAAATGCTACGTGTGGGCTTTGTCAGTGCTGACGTCACCCATATGTGATTCCTGTTGTTCCCGGAGAACACCTGTTACAGGTGAGTAACTACGCTTTAGGTAAGCTAGCAAAGTTTACAACTCATTAAGGAGGTTTCAGTTACCCCAGTATTGACTGGGTCAATGTCACATCATGACATGCTAGGGAGATAGAGTTTCTAGATGAAGTAAAGGACTGATTCATGGAGCATCTGGTTGAGGAACAGACATGTGGGGACTCCATTTTAGACCTAGTTCTCAGTGGAACGCAAGTCCTAGTTCAAGAGGTAACTGTTTTGGGGCCGCTTGGCAATAGCAATCATAACATGATCACATTTGATTTAATAAATGGAGGAAGGATGGCAAGAAAATTGACTACACTAGCATTTAACTTTCAAAAAGGAGAGCATAATAACATGAAGAAAATGGTTAAGAGAAAACTAAAAGGAGCAACTGCAAAAATTAAGAGTTTATATTATGCCTGGGTGTTGTTTAAAAATATTATCTTGAAAGCCCAGACCATGCTTAAAAGTGAAAGGCCAAATGACAGCCAGCATGACTTTAAGGTGAGGTCAGAGAAGTTTTCAGAGAATGGAAAAAAGAGCCAAATGATGAAAATAGGAAACAACATAAATACTGGCAAGTTAAATGCAAGCCATTGATAAGGCAGGCAAAGAGAAAATTTGAAAAGAAGCTTGCTGCGAAAGCAAAAGCAAATAATAAAAACTTTTTCAAGTACTATATATTCATAACAAAACACCTGTGAGGAGTCAGTTGGACCATTAGATGATGAAGGGAAAGGTGAAGATGAAGGTGCACTAAGAGAGGACAAGGCCATTGTGGAGAGACTAAATGAATGTTTTACTTCAGTCTTTACTGAAGAAGATATAGGAAACTTACCCAGGACAGAAATGATATTTAAAGGTGATTTATCAAAAGAATTGAAACAAATCACGATAAATCAGGAAGATGTAATACAGCTAATTGATAAACTAAAGAGCAGCAAATTACCTGGAATGGATGGCATCCATCCCAGGGTGCTGAAAGAATTGAAATATGTGATTGTAGAATTACTATTAGTAATCTGTGATCTATCATTAAAATCATCTGTAGCACCCAAAGAATGGAGACTGGCCAATGTAAGGCCAATTTTTAAAAAGGGTTCCAGTTCAGTAATTTTGTTTTTTTTATAATGGTTTCTACCATTTTGCCTGGTACTGATGTCAGGCTCACTGCTCTGTAGTTTTCTGGATAACCCCTGGAGACAAGACTTTCCTTGGCTAAATCCATGTTGGCTTTCTGCCATTAAACCAAGGAAAGTCTTGTCTCTGCAGTGTCTTATATTTTTTTGAAGGTGTGAATAAACAGGTAGATAAAGATTAACCAGTTGATATAGTATATCTTGACTTTCAGAAAGCATTTGACAAAGTCCCCCATGAAAGACTCTTGGGGAAACAAAAAAGCCATGGGATAGGAGGCAATGTACTATTGTGGATTAGGAACTGGTTGAACGGTTGGAAGACAGAGAGTAGGGCTAAATGGTCAATTTTCTCAATGGAGAAAGGTGACTAGTGGAATATCTGTCCGACTTTTAACATATTTGTAAATGACTAGAAAATGGGAATAACGAGTGAGGTGATTAAATTTGCAAATGACACAAAATTATTCAAAGTTATTAAAATACAAGAGGATTGTAAAATAATTGCAAGAGGACCTTGATATATTGGGAGACTGGACGTCTAAACGGCAGATAATATTTAATGTGGACAAGTGCAAAGCAATGCAATTAGGGAAAAACAACCCAAACTTTAGTTACATGATACAAGGTTCCACATTAGGAACCACCATCTAGGAAAAGGATTTGGGTGTCATCAGGGGTAATACGCCGAAATCCTCCGCCCAGTATGCAGAAGTGGCCAAGAAAGCAAATAGAATGCTAGGAATCATAAAGAAAGAAATAGAGATAAAATGAATGATATTGTAATGCCTCTTTATCGCTCCATGGTGCGACCACACCTTGAATATTGTGTGCATTTCTGGTCACCATATCTTAAAAAGGATATAGCAGAATTAGAAAAGGTACAGAGAAGAGCAACAAAAACGGTAAAGGGGATGGAAGGATATCCCTATGAGGAAAGGCTTAAAACGTTTGGGCTTTTCATCTTGGAAAAGAGATGACTGAGGGGAGATATGATAAAGGTCTATAAAATAATGAATGGAGTAGAATAGGTAAATGTAGATCAGTTGTTTAGTGCTTCAAAAATAGGAAGACTAGGAGGCACACAATGAAAAATTACAATATAGCACATTAAGACTAATCAGAGAAAATATTTTTTCACTCAACGCATAATCAAATTCCAGAATTTGTTACCAGAGTATGTATTAAGAGCCATTAGTGTAGCTGGATTTAAAAGCAGGTTGGACAAGTTTCTGGAGAAAGAATCCATAAACCATTATTAAAGAAGACCAGGGAAATCCATTGCTTACCCATGGGACAAGCAGCATGAATCCATGTACCTTTTGGGAACCTGATAGGTACCTGTGACCTGGATTGGCCACAGTTGGAAACAGGATACTGGGCCTGATGGACCCTTGGTCTGATCCAGTATGGTCTATCTTATGGGCCCAATATCCGACGGGCATTTACATAGTTTACAGCCTAGTAAACCATGTAAATGCCTTAGATGGGGATATTCAAAGGCACATATGCAGGTATTGCCATTGAATATCCCCATCTATGTCCCCTACGCGCCCAATGCTTTCCAGCTAGTATCGGGGCGTGTCAGAGGCGTTCCAGAGCGGAGGCGGGGGCACGAGATAACCGGGCAGCAGAAATATTGCATGCTTCCCGGTTAGTACTCTGCGCTAAAAAGATAGGCAAGGAAAACCCTCACCTATCTTCACGGCACAGACACTAACTGGGTAGCATGCACTATTGCTGCTGCCTGGTTATCTTCAGTGGCTTCTGGGTTGTGCAGCGATAGCCAGATATTCAATGCCAGGGCCACATGTGACCCCAGCATTGAATATTCTCCAATGCGGCACATAGCCTGCCGAAAAGAATATCAGGCCCTTTGCTCTTATATAAGGGGGAAGTGCACAGGGAAAGAGGAGTTGGCCTTCATGCTCTTCACATCTAACATCAGTGGCTCCTGAATTGCTAAAAGTTAGACACCGCTGTTCTATTTGAATACTAATGAGATGCGCTGCATGCTTTGCATCTCAGTATTTAACACACCTTATAGTGCAAAATTGTGCATTATGGTAAAATAAAGCACATTTTTGTCCTGTGAAACACATTAAGGAGCCAAAAAATGTGTGTTATTCCTGTAATGTACTTTAATAACTATCCTCCCCCCCCCAATCTGTTTTAGATAAAGGAAATAGATAGGACAAGACTTGAGCGCAGAAAAGTTCAGTGGGTTTTTTTTCAAGATAAAATAATGTGTATGTAATGGTGGTAGAATTCATATTTTGGATTCCAAGTTTCAAAACATTTGTTAGAGTTGCTATGCTATATTTCCAGTATAGTACTGTCTGACCGTACTTATTGCATTTGACACTATGGACTCTTATCCTCAAACGTATGCCTCAATAAATCTCTTAGTCTATAAGGTACCATTAGCTTCTGTGTCATCTTTGATTTTACTGTGTCCCATAGTACTGTATTTGGAGGTTCAATATCTGTGAGCATGTATTTTGCTTTCTTGGTGCATGGATCTAGAAAAATACAAGAAATGTTTTCTTTCACACAGGTGAATCCCCCCTAATCTCTGCACAGGTTGCTTCTTTTGAAGAAAGATCAAGTCAAACAACAAGCCATCCTGGAAACGTCCCAGAAAGTGTCTCATCATTGTTGACTGTTGCAGATGTGCCTCCATTTTGCATAGAACCCAGTAGTGGGATCATCCTTGCTGGGAAGCAGCAAGACTTCCTAATTAAGTTCTTTCCACAGGAGATGGGAGAATTTGAGGGGAAACTTTCCTGCGAGTAAGTCTGGATTCACAGCAAAATTAATTAATCCTATCACATTCAATTCTAACCTTATTCCAATATTTTCTGACATGGTTATAGAAAAGTACTATAATATAACTAGTGTTCTTGATTCTAGTAGGCTGATATTCAAAGCAAACTGCATGTTTGCAAGAGGCTGGCAAACAAAATTTGCTTATATGTGAATTTTCAAACCTTGTATGGATAGTACAGGCCATTTAAAAAGCCAAACAGCCTGATATTATCTGTATAAATGTGGACTGAGTTCAAGGCTGTCCCAACCATTAAGTGAGACTAGGCAGTTGCCTGGGACAGCAGCTTCTGAGGGTCAGCAAAGAGCAGTAGCAGTCAAAGCAAAACAATAGATTCTGACAGCCAGACAAACTAAAAGAGCCTTCAGCACATTATTTTACCTGCAGGGATATAGGCACACAAGTACATAAAAGCATAGTTAGTATTTAAAAGTATGATGTCCAATTATGCATTTTTACAGGATTGTTGTGGCAGGGGTGATGGGATGATCATGATTGCTGAGTTTGGTTCCTTGTGAATCTGAGCCACATAGGGCAGGAAGTCTTGCATTGTCTCTGGTTCTGAAGTCTCATCAAACTAGTGTGAGAATTCCTGTGCCATGACAGGACTTGAGCTTGGGAGCAGAGGGGCTGGTGCAGGTGTGTCCTGAAAGGAGAGAAGTGGGAGAGAGCAAAGAGCTCTATTACAAATCAAATTGATGCCAAAATTGGAGGGAAAACTATGATTAAAGTAAACAAACTAGGCCAGCTTTTGGCTTGCCTAATTCTAGCTATGGATGCTAACTGTGTAGCAGTGCAATATCACCGCTACCCGGTTAGCCTCGGTGGCTCCGGGGGCATGTGCAGCAACACCGGATATTCAATGTCATTGCCGCAGCATTGAATATCCAATGTTAAGGGTCGGTGGGCAGGGCTATGCACCGTAACAGCACATAGCCTGCCCAGCTGAATATTGGGCTCGTTAGCTTTAAGATCTAGAAACAGCAGATAAGTGCTTCTAAAGTTTAGGTGCCTAAATTTTCCAAATTGAAAATGTGAGCATATAAATACCATTCACAAGGTGGCTAAATTTAGGTGCCTAAAAATGGGAAATGACTAGGGGAATGACGTTAGGAGCTCAGCCTTTGTAAATATATAGCAAAGATAATTGGTGCTGATCTGCCAAGTTACTCAGTTCTGGGAAGGAGATTTTTTGGCCAGTCCTGGCTCTGAACTTCTTAGTGCATAGTGGCATTTATAGTTCTTAATTCCATCCTTTTAAATCTGCACTCTGGATACTAGAATGCATCAGAATGAAGTTGTCAAGAGATCCAGAAGTAACCTAAAATCTCTCTCCTGGAACTGGATAACTTGGTAGCTCTGCTTTGTCTATGCCATTGCACATATAATAATTAACCATCAATCAGATGATTAACTGATTGATGGTTTCCATGCTAAGCTTGAAACCCTGGAAGTCAGAGTTACTTTAGATACTTAACAGGTAGAGCATTATTTTGTTCTTTCCTCATTTTAAGGGATTAAATTAAAACCAAAAGAAGTCATCCACAACTTTAGGGATCCTATTGATCTCTGTATTATCCATGCCCCCCTCCCCCCAAACTACCATCAGTTATTAGCATGCTGCTCGTGTCTTTGCAACATATTGGACAATTACACGGATTGTTGTCTAGAATAGACTTGACATCTATCATACATATGTTGATTACAAGTGGGGTTGATTATTGTAATTCACTACAAGGAGTGACTCAGAATATCCTAAAACAGCTTCAACCAGTCCAGATTACGGTTGCAAAGATTTTAACAAGCTCTAGGACTAAAAATTATGCTACTTCAGTTGTGGAGGTGATGCACTGACAGCTGAAGTTTATAATTCTTTCAATGGTGATTAAATGCCTGAACCAAATAGGCTCTACTTTTTGATAACAAACACCAAACAGAAATTTGCATTCTTCACAACAAATTTTGTTGGTGACACCACTACTCTCATTGGCAAACTTACTCGTAGATCCTGTTTAGTTTACTGGACATTTGTTCTGAAATTAATCTGCAGCCTTCAGAAAGCAATTCAAATTGTGGCTTTTTACTCAGTCCATTCCATGATTTTCATGATTCTGGCATCATTTTCTCTAAGTGTGAGATTAAATTGTTTGCTTTTAGAGTTAGGAGCAGAAAAATTCAGGAGTTTAAATTAGCAGTTTTTGAGAGTTTATTATTGTGATTTTATATTGATTATATTTAATTTTTTATATATATTAATTTTTATTGTTATATATTTTTGTTTTTATTGTTATTTAATTTGATCTCATTTCTTTTTCTTGAATGAAAAGTTAGGCGATCAAATGTGACAAAAAAATGATTAATGGATTATGTAGCTAGACTTGATAACCTGTGTTGTTTTTATCAGCATCCCAAACTTGCTGGGGGATCAAATATACCCACTGCTAAAAGTGAAAGGGAAGAGCCTTTTACCATATTGCCACTTTGAGTTGGAAGAATCAGATTATATTACTCAGAACAGACGCAACCCTGAGCTACCAGGGCCCCGGGGAGCACCACCTGGGGCATATCTAGATCCTAATACAAGGGTAATTGAATTTTCAACTATTGGTGTCCATACCAAGTACACCAGGTGAGTTCAAGAAGATGTTCATTATTTACTGTTATTCTTGGAGTTTCTAGAATGGCTTAATTGAATAAAATGTAGCATACTTTCAGTCAAAAAAATCTCTTATGAAACAGTGTTTTTCATGATATCATATAATGCATTTATTTAATAATTTTCCCCATTAAGTGCTTGCTTGATGAGCCTCTGAAGATGCTCTTAATACATTGGGTATTATTCAGAAAGTAATATTCCCTATTCTGTGTCTATGAAAAAAATATTTCTCTGAGGATAGGCAGGATGACAAGTCCTCACAGATGGGTGATGTCATCAGATGGAGCTTGTTCAGAAAATCCTCTTCAGCTTAGAAGAATTTCTAGAAACTTTCAAGAAGCACTACTGTGCATGTGTGCAACTTCAAGAAGGGTGGGTGGTCTGGCAAGACCATATCTGGTGCCAGTACTCATAACTAAGAACATAAAAACATAAGATATGTCATACTGGGTCAGACCAAGGTCCATCAAGCCCAATATCCTGTTTCCAACAGTGGCCAATCTAGGTCACAGGTACTTAGCAGTTTCTCTAAAAGACACACATCCCACAATGCTTGTATTGGGGCAAGCAGTAGATATCTTGGATCTCCTTTAATAATGGTTTATTGACTTTTCCTCCAGGAACTTATCCAAACCTTTTTTAAACCTGGCTACACTAACAGCTTTTACTACATCCTCTGGTAATGAATTCCAGAGTTTGATTACACATTGAGTGAAAAAATATTTTCTCGTATTAGTCTTAAATAGGTTACCCTGTAGCTTTATTTCGTGTCCCCTAGTCTTTCTATATTTAGATGGCATAAACAATCAATCTACGTTTACCCATTCCACTCCAATCATTAATTTATAGACCGCTATCATATCTCCCCTCGGCTGTCTCTTTTCCAGGTTGAAGAGCCCTAACCTTTTTAGCCTCTCTTCATAGGGGTATCCTTCCATCCCCTTTACTATTTTGGTGGTTCTTCTGTGTATCTTTTCTAATAACGCTATATCCTTTTTAAGATACGGCAACCAGAATTGCACCCACTATTCAAGGAGTGGTCGCACTATGGAACGATGCAGAGGCATTATAATATCCTTTGTTTTATTCTCCATTCCTTTCCTTATGATACCTAGCATTCTATTTGCTCTCTTAGCTGCCGCTGCACACTGGGTGGAGGGTTTCAACATGTTATCCACGATGACGCTTAAATCTTTTTCCTGGGTTGTGGCTCCTAATGCGGAACCTTGCATCGTGTAACCATAGTTTGGGTTGTTCTTTCCCAGGTACATAACTTTGTACTTGTCCACATTAAATTTCATCTGCCATTTGTATGCTCATTCTTCCAATTTACGAAGAACCTCTTGCAATTTTTCACAATCCTCATGGGTTTTAATAACTTTGAATAATTTTGTGTCATCTGCACATTTGATAAACTCACTCATTATTCCCATTTCCAGGTCATTTATGAATATGTTAAAAAGCAGCGGACCCAGCACAGATCCCTGGGGTACTCCACTATTCACCTTTCTCCATTGTGAAAATTGGCCATTTAGCCCTACCCTCTGCTTTCTATCTTTTAACCAGTTCCTGATCCACAATAGTACATTGCCTCCTATCCCATGATTTTTCAATTTTGCCAA
This sequence comes from Ichthyophis bannanicus, assembly GCA_033557465.1. Lineage (NCBI taxonomy): Eukaryota > Metazoa > Chordata > Amphibia > Gymnophiona > Ichthyophiidae > Ichthyophis > Ichthyophis bannanicus. The sequence goes on from CM066034.1 coordinate 555,009,554, forward strand.
AAGTCTCTCATGAGAGATCTTGTCAAAGGCTTTCTGAAATCCAGATACACTATATGAACCGACTCACTTTTGTCTACCTGTTTTTTCACACCTTCAAAAAACATAATAAATTAGTCGGACAAGACCTTCCTTGGCTAAAGCCATATTGGCTGTTTCCCATTAAGCCATGACATGTTCAGGAATTTTGTTCTTTATAATGGTTTCTACCATTTTTCCCAGTATTGATGTCAGGCTCACCATTCTGTGGTTTCCCGGATCACCCCTGGAATCCTTTTTAAAAATTGGCGTACATTGGCCATCCTCCAATCTTCAGGTATTACAGATGATTTTAATGATAGTTCACAGATTGCTGATTTAAGTCAGCAATCTCATATTTCAGTTCTTTCAACACCCTTGGTGCTTACAGTGCCTTGGGTCTGATCATCAACCCTTTCAATGTAATCTTTGTTTTTATATGACAAAAAGAGAAATTTGGAGTTGTGAAAGAAGTTCCTCGGTGCACATAAGTCTGGTCCATTGAAAGTGGCATTGGAGGCATCAGTCTTGAAGTGTCAGGAGCTGCAGTAGGAATGTGACAACGTAGGGAGTGCATCAATAGCCCTTGATGTCAAGCATCCAAAGCCCACCAGGACTGAACATCAACCAAGTACCTTCCAAAGGAAAGGATGGATTCAAACTTTTCTTCATTGACATTGAGGAATCATAATGTGCATTGGGAAGAGATCTAGAAACATCAGCATTGTACCCCTCGATGCCTATGTAGTTGCAACAGCCTCCAGTGTACCTCAGGCTAGGCCACCATTACTTCCCAGGTGACTCAGGAGGATATAGTCTTACCTACAGGACCCTCTGCAATCTTGGAAGTGGCACTCTTTGAGAAGGAGCTCAACCGGAAGACTTGCTGATATCCTAGTTTGATGCAACACTTCAGCTTCGATGATGTCACTGATGGCAGAGAGAATCTTGCAGCTGATCCTCAAAACCATGGAATCTCTGGAGGAAATTCATTGATGCTTCAGAGGACTTGAGAGTCAATATCTGCCACACCAGTGTCAATCTACAGTGCACTGGGAGAGAAAACTTCCATGGGGTACAGGAGGATATTAGTATTTAGAAGCCTCCACTGAGGTGTTGAGGTCTAGTTAGGCTCAGACCCAAACTTCCCCCTTTGAGTTGTATTCTGGATCTGAATCGGAGCACTCCTGGGATTTTTGTTATGAGCCTAATAAGGAGAATTCTTTGGTAAGGATAATTCTGCTAGCTTAGCATTGAATCCTACTCCTTCCCATGAAAGAAGAAATTCTCCTCTGGAAGAACTCTTCTTTACCAGTTTTGTTAAGGAAATGGCAAATGCATTCCATTTAAGTTAGCGTTGTAAGAGGAAGCTAGGGAAGCCACCTACCCATTCATGGAAACGGCTAGTGTTCATTCACATGATCCTTAAAAATGTACCTTCCTAACATGACATCAGATTTCTATCTTAGTCAGTCAATTGATTTTGCATCATTTTTTTCTCAACCACATACCCACAAAGGTGTGCATGTCTTGAAAACTTTGGATTGCAAATGAGCCTTAGCCTTAGTCCATAATGCAAAACTCAGTGGGTCCGATATTCAAATGATTTATGCTCCTAACTTTAATAGTTATTTATTTATTTTATTTAGCTGGTTTTATATACCGTCTTTCAAAATATTAAGGAGGTTTACATGGAACAATAACGTAACTTACATGGAACTTTAAGAGTAATTGACGTGTAACTTTTCACACTAACTATTTACAATGAACATAATATGTAACATACTACGTAACTTACATGGGACTTCTAAGTAATTATTATTGAATATGGACAGGAGAACTTTGTAAGGGACATTATACAGGGGGAACCGTATAAGAGCAAGTGCAGAGAATGGATGGGGATTGTGTAGGGGGATGGTCACATAAATGTGTGCAATGGATGGGGATTGTGTAGGGGGATGGTCATATAAATGTGTGCACTATTTATCGGGCGAGGGTTAGGAAGGGGAGTTGCAGCAATGGGACGGGGGGGGGGGAGAGGGGAAGGGGTCATGAGGCTAGTGAACCTCTGAAGGTTGAGGATAAGCAATGTTATGAGTTCAGCAGTGTGCTGGGTTTAGAAGACCTTAGTTATGCTTCTAAATTGGCCTTTTTGAAAATTTACTAGGGCTTAGTGCCTAAATATTTTCTTAAATTTTCACTAAACTCATAAATTTAGAACCATAAAAAGTGGATGGTAATGGGGGAGCATTTAGGACAGGGAAAAGAAGATAAGAGCTTAATCTTGATTTTCAGCATTAGCCTCATAAATCTAGGCACATGAGTGGCAGACCTAAATTTAGGAGCATAAATTTTAAACTCTTAAATTAAGATGAATTTTCAGCTGAAACCTAGGATCTTCAGTGTTGCTGAAAATAGGGTGCTAATTTAGCAGTCTAAATATAGGAGCTCAGCTTTTTTTTTCAGCCCAGCACTTTTTAAATTATTTTTCATTGCATATAAAATCCTTCAACTTGGAGCATAATAAAGCCTTTAGCAAATCTGCCCAACATTCTATTTCTTTTGACTCCAATTAATTTGTGACTGCTATTGTGAGTGTCATCTTTGAGTGCTAAACATGCACTGTCTAGTTGGCAAGCAGATTGCATCTCCTTCACTTATGCCCAAGCTGGCTGCTAATGTCTGAACCATGGCTGCATTGGTAGCCCCTATTGAAGAGATTTACAGGGCTCCAACATGAACTTAGACTAGACATTTATAATTATTTGGAAAGAGATTTCTCCGGAGACAAGCAGGGGGATACAGTCACACTCAGTGGTGAAGTCCCTGAACTGAGCCTTGAGTGGGTCTCCCACAGCTCAGAAAAGCTTTGTTGTTTCACTGAGCATGTGTACCTGCTTACCGCCTGCTTGTGCTGAGAGAATCAGTTTTTTTTTTTCTTTCACCATGCAGAAGCCTGCAAGGGTCTCCCTCTCTCTTCATTTTTGCCTGCATTTTTACTTTTCACATTTTTTTGGCAGTCCCCTTGCTTGGTTTTCATACCGGGTCATTTCCATTATTTTCTTTTTGCTGCATGAAGCCATCGGGAAGAGAAAAAGATAAAGGTTCTGCCTGCACCTTTCCTTCAGCCATCGGAGAAAATCATGCCTGCCTTCACTTCACATCGCAGCCATCAAAACTTACACAGGCCTGCCTGCACTTTACCGATGGACCACAGTAAACTGCTTTTTGAACTGCGGTCTTCGTTGGCAGACAGGTAAAAAGTATTTCAATCAGAAAGTCAAAGGGAGCTGTTTTTCAACAGTGTTAGAGCCAGGCCTTGCTTGATGTTTCCACCTCTGCGGGGCCAGCTCTCTCTCTTTACCAGAGGTAGACCAGGCTCGACTTTGTTCTCTGCAGGGTCAGCTCTCTCTCCCTTTACCAGAGCTCGGCCAGGTTCAGCTTACCGCCTCTATGAAGGTCATCCTTTAGACTCATCCCAAGTTTCTCCCAAAAGTATTCTCTGATTTTCACATCAACCAACCTATAGTGCTCACTGCCACCTTTCTTGAACACCTCTTTGGGCTCTCCGGAAGAGAAATTACATACATTGCATTTCCGAAGAGCTCTACTCTACTATCTGTATGCAAATTGTCTCAATTGTTCCTGACTTTCAATCCCAATAATCCTGGGCAGCCAGCAGCAAAGCTGACCATTTCCTCCTAGATTGTGGACTACATTGCCTTCTGCTACGAGAAAATGGCTCTCTTCTCCAGGATGTGTTACTGCTCACAAGTTCAGGGCCACAGTTGCTTCAATAGCCAGTCTGGCTTCTCTCTCTACCCAGGACATCTGCAATGCAGATACCTGGTCATCTATCCACACCTTCACTAGACACGACAGCTTGGTTCGTTCATCCGTGACGGACTTTGCCTTTGACCAGGATGTCTTCTGGAACCTGTTTGCAACTTAATTCTTCTCTTCCACATGAGCTAAGTCTAGGGCCATCCTGATTGCAAAGACGTTTCACACACCTAAACTTTCCTAGCCAGGCAGCCCCTAGCTCTGGACTCACCATGGAGTGTGACTTTATCCCCCTGATTGTCTCCTGAGAAAGCATAGTTGCTTACCTGTAACAGGGGTTATGTGTAGACAGCAGGGGTATACAGTGATACTCTCCTGCCTACCTTCCTCTCCAAAAGAAAAAAAATCATCACTCCCCAACATTAAATATCATGCTCCTTTCCACCTACAGATAATCTATTCTAGAATACGAATCATATGGCCTGGAATAAAAGATATAATGCCTACTTTTGGGGTGCTTTTCCCTCCACACATCCAGTAAATCCAAGGATCAGGAAATGCCTTAAACAAGCAAATTCCTAGTACCTCCTCCATGTTTCCCCGTGGAAGTGTCACATTTGGATTCATTGCCAAATTAAAATCATCACCAAGTATGAGTTGCCCCTCCACAAACCCGCCCAACAGCCCTCCAGGGATTTCAAAAAATCTCCCTACCTCACATTTGGCGCATATACGCTCCCTAGAGTGTATTTGATGTTCCACAATTGGAGTTTAACAAAAAGATACTGACCCTGGGTGTCTCTCAAAACAGCCAAGGTTTGACACAGTATATTTATTTATTTATTTAACAGCTCTTATATACCGTGCTATTTGACATCAGTGCGGTTTACATTAAACAAAATACACTCAGATTTAGAGAACTTGTCCAAGTTACAGGTAACAGGGGAATAAAACAAGGATTAACTGGGGAATAGCATATAAATAATTAAATAAAAGCAATTACATCAGACTAGACTAGTATATCATCAGAAATTAAGATAGCTACACAATCCTGTCTTTTTATGCAGTTTATTAGAGACAACCAAACATGTTTGTAGCTCCTATGATGAACTCTAAATTCCTCTAGGTGAGTTTCCTGAAGGAAGGCAACCTGTAATTGCAACTGAGCCAACTCTTTAAATAAAAGCTGTCATGTGAAGGGAGAGTTTAGCCCAAAACATTTAGCATGCCCACCTTCAAATATTCTATACATCCCTTTTCCCCCCAGAACAGTAATAAAGCCGGCCTTTGGGCCTAAGCCCCCTGAACTTGTCTTCCCCCCCTTCCCCCCACCTCCCACCTCCATCAACAACCCCTCCAATAGCTCACTGTCTGAGGTGCAACTCAGTCAAGCTGGTGGAGCACAACCCACAATACACACCTCTTACATATCCCCATCCACACCTCTCACTCATACAGTCCCTTTACACAATAAAAATCCCCAAGACTCCCTATTCCTCAATCATCTCATCTTTCACTCATGCCACCCATCAAGAGGCCATATGTGCACTATCCCAGCATCCCCAAGCACAATGTGAATCAGTCTTAGTCCATGGATGCACTCGGGCCACTGCATCCTCCGCTGAGAGTGTCTTATCCATTAGCCGCTGCAGCCTTTTGCCGGCTTGGGCCACTGCTGCCATTTGGGTCAGGAGATCTTCTTCCTTTGCTGCTCAGTCTCAGACAGCACCAGTGATGCCAAATTAGTCTATATGGCCTGCCGCATGCACTCCACTGCTGCCTCCGGTGTCGAAGCATGAATCAATTTCCCTTCTAGCATAGACTGCAGTCCCACCGGGAAGCTCCACTTATACCCAACATTTTCCTCACGCAGTCTTAGTGATTCTGCAGATTCCCTCCTTTTCTTCATAGTGATGAAAGGTCAGCACATAGCTCAACTGTGCATTTTATTGTACATCACCCTGATGTAATTATTAAGGGTGGTGAGCAGTGTAGAACTGAGAACTCTTTATTGATCCACATATAACACAAGGGGCCCAGACACAACACAGGCCGTGTTTCGTGATATACTTCTTCAGGGGTAAGGCACCCCAAAAAGAACTAAAAAAAACATACAAAATTACAACCATGCATATAAATTAAAAACATAATTAATAGTGAATGCGAATAAAATCATAAATGACAACAAGATCGCATATATGCCACAACGATGATAAATATGAACATATATAAAAGAAACAATTAGGGATTGAACATGACTAATTGCTATTAATTGAAAACTAAAAAAATCATTAAAATCATTAAAATCTATCAATATAAATAAATAAAAAATTAAAACGGAGAAATACGAGAGACAGAAGACTAAAATTAAAATGTTGGAGGGCTGAGTGATAAAACATGAAAGCGCTACGGAACACACTGAGGCAGGCTGTTTTTCACTCGTTAGTTCAATTATTTAAGATACACACTGTAGGGCCCTGTATCCTACAAAAGACCGATTACTAATTATCACTAATTTCCTGTATAGTCCAGATCCAAAAGTCAGTACAGCTGCAATCAAAATCTCTGTTTATTAGATAACTGATGGACAAATACAGGCAGTAGGGAGAGGAGAATTTCTGTCAGTCATCAGACCTCAGAATCCCTCCTCCCACTGAGTACAATAGTCGTGTTACATATATACGTTTTTTGCTTCCGTGTATGCAGTCTCCACATTCATCCCTCTGTGAGGCCTCTCTGTGACTTTTCTCCCCCCTCCCTTCGTTTCCTGCTGCTGACCTCTCTGACCCCTCTGTTCCTGTTTCAACATCCCTCAGGCCTCTGTCTTGGTTATACTCACCACCTGTCAACCGTCTACTGTCTTCAGGACTAACGGCCCAGCTTTGCATGGTTTCCTGTGTATGTGCCTTCTGCAAAAATTCTCTGCATGGATCCTTCAATCCAAGCATACACTTTGCTAAGGCTTATAATATATGATATTTCCTTATATGGTTCTTTATGCTGGCCTGTTTCTTCCTTTGTCCACTGTAATGACAGACTGGTTGATGTATATTTTTATTAGAGCAGAATAAAGGCCATAGAGTGATTATGAACCAAGAACATTATAATCCCTCAACCCTTAAAGTGATCTGTTGACACTTAACTAACACTTAACCTCGCACTTAACCTCTACAACACGCGCCGGCGTTTTTTCATCCGAAGGAGTTTACGATGTGTGCAGCAGGTTGGTAGTCTGAGGTTATTATTTTTCGTAGATCATTTTTTATTTCAGACACGCACAATGTTTTTTAAAAAATATATACCGTCAATTGTTAGCATCGCGCACAGTTCAATTTTCTTTTTCTTTCCTGTGTCATCGCAAGGGTTTATACTGTGTAACATTATGGTTCTTTCAGGGATATTGTAATTCACACTGTTGCGATGGATTGACATTTGTCCCATTAAGCAAACCCTTCAGGTATACCGTTTTACACTTTACTCTTTCGTGTTACCTCTCCTGCAACTTTCAATATTTACTTAAGATACACATGCGCCGGCGATTTGCCTTCTTTGAAGTATTTTGCGATAGTTCAAAGGGACGTCACTGTTTTTTTGTTTTTTTGGTTTATACTGCCCCCTTGAAATATACACATACAATGTTTCACTTCCCTTCTTTTTCCTTTGCAGCTTATTAGATTTGCGGTTTTCACTGGTCCCTGTATATCACGTTTGGTTTTCCTGGCGATTGTAGTGAGTATATGAGACTTACATCGCTGCAGTGTGCGAATGCTCCATATGTGGTTTTATCATTCTTAGCACGCTCTTTGGAGAACTTTATGGCTTTTTGTTCTGTTTTTAAAGGTATTTTTCATCATTTGTATCGTTGATGGGAATATTATAAATTATTTGAGATAGCATCAACGTGTTTTTTAATACCATATGCAATCCCGGTTTCTCTAATTTCAGATTTTAACGTTTATGTTCCTTTGTTGACACTGTATTATGAGTTTTATTTACAGTCATTTGTTGTAATTCATTCTTTCGTATGGCATTGGTTCTTACAGTACATAGGGTATCCCTCTTGTGATTCAGCTACTTCATACATTAGTTCCACAAATTTAAGGTAATATCTTTTTCATTCACTCCTGCCTCAGTGTGTTCCGTAGCGTTTTCATGTTTTATCACTCAGCCCTCCAACATTTTAATTTTAGTCTTCTGTCTCTCGTATTTCTCCATTTTTATTTATTTATTTATATTGATAGATTTTAATGATTTTTTTAGTTTTCAATTAATAGCAATCAGCCATGTTCAATCCCTAATTGTTTCTTTTATATATTCTAATAATTTATATGACATTCATGTTTCTAAATCACATCTGCATGTTCCGATTTGTTGTTTAATTATAATCAGTTGTATATATGTTCATATTTATCATCGTTGTGGCATATATGCAACCTTGTTGTCATTTATGTTTTTATTCGCATTCGCTATTAATTATGCTTTTAATTTATATGCATGGTTGTAATTTTGTATGTTTTTTTAGTTCTTTTTGGTGTGCCTTACCCCTGAAGAAGTATATCACGAAACACGGCCTGTGGATCAATAAAGAGTTCTGAGTTCTACACTGCTCACACGTTTGTACTGTTTGGTGTTCCACTTTGCGTGGCTGCGTGCTTTTTTCCTGGTGGATTATTAAGGGTGGTACATCAAATATAAATAAACATAAACATGTCCATTGTCCCAATTCAGCTTACCCACTTTTCTTGTAGTTGCATATTCATGAAAGCAGGCTAATACATCTCCAGGTGCCCCCCCCCTCCTCCTTGTTGGGGCCCCAGGGTGCGATGTGCCCTCTCAATTTTCAAACAAAGTCATAAGAACATAAGAAATGCCATACTGGGTCAGACCAAAGATCCATCAAGTCCAGAATCTTGTTTCCAACAGTGGCCGATCCAGGTCAAACGTACCTGGCAGGTTCACAAAAAGGCACACAAGTTCCACAATGCTTGTCCCAGGGCAAGCAGTGGATTTCCCGGGTCCTCTTTAATAATGGTTTATAGACCTTTCCTCCAGGAACTTGTCCAAACACTTTTTAAACTCACCTACACTAACAGCTTTTACAACATCTTCCAGTAACGAATTCCAGAGTTTAGTTACGCGTTGAGTGAAAAAATATTTTCTCTTATTAGTCTTAAATGAGCTACATTGTAGCTTCATTGTATGTCCCCTAGTCTTTCTACTTTTTGATGGTGTGAAAAACCAATCTACATTTCTCCAGGAACAAGCAGGCAGTCAGTCCTCACATATGATGACGTCGGTGCTGACGGAGCCCTCGAGGAAGCATCCCCGCAGCTTTCAAAGAAGGCCTTTGGGAGATGCCACCATGCATGTGCGGTCCCCTTCCCACACAAGGGTGCCATCTTGCCCAGTCTCCTTTTTTCCACAGAGCCCTTCAGACATCTGTCTGCTCTTCCCCAGAAAAAATTGATTTTCTCGAACTGAGTTTCATACTCTCCTCCGGTAGTGCACCAGTGCTCTTCCCGCCGCCCGAGCCCCCTGCCCCGGCATCAAGTCTCGGGTACTTAGTTTTTTTTCTTCCTTCTTGGCGCCTTCGCACCTTTTTTCCATTTGGCAGCACCGTGGATCTTCGACCTCACTGGGATACTTTTTTTTCTCCCATAGCTACCAGTGGCTTTAAGAAGTATGATCGGTGTGCCAAAATAGTGTCCCTGACCGACACACACGACTGCTGCCTTTGCTGCCTGGGACCAGGCGACGACCCCACGGCATGCGGCCTCTGTAAAAAGATATCCACCAAGGCTCTCAAGAGCCGCCAGTAGCAGCATGATAAGTTTTTCCCAGAGTCCCCCGGTACCTATGAAGGCCAAGGTCTCCTCTGGAACCGCAGAATCTCGGGGCAGCCTGATGGACCCCAACCAATGCCGTGGTTCCTCAGAAAGGGGGTCTCCCTTGAGGGAACTCAAGAAGAAGAAGAAGGCCTCAAAGGCGGCATCCCTGGATGGCTCCAACGGGCCGGGTAAGTCCCAAGCCAGATCCCGCAGTCCTAGACACTCATTCGAGGGATCGGAGAAGGAGCAGCCTGCAAAGGTCCCCTGGAAGAACTTGATCTCGGAACAGCCTTGGTTGCTGGACACCATCCTCTTTGAGGACTCCCCTTTGCGGAAATCAGCATTGGGCGCGATTCCCTCGGTGCCCGCAGCGATGGCTGCAGAGCCTTCTGGCCTGGAGTCCAGAATGGTGGCCGTGGAGCACAGTTTGTCTGCCTTCATGAACCAGCAGTGAGCGCTGTTGTCCAGTACTATGGTTCCTCCTCCCATACCACTGGGCCCTTGATGTCGAGGATGTCCTCGGAGGCCGAGCCGATCCTCGAGGTTTTGCGGCCTTGAGTAAATCCTCGGCCGAAGTCTCGATCTGGTTCCCATTCCATGGGGGCCGCGATCTTCCCCAGGCAGTGCTCTCGGCGCCAGCCGCAGAGCCTCCAAGGGCCATTGGTGGGGATCAGCCCTGGAGCCTGCGAGCAATCCTTCCCTCGAGTCCTCGATGGACTATTCCAAGTAGGAGAAGAAGGACGAGGAGTCGCCGGACACTAATTCCCACTGTGATGTTCTCGGACTCCCCTCCTTCAGAGCCCCGGCATCAGTCCCTGCTCAAGGACATGGAGTTCCTCAGTTTCATCAGGGACATATCGAAGGCTCTAGCATTCCCGACAGAATCTGAGGAGGATCCTTGGACGGAGGAACTAGAAATCCTCCAATACGAGGCCCCTCTGAGGAAATCGCTTACGGTGCAAATCCCATCCATCCTGGAATGGCTAATGCTCCATATGTGGGAGACATTGGCATTGGTGCCAGTGGTGAGCAAGCGGCTCGACTCAGTGTATCGAGTCTCCTGGAGCCCGGGCTTCCAGATGTCACAGCTGCCGCACAACTCCATGGTGGTGGAGTCAACCATGCATCATAAGAAGATGCACTCCTCAGTGCCCCCTGGCAGGGAGGCATGAACCCTAGATGCCTTCAGCAGAAAGTGCTACTAGAGCTCATCTGCCAGATCCAGGCATACCAGCTATACATGGCCATGTACCTGAGAGACCTGGCGAAGGAACTCGCTGGGTTCTCAGCTGGTCTTTCCGAGGAATCCCTGCAGCAGTTCAAGAACCTGGCCAAGGCTGTCCGTGAGTGCTCCAAGTTTATGTCTCGAGCAGCCTATGACAGCTTCAAGTTGGCGGCTCGAGTAGCAACGGTGGACATTGGTGCCCAACACCAGGCTTGGCTATAGTCGTCCATCCTCGAGCAATGGGTTCAGGACTCGGTCGATACCAAGGAGAGAATCTCTTTGGCAAACTCATGACTGACAAGGCTGCTGAGCTGGAGACCGAGTTCATGACGAGAACCAGGCTCTCTAAGAAGACCACTACCCTTTCCCGACAGAAGAGCTTGAGTAAAAAGCCCTTCTACCTGAGGAAAGGGGCTGCTTACAGAAACTACCCACCTTTTCAGACTTCCCTGATACCCCAGCAAGAGTAGCAGGCCAAGGGACATGGGCAAGGCCCTCATAAGCAGAAGACTCCCAAGCCCCAGGCATCGGCCCCAGCCCAGCCAGGGGGGAGCTTTTGACTCCTTGGGCATAGCCTCTCCACCCCAAGGAGGTCAGCAGCCCACAGGGGGATGTCTCATTCACTATCCCCAAAGGTGGCCAGCCATCACCACTGACTCTTGGGCACTCCAGGTGGTCAATGAGGGCTACCTCCTTCACCTGGCCTAGACACCTCCCCCTTTCTTCCCAGGAGAGCCCCTCAGGTCATCCCTTCACCAGGACCTTCTACTGAAGACAGAGTGGTAGAACCAGTTCCCCACCATCTCAGGGTCAAGGGGTTCTACTCTGGGTACTTCCTTATTTATGTGCACAGGGTACTCCACTCCGGTATCCCCCTGTATCTTGCCAATCAAGTTCACCTCCATACCCCGCATCGGTCTCTACGTTCCATCCATGCCAACCGTGTCTTTCTTCCCTCTCCCTCCCAGGCTCACTTAGAATCCACCCGATCCTCAGCTTTCTTTTTTCTTGGTCCGAGGCTTTGGAATTCACTCCCTCACTCCCTTCGATTAGAAACTTCCTACCCGTCCTTTAAAGCTAAACTAAAAACTCATCTTTTCTGTTCTGCATTTAATCTCCCCCTTCCTGCTCCGTCCCCTTCTCCTTCCTAGTACTACCATGCCAGTTCCTTATCCCTTTCTTTCCTCCACCCTTCTGTATTGTCGATGTGTTTCCCCTCCTCCCTTATGTTGCCACCTTTGTTCCCCACTCTGTTCTCTGTCCTCATCTCTTTTCTGTATGATTTTATGGCGTTCCTCTCTGATTCTCCTTTCGCAGCTCTCTTTTTAATCTGATTTTATGTATTGTGAACCGCTCAGATGCTAACCGTATTGGGCGGTTTATAAAGTTTTAATAAACATAAACATACTTCCTCGAACCAAAAATAACAGGGGGCCTAAGGCCCATTCTCGACCTGCGCAATCTGAACAGATTCCTGGTGAGGGAGAAGTTCAAGATGCTCTCCCTTGGAACATTGCTGCCTTACCTCCAGCAGGCAGATTGGTTATGCTCCTTGGATTTGAAGGATGCTTACACACACATCCTCATTCACCCCAACCACAGGCAGTACCTGAGGTTCATGGTGGGGGGCAGCTGTTACCAGTACAGGGTGCTGCCCTTCGGCTTGGCTTCCACCTTCGATCTTGTTGATCACTCTCTTCTCCTGGCTAGATTGTGTGATGCTGGTCTTTGTAGCACAGTCCTTCACTGGTTTCATTCTTTTCTTTCCTCCAGGTCCTTCTCTGTTCTCCCCACCTCTTCCTCCTCATCTGCTTCCAAACCCACTCCTCTCCTCTGTGGTGTCCCTCAGGGTTCAGTCCTGGCCCCTCTTCTCTTCAACATTTTTCTCACACCTCTCGCCCTATTAGTCCAACAACACGGGATATCTGCCTTCTACTATGCTGATGACTTGGTCCTCCTCTATCACACCTCCCCCCTTTCCCGCGATCTTTCTCCTCTGAACTCTTGTCTTTCTGCCGTCACTGACTGGCTCACTACCCACTGTCTTCACCTCAATCTCACAAAAACTCTTGCTATTTGGTCTTCTCGTGACGCTTCCCCACCAACGTTTTCCCCTTCCTTCTCTGGTTCACCCGTTGCCATCGCCTCCTCCCTTCGTTACCTGGGAGTCCTCTTTGATCCTGCCCTGACCTTTCACGAACACGTTGCCCACATCTCTAAGACCTCTTTCTTTTACCTACATCAAATCCGTGCTATCAGACCTTTTCTTTCTACACAGGCCCTCACTACCCTTCTCCTGTCACTCGTCATGTCTCGCGTCGACTTCTGCAACTCAGTCCTAGCTGGTCTCCCCAAAGTGCAATTTCACCGTCTTCAACGCATACAAAACACAGCTGCTCGACTCATTTTTCACTCCTCCATCCGCGATCACATTACACCTCTCCTCATCCATCTTCAATGGCTCCCCATCAAATTCCGTATTCACTATAAAATTCTGGTACTCCTTCATCATGTTCTCCACACCCACTCACCCCAATATTTGGCTGACCTTGTTCGCCTGCACACCCCAGCTTGCTCCCTCCGATCCTTCCACCTCAACCACCTGCACCTCCTCTCACCTACTTCTGCCCGTCTTCAATCCACTCGCTCTTCCGCATTCTTCTTCCTAGCCCCTGCCCTGTGGAACTCTCTGCCTTCCTCTATTCGGCTTGAGCATGAACACTCTACTTTTAAGAACAGCCTCAAGACCCATTTCTTTGCCCTTGCCTTTGACCTCCCATATCCTTCTGTATGACCTTCCTCTTCCTTGTCCTCCTCTCTCCCCCTACTCTTGTCCCGTTGTATGATTCTGTCTGGTGTGCTTTCCTATTTTATTATTGTAATTTCCTTTCCTTTTCATACCTTTATGGTTTTCCTTAATTTGTACCATGTAAACCGCTTTGATGTTTTTCCTTCAGCGGTATATCAAGTAAATAAACATAAACATAAGAGTCTTCACCAAGTGTCTGGCAGTCATGGCCACCTCCCTTCGTCTCCAAGGGGTCTTTGTTTTCTCCTACCTGGACAATTGGCTCATAAAGGGAGGCATGGCCTCAGAAGTGCAGCAGGCAACTGCACGGACCATCCACATAATAAGCTACCCTACCTCCTCCCGACCCAGTGTCTGGAGTTCATAGGGGCAAAACTAGACACCCTCCAGGCAAAGGCCTTCCTTCTAGGGGACTGAGCCAACTGCCTAAGGACATTGGCCTGGGACATACAACATTTCTGCTATGCCTACTCAGACACATGGCCTCCACGGTCCATGTCATCCTGAATGCCTGACTCCACATGAGGACCACACAGTGGTGCCTTTGGGACCAGTTGACATAGGCCACAGGCCGTCTTTGGGACAGAGTCTTAGTGACCCATCAGTTGGCAGAATCCCTGATCTTGTGGCAAAACCCCCAGTACCTCGAGGCAGGGATGCCCTTGCAGGCTCCATGCCCCTTAAGGCTTTTCACGACGGATGCCTCCAGGCTGGGCTGTGGAGCCCACTGCAATGAACTCCACACCCAGGGCAGCTGGTCATAGGACAAGAGCAACCAGCATATCAACCTCCTGGAATTGCGGGCGATACGCCTAGCCCTTCAAGCCTTTTGTCTCCGTCTATGGCACCAACCAGTGTTGGTCCAAACAGAAAACCAGATGGCTGTGTTCTATGTGAACGAGCAGGGGGGCATGGGGTCCCACGCCCTCTGTCACGAGGCAATAGCCCTCTGCTCCTACACAGTCCAGCAGGGCATACTCTTACAGGCAGTATACCTGCCGGCCAGGACAACTCACTGGCCAACAGATTAAGCAGGGTCCTCTAGCTGCATGAGTGGCAGCTGGACTCCAGAATGGCCAGCCAGCTCTTTCACCTCTGGGGGGAACAATGGAGACCTGTTTGCCAGCCCGGACAACTACCAGTTGACCCACCTCTGCTCCCAGCAAGCCCACCCCTCCCAGATGGTGGAAGATGCGCTTCTCATCTCATGGTCAAAAGGACTCATGTACGCCTTCCCACCCACACCACTAATTGCCAAAACATTATTCAGGACCCTCCTCAACAAGGCTTTGCTGATCTTGATAGTTCCTCAATGGCCCAGGCAACTGTGGTTTCTGCTACTCCTCTGGCTGTCGGTGGAGACTCCCATTTAATTGGGGAGCTCCCCAGGGCTCCTGTCTCAGGAAGAGGGCTCTCTCTTGCACCACAACCTGGGGTCCCTGTAATTGACAGCGTGGCTGCTGAAAGGGTGATCCTAGCTCCTTTCAACCTTGCGGGAGAAGTAGAGAAGATCCAGCTGACCTCCCATAAAACCTCTACCAGGAAAGCAAATACCTTCAAATGGTGCAGATTTTCTCTTTGGTGCGTGGAGCATGGGGTTAACCTTTTCTCCTGCCCAGTGCAGCTGGTGCTGCAATACCTTCTCCATCTCTCCCACTCCGGGCTCAAATTGAACTCCGTCAGAGTGCACCTCAGTGCCTTGGCGGCACATAACCACCCGGTGGATGGTAAACCCCTCTCGGCCCAGCCACTGGTGACCCGCTTCATGAGGGGACGCCTTTTATCAAAACCTCTGGTACGCCCCCTGGTGACCGAGTGGGACCTCAATGTGGTACTGGTATAGCTTCTCATCTGCCTTTTGAGCCCCTGCCTACCTGCTACCTGCCTCTTGTGGAAGGTGGTGTTCCTGGTTGCGCTCACCTCCGCTCGCAGGGTTAGCAAGTTCCAAGCCTTTGTGGCAGAGGCACCTTACACCAGGTTCTACAAAAACAGGGTTGTGCTCCGCACACACCCCAAATTCTTTCTGAAGGTGGTATTGCCCTTTTACCTCAACCAGGAGGTGGCACCTTCTTCCCAAGGTCTCACACCAGTAGGGTGGAAACTGTCCTCCACACCTTGGACTGTAAGAGGGCCCTGTCCTTCTACATTCAACATACCCAGGATCACCATAAAGCTTCCCAGTTTTTTGTCTCATATGACCCCAGTAGGCTGGAAGAGATGGTGACCAAATGTACGCTGTCTACCTGGGTGGCGGACTGTATTACACTCGCCTATGAGAAGATGGGGCTCCCGCTGGAAGGCGGGGTCATGGCACACCATGTCAGGGCCATGGCGGCCTCTGTGGCAAACCTGTGCTCCATCCCAATGGTGGACATCTGCTGGGCCACCACTTGGTCTTCAGTCCATACCTTTGCAGCTCATTACTGCCTGGAGAGGGAGTCCTGACAGGACAGTGTCTTCAGCAAGGCCGTGCTCCACAATCTTTTCGGGATCTAGGCAGCTCCTGCCCTCCGACCCTTCTCTGTTCAGGCTACCGGAGCGTTGCTTCCATTGGACACATGGATCCTACTGCAGTCTGCATCTGTGGACTCAATTGCTGCTGCTCACGGTTTCCCCTGAGGGTAGCCGTGGATTTTCTCTATGGGCTTTCAGTAGCCTGTAGCTAGGGAGTCTCATATGTGAGGACTGACTTTCTGCTTGTTCCCGGAGAAATCCTTACAACCCTCCCTCCTCCCCTTGGAGTTGCTTATTTACCATCTTTTAATTGTTTTCCGTCTTTTAGCTATGTCATCTGACTAACCAAGATGGCACAATAGGCGGGAAGAGGACTACGGAAAGGCTTTCTTTGAAAGCTGGAGGGATGCTTTCACAAGGGCTCCATTGGCGCTGACATCACCATATGTGAGGACTGGTTCCTGCTGTTCCCAGAGAACACCTGTTACAGGTGAGTAACTACGCTTTAGCCGTCGCATTCCATTCATTAATTTATAGACCTCTGTTATCTCCCCTCAGTCATCTCTTTTCCAAGTTGAAAAGCCCTAACCTTTTAAACCTTTCCTCACAGGGGTATCGTTCCATCTCTTTTACCATTTTGGTGGGTCTTCTCTGTACCTTTTCTAAGTCTATTATATCCTTTTTAAGATATGGCGACCAGAATTGCACATGATATTCAAAGTACGGTCGCACCATGTAATGATACATAGGCATTATAATATTCCTGGTTTTATTCTCCATTCCTTTCCTTATGATTAATAGCATTCTATTTGCTTTCTTGGCCACTGCTGCACACAGGGCGGAGGGTTTCAAGGTAATATCCATGATGACACCTAAATCTTTTTCCTGGGTGGTGGCTCCTAATGTGGAACCTTGCATCATGTAACTGAAGTTTGGGTTGTTCTTCCATAATTGCATAACTTTGCATTTGTCCACATTAAATTTCAACAGCCATATGGATGTCCAGTCTTCCAATTTATCAAGGTCTTCTTCCAATTTTTCACAATCCCATTGGGTTTTAACAGATTTGAATAATTTTGTCTCATCTGCAAATTTGATCATCTCACTTGTTATTCCTATTTTCAGGTCATTTATGAATATGTTAAAAAGCAGCAGGCCCCGAACAGATCCCTGGGGTAATCTACTGTTCACCTTTCTCCATTGAGAAAATTGGTCATTTAACCCTACTGTCTGCTTTCTTTGTTTTGACCAGTTCCTGATCCACAGTTGTACACTGTCTCCTAAAAGAGTACACAAAGACCAGGACAAAGAACACCGTGGAAGGGCAACTTTATTAGAGAAACAGAGAGGTTAGCCCAACACATGTTTTGGCCGGTGCCCTTCTTCAGGGGAACAACAACCTCTAATAAATCAATTTTAAAAAATCATAAAACGTTAAAAAAATCAATAAATAATCAATAAAATAAAAGCAAATAACATAATAAACAGCTAAAATACATCCAGAAGATAAAAAAGGAATATTGAAAATTCAATGGGTACTACAAATCATAAGAACTCACCCATAAATAAATAGCCAGAAAGACATGTAGAGATGTAAATTTAAATAAAAACTACTACCTAAAATCTAAGGTGAAGGGACATTTAAAACCACAGAGACCAATGGATGTTCATACGTGGGATAGTGCTCAAAGTAAATGGCAGTGCATACAGTAAGTATGGGAGACATGAGAGAGAAAACCGAGCTTACCAACTGTCCTTTATAAACTCAATAAAACCTGGAGGGACATATAAATAAATAGGATATCAGAAACACTAAAAACTATATAATTAAATAAATCATCCAGTTATTATGACATGAACCTGTATCAGCAAACCCTAACCTTTTTATCTCTCCTCATAAGAGTATCCTTGCATCCCCTTTACCATTTTGGTAGCTCTTCTCTGTACCATTTCTAATTCGGCTATATCCTTTTTAAGTTATGGCGACCAGAATTGCACACAATATTCGAGGTGCAGTCGCACCATGGAATGATACAAATATTTTTATATTGCGGTATTTTTATTAATGTTTTCATTATTACTGTTTTATTACCATTTTTTACACTTATGTCAATTTTGATACATCAACAGTTTTTATCACTGTTGTTTTATCAATGTTGTTTGTGATATCTAGCAGTCATTTCATTTTCTATTTATGTTTTTTATCCATATTTGCATGATCGTATATGTTTTTAGTATTTATATTTCAATCTTTGTATTATCTTATTTATTAGGTTTTTTTATATGATTGTATGATTATATAAGGCTATCTATGTGTTTTTAGTCATTTGTTCATATGGTTACACGCACCTGTTTTTAATTGCTTTTTATTTGCATTATTTATTATGTTTTTATATCATTTATTCTCCAGGACCAAGCAGGAAGTCAGTCCTCACATATGGGTGACATCGGCGTCGACGGAGCCTTCGTGCGGAGCATTTCCCCAGCTTTCAAAGAAAGCCTTTGGGAATGCAGCACACATTCGCGGTCCCAAGGGTGCCATCTTGCTCAGTTTCTTTTTTCCTCGGAGCCCGACGGACGTGTGTCTTAGTCACCCAGTTAAAAGTCGATTTTTCCTTCGAAGATTTGTGTTTTTTTGCCTTTTCGATGCTGGTTCACCTTCCCACTTGGGCACGGTACACCGGTATCGAGCCTGGAGCTGTTCTTTCATTTTTTGTCCTTCGAGACTAGCGTTCGCGCTCTCTTTCTTTTTCACTGGCAGCCCGGTCTTTTGACCTTGCAGGGGCCCTTTTTCCCCCGATGGCTGCCAGCCGGTTCAAGAAGTGTGATAGGTGTAAGAAACTGATGTCTCTCACCGACACACATGACTGCTGCCTCCGGTGCCTCGGGCCCGATCATGACCCGATGATCTGTGGCCCGTGCGGCAAAATGTCCTCGAAGGCGCTGAGGAGCCATCAGCATCAGCGAGAAAGGATCTTCTCTGACTCCGCGTCCTGCTGGGCCCGGACTTCGTCAGAAGCCTCGACGTCTCGGGAGTCCGACCCCGAGCATCGTTGGGGCTCCTCTGAGCGGGGGTCTCTCTCACGGGAACACAAAAGGAAGAAGAAACCTGCGAGGGGGGCGTTGGTGGACGCTCTTGGTCTTTCGAGGGCCAGGTCGCATAGCCCCGACCGCCGTCCTGGGTCCTCGGAGCCAGAGAGGCCTTGCCAAATTGCCTCGTGTGGAGTCGAAATCTCCGAGTCACTTGAGTGCTGTAGTCCTCGTGGACTCTTCTCCGGGGGAGTCGCCGTCGGGGGCCGAGTCGGGGGCTGCTGAGTCTCCTGAGCTTGGACTCAGGTTGACGGCCTTGGAGAGCAGCTTGGCTGCCTTCATGGAACAGCAGCGGGTACTGATCACCGGTCTGACCGGTGCATCTGACCCGACCACCGGGACCTCGACGTCCAAGTTGACCCCGGAGGCCGAGCTGATCCTCGAGTCCATGCGGTCTTGAGCTTGATCCTCGGCTAAGGTCTCCCTCGGTCTCCTGTACGGTGCCGAGGTCATTGATGCCGGTACCCTCGGCGTTGGGGCGGATGGCATTGGTGTCCACCCGGCCAGAGCCGCTCGATTCCTCCTCGGAGGGGTTGGGGTGGGAGACGGAGGACGAGGAGTCCCCGGACACTTTTCAGACCCGGTGCGTCCCATCGGACTCACCGGAGTCCGAGCCTCGGAGAAGGTCCCCCCCCCCCCCCGGAGGAGACCCGGTTCTCGGACTTCGTGAGGGATATGGCCAAGGCCTTGGCCTTCCCCGCGGATCCCGAGGAGGAGCCTCAAGCCGAAGAGCTCGAGGCCCTCCAGTATGACTCTCCGCCTAAGGAGGCCTTTACTGTACCGGTTCCTCCGATGCTGGAACGGCTGCTCTTCCACATGTGGGAGGCACCGGCCTCGGCGCTGGTTCTCAGCAAATGGGTCGATTCCATTTATCGAGTCTGTAAGAGCCCTGGGTTCCAGAAGGCAGCTACCGCACCACTCCATGGTTGTGGAATCGGCCATGCATCGTCTGAAGAGTCAGAAGATGCACTCCTCGGTGCCCCCTGGCAGGGAGGCCCGGATCCTGGATGCCCTCGGTAGAAAGTGCCTCCAGGGCTCTATGCTGGCTTGCCATATCCAGACTTACCAGCTGTACATGGGCATGTACCTCCGAGACCTGGCAAAGGAGATTGCCGGGTTCTCTGCTGGCCTCTCCGAGGAACCTTTGCAGAGGTTCAAGGCTTTGTCATCGGGGATTCGAGATTGCTCGAAGTTTATATCTTGAGCAGCCTATGATGGCTTTGAGGCTTTGGCCCGAGTAGCAGCGGCCGGGATAGGTGCACACCGTCAGGCCTGGCTACAGTCATCGGACCTCGAGCCATGGGTTCAGGACAAGTTGGTCGATGTACCTTGCCGGGGGGAGAACCTCTTTGGCCAGCCCATGGCTGAAAAGGCTGCAGAAATCGAGACTGAGACTCTCACCAGGACAAGGCTGTCCAGGAAGACTTCTGCCCCTTCTCAGAAAATGAAGGGCTCGGGGGAAAAGCCCTTTTACCTGAGGAAGGCCTCTGCCTACAAATACTACCCTCAATTCCAGGCTTCTACAGCTCCCCAACAGGGTCAGCAGGCACACAGGGCAGGGACATGGGCCCCGTAGGCAGAAAACCCCCAAGCCACTAGCTCCGGCTCCTGCACAGCAGGGAGCGGGGTTTTGACTCCCACTGCATAGCCTCTCCCCCACAGCTGTCCCCACTCAGCACGGGAGGCCGGCTGACACTGTACGCCCACAGATGGTCAGCTATAACAGGGGATACCTGGGTACTGAGCATAGTCCAGAAGGGCTATTTGCTCCACTTCAACCAGTTACCCCCCTCCTATTTTCCGGGGGAGCCTCCAAGACTCCCTCTTCACAGGAACCTCCTCCTTCAGGAGTTGGTAAGTCTTCTAAGGGAGCAGGCGGTGGAACCGGTGCCTCACCACCTGAGAGGCCAATGCTTCTATTCATGGTACTTTCTGGTACCAAAGAGGACAGGAGGCCTCAGGCCCATCCTAGACTTGCGAAATCTCAACAAGTTCCTGGAGAGGGAAAGGTTCAAGATGCTTACCCTTGGAATACTGCTGCTCTACCTCCAGCAGGGAGATTGGCTATGCTCTTTAGACCTGAAGGATGATTATACTCACATCCTCATTCATCCAGACCACAGACAATACCTCAGATTTGTAGTGGGAGGAAATCATTTTCAGTACAGAGTACTTCCATTTGGCCTAACCTCCACACCCAGAGTTTTCACCAAATGCCTGGCGGTGGTGGTGGCCTCTCTCAGAAACCACGGTATCTTTGTCTTTCCATACCTTGACGACTGGCTCATCAGGGGTCAGTCTCCACAGGAGGCCAGACAAGCCACTCTTCGCACTGTCTCTCTTCTCCAGCACCTAGGCTTCATCATAAACTTCGCAAAGTGCACTTTGCTCCCCTCACAGGATGTAGAGTTCATAGGGGCAAGGTTGGATACTCTACAAGCAATGGCTTATTTGCCCAGGAACAGGGCTCACAGACTGATGGCTCTGGCACAGCAGTTTTGCAGTGGATCTCTGATCTCGGCCAGACATTTCCTGAGGCTTTTGGGCCACATGGCATCCACAGTCCATGTAACTCCAAATGCTCGTCTGCATATGCGGCCTGCTCAATGGTGCCTCAGAGCTTAGTGGATACAGGCCACAGGAGACTTAAGGGACAGAGTGAGAGTGTCCCAACTACTAGCGGCCTCCCTACAGTGGTGGCTGCATCTCCCGAACCTGATCAAAGAGGTGTCCTTCCAGGCACCACCACACACACAGGTGCTGATGACCGATGCTTCTCTTCAAGGTTGGGGTGCACATTGCCAGGGGGAATGCACTCAGGGCCTCTGGTCCCCTTGGGAGGCAACACAGCAGATCAATCTGTTAGAGTTGCGAGCTATTCGATTAGCTCTGCAAACTTTCTCTCATGCTCTCTCTCACCAGTCTGTCTTGATTCAAATGGACAACCAAGTAGCGATGTTCTATGTGAACAAACAAGGAGGCACAGGATCCAGGCTTTTGTGTCAGGAAGCACAGGCCCTGTGCGCCTTTGCAGTCAAGCATGGCATGTTTCTCAAGGCAGTTTATCTACCTGGCCAAGACAATTACCTGGCAGACAGGTTGAGCAGGATTCTACAGCCTCACGAATGGCGTTTGAATCCCCTAGTGGTCCAGCAGATCTTCCTAAAATGGGGTCTTCCAACCATCAATCTCTTTGCCAGTCCACTGAACCGTCAGCTGCCCAGGTTCTGTTCCAGACAACCGCATCCTTTGCGGTTAGCAGCAGATGCCTTCCTAATCTCTTGGTCTACGGGCCTGCTGTATGCGTTTCCTCCAACGCCTCTAGTGGCCCGAACCCTATTCATGGTTCTTCGGGACAGGGCCTCGCTGATCCTGGTAGCCCCCAGATAGCCGAGGCATCCCTGGTTTCCACTCCTTCTGCAATCGGCAGTGGACACTCCACTCCCTCTGGGGGTACAACCCGATCTCCTGTCTCAGGATCAGGGGTCTCTCCTGCACCCCAACCTCCAGTCCCTCCATTTGATGGCCTGGCTGCTGAAAGGGTAGTTGTAGCCCCCTTACTTCTACCTAGGGAAGTGGAGGAGGTGGTTTTGGCCTCTAGGAGACAATCCACCCAGAAATCTTATGCCCTCAAGTGGCATAGGTTCTCCACCTGGTGTGTTCAGCGCCAAGAGGATTGTTTTCGTGCCTGGTACCAGTGGTGCTGCAGTATCTGCTTCACCTGTCGGACCTAGGCCTTAAATCCAACTCTGTTCGGGTCCACCTCAGTGCTCTGTCAGCGCACCACTCACCGGTGGAGGGCCAGTCTCTGTCGGTCCACCCCTTGGTAGCCAGATTTCTCAGAGGTCTGCTTTTGCTCAAACCTCCGATTTGTCCACTAGCCCCTCAGTGGGATTTGAATGTGGTCTTGGAACAACTTACTCGCCCACCGTTTGAGCCGATGGCTACCTGTCATTTCCTGGAAGGTGTTGTTCTTGGTGGCTACCTGTCCTTTCCTGGAAGGCGTTGTTCTTGGTGGCTCTTATCTCGGCCAGGCGTGTGAGTGAACTACAGGCTCTGGTTTCTGATAGACCATACACACGGTTCTATAGGAACAGGGCGGTCTTACGGACTGATCCTAAGTTCCTTCCAAAGGTTGTCTCCTCTTTCCACCTCAATCGGGAGGTGGTTCTTCCGACCTTTTTTCCCAGGCCGCATGCCAGCCGGGCTGAAATGGTCTTTCATACCCTGGACTGTAGGAGAGCGTTGTCTTTCTACATTGACCGTACGCAGGGGCATCGAAGGGCTGTTCAGCTCTTCGTATCTTTTGACCCTAATAAGCTGGGGTTACCTGTCTCCAAGTGTACCCTGTCCATTTGAGTAGCAGACTGTATCGCCTGGGCGTACAGGGCAGCTGATCTCTCCTTGCAGGGTCGAGTCACGGCCCACCGTGTCAGGGCGAAGGCTGCATCAGTAGCTCATCTCCGCTCTGTTCCGTTGGTAGATATCTGCCGGGCCGCTACTTGGTCTTCAAACCAGACTTTTGCGGCCCATTACTGCCTCGAGAGGGAGTCCTGCAGGGACAGTGCTTTCGGACAGGCGGTACTCCATAATCTCTTTGAGGTTTAGGCAACTCCTACCCTCCGGCCCATGTGTTGGGCTACCGTTCGGGGGCTTTATCAGAGAAGATTCTTATCACGCATGCTGAGGCTCTAGAGGGAGCTTATTTTTCAGCTTTGGGTTCTCGGTAGCCTAGAGCTGGGGAGTCCCATATGTGAGGACTGACTTCCTGCTTGGTCCTGGAGAAAGCGTAGTTACTCACCTGTAACAAGTGTCCTCCAGGAGCAGCAGGAATCAGTCCTCATGACCCTTCCTCCTCCCCTTGTAGTTGCAGTCCTATATTTCATTTTGTTTTTTGCTGTCTTTTAGCTATGTCATCAGACTGAGCAAGATGGCACCCTTGGGTGGCAAGGGGACCACACATGCGCGCTGCATTCCCAAAGGCTTTCTTTGAAAGCTGGGGAAATGCTCCGCACGAGGGCTCCGTCGATGCCGACGTCACCCATATGTGAGGACTGATTCCTGCTGCTCCTGGAGAACACCTGCTACAGGTGAGTAACTACGCTTTATTGGTTGTATTATAATTTTTAATAATTTTTATTTTTGTTTATATATCGATGACCCTAGTACGCCCTACTACCCCTGAAGAAGGTTAAACGAAACACGGCCTGTGTCGGGTCTTTTCACCGGAATTTCTCAGGTTATTGGTACATAAAACAGCTTTGTCTTTCCTTACCACATTTCTAGACTGGGTTTCTTCAATTGACGTGGCTTTGTGCTTTTGTTGGTGGACTACTCATCCCCAAGAGGACAGGGGGCCTGAGACCCATCCTGGACCTGCAAGAGCTCAACAGGTTTCTTGTCAGGGAGAAGTTCAAGATGCTGTCCCTTGGGACACTACTAAGGCAGCTTTATTGTCCCCTACACTTGCAGTGTTTCGGCACGTATGCCTTCCTCAAGGTGTAGGATAATCTCCAACAAAAATTATAAAAACAATTATAAATAATTATAAATAATAAATAATTAAATATCATAAAAAACAATAATAAACATAAAAGTGACCATAATGTAGGTACAGAGAAAATTAACCGATGAGTGTTCATTTGGATAATGCTGTTTTTAATCTTTCAGACTATGTATTAAATGAATCAGATTTAAAGGTTTTAGAAAAAGGTTTATCATTCGTGCCCTCTGTCAGGCATGATCCCTTCACTATCCAAGTGGATCTCTTTAAATTCTTAAGGAAACTGAAGATTGCAGACTATTTCTCAACACAAACCAATGACACAATTGATAGTTCGGTGGTCAAGAGGCCATTCACTTGGATGCCGCCCAGTGCCACCAATTCAATCATTGCTACCTTTGAACGTGTAATATCTAAGAGGGTTGAGTCCTTATATACTGAACCAATGAGGATGTACTACAATATGTCAAAAGACAAGAAGGTAATACTTGCCAAACTTAGACATAGTCCTAAATTAATTATTAAACCAGCAGACAAAGGGGGTGCTCTTGTGCTCATGGACACTTCTGATTATGTAGATGAGGTCTGTAGACAAGTGAGGGATAAAGAATTTTATGAACGGCTTGATGATAATCCCACTGTTCCTCTCTAGAGAAGTCTAGATTCCATTTTTCAATCAGGCTTGGAATTGGGAAACCTGACAAAAAAGAATATGAATATTTGAAGGTGAATCACCCAGTTATCTCCACAATATATATAATGCCGAATATCCATAAGTCCCTATTCAAACCCCCTGGTTGACCCATACTTTCCGCTTTTGGATCTATCTTCGAACCAGTATTGAAATACTTATCATCCAGACTTAATTTTAGTTGCATTAGACATTGTTTCATTATATTCCAATATACCACAGAAAGCTGCTTTAACTATAATTGAGAATACACTTCTTCTACAACCTACCTTAGAAAAATAATTTTTCTTACAGTATTGGCCCAATTAGTGCTAACAGAGAATTAGTTTTGTTTTAGAGAACTGTTTTATCGTCAAATTAAGGGCATTGCTATGGGCTCATCAATGGCCCCAGACGTGGTGAATCTCTATATGACACACTTTGAACAGCAGCATTTACAAAATCAAACATTCTCAATCCACATAAAGCTTTGGAAGCACTATATAGATGATGTGCTGATGATTTGGGAAGGTACCACTGAAGTTTTATGCGAATTCCTAATATGGTTGAACAGCGTTGATGAAAATTTGCAGTTTGAATCAAATATAAGAACAACCCAGGTCTCTTATTTAGACATCCTCATAAAGAAAGGTGCACAAGGGTTTATTACTGACCTCTATCGCAAGCCGACTGATAGAAATCAGTTACTTCATTTTGAAAGTTTTCACAACCAATTCCAGAAGTGGAATTAACCTGTTAGTCAATTTCTCAGAGTTCAGAGAGTTTGCGCTCTCTCTTTTTCGAATTTATCACATAGGATTAATACGATTTTAAAGGAAGAATGGCATATTTTATCAATACTTCCTACATGGAACAGGTGCAACACTAATTTATGTAATATTTTAGAGCCTTATGCACTTACTGTATTTAGAGCAACTCCAAAGGTAGTCGGTCAATTTAAATGTGGCAGTTGTTCGATATGTACTCATACTTTGATACTCGTATTAAGGAATTTTTTCTACATCCGGTTACTGATCAGAGGTTCAACTTACAGGATTTCTCAAATTGTGAGACAAATTTTGTCATCTATGTCTCTGATGGCGGAACCGCACACACCCCAAGTTTCTGCTGAAGGTGGTGTCCCCATTCCACCTCAACTAGAAGGTGGTACTCCCCACCTTCCTTCTGAGGTCTCACGCCAGTAGGACGAAGACCGTTCTCCACAATCTGGATTGTAAGAGAACCCTGTCCTTTTACCTGCCAGAGACTCGGGGCCACCGCAAAGCACCACAGCTTTTCGTATCCTATGACTCCAACCACCTGGGGCTCCAGTGACAAAACAAACTCGGTCCACTTGGGTGGCAGACTGCATTACCCTTGCCTACGAGCAGGCAGGGATCTCACTGGATCAGAGGGTCATGGCGCACCACATCAGGGCCATGGCTACCTCCGTAGCAAATCTGCATTTCATTCCTGTGACAGAAATCTGCCGGTCTGCCACCTGGTCTTCGGTCCATACCTTCACAGCTCACTACTGACTGGAGAGGGAGACACGACTGAACAGTGCCTTCGGCCAGGCCATACTCCATAACCTCTTCAGGGTGTAGGCAACTCCTGCCCACTGACCCTTCTGTGTTCAGGCTACCGGAGTGCTGGTTCCCAACTGGACACCTGTGTCTTGCAAGAGTATAGGGATTCAGCTGCTGCTGATCACGGCTCACCCTTTCAGGTTGCTGTGGCGTTTTTACAGGTTCTTGGTAGCCTGTAGCTGCGGAGTCCCATATGTGAGGAATGAACTTCCTGCTTGTTCCTGGAGAAAGCGTAGTTTCTCACCTGTGACAGTTGTTCTCCAGGGATAGCAGGAATCAGTCCTCACAACCCTCCCTCCTCCCCTTGGAGTTGCTTCTTTACTGTATTTTATTTTTGCCGTCTTAGGTATGTCATTAGACTGAGGCAAGATGGCATCCTTGGGCGGGAAGTGGACCATGCATGTGTAGTGCATCTCCCAAAGGCTTTCTTTGGAAAGCTGGGGAGATACTTCCATGTGGACTTCATTGATGCTGACATAACCCATATGTGAGGGCTGATTCCTGCTGCCCCCGAAGAACACCTGTTACAGGTGAGTAACTATGCTAACGGGGTAAAGGAAGAAAGATTTGTACCCCCAAGACAAAGAAGGGACCCTGAGAAGGGACGAGTGGCTCCTATCTCAATACATTAAACAAAGTAGTAGAAACCAAGCTCTTGTTATTAACGCAAAATAAGGTTTTAGTAAGAGATAGGAAGCAAACAGATCAAAGAATGTAACTTACTTGCTATAGAATGGTATAGGCTGCTTTAGATCTTAGATGTATATATGTTGATCTTTGTGTATTTGTTCATTGTTGGAATGGACCAATGATATAATCACATGGCGGGGAGGAAGGGAGATGTGGAGGGGGGAAATATAGAAATATAAAATTGGAAAAATGTAGAAACAAAGAGTTTATGATCTTGGTGTACTTTCCAGGCACTGTGTAGGAGTACCCACATGCTGGGAAAGTTGTGTTATCAATAAAAAAGATTTCAACTAAAACTACCCTCTTTGCATGCACTAATTCCCATGTTAACTGCATTTCATGCAGAATAGGCATTAGTTTTTTAGATCATACCTTTCCAGTAGTAGATCAAGGTGAGTTACAACCAGATACTGTATGTATTTCCTTCTGCCTAGATGACTTACAATCTAAGGTTAACTTGAGGCAATGAAGGTTAAAGGACTTGCCCAAGGCCACAAGGAGAGTCAGTGGGATTTGAACCCTGGTCTTTCTGATCCTAGGGTGCTACCCTAACCACTATGCTGCTACTTCATCTTGCTTGTAGTGTATAGCAACCTAGCACATGTTAACTGCTAATGTAGCAGATAACTTCAGTAAATGTTATTAAGTGCATCTACATTATCTACGGTGTAGTTAATGTATGTTAAAGGGGTAATTAAATAAGGTAAGAACATAAGATATGTCACACGGGCCAGATCAAAGGTTCATCAAGCCCAGTATCCTGTTTCCAACAGTGGTTTAGGTTACAAGTGCCTGTCAGGTTCCTAAAAGATAGACAGATTCCATGCTGCTTATCCAAAGGGGTAAGCAGTGGATTTTCCCAGTCCACTTTAATAATGGTTTATGGACTTTTCCTCCAGGATCTTGGCCAAACCTCTTTTAAATCAAGCGACACTAACAGCTTTTACTAGATCCTCTGGCAACAAATTCCAGACTTTAATTACATGTTGAGTGAAAAAATATTATCTCCAGGAACAAGCAGGAATGTAGCCTTCACATATAGGTGATGTTGGTACCGACGGAGCCCGTGTGGGAATGCTCCCCAGCGTCCAAAAGGAAAGCTTTTGGGAGCATCCCCCTGCGCCTGCTTAGCTACCTTCCGCCTTTTCCCCTCTCCCTCCTCAGTTCTTCATTTTATTTATTTATTTATTTAACAATTTTTCTATACCGCCTTTTCATTTAATCAAGGCGGTTTACATTAACTTCAACTTTTACATATAACTTGCAATTGTGAACAGTAACATCAAAACTTCAAAACTTAAACAATCTCTTGTAAATAGTAACCGCAGAGATAGACGGAAGCAAATCCCGTCACCGCAGAAAATTCCTTTTTCATATTTTTATGGTCCGCATCTGCCTTCCCATCGATGCTGGTACCGACTCCCGGTCAGTTCTTTCTTTCTTTCTTCAAAAAAAATAAGAAAGGGAAATTCTCTTTCTTCAGTCAGTCGATGCCATATTAGACCCAGGCTTTCCATTCTGTCTCTGACAAAATGGAAAAACCAACCAGTGGGTTTAAAAAATGTTCTAAGTGTGGCAGTACCATCTCGGCCACTGACACCCATGACTGTTATCTAAAATGCCTAGGCCCTGACCATCAACCCTCAGAATGTACCCTCTGCAGGAAGATGACAAAGAGAGGCCTACAGAATTGGGCTGAAAAGTTAGGCACCCTCTTTGCCTCTGACGCCATCTCTTTAGCATCAAGGTCGTTGAGGGCATCGTCTTCCTCCCATGAATCTCAGGTATTGAAATATAAGTCTTCATCGAAGACTGGTCGCCCCCCCCCCAAGGGTAGATCTTCTTCTAAGCATTGAGATTTATTTATTTATTTATTTAACAGTATTTTTAAACCGCCTTATCTTATTAATCAAGGTGGTATCACAGCAAACAATCGGGTAAAGTGAGTGTGTTAATCATGCAGTGAGGGTGCAATTTAATTGAGTGTGTGTTGTATCGTGTGCTAGATTGGGGTGAGCTATGTACAAGGTGTGGCGTGTTGCGTGCTAGAATGGTTTGAGCTATGTACAGTGTGGGCTATATACAGTGGTGCTGTAAAACATTATCTTTCAGACGGCAATATGTGCTGTTATACATGCCTTGAGTATTGCCCTGGAAGGGGATACACTGGCTAAACAGCCTCAGCGGGAGGACCCTTCCTCCAAAGCCATTGTGGAGTCCCAGGATGCTTTCGAGGCCTCCACCTCCGGAGAGCTCCTGGTGCCATGTTCAGAGACTATGGCCCACAACTCCAGTACCAATACCCAAACATCAACAAGCTCCATGGATCAGTGCATACTGGCCATCGAGCGGAGCTTAGCAGCCTTACTAGCAGCCTCGGTTGCTGTAAAGGTTTTACCGTCGGTTCTGCAAGTGCCGGCACCATCTTTGGTACTGGTCCAAACCTCACCGGTTTACATGCTGCTCGATATGCTGCCGCCCATGCCTGCCCTCACATCTATTTCTGGTACCGAGGTTCCAGCTAAGCAAGCTCCCTGCACTGACTTCGATCAGTACCGAGTTACAAAGGAACGCGAACACCCCATCCATCGATACTTCGAGTCTTCAGAATCGGATTCATCGGATGACGAATCCACCAATACTCGAGGCCTACAAAGCCTACCAGAGGATCTGTCCCCGTCTCCGCAATGTCGTATGTCTTCACCAGAGAACATGTCTTTTCAAGAATTTATACGTGATGTTGCCAGGTGCCTTTCCATTACAGTGACATTGGAGAAAGAGCCTAGAGCTGAAGAATTGGAAACTCTCCAATACCCAACAGCTCCTAAGAAAGTGGCCGTACTTCCTATTCACCGCATTCTCCATGACTTCATGTTCTGTATGAGGGAGACACCCCTTACCATTTCTCCACATACTCGATGGCTCGATACCATGTACCAGGTACCGGAATGTCCCAGTTTCCAAAAGACACAATTGCCACACCACTCAATGGTAGTGGAATTGACAATGCGTCAAATCAAGAGTGCAAAGACACATTCCTCAAACCCTCCGGTTAGGTAATCGAGAACCATTGATGCTTTTGATCGACATTGTTTTCAGGCCTCCATACTATCAGCCAGAATCAGTTCCTACATACTCTACATGGGTATGTTCCTCAAGGAGATAACTAGGGATTTAGAATCTATGGCTCCCTTTCTCCCTGATGACAAGAGAGCAGACTACCTCACTCTAGTCAAACATGCCCAAAATGTCTCAAAGTTTGTCAATAGAGCAACCTTTTATTGTTTTGAGTGCACCAGTAGAGTTACATCGAACTGCATCAGTGCATGTAGTATTGCATGGCTACAAGCATCGGATCTTGAGCAATGGGTTCAAGATAAGTTGGGTAATATTCCTTGCATCGGTGCAAACCTTTCTGGCAAAGATTGGCAAGACAAAGCATCTTAATTAGAATCTGAAAACACTACCCTGAATAGGCTTACAAGATCCACTGCCAACCCAACTAAAAAGTAGGCAACAAAGAAAGCCTTCTTTATAAAGAAGAAGTGCTATTCTTCTTACACCCTTGCTTCTCAATGCCAGCATCATGCCTCCCCCAAAGGGACAGCAACCTTCAAAACAGCAGAGAAAGTCACAGACTCCTAAGGCACAGCCAGCTCAGCATATTCATCCTGCTCCTAGTTTTTAACTCCTTCCTCGAGAACATAGCTGCTCTGCCTCTAGAGAACCCCCATCCCCTCCACATTGGCGGTAGACTGTGCCATTATGCCCACAGCTGACATCTAATCACTTCAGAGCAGTGAACTTTAAAGATAGTCAGGGAGGAGTACAGGCTTCTTCTTCAAAGCCTGCCCCCCTCTAACTCACTAAGAGAGTGTCATTCTCAAACCCCCCCCCCCCTCACTGCTCTGCTACTACAGGAGGTCACCTCCCTTCTATTGCAGGGCACAATAGAGGATGTTCCAACATCCCAGCAGGGAATGAGCTTTTATTCCCGTACTTTCTCATCCCAAAGAAAACAGGAGGATACAGGCCCATCCTGGACCTCGGAAACCTAAACAAGTTTCTCGTACGCGAGAAGTTTAAGATGGTCTCTCTGGGGACCCTTCTCCCCTATCCCCAGAGTCAGGACTGGCTCTGTTCTCTAGACTTAAAAGAAGCGTACACTCATATACTGATTCATCCAGAACACAGAAACTTGCTATGTTTCATGTTCCAAGGAAGACACTATCAATACAGGGTTCTTCCATTTGACTGGCCTCTGCCCCAAGAGTCTTCAAAATGCATGGCAGTCATAGCCGCATTCCTGAGAATTCTGGGGATATTTGTCTGCCCTTACTTAGACGACTCATAAGAGCAAGCACCTCTCAGGAAGCCAGCCTATCTCTCTCACGCACCATGCAGGTGCTGCAACACTTAGGATTCATTGTAGATCTTCCAAAGTCCCAGCTAGTCCCACTCAAACTCTAGAGTTCATAGGGGCTCACTTAGCATTCAAAAGCATTTCTGCACCAACCATGCTGCTCTCGGATCAATCAGCTGGCATCTCAGGCACGTCCCAAGGACTACCTCACTACCTAGGAAATGCTGCAACTTCTAGGTCACATGGCATCAACGGTGCATATGGTCCCATATGTCCGTCTAAACATGCGCACAGCCCAATGGACTCTGGCATCTCAGTGGACTCAAACCTCAGGCTGTCTTTGGGACAAGATACTTGTATCTTTCCCCCTGATGGCATCTCTCCAATGGTGATGTTCCCTAGAAAATTTCCTTATAGGGTCACCTTTTCAGATGTCTTCACATCTATGTATCCTAACGACGGATGCATCCAAACTGGGTTGGGGAGCCCATCTAGGACATCTTTCCACACAGGGCCACTGGTCACCACAGGAATCACAACTCCAAATAAATCTACTGGAGCTTTGAGCCATCTCCAGTGCTCTCAAAGTGTTTCAGAACCACCTTTCTTACCAGAGTCCAGGTCCAAACTGACAATCAAGTTGCCATGTTCCATGTGAACAAGGAAGGAGGGACAGGCTCTTGGTCTCTCTGCAAGGAAGCTGTACAGCTTTGTCCTTTGCCATTGCTCACCACATCCATCTACAAGCAGTGTATCTTCCAGGCAAACAAAATGTCTTAGCAGACAAATTGAGATGGATCCTTCTTCTCCACAAATGGTCTCTCCATGTAGACATAGTATCCTACATCTTCCAGAATTGGGGGACTCCAGAAATAGACCTCTTTGCCACCCCACAGAATGCCAAGCTCCCATGCTTCTGCACCAAGACTCTTACGTTGGACAGTCAGCAGGTGGATGCGTTTCACTTCCACTGGGGGCAAGGTGTACTTTATGACTTTCCTCCCATTCCCCTGATTCCCAAAACTCTGTTCAAGCTCCAGGCGGACAAAGGCTCCATGATACTCATAGCCCCATGTCAGCCACGTCAACCATGGTTTTGTCTCCTCTTACGTCTCTCAGACTCAACCGATATACTGTATCTTGGAGCTGCACCAGATCTGCTCTCTCAGAGGGAGGGAATGCTGCTCCATCCCAATCCACAGTCTCTCCACCTCATAGCATGGCTTCTCAAGGCATAACCTTTCAGCATCTTAACCTTTCTCAGGAGGTTAAGGATATCCTTTTAGCTTCCAGAAAGCCATCCACCAGACGTTGCTATGCCTTTAAGTGGCGTAGATTTTCACTCTGGTATTCACAAAGGGATCTTAATTCCTTATCAGTTCCAGTAGAGACACTTCTCCAATATCTCCTCCACCTTTCCTCCTCTGGTCTCGTCTAACTTGGTAAGGGTGCCCTTAAGTGCAATTGCAGCCTCTCATTATCAGTTATAGGGCAGCCCATCTCCTCGCAGCTGCTCATCTCATGCTTTATGAGAGGACTTCTTTTAACCAAGCATCCCATCAGACCACCGCCAGTGGCTTGGGACCTTAATGTTGCTCTAAGGCAACTTCTCAAACTGTCTTTCGAACCTTTAGCCACAACCTCGCTCAAGTTTCTAACCTGGAAGGTCATCTTCTTTATTGCCTTCATTTCAGCAAGACACATTAGTGAGCTTCAGGCCTTGGTGGCCGACCCGCCTTACACCCGGTTCCACCATGACAAGGTTGTCCTCGCTTTATGCCGAAAGTGGTTTTGCCCTTTCATCTGAATCAGGCAGTTTGCCTTCCTGTCTTTTTCCCTAGACCACATTCAACTAGGGCAGAGGCAACCCTCCACACTCTGGATTGTAAACGTGCTCTAGCATTCTACCTTCAGAGGACGAAAGAATGCCGAAAAGCTCTTCAATTGTTCATCTCCTTTGATCCTAGTCACTTGGGGTTGCCAGTATCCAAACATACCCTCTCCAAATGGATAGCAGACTGCATTGCATTTGCTTATGATGCGGCAGGCCTATCCCATGAAGGTCATGTCACTGCCTATAATGTCCAGGCTATGGCCACCTCGATGGCAAATCTACGCTCTGTGGCTATTGACAAAATCTGTAAAGCAGCAACTTGGTCTTCAGTCCATACCTTTGCTGCTCACTACTGTCTGGACAAAGACTCCTGCCAGGATGTCATGTTTGGCCTGGCTGTTCTCCAGCATCTCTTTCAGACTTAAGAGCAACTCCTACCCTCCGTCCTGGATTTTTCGATACCAGACATTCATGGAGGATCCTTGACCTCTTTTAGCATCTCCTAAAGAGAACCATTACTGGTTCCAAGGTCTCTCTCTGGTATCTTCCAACTAGGGAGTCCCATATTTGAAGACTACATTTCTGCTTGTTCCTGGAGATAGCGTAGTTAATCACCTGTAACAGGTGATCCCAGGGAACAGCAGAAATTTAGTCTTCACAACTCACCCTCCTCCCCTAGAAGTTGTAGGTTTTCTTTTCTCATCTCCTTTTATCTCAGCTACAAACTCAACTGAGGAGGAAGAGTGGCAAAGACGGGAAGGCAGCTAAGCAGGTGCAGTGGGATGCTCCCAAAAGCTTTCCTATTGGATGCAGGGGAGCGTTCCCGCACAGGCTCCATCGGTACCGATGTCACCCATATGTGAAAACTAAATCCCTGCTGTTCCCGGAGATCACCTGTTACAGGTGAGTACCTATGCTTTTTCTGATTAGTCTTACATGTGCTACATTGTAGTTTCATTGCGTGTCCCCTACTCTTTCCACTTTTTGAAAGAGTAAACAACTAATCTAAGTTTACCCATTCCACTGATTATTTTATATACCTCTGTCATATCTCCCCTCAGCCTTCTTTTTTACAAGTTGAAGAGCCCTAACCTTTTAAGTCTTTCCTCACAGGGGTATCTTTCAATGCCCTTTACCATTTTGGTAGCTCTTCTCTGTACCTTTTCAAATTCTGCTATATCCTTTTTTAAGATTTGGCAACCAGAATTCCACATAATATCCAAGGTACGGTTTTACCATGGAGTGATAAAGAGGCATTATATTATCCTTGATTTTATTCTCCATTCTTTTCCTTATTATTCCTAGCATTCTATTTGCTTTCTTGACCACTGCTGCACACTGGTCAGAGGGTTTCAACCTATTATCCACAATGACACCTAATCCTTTTCTTAGATGGTAATTCCTAATGTGGAACCTTGCATCATATAAACATACTTTTATTCTTCCTTAAGTACATAACTTTGCACTTGTCCACATTAAATTTCATCTGCCATTTAAATGCCCAGTCTCTTAATTTCTCAAGATCTTCTTGCAATTTTGCACTAACAACTTTGAATAATTTTGTGTCATCTGCAAATTTGATCACCTCACTCATTTTCTATTTTTAGGTCATTTATGAATATATTAAAAAACAGAAAGCCCAGCACAGACCCGTGGGGTACTCCACTATTCACCTTTCTTCATTAAGAAAATTAGCCATTTAGCCCTACTCTGTTTTCTATCTTTTAACCAGTTCTCAATCTGCAATAGTACACTACCTCCTATCCTATGATTTTTTAATTTCCTCAAGAGACTCTCATGAGGTACAGCTAGATTTATGCACGTTTGAATGCATATTGATCATGCCTAGGTAGATGTGTACTTTTTAAAGAACAGAGGCATAAGGTGGTGAAAAATGCATGTAAATTTAAGGCACAAATACTTACACCAGCCCTATGGCTGTTGTAAATGCCTGCATCTAGATTTTGCAAGAATGCACGTATGCATGCCCCTGTGCTTGCCCATCGTGAAAGTATGTGCCATTGGTCCATATTATGTATTTTCAGCATAGTAACCTACTAAACTATGGGCATGTTTACTAAAGGTCTGCTGGTAGCAGGGGGCTAACACACGAATAACGCACATTCTTACCACAGCAGCTGAGGTAAACACAAGGGGTGCAGCCATGGTAGACTAATACCGCCATGCTAGTCGCATCACTAGCACAGTAGTAGGAAATGTACGGTCACAGCACATGCCCACAGTGTACATGTTTCCAACGTGTGTCCGGCAAAGGAAAGCCACAAACGCATTACTTGATCAGCTGTGGGCTAAGGAACCACTGCGGACAGTAAGAAATGTGCCCCAAGCACTCATACAGAAAAGTAGTGACTGGCCATTTCAGAATAGAGAGGGACAACCAGGAAGAGGCTAAGTACAAAAGGGTATGTAAATCAGAAAAGCAAATATGTGCAGAGTCCATGCTTCGTCACTACTAATTGGAGAGAGGGTGCAAGGGTGGCATCTGAAGATGCAGTGGGCCTTGTATGGGCTCAGGCAGGATGTTCTTAGTGTCTTCCATAGGGGATGGATATATGGGACCCCCTCATCCTGAAGTGCCCAGGGTGCCGATTCACCTAGGCTGCAGGGAACACAGTACAAGGCCTCTGGTAAGGGTGGGTTCCGCCTCTCATTCATTCCTCTTACATGGCTTGGACAGCACCATAGCCATTGTGGAGTTTGTCCCCCTTGTGGGGGGAAGAGGAGTGCTAGAGCCAGGGTGTCTGGAGGTCATGTATAATCGGCATCTTAACAACAGGTTATCCATAGGGTCAAGAAGCATCCCCATGGCCCACCATATAGAAAACCCACCCCTGTGGCCCGACACCTACAATATTGGGGGGAGGGGGAAGAGTGCAAGGCCATCCACCCTCAGAGGGCTCCCATGCTTCCTCTTACCAGGAGAAGCTCTGAGAGAACACCACATGGAGGTGGTGAATCCTAAACAGCGCCCAAGCTGAGCACCCCAGAACAGGGAAGACCACAAGAGCTCCCATGGAACACCTCAGCCACTGGGCAAGGGAGCCAGGGAGGGGACATTGACCAGTGAGCTCCAATACTAAAAGCCCATGTTCAGTGCTAGACCTGGTAAGTAGCTGCTCTGAGCTGGTAGGCATCAGCAACATCCTGCCTTGGTCAGAGTGAGGGACCATCTGTCCAGAGGAACATGGCCCATGGTAGCAGTCTCCCAGGTGCACTTCTACTTGCCTCCCCTGAAGGGAAGGTAGGGGTCAGATGGTACTTTTAATGCCATACAGTCATGCTGCCAGTATGTGCAACACATGATTTGCATGGCCCATCCACCACTGTATTTTGCTGGCTCCATCTCTGGCTATGAGGCCAGTACTGGCTGAAGCACAGAGCACAGGCCCTATGTCCTCATACCTGCACAGCACACAACACCAGCAGCCTTCTGCCGACGAGCTATTACATATGCAGACATTAACAGCAGTCTGTCAGGCTACTGTGGTGCACTGCCATGGTGAGCCCTCTTCCCTGGTGACCTAGGCAGGTGCCCAGATATTCTGCTGTCATTCCAGTTTGCCTTTTTCTTTCAGTGTAGTTGCCCTGTTTCTGTCATTCCTGTTTCCTAACACTCATGTATGAAACGTGTGTTTGTGACATGCTACCAATGCTGCTGCAGCTACTGCCTGGTCAGAGGCAGGCATTAGTTGCACCCGTGTTAGCAGCATGTTTGTACAGCTAGTGTACACTTAGTGCAATAGCCCCCTCCCACACACCACGTCTCCACCCTTTCTGTGCCCACTCTCCACCTTAACCCTGCCTATTCATGCGCTGCTCTGGTAGTGTAGCAGTTTTAGCATGGTCGCCATTGGGCTGTGCATGCCTTACTACCATATGGCCCTAATGTGTGTTAACACAGTCGCTTTGGTAAACATATTGTTATGTTTGGTAGTGGTCATTTATGTGCATAAACCATTAAAATACCATGATTTATGTGTGCACACAAGTATGAAAGTTAGCCGCACCTCACAAAATTACCCTCCACCTGTATTTTCTTTGCATTAACTGCATTGGCAGATGCTGGGAATGCCCCCAAGAGTTAACCCAAAGGCTTTTCAGTTACCGCATGGTAATTTTTCCATTTACCATATGATAGTTGTACAACTTTGTCACATCTTAGTAAAAGGAATTTTTAATACAATGCATTCTAATTCTCTAATCTTTTCTTTTAGACTTCTTGACATTCATATATAGACAATTCAAAGTGTTATTTTTATTTTTATTCACAACCTGTCTAGCAGTTGATAGAGGTAAATTGGTATATTTCTTTATCATGTGTTGCACATACTGGCAACATGACTGTATGGCATTATCAGCCTTTACAACAGGAGTTCCCAAACATGTTCTGGGCCCTACCCAGCCAGTCTGGTTTTCTTGATATCCACAATGAATATGCATGGGAGAGATTTGCATACAATGGAGGCAGTGCATGCAAATCTCTCTCATGCATATTCATCATGGATATCCTAAAAATCCAACTGGCTGGGAAGCAGGTTTTGGAACCCCTGCTTTACAACAACCTCTCCATTGGGTGTTCTTATTTCTTCATATGCCAGTTTCCTTTGAAGATATCTCAGTCTAAACAAGGGGTTCCCAACCCAGTCCTCAGGACACACCTAGCCAGTCAGGTTTTCAGGATAATCATAATAAATATGCATGAGATAGAAATTTACATATAATGGAGGCAATGTTTGCAAATCTACCTCATGCATATTCATTGTGGTTATCCTGAAAACAGAGGACAGGGTTGAGAATCCTTGGCCTAAACTATGCACTCTTGATCAACTGTCAGTTTTTCCCCCATGAGCTAGTTTTAAAGGAATTAGCCTAGTGGTTGGAGCACTGGGCTAGAACCAGAGAAACCAGGGTTCAAATCCTACTGTTTCAATTGCTGCTCCTTGTGATCTTGGGCAAATCCTTTAACCCTCCATTACTTCAGGTACAAACTTAGATTGTAAGCCCTCTGAGGACAGGGAAATAACTTCAGTACCTGAACGTAAGCCACCTTGATCTACTGGAAAGGCATGAGCTAAATATAAATACAAAACTTTAGTGGTTGAGAATGTCTGTCTGCCTATCTAGGAGCAAAAAAAACTGCCTTAAACTCCAATAGAATGGGAATAAATTTGTTATGGGGGAAAACTGGTCAAAATACACATGAGTCTGAAAATGTGCCAGATCAGACTGGGGATTCCAGAGAAATAAACTCCCAAGAAATCACCCCACTGCATTTCTGAAACAGAGAAATTTTGACAGAGAAGCACAGTAGTTAGGGAATTGCTGCTTTCAAACTGCCATGCCCCTCATCTCTACTTTGCTGGTCACAAACACAGAGCTGACATATAACTCTCCCCCCTCCGCTTCCACACACAGATAGACATATAAACTCACACACCTCCAGACTTACAATGTAGACATACACAAGACAGAAGCTGCTGCCTACTCCCCTCTCCTCTAAGTCAAAGACACATGCAGACAAAAAGTAGTGGACCTACATTTTTGGGGCCCTGAAGCTTGAACTGTTATAGGAGCCTCTTCACAACCAGCAACAAAGTCTGGATAACCACGGTTATCTTCTTCAATGGGGTTGTTCCACGACAGATCACCGCAAATTTTTTAAAAATTTAACCACTCCATCTTAGAACGTTTTTTCATTTATGGCTAGCCTACATGATACTTTAATAACCTTTTAATTTTTATTTTAACTATTATTTTGTATTGAATTACACTATATTATTTTTTTTTTTTTTAAAACCCTTCACATGCAGTAGACCCAAACTTTTTAAACAATGTGGACTAAAGTCGCTTCTGGGTACCCTCCAGGATTAGGGGCACTGAAGCTTAAGCTTCATTAGTTTCACAGTAGATCCACTCCTGCAGACAAACAACTACACACACAGAGCACAGAAACCACCAACCTCTCCCCTTTCTTCTCCAAGTCAGAGACACACACAGAAACAACACAATTATGCATACAAATGTGTTTTAAAGAATTCCATGAGTCCTGCTTTGCAGGACATTTAGACTTGTTAAATGCTAGTGCTGCAACCTCTTCCACTAGATTAAAGTAGAACTCATCCTTTTAGAATAGGCTCCCTCTTCCTCAAAATGTTGCCAAGTTCCCAGCAATTCTAAAGACCTCTTCCTTGCACAATTTCTCATCCATTTATTAAGACTCTAGAGCTCAGCCTTCCTCTATGACACTAAGCATGGAATTGGAAGCATTTCTGAGAATGCTGCCATGTGGGTTATGGATTTCAGTTTCTATTCAAAAGCCTACTGCTTTGCCTATGTTGCAGGTACAAATGGATACCACAACAGCCACCTCCTTCCCATTGCAATGTAAGATCATAACTAGGTAATGCGAGAGGCCTGCCACTGTTGCAACAGGCAGGCAAAACTTAACAAGCCTGCCTGTTGCAACAGTGGTTGGGTGTTGAGGCCACTTGGCAATGGTGATCATATCATGA
This sequence comes from Ichthyophis bannanicus, assembly GCA_033557465.1. Lineage (NCBI taxonomy): Eukaryota > Metazoa > Chordata > Amphibia > Gymnophiona > Ichthyophiidae > Ichthyophis > Ichthyophis bannanicus. The sequence goes on from CM066034.1 coordinate 555,049,940, forward strand.
TCGCGTTTGATTTAATAAATGGAGGAAGGATGGCAAGGAAACACACAGTACTAACTTTTAACTTTCAAAAGAGAGACTATGATAAAATGAGGAAAATAGTTAAGAAAAAACTAAAAGGAGCAGTTGCAAAGGTTAAAAATTTACATCAAGCATGGGTGTTGTTTAAAAGTACTATCTTGGAAGCCCAGACCATCGGTATTACGCGTTTTAAGAAAAATGGAAGGAAGTCCAAAAAACTGCAGCATGGTTTAAAGGTGAGGTCAGAGAGGCTGCTGTTGCCAAAAAAGCATCTTTCAGGAAATGGAAAAAGGAGCCAAATGACAAAAACTGGAAACAACATAAGCACTGGCAAGTTAGATGCAAGGCATTGATAAGGCAGGCAAAAAGAGAATTTGAAAAAAAGCTTACAGTGGAAGCAAAAGTGCATAATAAAAACGTTTTCAAATACATTCATAGCAAAAAACCCTTTGAGAGAGTCAGTTGGACCATTAGATGATGGAGGGGTAAAAGGGGCACCAAGACGGAACAAGACCATTGCGGAGAGGCTGAATGAATTCTTTGCTTCAATCTTTACTGAGGAAGATTTAGGGATGTTACCTATGACTGAAATGATATTTAAAGGTGATCAATACACAGGGAAGATGTATTACAACTATTTGATAAAATGAAGAATAGCAAATCGCCTGGACTGGATAGTATACATCCAAGGTTGTTGGAAGAACTGAAATATGAGATTGCAGACCTACTATTAGTAATCTTTGAACTATCATTAAAATCATCTGTAATACCTGAAGATTGGAGGATGGCCATTGTAACGCCAATTTTTAAAAAGGGTTCTAGTGGTGATCCGGGAAACTACAGACTGGTGAGCCTGACGTCAGTACCAGGAAAAACGGTTGAAACCATTCTAAAGGACAAAATTATTGAATATGTAGATAATGTTGTTAAGTGCCGTCAAGTTGATGTCGACTCCTGGCGACCCTCTGGATAGTTGACCTAAACTTTCTTCGGTCTTCAGCCAAGTGGCTCATTGTTTACATGTAGATAGCAATGCTTAATGGTAGATAGCCAACATGGCTTTATCCAAAGAAGGTCTTGTCTTACTAATCTGTTATGTTTTTTTGAAGGTTTCAATAAATAGGTAGACAAAGGTGAGTTGGTTGATTATAGTGTATCTGTATTTTCAGAAAACCTTTGACAGGGTCCCTCATGAGAGACTCTTGATGAAATTAAAAAATCATAGGATAGGAGGCAGTGTACTATTGTGGATCAGGAACTGGTTAAACGATAGAAAGCAGAGAGTAAGGCTAAATGGCCAATTTTACCAATGGAGAAAGGTGAATAGTGGAGTACCCCAGGGATCTGTGCTGGGTCCACTACTTTTTAACATATTTGTAAATGACCTGGAAATGGGAATAACGAGTGAGGTAATCAAATTTGCAAATGACACAAAATTATTCAAAGTTATTAAAACCCAAGAAGATTGTGAAAAATTGCAAGAGGACCTTGATAAATTTGAAGACTGGATGTTCAAATGGCAGATGACATTTAATGTGGACAAGTGCAAAGTTATGACCAAGGAAAGAACAACCCAGACTATGGTTACATGATGCAAAGTTCCATATTAGGAACCACCACCCAGGAAGAAGATTTAGGCATCATCGTCGATAACATGTTGAAACCCTCCATCCAGTGTGCAGCAGCAGCCAAGAAAGCAAATAGAATCCTAGGAATCATAACGAAAGGAATGGAGAATAAAACAAAAGATATTATAATGCCTCGGTATCATTCCATTGTGCGACCGCACCTTGAATATTGTGTGCAGTTCTGGTCACCGTATCTTAAAAAGGATATAGCGTTATTAGAAAAGATACAGTGGGAGGAGTGGCCTAGTGGTTAGGACAAGGTACTTCAGGCCGGAGGGCCGGGGGTTCAAGTCCCACCTGGGGACAGCAATCTCAGGCCGGAAGGACTGGGATTTCTAGTCCTATAGGCATTCCTTGTGGTCTTGGGCAAGCCACTTAACCCTCCATTGCCCATGTTCTGTAAGTATTAGCGTATGTGTGTCATATCCCCTCGTGTTAAATGTATCTCCCAATTGACCGCTTTGACCCGGTGAAAAGCGGGATATAAATACAGCTAAATAAATAAATAAAATAAATAAATAAGAGACACGAAAATTGTAAAGGGGATGGAAGGATACCCCTATGAGGAGAGGCTAAAAAAGGTTAGGGCTCTTCAACCTGGAAAAGAAACGGCTGAGGGGAGATATGATAGAAGTCTATAAATTCATGAATGGAGTGGAACAGGTAAACGTAGATTGATTGTTTACGCCATCAAAATACAGAAAGACTAGAGGACATGCAATGAAGCTACAGGGTAACCTATTTAAGATTAATGAGAGAAAATATTTTTTCACGCAACGCATAATCAAACTCTGGAATTCATTACCAGAGGATATACTAAAAACTGTTAGTGTAACTGTGTTTAAAAAAGGTTTCGACAAGTTCCTGGAGAAAAGGTCTATAAACCATTATTAAAGGGGACCCAGGAAATCCACTGCTTGACCCAATTCAAGCATCGTGGAACCTGATTCTTTTAGGGAAACTGCTAGGTACTTGTGACCTAGATTGACCACTGTTGAAAACAGGATACTGGGCTTGATGGCCCTTGGTCTGACCCAGTATGGCATATCTTAAGTTCTTAAGTGATCTGCACACTCATGAGTCACCCAGCTTCTACATTCCTAATGATCAAAGCACCTAACCTTTCCCTCCTGAACACATGTCCCTGAAGACACATCTTCATTGCAAGAGAATACTGCGTCACCTGGAAGGTAGGTCCTAGCTATAGCTTAATTTCTTTCCATTCCAGAGCAATAGTTTACTTTTGAGTAACCTTATTCCTCCAAGGCAGCACAGAGACTGCCAGATTGGAGGTGGGACCGCTCTACAATGTTTCCTCTATACACCTATCTGTCTATCTCAACTCCTCCAAGTCTGCTAATCTGTTTTTCCAGAGATCATATCTACTGTCTGAGGGCCAGGATCTCTTTTCACTGGACATATGCATGAAATCTCTGACTAACTGGTAGGAATCATACATGAGGCACTTAGTGCAAAAAACTAGATAGCTCTTATCTATCTTCTGGACTGCTATGGAGAAAGGTGAATAGTGGTGTACCCCATGGATCTGTGCTGGGTCCGCTGCTTTTTGACATATTCATAAATGACCTGGAAAAGGGAACAATGAGTGAGGTCATCAAATTTGCTGATGACACAAAACTATTTAAAGTTGTTAAAACCCATGAGGATTGTGGAAAATTGCAAGAGGATCTTGATAAATTGGAATATTGGGCATCAAAATGGCAGATGAAATTTGATGTGGACAAGTGCAAAGTTATGCACCTAGGAAAGAACAACCCAAACTATGGTTAAACGATGCAAGGTTCCACATTAGGAACCACCACCCAGAAAAAAGATTTAGGCATCATTGTGGACAACATGGTAAAACCCTCTGCCCAGTGTGCAGCGTGTGATAAGGAAGCTTATCATAGCTCAGGAAGGGGCTATAGAAAAGGTGAAGTGTCTCTGAACAAGCAACCTGTCAGTACTGGTAGAAATGAGAAAACAGAATTTTGCCATAAAAGACTACCAGTCCCAGAATGCACCAGGTTTCCAACAGCCATGAGAGGAGCTGAAGTGAGAAAACGTGTGTTCAATCAAAAGGGCTATGAGGTAATCCCTAAGCACTCATCTCAAAGGGCAGGGCCTGATTCAGCACAGCTGCGCTGTATTAGGGAGGAGCACTCATCTAAGCAGAATAAGAGTAGAGTTTATTCTACAGATGACCATCTTCATGATCACCTTGGATATCCAGAGAATTGTCCTCAGTATCCTGAGAATCAGCTTGAGTTTGATCATCAGTTTCATCTGAAGGATCATCAGAAGCAGAAGCCAAACCGGACGGACAGAGAGGGAAAGAGACCTTTGGAAGAAGGAAGAGAAAAGCCTTTGAGAGGTCTAGAAGAGTCCAAAGCAGTACGTATACTGGGAGGTATTCCAAGGGCCAGCATACACCATTGGACTGGGGAAAGCCAGAGGAATGGTGCTGCAGAGCTAGGAATCACCAGAGGCTACCTGTGAGGGAGACGGCTGCACGTGGAAGGGACCCTAAGACCTGTGCCAGAAGGTATGTGAAGAGAGATCCAGTGTCCAGGGATCTGGATTGGAAGGCTGGACATAAGAACTGGACTACATACTGGCCAGGCTATATAGAGAGGAACTCTAGCAGCAATGGAAGCTCAGGTATGAACACTGATCTATGCCCTAGCTATAACCTTGAAAGACAGCAGGGAAACAAGTATTCTCCTGAAAATGCTCCATTGAGAGATTCATCTGTGCCAATCCATGATATTGAACCCATGCTTGTTGAACAAGGGGGAATAATAGCAGATGAGGATCCTGTTTATATGGACTGCTCTCTATCTAAACTCCGTTGGTAAAGGATAATCGCTTTTGTACATATGAATGATACCTACTGGAGGGCTATATCTAGACCCTGCGATGTGTGCTGTGTATTACCCCTCTTCTTTCTATCTATGCCCCAATCTTCCTGTCTTGATTTTGTGACATATCCCAAAGACTTTAATCAAACCGCTTCTGATCGCTGGAAGTAGCGGTATATAAGTGTTTGCTAAATAAAATAAATAATAAATAAATAAACGTTCTGTTATAAAGTACAGCAACCATCACAAAGAAATACAAATTTGTTCTTTAATCTATTCAAAAAAAAGCTCCTGAAGCAGGTTTTGACCCACACAGTAGAAAGCAAGCCAGCTAAGGGGTTTCAGCTGGATAACTGCTAGCAATTAAGCCTTACCTAATTGCTTGTGAGCTAGGAGAGAATCTAGTCTGAATCTGTGTGGGAAGTAATCAGAAGTTAATCTGAAAAGAACAGTTTGTTTCTTGCTTTGTGGCTTTTCATTTGTTGTTTTCCTGATTTTGACTTTGTTTTTCCAAGTTAACACTGAAAGCAAGTAACCTAATTTATGTGCTACCAAGCATATCTGTGTTGGGAGAAATAACCCCATAAATAAATATCTTATTGGCTTTACCCAAGAGCACAACTAAATTATTGTCAGCAGCTGTGTCTGGTGTGAATGAACTACATTGCCCACAATACCTTGCAAATCATATAGATATATGCACTTGTCAAGACTGTGAAGATTCTCACCCAGGCAGCCGTCTGACAAGCGGCGGTCAAGAGAGCAAATAGAATGCTAGGTATCATAAGGAAAGGAATGGAAAATAAAACAAAGGATATTATAATGCCTCTGTATCGTTCCATGGTGCGACCGCACCTTGAATATTGTGGGCAATTCTGGATGCCATATCTTAAAAAGAATATAGCGTTTTTAAAAAAGGTTCGGGGGGGGGGGGGGCTAGCCTCTGGACATTATCATCTGTTCTCATGATTATCAGATCAAGGAAAAAATTGCCAGCAGGATGAGGTCCCTGGGAAAGTTTAAATGGCAAGGATCTGACATCACTATCTATGCGGACCTTGCCACTGCAACGCTCCAAAGAAGGAGGAATTGGAGATTGCGAGAGGACAATATCAGATACAAGTCCCTTAACGGGGTGACTCGAAGAGCGGAGATATTGCAAGCATTGGCGGCAGCTATGGTCGAGGCAGGCATCCAGCGAATCCCTGGGATGGAGGGTCCTGGCAGTACACAGCAGCGAGATCCTGGAAAGTAGTGGCAATGCGTGGAGCGATGGAAGAGGAAGTCTGCACGAGGGGAGTTAAATAAAACATCTAGAAGCTGAAAGTCTGACACGCTCTCCCTTCGTGGATCTGAAAGCCATCGCAGAGAGGCTCAGCCGGGCAGGGAGGGCTCAGCTGGGCAGGGGGGGCCCCGCGGGACACACAATTCTGCAGCAGCCAGCTTTTTTTTTTAATTTTTAATTTTCCCTGAGCCGAGGGGGGTTTAGGACTGGTAATGGGCTGTGGGCTGATGGGGGTTAGGACTGGTAATGGGCTATGGAGGGGTTTAGGACTTGAGGTGGGCTGATGGTGTTAGGACTGGTAACGGGCTGTGCGCTGATGGGGGGGGGGTTAGGACTGATAATGGGCTATGGAGGGCTAGGACTGGAAATGGGCTGATGGGGGGGTTAGGACTTGAGGTGGGCTGATGGGGTTAGGACTGGTAATAGGCTGTGGGCTGATGGGGGGTTAGGAATGGTAATAGGCTATGGGGGGGCTAGGACAGGAAATGGTCTGATGGGAAGGGGTTAGGACTTGAGGTGGGCTGATGGGGTTAGGACTTGAGGTGGGCTGTGGGCTGATGGGGGGGTTAGGACTGGTAATGGGCTATGGGGGGCTTAAACTGAAAATGATGTGACGGGGTGTTAGGACTGGAAGTGGGGGGCTAGTACTGGTAATGGGTTGGGGGTTGCTAGGACTGGAAATGGGCTGAGTGGAAGGGGAGGCTGGAGCTGCAAATAGCTGATGGGGATGAGGACTTGGAATGGAAATGGGCTGGGAGGGGAGGTAGCTAGGACTGGAAATGGGCTGAGTGGGGGGGGGAGCTTGAACAGGAAATGGGCTGATGGAGCAGCTAGGATAGGACTGGAAATGGGCTGTTGGGGGGAGCTAAGATTGGAAATGGGCTGTGGTGGGGGCTTGGATTGAAATGGATTCATGGAGGGGCTAGAACTGGAAGTAGGCTCATGTGGGGCTTGGATTGGAATTGGGCTGAGTGGAGGGGAGCTAGGATTTGACATGGGCTGATGGTGGGGCTAGGAAATGACTAGAAATGGGCTGATGGGGGGCTGGGATTGGAAATGAGCTGATGGAGGGACTCAGATAGGACTGGAAATGGATGGGGGAGCTAGGACTGGAAATGGGCTGATGGGGGGCTAGGACTGGTAATGGGCTGATGCAGGGACTAGAAGGGAGCGGATGCTGGGTGAGGCTGGAACTAGAAGGGAGCTGATGTTGGGGGAGGATTAGAATGGGATGGGGCTGGGAGAGTGAAATGGAGAGGGAAAAATATTTTGTGTGGGAGGGATGAAAAATCTACAGTTGGCCGGGCATTGGGAGAGTAAGTGGGGATTGAGGATGGAGGGGTAAAATTTGAGTGGATGAAATAGGAATGAGGAAAGAGCAAAAGGAGAAAGATTAGTATGTTAAAGCAGATGTAGACAGAGAATGGAAAAAAACTAGAAGAGAGAAGAAAGGACAAATGGACAGCAGACGATGGAGAGTTAGCAGAAGACACGAAGAAACCAGAAGAAAGTGGATTGAGCAATTGCAACTGAAAAAAAATGCACAAAAGATAGAAAGATATCTCTTTATTTTGAATTTATTAACTGGAATATGTCAGCTCTGGGAAATGTGCATCATTAACGTCTGCACTTTGTTTAGTACAAGAGGAAATTAATTTATAGTTTTATTTCTACAGTGTTGTTGTACATTCCAAATTTGGCTTTTGGGGTTCCCAGTTTAATTATTGCCTTCCTGTTTCTAAATTGTGATTCCTTGTTTGGTGATGGTCTATGTTCTGCATGTGTAACTGAGCTGAGGTATTCTGTTTATGTAATTCCTATTTGACATTGCCACTTATTCTCTTTCCCCAGTAGGTCATGTATTGTTATTCTCTGAAATGTATTGGTTTAATATTTGCAGTGTTGCCTTTTGATAGGTAGGGTTTGGTGCTTTATGAGTCCTGGTAGTGCTGTTATGATACAGTGGGTTTGCTATGGGTTCTAAATGAGCAGCATTTGTAGTAGTTCCTAATGTGCCTGGCAATTGGCACTGGATTATAGTAATGTAGAAATCTTTTAGTCTTTCTTTATCCATACATTCATTAAGAAACATGTTTACTAAAAGTTAGTGTATGGTAACATTATGCAAATATGTATGCAAATGAGGCCACTTATGCCAATGAGGCCCCGCACCGAGTCTCTGCACATGGCCTCGCACCCCCCTTGGGCCGCCTCTGTTTGCTGTGGATGTGGGGAAGGGTGGGCACGGTAGACGGTTAGAGGGTTGGGAGTTGGATGGGAGTTTAGGAAAGGGGTGGGGAAGGGAGGGGGGAGGGAGGTCATAGGCAGAAATATGAAAGGGAGGGGGTAAAGAAGGAGGGGGGGGAAATCTATGGAGCAGTGTGCAATGGGTAGAGGGGGTACTTATAAGAATGGGCTGTGATTTAAGGATTTTGACGCTCAATGTGCATGGTCTTAATACCTGGCAAAAGTGGAGGGCGGTGGTGAGAGAGGGAGCTAAGAGTTCAGGCAGATGTCCTTCTGATACAGGAGACTCATTTAAAGGGGTCACATGAAGGTGGAGTGTGTCGTGGCAAATATGATAAAGGTTTTTTTGGCAGCCAATCAAAATTGTTATAAGAAAGGCGGAGTGGGGATTCTTGTCTCTAGAGATCTGTTGATGGAAACTAGAGAGGTTATTAAAGATCGGGAAGGGAGATATGTTATATGGATTGGGGTACTGGAAGGGAAAGAGGTCACTCTTCGTAGTGTCTATGCACCTAATACTGCCGAAGGCAGTTTTCTTGATAGGATCCTCCCAATTATAGAGGAGCATAAAAGGGGGAGTCTAGTAATGGGAGGAGATTTCAATACCGTAATGAATCCACGGTTGGATACCTCGGGCAGAGGATGGCGGTGGGGTAAATCTGGGAGGCGGAAGTTGGAGAAAATGATGTCAGGTTTGGAACTGGTGGATGCTAGGAGGCATAGGCATGGTAGGGAAAAAGAATACACTTTTTATTCGCACCCTAACCAAACATATAGTAGAATTGATATGCTGTGAATTGAAACTAGCTGGCTGAATATGGTGGGCAGTGTTGAAAATGGTGCTTTGTCTTGGTCTGACCATGCTCCAGTTACCTTTGCGCGCGAGTTCTATAAGGAGCGAGCTGGGCTGCATTTTTGGCAATTGAATGAATCGCATTTAGCAGATCCAGAGGGGGTGGCAAGTTTGAAAGAGTCCATTAGAGAATACTTTGTTCAAAATGGGGGTGGGGAGGTGCCCCAGGAGATAGCTTGGGACGGGATGAAAGCAGTGCTTCAGGGGACGTTTAATTGCGCTAGCAGTAAAAAAGAAGAAATAGGTGGGAGCGGAGGAGGAGCGGTTGCGGGCCCTATTAGCCCAGTTAATTAAGGAGCATCAGGAGTTAGGGGGTAAAGTGGTATTAAAATGGATAGCAAGTGCGTGAGAAATTGGAGACTCTACGATTAGGGAACTGGCATTTCAAATGAAAAGGATGCAACATGAATATTTTATAGGAGGCAATAAACCGGGTAGGTATTTGGCCAGGCAGCTAAAACAATGGCACGTCAAGCAGCAGTTATATAGACTGAAAAATGCTAAGGGGGCTTGGGAATATGGTACTGTTAACATACATAAGATCTTCTGCCAGTATTACCGGCCTCTCTATGCGTCAGAACAAAAAGGGTCAGAGATGGAAATTAGAAAATATTTGGAGAACATAACTCTTCAGAAATTAGAGTAGTCTGAGCAACAATGGATAGATAGAGAGATTGAAGAGGTGGAAGTGCGCTTAGCAATCAATGCTCTTAAGGAGGGCAAAGCACCGGGACTTGATGGTCTCTCTGTATGGTTTTACTTCTGTAATGAAATCGGTAGTGCACTCACCAGGGTGTTTAATGGGGTTCTTCGGGGGGGGGGGGGGACACACCCAAGGTCAATGGCAGTAGCGGGGATAGCTTTGGTGCCCAAACCTGGGAAGGATAAGCGGCCTATCTCTCTAATAAATTTAGATGCAAACATTTTAGCAAAGATTTTGGCTACCAGCCTGAAGAACTACCTCCCTAAGTTGATCAGCAATGATCAAACGGGTTTTATACCAGGTAGGCAGGCAAGTGATAATATCCGGAAACTCTTAAATGTCATTTGGGCAGCCAGGAGTGCGAGAATCGACTCATTGGTGATGGCAGTGGACGCGGAGAAAGCGTTCGATAGAGTTGAATGGCCCTTTATGTTTGCGGTGTTGCAGAGAATGGGGATAAGGGAACGATTTCGGAGCTGGAAGTGCACTCTATGACAGGCCGAGGGCTCGGATCCAAGTGAATGGCACATATTCCAGTGAATTTGAACTGGGTCAGGGAACTCGACAGGATTGCCCCTTATCACCTCTGCTCTTCGCATTGGTGATTGAGCCTCTAGCACAGAGGATCAGAGAACATAACACAATCAGTGGTATACAAGTGGGGACTGGGGAGTATAAAATATCTCTTTTTGCTGATGATATCATTTATACTGTGGGCCGACCTCTCGAGTCTTTACCATCTTTTTTGGAGGAAATATGGGGTATAGTGAAGTTTTGGGATATAAAATGAACATGGGGAAAACTGAGATTTTAAAAATTCAGTTAGGTCCAGTAATGGAGGGTCAATTACGGAGGATATACCCATTTCGATGGGCAAAGCAGAAGATAAAATATTTGGATTTGTAGCAATTCGAAGAAATTGAGAGAACTAAATTATGACTCCCTAGTTACTAATATCTTAAATGATTTGGTGAGATGGGACAAATCCAGCTTTTCATGGTTAGGGAGAATCGCAATTGTTAAGATGAATGTTCTCCCCAAGATATTGTATCTGTTTTTGGCATGGCCTATCGAGGTGTCAGTGGCACAAATAAAATTGTTGCAGCATAGAATTTTCTCCTTCATTTGGAGAAGATGCACTCCGAGGCTTAATAAAAGGGTGCTGGTAAGGCATAGGAGAGAGGAGGGGTTAGGTGTCCCGGATCTGATGAGATACTATAAGGCAGCACAGCTGCAGGCGATAATATACTGGAGGATCAGTCCTGAGGCTCGAGGGTGGGTTTGGGTCGAACAGGAGCTGGGAGAGCAAAGTTCAATAGTAGATAGTCTCTGGTCCAAGAGATGGGAGAGGGGGAGAAAGGGGGGAGGTGTCTCGGAGCAGAGTCCCTTTACGGCAGTAACTTTGAAAGTTTGGCATCAAGAAGAGGTTAAATTGGTGGTGGCTAGGGTATCTATTCAGCTGCAGAAAATTTGACAGTGTGTAGGATTCCTAAAGGGGGGACAATCTTCTCTATATAAAAAATGGGAGGAGCGGGGGCTGGTGTGGATGGGGCAATTGTTCACCTTTGAGCGACTCAAAGAGGAATATTCCTTGGGGGAGGCTGATTAGTTTGGGTATCACCAACTAGTGCATTTTGTACAGCAGAGCCTAAGGGGGGAGAACAATAGTAAACCAAACTCCCCATTTGAGAAACTGTTGCTTAAGGCAGGGGAAACTCGTGGGCTTGTATCGCAGATCTATAGGGGAATGGGTGGGGGAAGAGGCCAAGAGGCTTTTCAGGCAGCTTGGATAAAGGATTTAGGTGGCTATTGGGATGAGGAGCGGTGGGCAACTATCTTTGAGGAGGCCAGGATTGTGTCCTGTTCCGCTGCTATACAGGAATATTGTTATAAAATGGTATATCGTATGTATATCACACCGAAGCGATTGGCAGAGATAGATAAAAATAAGGAGCCCTATTGTTGGAAAGGGTGTGGTGCTGTGGGCACATATCTGCATGTGTGGTGGGACTGCCCTGTGGTTCAGGGAATATGGCATTAGATGCAAGGAGTAGTACGAAATATGGTGGGATGGAAGGGGGAGTTTGGACCGGAGCAAGTTTTATTGGGGGAGTGGGGGGAGCCGGGTAATGAGCTGGGTTATTTGTTAAAGATGGTGTCAATAGCTGTCAGGATGGAAATAGCTTATAAATGGAAAGACACTGGAGGACCTGATGTGGAACGGGTGCTGAAAAGATTAGAATTCATTAGTCAAATGGCTGAGTTACATGCCAAATTGTATGTGTTCCATTGTAGATGATACCCATATGTTCAATGGAAAAGGGGTCAGGAGGCATAAAGGGGGTAATTTCGTGGGGTGCACAAGCTATGGAGCATCTCGGGGAATTGGATGTTGATCTCAGGTTTCTGTTATGGGGATGAGTTGGTGGAGTTTCATTGTTGGGGTGGAGTACTGTTTCATAGAAATCGGTGGGTGGAGAGGTAGCTGGGGTAGTGAAAGGAGGTGGGGGGGTTTGCGAAGGTGTAGGGGGTGAGTTGGGGGCATTAGGGGTGGTATACAGTTTAGTTTTGAGAAGTAATATGATATGGGAGGGCGGTTGGGGAGGTATGGGGAATCCATGTAGTCATGTAATGACTATGATTTGTGTTTATTTATAGACATGTTGCTATGTATGATGTCTTTGATTAGTTGAAGCATATAATATGGGACGTTTGGTAAGACTTAGGTTTACCTGATCTTCTTTGAAGGTTGATGTACAATGGAAAATGTATGAATCAGTTTGTGTTCTATCTTTGTGCATAGCTTTGTTAAATGGAACATGCTTAAATAAAAAAAAAACATTTAAATATAAAAAAAAGAAAAGGTTCAGAGAAGAGCCACCAAAATGGTAAAGGGAATGGAAGGATACCTGTATGAAGAAAGGCTAAAAAGGTTAGGGCTCTTTAACCTGGAAAAGAGACAGCTAAGGGGAGATATAAAAGAAGGCTATAAATTAATGAACGGAGTGGAACAGGTAAACGCAGATCAATTGTTTGTTATCAGAATATAGGAAGACTAGGGGACATGCAATGAAGCTACAGGGTAAACTATTTAAGACAAATAAGAGAAAATATTTTTTCACTCAACGTGTTATCAAACTCTGGAATTTGTTACCGGAGGATGTAGTAAAGGCTGTTAGTGTAGCTGGGTTTAAAAAAGGTTTGGACAAGTTCCTGGAGGAAAGGTCCATAAACCATTATTAAAAGGGACCCGGGATATCACTGCTTGACCCAATACAAGCATTGTGGAACCTGTGTCTTTTGAGGAAATGCTACTGTAGGTACTTATGACCTAGATTGGTCACTATTGGAAACAGAATACAGGGCTTGATGGACCTTGGTCTGATCCAGTATGGCATATCTTATGATCTTATGATCTGCATTTGAATGTTGCAGAGTTGTTAATGTTATTTGAGGTTGTTTGGAAGTAGAGGATGCTTAATCAGATTTAAATTTATTTGGTGTAATTTATATTAGTTTGCCAATGACCTGTAAAAGGACTACAGTTAGTCTATTACTAAATTAAGATTACTTATTTGTGAAAGTAAATCCCTAATTGATTCTTGTTGTGAAAACGTTTCCTCTTAACTTTTAATTGGTGTAAAGGCCTATAAATCAAAGAATGTATCTGGGGTGGGAGATGGGGAGAAAGGGTGAGAACCAGACACCATTGATTACTACTTTATAGGAAAAACTCTTACCTTTTCATAGCAAATATCTTTTGGCAAACTATTTTATCCAACAAACACTTTGGGGGTAATTTTATAAGAAAGGGACTATTTTTAGATATTAACAATGAGGTTGATTCTGCAAACAGAGGGGTTGGGTGTCCAAACCAATTTAGGCCTGGCACGCTATTATAGCCCCAGCGCTCCCCGCACGTGCAGAGGGTTTTGTATGGGGAGTGCTGGATGGGGGCAGGAGGGGGCAGGATTGAGGCAGAGCGGGGGCAGACCGAAGCACCCAGATGTACAGAGACCTTTCAGGTCGGGCCTCTGTACGTCTGCCGGCATCTATGTAGATGCCCGTGCAAAGGTGAAATAAGTGCCCCTCCAATTGTGGGCTGCAGCCCCCCTCCCCATTTGCACCGTAGCAGCAGACCACCCGCCGCCCGATCCCGGCCGTGGGACCATCTGCCGAGGGCCGGACAGCAGGGAAACGGAGCCGCATTTCGCACAGGACATCAGAGGCTCCTGCTGGTTATGCCAGTGCCATGGTGACAGGACGCCACAGCACTGGCACACCAGCAGGAGTGCTGAGAGAGCTGGCAGGGCAATGCACAGGACGTCTCTAGCTTAAGAATAGGGGGCACACCGGGCTGTCTAAGTGCACTGATTCTGCAAACGTAGGAACATATAGCTCCTGTAGTTGCAGAATCAGGTACAAATCAGCCATGTACATTTTTTGGGCATCCAGACATGCCTCTATCTGAATGGGCCTCAATGTGCATAAATTTACGTGTGTAAGTGGACACATATGTGTAAATGACCTCTCAGAACATTTCACCAGCGTAAAAGAAAGTGTGTTGTTTGCATGTCGCATACTTTCACTGTGAACATGCACCCGAGTAGAGTTTGGATGGAGCGGCGGTGCTGCAAGCAAGTGCACACATTGATTATAAAATATGGAAATTTACGCACTTACTTGAAAATATAGGCGCAGTCATTAACACCAGCTCTAGGGTTGATGTGTTTGTGCCTTAATTTAAAGCACATTCTGTGCCACTTACACCAGTATTTTATAAAGACAAGTAGGCACCTACTTGTCCTTCTGAAAGAGGATTAATTTAGATGCATTAAAAAGCACTTTAACAAGGTGCCCTATTTTGAAATTACACTCTTTAATTTTGTGAGCATACAGTAATAAACACAATCTCTTTTCCTCTTTCAAGTTTTCAAAGAAACATACATAGAATTGAACAATCTTTTAACTCTTTTCAGGTTTTCAGAACCAGATATCAGCTCTCCCTCAAGATTGCTTTTGATTGTGAATGTTTATTGAAATGTAATAAATGTGACGTTAAATTATTCAAAACACAATAGTAAGCAGCACTACAAATAAAATGCAATAAAATATCATTGTTTAGGATGCAAACCTATCACTCTTATATCTTGTTGATGCCCATTTACAGGTCTTTTAAGATTATCAACCCCACAAACTCTGTCTATTCCTTCATGTGGACTTGTGAGGATATTTTGTCCCTGAAATCAGCACCAGCCTTTTGCTGCATGACAAAATCAGGACAGATCCGTTCTGAAAAGAAAGCAGAGGTTAGTGACTGGAGATTAGAAGTTTAAAGAAAGACTAAAGTTGTTACTGTATCTATACTTAAAGCAGCTAATTTTACTACTGCTACTTCTTATCATAGGCATCGGAACAGGATTGGCCACATGGACCTTGGCCCCAATAAAATTTTGCCCGCCATCCACAATCATGGCAAACTCTTGTCTGCCCGTGGGAGATTGGATCCCCGTGGGCAAGGTGGAAGGCTGCCATAATTGCAGCAAAGACTCCAGTCTGCCCATGGATGATCCCTGCAAACAGACAAAAGGAGTCTTTGCCACGATCACGGCGTTCTTCCCCTCCTGCTTGCGAGGATCCTTCCTTCTGCAGGCAGATAGGAATATGCCCTGATTGCAGCCAGTCTCTTCTCTTCTGCCTGTGGGAGATGGGATCCCCTCAGGCAGAACAGGAAGAAAAGACCGTGGGGGCTAGGGGCAGAACTTGGGGTGGAGTCAAGGTGGAGTTTGCCTCCCCCAATTAGAGAGACATTCTGCAACCCTTGCTACTTGTCATTTGTATAGTGCTACAAGGCGTACACAACACTCTACAGAGACATGAAAGAGATAGTCCCTGCTTATAAGAGCTTACAATCTAGTCAAGACAGTCAACACAACTGGGAACTAGGATATATCTAGGGGAATGGTACAGAAACACATAGGAGGTGAATAGGAGATTAAGGGGATCAGGATCCAAAAGCAGTCTCAAAGAAGTGATTTTTTAGCCTGAATCTGAATAGGACCGCAGATGGAGCCTAGCATACCAACTCAGGTAGTTTGTTCCAGGTATAAGGAGCAGCAAGGTAGAAGATTAAAGTCTGGAGTTGGCAGTGGAAGGGAAGGGCACAGATAAAAGGGATTTGCCAGAAGAGCAGACTTCCCGAAGAGGGGTATAGGGAGAGAAAAGAGAGGAAAGGTAGTGAGGAGCAGCCAAATGAAGGCACTTATAGGTCAGTAGTAGAAGTTTGAATTGGATGCGGAAACAGATAGGGAGCCAGTGAAGTGACCTGAGAAGAGGGGTGACCTGGGCATAGCAAAACTGGCACAGCTGAATTTTGAACAGATTGAAGTGGGGAAAGATGATTCAGAGGAAGACCAGCAAAGAGGAGATTGTAGTAGTCTAGAAGGGAGGTGACTAGAAAATAGATAGTCATTCCTGTGAAAATGTGTCTACATATGCATCTAAATGACCCCTTATAAAATACCGATTGACATAAAAGTACGTGCCATGTTATCAGAATGTGTATTTTGCCTGTGGGCATGCACATGGGCGGAGTTTGGTCTGAGCAGTGCAGAGTGTGCAAGTATGTATATAGATTATAAAATACTTTGGGCCCAATTTTCAAATGCCACCGCAATCAGCTGCGGAACTTGAATATCAGTTTGATATTCAGCAGCAGTGTCCAAATAGGAACTGCTGCAGACTATCCAGGCTGAGTGGATCTATCCAGATAACTGCCTGCTAACCAATTAAAATTAGGATAGTCTGTTTGCTGTCCTAACTTTATCCAGATAACGACGTGAATATCGCCACTAATTGGTTAACTGCGAACTCCACCCTAGGTCCCGCCCATATTATCTGGATAGTGCTGAGACGGTCTGTAAGGATATTCAACAGCACTATCTGCATAATGCTATTGAATATTCCTGGATAGCTATAGTTATAGCCAGTCCAACAAAAAGGCATGAATCCACATGCAGCAGACACCCAGTAAAAAACGTGGATTACAACGAAGAGACGTGTGAAATAAACTTTATTAGTGACCCATTTCAGCCACTGGCCCGACACTGGCCGTGTTTCGAAAAAACCTTCTTCAGGGGCTTAAATGGCTAAAAGCAATAAGAATAAAACATGAACATAAACTTAAATATGAAAAAAAGGGGGGGGAAAGGGACTTGGAAACAAGACGAAACATGTAAATAAATATATAAATAAATATTCGAATCTCAAAAAATATAAGAATATAAGATAAGTACAACCTAAAAATTGGAGCTAAAATAATTACCTTTTACATAATTATCAAAATAAATAATGTATACAATCAATAAATATTGTAAAAGGGTAAAATAAATCAAACTTACATAAAGTAAAAAAGTATACCAAGAATCTAAACATGTATAAATAAATAATTTATAACTAAGAAACTAGTAAATTATCTCAACATATATAATACCACATAAATTATTAATATCTTAAAACAACTTGGATTAACATATATATTAAAAAATAAATAATTAACATATAGAAAATCTGTAACAATCATATTATATAAAACGAAAAAGTGAGAACTCCTCAGGAGTGTGACCAATACCAGGCATCAAAACGTACCTGTATTTATGTGCTACTCATATGAAAATGTCACTTATATTGTTGTAACCTTAGAAATCCTAAAAAGTAAAAGCATGAATAAATAAATAAAACAACTGCCTATAAAAAGGAGGATAACCAGAGAGATGAGGATGAAACACAAAAACAAAAACAGTGGTAACTACATATAAAAAATCCGTGTCTTGTAAATAACCCTAATCCTAAAGCACATTATTAAAATTTTCTTTCTCATAAAAACACTCTATAAGGGTATGGGGCCAGACCCAATGAAGTGAATTAATACCTGTTCAGAATGGCTCGTGTACCCAAATGGTAATGTAGAAAAACTGATGAGCACTAATCCTGTAAAAAATAAAAAATAAAAATATGTCGCTAAGCTCATGTATGCATAATACAATAAATAAATAAATTAGAAACCTAAAATATAATGGTATCAATCTCTAAACTGTGTCAACTCAATTAAAAGGAACAACTGTATCTAAAAGACGAATGAATGTTGTGCGTACAAAAATCAAACCAACCGAGGAGACTCTTCGTGTGTAATGTTAGCAACAATGTAAACAAACATCCAACAGAATTTATTTTTTTTTTTAAATTACGTAATTTACGCCTCTTACATTGTAGGCGTCACCGTATTCAAATACATGTTAATGCACCACGAGAAAAATAAATGTAATTAATAAGAAAAACGAACCAAACAGTATTGTGCTTGTGTGATAATGAGATTTCTACCACACAAAAAAACAAAACCGGTTCGATTGAACCCGGGAATTACAAAGGTTAAAAAACTATCGGAACTTTGCCATGCGTGTACCTGTCAAGACCCTATTGTGACGCACCTCCACGTCCCTATTAGGCAGCCGCCTAGGGCCATGAGGCGCAGGTTGCCTTCTAAATGTAAGAACAGTCTGTAGTCGAGTGTTGTAGGCAAAAATAAATACAGGGCTTTATTCCCCTTCCCTTAAAGACTTCCTTTTTAACAGCAACAGAGGATAAACAAAACAACTGTTTCTTCACAGCAAAATTAACTCTTTTCTCCAAGTACTTATCACAGTGCTTCAGCTTGCTTGTTCAACATAAAGATTCAATCTCATCTGAGAAACATAGTGTGCAATCCATGGGACTGGATTCCAAATCACAGCTAGCGTTTTCCCACTGCATTGGCTCACAGTCTGGGTTTTCAGGTGGGTAACAATCCTTACAGCTGGTATTATCCCAACTCCCTCCTTGTGAGACACCGGCTATTCTAGCAGGAAACTGCTCTATATAAACATCTTTCAGGAAATGGAAAAAAAGAGCCAAATGATGAAAACTGGAAACAGCACAAGCACTGGCAAGTTAAATGCAAGGCATTGATAAGGCAGACAAAGAGAATTTGAGAAGAAGCTTGCTGTGGAGGCAAAAACGTTCAATAAAGACTTTTTTTCAAGTAGAGTCATAGCAAAAAACCTGTGAGAGAGTCAGTTGGGCCATTAGATATTAGAGGGGTTAAAGGGGCAGTAAGAGGGGACAAGGCCATAGTGGAGAGACTGAATGAATTCTTTGCTTCGGTCTTTACTGAGGAAGATGTAGGGATGTTACCCATGACTGAAGTGGTAGTTAAAGGTGATACTGCAGAAGAATTGAAAGAAATATCGATACACCGGGAAGACATATTACAACTATCTGGACCAGATGGTATACATCCAAGGGTGTTGAAAGAACTGAAATATGAGATTGCAGACCTGCTATTAGTAATCTGTGAACTATAATTAAAATCACCTGTAATACCTGAAGATTGGAGGATGGCCAATGTAACGCCAATTTTTAAAAATTTCCGGGGTGATCCGGGAAACTACAGACCGGTGAGCCTGACGTCAGTACTGGGAAAAATGGTAGAAACCATCATAAAGAACAAAATTACTGAACATGTAGATAGTCATGGCTTAATGGGAGACAGCCAACATGGCTTTAGACAAGGAAGATCTTGTCTTACTAATCTGTTATGTTTTTTGAAGGTGTGAATAAACAGGTAGACAAAGGTTAGTCAATTGATATAGAGTATCTGGACTTTCAGAAAGCCTTTGACCAGGTCCATCATCAGAGACTTTTGGCAAAACTAAAAAGTCATGGGATAGGAGTCAGTGTACTATTGTGGATCAGGAACTGGTTAAAAGATAGAAAGCAGAGGGTAGGGCTAAATGGCCAATTTTCCCATTGGAGAGTGGAGTACCCCAGGGATCTGTGCTGGGTCTGCTGCTTTTTGACATATTCATAAATGATCTGGAAAAGGGAATAATGAGTGAGGTTATCAAATTTGCAGATGACACAAAACTATTTAAAGTTGTTAAAACCCATGAGGATTGTGGAAAATTGCAAGAGGATCTTGATAAACTGAAAGACTGGGCATCCAAATGGCAGATGAAATTTAATGTGGACAAGTGCAAAGTTATACACCTAGGAAAGAATAACTCAAACTATGGTTACATGATGCAAGGTTCCACATTAGGAAACACCACCAAGGAAAAAGACTTAGGCGTCATCGTGGATAACATGTTAAAACTCTCCACCCAGTGTGCAGCAGCAGCCAAGAGAGCAAACAGAATCCTAGGTATCATAAGGAAAGGATTGGAAAATAAAACAAAGGATATTATAATGCCTCTGTATCATTTCATGGTGTGACCGCACCTTTAATATAGTGTGCAATTCCAGTTGCCGTATCTTAAAAAGAATATAGCGTTATTAGAAAAGGTACAGACATGAGTCACCAAAATGATAAAGGGATGGAAGGGTACCCCTATGAAGAGAGGCTAAAAAGGTTAGGGCTCTTCAACCTGAAAAAGAGACTGCTGAGGGGAGATATGATAGAGGTCTATAAAATAATGAAGGGAGTGGAACGGGTAGACATAGATCGATTGTTTACGTCATCAGAATATAGAAAGACTAGGGGACATGCAATGAAGCTACAGGGTAACCTATTTAAGACTAATAAGAGACAATTTTTTTTCACTCAACGTGTAATCAAACTCTGGAACTTGTTACCGGAGGATGTAGTAAAAGCTGTTAGTGTAGCTGGGTTTAAAAAAGGTTTGGAGAAGTTCCTGGAGGAAAGGCCAATAAACTATTATTAAAAGGGACCCAGGATATCACTACTTGACCCAATACATGCATTGTGGAACCTGTGCCTTGGGGAAACTGTCAGGTTCTTATGACCTAGATTGGCCACTCTTGGAAAAAGAAACTGGACTTGATGGACCTTGGTCTAACCTACTATGGCATATCTTATGTTCTTAAGTTGTTTTCTGTGCTCTCAAGTTCTCTGGAGATAAAAGGCCAAGGCACATTTGCAATCCAGAATGTGAAGGGTTACCTCTGCCCTAGAGGAATGAGGTCTGGGGAAAAAGACAGGAAAGTAGACTGACTGGTTTAAATGGAGGGCGAGACTACCTTCGGCATAAAGTGAGGATGAGTCCTAAGGACTACCTTATCATGGTGGAATCGGGTATAAGGAGGGTCAGCCACAAAAGCCTGGAGCTCACTAATGCATCTTGCTGAAGTGAGGGCAATAAGAAAGGTGACCTTCCACGTGAGAAATTTCAGTGAGGTAGTGGCTAGAGATTCAAAGGGCGGCTTGAAAAGCTGTCCTAAAACAACATTAAGATCCCATGCCTTTGGAGGGGGCTTAATGGGAGGTTTGGTTAATAGAAGACTCCTCATGAAGCGTGCTACAAGTGGCTGAGAAGAGATGGGCTGACCCTCTAAAGGCATCTGAGAGGCCGCAATTGCACTTAGGTATACTCTTAATGAATTGGCTTTGAGTCCAGAAGAAGATAGGTGGAGAAGATACTCAAGTAATGTGTCCACCGGAGCTGAGAAGGGGTTAAGCACCCTCTGTGAACACCAGAGAGAAACTCTACGCCACTTGAAAGTTCAGGAGCTCCTGGTGGATGGCTTCCTAGAAGCTAAAAGGATATACTTAACCTGTTTAGAGAGGTTAATGTCCTGAAAGGCTATGCCTTCAGCAGCCATGTTGTAAGATGGAGGGACTGTGGATTGGGATGGAGCGTCCCCTGCTCCTGAGAGAGGAGATCTGGAGCAGACCCCAGATCTACGGGTTCAGCCTGAGACAGACATAGAAGGAGAGGATACCACGGTTATTGTGGCCAGCGTGGGGCTATGAGTATCATGTAGCCCCTGTCTCTCTGGAGTTTGAAAAGTGTCTTGGGAATGAGGGGAAAGGGAGGGAAGGCATATAGGAAGCCTTGACCCCAGTGGAGGTGTAAAGCATCTACCTGCTGGCTGTCCGGTTCAGGAGTTCTGGAGCAGAAACGAGGAAGCTTGGCATTCTGAGGACTTGCGAACAGGTCTATCTCCTGGGTTCCCCAGATCTGAAAAATGTGAGCAACCTTGTCTGCATGGAAAGATCACTCGTGGGATAGAAGGTCTTGACTCAGTTTGTCCACCAAGACATTGTGTTCGCCTGGAAGATACACCGCATGCAGGTGAATGTGATGCTGTATGGCAAAAGACCATAGATGCAGGGCCTCGCTGCAGAGGGTCCTAGAGCCTGTTCTGCCCTGCTTGTTTAAGTAGAGCATGGCTACTTGATTGCCGTCTGGACTAGAACTGTGCGGAATCGAAAATGGTCCTGGAACACTTTGAGAGCATTGTGAATGTCTCTGAGTTCCATCAGATTTATGTGAAGTTGTGATTCCTGATGAGATCAGAGCCCCTGAGTGGAGAGATTGTCCAGATGAGCTCTCCAGACCAATTTGATGTGCTGGCATCTGAAAAGGTCACCCTACCAGGAGGTTTTCTAGGGATTGCCACCACTGGCGAGACGAGACTAGATGGGTAGAGACCATTATTTTGTCTCCCTGGTGACCTGGTGCCTGAGACCACTGGGAAGCCAGTGTCCATTGAGCTTTGTGCATATGTAGATGAGCATATGAAACAACATGCACTGTTGATGCCATATGACCCAGAGGTTTAGCAGTTCTCGAGCAGTGACAAAGTTCTTGAGGCATGCCTGAGATGCTAGCTGATTGATTCGAGCGCAGAGGGGTTGGGGCAGAAATGCTTTTATTGAGTGTCTAGGAGAGCCTCTATGAACTCTAGTTTGAGAGGGAACGAGTTGGAACTTTTGAAGATTTAGTACACATCCCAAGTATTGCAGCACTTCATGGTGCATGAGAGGGAAAGACTGGCCTCTAGAGAGGTGTTTGCTTGAATAAGCCAGTCATCTAAGTAAGGGAAGACAAATATTCCAAGAGTCCTTAGGAATGCGGCTACTACCGCCATGCACTTTGTGAAGACTCTTGGGGCAGAGGCGATGCCGAAAGGCAAGATTCTATATTGATAATGTCTCCTTTGAAACATGAAGTACAGGAACTTTCTGTGCTGTAAGTGAATAAGTATGTGAGTATATGCCTCCTTTAGATCTAGAGAACAGAGACAATCCTGACTCTGGAAATAGGAGAGAAGGGTGCTTAGAGAGATAATTTTGAATTTCTCCTGTAGTAGGTACTTGTTCAGTTCTCTGAGGTCCAGAATGGGCCTTTACCCTCCTGTTTTCTTTGGAATGAGGAAGTATGGAGAATAAAAACCCATTCCCTGTTGGGATGGTGGAACCTCCTGTATTGCACCTTGCAAGAGAAGGGAGGTGACCTCTTGGAGCAACAGAGCAGTGAGGGGAGATCGAGAGTGGAACTCTCTTGGAGGAGTCCGGGTGGGGGAGGGAGGTAGGCTTTGTAGATGAAACTTGTATCCCTCCCATACTATGGACAAAGTCCACTGCTCCGTTGTGATAAGATGCCACCTGTGGGCAAAGTGACAGAGTCTGCCGGGGATGTGGACGGGATCTGGAATCACCAGAGTCAGAGCTGCTATGTTGTCTAGAAAGGACTCAAAGACTCTGTGGAGGCTGGGTCTGCTGAGGTTGCTGTGACTTAGGAGTCTGAGCCTTTTTTTGCTGCTTTGGTAGGCGCTGCCCCTTATGAGGAGCATGATATTGTCACTGAACAGCAGTAGCATAAGAAGGATAGTACTTCTTGTTATTGAAAAAAGCTTTCTTTGCTGCTTTTTTTCTAGCTGGGTTGACAGTAGATCTAGATAGCCTATTGAGGGTAGTGTTCTCAGATTCTAACTCAGAGGCTTTGTCTTGCCAATCCTTTCCAAAAAGGTTTTCACCAGTGCAAGGGATATTACTCAGCTTATCTTGAACCCATTGTTCAAGATCCGATGCTTGGAGCCAAGTAATCCTGTGGGCACCGATGCAGACAGATGAAGTTCTGCTGAAGCACTCAAAACAGTCAAAAGTTGCCCTGTTAACAAACTTTGAAACACTTTGAGCATGCTTTACAAGGGTAAGATAATCTGCTCTCTTGTCATCAGGGAGAAGAGGAGCCATTAACTCCAAATCCCTAGCCACCTCTCTAAGGAACATACCCATATAGAGTATATAGGAACTGATCCTGGCTGATAACATGGAGGCCTGACAACAACGTCGGCCGAAGGCATTGAGGATTCTCGATTCCCTACCTGGAGGGTTCGAGGAATGTGTTGTCACGCCACCACCACTCGCCTCTAGGTTAGAGGGGCGTGGATTATTGAAGGAACTGTCTGCTGTATGCTTTTTCAGCTTTTTTTAAAACTATTTCCCTACAATGCCCTCTGGGAAATGTAATCCTTATTCAGCTGTATGAGTGCACCATGCAGAAAGCTGTAGTCAGGCTCAAGTAGGTAAGGCAAATGACAGAAATTTATTATTTTTATATACACAATGGTTCAATCATACCACACATAGGATTGTTGGTTCAGGATTCTTTGAAGCAAAAATTGTCCCAAAACATATCCAACCACAAAATGCAGTTTTAAAGGTTCTCTTTATTGCAGGATACACAGTCTTTATCAGCAAGCCTATTGTATTCCCTTCTTAGCCTTGCTGGCTAAAGCACAAAGCAAAAGTCACATTTAAAGTCTGTGGTAAACTTCCCCTTTATAAACACAAGGGAAACACAGCCACCCTGCTTGTGGAATAAGGGTACCTTTTTCCTGGATAACCTTCTTTCAGGACTGGCTTGCTTTCTCTACGTTCCCAGGTATAGCTTGGCACAAGGAACAGTCCATGGGAGTGTCCTCTTCAATCAGCTTCACCTCGGGCTCTCCCAGCTGCATAGGCTCTGACTCCCCTTCCTGCTCAGCATGCTCAGCTAACAGCCTCCTGGGGGATCTTGGAGTCTCTCTTGTTCCTGGCTCCAAACTCTCCTGCAGCCGTGCTACATGCCAAATAGCACTCTCTCCAGCTGGAAGCTCCGTTCCTCTGCTCTGCTCAGCCTGGCTTCCTGCTTCTCCTCTCTTCCTTTTCCCTAACTCATACTCTGCACTGGGTTTATACTTCCATGGCTCTAGCTCCAACCCCACCCTACTCAGGTGACGGCAATCAGCCTGACTCCGGGCACCTGAGTGCTTGAAGCATTCACTGCCTAAGGGGTTCTGAGCCTTGTATCCTCTCCCCTGCATTTCACTAGAGGGAGCATGAAATGTGGTCCACGTGGAAGTTTTCTAATCCCTGGAGGTGTTTATGGCTTTCCTACCCTGACTTGAGTAAAGGGGGCCCTTTACTAGGGTGAATTCCCTGTCTCTTTGTCTTCCCCTGGACTCTGGATAGGCCTCCTTGCCACAGTGTCTTAGCACTTCAAGGAATGTGTCGTAGCACTCTTTAGCATTGCCGTTTCCACCACCATGGAATGATGCGGTAATTGCATCTTTTGAAAACTGGGACACTCAAGTACCCGGTACATGGTATCAAGTCGTCGGGTATGTGGAGCGATGGTAAGGGGTGTCTCTCAGATACGAAGCATAAGGTCATGAAGTATGCAATGAATAGGGAGAATAGGAGCTTCCTTTGGGGCTGTTGGGTATTGAAGAATTTCAAGTTCTTCAGGCCTAGGCTCTTTCTCCAATGTCACCGTTATGGATAGACCTCAAGAAACATCGCAAATAAAGTCTTGGAAAGACATGTCCTCCGGAGGGGACATGCGACGTTTGGAGATGGAGATGGGTCTTCCTGGAGAGGTCTCATGTCCCAGGTATCAGCCGATTCATCATCTGACAAATCAGAGTCCAAAGACTCTAAATATCAACGGGCAGGCTGTTCCCGCTCTGCACATACTCGATACCAATCAAAACCGGTAGCTGAAGCTTGCGGTGCCAGAACCTCGGTACCAGAAATGGATTTGAGGACTGGCATCGGCAGTAGCGTGGTAAGCGGCAAAAAAGTCAATGCAGATTGTGTCGGTACCGGAGCCGGTACCGATACTTGAGGGATGGACTGTAAAGACTTTACTGGTATGGAGGCTGCCAGTAAAGCCGCTAAGCTCCACCTAATGGCCAGAATATGTTGATCCATGGAGCTTGCCGATGCTTGGGTATCGGTACTGGAATTGCGGGCCATGATCCCTGAGCATGGCACCAGGAGCTCTCCAGAGGGAGAGGCCTCAGGAGCATCCTGGGACCCCACTAAGGCTTTGGAGGCAAGGTCCTTTCGCCAGGGTTGTTTGGCTGGTGTGTCCCCCTCCAGGACAACGCCCAAGGCATCTCGATGCTTAGATCTACCTGTGGAGGGCCAGCCAGTCTTCAATGAAGACCTAGGTTTTGATACCTGAGATCTTTGGGAGGAAGATGAAGCTCTCGATGACATCGATGCTAAAGATACTGCATCGGAGGCAAAGAGGGTGCCCATCTTTGCAGCTCGGTTCTGTAGGCCTCTCTTTGTCATCTTCCTACAAAGAGGACATTCTGTCGGTTGATGATCCGGTCCTAAGCATTTTAAACACCAGTCATGTTACTGCCACATTTGGAACACTTCCTAAAACCTCTGGATGGTTTTTCCATTTTGTCTATGACAAAATGGGAGGCCTAAGCTTAAGATAACGTCGATGCGCCTGAAGGAAGAAATAATTCTTTCCCTCACATAAGAATTTAAAAAAAAAATTTTAAAATAGAAAGAAAGAAAGCACCGACGGGGATCTGTACCAGCATCGACGAGAAGGCAGACATGACCACAAAAAATAAGAAAGGACACATTTTCTTCAGTGACAGGAATAGCTTCTTGTCGGCTCTGCGGAAAATGAAGAGCTGAAGAGGGAGAGCTGGAAAGGTGGGAAGGCAGCTACGCAGGTGCAGTGGGATGCTCCCAAAAGCTTTACTATTGGACGCTGGGGTGCATTCCCGCATGGACTCTGTCAGTTCCAATGTTACCCATATGTGAAGACTACATTCCTGCTTGTTCCTGGAGATTAAAGAGTACCATTTTTTTGCTAGTTCTTTTTTTTTTTTTTGGTACTGTGTGCTATATAATGTGTTCCTGCCATCTCTGGGAGCATCTGTGCCTTGTTGCCGCATTTTTTGCTTTTTTTTCTTGGCGCGCAGAATATTTCTCTTGCAACCCCCTGGTCAGTGAGGACGTTGGAGTCCTTTGACTTGGTGGAAGCCCTCTTCTCTGCCATGTCAAAGCCAGTCATTGGCTTCAAGAAGCGCACTCAGTGTGGCCGGATCATTTCCATCACAGACCGCCACAGCTGGTGCCTTCAATGGGCTTAAGAACCAGGAATGGCAGTGGAAATTGCTGTTTGGTTTCAAGGCTTTGGCATCAACCCCGGTATCGACATCCTCGAAGGCCTCCACTGAGGCTTCGACTTAGCATGGAGGCCAGGCCAACTCGGAGCCAAGGGGTCATGGGGCACTGGAACGATGGCTCTCCTTTCATAAGGAGCACCCCCAGAATGACCAGACTTTGAACTCATCAGCATCGAAGGGCAATGCTGAGCCCAGGATGAAGTCCCAATGGGCATCGGCATTGGAGCCCTTGTAGCACCTCCGAAGGCAAAAGCCAGGAGCGGCCCTCCAAGCTTCCCCAGTGAGAGGAGTTGTCTCCTGAAGCCCTGGAGAATGGCATGGGACTCCTGAGGCCGTAACCATCGATGAGTCTCCACCGAAGGAGCTGGCATTGGCACCAAAGGCTGCGGCACCAACTCCAGTGACAGTAGAGACCTCTGTCCTTGCAGAGAGAATACAGGCTCTTGAGAAAAGCCTCACTGAGTTCATGGCTCAGCAGGTTGCCAGGGACCCGGTGACCTTGGGTTCTTTGGCACCAGTGATGGCCCCGTCCATGGCGGGACCTCAACTGCAGAGGTGCAGCTGATCCTGAAGGTCCATGCTTTCTCGGATGGTTCCCATGAGCATTTGAGGTCCCTCTCGGTGCAGTGGGTGCCCCCCCAAGTGCTTCAGATTCAGACAGGTGGGAGCCAAGGACTCCTTTGACTCTGCCCGAGCACCACCGGCACAGTCACCACCCAAGGCGGTACTTCGAGTTCCTCTCAGATTCTGATTGGGAGACCGAGGACGAATTGCCAGAGACTGCCCATCACTACAATGTCCCCTCTGATCCCTCGTCCCCGTATGAATGGCGGAGGTCCCCTCCCAAGGATCTCCCTTTCCTCAAGTTTGTGTGGGACATGAGGGAGGTTTTGCCTTTCACTATTGAAGCAGAGGAGGAACCTCGAGCAGAGGAGCTGGAAATCCTCCAGTACTTGACTCCCCCTAAAGAGCCCATTATGGTTCCGATTCACCCGATCCTGGAACGGCTTCTCTTTAGAATGTGGGAAACACCATTCATGGTGCCGACAGAGAGCTGCCACCTCGATTCCATGTATCAAATACACAAGAGCCCTGGTTTTGAAAAGGCACAACTCCCTCACAACTCCATGGTGGTGGAATCGGCCATGCATGAGATTAAAAGTTCCAAGATGTAGTCCTCAGTGCCCCCGGGTAGGAAGGCCCACACCATGGATGGCTTTGGGAGAAAGTGCTAACAGGGCTTGATGCCGGTGGCTCGGACGCAAGCATACCAGTTGTACATGGGTATGTACCTGCATGACTTGGTGGGGGATCTTGCCAGGTTTTCAGCTGGTTTATCTGTAGAGCACCTTGAGTGCTTCTGAAATTTGGTAAGCAAAACGAAGGAGTGCTCCAAGTACGTCACCCAGGCAGCCAAGGATGGGTTCAAGTTCTTGGCCAGGGTGGCTGCGGTGGGCAGGATCGTACCTAGCCCTGTGTGAGTGGTGCGGACGCACAGGGCACAAAGGCTTAAGGGGCACATTTTAGCCGTCTGCCGTTGCCTGCCGCCGCCACTTTTTCTTCTCTCAGCGGCGGCAGGCAATGGCAGATAGCTGAAATGCGCCTCTTAAGCCTTCTCATGGCACGCTAAGTAGGTCTGGTCCCCCCGGGAGGGACCAGACCTGCTTAGCATGCTGGCGACTTGCACATCAGGCGCGCCTCTTCTCTCCCGCCCCCATAAAGTGGCTAGATGGAGGCGCAGGGGGGGGTGCCCGATGTGCAAGTCGCACAGGGCACATTTCACGATCGTTATGGCCCTGGCGGTGGGCATCGGCATTTGCTGCTTGGCATGGCTACAGTCCAGAACTTCTTCAGCAAACCCATGTCAGAGAAGGCCGCAGAGTTGGAATGGAGCTACTCAACATGAACAGGCTTTTGAGTAAGACCGTTGACGCTTCCAGGATAATAACTTCAGGGAAGAAGTCCTTTAAGCCTAAGAAGAAGGCCTATGGTACTTATACCATGTATTATTCATACCAGCCACCCTAATAGGTGCAAAAGCCTAAGGGTCAGAACCAGAGGCAGTAGCACAAGCCGAAAGCCCCAAAGCCTCAATCAGCGCTGCAGCCCGAGCCAAGCCAGGTGGGGACTTTTGACTCTTGGCTTCAGAGCATGGACCGTTTTCCCCTCCCAACCTCCATTCTGTCACAGATGGGGGGACGGCTGATACACTTTGCACACAGGTGCCCAGCATTACAACCGATGGCTTTGGCACTGCAGGTGGCCTGCAAGGGCTCTTTGCTCCACTTCGAGCACATTCCCCTGCCTTCTTTCCAGGGGAATACCCTCTCAAGCATCACCAATGTGAACTAGTATAACAGGAGGTCCATGCTCTGCTGGCTGATCGGGCAGTGACATGATATGGTTTCTACTCACACTTCTTCCTGGTCCCCAAAAAAACAGGCAGGTTCCGACCCATCCGGGATCTCTCCAATCTCAATTGCTTCCTAGTGAAGGAAAAGTTCAAGATGGTATTTCTTAGAACATTGCTGCCCTGCTGCTCCTTGGATCTCAAAGACGCTTGCGTGCACATCCTCATCCACCCCCTGCATCATCACTACCTCTGCTTTATGCTCAGTAGATGGAACTATCAGTACAAGGTTCTGCTCTTTGACCTTGCCTCCGCCCTAAGGTTCTTCACCATATGTCTTGCGGTTGTTGCCGCCTTCCTCCGGCTCATGGGAAACTTTGTCTTCCTCTACCTGGATGACTGGATGGTCAGGTGTGGGACGAGCTCCCTTACCTCCTCGTTTGACCTCCAACTTTGTTCCACTGCCCCCACTCACCAGCATGGTCACTGCCTGGACCTGATATTTTCCTCTAGTTGCTTACCCTCGAACTTCTATAGCTCAGTTCTTGCCTTATCTGACCATCACCTTTTAAGCTTTAATCTTCATCACCCGCTGTCTCAGCCTCGTCCTGTCTCCTCCAGCCTATTTAGAAATCTTCTTGCTATTGATACCTTGGCTCTCTCTTCCACTATTTCTTTATCTCTTTCTGACACTATGTCATCCAAGTCTGTTGACGAGACAGTAACTTCCTATAATACTGCACTCTCCTCGGCTCTGGATACTCTCGCTCCGCCCATACCACGTCCTGTGAGATGTTCTGCACCCCAGCCCTGGCTTTCATCCACTACCCACTATCTACCTTCCTGTGCCCATTCTGCTCAGCATGCTTGGCTCAAATCCCACTCCCCTGCAGACTTTCTACACTTCAAATTCTTGCTTGCCTCTTTCCAGTCAGCCATAGCTCTTGCCAAACAAGACTACTATGTCCATCTGACTAACTCTCTTGCCTCTGACCCTCGCTGTCTCTTTACTACTCTCAGCTCTCTCCTCAAGGTGCCTCTGCCTCTGATCCCTCCCTCCCTTTCTGCCCAAGCCCTGGCTGACTACTTCCATGATAAAATCCACAAGATCACCCTCCAATTCCCCACAAAGTCAGCTACTTCCCCTCCTCCCTCTCTTCACTCCCAACTCTCCCCCCCCCCTACCTCTACTACCCTCTCTTCCTTTCCTGTGATCTCTAAAGAGGAAACTGCACACCGTCTTTCTTCCTCCGAACTCACCACCTGCTCCTCTAATCCTATCCCCACCCGTCTCCTAAGCCCCATCTCCTCCACCGTTGTCCCTTCCATCTCTCATATTCTCAACCTATCGCTCTTCACTGCAACAGTCCCTGCAGACTTCAAACATGTCCCTGCAGACTTCAAACATGTGGTCACACCCCTCCTCAAGAAACCCTCACTTGATCCCACCTGTCCTTCTAATTATCGACCCATCTCTCTCCTTCCCTTCATTTCTAAACTACTTGAACATGTAGTTCACCGCCGCTGCCTCGATTTCCTCTCTTCTCATGCCTTCCTGGATACCTTAGATTCTCCAGGACCAAGCAGGAAGTCAGTCCTCACTTATGGGTGACGTCGGCGCCGACGGAGCCCTCGCGGAGCAATTTTCCCCAGCTTTCAAAGAAAGCCTTTGGGAATTGCAGCGCGCATGCGCGGTCGTCTTCCCGCCCAAGGGTGCCATCTTAGCCAGTCTTCTTTTTTCCGCGGAGCCCTACAGACGTCCCCGTCTTGTCCCCGCGAAAAAGTTGATTTTCTTCTTTGTTTTATCCTTTTTTCTTTCGGTTCGACGCCGATCGTTTTTCCCGCCCGGACTCGTGACGCCGGTCTCGAGTCCGCTTGCTTTTTTCGGTTTTTCTGACTTAGTCAGCTTTCGTTTTCGGTTTCCCTGGCAGCCCGGTCCTTTGACCTCGCAGGGGCCCTTTTTCCCCCGATGGCTGCCAGTGGGTTTAAGCGGTGTGGTCGGTGTGACCGAAATATGTCACTAACCGACACACACGACTTTTGCCTCCGCTGCCTGGGCCCGGATCATGAGGAACTGATCTGTGGGCCCTGCAGCAAACTGTCCTCAAAGGCGTTGAGGAGTCGGCGGCATCAGCGTGAGAGAATCTTCGCTGACCCCAGCCGTACCCGGACCTCGTCGGAGGCCTCCGCGTCGAAAGGCTCCAGCTCGGACCGTCGCCGGAGCTCCTCCGACCGGGGTTCTCCCTCCGGGGACCATCGTCGGAAGGAAAAACCCACGAGGGCGGCGTCGGTGGACGCTCCTGGTTCCGCGAGGGCCAGGTCGCATAGCCCCGACAGCCGCCCCGGGTCCTTGGAGAAGGAACACATCCCGAAGCGACCTCGCCTGGAGTCGGAGATGCCTGCCCGGGTAAGTCCTGTGGTCCTTCTGGACTCGCCTCCGCGACAGCCGACGTCGGGCCCGACGCCGTCGGGGCCCGAGTCGGGGGCTGCTGGGTCACCTGAGCTCGGACTCAGGTTGACGGCCTTGGAGAGCAGACTGTCTGCCTTCATGGACCAGCAGCGGGCACTGCTCGCTGGCCTCGCTGGCGCCGCTGCCCCGACCGCCGGGACGTCGACGTCCAAGTCGACCCCGGAGACCGAGCCGATCCTCGAGTCAATGAGAACTCGAGTCGATCCTCGGTCGAGGTCACCCTCGGCCTCCCGTTCGGGACCGAGGTCGCCGACGCCGACTCCCTCGACGTCGGGACGGCTGGCGCCGCACCCTGCCCGGGCCGACCCCACCGAGTCCTCGTCGGAGTCGGTCTGGGAGTCTGAGGAGGAAGAGTCACCTGATTCTTTCCGGACTCGGTGTGTCCCATCGGACTCACCGGGGTCCGAGCCTCGGAAGCAGTCCCCCCCGGAGGATGCCCGGTTCTCGGACTTCGTTAGGGATATGGCCAAGGCTTTGGCCTTCCCTGCGGATCCCGAGGAGGAGCCTCGAGCCGAAGAGCTCGACGCCCTCCAGTATGACTCTCCCGCGAGGGAGCACTTTACTGTGCCGGTTCCTCCTATGCTGGAACGACTACTCTTCCGCATGTGGGAGAGTCCGGCCTCCTCGCCGGTCCTGAGCAAGCGGGTCGATTCTATCTATCGGGTCCGCAAGAGCCCTGGCTTTCAGAAGGCACAGCTGCCACACCATTCCATGGTAGTGGAATCGGCCATGCATCGTCTTAAGAGCCAGAAGATGCACTCCTCGGTGCCTCCTGGAAGGGAGGCCCGTAACCTGGATGGCCTTGGCAAGAAGTGCTTCCAGGGCTCTATGCTCGCATGTCGTGTCCAGACTTACCAGCTCTACATGGGCATGTATCTCCGGGATCTGGCTAAAGAGCTAGCCGGATTCTCCGCTGGTCTCTCCGAGGAGCCCTTGCGGAGGTTCCTAGCCTTGTCCACGGGCATTCGGGAATGCTCAAAGTTCATGTCCCGAGCAGCCTATGATGGCTTTGAGGCCTCGGCTAGAGTGGCCGCAGCCGGCATCGGTGCCCGCCGACAGGCTTGGCTTCAGTCGTCGGACCTTGAGCCCTGGGTACAGGACAAGTTGGTCGATGTCCCCTGCCGAGGCGAAAACCTCTTTGGCAAGCCCATGGCGGAAAAGGCTGCACAAATTGAGACTGAGACTCTCACCAGGACCAGGCTTTCTAGGAAGACCTCCGCCCCTTCCCAGAAAAAGAAGGGCTCGGGAAAAAAGTCCTTTTACCCGAGGAAGGCGGCTGCCTACAAACAGTACCCCCATTATCAGGCCCCTGCAGCTCCCCAACAGGGCCAGCAGGCCAAGGGACGGGGTAACGGGTCCCGTAGGCAGCAAGCCCCCAAGCCTGCACCGCCAGCCCCTGCTCAGCAGGGTGGGGGTTTTTGACTCGCTCAGCATAGCCTCTCCCCCCCCGCTGGTCCCTCCCAGCACCGGAGGCCGGCTGGTTCACTTCGCCCACAGGTGGTCCAGCATCACCGCAGATGCCTGGGTACTTCAGGTCGTGCGAGAAGGCTACCTTCTCCACTTCCATCAGGTCCCTCCCTCCTATTTTCCGGGAGAACCTTCGCGTCCCCCTCTGCACAGGGAGTTGCTCCTTCAGGAGTTAGCAGGTCTTCTGCAGGAACAGGCGGTGGAACCGGTGCCCCACCACCTGAGAGGTCAAGGCTTTTATTCAAGGTATTTTCTGATACCAAAGAGAACAGGGGGCCTCAGACCCATCCTGGACTTGCGCAACCTCAACAAGTTCCTTGTGCGGGAGAAGTTCAAAATGCTTACCCTTGGAATCCTTCTGCCCTACCTCCAGCAGGGAGATTGGCTATGCTCCTTGGATCTAAAGGATGCCTACACGCACATCCTCATCCACCCAAGCCACCGCCAATACCTAAGGTTTGTGGTGGCAGGAAATCATTACCAGTACAGAGTACTGCCCTTTGGCCTATCCTCCGCACCGCGAGTCTTCACAAAATGTCTCGCGGTCGTGGCGGCCCATCTCCGGCTTCACGGCCTCTATGTCTTTCCGTACCTCGACGACTGGCTCATCAGAGCAGCGTCCGCTCAGGAGGTCACCAACGCCACGTGCCGCACGGTGACTCTGCTGCAGCACTTGGGCTTTGTTATAAACTTCGCAAAGTCCACTTTGCTCCCCTCACAGGATCTCGAGTTCATCGGCGCAAGGCTGCACACTCCTCGGGCACGAGCGTACCTACCGCTCGACAGGGCTCAACGGCTCATGGACCTAGCCGACCGCTTTCGCAGCCAGCCCCTGGTCTCCGCCAGGCGCTTCCTGAGACTGCTCGGCCATATGGCTTCCACCGTCCATGTGACCCCCAATGCCCGCCTGAATATGCGGTCTGCTCAATGGTGTCTCCGCCAGCAGTGGCGACAAGCCACAGGCGGCCTGGCAGACCTAGTGCGCGTCTCCGAGCCGCTGCTCTCGTCTCTCCGGTGGTGGCTCCGGCAGCCGAACCTGATATTCGGAATGCCTTTCCAGTCACCTCGACCGACCCGGGTGCTGACCACCGATGCATCCCTCCTGGGCTGGGGAGCACATTGCCAAGAGGCACGTACTCAGGGCCTCTGGACCACGTGGGAGTCTGCTCAGCAGATCAACTTCCTGGAGCTCAGGGCGATCCGCCTAGCTCTCAAGGCCTTCTCCCACCTGACTTCCCAACAGTCCGTCCTTGTCCAGACGGACAATCAAGTTGCCATGTTCTACGTGAACAAGCAGGGGGCACGGGCTCCTTCCTCCTCTGCCGGGAGGCACAGAAGCTCTGCTCTTGGGCCGTCAGTCACGGCATTCTCCTCAAGGCAGTTTATCTCCCGGGCCAAGAAAATTGCCTTGCAGACAAACTCAGCAGGGTCCTCCAGCCGCACGAGTGGCGTCTGGATCCCTTGGTAGTTCAGAAGCTCTTCCTCAAGTGGGGTCTCCCCACGGTGGATCTCTTTGCCAGTCCTCACAACCGGCAGCTTCCTCGCTTCTGCTCTCGTCAGCCACACCCCCTTCGGGTTGCGGCGGACGCCTTTCTGATCTCGTGGTCGGGGAGCCTTCTGTACGCTTTCCCTCCCATCCCGCTGGTCTCTCGGACTCTTTTCAAGGTTCTCCGAGACAAAGCCTTCATGATCCTGGTGGCCCCTCGCTGGCCCAGGCAGCCGTGGTTTCCGCTCCTGCTGCAACTGGCGGTGGAGGATCCAATCCCTCTGGGGGTACAACCGGATCTCCTCACTCAGGATCAGGGGTCCCTTCTGCACCCCAACCTCAGGTCTCTCAACCTCATGGCCTGGCTGCTGAGAGGGTAGTCCTTGCTCCCCTTCTCCTGCCGGCGGAGGTGGAGGAGGTCGTCTTGGCTTCGCGACGGCCTTCTACCCGCAAATGCTACGCCCTTAAATGGCGTCGCTTTGCCGTCTGGTGTACCCAACAGTCTCAGGATCCCTTCTCCTGCCCGGTGTCGGTGATCTTGCAGTACTTGCTGCACCTCTCTAATCTGGGACTTAAGTCCAACTCCGTCAAAGTTCACCTCAGTGCTCTTTCAGCACATCATGTGCCAGTGGACGGCAGACCTCTCTCCAATGACCCTCTCGTAGCGAGGTTTCTCCGAGGTCTCCTTCTACTTAAACCACCTCTGCGCCCGCCAGCGCCTGACTGGGACCTGAATGTGGTTTTGCAGCGGATCACCTGTCCGCCTTTTGAACCTATGGCTACCTGTTCTCTCCGTTTTCTGTCTTGGAAAACACTGTTCTTGATAGCCCTCACTTCCGCTAGACGCGTAAGTGAATTGCAGGCCCTCGTGTCTGATCCCCCTTACACTAGGTTCTACAAGAATAGGGTAGTCCTACGGACTCACCCAAAATTTCTGCCTAAAGTGGTCTCCCCTTTTCACATCAATCAGGAGGTGGTACTTCCAACCTTCTTTCCCAGACCACACTCCAGCCGAGCTGAAACGGTCCTCCATACCCTGGACTGTAGAAGGGCATTGAACTTCTACCTTGACCGTACGCGGGAGCACCGTAAAGCTGCTCAGCTTTTTGTGTCTTTTGACCCCAATAGATTGGGGCTCCCGGTCTCCAAGCGTACTCTGTCCATCTGGGTTGCGGACTGTATCTCTTGGGCTTATGGGGCAGCCGGACTCTCCTTAGAAAGTCGAGTCACGGCTCATTGCGTTCGGGCAAAGGCCACGTCAGTGGCTTACCTCCGCTCTGTTCCGCTGGCAGACATCTGCCGGGCCGCTACTTGGTCTTCAAGCCAGACTTTTGCGGTCCATTACTGTCTCGAGAGGGAGTCCCGTAGGGACAGTGCTTTCGGACAGGCAGTCCTCCGTAATCTCTTTGAGGTCTGAGCAACTCCTACCCTCCATCCCGGATGTGGGCTACCGGTGGGTGATAATTCAGCGAAGATTCTATCCTTCTGTGCTGCTGAGCTAGAGGGAGCTCATTTTTGTGCTTAGGGTCTCCGGTAGCCTTGAGCTTGGGAGTCCCATAAGTGAGGACTGACTTCCTGCTTGGTCCTGGAGAAAGCGTAGTTACTCACCTGTAACAGGTGTTCTCCAGGAGCAGCAGGAATCAGTCCTCACTACCCTCCCTCCTCCCCTTGGAGTTGCAATCGTCTGCTTATGTTCTTTTTTGCAAATTTTTATGCTGTCTTTTTTAGCTATGTCATCTGACTGGCTAAGATGGCACCCTCGGGCGGGAAGACGACCGCGCATGCGCGCTGCAATTCCCAAAGGCTTTCTTTGAAAGCTGGGGAAAATTGCTCCGCGAGGGCTCCGTCGGCGCCGACGTCACCCATAAGTGAGGACTGATTCCTGCTGCTCCTGGAGAACACCTGTTACAGGTGAGTAACTACGCTTTCTCCAGGACCAAGCAGGAAGTCAGTCCTCACTTATGGGTGTCATCGACGCCGATGAAGCCCCAGCGGTGCATTTCCCCAGCTTTCTATGAAAGCCTTTGGGAATGCAGGCACGCATGCGCGGTTCCCTTCCCGCCTAAAGGTGCCATCTTACCTCAGTCTCTTTTTTTCCGTGAAGCCCTTCGGACGTGTGTCCTTTTTTTCCCGGAAAAGAGAAATTTTTTCTTGGCGTTATTTCGCTTTTTTCCTCGGATTCGATGTCGGTTCCCCTCCCGCCGGGTTCGGTACGCCGGTATCGAATCCCTAATTTCCTTTTTTCGGTTTTTGCCCTTAGTGGCTCGGCGCTCGCGCCAAAACTTTTTCTTTTTCCCTGGAAGGCCGGTCCTTTGCCCTCGCGGGGACCCTTTTCTCCCCGATGGCTTCCAGCGGTTTCAAAAAGTGTGATCGGTGTAAAAATATAATGTCTCTCACCGACACACACGACTGCTGCCTTTGGTGCCTCGGCCCAGACCACGATTCTAAAACGTGCGGGCCATGTGGAAAGATGTCTTCCAAGGCCCTCTGAAGTCGTCAGCAGCAAAGTGAAAGGCTTTTCTCGGACTCGGCCTCTGCCCGGGCCCGGACCTCGTCTGAGGCCTCGACATCTCGGGATTCCGATCCCGAGAGGCGTTGGAGCTCCTCGGACAGGGGATCCCCCGACCGGGAACGTAAGAGGAAGAAGCGGCTCGCGAGGGTGGCGTCGGAGGAGGTCCCTGAGCCCTCGAGGGCCAGGTCTAAGACCTCCGACAGTCGTCCCGAGCCCGTGGACCAGGAGAAGCCCACTAAAGTTCCTCGCATGGAGCCGGAGTCTGCTGGACACGTAAGTCCTGTTGTCCTCGTGGACTCGCCTCCCCGAGTACCGACGTCGGTCCCGGCACCGCCGGGGCCCGAGTCGGGGGCTGCTGCGTCACCCGAGCTGAGTCTCAGGTTGACAGCCTTGGAGAGCAGAATGTCTGCCTTCATGGATCAGCAGCGGGCGCTGATGGCCAGCCTGTCTGGCGCATCTGCCCCGACCACCGGGACATCGACTTCGAAGTCGACCCTGGAGACCGAGCCGATACACGAGTCCTTTGCGGCTCGAAGTCGTCCTCGGTCGAGGTCTCCCTCGACCTCCCGTTCGGGACCGAGGGTCTCGATGCTGGTGCCGCCGGCGTCGGGGTGGGTGCCTAGAGGCCCCGCGGGGTCGGACCTCGACTCAACATTGGACGAGTCTGCTTGGGAGACCGAAGACGAGGAGAACTCCTGACACCTTCAAGACTCGGTGTGTCCCTTCGGACTCACCGGAGTCTGAGCCCCGGAGTAGATCCCCTCCGGAGGATACTAGGTTCTCGGAGTTTATCCGGGATATGGCCGCTGCCCTGGCTATCCCAGCTGACCCCGAGGAGGAGCCTCGAGCCGAGGAGCTTGATGCTCTACAGTATGACTCTCCTCCGAAGGAGGCCTTTACTGTCCCAGTTCCTCCGATGCTGGAACGGCTCCTCTTCCGGATGTGGGAGGCACCGGCCTCGGCGCCGGTTTTGAGCAAGCGGGTCGATTCCATCTATCGGCTCCGGAACAGTCCTGGCTTCCAGAAAACACAGCTACCACACCATTCCATGGTTGTGGAATCGGCCATGCATCGTCTGAAGAGTCAGAAGATGCACTCTGCGGTGCCTCCCGGTAGGGAAGCCCGAAGCCTTGATGGCGTCGGTAGAAAGTGCTTTCAGGGCTCGATGCTTGCTTGCCGTGTCCAGACTTACCAGCTGTACATGGGCATGTATTTGCGAGACCTGGCCAAGGAGTTGGCCGGATTCTCTGCTGGTCTCTCCGGGGAACCCTTGCAGAGTTTTAAGTCCTTGTCTTCGAGGATCCGGGAATGCTCTAAGTTCATGTCCCGTGCCGCCTACGATGGCTTCGAGGCTTCGGCCCGAGTAGCGGCAGCAGGCATCGCGGCTCGACGCCAGGCATGGCTGCAGTCATTGGACCTCGAGCCGTGGGTTCAGGACAAGTTGGTCGATGTCCCTTGCCGAGGTGAAAACCTTGTTGGCAAGCCTGTGGCCGAGAAGGCCGCACAGCTCGAGACTGAGCACCTCACGAGGACAAGGCTGTCGAGGAAGACCTCTGCCCCTTCTCATAAGTCCTTTTACCCGAGGAAGGGCACTGCCTACAAACAGTACCCACAATATCCGGCTGCCCAAGCTGCCCCCCAGGGTCAGCAAGCCAAGGGCCAGGGTAATGGGCCCCATAGGCAGAGGACCCCCAAGCCTGCAGCCCCTGCTTCCACTCAGCAGGGTGGGGGTTTTTGACTCCTTGAGTATAGCCATAGCTCCCTTGCAGACCCAGCCCTGCACAGGAGGCCGCCTAGCCTTGTTCGCCCACCAGTGGCCCTTGATAACCCAGGACAGTTGGGTGCTGGACATAGTCAATCGAGGCTATGCCCTGCACTTTCACCAACTGCCTCCGCCACACTTCCCAGGGGAACCTTTGAGGCCTCCCCTGCATGCAGACCTTCTCCTCCAGGAACTAAAAGGTCTGTTGGTGGACAGGGCGGTGGAGCCTGTGCCTCCCCACTTCCAAGGTCGCGGGTTTTACTCCAGGTATTTCCTGGTACCAAAAAGAATCGGTGGTCTTCGACCCATTTTGGATCTCAGAAACCTCAACAAGTTTCTGGTAAAAGAAAAGTTCAAGATGCTTACTCTTGGAACACTTCTGCCCTACCTCCGGCAGGGAGATTGGCTATGCTCTTTAGATCTAAAGGATGCTTACACTCACATCCTTATTCATCCAGACCACAGAAAGTACCTCAGGTTCATTGTGGGAGGAAACCATTATCAGTACAGGGTACTGCCTTTTGGCCTGACCTCCGCTCCCAGGGTGTTTACCAAGTGCCTGGCAGTGGTGGCAGCCTACCTGAGAAATCAGGGCATCTTTGTGTTTCCTTACCTAGACGACTGGCTCATCAGAGGCCAGACTTCCCTAGAAGTTCAGCAGGCCACCCACAGGACAATGGAACTGCTCCAACGGGTGGGCTTTGTCATCACCTTCGCAAAGTCCACTTTGCTCCCCTCCCAGAACTTGGAGTTCATAGGGGCAAGGTTGTATTCTCAGCTGGCAAGAGCATTCTTACCAGTGGACCGAGCACAAAGGCTCATAGACCTTGCCAGCAAGTTTCTGCACAGGTCCCTGGTCTCCGCCAGACTCTGTCTCAGACTTCTGGGCCACATGGCGTCAACAGTTCAAGTAACCCCCAATGCCAGGCTCAATATGAGACCTGCCCAGTGGTGCCTTCGGACTCAGTGGTCTCAGGCCTCAGGCAGTCTCAGAGACAGGATCAGGGTGTCCCACCATTTCCTGACCTCCCTCAACTGGTGGTTGCACCCCCCCAATCTACTGGTGGGGGTGCCTTTTCAGGTGCCACCTCATACAGTGGTACTGACCACCGATGCCTCTCTACAGGGATGGGGAGCACATTGCCTAGACAAGTGCACCCAGGGCCTGTGGTCTCCTTGGGAGGCCTCCCAGCAGATCAGTCTCCTGGAACTCAGAGCTATCCGCTTGGCCCTCAAGGCCTTTACTGCTTCCCTGGCACAACAGTCTGTCTTGATCCAGACAGACAACCAGGTAGCCATGTTCTATGTGAACAAACAGGGCGGAACTGGTTCCCAGCCCCTTTGTCAGGAGGCCCAGGACCTCTGTTCCTTTGCCCTGAAACACAACATGCTCCTCAGAGCAGTCTATCTTCCAGACCAGGAGAATTACCTGGCCGACAGATTGAGCAGGATTCTGCAACCACACAAGTGGCAGCTACATCCTTTAGTAGTTCAAAAGATTTTCTTGAGATGGGGACTTCCCTCCATAGACCTGTTTGCCAGTCCACTGAACTACCAGCTGCCAAGGTTCTGCTCCAGGCAACCGCATCCTCTGCGGGTAGCAGCAGATGCTTTTCTGATTCCCTGGACTCAGGGCCTGCTCTATGCGTTTCCTCCCACACCTGTGGTGGCCCGAACACTGTTCAAGATTCTCCGAGACAGAGCCTCAGTCCTCCTGGTAGCTCCCAGATGGCCGAGGCAGCCTTGGTTCCCCCTCCTGCTTCAACTGGCAGTGGATCTACCTCTGCCTCTGGGGTTGCAGCCCGACCTTCTATCTCAGAATCAGGGCTCCCTGCTGCATCCCAATCTCAAATCTCTCAATCTGATGGCCTGGAGCCTGCAAGGGTAGTGCTGGCTCCCTGGGGCCTGCCTCCCGAAGTTGAGGAGGTTGTCCTAGCCTCCAGAAAACAATCCACTAGGAAGACCTATGCTCTCAAGTGGAAGAGGTTTTCTGTGTGGTGTCAGCTACGTGCACAGGATCCTTTCTCCTGTACTGTATCATAGTGCTTCAGTACCTGCTGCACTTGTCCAATCAAGGTCTCAAGTCCAACTCTGTTCGGGTCCACCTCTCTGCTTTAGCAGCTCACCACTCACTGGTTGAGGGCCATTCCTTGTCTGTGCACCCTTTGGTGTCCAGGTTTCTCAGAGGCTTGCTTCTGCTCAAACCTCCCATACATCCTCCTGCTCCTGAGTGGGAGCTGAATGTGGTCTTGCAGCAGCTGACTCGCCCACCTTTTGAGCCTATGGCTACTTGCCCTCTACGCTTCCTTTCCTGGAAGACTCTCTTTCTGATAGCCCTTACTTCGGCTAGGAGAGTGAGTGAGCTTCAGGCCTTGGTCTGTGATAGACCTTACACCAGGTTCTATAAAAACAGGGTAGTCCTCAGGACTCACCCTAAGTTCCTTCCTAAGGTTGTCTCCTCTTTCCACCTCAACCAGGAGGTGGTTCTTCCTACTTTCTTCCCTAGGCCTCATGCAAGTCAGGCTGAAACAGTTCTCCATACCTTGGACTGTAGGAGGGCCTTATCCTTCTACCTTGAACGTACGCAAGGTCACAGAAGGGCTTCTCAGCTCTTCCTTTCTTTTGACCCCAATAACTTGGGGAGGCCTGTGTCCAAGCGTACCTTGTCCATCTGGGTGGCTGACTGTATCACCTGGGCTTACAAGGCGGCTGACCTTCCTTTGCAGGGTAGGGTCACGGCCCACCGTGTGAGGGCAATGGCTGCATCAGTGGCTCACCTCCGCTCTGTTCCATTGCAAGACATCTGCAGGGCTGCTACTTGGTTTTCAAGCTAGACATTTGCAGCCCACTACTGTCTGGAGAGGGAGTCCCGTAGGGACAGTGCTTTTGGCCAAGCAGTACTCCGGAATCTCTTTGAGGTCTAGGCAACTCCTGCCCTCTGGTTGGGCTACCGGTGGAGGGTGTGTCCTTGAAAAGCCTTTTCTGTGTTGCTGAGACTAGAGGGAGTTCTCTTGTTCAGCCTGGGTTCCTGGTAGCCCAGAGCTGGGGAGTCACCCATAAGTGAGGACTGACTTCCTGCTTGGTCCTGAAGAAAGAGTAGTTAATCACCTGTAACAGGTGTTCTCCAGGAGCAGCAGGAATCAGTCCTCACTACCCTCCCTCCTCCCCTTGGAGTTGCAGTTGTACAGAGTTTACTTTTTACATTTTTGTGTGCTGTTCTTAGCTATGTCATTTGACTGAGGTAAGATGGCACCTTTAGGCGGGAAGGGAACCGCGCATGCGTGCCTGCATTCCCAAAGGCTTTCATAGAAATCTGGGGAAATGCTCCGCTGGGGCTTCATCGGCGTCAATGACACCCATAAGTGAGGACTGATTCCTGCTGCTCCTGGAGAACACCTGTTACAGGTGAGTAACTACTCTGTCTGGCTTTCGTCCTTTACACTCTACTGAAACGGCTCTTGCCAAAGTCTCCAGCGACTTGTTCCTGGCAAAATCCAAGGGCCTTTACTCTGTCTTCATCCTTCTTGACCTCTCTGCTGCTTTTGACACTGTTGACCACAACCTTCTCCTCGACACCCTGTCCTCGCTTGGTTTTAAGGGCTCTGTACTATCCTGGTTCTCCTCCTATCTCTCTCTTTGCTCCTTTTGTGTGTGTTCTGGTGGCTCCTCCTCCTCTGCTACCCCGCTCCCAGTTGGTGTACCCCAAGGATCTGTCCTGGGTCCACTCCTTTTCTCTCTCTATACCCAGTCTCTTGGTACGCTTATCTCTTCCCATGGCTTTCAGTACCATCTATATGCTGATGACTCCCAGATCTACCTCTCTACGCCTGAAATCTCTCTGGCTATCCAGACCAGGATCTCAGCCTGCCTTTCTGACATCGCTGCCTGGATGTCTCACCGCCGCTTGAAATTGAACATGGCCAAGACTGAACTTCTCATCCTTCCCCCTAAAACCTCCCTTCCTCTTCCTCCCTTCTCGGTCTCTGTGGATAACTCTGTACTCCTTCCTGTTTCCTCAGCCCGCAATCTGGGGGTTGTCTTTGACTCCTCTCTCTCTTTCTCCGCACACATCCATCTGATAGCTAAGACCTGCTGCTTCTTTCTCTATAACATCAGCAAAATCTGCCCCT
Source organism: Ichthyophis bannanicus (assembly GCA_033557465.1). Taxonomy (NCBI): domain Eukaryota; kingdom Metazoa; phylum Chordata; class Amphibia; order Gymnophiona; family Ichthyophiidae; genus Ichthyophis; species Ichthyophis bannanicus. Next base: position 555,092,977 of record CM066034.1, read on the forward strand.
TCCTTTCTGAACACACTACTAAAACGCTTATCCTTTCCTTAATCACCTCCCGTCTTGACTACTGTAATCTGCTCCTTGCTGGTCTCCCTTTGAATCATCTTTTTCTCCTTCAATCTGTTCAACGCCCTGCTGTGCGGCTAATCTTCCGCCAGCCTCATCATGCCCATATTACTCCTCTTCTCAAGTCACTTCATTGGATCCCTATCCGTTTCCGCATCCAGTTCAAACTTTTCCTTCTGACCTATAAATGCATTCACTCTGTGGCTCCTCACTACCTTTCTTCTCTTATCTCTCCTTACAACCCCCCTCGGGAACTCTGCTCTTCCAGCAAACTGCTCCTATCTGTGCCCTTCTCTTCTACTGCTAACTCCAGACTTCGCTCCTTTCACCTTGCTGCACCGTACACCTGGAACAAACTACCGCTGTCTGTATGCCAGGCACCTTCCCTAACCCTCTTCAAATCCAGGCTGAAAACTCACCTCTTTGCTGCTGCATTTGGATCTTGACTCTCCTGATCTCCCTTTCCTTCCCTTGCTTTATCCCTGCCTACATCTTCTCTGCTTGTCTTGACTAGATTCTAAGCTCTGATGAGCAAGGGACTGTCTCTTACTTGTCTGTACAGCGCTATGTACGACTTGTAGCGCTATACAAATGCTCAGTAGTAGTAGTAGTAGAAGGCTGTAGAGTACACCATTCAGGTGCTGGAACAGCTGGGCTTTGTCATCAACTACCCAAAGTCCCACTTGCAACCCTCTCAATGCCTCATTGGGTCTCTCCTCGATACCACACTGGCTCAGGCATTCTTTCCGGTGGACAGGGCTAATGCCTAGTCACCTCGGCAAGGGACGTTCAGAGTTGGCTGATTGTCATGACTCAACAGATGCTGAACCTCCTGGGCCACATGGCTTTCACGGTCCATGTTACCCCCTCAGCCCGACTTCAGATGTGTCAAACCCAGTGGACTCTCTGCACATAGTGGCATCAGGCGATGGGACATCTTTCGAACAAAGATGCACAGTTACTCTGCCTCTCCACAAATCCCTGTCCTGGTGGCTGCATCCCACTCACCTGCTTGGGGGGTTTCACTTCCAGTCCCTGCTGCGTCAACGTCCTAACGACCAGTGCCTACAAGCTCGGCTGTGGGGCATACCTGAATGGCCTGTCCACACAGAGCCCCTGGACTGTCAGAGAAAGCCACCATCAGATCAACTTTCTGGAGCTTCAGGCCATTGCCAATACTCACTGAGTGTTTCAGCAACAGCACGTCCACCAGGTCATTTTCATACAGACAGACAACCAGGTGGCTATGTTCTACCTCAACAAACAGGGTGGCACAGGTGCGTACCTCCTTTGCTGGGAGGCAGTCCATCTCTGGAAGTTTGCAGTCTCACATGGTATGCTCCTCAGAGTGGTATATCTTCCAAAGGAGATCAACGTCTTAGCGGATCACCTCAGCAGGGTCCTTAGGCACACAAGTGGACTCTGAACAAGCAAGTGGCTGATTGCATCTTCCAAATGTGGGGCATGTTGTCCATAGACCTCTTTGCTACTGCCAGCAACACTCAGCTCCTGCTGTTTTGCTCCAGAGTGCCCTGCCTAAATCGCTTGGCTCCCAATGCTTTACTCCTGGATTGGAGCAAGGTTCTTCTCTAAGCTTACTCGCCAAAATGGCGCTACCATGATCCTCATTGTGCTGCACTGGCCCAGACATCTCCTCCTCCACTTTTCTCAATGACAACTGCTCAGACTAGGCTGTGCCCTGGACCTGATTGTGCAGGATGATAGGACTTTGCTTCATCCCAACCTGTCATTCCTAGCGCTAAAGGTTTGTCTGCTGAGCAGTAGTACTCACAGAGCTCTACTTGCCCCAGGACATGGAGAACATACTTTTCACCTCGTGCAAGGACTTGACGAGATGTGCTTACATCTTTAAGTGGCACAGGATCTCCAAATGGTGTGAGAATCAGTCTCTGGACCCCTTCTCCTGCTCAATGGAGTCCGTTTTGTCTTATCTTCTGCACCTGTCTAACCCTGGTCTGAAGTCAAATTCGGTCAGAGTGCACCTCAATGCTGTAGTCGCTTATTATTGGCCCATTGCTGATCAGTTGATCTCTGCTCATCCCTTGGTGGGTCACTTTATGCGGGGCCTCCTACTATCTTGTTCCCCCATTAGACCATCCCCGGTGGTGTGGGATCTTAATGTGGTGCTCGGACAACTCCTTGCACCCCGCTTTGAGCCGCTTAGCTCCTGCCCGCTCAAGCTCCTTACTTGGAAGGTCATTTTTCTAGTGGTGCTTACTTCAGCACGCAGTCAGCAATTGCAAGTGCTGATGGCGAAACCACTGTATACCAGGTTTCATAAGAACAGGGTGGTTCTCCAAACACACCCAAACTTCCTAACTAAGGTAGTCTCTGCTTTTCATCTCAATCAGTCTGTGGTATTACCCTCTTTCTTCCCAAAGCCTCATGCCAACAGAGCCGAGGCTTCATTGCACACCTTGCACTGTAAGAGAGCACTGACTTTCTACCTGGAGAGGATGAAAGCCCATTGACGATCCTCCCAGCTCTTTGTCTCTTTTGACCCCAATAAGCTGGGAGTGGCGGTGTCAAAACGCACCCTGTCCATTTGGATGACGGACTACATCTCCTTCACTTACACTCAGGCTGGGCTGACATTGGAATGCCATGTCACGGCTCACAATGTCCACGCTATGACTGCTTCAGTGGCCAACTTGCATTCCATTTCCACAGAGGAGATCTGTAGGGCTGCAACGTGGTCTTCAGTCCATACCTTCTCAGCCCATTACTATCTGGGTGGAGATTCACAGCATGAAGCAACTTTGGCCAGGCTGTACTTCAACATCTCCTTGGGAATTGAAGCAACTCCTTCCCACTGGCCCTTCTGTTTGGCTAGGCTACTGTAGAGTCGATATGATGTTGTTGTCCCTGCTGGACACTGACTCTCGGAACCTCTCAGTGATTGCTCAAGCTGCTTGTTCTCGGTTCTTTTTTTCTGATTGCCCTGTTGGACCTTTTTCATAGTTTTTTTTGGTAACCTGTAGTTAGGGAGTCCCATATTTGAGGACTGACTTCTTGCTTGGTCCTGGAGAAAGCATAGTTACTCACCTGTAGCAGGTGTTCTCTGGGATCAGCAGGAATCAGTCCTCACTATCCTCCCTCCTCCCCATAGAGTTACTTTCTTTTTTTAGCTTGATTAAGCTGTGTCATCATACTGAGGTAAGATGGCTCCTTCAGGCAGGAAAACTGGCATGCATGCATGGAGCATCTTTCAAAAGCTTTCTTTGGAAGCTGGGAAGCATTCCTGTGCTGCCTCTGTCAGTGACGTCACCCATATGTAAGGACTGATTCCTGCTGATCCTGGAGAATACCTACTACAAGTGAGTAACTACACTTTTCTACCTCTAAATTCAGTGCTATATATTCTAGCTCTTCCATCTAAGGGACCCTTCTACTAGAGTGTGATACGTTTTTGCAGTTATCATGCATTAGGAGCAAAAACTAAAACGTGGTTAGTACAACGGCCTCATGCTAACTATTGGCATGTTTTGGCTGTTAACCATATTGAAACGTTCCCTAATGTATGCCAGTGTCATTTGCAGTTATCCATACTGTATATGAATGTAACTCGCCTTGATTATCTCTTGGAAAGGCGTGAGCTAAATACAAAATAAATAATAATTAACATAAATGAATTTAATGCCACCCATTGAGGTAATGACCCTCATGCTAACTGCAGTATGTAGGAAACATCCAATCTTTGTGCCAACCTGCCCAGTCCCCATCCTGTTGCCCAGTAAGCAGTTAGCACAAGACTTTTTCCACACTGGCTGTTTTTAATGTTTGGTAGCTGTTACCACAGGCCCATGTTTACTGCTCAGCTTTTGTTAACTGTTAGCGCACTTTAGTAAAAAGGCCCTTTATTGTTTAGACTTCTAGCATTTGTATAAAGGTATTTCAAAGTATGCTTTTTGTTTATCAGTGCATTATTCCTAGGATAAAACAGTGCTGGTACTCATATGCAGAGGTTTTTCATTAATACATGAGAACAATGGGTCAATTTAGTAGGCAATGAAAAAAGAGTCAGTATTTTATACCACCTTGTACCCCTCAAAAAAAAGCCCTGGTTTATATATTAACAAAATGTTCATCATTTGGCAGGGCTTATTTGGAATCTTTCAATTATGTCTGCTGTTTATACTTAAAGGCATTTAGACTACTTTTATCTTCATTGCAACCTCTCTACCAGGATACTCTAACCTCTCCATATATTATTACGAACCATGTACAACTGGGCAACTGTCAGCTTTTCCCCGCTATTTAGTTTAAAATCTGCTCTATCTCATTTTTAAAGGTCTGTGCCATCAACCTGGTTCCACTCTGGTTAAGGTAGAGCCCAATCCATCCAGAAAGTGCCCCTTCTTCCCAAGAATATTGCCCAGTTCATGACATATCTAAAGCATTCTTCCCTGCAACATTGTCTCATCCACACATTCAGGCTCTGTATCTCTGTAAAGGGAAGAGGAGATACTGGACTCCTAGAGGGGTAGGGAAGGGAAGAAGTGATGCCAAATATCTGGGGAGGGAAAGAGAAATGGAGATGCTGGGCATGGGGAAAGGGGTAAGCCAGGAAAGAGGAGATGCTGTGCTGGGGGAGGGGGAGATGCTGGATTATGGGGTTTGAGATGCATGGTTAAAGGTTCACCTATGGTATCAGATACTCTTGGGCTGGGGCTCCTGCAAGTCTCTTTGAGATCTGGAATCCAACTCCATCCTCCACTGGACCCAGTTTTTATTTTTCTAGTTTACTGTCATAAAAATGTTTTTTAAAAAAATATACAATATGGCTTGTAGCCAATGAAACATGTTAGTTTTTCACCCTTGATATACTGTTTTTCCTTTTTCCTCTTTTTTATTTTATTTTATGGCATCCTGTATCTAGGGATTTCCATCTATAAAGACTGGTATCATGTTCATTCTTAGTAAAAGCAAAGTTGCTTATCTGCCTGTAATGTTGTTATCTCCAGGAACAAGCAGGAATGTAGTCTTCACATATGGGTATCGTCGGTACCGACGGAGCCTGCGCGGGAACGCTCCCCAGCGTCCAATAGGAATGCTTTTGGGAGCATCCCTCAGCACATGCGCGCTACCTTCCCACCTTTCCAACTGTCCCTCTTCACTTCTTCGTTTTCCGCGGAGCTGATAGGACCCATACCCTGTCACCGCAGAAAATTTCGTCTTTAAAATTGTTTTCTTGTGGTCGCGTTTGCCTCCGCACGACGCCTACTGGTACCGCCGGTTCTTTTCTTTTCTTTAAAAAGAAAAAAGAATAACTTGAACTGTTTCTCTTCAGAAACCTTTCTTTTTCGGTGCAAGGCGCCATTTTGTGCATTAGGCCCCATATTCCTGAAACATGGAAAATCCAACTAGTGCTTTCAAAAAATGTACTAAGTGTGGCGGTACCATTTCCGTCACTGACACCCATGATTGGTGTCTTAAATGTTTAGGGCCTGAACATTCTCCATCTGAATGTCTCTCCTGTATGGGGATGACTAAAAGGTGAAGACAGAACCGGGCTCTTTCCCTCGGATGCCAGATCCATTGCATCGACATCTTCAAGGGCCTCTTCTTCCTCCCATGGATCTCAGGTAACTAAACATAAAAGCCGATCCTCAAAGGATAGCTCTCCTGCTAAGCATCGAGAGGCCATTGGCATTGCCCTTGAGGGAACCACACCGGCAAAACAGCCCCGGCGGGAGGCTTCGGCTTCCAAAGCATCAGTGGGGCTTCAGGATGTTCTTGAGGCCCCGAATTTGCAAGAACTACCTGTGCCATGCTCAGGGGTCCCGGCCGTTTTCAACGGTACCGACACCCAGGCATCGGCAGCATCAATAGACCAGAGTTTCCTTGCTATCGAACGCAGTATTGCAGCTCTGCTCACAGCTGCGGTACCGTTGACACCTATGGTTCAACGGCCACCAGTACCGACATCGATACCGATACCGGTACCTACACCGGTACAGACACCAGTACCGGTACCGATGGTACCGGCCCTGGTGGGAATTCTTCCCACGCCATCTTTGGCTGAAATCGACAGATCGGTACCGGATCAACTCGGTACCAACTTCGATCAATACCGGGACCGTGCTTTGCATAAGCATCATGGTCAGGAATACTTTGAATCCTCCGATTCTGAAGACTTTGACAATTCTGCTGGTACCAGAGGATTTCTCCTAGAAGATCCCTCTTCTCCCCAATGCAGAATGTCACCTCCAGAGGACATGTCTTTTTCAGGATTTTATTCGTGATATGGCCAAGGGCCTTTCAATCACGGTAGCTCCTGAAGAGGAACCCAGAGCAACGGAATTGGAAATTCTCCAATATCCTAAAGGTCCAAAGGAAGCAGCTACTCTGCCCATCCATGAAATTCTGCATAACTTGATGCTCAGAATGTGGAAGATACCTCTGACTACATCTCCTCATTCTAGGAGACTTGATAATATGTATCGAGTTCCGCCATGTCCTGGATTTCAAAAGACTCAACTGGCACACCATTCAATGGTGGTGGAGTCAGCCATGTGTAGGATGAAAAGTGCTAAAAGACATGCATCCAATCCTCCAGGTCATGAATGCAGGACTCTGGATGCTTTTGGGCGCCGAACATTTCAGGCTTCCATGCTTTCAGCTAAGATCAGTTCATATATACTATATATGGGAATGTTCCTTAAAGAAGTTACAGGAGACTTGGAGCTTATGAGCCCACTTCTCCCAGATGACAAGAGACAAAACTTTCTTGCTCTAGTTAAGCATGCTCAAGATGTCTCCAAGTTTGTGAATCGTGCAGCCTTTGACTGCTTTGAATGCATCAGCAGAACCTCTGCTATTGCCATTGGGGCATGACGGATTGCCTAGCTTCAGGCATCAGACTTGGAGACTTGGGTACAGGACAAGTTAGGCAACATTCCTTGCACGGGAGAGAATCTCTTTGGCAAGAACTGGCAGGAGAAGGCTAACAAGTAGATGCTGACAATACTACTCTAGATAGATTGTCAAAATCTACAGCCACTCCAGCCAAAAAGAAGCCTTATAAAAAAACCCTCTTTCAACAAGAAGAGGAAATTTTTTCCTGCCTATACCCAGCAGAGTCAAACTCAGGGTCAGGTTGCCCAAAAGAGACAAACTAGACAGCAAAAGAAGCCAAAAGGCCCGAGAGCCCAACCAGCTCCGCAGGTTCACCCCCCTCAAGGGCTTTGACTCCTTCCTAGAGAGCTTATCCTTCCTGCCTCTGAGGGGTCCCCAACCCCCCAATATCCCAGGCAGGTTATGCCACTTTGCCAGCAGATGGCATCAGATAACAGCAGAAGATTGGACTCTGTCCATTGTAGGAGAAGGGTACAAGCTTCACTTCCACAGCATGCCCCCCCCCCTACAATTCTAAGGCAATTCAATTCTCAAACCTCTGCAGACAATCTGCTAGATCAAGAAGTATCAACACTTCTTGCCCAAGGGGCAATAGAAGAGGTACCCATTCTTCAACGGGGTGCAGGGTTCTACTCCCCCTATTTTCTTATTCCAAAGAAAACAGGAGGACACAAACCCATTCTAGACCTCAGAGAATTGAACAAATACCTGTTCCGAGAGAAGTTCAAAATGATTTCTCTAGGAACTCTTCTGCCATACCTTCAAAGCCAGGATTGGCTTTGCTCTCTAGACTTAAAGGATGCATACACTCACATTCTGATCCATCCAGATCACAGGAGATTCTTGCGATTCCTTTTGAAGGGAAAATATTTCCAGTACAGGTTCTTCCCTTTGGTCTGGCTTCAGCACCAAGAGTATTCACGAAATGCATGGTAGTAGTAGCTGCATTTCTGCGAACCCTGTGGATATTCCTCTTCCCTTACTTAGACGAATGGCTCATTCGAGCCCCTACAGTTGCAGAGGCCAGCACTGCACTGTCTCGTACAATGCGAATCCTCCAATACTTGGGGTTGGTAATAAACTTCCCAAAATCCCAACTTGTTCCTTCCCAATGCCTGGAATTCATAGGGGCCTGTCTAGATACCAGCCAGGCAAAGGCTTTCCTTCCACAGGCCCGGTGTCTTCGCATAATGCAACTAGCTTCTCAAGCAGCAGGGAAATCTTCCCTAACTGCTCGGGAGCTACTACAGTTGCTGGGACATATGGCATCCACAGTTCATGTAGTCCCATATGCTCGTCTCCACATGCGAGCAGCCCAGTGGACCCTCTCCACACAGTGGACACAGGCTACAGGACATTTATCAGACAAAATAATAAACTCTCAATGGCTAATTTTGTCCCTCCAATGGTGGCAATCACTAGAAAATCTGACAGTGGGGTCTCCTTTTCATCAACCCCTCTTTCAGGCCACCCTAACAACAGATGCATCACAGGTGGGTTGGGGAGCACACCTGAATCATCTCTCTACACAGGGCACCTGGTCTCCACAGGAGGCTGGTCTACATATAAACCTCCTGGAATTAAGAGCAATCTATTTAGCTCTTCAAGTATTCCACGCCGAGCTCAGCTACAAGACAGTCCTAGTCCAGACGGACAATCAAGTAGCCATGTTCTATGTGAACAAGCAGGGCGGAACAGGCTCTCTGTCGTTATGCAACGAAGCTTTGCAACTGTGGGCCCTCTCCAGAGAGTATCAGATTCACCTTCTACTGGTATAGCTTCCAGGCATTCAAAACCTTTGGGCAGACAAACTCAGTCGAGTACTGCTGCCTCACGAGTGGTCTCTCCACCTAGACCAGGTGGCAAAGATATTTCATCTCTGGGGCACTCCAGACATAGACCTCTTTGCAAGTCCACTGAATGCCAAACTTCCCCGGTTCTGTTCCAGGATTCCGGCTCACAATTGTCAGGCAAGGGATGCCTTCCTCCTTCATTGGGGTCAGGACTTCCTTTATGCCTTCCCACCCATTCCTCCCATCCCCAAAACACTCTTCAAGCTTCAGAGAGACAGGGGTCATATGATTCTCATAGTGCCACAATGGCCACGCCAAGCATGGTATCCCCTGCTTCTACATCTCTCTCAAGCTACACCTCTGGAGTTAGGGCATGCTCCAGATCTCCTTTCCCAAGAGAACGGGATGCTATGGCACCCGAGCCCCCAGTCCGTGCATTTCACGGCCTAGTTGCTGAAGGCTTAGACCTCCAGGATTTCAACCTGTCCCAACAGGTAAAGGATATCCTTCAGGCTTCTAGAAAACTTTCCACAAGAAGGTCTTATGCCTTCAAGTGGAAACATTTTACTATATGGTGTTCCAAGAAGGGATTAAACCCCCTTGTCATACCTTTAGAATCGATACTAGAGTATCTCCTTCACTTATCGAATTCTGATCTAAAGACCAATTCGGTAAGAGTCCATCTTAGTGCAATCACAGCTTCTTATAAGCCTCTGAATGGCCACCAATTTCCTCTCATCAACTTTTATCCAGATTTATGAGAGGTCTTCTATTAACCAAGCCTTCCATTAAGTCACCACCGGTGGCATGGGATCTAAATCTAGTTCTCAGGCAACTCATGAAGCCGCCTTTTGAGCCTTTAGCCACTACAACCCTTAAGTTTTTGACCTGGAAGGTCATCTTCCTAATTGCGATCACCTCTGCATGTCACATTAGTGAACCGCAAGCTTTAGTGGCTGATCCTCCTTATAGTAGGTTTCACCATGATAAGGTTGTTCTTAGAACTCATCCACACTTTATGCCAAAGGTGGTTTCGCCTTTTCATTTAAATCAATCAATTTATCTTCCTGTATTTTTTCCGAGGCCTCACACCTCTAATGCAGAAAGAAACCTTCATACTTTGGATTGTAAAAGAGCCTTAGCCTTTTACCTACAGAGAACACAGCAACATAGAAAGTCCTCACAACTTTTTATAGCTGTTGACTCTAGTCATTTAGGACTTCCAGTCTCCAAAAGAACTTTATCTAAATGGATTGCCCAATGCATATCCTTTGCTTATGAGAGTAAGGGTCTTCCTCTTCGAGGCCATGTCACAGTTCATAATGTGAGAGCCATGGCAACTTCCATGGCTAATCTCTACTCTGTGTCTATCGATGACATTTGTCGAGCAGCCACCTGGGCTTCAGTACACACCTTCACAGCCCGCTACTGCCTGGATAAAGCCTCCCATCGGGATGCCTTCTTTGGCCAAGCTGTTCTTCAACATCTCTTTCAGACCTAATTCAACTCCTACCCACCAACCCTGGTGAAATGCCAGAGATCCATGGGAGGAAGGATGCCTACCTTTCTAGGGTGGCACCTTCTTGGGGCTATCTCCCTGGCATCTTCAGCTAGGGAGTCCCCATATGTGAAGACTACATTCCTGCTTGTTCCTGGAGATAGCGTAGTTACTCACCTGTAACAGGTGATCTCCGGGAACAGCAGGAATTTAGTCTTCACAACCCACCCACCTCCCCTAGGAGTTGTATCTCTCTATCTATCTGTTTCCCTTTCCCTCTCTCTCTCTCTTTGTCTCAGCTTTAAACTCAACTGGAGAGAGGCAGTTGGGAAAGGTGGGAAGGCAGCACGCAGGCGCTGTGGGATGCTCCCAAAAGCTTCCTGGTTGGGCGCTGGGGAGCGTTCCCGCGCAGGCTCCGTCAGTACCGACGTACCCATATGTGTCTCTTTCCTCTCTCCCTCTATCCTTTCACTCAGCTACAAGCTTAACTGAAGAGGGACAGTTGGAAAGGCGGGAAGGCAGCGTGCATGTGCTGAGGGATGCTCCCAAAAGCGTTCCTATTGGACACTGGGGAGCGTTCCCGCGCAGGCTCCGTCGTTACCGATGATACCCATATGTGAAGACTAAATTCCTGCTGTTCCCGGAGATCACCTGTTACAGGTGAGTAACTATGCTTTCCAAATTAGTCATCACAAAACTCACCCACCTCCCCTAGGAGTTAGCTTATTATACTTGCATTGCAGCCAACTGAGATGGCCCCATACAGTGCAGACATATAAAATCCCACTCCTGTTCGGTAGAGTATTAATGAAAATTCTTAAGCTTTGTTTACATCACTGCAACTATTGCACCATCAGATAACAATGTTCATTTATTAAGACTAGTATCCCGCTGCCCTGTTAAATGTAAGCAACTTTGTTTTACTGTAAAGCTTTTTCTTCAGGTCTTTTCTATTGTCCTGTTTTGTAACTTAATTATTTCCTGTTTTGGATGCCTCAAATTTGGGACCTGAAGTATTTCTTTTTTATATATTTATTTTCTTTACATCTTGGTGTGCAATCATTTCTTTCTAAGTTCAGTGTTAATTGTTTTTGCAAAACATTGAGGATGGCATATTGAATGTTGGCAGCCAGTACTTCCACATCGTCCTGCTAGACCAATCCAGACAAATGGGTTGTGTTCCCCTACCAGCAGATTGGTGGAGACAAAGAACCAATAAAAAGTCCAGGTTTCAATGGCATCACTCCTATGCCTCTATTTGCCTCAGCAACCAGAGGTCTCTTCAGTATTTTTTTGTCTCCAGAAGAATGTGGATGAATTTTCTCCTCTCTGAAGAAAATCTGAAGAATTGAGAGGAAAAGATTGATTAAAAACTCTCATGACAGACCACTTTGATGGTGACTCTCTCACTTGACCGTGACGTTGGAGGCTCCACTAGACTGTGGTCTTTTTGGCAGCCATAGGAGGAGGGAGAATTGGTTCAGCTCCATGCTCTTATCCTGGATAACAGCGTATTGAGCAGCCAAAAAATTGGAAGGATCTGAAAGGATGGAAGAGGGCAACAGTCCCACACAACCTCATTGCCCCCTCCCTCCTCCGCTGTCCCCCCTGCTCTCTCCTGAAGATTGCAGAAGGCTCTCAGAGGCATCTGCCTGCCAGCCACCTTAAACACAGTGCTGCCAAGTCAGAGAAACAGTTTCAGGGGAGTAGAGCAGAGCCAAGCACAGATCCTCTGTCTGAGGCTCTCAGGAAGTGGGTACCAATGCTTGACCTCGTCATTGTCCTTGTTGGAGAGTCCTGATTCTGTCTGTGTGGGACACAATTCAGGGTGCACTGCTGGGGACTGTTGGTGCTGTGTGGGGGTTCCCGCCATTTTCTGCACATGCTAGTAGCGTTTTTAATATTGTGCATCTTGTGGTTGTGCAATCCTTGTGCACATTTTATTTATTTTTATTTTTATTTATTTAACTGTATTTATATCCCGCTTTTCACCGGATCAAAGCGGCTTAACATTGAAGGGCGGGAGACAGTGATCAATTTAGGGTGGGGGGGTCTGTCACCAGGAGGCCAACATTAACATTAGTGGCCTAGTGGTTGGGGCAAGGTACTTCAGGCCGGAAGGTCGGGGGTTCAAATCCCACTAGAGGACAGCAACCTTGGGCCGGAAGGACTGGGGTTTCTAGTCCCACAGGTGCTCCTTGTGGTCTTGGGCAAGCCACTTAACCCTCCATAGCCCAAGCTCCCTGTAAAATAGTTCTCTCCAAGTTATAATGCCCTGTTCAATGTAATTTCAGTTTGTTCAATGTAAACTGCACTGATGCAGAATAGCGCGGTATATAAGAGAATGTAAATAAATAAATAAATACATGGAACAGAAAAATCAGAACGTGTACATAGGTCTGAGTTTACAAATAACAGGATAGTAAAACTTGGATAACTAGGGGAAACTATTTACACACTGGACCGAAAGGTGGGCCGAAAGGTGGATTTGTGTTGAACTAGTTCCCTGCGGCAGCTGCTATTCTTTGGTTGGCGGTATGCGCAGACCTTATGTTTCAAGCCCTGCTCCAATGGCTTTGATCTCTTTCACTGGATGATTCTACCCCTCTTTGGAGTCAGCTATGGTCTTTCTTTCTGATGCCATGTACAACCTGGTATATCTGGCAGCCAGGGATTGTGCTCTGACAGTGGTTTCACAGCATTGGATTTAGCTCCGGCACTGGGCAGCTGACTCATCTTCAAAACAATATCATTCAAGACATGCACTATTCCAGTCTAACAGCCATCCTGTTACCATGGACAGACCATTACCTCTTAGAATGCATACAGTCTACATCACCCTCAATTCATATACATAATGAAACCCCAACATTCCATAGCAAATACAAACCATTCGACAAAAAGTCCTTCTTGAACAATTCTCTCCCACATTTATATCATTACCTAACTGACCTGGATGATATTGTACAGAACTGGAACTCAACCTTCTCCAGGAACAGTCAGGAAGTCAGTCCTCACTTATGGGTGACGTCGGCCCCGACAGAGCCCGCGCGGAGCAATTCCCCAGCTTTCAAAGAAAGCGTTTGGGATTGTTGCCACGCATGCGTAGTGCTCTGCCCGCCAATGTTCCCGCTAACCTGTGCTGTGTCCGCCGCCAACATTCCTGCTGGCGGGGGGAGGTGCAGAGCGATCGACGCTCTGCCCCTCCCCCCACCGGCAGGAATGCCAGCGGAGGACCCGGCGCAGATTAAAGAGAACATTGCAAGGGTGCTGCAGTGTGTGTTGTTCCCCTACCGGACCATGAGGAAGCAAAAGAGCCCGAAATCGCACTCGTCGGTACCATCCGGCCGAGAGTCGAGAGCCCTTGATGCCCTGGGCTGCAAGGCCTACCAAGGCTCCATGCTCTCTTGCTGCATTCAGGCATATCAACTGTACATTAGTATGTTCCTACGCGATTTGGCTAAGGAACTCGGGGGTTTCTCCGTGGGCCTCAAGGGAGAGCCCCTCAATAGGTTCTGCACCCTGCTAAAGTCCGTCACGGACTGCTCTAAGTACCTCTCCTGAGCCTCCTATGATGACTTTGAGACATCAGCTCAGGTGGCGGTCGTGGGCATTGGGGTCTGCCGCCAGGCATGGCTTCAATTCTCGGATCTGGAGCAGTGGGTAAGGGAGATGCTCCTGGGCATGCCCTGTTTTGGTGAGCAGCTCTTCGGCAAGTCGATGGAGGAGAAGGCCGCGGAAATTGAGATGGAGTTCGTCACCAGAACCTGTCTCTCCCGCAAAACTTCTATCCTGCCTCGGAAGAAGCAGCCAACCAAGAAGCCCTTCTTCCCTAGAAAGGGTCTCCAATATCGGGCCTATCCTCCATATCCAGCTACCCCCACGCCGACCACTCCAGTGCAGGGAAAATCTGGCCAGGGGCATCGTAAGCCAAAAGGACCGAATGCCCAGACGCCGGGTCCCCCACAACCCACTCAGGGATTTTGACACCATCGGCATAGCCCCTCACTCTCCAGGGACACAGCAGCCAGTGGGGGGGATGCCTGTCCTGCTTCGCCCCATCGTGGGCTTCCATCACTTCGACAGGCTTCCACCTCCTTTCTCCCCGGTGGAACCTCCTCAATTTCCTGCACACCAGCTTCTGCTACAACTGGAATTACACTCTCTCCTCACCCACCGGGCAGTTGATAAGGTCCCTCCCCACCTTCGAGGTCGGGGTTTCTACTCCCGGTACTTCCTCGTCCTGAAAAAGACGAGGGGTCTGTGGCCCATCCTCGACCTCCTCAGGTTAAACAAGTTTCTGGTGCAGGAGAAATTCAAGATGTTATCTCTTGGTGTTCTGCTGCCCTTCCTCCAGCAGGGCGACTGGCTATGCTCCTTGGATCTAAAGGATGCTTATGCCCACATCTTAATCCACCCCAACACAGGCAGTATCTGCGCTTCAGGGTGCAGGGAGAACACGTCTGCCCCACGAGTCTTCACAAAGTACCTCGTCATGGTCGCCACTTACCTTCGGCGTCAGGGCATGCCGGTTTTTCCCTACCGCGACAACTGACTCGTTAAGGGCTCCTCGGTTGAGGAGGCTTGGCGAGCGATGTCACGTGCTGTCCTCTTCTTGGAGAGCTTGGGGTTCTTGGTCAACTACCAGAAGTTTCACCTTGAGCCGGTGCAGGCTCTCAAGTTTATCGGGGCGTGTCTCGATACTCAGCAGGAGACTGCCTTCTTACCAGTGGATCACGCCACCCGCCTCCGAGCTCTGGCGGCTCGCATCCAAAGCACTCCCCAGGTCACCACTTGGACCATGCTACATCTCCTGGGCCACATGGCCTCGACCGTACATGTGGTTCTTCATGCCCACCTGCACATGTGGACGGCTCAGTGGTGTCTCAGTGCCCAATGGAGCCAGTCCCTCAGACGCCTCAGGGACCCCAACAGAGTTCTTCCCGAACTCTGCTTGTCCCTGAGTTGGTGGCAAAATCCCTGCAACCTCCTGCGAGGATTGCCCTTTCAGGCCCCACAGCACGATGCAGTGCTGACAACAGACGCTTACCTGTTAGGGTGGGGAGCCCACTGCAGGCCACTCTGCATGCAGGGGCAATGGTCACCCGAGGAGTCTCGGCAGCAAATAAACCTGCTCAAACTCTGGGCAATTCGGTGGGTCCTGAGGGCCTTCGAGGAACACCTCAGCAGGTGGTCGGTTCTTGTGCAGACCGACAACCGTGTAGAGATGTTCTATATCAACAAGGAAGGAAGCACGGGATCGCGCTCTCTCTGCTGGGAAGTGGTCCTCATCTGCTCTTTCGCTGTACGACAGAGGATGTCCCTCAAGGCGACGTACCTCCTGGGTCAGGAGAATGGCCTGGCGGACAGACTCAGCAGAATTCTTCGCCCTCACGAATGCTGGCTGGATTCCAGAGTAGCAGACTGGCTGTTTCTCCACTGGGCGACGCTGGCGATAGACCTCTTTGCCAGTCCCCAGAACGTGCAGCTCCCCCATTTTTGCAGGCTGGTGCCGCACCCGAGCAGGGAGGGCCCCGATGCATTTCTTCTGCCTTCTCTATGCATTCTCTCTTTTCTCCCTCATTGCGAGGACTCTTTTCAAGGCTCAGTGTGACGGGCCATCGTTGATTCTCGTAGCCCCCTCGTGGCCTTGGCAGCCTTGGTTTCCGCTCCTGCTCCAGCTGTCGATGGAGCCTCTGGTTCCCCTGGGCTCTGCTGACACAGGAGGAGGGTTGGGTGCTGCACATGAACCTAACCTCCCTATCCCTCATGGCCTGGCGGCTGAATGGGTCTCCCTAGCCTCTCTGGCCCGTCTGGAGGAGGTCAAGGAAGTCCTCCGCACCTCGAGGAAGGACTCCACTAGGCAAGCCTATGCCTTTAAGTGGAGATGCTTCTCCATCTGGTACTCGGAGTGCCAGATCGACCACTTCTCATGCCCTGTTTGATGGGTTCTCCAGTACTTCCTCCATCTCTTGAGAGAAGGGCTGTTCGAACTCTGTCAGGGTTCATTTGAGTGCCATCTCAGCAAATCTGCTCCCCATCGAGGGGAAACCCCTCTCGGGGCAGCTGTCAGTCTCCCGCTTCATGTTGGGTCTTCTGCTTTCAAAGCCGCCCATTCGTCCTCCTCCGGTGGAATGGGACCTGAATGCAGTACTCACACAGCTCACCCATCCACCCTTTGAGCCAATGGCAACGTGTTCACTTCGGCACCTGTCCTGGAAGGTAGCCTTCCTGGTGACGCTGACCTTGGCCTGCCGAGTCAATGAGCTCCAGGCTCTCATGGCTGGTGCCCCTTACACCAGATTTTATCAGAATAGGGTGGTCCTTCATAGCCACCCTAAATTCCTGCCTAAAGTCATTTCGGATTTCCATCTCAACCAAGAGATAGTCCTGCTGACCTTCTTTCTGAGACCCCACGCCGACCAGGCATCGATGACTCTCCACACCCGCGACTGCAAACGGGCCCTCGCCTTTTATTTGCAGCGTACCCAGACTCATCGCAAGTCTGACCGGCTTTTCGTGACCTATGATCCCAATACACCGGGGCAGGCAGTCGCCAAGCACACTCTCTCGGTTTGGGTGGCAGACTGCATCGCTTTCGCCCATGCAAAGGCGGGCATCCCACTAGATCGTCAAGTCAACACATACAGGGTCTGGGCCAAAGCAGCCTCGCTGCACTCCGTGCCCCTGATTGAAATCTGCCGATCGGCGACTTGGTCTTCCACGAATACCTTCGCTACCCATTACTGCCTGGAGAGGAAGTCCCACCAGGACAGCGCCTTTGGCCAGGCTGTACTCCGTAACCTGTTTGGGGTATAAGCAACTCCTGCCCTCCGACCCTTCTTCACGGCTACCGAGGGCTTTGCCCCGGGGACCCGAGGACTCGGGCTCCTTCGGGCTTCGGCTTCTGCTCACGGCCTTGCGGAGGCGTTTTTGGTTGCAGGTTCGGTAGCCTGTAGCTAGGGAGTCCCATAAATGAGGACTGACTTCCTGCGTGTTCCTGGAGAAAGCGTAGTTTCTCACCTGTAACAGGTGTTCCCCAGGGACAGCAGGAATCAGTCCTCGCTACCCTCCCGCCTCTCCTAATGAGTTGCTGGATTTTTTTTTTTCCCTTGCCATCTGCTTGGTAGGGCTTGAGCTAAGGGATCTGACTGAGCAAGATGGCACCCTTGGGTAGGAAGACGACCACGCATGTGTGGCAGCAATCCCAAAGGCTTTCTTTGAAAGCTGGGGAATTGCTCCGCGTGGGCTCCGTCGGTGCCGACGTCACCCATAAGTAAGGACTGATTCCTGCTGTCCCTGGAGAACACCTGTTACAGGTGAGTAACTACGCTATATCTAATGCTGCCCTAGCTCCACACATACCCAAATACACAAAACAGAAAACCTCTAAAATCTGGTACACAACTGAATTAAGGAAACTAAAACAAAAACTATGTATAATAGAACACAAATGGAGATGCATTAGATCCAAAGTTGACAATAAACAATACATGTTTGCACTAAAATCCTACAAAGAGGCCATAAACAATAGGAAAAAAAGAGTATCATACCACCCTACTCACAAAATCCTTCAACAGGCCAAGGGAACTATTTTCCGTTGTTAAATCCTTAACAAAGAGACCCATGCCTGATGAAGACAAAGTCATTATAAACCCTCAATTACAAGCTAATTACTATATGGAGAAACTTAGCCTCCCTATCCATGTTAATATCTTGGATAGGGAGGAGTGGAGTGGAGGAGTAGCCTAGTGGTTAGAGCACTGGGTTGGGAACCCAGAGACCAGCGTTTGATTCCCACTAGCACTCCTTGTGGTCTTGGGCAAGTCACTTACCCCTCCATTGCTCAGAAAAATCCAAGTTATCAATGTCCCTGTTTAATGTATGTTTACCAAGTTTAAGTTACAATGTAAACCGCTTTGATTGAAATGATAAAGTGGTATAAAAAATTGTTCAATAAATATTCCCTAACCCCTCTAGCTCACAATCCAAGTTACATGGTCTAAGTTCCATCTGATTGACAAAAAGCATGTAAAGAATATAATAACTTCCATAAACACAACCACCTCGCCCAGTCAGCTGGTTGAAAACAACTTAAGATGAGTTCTCCCCAATCATATTGGAAATGGTGACCCACTCATTGCAACAAGGATATATGCCAACTGCCTTGAAAAGTGCAATAATACGACCAATATTAAAATCAGCAACATCTGATAAAAAACATCTTAATTCATATAGGCCTATTTCAAGCATGCTGTTCCTAGCAAAAGTCATAGAAAAGGTTGTGCAGTTACAGCTGCAAGATTTCATTGAATTAAACGCACCCCTGGATGATCAACAGACCCCACCATAGTGTCAAGATCTTGATGGTATCATTGCTAGACAAACTGATATGTGGCTTAGACTCCTGTAAACAAGCATTTATCCTAATCTTTATAGATATCGCCTCAGCATTCGACAGCATAGATCACAAAATACTTATAAGAAGACTAAAAAAATCAGCCTCCAGGGAAGAGTCATTCAGTGGTTTGGGTCCTATCTTGCCAACCAAACACAACAGGTCTGGATTGGCCAGACATCATCATCAATCTTCGAACAAAATCAAGGTATCCCCCAAGGTTCCTCTCTATCCGCCCTATTATTTAATCTATATCTTCAGCCAATATGCAATATCTTTAAGAAGCACAATATTAATTATTATCTCTATGCTGATGATATAATGATGTATCATCCCATAGACACATCTGACCCTGACCACTCCCATATAATCACATGCCTAGGCGATTTAGCAGAATGGCTTAATGCGGATAATCTAAAAATAAATTTTAAGAAAACAGAAGTGCTCTATATTTCCAGGAATCCAAACTTCAACCCATCTAACAAAGTCCTTTTTCAGGAAACAGAAATTGAAGTCAAAGAGGAGGTGAAATACCTTGGACTAATATATTTCAAATTACGTATGATTCAACATCTCAGACCCTTGCTAGAAGATCAAGATTTTAGAATAGTCCTCCAAGCACTAATAACCCCCCACATTGATTACTGCAACAGCATCCTACAGGGCCTCCCAAAGAAAACCATCCACCAATTCCAACTAGCCCAAAATCTGGCGGCACGCATCCTATTTAAGGACATTGCACTGATCATATCACCCCAATTCTCTATGACCTCCTCTGGTTACCAGTCACAATACAAATAAAATATAAATACCTGATGATTATCTTTAAACGCTACAACAAAATAGACACAACCCCACTGTCCTCTCTACTAATGTCCCCTACTTTACCTAGATTATGAAGACACTACTCCCAGAACACCTATACCATACCCAACTACATCCGCAATACTAACCAATCTACCAATTCCAGAGCCTTCTCTTACATTGCCCCAGTAATTTGAAATGCTCTTCCTGACAACCTAAGAGCAGCAAAAGACCTTTTACAATTCCAAAAAGACCTAAAGACCCATCTGTTCATAGAGTATTATGGTAACTCTGATGACAAATCCCAAGTTCAACCCAATTGAAACACTCAGCATTATCTGGCTCTCGTGAATGTAGATACATAATCCAACCTTTGACTTTCTTTCAACCACTACATTGTGTATATACTGTAGTTATTGCAACATTATACATTGTTGTCTGTAAGATAGTTCTAATAAGTTAACTGTACATAGTTACTATGTTCAATGTAAAGTTCTCTTTGATGTTCTATGTAAACCACCCCTGATCCCTGGAAGGGGCGGTATATAAAAGCATGTTAAATAAATAAATAAAAATAAAATCAGCATTGAATATCCAATATGCCCAGATAGCATTTTAGCCATGTGATCAGCAGCAATAATCAGCCACTGACTGGATAACTAAACCAGTTAAAGTTAGGCCTGCTTTTATTTTTCCTAACTTTAGATGGTTTAAGTAAACTGGCCAGTGGCTGAATATCGCCGCTGACCGGTTAACTATGGGTGCCACTTCCTCTTCCTCCCCAGAATTCCCTGATGCTAAGCAGTGTTGGGGCATTCAAACTAGATAACAGTGGTTATGTAGCGGCACTAAATATTTTAGTGTTGCTGCATATCCACTGGCTGCAGTTTAACCAATTAGCATATCTGCTAACTGTTTAAACTGCTTTGAATATGTCCCCCTGAATACATATAAAATGCAATAAAATGGAATCATTGAATGCTGTGGAAGATCTGGGGTTGATTCCTAGTCAGGTCCACATCCTGAGCCAGCCTGGGCTGAGGAGTTTGCATTTATTGCCTGTGGGGGGTGAAGTCCCAATCATAGTACAACAGCAACACCTGAAGGTTGGATTTATTGCTTGTAATTGCAGAGATGCAGAAGAGGGCCCTGCTATATGATTCTAACCATAGATTGCTGCTGTGAAAACTGGACTGAGTTGGGATGGGTTATAAAATGTAATTCACATTGAACTACCAAGGTGTGAGCTAAATACAAGTAAATAAATATAACAGTAAAAAGAAAAAAAATCTCCAGTCAAGGATGAATTGAGGCAGGGATCTTAGGAAAGATGATTATTCCAATTGTGTGTCAATGCTGTTCTCCTTCACTTGTTTTAAATAATCCTCTTATTGTACAGATCATCTTTGAGTTTCTCTCTCGACAACTGGGTATTGTTGAGTCATTTTGGACCTTCGTAATCCCTGAACATAATATTGCCGTTCCATTCCTGCTGGTGGGGAGTACGAGGGAACCCTCTGTGTCCCTGGATCAATGTCATCTCAACTTTCATTCACTTCTGGTTGGTAAGTACGGTATATGTGATTTAAAGGTTCCTGGATCTGAAGTAATTGGCTGTGGCCAAATTGAAAAAACAAACAAACAAACCTAAATTTGATCTAGAAGTGAAAGCAAAGAGTTCTCTGTGGCTGCCATCAGAAAAGTGAACGCTAGGAGCTTTGGGTACCACAGTTACTAATATTTCTCTAAAAATAGAGAATTCACAAGTTAAGCATTGTGGCTTGTGATAAGGAAGTCCATAGTGAGCCTATGGAAATAGGAGAAACTAAGGATTTTACTTACCTTTAAGAAAAGTGACATCCCTGAAGTGCACAGGTTTCAGCGTTTCCCTAGATAGAGCAAGCACAGGGAATCTGAACTTAGGCTGCCACACCCAAGCTCTGCTGACGTAGTTGCAGGCTTGGAAGATGATTATATGCACCTGTCTAGAGAGAGAGAGACACGGCTCGAGAAGCAGAGATATAAACCGAGGCTAGAGAGAGTGGAGAGGAGAGCCACATGCACAGTGGAGAGGAGAGTCACATCCACAGTGGAGAGGAGGGCCACACCCACAGTGGAGGGAAGAGCCACACCCACAGCCAGAAGAAGGATCACACCCAGAGCTGAGGAGACAGCCGGGGAGGAGACGAGAAGGCAGTGGAGAGAGCCTGGGAGGAGAGAGACCAGGAGAGGAGTGCTCAGAGAGAGTGAGCAGAGAAAGCTTCAAACCCCAGTTCCTGTTGAAAGGATTCAGAGAGTTCAGAGCTGGAAGCCCAGGACTCAGCCCAAGAGTTCACAGAGCCCAGTCTGGAACAGGAAACCGTGACAGAGCTCCAGAGAGGAATGCAGGCAAGTAAGCCAGGGATTGTTTCCCAGAAGCTGGAGGGAGACTGGTGAGCACAGCCAGGGGGAAGTGTCCACAACCTCACAGATAATGTTGCCTTACCGGGGAGAGCTGTACTCCAGAGAAACGCGGGGTTCCTTAGAGAGGGTTTACCCTGGGATGTCCGTTGAAGCTTCAGAGCAGGGCACTGCATTACCGTAGCTAGAGGGAATGCAGGTGGACCTCATTGAGCAAGATTCTTTGCAGCCAGAGGAGCTCATGGACTGGACTCTGTGTAAAGCTGATAGTGTTGAGTCTCTCAGCTAAGAAATAGCTAAGAAGATAAAAGTCTCCTGGAATACTGAGTAATGAAGCCTAGCCTTAAGCAGAAGGTAGGAGCATGCTCTTGATTAAGAGGAGAATACTTATTGAATGAAGACAAAGGTAAAAGAAGGTATTTTACTTTGGCTGAATGAAGAAGCTATGGTTTTTCTTTATCTGTTATTTTGAAGCACTTGCATAAAAGAAAGGACTGTGAAGTTAATACAGCCCAGTTTGTAAATGACTTGGAGCGAATACCTGGAAAAGTATCCTATTACAACATGCTTGAACTTTGTTTGCGTTTTGGGGAAATAAACTTTGTCATTTTTGCCTACACCCTCGGTGCCTAACTACACTTCCTATTAGAAGGCTAGAACTACTATTCCCAGCATCCTTCACTGGAGAAAAAAATATTCTGTTTAAGCTTTTACAAGGGAAGTTAATGGCATCCCTATCCCTCTAAGCCTTAGGCGGAGGGCTAGGTTATGACAGGCTTCATTATAAGTAAGCCTAAATGAAAACGATAGATTGTAGGTGTATGCATTAAATTATACCATTTTTTAAAGGGAAAGTACAGACATGCTTTACTTTTCAAAATTATGCCACAGAAAGTGCATTCACACATTACACATTTACACCTGATCTTCGGCATGTACATATTTGCTAGTTTATTTTCAATATATACAATACCTGCACACTTTCTAAAATATATACATAAATCCAAATGCCACTCCAACCTTGCCCCTGAAACCCAGATTGGATACATGTTTGCATATATAGGGAGTGTACTCATAAGTTTAAATGCATATGAGAACAGAAGAAATGCCATACTGGGTCAGACCAAGGTCCATCAAGCTCAGTATCCTTTTTCTAACAGTGGCCAATCCAGGACACAAGTACCTGTCAGGTTCCCAAAAAGGTACGTAGGTTCCCTAATGCTTCTCCTGGGGTAAACAGTGAATTTCCTGGGTTCTCTTTAATAATGGTTTATGGACCTTTCTTCCAGGAACTTGTCCAAACTTTTTTTAAACCCAGCTACACTAACAGCTTTTACTACACAGAAAAATGGCACCAGAAAAAAAACATATGGCCTATCTAGTCTGCCCTTCCATATCAAATACTATAGTCTCTTTTTCATTTTAGAGATCTGCTGTCTTTGTCCCATGCTTTCTTGAATTCAAATACTGTCCTTGT
The DNA here is from genome assembly GCA_033557465.1 of Ichthyophis bannanicus. Taxonomy (NCBI): domain Eukaryota; kingdom Metazoa; phylum Chordata; class Amphibia; order Gymnophiona; family Ichthyophiidae; genus Ichthyophis; species Ichthyophis bannanicus. The sequence continues at coordinate 555,116,286 of CM066034.1, forward strand.
CTCTACTACTGAAAACACAAGAGCGAGAAATTAAAAGAAGTCCTTTATTAGCTGACCCCTACATGGCAGCATTTTAGTGTAGCCTTCGTCAGGGGGTACCGCAAAGAGAACAATATTAAATACATTAAAAAAATCACATAAAACACTTACATACTGTCAAATTGTGATAAATATGAATAATCAAATCAATAAATAAATCCATATGTTAAAAAATATATAAAGAACAAATAAGTAGGTGAAAAGATAAAAACAGGTCAGTGCACATCCATTAAAACATCAACATGTGGTGGTGTTGTTGTTGTTGTTAAGTGCCGTTGAGTCGGTGTCGACTCATGGTGACCCTCTGGATAGTTGTCCTAAACTGTGTTCGGTCTTCAGTCAGGCGGCTAATTATTGACAGACTGGCACCCATAGCTGCTGTTATGGTATTGATCCATCTCATTGCTGGCCTTCTTCTTTTGTGTTGACATTCTACCTTGCCAAGCATAATGTCTTTCTCTAATGATCTTTTTCTTCGCATGATATGTCCAAAGTATGAAAGTCAACGTCTTGGTCATTTGAGCTTCTAAAGAAAGCTTAGGTTTCATCTCCTCTAGTACTGACTGGTTTGTTCTTCAGACAGTCCATACATAGTATTCATCACCAAAACCACAATTCAAAGGCATCAGTTTTCTTCCTGTCTATCTTTTTTACTGTCCAACTTTCGCATCCATATAACTTTATTGAAAATACCATGGCTTGAACAAGTCAAATCTTTGTATGGAGAGAGACATCTCTGTTCTTGAGAATCTTATCTAGGTCCTTCATAGCCATTCTGCCAAGAGTAATGCATTGTCTGATTTCTTCACTGCTTGTTGCTTCTTTATTGATAGTTGATCCAAGTTGGTTAAAGTTGTCCACTATTTCAATTTCTTCTCCATCAACAATACATTTATTGATTTTGCAGTTGCCAGGATCTTTGTCTTCTTTACATTAAAGTGCAGGCCCATTTTAAGACTGTTCCTTGATTTTGAGAAGCAAATGTTTCAGATAGTCTTCATTTTCAGCCAGTAATATGGTATCATCAGCATAGTGAAGGTTGTTGATGGGTCTCCCACCAATCTTCACACCTCTGTTGTCTTCATACAGTCCTGCTTCTCTGATGATTTCTTCTGCATTAAAATTAAACTCTGATGATTTCTTCTGCATATAAATTTATTTTAAAAAACTCCCACCCGGAGGCTCCTGCCCAATCGGGGCAGTGGGAGGAGCTATAGCAGAGCAGCAGAGCCGGCTTAAAAGCCAGCTCCGACGAGGGACAGAAGCAGACGCAGCTCAGCAGCTCCCCGATTCGGGGTAGAGCGCCTGAGCGGGAGAGGCAGCCAGATCTCCCGCCTGGAGGCTCCTGCCCAATCGGGGAAGTGGGAGGAGCTACAACAGCAGAGGCTCCTGCCCAATCGGGGCAGTGGGAGGAGCTACAGCAGAGCAGCAGAGCCGGCTTAAAAGCCATCTCTGACGAGCGCGCCCGCGCTCTGCGGGCCCGCGCCTGAGGGCCTCACCAGAGGGCCCTTTGGCGTGGCCCTTAGGCACGGCACAAAGGCGGAAACAAACAACAGCACCAAACAGTACATCCAACCCCCCTGATCGGGGTGGAACGACTCAGCAGGAAGCCACCCCACTTAGAAGCTCCTGCCCAATCAGGGCAGTGGGAGCACCTTCGAAAATCACCAGCCCAGCAGAATCCACCCACCCCTGACAGAACCACACCTGAGGACCGAACCTGAGGGCCCTTAGGCGTGTCACCCCAGTGCAGCCACAGAAACAACCACAACCCGACGCTGCAAGAGCCACAAGCAGCAACCAAACTCAGACATCGAAGACAAGAAAGACAACACCAGCAGAGCAAAGTAAGTGCAACATCTACCAAACTCTGACCGCATAAGAATGTACACAACATGGATTCTGCCCATCAGCCTCCTCCTCACCCATCTCTTACCACACCAGGCAACCAACCACGCCCTACTAACAAGCACTCCATGGCAGCCAGCACAACTCTTTACACACCCACAGTACACACACTGGAACACAATCAAGACCCCCAAGCACAGGAGGCAAAACACACAAACAAACCCAAACAAAGTGCAGATCCAACTAAGCACCCCGACTACGATCACAATCGAGCTCATCAACACCAGATCCATAAGAAACAAAATTAACACAATAGCAGACCACATAGAAGAGTATCAACCCGACATACTGTGCATTACTGAAATATGGCTCACCCCCACCGATAATGTGCTACTTAATCAGCTAGTACCAACCACATACACAGCATTCAACTGCCCACGCACACAACGAAGAGGAGGAGGGGTCCTGATCCTTGCAAGGAACAGCCTAAGATTCAAGTCACGAAGCTCAACAAACACCAACCAATGCAACACCATCACTGTGGAAAACAAACGGATGGCACTTTGCCTCACCTACAGAGCCCCAAATGCACCACCAGACGAACTAGCATCCACTCTAGAGGAGGTCTGTGCCTTCAACACCAGCAACAAACCCCTGCTACTACTAGGAGACTTCAACCTAAAATCCTCCAACACAAAGGACGCAGAAGCCTTCCTACAAGCTATGGTATCCTTACAATACACCCAAATGATCAACACACCAACACACAAACACGGATCATCACCAGACCTCATATTCACACCCAATTTTCTAACGGACAATGGTAACATATCTACACCAGATGTCACCCCCGTCCCTTGGTCAGACCATCACATAATCAAAACAAAGGTCATGCCACAAGGACAAAACCATGACAAAAACCTAGACAACCCAACAGCACAAAGAAAATTTAAAAGCTTCAACAAGGACCAATTTCTCAAGGACACGATACCGCACCTGAATACAGAAGAAGAGGATTTAGACGATCAAATCAGAAAATGGAACAGCATCATCAATGCAGCCTCCAAAGCCACCGAACACAGATCCAAGAAAGATCACCGCACTAGGGCACATCACACATACTGGTACTCAAAAACCATACGGATCAAAAAAAGAGAACTCAGGAAGTTAGAATGGCAATGGAGACACACCAAGTCTCCCAACAAACAGACTCTATACTTAGCAAAACAAAAAGAGTACAACGATCTCATCAACTAAACAAAGAGAGAATACCACACCAACCTCATACTCAAATCAAACAACAAACCGAGAGAGCTCTTCGAAATTGTGAAAACACTCACCAAGTAGAACAAATCCGACAGCGAAGTGCAAATAGACCCACAAACATTTGCAGACCACATCCAAGACAAATTCTACTCAGCTCCATGAAGGAATACTAACACAAGCACCAAACCTACCACCACCCCAAGAAAAACTTGGGATAAATTCAGCAACCCATCCACAGAGCAGCTCTCACACATCACCGCCCTCAACACAAGCACGGCCCCAACAGACCCATGCCCAGTCACATGGATCAAAACGACAAAAGTCAAACTTCATCCACACCATACACAACATGGTGAAAAGTTCTCTAACACAAGGTATCATGCCAGACCAGCTAAAACTCGCCACAATAAGACCAATCCCGAAGAAATCAGCACTCGACAAAAACAACCCTGCAGCCTACAGACCCATCTCAAGCATCCCCCTACTGGCTAAGATTATTGAGAAAGTGGTACAACATCAACTACAAGACCACATCGACAACCACGCACAACTCGACCACAACCAACACGGTTTCCGCCCCAACCATGGAGTTGAAACACTCCTGCTATACCTCTTTAACGACATACTACACCTCATAGACAACAGCAAGAACGGAATACTCATGATCTTCATTGACCTATCATCAGCGTTTGACACAGTCGACCAAGGAACACTACTAGCAAGACTACAGAACATCAGACTACACGGAGCCACACTGAGGTGGTTCCACTCTTACCTAACGGACAGACAGATACAGGTCAAGATTGGGCCCAAAACATCCCGACCCATAAAAGTCATGCAAGGCATACCCCAAGGATCCGCACTATCAGCTCTCTTATTCAACATCTACATCCAACCAATATGCAACATCATAAAAGAGCACGGGATAAAATACACAATCTATGCGGACGGCATAATGATATACACACCAATCACCCTCGACAACCCAGACCACACCAAGATAACAGACTGTCTCACACATATGAACACCTGGTTTCAAGACAACATGACCATAAACTACAGCAAGACCGAGGCGCTAATCATTACACGAAACTCTGACTTCATTCCCCCCCCCCCCCCCCGCAACATCAAGATAGGCACCACAACCATACCCATACAATCAGAAGTGAAATACCTCGGAGTGACAATGGACAAAGAACTTAACCTTCAGTCCCACATCAGCAGAACCACCAAAAATGCATACCACAGGATGAGACTAGTACGACGCCTCAAGCCCCTCCTCACTCAGGAACACTTCCGCACAGTTTGTCAAGCACTAATAACCCCAATCCTAGACTTCTGCAACCCAATCTATCTAGGTCTAATGAAACAGACACTAAGACCATTGCAACTGGCACAAAACACTGCAGCACGCATAATTGCTGGCACCACAAGACAAGAACACATCACACCCACCCTAAAAGAGCTCCACTGGCTGCCTATCAGTGCCTGCATTAGATACAAGACAATCATAAACATTTTCAAAATCAAACATCAATCATCAGCTTTCAGCCTACGCCCACTCATACAACCAGACAACAGCACAAGACCGAGAAGAAGAGGCACATCCAACCGTGTCAACACACCTAAAGATATCAACAGGGTACGCAAGGACACTGAAAAACGAGCCTTATCAAAGGCGGCACCAACAATCTGGAACGCCCTCCCCGACGAACTGCGTTCAACAACAGACCTTAAGGAGTTCAGGAAACTACTGAAGACAACCCTCTTCATAGAACACTACGGTGACATTACTTAAACCATGCAACAGACACCTCAATTCCCCCCACATGTCACTATAATTGTAATTAAGCAAGGAACTGATACCCATAGCATTGTAAATAGCGCACGCTGTAAATAGCACCACAAGAGTCAATGTCCAGATACACTCACACGCATACACTACTCACTGCATGTGCACACTATACACTGTATCTTATTGATTGTTTGCTGTTCAGACCACCTTGATTGCAGGATAAGGCGGTATAGAAATACGTTTAAATAAATAAATAAACTGGTAGGGGGAAAGTATGCAGCCTTATTGTATGTCTTTGATGATTTTAAACCATTCTGTTTGTCCTTGTTCCATTCAAACTGTTGCTTCTTAATCAGTGTAAAGGTTGTGCAAGAGAATGATTGGGTGTTCTGGTATGCCCATGCTTCTTAATGTAGCCTGAGTTTCTCATGGTTTACACAGTCAAAAGCCTTGCTGTAGTCAATAAAACACATATAGATATCCTTTTGGTATTCTTTAGTCTTTTCAAGGATCCATCTCACATCCGCGATGATGTCTCTTGTTCCTTGCCCTTTCCTGAACCCTGCTCGCACTTCAGGTAGTTCTCATTCCAGGTATGGTTGTAGTCTCTGCTGAATAATTTTGAGTAGAATCTTGCTGGCATGTGGAATCAGAGCAATTGTGCGATAATTTCCACAGTTAGTTGGATCACATTTCTTTAGTATTGGTATAAAAAAAAAGATCTTTTCCAGTCAGTTGGCCATGATGTTGTCTTCCAAATTTCCTGGCAGAGCCTTATAAGTATGGTAACAGCTGCATCAGATTGCTGTAATACTTCTATGGGAATGCCATCAATGCCTGGTGCTTTGCTCTTTGATAAGGCTTTCAATGCTGCTTCAACTTCTTCTTTCATCACCAATGGTTCCAGATCATAAGGTACATATTGAAAAGGCTGTTGGTCCACTTGATCTTTATTATATAATAACTCTGTATATTCTTTCCACCCTTTCTTGATCTTTTCAGCATCATTCAACATGCATCCTTGAGCATCTTGTAGCATTCCAGTTCGAGGATGGAATTTTTTTTTAACTCTCGTAGCTTTAAAAAAGCCGATCTTGTTCTTCCTCTAATAGTTTCTGCTTCTGTTTTCTTGCATGCGTCATTGTAGTACTTCTCCTTGTCTTGTTTTGCTGCACGTTGGAAATCTCTGTTGAGTTTATTTATTTATTTAGACAGATTTGTATGCCACCTTATCCTACAATCAGAGTGGTCACATCACAATTGGAGGGTTACATTTAACATGAGGGTACTTAACAACATTTACATTGAACTCATATGTCTAGTTGGGATGGGTGGGTATTGAGTTGGTGGAGTAGTTGTAATACCGTTCGGGTGGAGACTATTGGTTGTCTGTTTGCTCATAGGTTTCTGTGAAGAGCAGGGATTTGAGGGCCTTGTGGAAGTCTTTGGTGTCAATCAGGGCCCTCAGGCCCATTGGGAGGAAGTTCCAAAGTGTGGATGCCAGTAGCGAAGGAGCTCTTCTTGAGGTTGCTTGTTTAGTCTTGTGATATCCCGCAGGTGTGCCGATCCTGTTGTCATTATTGGTCCTTCTTGGTCTATTGCTGGTATCCCTTGTTATAATATCTTGGAGTGCCTCTGCCAAGTGATGGTGAAAGATTTTAAAGATGATCAGGATTGTTTTGAATTTTGCCCTGGCAATCATTGGGAGCCAGTGCAGTTGCTGTAAGATGGGGGTGATGTGCTCAGTTCTTGCAGTGTCCAAAATGATGCGTGCTGCAGTGTTTTGCACCATTTGGAGTGGGTGTAAGGTCTTCTGGGGGAGGCCCTCATACAGTGAGTTTCCATAATCAAGCAGAGGTGTGATGAGTGCTTGGCACACTGTGCAGAAGTGGTCTTGGTGGAGTATTGGCTTGAGCTTTCTGATTGTCCTCAAACGTAGATAGGCTTTGTTTGCGGTTTTGGCGATGTGAGATTTCAGGTTCAGAGCTCTGTCCATTGTGATGCCCAGGTACTTAACTTCATCTTTGACTGCTATTAGTTTGTCTAATATGCTGATAGTTTGTGACGGAATGAAAGTGGGGTTCCTGGTGATGAACATTGCCTCAGCTTTATCATAGTTGACCATCAGGTTATTAGCTGCGAGCCAGGCAATCATGTCTTCAAGGCATCTGGTTACTGTTGTGGTGTCAGGGGCTTGTAGGTTGATTGGAGCATATACCATGATGTTGACAGCATAGAGGTGATAGTGAAGTTTGTGGTGTTTGATGATGTTGCATATGGGTTGGATGTATATATTAAAGAGTATTGATGACAGAGCTGAACCTTGTGGTATTCCTTGCGTAACGGGGAACTGCAGAGATTTCTTTTGGGCGCATTTGACTTGCTGTGTTCGGTTTTCCAGTAGGAGGTAAACCACTTCAGGGTATTCTTGCGTACTCCTATCTGCTGCAGGCGTTGCAGTAACCTGATGTGGGACAAAGTGTCAAAGGCTGCCTTGATGTCCATGACCACTAGCAGGAATCCATTCTTTATGTTATCTATGCCTCTTAGGAGATTGTCAAAGAGGGAGGTAGCGTTTCCACATTGTGCTGGGGTTTAAAGCCGTGTAGGTGGATATCCAGTGGGGCATTCATGTCAATGTGGTCCTGAAGTTGCCTTTGCACTGTCTTTTCAATGATTTTCACAAGGAATGGTAGGCTGGAGATGGGATGGTATGATTTTGGTTCAGAGGGGCTTAGGGTGCTGCTTTTAAGTATCGGTCGTATCATGGCTTGCTTCAGGATTTGCCGCATATATCCTTGTTGGAGGGATTCCTTGATGATCTTGTGAATGTGATGGGAGAGCTGACGTCTGGTGGCTTTGAGCCAAGACACTGGGCATGGGTCTGACGGTGAAGTTGTTGTGTTGAGTCCATTCACTATGTCCTCTACTTGATGTTTTGATGGTATGCTGAAGTCCTCCCAGGTTTGGTGCGGATCTTCCATTTCATGGTCATCTGTCTGCAGTGGGGGGGAGCATGTATGGATGGTGCTTTTCTATTTTATGTAGTCCGTAAATTCCTGTGGGTCAAGATGGTGGGTACAGTGCTGTGTGGTGTCTTTAGTGAGCTTCTGGACAATGTTAAAGAGTTCCCTCGGTCTGTTGACGGATTTCATGATTAGGTTGGTATGGTGCTGCTGTTTACACTCATTTATCAGGTTGTTATATTCCAGTTGCTTGGCTCTGTATTGAGCCAGAGAGTCATGCGACTTGTCCCACTTCCATTTTCTCTCCAGCCTTCGGAGAGTGCACTTTGCATCCCTGATATCACTTGAGTACCAAGGGACATTGGACCTCCTGCATGCTTGTGGTTCTGTTTTAATGGGAGCTGATGCTGCCTTAGATATTTTGCAGTTCCATTTCTCTATACTTAGGTCAAGGGTGTCATATTCCTGCTGGAGCTGCGGAATGGTTTTGTTTATGAATTAGTCTTTGATGAAGGCTCTAAAACGTCTGGCTGTGCTCTCATCTTCCACGTGTTGAGTGGAGTTATTCAGGGTCAAAGTGAAGGAAATCACATGATGATCTGACCAAGGGACCGGCATGATTGCTGGTGCTGTGGCCTTGCCCTGTTCCACCAAGTGCATTGAAATAAAGACCATATCCGGAGTGATACCATGTTGGTGCATTGGGGCGTTGATTGTCTGGCAATATTTTATTGACGTCATGGCTTTTAGGAATGCTGCGGCTTCCTTGGTGGGCGTGGAGGTTAGATTGTAGTCTCCTAGTGCAATGAGGTGTTTGTGCTTTCTTCTGTGTGCACATATTGCTTCAAATACTGTGGAGAGATATTCAGTTGTGGCTCCAGGAGGCCTGTAGGTGAGGGAGATGCTGAGGTACTTGTTAGCTATGGTGATTGTGCTGGCTTTGATCGAATTACTGGTAGAGATTGTTTTAAATCTGTATTCCTTTCTGGCTAGTATCAGCACACCTCCTCCTCTCTTTTGTGCTCTGATGCAATTGAATGCTGAGTAGCCTGTTGGGATTACTTGATTTAAGATGACCTGGTCTGAGTCATCTAGCCAGGTCTCGGTGATGCAGATTATGTCCAGTTTTTTGTCCAGGATGAGGTCGAGGATAGTATTCGGCTTGTTCGTGATTGATCTGGTGTTCAGTAGCACACACCTGATGTTTTCCATTATGATTGGGTTGGTGTGTGCACTATTTGTGAGATGAGTGGGTGTAGTGCGTGTGGCACTGTGCGTTTTGCGAACTGCTGGCTTAGTGTGCTGGGGTCCTTTAGAGAGGGATGACCATGGTGCCCATGCAGGTTGGGTAGTATGTAGGTGGGGCAAAGGGGTTTGTGCGTTGGGTCTGATGCCCTGTGTGTAGGGTGCGAATGTGTGGAGGAGTGTAAGGTAGGCAATTAGGTAGTGGGGGTGGTGTGCAAGTTTGCGGTTTAGTGACCTGGGTTCAGCTTGAGCAATGGCCCAGTGGTGGTGGGTGCTTGATCCTTCTCTTTTAGTTCTAAAATTGCTTGCTCCCTTCATTCAGCCGTTCCTTGTCTCCAGTTTGCTGTGGTTTTTCTCTTCTTCCTGGTGGAGTGTCATTGTTGATTATGCTAATGTCATCTTATACGGTCTCCCTAAAAACACCATTAATCCTCTACAACTGGCGATGAATGCGGCTGCTAGGGTGCTTTGTGGTCTATCAAGATCAGACCATATCACCCCGACTCTCATGGAACTACACTGGCTACCAATTCATTGCAGGATAACCTATAAAATCCTCATCATCACTTTCAAGATTATCAACAACCTTGCCCCCACGTCTCTTAACGACCTCATCTCCCTCACCCCAAAAAACAGAGAGAGAAGGATAACAACGGACAACACCCTGATTATCCCCAAGGAGTCCATCAAATGTACCCAATCAACCAAGAAAAGGACCTTCGCCTTCTATGCACCTAAATGCTGGAATGACCTCACACCTGAAATAAGAGCGATTAAAGACCTCTCTCAATTTCGTAAGGCAATCAAGCACCACATCTTCCTGATCCATTTTGCACAAGCTTCCAATCCTCATCGGATCATCAGCCCTCCTAAACCGACAAACTCTCACTCTTCTCCCCAATTCCCTCACAAGTAATTTCTGCCTCAAGTTCTTTTATGCCCTATCTTATCTTATTCCGACCATAGTCTGCCTGTGAATACTAAAGAACCCAATATGTTTATACATAGCTCAGTTTTTACACTGTTTTTTGTATATAGTTTCACTGTGTGTACATAGTTATAGTTTTATTACCCCCTTTTCCAAGTTTAAGTTACCTGTTATAATGTAAGCACACCAGTGTTTTCTGATTGTGCAGATCTGTTACTTGTAAACCGCACTGAAAACAAATAGCGCGGTATATAAAAGATGTTAAATAAATAAAAAAATAAAAAAAATTGTTGTGTTGTGGAGTGGCGTTCTTATGTTTGGGTCCTCTATCCAGTGTTGGTGGTTATTCTCGCCTCTGTTTCTCGCCTAAGGGCCGTGCCAAAGGGCCCTCTGGCGAGGCCCTCAGGTACAGGCCCGCCAGGCGCGGGAGCACCCAGTGGAATGGAGTCCTTTTGAGGGCGATCCTGGGCCTCTAATTGGGCCTGTGCTTAGGAGTGGGGGAGGAATTCGCTTTCCCGCTCCTCTGCTCACCCTCCTATCGGGGAGCTCATTGCGGAAGATGGCGCCGCTGTTGCTGCTTCTCTCACCCGGTGGAGTCCTTTTGAGGGCGATCCTGGGCCTCCGATTGGGCCTGTGCTCAGGAGCAGGGGAGGAGTTCGCTTTCCTGCTCCTCTGCTCACCCTCTAATCGGTTCTGCGATTGCCTCTCTTTCTCCTCTGGCTTTAGCTTCTCTGCATTTCTGGGCAATTTTCAGAGTTTCTTTGGTCATCCATTTTGGCCATTTTTGCTTTTTTACCTTTCATAGAAATTTCTCACTTTCTTCCAACACAACTTTCTTGATGTCATCCCATAACTCTCCTGGAGCTCTGTCATTTGTATCTAAAGCAGCAAATTGGTTTTGCAGGCAGTCTTTAAATTCTGGTTGTATATTCTCAAGGTCATATTTTGCTACATTCATGAGTGGCTTGATCTTTTTCAACTTCAGCTTGAGTTTGCATACTAGTAGTTGGTGATCTGTACGGCAGTCAGCTCCAGGTTTTATCTTTGTTGATGTTATAGAGCTTTTCTATTCTTGACTTCTACAGATATAGTCAGTTTGATTTTTGTACAGTCCATTGGGTGAAGTCCATGTGTACAGTCGCCGCTTGTGTTGCTGGAAGAAGGTGTTTGAGATGAACAGATCGTTGATCTTGCAGAATTCTATCAGTCTTTCTCCAGCTTCATTTCTGTTGCCAAGTTCATATTTTCCAACCATTTTGACTTCTTCTTTGTTGCCAACGTTTGCTTTCCAATAACCCATGACCATCAGAATATCCTGTTTGCATGTTCTGTCAATTTCAGCTTGTACTTGTTCATAAAACTCATAAATTTCATCCTTTTCTGTAGCTGTTGTTGGGGCATTTATTTTATTTATTTATTTAGACAGTTTTGTATACCGCCTTATCCTTCAATCAAAGTGGTCACAACACAATTGGGGGATACATTTAACACACGGGGATATGAGACACATACACTAATACTTACAGGGAACATGGGCAATGGAGGGTTAAGTGGCTTGCCCAAGACCACAAGGAGCATCTGTGGGACTAGAAACCCCAGTCCTTCCGGCCCAAGGTTGCTGCCCTCTAGTGGGATTTGAACCCCCGACCTTCCGGCCTGAAGTACCTTGCCCCAACCACTAGGTTACTCCTCCATATACTTGAATTATAGTTGTGTTGATAGGCATTCCTCATAGACAAATAGAAACTAAGCATTCACTGATTGCATTGTATTTCATTACAATTCTTGCAAGTTTCTCCTTAATTATAAATGCAACACTATTTCTTCTTTGTCTTTCATTTCCAGCATAGTGGACCAAGTGATCTTGAGATGCAAAGTGCCCGATGCCAGTCCATTTCAGTTCGCTGACACCCAACAAATCGAGTTGTGCACATTCCATTTCATTCTTAACCACCTCCAACTTCCCCTTGGTTCATGCTTCATACATTCCATGTCCCAATATGTAAGGCATCTTTGCAGCTTCTGATTCTCATTTAATGTGCATAACTTGTAAATAATGAGTTTAATAGGAAGCAGAACAGCTAGAGCAAAACAAAATATATAGAAGGGAGGAGGTGAAGCATATCACATTATGTCAGAGGTACTCAAATCCAGTCCTGGAGGGCCGCAAACCAGTCAGGTTTTCGGGATATCCCTAATAAATATGCATGAGATAGATTCAAATATAATGGAGGCAGTGCATGCAAATATATCTCATGCATATTTATTAGGGATATCCCGAAAACCTGACTGGTTTGCGGCCCTCCAGGACTGGATTTGAGTACCTCTGCATTATGTGCACTTAATGAAAAAACATGCACCACAGGTGTCCAAAAAAACTTTAGAGAGGGAGGGGCATCATACAAACCTACTTGTAGTTATTTGGACTTATTAGGTTAAAATGTTACAGCAAATAATTGTATCAGTGCATCTGTGGAGAACAATGTGATGATAAAGAAATTGTAAGACCAAAAGAATGTAATGCGGTGCAGTAAAAAAAGGGGAGGAGCTAAAATATCAATGTATACATAATTCTCAAATTTTAAAAAAAAAACCTTGTCACTAAAACAATGCACTATTCTAAAAATAAAACTTTAATCAATTGCAATGAGAAATCAATATCAAAGCAAACTTTATAAATGACAAACAGTGGGTAATTGTTCAAAACATACTGTAGAACTGATGCAATGTGGGCACTCATATAGAAACTATGTATTGTAGCATCTCTGGCAGTCCCACGACAGCACTAGCGGGCGGGTACAGTCCTGCCTTCTACCGCCATCCCGTAAGGTCCAGGCAAACACCGCATTCAGTCCTGTTGCATCACCTCCAGTTCTCGGGCTCCTTTTTGCTTCAGGGCCAAGCGTGGCCTTTCCTCTCCCTGACTCTGGCCAGGGTAGAAAAGTATAGAAAGTTACAGGTACTGCAATCCTATCAACAGAACAAACACTGAGAGTCCTTTTCAGAGCTCAATAAGGCAATTCAGTTGCATGGTCAAGGGCTGAGCAGTTGCCTCTTTCACTCAGGTTCCAAGCCACAGTCTCTCTGAGAACCAACTCTGTAGCTCAGCTGCACAGTCAGACACTGTATAGCTGCATCATGTTACTCATGTTCAAAAACACAAAGTCCTTAGGAGAAATAAACCACATAGCTTGAGGCACACCCACAAGCTGTACAACTGCGTCAGCTTAGTCCAATTTAAACATAGTCTTTCAGAGAAAAAAAACAATGTAGCTCTGCTGTACAACTAAAAAGCTGTGTAACTGCCCCACCCTTCCACCCTTCAGGTTCACAACTTGCTCACTGAACCTGCCTCAAGGGCTAGAGCTTTCATTGTCCCATCCCCTGTATCTCCATCGGTTCCAGGTCTCTGTTGTCCACATATGCTTGTTTGTCCATGGCCTCCTCTTCTTCCAAGGGGTCACTGCTGTTTCTGTTGGATGGAAACATCGGGAGCTTTTCCAGCATCAGAGACTGGCTCCTGAAGACGACACACATAATCTGCTGGTGATTTCTTGGTGGGTTTTTGGAACTACGAACCAACTGAACATTGCAAGTTAACTGTTAAGTTGGAAATCGTCATGTCGGGCAACAGATAGGTTCTTTTTCATACCACATTCATTTTGTGTGTTAAATCTTTTATCAAAGCATTTTAAGTTTAAGAAGATAGGTTTAGAGGTGAGGTGTGTTGCACATGGTTGTGTGAATATACATTAATAGGAATAGTTCACAGTTTTTTGGGGGGTAAACCTTAAATAAGTAAACAGGAGAATTTGTTGCTAGAGGTAATATTCCTCATGACAAATATTCCAACATTGAAAGCAATGTGTTAGCTGTTAGGTAATTTGGGATCTACTTTTTCAGTTTTTTGGAGGATTTATTTGAGTTAGATAGTGTCATGTTTGATTGGACAGTATATAGTAAGGCAAAGTGTTCAAAAGGACCAATGTTTGGAGCCTTATCAAAATCATTATACAGAAAAGGTAAGAAAAGGTAAGCACATATAAATCGGGAATACACTAATCTTAAAAAACAGGACTGCCAAGGAACCAAAAAAACAAATAATTCCATGATTTTAAAGAACAAATCTCAGAAAAAAGCTAAAACAATGAGTCACAAACCAAGTATTAAAGTCACGATTGATAATCAAGTCAAATCAACTGTACATGGCAAACAACAAATAGAGAACCCTTGCCTGAAAATGTCAGCAATACTAAGTTCCGAAGTAATGCTCAAAGCAGGTTGAATGCTGACCTTTTGAACTATTTAAATACTCAAAGGACTGCAAACCGGTGGTCCAATCAAATGAGGTCATCCAAAAAAAAAGGTTTTATGTATTCGTGCAAAATAAGCCTTTTTATCAATCAGTTTGTAGAAACATAAGAACAAGATATGCCATACTGGGTCAGACCAAGGTCCATCAAGCCCAGTATTCTGTTTCCAGCAGTGGCCAATCTAGGTCATATGTACCTAGCAGTTTCCCCAAGAGACACAAGTTCCACAATGCTTGTACTGGGTCAAGCATTGATATCTTCGGTCACTTCTTAATAATGGTTTATGGACCTTTCCTCCAGGAACTTGTCCAAACCTTTTTTAAACCCAGCTACACTAACAGCCTTTACTGCATCCTCCGGTAACAAATTCCAGAGTTTGATTACACGTTGAGTGAAAAATATTTTCTTTTATTAGTCTTAAATAGTTTACCCTGTAGCTTCATTGCATGTCCCCTAGTCTTTCTATATTCTGATAAGGTAAACAATCGATCTACGTTTACCCGTTCCACTCCATTCATTAATTTATAGACTTCTATCATATCTCCCCTCAGCCGTCTCTTTTCCAGGTTAAAGAGCCCTAACCTTTTTAGCCTTTCTTCATAGGAGTATCCTTCCATCCCCTTTACCATTTTGGTGGCTCTTCTCTGAACCTTTTCTAAAATCGCTATATCCTTTTTAAGATACGGCGACCAGAATTGCACAAAATATTTAAGGTGCGGTCTCACCATGGAACGATATAGAGGCATTATAATATCTTTTGTTTTATTTTTCATTCCTTTCCTTATCATACCTAGCATTCTATTTGCTCTCTTGGCCGCCGCTGCACACTGGGCCGAGGGTTTTAACATGGTATCCACAATGACGCCTAAATCTTTTTCCTGGGTGGTGGTTCCTAATGTGAAACCTTGCATCGTGTAACCATAGTTTGGGTTGTTCTTCCCTAGGTGCATAACCTTGCACTTGTCCACATTAAATTTCATCTGCCATTTTGATGCCCAGTCTTCCAATTTATCAAGATCCTCTTGCAATTTTTTCACAATCCTCTTGGGTTTTAACAACTTTAAATAGTTTTGTGTCATCTGCAAATTTGATAACCTCACTCGTTATTCCACTTTCCAGGTCATTTATGAATATGTCAAAAAGCAGCGGACCCAGCACAGATCCCTGGGGTACACCACTATTCACCTTTCTCCATTGGGAAATTTGGCCATTTAGCCCTACACTCTGCTTTCTATCTTTTAACCAGTTCCTGATCCACAATAGTAAACTGCCTCCTATCCCATGACTCTTTAGTTTTGCCAAAAGTCTCTGATGAGGGACCTTGTCAAAGGCTTTCTGAAAGTCCAGATACACAATATCAACCGACTCACCTTTGTCCACCTGTTTATTCACTCCTTTGACCCGGTGAAAAGCGGGATATAAATACAGCTAAATAAATAAATAAATAAAAAAACATAACAGATTAGTAAGACAAGATCTTCCTTGTCTAAAACCATGTTGGCTGTCTCCCATTAGGTTGTGACTATCTACATGCTGAGTAATTTTATTCTTTATGATGGTTTCTACCATTTTTCCCGGTACTGATGTCAGGCTCACCGGTCTGTAGTTTCCCGGATCACCCCTGGAACCCTTTTTAAAAATTGGTGTTACATTGGCGATCCTCCAATCTTCAGGTATTAGAGATGATTTTAATGATAGTTCACAGATTACTGATAGCAGTTCTGCAGTCTCATATTTCAGTTCTTTCAACACCCTTGGATGTATACCATCCGGCCCAGGTGATTTGCTACTCTTCAGTTTATCTAATAGTTGTAAGACATTTTCCCGATGTATCGATATTTCCTTCAATTCTTCCGCACCTTTCAGTACCACTTCAGTCATGGGTAACATCCCTACATCTTCCTCAGTAAAGACCGAAGCAAAGAATTCATTCAGTCTCTCCGCTATCGCCTTGTCGCCTCAGTGCTCCTTTAACCCCTTTATCATCTAATGGACCAACTGACTCTCTCACAGGTTTTTTGCTACGAATGTACTTGAAAAGGTCTTTATTTCGCGTTTTTGCTTCCGCAGCAAGCTTCTTCTCAAATTCTCTCTTTGCCTGCCTTATCAATGCCTTGCATTTGACTTGCCAGTGCTTGTGCTGTTTCCAGGTTTCGTCGTTTGGCTCTTTTTTCCATTTCCTGAAAGATGCTTTTTTGGCAACAACAGCCTCTCTGACCTCAACTTTAAAACATGCTGGCAGTTTTTTGGACTTCCTTCCACTTTTCTTAAAGCGTGGAATACAGCTGGTCTGGGCTTCCAAGATAGTATTTTTCAACAACACCCAAGCTTGATGTACGTCTTTAACCTTCGCAACTGCTCCTTTTAGTTTTTTCTTAACTGTTTTCCTCATTTTATCATAGTCTCCCTTTCGAAAGTTAAAAGGTAGTACTGTGGATTTCCTTACTATCCCTCCTCCACTAATTAAATCAAAGGCGATCATGCTATGATCACTATTGCCAAGTGGCCCCAACACCCTTATCTCTTGCACTAGATCTGGTGTTCCACTAAGGACTAGGTCTAATATGGCTTCCCCTCTGGTCGGTTCATGAACCAGCTGCTCCAAGAAGCAGTCATTTATTTCATCTAGGAACTTTATCTCCCTAGCATGTCCTGACGTGACACTGACCCAGTCAATACCGGGGTAATTGAAATCACCCATTATTATTACTGCGCTGTAACTTTTGTTAGCTTCCTTGATTTCCTTGAGCATTTCATCATCCATTTGGTCATTCTGGCCAGGTGCTCGATAGTACACCCCCACTGCCATTGCCTTCCCCCTTTTATATGGAATTTCAATCCATATAGATTCTACAGCAGATTTTGTTTCCTGCAAAACTTTAATCCTTTCTGAGTCAATGCCCTCTCTAACATAGAGCGCAACCCCTCCACCAATTTGATCAGCTCTATCATTACGATATAGTTTGTACCCAGGTATCACAATGTCCCACTGGTTGTCCTCCTTCCACCATGTCTCTGATATTCCAATCATATCTAACCTTTCATTTAGTGCTATATATTCTAACTCTCCCATCTTATTCTTTAGACTTCTAGCATTTGCATACAAGCATTTTAGAGAATGTATTTTATTCATGTTAATTTGGCTGTTGTTAGACATGGGTAAATTGGGATCTTTAAGCTCTGTCTGCTCCATACTTGAGGGCATTTGGGCTACTTTACTCTTTTGTGGAACCTCTCTGCTTTTGGTAGTATCCTTCAAGGATACATTCTTCCGAACCATCCGCTCTTGGGCGACTGTCGGCTTTCCCCTAATATCTAGTTTAAAAGCTGCTCTATCTCCTTTTTAAAGGTTAATGCCAGCAGAAATACAAGCTGAAAACTTAAATCGCATAATGTTTAAGCTAAAAAGAAACATAATCAAACAAAATGAAGTAGAACGGGTGCAAAAAGAGGCTCAAGCCCAGTATGCACAAATAATATCAAAATGTGACAACGTGCAGTTTACCTGTTATAACCCCATTGCTAATCCATATCAGAATACTGTAAAAAATGTACTTCAAAGATATTAAAACTTCTTGAAAAAAAGGATAAATCACTTCTTGGTCAATACAGCAGCAAATGATGTAGGGCTAATGAAAATGGACAACTGTAAAAAGCAATTAGACTTGCTGATGCTGTTCCAAAAGCAGCACATAATTATATAAATTGTCCACAGAGATTCAATAACATGTATAGTAATCCACTAAAAGAGCGACAAATAAAAGGATCCAGAAAGGACAAGAAGCCTTCAGATTTAAAGCCCGTCTACTACCAGCAACATCATAACTATAACGGCCACGTCCCAAAGGTAATCTGTATTTCAACCAAAATCAAAACAGTACCAAGTTCACAGTTTGAAGAGAATAGGAAAATAAAAATAATGAAAAATCTATATATCCAAAATTAAGACCTATCACTATATGGGTAAAAAGCAGGAAGATAATATGCAGTCCTACAGGATTGTAAGAACATCAAGAGCATTGTGGGTAGACATAAAGTTCAAACACAAAAAAGGCAAACTAATTCTAACATGAAAAAGACCATCAAAAAGAAGATGCATCATCGACTGGTACAACAGTGGGCGAAGACATCTATGAACAAAAGAGGGGGGTTAGGGAGGGGGGTAGAAGGGGAAGGTAGGGGATGAAGGGAAGAGAAAGGGGGGAGAATATGGGGGAGGTGGATGAGGAAGGGGAGAAAGGGGTTGGGGAGAGGGAGAGGGAAGGGGGAGGGGAAAGGAAAGAAGGAGGAAGGGAAAAGGCAAAAAGAAGGGGAGGAATACAGACAAATTTTGGTCTGCATTCAAACCACTGGGGAACATCGTGTTTAATTTGAATATATAGCGTTATTCCAAATGCACAAGATTCTTCTCCAGATCTCCTCCCCTCCAATGTGGTCTGATTACTATGAATTTCAAGCCCATGATAGAAACATAGAAACACAGAAATATGATGACAGAAAAAGACCACATGGCCTATCTAGTCTGTCCTTCCATAACAACTACAACAGTCCGCTTTTTACCTTTAGAGATCCTCTGTGTTTGTCCCATGCTTTTTTGAATTCAGTTACTGTCCTCATCTTTACCACCTCCACTGGGAGACTATTCCATGGATCCACTACTCTTTCCGTAAAGAAATATATTTCCGCATATCACTCCTGAATCTATCTCCCTTCACCCTCATCCGATGTCCCCTCGTAGCAGAACTTGATTTCAATTGAAAGAGGCTCTCTCCCTGAACGTTTATGCCACGGAGGTATTCAAACATCTCAATCATATCACCTCTATCCCGCCTTTCCTCTAAGGTGTACATATTAAGATCTTTAAGTCTGTCCTCATATGCTTTATAATGAAGACCACTAATCATTTTAGTAGCTACCCTCTGCACCGACTCCATCCTGTTCACATCCTTTTGAAGGTGCGGTCTCCAGAATTGCACACTATACTCCAAATGAGGTCGCACCAAAGACTTATACAGAGGCATTATCACCTCCTTTTTTCTGATAGCCATTCCTCTCCGTATGCACCCAAGCATCCTTCTAGCTTTTGCCGTCGCCTTTTCTACCTATTTAGCTACTTTAAGATCATCAGACACAACCACGCCTAGGTCCCGCTCTTCTTTAGTGGACAAAAGTACTTCACCCCTATACTATATTTCTCCCTTGGATTGCTGCAGCCCAAATGCATGACCTTACATTTTTTAACATTAAATCCCAGCTGCCAAATTCTAGACCAAGCTTAGCTAGATCCCGCCTCATGTTATCTACCCCTTCCTGGGTGTCTATTGCAGATTTTGGTATCATCCGCGAAGAGGCAAACCTTACCTGAAAGGCCTTCCGCTATATCACTAACAAAGATGTTAAAAAGAATCGGACTAAGGACAGATCCCTGGGGCACACTACTGATAACATCCTTCTCCTCAGAGTGAGCTCCATTTACTTGTACTCTTTGCAGATGCCTGTCTTCCTCTCTCTGTGATCTCTTGTATTTCATGAAGGCCTCCCTCTTTTTCTTCACTTTTTCAGCTACTTCTTTCTAAAACCATAGCGGTCTCCTTTTCCTTTTACCTTTATTTACCATTTTAACAAAAAGGTTGGTTGCCCTTAAAATATCCCCTTTCAGTTTTGCCCACTGTTTTTCTACATCCCTCAGCTGTTCCCATCCAACTAACGACTCCCTGAGGTATTGGCCCATCTTCACAAAGTTAGTCTTCCTAAAGTCTAAGATCCTCACCTTTGAATGGATTCTAACAGCCCTAGTCCTAATACTGAACCACACCATCTGGTGATCACTGGATGCAAAATGATCTCCCACTACAACATCAGAAACACTTTCACCATTGGTAAGCACCAAGTCCAGTATGGCCCCTTCACGTGTGGGGTCTGTTACCAATTGCCTGAATAGTTCTCCCTGTAGAGAATCCAGGCTCTCCTTACTTCTAGATGATACTGCAGCAGGAATGTGCTAATCAACATCTGGCATATTGAAATCTCCTATCAGTAGCACTTCCCCTTTCCTAGCAATGCTGCGCATGTCTTCAATTAACTCTCTGTCCACCTCTTCCTCTTGTGAGGGAGGTCTGTATATCACACCAATGTATATAGATTTCTCTTTCCCTCGTTCTAGTTTAACCCACAATGCCTCCCCTCTCCCTTTTAAGCTCTGTAATTCCAAAGCTTTAATATTAGTTTTTACATATAGTGCCACTCCTCCTCCCCTACTTCCTACCCTGTCCTTTCTGTATAAAGTATAGCCAGGTATAGTTACATCCCAATCATGGTTGTCTGTGAACCATGTTTCTGTAACTGGCGTGCCCAACTTCATTCCAGTGTGAAACCAATGGCTTATCCACAGCCTTCCATCTCAAACAACTCCGGTGTTCTATAATCCAGGTCTGAACCTTGAGACTGGTCTTGCCATCATACAGTAACCCACATGGGCCCACGATCAAGTAAATGACATAAGTAGTTTCATAATTCGAGTGATCAAATAATTTTAATTCCCGCTAGGCAATGGAAGAACAAAACTATTCTTGCAGACCAAAACGTGGTCACAAACTGAATACCGGCCACATTTGAAGTGGCCCACAATCTTATTTTGAGGACATTGGACTGAAAGAACCGAGGGGATCAATATAGTGGCCAAATTTTGGTTTCTCTTATATGCAATATCAACCTTTTGTTTGCTAAGGAAGGTACAGTCAAAAATCATCGGGTTATTAGAGCAATCAAAACTACAATCACAAAATATTGCTCCACTATCTAACTGCTCCCAAGTACTGAAAAGGTTTGGGAACAGGTCTCAGACTTAGTCGGGGAAAGAGCCTAAGAGGTACTATGCCTCTATGGCTACTAAACCCCTATGTTGCATCAAGGACCCGATGTGTTTCCCATCTCTGATTACAAAAAATGTTTTCAAACAAGCTATCCAAATACCAGTGTATTCTTAAATCAGTCATATCTATAATGATAAAAATCCAAGAACATAGCAAAATGCTTATCTGTAAGCTTTTGTTCAGAATTCTATCCCAACGCAGATTCTCAACGCCTGTGCGTTTCACCGCGCAAGCGGTTTCTTCGGGGGATTTTAAATCAGTTTGAACGCTTGATACAGACATGCAACTGTTTGTCCCAGTGAACTCTAAAAAATAGAATCAAAAGGTTCAATCAGTACGTCGTACCACATCTGAATTATTAAAGTCAATGCTAATTTCATGTAGATATATTCCAGAAACAAGAAACCATACCTTCAAAAATTGCCCACTGAACTTGTCTTCACTCAGACGAAATAGAAAAGTAGTTAGATAGTGGAGCAATATTTTGTGATTGTAGTAAGGAAGGTACAGTGGCAAGAATGTGCCACTCTTCCCATAATATCTTCTGGATATCTCGTGACAAATTAGAGAAAGTAAGAGTACATACAAAGTACCCAGAGTTATCTTCTACCCTCCTATCTAAACACTGGACATATTCAATCCTTTTAGCTTGAAAATAGGCCCGTGAAATACATTCCTCTGGATATCCTCTTTCCCGATACCAACTGGCCGTATCCAAGGCATGTGACACAAAACTAATGTCTCTAGAACAGATTCATCTAACCCTTAAAAACTGACTAATGGGCAAGTTCTGTTTCAATAATCTATTGTGGAAGCCGCCTGCAAAAAGAGTTAATTTCCCACATCCCGACCCCCAATCTGGCCTCCTAAGGCCAGGTTGGGCTGCGGGAATTAACTCTGGCCCCCCCAGCCCCATCCGCGCCCAGATGATGACAACAAACAATGTCCAGGGAAGGTGGTGGAATAACTTCTCCAGCCATTTCGCCGGCACTGGACGTACAGGCCGGCGACCTCCCACTGCCCACCCACTCTCCGCCCCAGGGCCACCTCTTCCCCGCCCCTGACTACTTCCCCGCACAACCGGCAGGGAAGTTAGTCAAGGCCTGCAGCCACCACAAATAGTGTGGATAGACATCCCAACTATCCGTGGTTCAGAATGACTCAGTAAGTGTTTCTTTTCAAAATGAGAGACATAAATACACCACATTGAAGGCCATGGATGACCTCATGGCTACCACCTTTACTTGTTTATAAAACAGCCCTCTAAAAATGAAAAAATTCTCTTTCAGGGCAAGGGACACCAGAGTGACCAAAAAATGGGTAGGAACACAGACGGGTCTAGGTCTCTCCAAAAGTACATTTGTGATAATATCCAAAGGTGCCTGTTTAGGAACATTAGTGTACAAGGACGCCACATTCAAAGTGATCAAAATCAATTGGTCATGATAACCTGCAAAATTAGCTAGAAATTGAATGAAATATGTAGTATCTCTAAATAAGATGGAGTCTGGGAAACGGCTTCAGGAAAATATCAAGAAATTTAGAAATCAGCTCGAATAATGAACCAATGGCCGAAATAATCAGTTGACCAGGAGGATTGACAAGAGATTTATATGTCTTTGGCACTAATGGGAATTACCGCATATTTTAATGTAAGAAAATCAAACTCATGTGATGTCAGGAAACAAATATCTCGACCGATCATGAGTATGTTGTCTATACTAATTTTCAAAGCCAATATTAGGATCTGTGTCTTTGCATTCATAAAATGTCCTTTTAACTGGCGCTTGATCTCCATAATGTAGTTTCATCTATTCATTATTTATTAATTTATTTAACTAGGCTTATATATTGCTTTTCTATCAGTCACAGTGGTGTACATTCAGGTACTGTATATATTTTTTTTTCCCTTGTCCCCAAAGAGCTCACAATCTATGTTTTTGTACCTGAGGCAACAGAGGGTTAAGGGGCTTGTCCAAAGCCACAAGGAGCATCTGTGGGACTAGAAACCCCAATTTCCTTATCACTTCTCCGGGCCAGTCCAGGGAATGTTAGGGTTGTCAATCCCCCTTAGCAGCTGAGGACTGATGACTTCAAGTTTTCTTGAGAGGTGAAGCCACTCCCCCTGATGTCACCAGCCAGTCTTTCAGTTCTCAGCAGCTAAAGAGGATCGATTCTATTTTTTTCTCCCTCTTGTTAGGTCCACTGTTTTATTAATTTATTTAGCATTGTAAGTTGGCTCTAGCAGAGCTGATTGTTTCATTAGTCCTGAGGAGTTCTGTTTTTACTCACGATCAGACGGTGACAGAGAGGCTTCGCGGAATTGTTCTTAGCGGTATAAGGTAGAGCCTGCCTTGTATAACCGCATACATCTCTCTGAGCAGAGTGATCCTCGGGGCCCCAGTAATTCCTCTGTATTTAGTATTAAGCGCACCTCTGCATGTTCTGCTAGCAGCGGAACGAAATCGCAGGTTGGCATAACCTTCCGGGTAAGCTTTGTATCCCTGGCTGTACAGCATTTTTTTCCTTTTGATTTGTTTCCGGATCGCGTTTGAGGGCGGTCAGGGTTTTAACTTCTCGGGGCCGTGGCAGGGCAAGCTGAGGGGTTATCTTTGTTTTTAAAAGAGAGTAATTACTAGTTATAGCAGAGAAGAGTGCATCGGAGGCAGAAAAGCCGTTAGTATCCGCGGAGCGAGCGGGGAAAACGTCCATTTTAAGCGCAACGGCCATCTCAGCACCAGAGCAGCACCGGCCTGCTAAACGGAAGTCTAAGGCCGCCAAGAGCGTTTCTCACAAGGAAAAACCTGCTCCTTTTCTTTCTGAAGTTCAGTCTGAAATTTGCTCATTTTTTTCGCCAGAATTTATTTTGGCGATGCACAGAGCATTTTTATTTAAATCTTCTCAGCCTGCTCCTGTGGAATCCCTTCAAGGCGCTGCTCCTGTGGAAACCCTTCAAGGCGCTGGGGCGCTTCAACTGGGTATTTCAGTGCCAGAGGATCCTGCAGAAGGTACTTCTCAGCAACAGGAGTTTTCTAGAGATCCTTTGGATCCGTTTTCTCCTCAGATTTCAGGACCGTTGGGTCAGAGAGATTTAGAATTTCTTTCTGAAGCAGGTGTGGATTTGGCTCCAGAAGAGCTAGAGGAGGGTGAGATTGCACCCGGTGACGATCCTAATATATTTCGCGTGTTTCGCAAAGAGGAGTTGGCTGCGCTAATTTCTCAGTCCTTATCTGCTTTACATTTATTGCTTCCTTCAGTTACACAGGAGCCCTTGGAGGATCCATTATTGCAGGGTTTTAGAGCAGAACATCGCTGTTTTCCAATGCATAGAGTTATAAGACAGATGATTGAATCTGAATGGGAATGTCCAGAGGCTACTCTCCGTGGGAGCCGATCCTTGGCTCGCCTTTATCCTATGCCGCAAGAGGAGAAGGAATTTTTGCGCATGCCAAAGGTGGATGCTATTATATCAGCAGTTACCAAAAAGACTACCATCCCGGTGGAAGGAGCGGCAGCGCTTAAGGACCTCCAAGATCGTAAATTGGAAATTCTTCTCAAGCAGGCGTTTGATTCAAGCGCTTTGTCTTTACAGGCGGCTACTTGCGGAGCATATGTTTCTAGAGCATCCATTCGATGGCTGCAGGGAGATGCGTCCGCGGATGCCGCATCTGCACATGTTTCTGAAGGTCCAAAATTGGAATCGGCCGCGGCTTATATGGCAGATGTTTTTTATGACTTGCTACATATAGCTGCTAAGACTATGGCATCATTGGTGGCGGCTAGACGTTTTTTATGGTTGCGTAACTGGTCAGCGGATGCTTCATCTAAGTTGCGGCTTAGTAAGTTGCCCTATAAAGGAAAATTACTTTTTGGGGAAGCGCTAGATAAGATTGTTAAGGATCTTGGTGATTCTAAAGGAGGGCGGTTGCCAGAGGACAGGCCAAAGCCTATGCGAGGAGCGGGTAGTCTCCGAGGCTATAGTCGAGACTCACGTAGATTCCGAGGGACGCGTTTTACTCCCTATTCTAGAGGCCGTACAGGATTTAGAGGTCAGTCCTTTCGAGGAGCAAGAGGTTTCAACAAGCCTTACTTCGGTGCCCCCCAGTCCTAAGAAACCACAATGAAGGTGTGCTGGTCCAGGCGTTAGTGCCTGTGGGCGGCCGCCTGCAGGATTATCTATCAGCCTGGACCGCCATCACCGCGGACAAATGGGTTTTGGAGATAATTCAAAAGGGCTATGCACTGGATTTTGCTTGCCCTTTGTCGTCCGCGTTTGTAATGTCCCCTTGTGCGTCGGGTCTGAAGTTTCAGGCCGTATCAGACATGCTTGCTCGTCTCTTGCAGCTCCGGGTGATAGTTCCCGTACCACGAGACCAATACGGTCAAGGTCGATACTCGATTTATTTTGTGGTGCCCAAAACAGGAGGTTCTTTTCGACCAGTACTGGATCTCAGGGGTGTCAACCGATCTTTGCGGGTGCCGCATTTTCGCATGGAAACGTTACGCACTGTGATACGAGCGGTGCGTCCAGGAGAGTTTCTCTCATCCATAGATCTCACAGAAGCATATCTTCATATTCCCATCAGGCTAGCTCATCATCAGTTTTTACGTTTTGCCCTTCCTATGGGTCATTTTCCGCGAACTTTCACCAAACTCATGGTGGTAGTAGCAGCGGCGTTGCGAAAGGAGGGCATCCGAGTTCATCCGTATCTCGACAATTGGCTAATCAGAGCCGATTCTCTTTTGAACGCAATATCAGCGACGGCTCGAGTTGTTCAGCTTCTGGAGCAATTAGGTTGGGTCATAAATCAGGCCAAGAGTCATTTGCAACCTGTAAGACAACTGACTAATCTCGGAGCATTTTTCGACACGGCGCTCGGCAAGGTTTTCTTACCTGCGGTCAGAGTGGAGAAGATTTTGCAGCAAGTGCAAGCGTTTTTAAGGATTTCGGCTCCGTCGGCGTGGACATACTTGCAACTCTTGGGCTCCATGGCGTCGACTTTGGACCTGGTTCCGTGGGCCAGAGCTCACATGCGACCCTTACAACAGGCGTTGCTTTCCCAATGGTCTCCGCAAATTCACTCTCTCTCTCAGCGGCTCGTTTGTCCGGAGTCAGTGAGACAAAGTCTCCAATGGTGGTTGAACCCGGTCCATCTGAGAGCAGGTTCCTTTGCAGGAGCCATCATGGATATTAGTCACGACGGATGCCAGTCTCGCAGGCTGGGGAGCTCATTGTCAGTCGCAGATCGTTCAGAGGTCTTGGTCTCCGGAAGAAGGCTCGTGGTCGATCAACAGGTTGGAGCTGCGCGCAGCTCGGCTTGCCCTTCAGCACTTCGAGACCTTAATCAAAGGGACTGCGGTCTGATTATTCTCCGACAATGCAGTGACAGTCGCATATATCAATCGGCAGGGCGGAACCAAGGGGGATGTTTACTAAAAACCGGAAATGTGCGCGCCGCAAAATAGCGCACGGAAACGCAGCACTGAAACGCTAATAAACGCGTTTAAACGCCCCGCACACGTGCGTGTCACCCCCGCAAAGGTGTGCGGCACACTAACGGGCCCCGTACAAGTGCGGGCCCGCAAATGTCCGATAGAGGCGTGGAATGGCTAAAGGAGGGCGGAGGAAGGCTCTGGAGGGGCGGAGGGACGGGGTCAATGGGTGGAGAGTGGGAGGGGAGAGGCTCCCCGCACAGTATCGGGCCCGAATTTGCATGTAAAAACTACCGCGAGGGAAACCCTCGCGGTATAGAAAGCATTTAAAGGGAAGAGAAACCATTTCCGTCAGCAATGTACAGGAAAACCGGGGAAACCAGCAAAACGTGAGCAGTGTAATACATGTGCACAGCACAAAAGTGCAAATAAAAATAGAAAATGACCACAACAGAACTATTAAAAATAGTAATTCAGCTGGGGAACAGTTATAGTGATGGGAAAATACAGAAAACATGCCCAGCAAAGCTCCAGAAAAAAGAAATGAATTTTGGAAGGGTTTACGGAGCGGAGACTCTTCCAAAAAACATTTCCTTTTGTGGAGCTTTCCTGGGAGTGTTTGCTATGGTTGCCCATTAATATCACTGTTGCCCAGCGTGGTGATATTTTGTCCCCCATTTCCCGTGGTCATTTCCGGGGTTTATGTGCACGTTTGTCACCAGACAGGGTGCATATGCCCACAGTAAATTTGCGTAGAGCAGGGTTTGTGACTCCATCCTGCCAGGCTTACTACCTCCAGGGGCTGCACTGTCTATGTGGCCATAGTGTGGTGCAGCGGACAGAGTCAGTACCTCTAGGACCAGAGGTTCAAAGCCCAGCTGGGGCACTTGCCAGCCCAGTCCCTATATTTTACCCACCACTAAACACAGATAGCGCAGACACCCCTGTATTGCAGGGGACATAAGCATGGGGAAAACACCCATATTTTACCCAACAACGCACACACACCACAACAATGGGCATTACCCACAGCCAAGTACCCCAAATGCAGTCCCGTACTGCCACATTCCAATCAGGTCACCTGCCTTTTATGGGAGAAGCTCATGCCAGCTTGTTGGCAGACGAGTACATGTGGTGCAGGGGGCAGTGGCTGCTAGCGACAGAAGAAAGAGGCCTAGCCATGTGCAGGCTGGCACAGTCCACAGCAACAGACAGGCCCTGCCGGATCCACAGTCATGGACTATCCAGGGAATTCAGCCAAGCTGTGGCTACACAGTGGTGCAGTGCACACAGACAGTGCATGCAAGAACAGAAGGTCACAGGTTCAAAGACCAGCTGGGGCTACCAGCAATCCTGCCCACATATTTTCCCCACAAATAAACAGTGACAGTAAGGACACACCTTTCGTGATGAGGACATATGCAATGGTAATACGTCTATCTTTTACCCCACTGAGCACAGACACCATGAACAGGGGCAGAACCTACAGCAGAATCCCCCAAATGCAGTCCTGGTGGGCCACACACCAGTCAGGTTCCATGCTGCCACTCATACCTGTGCTGTATATCTATGCACGGCATGTAGATGTAGCTCATGCATATTCATGAGGGACAGCAGGAAGACCCGAACAGTGTGATGCAGAACTGGGCTGGAGTGGGGAAGCGCTGCCGTAAAGCAGCAGCCAACAGGGGCAGACACACCCACACCCACACCCACAGGCCCCATTGGCCAATGTCTCCTGTAGAGGCAGAACATTGGACCCTGCGTGCATCTCCCAATACCAGCACCTGCATACCTTAGCAATGTCACCCTACACCTGAGGTACACAGCTCTGAAACGTTTGCTAAGAGTACAGGCTGATAGATATCCCTACGTTACGCACATACTGCTAGTTGACCCCATCCGAACAATCTGTTTGGTGTCTGCGGTGCGTGCTCCAGGCCTGGCCTCTGATGGTGTTCACCATCCTGGGGAGTGACCCCCAGCAGTACTGCGTACCATATCCATGCCTGTGCCGTGCCCAGGACCGGTGTGGTGGCCAAGGCTAATCACCCCCTCAATAGTAGCACAATGCTGGCATAGGTGTGGGAGTGTGTGTCTGTCTATACAGTGTGTGTTGGCTGCAAACACCTTCCCCAACCCACACTGCCAACACTACTGCCAGTATTGGCCTGCCAATGTGCATAATGAGCAGCAAGGTACCATGGGTATAGGTCAGACATGGTGGGCTGGCCAGGATGCATCTGCACAGGGCATAGGGCACTGGCTGTGACATTGTAGTGCCAGGCCACCACCTACACAGACAGGGTGACCTCTGTATGTGCTGCTGGGGGAGCACTCTCACCCTGAGTGTGCAGTGATGACAGCATGGCTAGGCACCCCCATAGTGCTGTATTGTGTTTCTCTCTTGTGATATATATGGGTTTTCTGTTGGGGCCTTCTCACAGAACTCTCTGCTTGTGTGTGCTGCCACCCCAGTTTTGGGTGCATGCATTTCCATCAGGGCTAACCAGCAGACTGTTCACAGCTGGTATGTGTCTTGATGGAGTGCCTTGCAGGGTGCAGCGGCTGATGGCTTGCTGCAGGTGAATATCAGATAGTGCTGGGGTGCATCTTTGGATATCCAGGCCTAAAGTCTGTCTGATATTGTGTTATGGATGTGTGTGGAGCTGCTTGGACTGCCCTGTAGGGTGTCTGTTCCCCAGCAGGACTGGGGTTTGATGTCCACTCTACTGCCATGGGCGGGGGGGTGTCCATGGGGGTTTCCACTAACTGAGACAGACAGAGATATCCAACATGTTTCTGCAGCACCTTCCTATCTCACAGGTTAGTACTATTTTGGAGCTCTGTCATGGCCTCATCCAGCCATGGCTGGTGTTGTGGACCTGGTCCTGGCCGCCACATCACACCCTCAGGGTGAGCACAGTACCCGCACAATGTGACGGTGTGTAGCTACTCTTTGCTGGTAGTCCACCCGCTCAGGACCCGCTACCAGGCCGAGGTGCTGTGTGGGTGCACATGGACAATTCCCCCTACCAGGCCGGGTAGCTGTTGGGGTGCATTCCCCATCTTGTGTGCATCTGTGGACAGCTGATTTGCATGTGCAGTGCATCATGGGTACGGTTGGCCTAACCCTATCCTGTCTACAACAGCAGACTGTCTGTGGGGTGACGGTGCAGGCTCTCTGCAGCCAGCCAGGGGCTTGCTATCAGCTATAGAGCTGTTGCCCAATGGTTATGTCACTCCCTGTACAGCCAGAGGTCATGGGTTCAAACCCACAGTGGGGCCCTTTGATAGGGCCATCCACAGCTTTATTTTTATTTACTGTACATATGTCTATGCCGGCAAAACCACACACAGCTTACTATACCCATTAGGTGCCTCTGAGGGTGCTTTATAGGGCGCCCTATAGGCCACCTTATGGTTGCCATCCATATAGGGTGCACTATACATTATCCTGTGTCGCAACATACATGGTGCCCTATAGGGGACATTCTAGGGTGCCTTGGCGGACAGTGCACTGTAACATGTGCCTTACGGGCATCCGTATGTTAACACACTGTGAGAGCGGGTTTACTAGTGGTGGGAAATAAAATATAAATGGAAGGCCTCCTACAGCACTCCTCACCATGATACATACTGCCCCAGCCAGCCTTGTTCACTGGGCACTGTGAGGGGTTGAACCCCTGGCCCCTGCACCATTGGTCAGTGTCTTAACCATTGTGCTATGGCTCTGTTCCTGTGTTTGTGCATCCGCGCGCAGCCTTGTAGCCATCAGCGCGACATCTTGTGGCGCACTAAATTAACAGCGCGCCGCCTTATGCCGCACAACATGGAAATGCCCCTAAAATAATGCCTCAGCCAACTGTCTTTGATGGGCATTGTGGGGAATTGAACCCATGATCCCTGCACGAGTGGGCAGTGTCTTAACCATTGTGCTATGGCTCCGGTTCTCTTATTTGCACATCAGCGCGCCACTTATCCCTCCCACTATTGGACTGCCCCCTCACACATCAGCGCGCCGCCTTCTGCCCACCAGCTCGCCGCCTTCTGTTGCCCACATTTATCAGCGCACCGCCTTCTGCCGCCCAAACTTAACAATACGCCGCCATCTGCCGCCCACACTAAACAGTGCGCCGCCTCATGCCGTAATAAAAATAACAGTGCGCCGCCTTCTGCTGCCCAAAATTAATATGCCTCCTAACCACTTTTGCCCATAAATGTTAGTGCCTCAGCTGGTCTTTTTTGTTGAGCGCAATGGGGTTTAGAACCCCTGGCCCCTGCACCATTGGTCAGTGTCTTCACCGTTGTACTACGGCTCTGTTGTTTGGTTTTGCAGCAGCGCCCCTCTTAGCCTTCCCACGTGCTAATGTGGGCCCCGCACATTAGCGCGACGCACACACGTACAGTCCAGTTTTTTGCTTTTTTCTGCCTGGCCCGCCCACTCCTTATATGGCACCAGCACACTAACGGGAACCCGCACAGCAACGGTGTTTAGTAAACATGCCCCCAAGAGTCTTTCTCTTCTCGCTGAATCTCAGGAGTTGATGGCTTGGGCCGAAGTCCATCTCTTAGCGTTGTCGGCTGCGCATGTGGCAGGCAAGCAAAATGTGCAGGCAGATTTTCTCAGTCGCAATATGCTCGATCCCGGAGAATGGGAGTTGAACATTGCAGTGTATCACGAACTGGTAGTACGTTGGGGTCAGCCAGTGATGGATCTTATGGCGACGTTCGGCAATGCAAAGGCAAACCGTTTTTTCAGCAGACGCAGAGAGCACATGTCAGAAGGATTGGATGCTCTAGTGCAACCTTGGCCAATGGACACCCTGTTGTATGTGTTCCCTCCTTGGCCGATGTTGAGTTGGGTTATCCAGCGAATAGCAGGACACCGAGGATCGGTGATTCTGATTGCGCCGGATTGGCCTCGGCGTCCTTGGTATGCCGATCTGATTCGACTTCTGATAGCTCCTCCTTGGCGCCTTCCGGATCGGATCAATCTGTTAAATCAGGGCCCGGTGCTCATGCCACAAGTGGATCGCTTCTTGCTTACGGCTTGGCTCTTGAGAGGGATCGGTTAAAGCGTAAGGGTTATGCGACTTCCGTAGTAGCTACCTTACTTCGGTCTAGAAGACCGGGAACCTCTCTCGCGTATGTGCGTATATGGAAGCTCTTCGAGCATTGGTGTGACCAACGCAATTTTCTTCCTAGGTTAGCTACTTTACCTCAATTGCTTTTATTTCTCCAAGAGGGATTGGAGAAAGGTTTGGCACTGAGTACTCTTAAGGTTCATTTAGCGGCTCTTACCTGTTTTAGAGGTTTGGTGCACAATCGTCGACTTTCCATGCATCCAGATGTGCAACGTTTTTTTCGAGCGGCTAGGCTTCTCCGTCCTCCGCGTCGCCAAGTGGTGCCTGCGTGGGATTTGAATATTGTTTTGGAAGCATTTTCCACGTCCTCGTTGGCATCGGTATCCTCACGATCGTTGCGTGAGTGTTCTTGGAAAACTGCGTTTCTCGTGGCTTTATGTTCAGCAAGAAGAATTTCAGATTTACAGGCTTTGTCTTGTCAGGAACCTTATCTGCAATTTCTTCCGGAACGACTATTACTGCGGACGGTGCCTTCTTTTTTGCCTAAAGTGCTGTCTGTTTTTCATGTTAATCAGTCGGTGGTATTACCTGTGTTTTCCAATTTGTCAGATTCCCCGGTAGACCGAGCACTCAAAAGGTTGGATCTTGGTCGTGTTTTAAAAGCATACCTTAAGCTTTCCAGACCATTGCGGAAGACAGATAGATTGTTTGTCCAGCATGCAGGGCCCAATAAAGGTCAGGCAGCTTCAAAGTCCACAATTGCTCGTTGGGTACGCTCCGCTATTGTAGCAGCTTATCAAGCCAAAGGGCAATCACCCCCAGAGGGTGTGAAGGCTCATTCCACTCGAGCTCAAGCGGCTTCATGGGCAGAATTTGCTTTTGTTCCTCCAGTGGATATCTGTAAAGCAGCAACGTGGTCCTCATTGCATACGTTTACAAAGCATTACCGTTTGGACGTTCAAGCCAGAGAAGATGCGAAAGTAGGGACGGCGGCCCTTATCGCGGGGCTAGTGGGTCCCTCCCGAATTGAGGTAATGATTGTGTTCTGCCCTAACAGTCCCTGGACTGGCCCGGAGAAGCGATAAGGAAGAAGAAATTAGATCTTACCTGCTAATTGTCTTTCCTTGAGCTGTCTCCGGGCCAGTCCAGGGTCCCACCCCTTCAGAAGTACAAGTGTAATAAAAGTTCGGATTATTCGGGTGAGTGGAGTACGTTGGGGCTTCCATGATCTTTCTCAGAGAAAGACAATACTATATTAATCTATAATATTTTAAAAAAAAAAATTATTTTTGCGTTGTTTTTAATGCGCTTACATTTTCCAAGGGACTATGGAGCATTTTCAGTTTTGGCAGGTTAACGTTGTGTTTGTTTATCAGTTCTTTCATAGTAATCTGCTTTGTCAGGGGAAGACTGGCTGGTGACATCAGGGGAGTGGCTTCACCTCTCAAGAAAACTTGAAGTCATCAGTCCTCAGCTGCTAAGGGGGATTGACAACCCTAACATTCCCTGGACTGGCCCGGAGACAGCTCAAGGAAAGACAATTAGCAGGTAAGAACTAATTTCTTCCTCTCCAGCCCAAGGTTGTTGTCCTCTAGCGGGATTTCAATCCCTTGCCCTCCAGTCTGAGGTAACTTGCCCCAACCTCTAGGCCACTCCTCCCAAGGCCACTCCCCACCTTTGTCTGCTGGTCTAATAATAATGTTTTGATTATCCCTGAGTGCCAGCATCGCAGTCCTTTCTTCTTTTGTTATGTTTTGATACATTTTAATAGGCCATGTGTATAAATCTTGAACACATTGCAAAACCACATTCTCAAAAGCCTCAAGAGTGGCATGTGTTGCATTTGGGGGAACCCAAGTAGAGTTCTTTCTAGTCACAGAGATGTCAGTAATAGTTTCTGCTCATAGGATAAAAAAGTGTCTAGTGCATAATTTCCTAAAAAATTTGTTACGTTCAACTTGTATATTAAAAGGATCATGCTTCTTAGTGGAGACAAAGGACAGTCCTTTAGAAAGGATGCGCTTCTCAACCTCACCAAGGGCATAACTAGATAAATTAAAAATATTATTCTGTATTCATGATATTTATTTATTTTATTTATTTATTTAACATTTCTTCTCCAGGACCAAGCAGGAAGTCAGTCCTCACTTATGGGTGACGTCGGCGCCGACGGAGCCCTCGCGGAGCAATTTTCCCCAGCTTTCAAAGAAAGCCTTTGGGAATTGCAGCGCGCATGCGCGGTCGTCTTCCCGCCCGAGGGTGCCATCTTAGCCAGTCTTCTTTTTTCCGCGGAGCCCTGCAGACGTCCCCGTCTTGTCCCCGCGAAAAAGTTGATTTTCCTCTTTATTTTATACTTTTTTCTTTCGGTTCGACGCCGATCGTTTTCCCGCCCGGACTCGCGACGCCGGTCTCGAGTCCTCTAGCGTTTTTTTCGGTTTTTCTGACTTAGTCAGCTTTCATTTTCGTTTTCCCTGGCAGCCCGGTCCTTTGACCTCGCAGGGGCCCTTTTTTCCCCCGATGGCTGCCAGTGGCTTTAAGCGGTGTGGTCGGTGTGACCGAAATATGTCACTAACCGACACACACGACTTTTGCCTCCGCTGCTTGGGCCCGGATCATGAGGAACTGATCTGTGGGCCCTGCAGCAAACTGTCCTCGAAGGCGTTGAGAAGTCGGCGGCATCAGCGCGAGAGAATCTTCGCTGACCCCAGCCGTACCCGGACCTCGTCGGAGGCCTCCGTGTCAAAGGGCTCCAGCTCGGACTGTCGCCGGAGCTCCTCCGACCGGGGTTCTCCCTCCGGGGACCATCGTCGGAAGGAAAAACCCGCGAGGGCGGCGTCGGTGGACGCTCCTGGCTCCGCGAGAGCCAGGTCGCATAGCCCCGACAGCCGCCCCGGGTCCTTGGAGAAGGAACATCTCCCGAAGCGACCTCGCCTGGAGTCGGAGATGCCTGCCCGGGTAAGTCCTGTAGTCCTTCTGGACTCGCCTCCGCGACAGCCGACGTCGGGCCCGACGCCGTCGGGGCCCGAGTCGGTCTGGGAGTCTGAGGAGGAAGAGTCACCTGATTCTTTCCGGACTCGGTGTGTCCCATCGGACTCACCGGGGTCCGAGCCTCGGAAGCAGTCCCCCCCGGAGGATGCCCGGTTCTCGGACTTCGTTAGGGATATGGCCAAGGCTTTGGCCTTCCCTGCGGATCCCGAGGAGGAGCCTCGAGCCGAAGAGCTCGACGCCCTCCAGTATGACTCTCCCGCGAGGGAGCACTTTACTGTGCCGGTTCCTCCTATGCTGGAACGACTACTCTTCCGCATGTGGGAGAGTCCGGCCTCCTCGCCGGTCCTGAGCAAGCGGGTCGATTCTATCTATCGGGTCCGCAAGAGCCCTGGCTTTCAGAAGGCACAGCTGCCACACCATTCCATGGTAGTGGAATCGGCCATGCATCGTCTTAAGAGCCAGAAGATGCACTCCTCGGTGCCTCCTGGAAGGGAGGCCCGTAACCTGGATGGCCTTGGCAAGAAGTGCTTCCAGGGCTCTATGCTCGCATGTCGTGTCCAGACTTACCAGCTCTACATGGGCATGTATCTCCGGGATCTGGCTAAAGAGCTAGCCGGATTCTCCGCTGGTCTCTCCGAGGAGCCCTTGCGGAGGTTCCTAGCCTTGTCCACGGGCATTCGGGAATGCTCAAAGTTCATATCCCGAGCAGCCTATGATGGCTTTGAGGCCTCGGCTAGAGTGGCCGCAGCCGGCATCGGTGCCCGCCGACAGGCTTGGCTTCAGTCGTCGGATCTTGAGCCCTGGGTACAGGACAAGTTGGTCGATGTCCCCTGCCGAGGCGAAAACCTCTTTGGCAAGCCCATGGCGGAAAAGGCTGCACAAATTGAGACTGAGACTCTCACCAGGACCAGGCTTTCTAGGAAGACCTCCGCCCCTTCCCAGAAAAAGAAGGGCTCGGGAAAAAAGTCCTTTTACCCGAGGAAGGCGGCTGCCTACAAACAGTACCCCCATTATCAGGCCCCTGCAGCTCCCCAACAGGGCCAGCAGGCCAAGGGACGGGGTAACGGGTCCCGTAGGCAGCAAGCCCCCAAGCCTGCACCACCAGCCCCTGCTCAGCAGGGTGGGGTTTTTGACTCGCTCAGCATAGCCTCTCCCCCCCCCGCTGGTTCCTCCCAGCACCGGAGGCCGTCTGGTTCACTTCGGCCACAGGTGGTCCAGCATCACCGCAGATGCCTGGGTACTTCAGGTCGTGCGAGAAGGCTACCTTCTCCACTTCCATCAGGTCCCTCCCTCCTATTTTCCGGGAGAACCTTCGCGCCCCCCTCTGCACAGGGAGTTGCTCCTTCAGGAGTTAGCAGGTCTTCTGCAGGAACAGGCGGTGGAACCGGTGCCCCACCACCTGAGAGGTCAAGGCTTTTATTCAAGGTATTTTCTGATACCAAAGAGAACAGGGGGCCTCAGACCCATCCTGGACTTGCGCAACCTCAACAAGTTCCTTGTGCGGGAGAAGTTCAAAATGCTTACCCTTGGAATCCTTCTGCCCTACCTCCAGCAGGGAGATTGGCTATGCTCCTTGGATCTAAAGGATGCCTACACGCACATCCTCATCCACCCAAGCCACCGCCAATACCTAAGGTTTGTGGTGGCAGGAAATCATTACCAGTACAGAGTACTGCCCTTTGGCCTATCCTCCGCACCGCGAGTCTTCACAAAATGTCTCGCGGTCGTGGCGGCCCATCTCCGGCTTCACGGCCTCTATGTCTTTCCGTACCTCGACGACTGGCTCATCAGAGCAGCGTCCGCTCAGGAGGTCACCAACGCCACGTGCCGCACGGTGACTCTGCTGCAGCACTTGCGGCTTTGTTATAAACTTCGCAAAGTCCACTTTGCTCCCCTCACAGGATCTCGAGTTCATCGGCGCAAGGCTGCACACTCCTCGGGCACGAGCGTACCTACCGCTCGACAGGGCTCAACGGCTCATGGACCTAGCCGACCGCTTTCGCAGCCAGCCCCTGGTCTCCGCCAGGCGCTTCCTGAGACTGCTCGGCCATATGGCTTCCACCGTCCATGTGACCCCCAATGCCCGCCTGAATATGCGGTCTGCTCAATGGTGTCTCCGCCAGCAGTGGCGACAAGCCACAGGCGGCCTGGCAGACCTAGTGCGCGTCTCCGAGCCGCTGCTCTCGTCTCTCCGGTGGTGGCTCCGGCAGCCGAACCTGATATTCGGAATGCCTTTCCAGTCACCTCAGCCGACCCGGGTGCTGACCACCGATGCATCC
The DNA here is from genome assembly GCA_033557465.1 of Ichthyophis bannanicus. Classification (NCBI taxonomy): domain Eukaryota; kingdom Metazoa; phylum Chordata; class Amphibia; order Gymnophiona; family Ichthyophiidae; genus Ichthyophis; species Ichthyophis bannanicus. Next base: position 555,153,345 of record CM066034.1, read on the forward strand.
CTCCTGGGCTGGGGAGCACATTGCCAAGAGGCACGTACTCAGGGCCTCTGGACCACGTGGGAGTCTGCTCAGCAGATCAAATTCCTGGAGCTCAGGGCGATCCGCCTAGCTCTCAAGGCCTTCTCCCACCTGACTTCCCAACAGTCCGTCCTTGTCCAGACGGACAATCAAGTTGCCATGTTCTACGTGAACAAGCAGGGGGGCACGGGCTCCTTCCTCCTCTGCCGGGAGGCACAGAAGCTCTGCTCTTGGGCCGTCAGTCACGGCATTCTCCTCAAGGCAGTTTATCTCCCGGGCCAAGAAAATTGCCTTGCAGACAAACTCAGCAGGGTCCTCCAGCCGCACGAGTGGCGTCTGGATCCCTTGGTAGTTCAGAAGCTCTTCCTCAAGTGGGGTCTCCCCACGGTGGATCTCTTTGCCAGTCCTCACAACCGGCAGCTTCCTCGCTTCTGCTCTCGTCAGCCACACCCCCTTCGGGTGGCGGCGGACGCCTTTCTGATCTCGTGGTCGGGGAGCCTTCTGTACGCTTTCCCTCCCATCCCGCTGGTCTCTCGGACTCTTTTCAAGGTTCTCCGAGACAAAGCCTTCATGATCCTGGTGGCCCCTCGCTGGCCCAGGCAGCCGTGGTTTCCGCTCCTGCTGCAACTGGCGGTGGAGGATCCAATCCCTCTGGGGGTACAACCGGATCTCCTCACTCAGGATCAGGGGTCCCTTCTGCACCCCAACCTCAGGTCTCTCAACCTCATGGCCTGGCTGCTGAGAGGGTAGTCCTTGCTCCCCTTCTCCTGCCGGCGGAGGTGGAGGAGGTCGTCTTAGCTTCGCGACGGCCTTCTACCCGCAAATGCTACCCCTTAAATGGCGTCGCTTTGCAGTCTGGTGTGCCCAACAGTCTCAGGATCCCTTCTCCTGCCCGGTGTCGGTGATCTTGCAGTACTTGCTGCACCTCTCTAATCTGGGACTTAAGTCCAACTCCGTCAAAGTTCACCTCAGTGCTCTTTCAGCACATCATGTGCCAGTGGACGGCAGACCTCTCTCCAATGACCCTCTCGTAGCGAGGTTTCTCCGAGGTCTCCTTCTACTTAAACCACCTCTGCGCCCGCCAGCGCCTGACTGGGACCTGAATGTGGTTTTGCAGCGGATCACCTGTCCGCCTTTTGAACCTATGGCTACCTGTTCTCTCCGTTTTCTGTCTTGGAAAACACTGTTCTTGATAGCCCTCACTTCCGCTAGGCGCGTAAGTGAATTGCAGGCCCTCGTGTCTGATCCCCCTTACACTAGGTTCTACAAAAATAGGGTAGTCCTACGGACTCACCCAAAATTTCTGCCTAAAGTGGTCTCCCCTTTTCACATCAATCAGGAGGTGGTACTTCCAACCTTCTTTCCCAGACCACACTCCAGCCGAGCTGAAACGGTCCTCCATACCCTGGACTGTAGAAGGGCATTGAACTTCTACCTTGACCGTACGCGGGAGCACCGTAAAGCTGCTCAGCTTTTTGTGTCTTTTGACCCCAATAAATTGGGGCTCCCGGTCTCCAAGCGTACTCTGTCCATCTGGGTTGCGGACTGTATCTCTTGGGCTTATGGGGCAGCCGGACTCGCCTTAGAAAGTCGAGTCACGGCTCATTGCGTTCGGGCAAAGGCCACGTCAGTGGCTTACCTCCGCTCTGTTCCGCTGGCAGACATCTGCCGGGCCGCTACTTGGTCTTCGAGCCAGACTTTTGCGGTCCATTACTGTCTCGAGAGGGAGTCCCGTAGGGACAGTGCTTTCGGACAGGCAGTCCTCCGTAATCTCTTTGAGGTCTGAGCAACTCCTACCCTCCATCCCGGATGTGGGCTACCGGTGGGTGATAATTCAGCGAAGATTCTATCCTTCTGTGCTGCTGAGCTAGAGGGAGCTCATTTTTGTGCTTAGGGTCTCCGGTAGCCTTGAGCTTGGGAGTCCCATAAGTGAGGACTGACTTCCTGCTTGGTCCTGGAGAAAGCGTAGTTACTCACCTGTAACAGGTGTTCTCCAGGAGCAGCAGGAATCAGTCCTCACTACCCTCCCTCCTCCCCTTGGAGTTGCAATCGTCTGCTTATGTTCTTTTTTGCAAATTTTTATGCTGTCTTTTTTAGCTATGTCATCTGACTGGCTAAGATGGCACCCTCGGGCGGGAAGACGACCGCGCATGCGCGCTGCAATTCCCAAAGGCTTTCTTTGAAAGCTGGGGAAAATTGCTCCGCGAGGGCTCCGTCGGCGCCGACGTCACCCATAAGTGAGGACTGATTCCTGCTGCTCCTGGAGAACACCTGTTACAGGTGAGTAACTACGCTTTCTATACTGCGCTATTACAATCAGCGCGGTGTACATCGAACAAAACATACTACAATGCATACAAGCAACATTGAGTTTTACATAGAACAGGGAAAAAAAACATAGGATAACCGGGGTAACTATTTACAGGTTAAATTAGTATTGTCACCAATACTCTAAGCCAATTTGGTATCATCTTCATTTTGTGTGGGAGGGATAGGCGTAAAAGTGGTGGGTGGGCAGTAGTATAGGCTAACCATTTTCTGGTTGTAATAAGGTGCTATGGTAGCTGAGACATGAGGGAAGTTTACCGATGTGTGGGTGTCAGGGTTGGTGTCAGGGTAGCATATTGTGAATAGGTGGTGTTTCAGAGCTTTACGGAATAGGATTAAGCTTTTGATGCCACGGATTTCATGTGGAAGGGCATTCCAATTTAGGGGAGCGAATATAGAGAAAGCCCTGTTGGAAGTGGTCTTAGTACATGACGTCATCAACTTGGGGACTATTAAGGTGTTCATTGAAGTGGATCTCCTGTCTCTGTTTTCCAGGGTGCTGTGGATTAGTTTGCTAATCGGTGTAGGTGGGTAGTTATTCAGGGCTTTGAAAGTAAGGACTAATGACTTATATTGGAGTCTGGCGTGTAACGGCAGCCAATGCAGATTTTTCATGATTGGTGTTATGTGGTCAGTTCTTGATGATCCAGAGAGAACTCTTGCGGCGGCATTCATAGCCAGGCGGAGCGGATTTAAAGTTGATTGAGGCAGGCTGTGGTGTGGGAGGACTAATGCCGGTTGTCCGGTAGTCATATGATGGTTTTTGAGAGAACGTGCCCCTTCCTCTGCCGTGTTCTCTCCGGTGATAAGACGTTCTCTGGGCATATGATTCTGTCTTTGGACCTCCTCTCTTCCAAAGCTTGTCCATTGAAAACTTTTGATCATGGGAGACCTGTCCTGATGGAAAAAGGGAAGACGATCCTTCCAGGGGATCTTCAGAATGGCTCCTAACTCTCTTCTTTGGCTGAGATATGTGCATAGTATCTGGTACTACATTTTTCTTCTTATTCTTATAGGGACTTTCATTACATGGTGGCTGACGTCAGTAGGTTCACTCCTATCCCTAGAAGGATAGGGCTTCTCCCAAGAGTAAACATATCCAGCCCTGTAATCTGCTTAATCCCTTTTATATTTTTTTAGCTTTTTATCCTTAATAAGCTTTTTGAAACTAGCTAAATTCCTATCAAATTGATTTCTGTTGGATTCAAATTAACTATCCTTTTGTAATAGCTTGACCTGTTCATCAATCTTTCTGTAATATCTCAACCTTTTCCCTAGAAGTATTAATTAAAAGGATCATAAAATCTAGTGAACACTTATTTATTGCCTTCCAGCTTCTCATGAAGTCCACATCATTTGTAAACATCCCTGGAGCCTTGTGGACCCTAAGGGCTATGTTTACTAAATCGCGTTAGTGCAGTTCGCGGTAGGAGCCGCGGTAGTGAAAGAAACCCCAAATAAGGACATGGGCGGTACATCGTTACCACTACCGCGCGTTAGCAAAATTAACGAGCGCTACCGGGCGCCGTGCCACGTTACTGCGCGTTAATCATAAGAAGACGTATAGACACAAAGCACTGAAACAGAGCTGTAGCACAATGGTTACGGTACTGACCGCTGTTACAGGCAGCATGGGTTCGAGCCCCCAGTGTGCCTAACACAGAAGGCTGTCTCACGCATCACCCTGTACATTACAGAAGGAAAGAGGAGGCATGCTTTTCGTTACGCTGAGTATTGGTGTCAGAAAAACACCCTCGGAATGTGCGTGGGTACGTGTTTGCTTACGTGCGTGGGTACGTGTGTTTTTACCAGTGTGGGCATCTTATATTACAGACTTTGTAGGGCGTCCTGCACCTATGCATTATGCTAACAGATGTACGTGTGATGGCCTATGGCTTATCAGAGCCTGTGAGCAGGTGCTGGTGTTTCACAGGGTTGGATTGGGCCAGTCACACCCATGATGCACTGCACATGCAAAGCAGCTGTCCACAGATACACACCATGGGGAATGCACCCCCACAGCACCTCGGCCTGGTAGGGGGTACCGACTGTGTGTTGTACTGGCACAGAGCAGCTACACACCGTCACATTGTGCGGGTACTGTGCTCACCCTGAGGGTGCAGTGAGGCGCCCAGCACTAGGTCCACAGCACCGGCCATGGCGCAGGTCCAAAGCAGTGTTACTGTGTGAGATAGGTAGTTTCTGCAGGAACACCTTGGACATCTCTGTCTGTTTCAGTCAGGTACAGCCCCCATGCACCACCACCACACCCCTTCCCCCAGGGCTGAGGGAGGCAAACAGGGTCTCCTATCAAAAGATCCACAGTCTACCGTGCTGCAACGGTGGCAGTAGAGGGGAACATGAACCCCAGTCCTGCTGGGGAACAGACACCCCACAGGGCAGTCAATGCAGCTCTGTACACAGCCATAACACAATAGCAGACAGACATTAGGCCTGGATATGGTATGCTGCACCCCACCACTATCTGATATTCCCCTGGTGCAAGCCATCAGCCACTGCACCCTGCAAGCCACTCCATCACAACACCTACCAGCTGCAAACAGTCTGCTAGTGCCCAGTGGAGATGCCTGCACCCAGAACTGGGATGTCAGCATACACAGCAAGCAGATACATCAGTGACTGGGCCCCAGAAGGAAACCCATATGTATCACATGAGAGAAATACTAGATAGCACTATGGGAGTGCCTAGCCATGCTGTGGTCACTGCACAGTCAGGGTGAGAGTGATCTCTCAGCAGGATATACTGAGGTCACCCTGTCTGTGTAGTTGGTGGCCGGGCACTACAATGTGCCTGTCACTGCCCTATGCCCTGTGCAGATGCACCCTGGCCAGGCCACCCTGTCCGGCCTATACCCATGGTACCTTGCTCCTCATTATGCACATTGGCAGCCCAATACTGGCAACAGTGCTGGCAGTGTGGGCTGTTGAAGGTGTTTGCAGCCACCACACACTGGATAGACAGACAGCCACCCCCACACCTATGCCAGCATTGTGCTACTATAGAGGTGGTCAGCAGCCATACCCACCACACCAGTCCTGGGCATAGTACAGGCATGGATATGGTACACAAGACTGTTGGGGGGTCACTCCCCAGGGTTGTGAACACTGTCAGAGACCAGACCTGCAGCACACACCGCAGACATCAGAATGATTGTTATGGTGGAGCTCAATGAGCAAAATGTGCTTAACGTAGGAATTGATATCTGCCAGTTATCAGAGGAAACGTTTGATAGCTGTGTACCATATACCCAGGTGTAGGGTGGCATTGCTAAGGTATGCAACTGCTAGTATTGGGAGATACAGGCAGGGCCCAATGTCTTGCCTCTCCAGCTGGCATTGGCCAATGGGGCCTGTGGGTGGGTGTGTGGCCCTGTTGGCTGCTGCTTTACGGCAGAGTTCCCCAACTCCAGTCCTGGTGTTCCACACACTGTTCGGGTTTTCATGCTGTCTCTCATAAATATGCATGAGCTACATCTGCATACCATGGGGGTGGTGCATAGCTATGCAGCACAGGCATCTTTATTAGAGGCAGCATGACACCGGAATGTTGTGGGGCCCTCCAGGACTGCATTTGCGGGACTCTGCTATAGGTAATGTGCCTGTTTCTGGTGTCTGTGTTTGGTGTGGTAAAATATAGGCCATGCGTATGTTCTCTGCACTACAGGAGTGTCTTTACTATCACTGTTTAGTGGTGGGTAGAACTATGGGGACTGGGTTGGCAGGAGCCCCAACTGGGATTTGAACCTGTGACCCTCTGGTCTTACAGGCACTGGCTGTGTCTGTTGCACCACACTGTGGCCACAGAGACAGTGCAGTCCCTGGAGTTAGTTAAACCGGCCTGACGAGTCAGAAACCCTGCTCTGCAACAGGTTTACTGTGGCCTCATTTACCTTGTATGCAGACAAAGGTGCACATAAACCGCAGAAATGACCTCACAAAAGGGGCACACACCCATAACCAAGCTGGGCAACAATGATATCATTGGGAAACATTACACCACACACCCAGGACAGCTCCTTTACAATGTAATGCTCTTTGAAAGGGTCTGCGGAGCGTAGACCCTTCCACACATCATTTCCTTTTATTTTGGTGCTTTCCAGGGAGTGTTGTTCCTTGTTGCCCATTGCTATCACTGTTGCCCAGCTGAATTCTGCTTTTTAAAATGTTTCTTGTGGTCATTTTTAACGTTTTATGTGATATTTTGTTCTGTGCACATGTATCACACTGCTCACGTTTTGTGGGTTTCCCCGGTTTTCTGTACATTGCTGACGTAAATGGTTTCTCTTCCCTTTAAATGCCTTTAACGACAGGTTTTCATTTGCGTTGGAAGTGAGCTCTGACACTCCGCGCGTTAGTATGAGGGGAGCCTCTCTCCGCCCACTCTCCGCCCATTGACCCCTTCTCTCCGCCCACTCTCCACCTTCTGCGCTGTTTTAACGCGCCGCGGAGCTTTACGATCGTTAACTACGGTTAACGCGCGTAGTATGACGTTAACGGTCGTTAGCGCGTCGGTACGCGAGTTATACGGCACTTACGGTCGTTAACGTCATACTACGCGCGTTATTCACGTTTAGTAAACATAGCCCTAAGGCTCCTAGGGATGATCTTGTGATGTCAGTACTCCAACACTGAAGCCGTGTGCATGTCCTCCTTGATACTCTTTTGTATTGAACGGACCAACTCCTTCCATAACTGTTCTATAGAGTTTGTCCGTCACTGTTCCTTCTCGGTAAAAAAGGGGTCTTCTGGGAGCATCCATTGTAGGACATCCTCTCTGTAGCTAAGAACTTCCTTCCAAGGGGAGAACATGGTGTTTCGGAAAGATGTTCATAAACAACACATGTGCTATCTCGCAAAAAGCCTCAGAACACACAAGAGCGAGAAAGTAAAAGTAGTCCTTTATTAGAGGACCCCTTCCTCCCCTTTCCCCTTCCCTTCCCAGCCTTCTCTCCCCCCTCCACCATCTCCCCCCTCTACTACCACCCTTTACCCCCTCCCCTCTTTTGTTCATAGATGTCCTCGCCCATTTTTGTACCTGTTAATGATGCATCTTCTTTTTGATGGTCTTTTTTATGTTAGAATTAGTTTGCTTCTTTCATGTTTGAACTTTATGGCTATCCACAGTGCTCTTGACATTCTTACAACCCTGTAGGACTGCATATTGTCCTCTTGTTTTTTGCCCATATAGTGAGAGGTCTTAATTTTGGATATATAGATTTTTTATTATTTTGATTTTCCTATTCTCATCAAATCGAGAACTTGGTATTGTTTTGATTTTGGTTGAAATACAGATTACCTTTGGGACGTGGCCTTTATAGTTATGATGTTGTTGGTAGTAGACGGGCTTTAAATCTGAAAGCTTCTTTTCCTTTCTGGATCCTTTTATTCTACACTCTTTTAGTGGATTACTATATATGTTATTGAATCTTTGTGGACAATTTATATAGTTTATGTGCTGATTTTAGAACAGCATCAGCAAGTCCAATTGCTTTTTACAATTGTGGGTTTTCATTAGCTCTACACCATTTGCTGCTGTATTGACCAAGAGGTAGTTTATCCTTTTTTTCAAGGAGTTTTAATATCTTTGATGTGCATTTTTTTACAATATTCTGATATGGATTAGCGATGTGGTTATAACAGGTAACTAAACGTTGTCACATTTTGATATTATTTGTGCATATCGGGCTTGAGCCTCTTTTGTACCCATTCTATCTCATTTTGTTTGATTATGTTTCTTTACAGCTTAAACATTATGCGATTTAAGTTTTCAGCTTGTATTTCAGGATAGGGTTAGCCCACCCGTACCCATGATGCACTGCACATGCAAATCAGCTGTCCACAGATAAACAAAAGATGGGGTATGCACCCCCACAGCACCTCGGCCTGGTAGGGGGAAGTGACCATGTGCTCCCCCACAGCACCTCGGCCTGGTAGGGGGTACTGACCGTGTGTTTTACTGGCACAGAGTAGCTACACACCGTCACATTGTGCGGGTACTGTGCTCACCCTGAGGGTGCGGTGAGGCGCCCAGCACCTTCCATGGCTGAAAGAGGCCATGCTGGAGGTCCAAAGCAGTGTTAATGTGTGAGTTAGGTAGTTTCTGCAGAAACACCTTGGATATCTCTGTCTGTCTCAGTCAGGTGTATCCCCTATGGACCCCTAGGAAGATTATGTACCACCACCCTCCTCCTCCAGGACTGAGGGTGGCAAACAGGGTCTCCCATCAAAAGATTCACATTATACCTCCCTGCAATGGTGGCAGTAGAGGGGACCATCAACCCCAGTCCTGCTGGGGAAAAGACACCCTTCAGGGCAGTCAATGCAGCTCTGTACATAACCATAACACAATAGCAGACAGACATTAGGCCTGTATATGCTAAGCTGCATCCCACCACCATCTGATATTCTCCTGCAGCAAGCCTTCAGCCGCTGCACTCTGCAAGGCGCTCCATCAAGACACATACCAGCTGCAAACAGTCTGCTAGTTAGTCCATAGTGCATGTTCCTGGTGGAAATGCATGCATCCAGAACTTGGATGGCAGCACACACAACAAACAGATAAGTCAGTGACTGGGTCCCAAAAGGAAACCCATAAATATCACATGAGAGAAATACTATATAGCACTATGGGGGTGCCTAGCCATGCTGTGGTCACTGCACAGTCAGGGTGAGAGTGATCTCCCAGCAGGACATACTGAGGTCACCCTGACTGTGTAGGTGGTGGCCGGGCACTAAAATGTCCCAGTCAGTGCACTATGCCCTGTGCAGATGCACCCTGGCCAGGCCACCCTGTCCTGGCTATACCCCTGGTACCTTGCTCCTCATTATGCACATTGGCAGCTCAATACTGGCAACAGTGCTGGCAGTGTGGACTGTGGAAGGTGTTTGCAGCCACCACACACTGGATAGACAGACAGACACCCCCACACCTATGCCAGCATTGTGCTACTATAGAGGAGTTCAGCAGCCATACCCACCACACCAATCCTGGGCACAGTACAGGCATGGATATGGTACGCAATACTGTTGGGGGCACTCCCCAGGGTGGTAAACACTGTCAGAGACCAGACCTGAAGCACACACCGCAGACATCAGAATGATTGTTATGATGGAGCTCAATGAGCAAACTGTGCTTAACGTAGGAATTGCTATCTGCCAGTAATCATAGGAAACGTTTGATAGCTGTGTACCGTATACCCAGGTGTAGGGTGGCATTGCTAAGGTATGCAAGTGCTAGTATTGGGGGATGCAGGCAGGTCCCAATGTCCTGCCTCTCCAGGAGGCATTGGCCAATGGGGCCTGTGGGTGTGGGTGTGGGTGTGTCTGTCCCTGTTGGCTGCTGCTTTACGGCAGAGGTTCCCAACTCCAATCCTGGTGTGCCAAGCACTGTTCGGGTTTTCATGCTGTCCCTCATGAATATTCATGAGCTACATCTGCATACCATGGGGGTGGTGCATAGATATGCAGCACAGGCATCTTTATTAGAGGCAGCATGGAACCTGAATGGTGTTTGGCCCTCCAGGACTGCATTTGGGAGACTCTGCTCTAGGTAATGTGCCTGTTTATGGTGTATGTGGTCGGTGGGGTAACATATAGGCGTATTAACCATGCGTATGTTCTCAGCAATAAAGGTTTGTCCTTACTATCACGGTTTAGTAGTGGGAAAAATATGTGGACTGGATTGGCAGTAGCCCCAGCTGGGATTTGAACCTGTGACCTTTTGTTCTTGCACACACTGTCTGTGTGCACTGCACCACTGTGTTGCCACAAATGTGCTGCATTCCCTGGGGAGTCCATAACTGTACATCCGACAGAGACTGTTGCAGTGGACGGTGGCAGCCTGCACAAGCCTAGGCCACTGTCTGCTGTGGCTAGCAGCCACTGCCCCCTCCACCACCTGTAGCCTTCCGCCAACATGCTGACATGTCCTCATCTTGGAAAAAGCATATGACGTAATTGAGTTGTGGCACTCCAGGACTGCATTTGGGGGACTCGGCTGTAGGTAATGCCCATTGTTATGGTGTGTGTGCGGTGTAAGGTAAAATAGAGGTGTTTGAACCATGCTTATGTTCTCTGCAATACATGAGTGTCCTTACTATCTCTGTTTAGTGGTGGGTAAAATATGGGGACTGGGTTGTCAGGAGCCACAGCTGGGATTTGAACCTGTGACCCTCTGGTCTTACAGGCACTGGCTGTGTCCGCTGCACGACACTGTGGCCACAGAGACAGTGTAGTCCCTGGAGATAGGAAACCTGACCGAACGTGTCAGAAACCCTGCTCTGCACAATTTTACTGTGGACTCATTCACCTTGTATGGAGACAAAAGGGCAAATAAACCTCAAAAATGACCTTGAAAAAAGGGGAAAAAACACATAACCAAGCTGGGCAACATTGATTTCAATGGGCAACATTATAAACACTCCCAGGAAAGCTCCAAAAAAAGAAATGATTTTTGGAAGGGTCTACGGAGCTTTCCTGGGAGTGTTTTTTATTGTTGCCCATTGATATCAATGTTGCCCAGCTGGATTATAATTCTTTTGAAATTTGTTGTGGTCATTTTCACTTTTTATTTGCTATTTTGTTCTGTGCACATGTATCACACTGCTCACGTTTTGTAGGTTTCCCCGGTTTTGCTGTACATTGCTGACGGAAATGGTTTCTCTTCCCTTTAAATCTGCTCTAACGCGAGGTTTTCACTCGCGGTATTTTTTAGATGGAATTTCAGCCCCGCTCCTGTGCGGGGAGCCTCTCCCCTCCTACTCTCCACCCATTGACCCCGTCCCCGCGCCCCTCGGGAGCCTTCCTCCGCCCTCGGAATGCCTTTCCACGCCTCTATCGCACTTCAGCGCGCCGCGCACTTGTGCGGGCCCGTTAGTGCAGCGCGCACGTGTGCGGGGCCCAAAAACGCACTATTAGCATGTGCTAAGGTACCTTAGTGCACGCTCAAGTGCGCCCCGCACAATTGCACGGTTTAGTAAACATACCCCTATGCCTTACTATATATTTAGTTTCTACATTAGTGCCCACATCGCATCAGTCCTATGTTCTGAACAGTTACCCACAGTTTGTCATTTAGAAAGTTTGCTTTGATAATTGATTTCTCATTGCAATTGATTTGTTTTATTTTTAGAATAGTGCATTGTTGTAGTGACAAGGTTTTATGTACACATTATTATTTTAGCTTGCTCCTTTTTTTACTGCACCGCATTACATTCTTTTGATCTTACAATTTATTTATTCATCATATTATTCTCCACAAATGAATGTGCTGAAACATATATTTGCTGTAACATTTTAACCTAATAAGTCCAAATAACTACAAGTAAGTTTGTATGATGCCCTTCTCTCTCTAAAAACGTTTTTGGACACCTGTGGTGCATATTTTTTCATTACATGCACATAATGTGATATGCTTCACCTCCTCCCGTCTACATATTTTGTTAGGCTCTAGCTGTGCTGCTTCCTATTAAACTCACTATTTACAAGTTTTATTCTTTTACTTGTTTGTAGATGTTGACATTTTATATAGATGTGCACTGACCTGTTTTTATCTTTTTACCTATTTATTTATTTGTTCTTTATATATTTTTAATGTATGGATTTATTTATTGGTTTAATTATTCATATTTATCACAATTTGATGGTATATATGTTTTTTATGCGATTTTTTCATGTATTTATTATTGTTCTCTTTGAAGTACCTCTGATGAAGGCTATGCTGAAACGCGGCCGTGTAGGGATCATCTAAAAAAGGATTACTTTTACTTTCTTGCCCTTGTGTATTCTGAGATTTTTTGCAAGATAGTACGTGTGCTGTTTGTGGACATCTTGTCTCTACTACCTCCATAGAAACTACATCCTCCGGTAATGAATTCCAGAGTTTGATTACGTGTTGAATGAAAAAACATTTTCTCTAATTAGTCCTAAATGGGTTACATTGTAGCTTCATTTTGTGTCCCCTAGTCTTTCTTCTTTTTGATGGAGTAAGCAACCAATCTAAGGGGCATGTTTACTAAAATCCGCAAAATAGCGCGCCGCAAAATAGCGCACGGCAACGCGGCACTGAAACGCGCAGAAACGCGTTTAAACGCCCCGCACACGTGCGTGTCACCCCCGCACAGGTACGCGGCTCACTAACGGGCCCCGTACAAGTGCGGGCCCGCAAATGTCCGATAGAGGCGTGGAACGGCGAAAGGAGGGCGGAGGAAGGCTCCGGAGGGGCGGAGGGACGGGGTCAATGGGTGGAGAGTGGGAGGGGAGAGGCTCCCCGCACAGTATCGGGCCCGAATGTGCATGTAAAAACTACCGCGAGTGAAACACTCGCGGTAGAAGAAAGCATTTAAAGGGAAGAGAAACCATTTCCGTCAGCAATGTACAGGAAAACCGGGGAAACCAGCAAAACGTGAGCAGTGTGATATATGTGCACAGCACAAAAGTGAAAATAAAAATAGAAAATGACCACAACAGAACTATTAAAAATAGTAATTCAGCTGGGGAACAGTTATAGTGATGGGCAAATACAGAAATCACACCCAGCAAAGCTCCAGAAAAAAGAAATGAATTTTGGAAGGGTCTACTGAGAGGAGACTCTTCCAAAAAACATTTCCACGTGTTGGAGCTTTCCTGGGAGTGTTTGCTATGGTTGCCCATTAATATCACTGTTGCCCAGCGTGGTAATATTTTGTCCCACATTTCCCGTGGTCATTTCCGGGGTTTATGTGCACGTTTGTCACCAGACAGGGTGCATATGCCCACACAGTAGAATTGCGTAGAGCAGGGTTTGTGACTCCATCCTGCCAGGCTTACTGCCTCCAGGGGCTGCACTGTCTCTGTGGCCAAAGTGTGGTACAGCGGACAGAGTCATTACCTCTAGGACCAGAGGGCAGAGGTTCAAAACCCAGCTGGGGCACCTGCCAGCCCAGTCCCTATATTTTACCCACCACTAAATAAAGATAGCGCAGACACCCCTGTATGCATGGGGAAAACACCCATATTTTACCCAACACCGCACACACACCACAACAATGGGCATTACCTACAGCCAAGTCCCCCAAATGCAGTCCCATACTGCTACATTGCAATCAGGTCAACTGCTTTTTCTGAGAGAAGTTCATGCCAGCATGTTGGCGGACAAGTACATGTGGTGCAGGGGGCAGTGGCTGCTAACCACAGAAGACAGAGGCCTAGCCATGTGCAGGCTGGCACAGTCCACTGCAACAGACAGGTCCTGCCGGATCCACAGTCATGGACAGTCCAGGGAATATAACCAATCTGTGGCTACACAGTGGTGCAGTGCACACAGACAGTGCATACAAGAACAGAAGGTCACAGGTTCAAAGCCCAGCTGGGGCTACTGCCAATCCTGCCCACATATTTTTCCCACAACTAAACAGTGATAGTAAGGACACACCTTTCATGGCGGGGACATATGCAATGGTAAGACATCTATCTTTTACCCCACTGAGCACAGACACCATGAACAGGGGCAGTACCTAGAGCAGAAGCACCCAAATGCAGTCCTGGTGGGCCACACACCAGTCAGGTTCCATGCTGACACTCATACAAATGCCTGTGCTGTATATCTATGCACCACCCCCATGGCATGTAGATGTAGCCCATGCATATTCATGAGGGATAGCAGGAAAACCTGAACAGTGTGATGCAAACCTGGACTGGAGTTGGGAATCTGTGCCGTAAAGCAGCAGCCATCAAGGGCAGACACACCCACACCCACAGGCCCCATTGGCCAATGTCTCCTGGAAAGGCAGAACATTGGACCGTGCATGCAGCACCCAAAACGAGCACTTGCATAACTTACCAATGTCACCCTACACCTGAGGTATACGGTACACAGCTCGGAGACGTTTGCTAGGAGCACAGGCAGGCAGTTATCCATACGTTACGTACATACTGCTAGTTGACCCCATCCAAACAATCTGTTAGGTGTTTGCGGGGCATGCTCCAGGCCTGGCCTCTGACGGTGCTTACCACCCTGGGGAGTGACCACCAGCTGTAATGCGTACCATATCCATGCCTTGCCGTGCTCAGGACCGGTTTGGTGGGCAAGGCTACTTACCCCCTCAATCGTAGCACCATGATGGCAGAGGTGTGGAAGTGTGTGTCTGTCTATACAGTGGGTGTTGGCTGCAAGCCCCTTCAACAGCCCGCACTGCCAGCACTGTTGCCAGTATTGGCCAGTCAATGTGCATAATGAGGTGCAAGGTACCATGGGTATAGCCAGGGCAGGGTGGCGTGGCCAGGATGCATCTGCACTGGGCATAGGGCCCTGGCAGGGACATTGGCTGGGATATTGTAGTGTCCGGCCACCACCTACACAGACAGGGTGGCCAAAGCATGTCCTTCTGGGGGATCACGCTCACCCTGACTGTGCAGTGACCACAGCATGGCTAGGCCCCCCCCCATCCCCATCCCCCCCATCCCATAGTGCTGTATAGTCGTTCTCTCATGTGATAGATATGGGTTTCTCTTTGGGGCCCAGTCACTGATCTATCTGCTTGCTGTGTATGCAGACAGCCCAGTTCTGGGTGCATGCATCTCCATTGGGAACATGCACTATGGACTAACCAGCAGACTGTTTGTAGCTGGTAAATGTCTTGCTATAATGGCTTGCAGGGTGCAGTGGCTGTTGGCTTGCTGCAGGGGAATATCTGGTGGTGGAGTGCAGCTTACCATACCCTGGGCTTATGTCTGTCTGCTATTGTGTTATGGCTGTGTATGGAGCTGCCTGCCTGGGGGGGTGGTGGTGGTGTTCCTCAGCAGGACTGGGGTTGATGTTGCCCTCTACTGCCACCTTTGCAGGGAGGTAGAGTGTGGATCCCTTGATGGGGACCATGTTTGCCACGGGGGGGGGGTGCACCTGATGGCGGCAGACAGGGATATCCATCGTGTTTGTGCAGAAACTAGCTATCTTACACATTAACACTGCTTTGGAACGCCCGCTTGGCCTCCGTCAGCCATGGCCACCTCATTGCACACTCAGGGTGAGCACAGTACCCGCACGATGTAACGGTGTGTGGCTACTCTGTGCCAGTAAAACACCCGGTCAGTGCCCCCTACTAGGCCAAGGTGCTGTGTGGGTGCACCCGGTCACTTCCCCCAACAGGGCCGAGGTGCTGTGGGGGTGCATTCCCCATCTTGTGTCCATCTGCGGACAGCTAATTTGCATGTGCAGTGCATCATGGGTACGGGTGGCCTAACCCTATCCTGTTGACACCAGCAGACTGTCTGTGAGGTGACGTGTAGGCTATCTGCAGCCAGCCAGGGGCCTGCTTACAGCTATGGAGCTGTAGCGCAATGGTTACATCACTGCCTGTGCAGCCAGAGGTCATGGGTTCAAACCCACAGTGGGGCCCTTTGGTAGGGCTGTCCACAGCTTTATTTTTATTTACTGTCCACAGCTTTATTTTTATTTACTGTACATATGTCTATGCCGGCAAGACCACCCTCAGCTTACTATACCCATTAGGTGCCTCTGAGGGTGCTTCATAGGGCGCCCTGTAGGCCACCTTATGGTTGCCATCCCTATAGGGTGCACTATACATTATCCTGTGTCGCAACATACATGCTGCCCTATAGGGGTCATTCAAGGGTGCCTTGGCAAACAGTGCACTGTAACATGTGCCTTATGGGCCGCCGTATGTTAACATGCTGGGAGAGTGCGTTTGCTAGTAGTGATAACAAAATAAAATTATACAGCCTCCTACAGCACTCCACAACATAATACATACTGCCTCAGCAGGCATTTTTCACTGGGCATTGTGAGGAGTTGAACCCCTGATCCCTGCACCATTGGTCAGTGTTTTAACCATTGTGCTGTGGCTCTGTTCCTATGCTTGTGCATCAGCGCGCCGCCTTGTGCCTATCAGCGCGCCGCCTTCTGCCGCCCAAGGGGACCAGTGCGCCGCCTTCTGCTGCCCAAAAATAACTGTGCACCGCCTTATGCCGCCCAAAAAGCACTGTGCGCCGCCTTCTCTGCCGCCCAAAAATAACTGTGCGCCGCCTTATGCCGTTCCAAATTAATTTGCCTCCTAAAACAATGTTAATCATTACAGTTACTGCCTCAGCTGACCTTTGTCGTTGCGCACACTGGGGGATTGAACCCATGGCCCCTGCACCATTGGTCAGTGTCTTCACTGTTGTACCACGGCTCTGTTGTTTTGTATACTCAGCAGCGCGCCACTTTGCCTTTCCACGCGCTAATGTCGACCCCCGCACATTAGCGCGACGCACACACGTCCGGTTGCTTACTACCGTTTTTTTTCTATTTTCTGCCTGAACCGCCCACTCCTTATATGGCACAGGCACACTAGCACGGCCCCGCACGTTAGGAATGTTTAGTAAACATGCCCCTAAGTTTACTCGTTCTACTCCATTCAGTAATTTATAGACCTCTATCATATCTCCCCTCAACCATCTCTTTTGCAAGTTGAAGAGCCCTGTCCTTTAAGCCTTTCCTCATAGGAGTATCCTTCCATCCGCTTTATCATTTTTGTGGCTCTTCTTTGTACCTTTTCTAATTCTGCTGTCTTTATCTTTATTGGGTTTCTTGCTATACTGCACCTTTGGAGATCAGCAATACCTACACATGCCTACACATGCCCAATAACTATCCAATACCTACACATGCCCAATAACTATCCAACTATCTTTATTGGGTTTCTTGCTATACTGCACCTTTGGAGATCAGCAATACCTACACATGCCCAATAACTATCCAATACCTACACATGCCCAATAACTATCCAACTATCCTACACATGCCCAATAACTATCCAATACCTACACATGCCCAATAACTATCCAACTCTGTAACACACTATACATAGCCTCTGTAGATAGCCAATGTAAATAGTTTGACAGTTGTTTGTATTATTACCTGTACATAGTTGAATTCTACTGTTCAATGTAAATGTATACAGATGTATACAAGTTTGTTAAACTGTTCCATGTAAACCGCCCTTGATCTCTGGAAGGGGCGGTATAAAAGAAATAGATAAATAAAATAAATAAATAAAAATAAATAAATAAATAAATCAGCAGAGTGGTTTACAAAATCAAAAAGTAAGAAATGGCCAAAGTAGGCCAGGAAAAGGAAAAGAGCTACAATTTTTATAGGAAAGCAGCAAGCACATAAAAAGTAAGAAAGAAGCAAGGAAGAGAGGGAGGAGAGCAGGATGGGAAGAGAGATTAAGTGGAGGGATCCAGTGGGAGGTCGTATGCTAGGCAGAAAAGATGGGTTTTGAGAAGCACCTTGAATCGAGGGTAAGATTGTTCCTGACGGAGGGGGAGATATGGCGACGGCGACCAGAATAGCACACAATATTCAAGATGCGGTTGCACCATGGAGCAATACAGTGGCATTATAATATCCTTGGTTTTATTCTCCATTCTGTACTTTATGATGCCTAAGATTCTATTTGCTTTCTTGGCCGCTGCTGCACACTGGGTGTAGGGTTTCAATGTATTATCCACGATGATGCCTAAATCCTTTTCCTGGGCGGTGATTCCCAAAATGGAACCTTGCATCATGTAAACTGTAGTTTGGGTTGATCTTTCCTAGGTGCACTTGACCACATTAAATTTCATCTGCCATTTGGACGTCAAGACTTCCAATTTATCAAGGTCCTTTTGCAATTTTTCACAATCCTCTTATGTTTGAACAACCTTGAATAATTTTGTGTCATCTGCAAATTTGATCACCTCACTTGTTATTCCCATTTCAAGATCATTTATGAATATGTTAAAAAGCAGTGGCCCCAGCACAGATCCCTGAGGTACATCACTGTTCACCTTTCTTCATTAAGAAAATTGGCTATTTAGCACTACTGTCTGCTTTCTATTTTTTAACACGTTCCTGATCCACAGTAGAGCTGCCCCCTATGCCATGACTTTTTAATTTTGCCATGTCTCTCATGAGGGACCTTGTCAAAGGCTTTCTGAAAATCCAGATATACTATATCAACTGGCTCACCTTTATCTACCTGTTTATTTACACCTTCAAAAAAATATAACGGATTAGTAAGACAAGATCTTCCTTAGCCAAATCCATTTCGCATTTCTCCCATTAAACTATGACTATCTACATGTTCAGTAATTTTATTCTTTATAATGGTTTCTACCATTTTGCCTGGTATTGAGGTCAGGCTCACCTGTCTGTAGTTTCCCGGATTACCTCTGGAACCTTTTATATTCTGAGCAATTTAGGAAAGGCCATTTCTGCACATAAAACACTGGGGCCTATTTCCTAAGCTGCATTATCTGTTTAACATGGAAATTGCACACGCCAATAGTTAACACAGTGCAGTCAGTGCCCTAGAGGTGTAACTAACTGAATTCCTCAATCTCCAGGAACAAGCAGGAATGCAGTATTCACATATAGGTGACGTCTACATCAATGGAGCCCCGCGCGGGAACACTCCCCAGCATCCAATAGGAATGCATTTGGGAGCATTCCTCCATGTATGTGTGCCTGCCTTCCTGCCTTTCCTACAGTTCTCCTCAGTCATCTTTTTTCCATAGAGCCATCAAAACCTTATCCTAATCCCGTCGTGAAAAGACTTCTTTTACTTTTTCAGAGCCTTCTCCGTACTTTCTGCTTGCCATCCTGTACATCCAGAGCAATACAGCATCGTTCCGGTACCATTTTTTTCTTTTAATTTGTCTTTAAAATATATTTTTTTCCTTTGTGTTTTTTGGTCATTTGGGCCACCATTGCCTAATCTGATTTTCCTCCTCCATTTTTTCAACGATGGAAAAACCACACAGTGGTTTCAAAAAATGTACTAAGTGCCGCAGTACCATCTCAGCAGTTGACCAGCACGTCTAATGTCTGAAGTGTTTAGGCCTCAACCACGATGTTTCTTTGTGTGCCCACTGTAAACATGTGAAGACACGGGCTTAAGAACCGAGAGCAGCAATGGGTTAAGCTGTTTCAGTCAGACTCATCAGCTTCGGCACACTCCTCAGGGGCCTCCATGCTATCGAGGTCGTCATATACTTCCCACACTTATAAGTCCAAACATGGCAAGAAGCATCAATCGGTGTCACCGACAGATTAGGTATCAAAGACCTTGGTGTCGGCATTGATGGCATCCCAGTCCTTGGTATTGGCATCTGCATTGGACTCAGATACCAGGCTTTGGCACCAACACTCTCACCTTCCATGGATCCAGAGGTAGGCCAACCAGCCAAACAGTCCCAGTGGGAGGATACTTCCTCTAAAGTCTTGAAAGGGTTCGGGGAGGCCCACAAGAGCTTGTCCTCGGTGGAATCCCTGATACCTTGGTCTGGGATAGTAGCTCAGGCCTCCATGCCAGCAGCCATTCAGTCCTCTCTACTCTCACTCGATGAGCATGTCCAAGCCATCAAACGGAGTCTTGCCACAATGCTGGCAGCCATTGTGCCAGGCCCTCAAGACCCTCAGGGTCCACCTCCAATACCACTTCTCTGGTACAATCCCTCGAGGTTGGGGCACCCAGTGCTTCAGCAGCATTGCTCGGAGCATCAATTCCGACAGTCTTGGAGCCCAGATTGACTCTGGTTCATTCTGTGGCATCACGCACCAGACACTCCGGTTCTGATACTGCACACCAGATGCATCAGGCTTCAATGTTGGTATCAGAGCATCATCTGTACTGAGGAACCGACAGTCATTACTTCGATTTTCTTCCGGAATCAGGTTCGGCTTCGTCCAGTTCTGAACCAGACTTGAGTCAGAGCCTCTTCGAGACATTCCATCAGATCCATCTCCATCTCATCAGAGGTGTCGATCTCCCCCCAAGGACATGCCCTTTCAGGATTTCATCAAGAACATGGCAGCAGCACTCTTGGTCTCGGTGACCATGGAGGCGGAACCGAGAGCAAAGGAGTTGGATATCCTGCAATATCCTCTGCCCCGAAGGAGGTGGCTATCCTTCCTATCCATAACATCATACAGAACTTAATGCTTTGGATGTGGGAAGCACCACTCTCAATTCCTGCCATCAGCAAGAGGTTAGATCTTTATCTTTATTAAACACTAGATATACTGCCCTAGTGGATAATGCCTCAGAGTGGTTTACAATATTTATATAATTAAAAAGAAAAATGAAAGGAACACCAAAGTTTTGACAGGAAAGAAGAGGACAGAAATCAGAGAGGGTCGAGAAGGTCTAGAGGTTGTCTTAGGTCAGAGGGGAAAGGGGTGAGTGGCGGGTGACTTGTGAGAACTGCTGTGTAAGAGTTCAAAGGCAATCTGAAAAAGATGTGTCTTCAGTAGTGTTTTGAAATTGATAAAAGTGGTTTCAGAGTGGAGAGTAGGAGGTAGAGAGTTCCATAATGCAAGGCCCAGATAAAAGATGGCTGACTTCCGAGTCTGTTTAAGATGTGCCTTCGTGGCCGTAGGAAGGACCAGACAGTTGATATGGATGACTCTGAGGAGGTGAGGGGGGGGGTATGAAACTGGAGCAGAACAGATAAATACTGTGGAGTCCCATTGTAAAGAGTTTTGTGAACAGTAATAATAATTTTATAGTTGAGATGGTATTGAAGAGGGAGCCAGTGCAGATGAATTAGGAGAGGGGAAACGTGGTCACGATGAGAGGAGAAAGTGAGAACACGTGCGGCAGTATTTTGTATAAGATGTAGGCAATGTAGCAGACAAAGGCCTGCAAGTACACCATTACAGTAGTCCAGTCTTGAGATGACCAGCAAGATAGCTGCAAAAAGACAAGTTTCTCCAAAACTTTTGACAAAAAGGGTAAATTGGATACAGGGTGCCAATTAGCAAGTACAGAGGGATCCAGACTGGGTTTCTTCAATATGGGGTAGATAATGGCATGTTTCCATAAAGAGGGAAAAGTACTGGAGGAGAGACTGCAATTGCATATTTTTAGCACGGACAATAGGAGGGCAAGAGATGGTTCTAAGATACACTGTGGGGGAATAAGATCAGAGGGACAAATGGTCTTGTGGGATGAGTTAATAACCTTTGAAAGCTCATGCAGAGTAACCAGCCAAAAGGTGGACCATTTGTGGGATAGAGAGGCCACAACACTAGGGGTGAAAGACGGAGGGGAGAGAGGTAGTGGCATGGGCAGAAGGGAGGAGTGGAGTGTTGCAACCCTGACCTGGAAAAAATGAGCCAGACGGTCTGGGGAAGAGGGGGGAACCAACGTAGTAGAAGATAGGCAGGTAGCCAAAAGGGAACGGAGTATAGATAAGAGCTGCCTGGAGGAGTTGGCCGCAGAAGAAATCCTGTTTGAAAAGTAAGCTGCCTTAGCATCATGTAGACATGCTCTACAGTGGTAGTAGTGCCATCGGAAATCTTGCGGATAGCGCTGGATGGATGCCGACACCAGAGGTGCTCAGCCTTGCGGAGATATCTCCTCAGAAGTGAGAGATCATGGCTAAACCAAGGGTGATGCCGAAGACATCACTTAGAAGGAACAGGACACAGTGGTGCCAACTGGTCAAGCTGATCTGTGATTGATGCATGCCAGACATGAACCTGATCATCCAGAGCCCTTTCAGAGAGGTCCGCAGGGAACAAACAGACGTTGCCTCATATGGAGAGGTTTGGGAACAAGACAAGGTTCCGCTGCGCCTTGAGTGCACAGGAGAGTGAATAGTACATTGTAGTGATCAGACCAGGGTAGTGCAACTGTAGAGACCAGGGACAACCGGTGAGGCAGATGGGATGAAGAGAAGATCCAGAGTATGACCCGCTGAATGAGTGGGAAGGGAGACATGTATCGGTTTCCTCCTTGCCCAGGCTTCCAAAAACCACAGCTACCACACCACTCTATGGTGGTGGAGTCAGCCATAAGAAGATTTAAAAGCTCCAAGAACCATTCATCAGTTCCTCCGGGCAGGGGGACCAGAACCTTCGATGCTTTTGGCAGGAAAGCTTTTCAGTCTGTCATTCTGGGGTCCAGGATCAACTCTTACGTGCTCTACATGGGCATGTTTTTAAGAGACATCTCAAGGGACTTATCTGCATTCAGCTTTCTTCTGCCAGCAGCTAAGCAGGCCTCTCATGAGGCGCTTGTAGCTCATGCTCAAAACACCTCCAAGTTTCTCACTAGAGCAGCCTTTGATGCTTTTGAGGCAACAAGCAGAACAGCAGCAGCCTGCATTGGAGTAAGGAGGACAGCACGGCTGCAAGCCTCTGATCTCAAAAGTGGGTGCAGGACAAGTTGGCCAACATCCATTGTAATGGAGATAATCTCTTTGGGAAGGACTGGCGTGAAAAAGCAGGTGAAATAGAAACTGACGATCTCACCATGAAGCACTTGTTCAAGAAGACGGCTGATCCTGCAAAGAAGGCAGCTTCTGGCATGAAGCCCTTCTATCCTAAAAAGAGAAGGTATCATCCTTCTTTACCCCTCGTATTCTTCCTATCAGCAGCCCCATCAAAAGCAACAGGGCTCGGGACTTCCGGTGATGTCGGAGAGCAAATGGCTGCAGTTTAGCCTAGCTCCATACTAATCCCATTGCATTTGCCAAAAGAAGCCTGTTCCCGGTGGAGATAGCGGTTCGGAGAGTGATATCCGAGGAGGAGATGTCTGTCCGGAAAAAGTTGGCGAGTTTTCAGTCCGCTTATACACGGAGGGAGGAGTGTGCTCGGAGAAACTCGGATGAGGTGGAGGAGAAAGGGGGCCTGGAGAGTGCGGATGATGAGGCAGAGGGAGGAGGAGTGCTGCTGCCCGATGGAGCGGAACTCAAAGAATAGCTCCGGGAGTTTAAGCGTGAGATGAAGGAGGAGCTGTTAGCAATGCGAGGTGATCTGAAAGAGACCCTTAATTCCCTGCGACAGGATATGAATACTCTGGGTCAGCAGATAAAGGACGTGGAGGGCCAGGCCGGTGAGCTCCAAGACTTAATGGAGGCACAGAGTAAAATGGTGAAAGTGCAGGAGGAGCTGCAGAAGAAAATTGAAGAAATAGAGGACCGGGCTCGGCGGAACAACTTACGCATTCGGGGGATCCCTGAACTAGAGAAATATAAAGACTGCAGCCAAGTGGTCAATGGACTCTGTGTGCATATTCTGAAATTGACTGGGGGCGCAAAGGAAAGGCTGGAGGGGATTGGAGTGGAGAGAGCACATCAGAGTTTAGGCCCGAGGTGGGAGAAGCAATGCAAAGACATTATAGCATGCTTGAGCAGTTTTCCCATCAAAGAGAAAGTACTGGGGGCTGCACGGAAATTCGGGCGGATAGCTTGGGAGAATTGCAAAGTGGAGGTGTACAACGATCTGTCCCATGGCACCCTGGAAAGGTGAAGAAGTCTGCGGGAAGTGACGGCGTTTCTGCAGGAGAAGAACCTGCGATACTGGTGGATGTTACCATTCGGGCTGATGCTGACGGTTGGGGGTGCTTCGAGGAAGGTGAAGAAGGCGGATGAGGCTTGGCTAGCACTCGAGGAACTGGGCTGCGAACACGTGCCGAAGCAGGTGGAGGTGTCCCAGGGCCGGGCCGGTAAAGACATGGACAGCAAAGGCCAGCCCGTCTCCAAGTGGCAGAGAGTGTCTGAAAAGGGGAAGCAGCTAAAGCGTCTCTCGAAAGAGAATAGGAGCTTGCTGGCGGAGGAGGGCGAGTGAGGGACTGAGGCTCAAGGGGCAGTGATAGAAGACGAGCTCTGACTGGGCTCAGCTGATGTACCGGACACTAGTCTTTGGACTATGGTATTTTAAGGGAGGTGGTAAGGGGAGAAGGGGAGTTATAGGAATGTTTGATATATTGCGAGGTTAGTGTGTTTACAAGGTGGGTTTAAGTGGATGACACTGGGTGGGGGGAGATAGGATAAGTACATGACTCACACGGAAGGATTGGTGGAAGGGGGAGAGGGGAGGGGTGATTGGGGGGGAGGGGGGAGGGAGGTGGGGGAAGGGAAAGGGGTGGGGGGGGACTGTTCGTTTTTGGATTAACTCAAGGGAAGGTGGTGAGTACGGAGGGTTTATTATCTCATGGTGAAGATAGGGTCCCTGAATGTTAAGGGGTTAAACACAACCTTCAAACGAAGGCGATTATTTAGAGAGATACAACGGAATGATCGGGAGGTGGTGCTGCTACAGGAAACACATCTTAGATGGGGGGATATCGGGAGGCTTAAACATGGGCGGTTTCAGGAACAATTCTTTTCATATAATAGGGAGGGGAGTAAAAGAGGGGGGGGGTAGCGATATTGCTATAAGATGGCAATGGGGTACAAGTCCAGGGGAGTTTTCGGGATGTGGAGGGTAGGGTGGGTGGGGGTCTGGGGGAAATTAGGGGGTGAGGATATTACTATTGTTTCGGTATATGGGCCAAATGTTAACCAGGGGGTCTTTTGGAAGGATCTGGGGAAGGTGTTGGAGAAAGGTGTAAAGGGGAAGCTCCTTGTGAGGGGGGATTTCAATGTGATCCTACAGCCTGGGTTAGATCGGCATCCACGATGGGCCGACAGTGGGGGGAAGAATAGGAAAAGGTTAAAGCACCTGTTGAAGCGTTTTCATTTAATGGATGCTTGGAGGGTTAGAAACCCCGAGATTAGGGAATATACGTTCTACTCAGTTCCTCATGGTAGTTGGAGTAGGATTGATATGATGATGGTGGATGCGGAATGGTTGGGGAAGGTGAAGGAGGTGGGGATGGAGCAGGTTGTTTGGTCGGATCACAGTGCTGTGATGCTGGAATTGAGGGGGGGGCGACAGGATGGGGTGAAGGTTTGGAGGTTAAACGAGAGTTTACTTAAGAAGAAGGAGGTGGTGGCAGATTTCAAGGGGGCGATAAAGGAATACCTAGAGATGAATGACACGGGGAGATGAGGACTGTTATGGTGTGGGAAAGGTTGAAGGCATTTATTAGGGGGAGGTTTATCATGTGGGGGGCGAAATTTAAAAGAGAAAGAGGACTGCAGGAGGAGGAACTGAGGCTAGCGGATCGGGAGTATCAGTGTTCAGGGAGGGAAAGGGAGAGGAAGGAGGTTGAGGGGGGAGTTACAAAAGCCACAGACTGATCTTATAGCGTATCAGGTGAATCAGGTGAAACAGGTCTTTTATGAATTTGGTAATAAAGCTGGTAGGCTTCTGGCTAGAAAGCTGAAGCAGCGGAAGGTGAATTCCATGGTTTACCAAATTAAGTGGGAGAATGGGGATACGTGTACTGAGGAAACAGGTATTAGGGAGTGTTTTGCACAGTTCTATCAGGATCTCTATAAGAAGGACGAAGGGATAGAGGAAGGCCAAATAAAGCAGTATTTGGAGGAGATTCAGCTACCAAGGCTGCAGGCAGAGGCCCGGGAACTGCTGGAGAAGGACATTTCGGTGGAAGAATTGGAGAGAGCAGTGAGGGGAATGGCGGGGGGGAAAGCACCGGGGATTGATGGATTGACAGGGAGTTTTTATAAGCTTTTCTTGGATGAAATTGGGGAAATCCTGGGTAGGGTGTTTAATGGGATGTTAGAGGAGGGTGGGGAGCTGACAAAAGAGATGCTTACTGCTGGAATTACCGTCTTACCGAAAAAGGGGAAGGATTCGCTGTATTGTAGTTCGTATAGGCCTATATCTCTACTGAATGTTGATGTTAAACTTTTGGCGAAGGTATTAGCGGGTAGATTGGTGCCGCAACTGCTGGGGTTGATTAAGGAAGACCAAACGGGGTTCATTATGGGGAGGCAAGCTGGGTACAATATTAAACATAGAAACATAGAAATATAATGACAGAAAAAGACCACATGGCCTATCTAGTCTGTCCTTCCATTGGGCCTAGGGCGAGAGTGAAAGTCAATGGGAGTTATTCGAGGGATTTCGAATTGGGGAGGGGGACAAGGCAGGGATGCCCAATGTCGCCGTTGCTCTTTGCGATGGTGGTTGAACCACTCGCGCAGAGGATAAGGGCAAATGAGAAGATACTGGGGCTGGAAAGGGGGGGGGGTGAAGCATAAGATTTCACTTTACGCGGACGACATTCTGTTGTATATTTGTGACCCACAGGGGGGTTTGCCGGAGGTTATGGGGGAGTTAGGAAGATATGGGAGGGTATCGGGCTTCCGAATGAATGTGGACAAAACAGAAGTGCTTAATATTTCAGTTGCTAAGGAGGGGGTGGAGCGGTTAAAAAGGGTGTACCCGGTAAGGTGGGTAGAGGGATCATTGGGATATTTGGGGGTGCAGATTACGGTAAAGTATGAGGAGGCTTATAATGCGAACTACCCGAAAGTCGAGGGGAATTCGGAAGGATCTAGATGGATGGATGGGATATGAGACGTCTTGGTTGGGGAGGATAGCGGGGGTTAAAATGAGTGTGCTTCCGTGGTTGCTCTATTTGTTTCAGGCGCTGTTGGTGAAGGTACCAGGGGCAGTTTTGAGGGATTTGCAAAGGAAGGTATTCCAATATATCTGGAAGCGTAAGCCTCTGAGGATAGCAAAGGAGGTTATGTATGCGAAGCAGGGGGAAGGGGGGTTGGGCGTCCCTAACTTCCAGGACTACTGTAGAGCGGCTCAGTTGAGCCATGTAATGGATTGGAGGAGAGGGGCTGGGGAGAAGCCAGGAGTGGCGCTGGAAAGGTCTTATATTAAGGGGGGGAGACTGGACGCTTGGCTGTGGGCACCCGCGAGAACACGGAAAGAACTGGGGGTTGGTACGCCGGCGATGAGGGTGGTGGTGGGGGTCTGGGACGGGCTTTGGGCAAAGGTTAGGAAGGAGAAGGGGGTCGGATTTCTCGCTGCTGACTCCTTGGAGGGGGTGGAAAGAATTCCGCCCTGGTTGGGAGGGGGGTAGGTTTGATCGCTGAGTGACTAACGAGCTGGAATGTTTTTTCAATTGATGGAGGAGGGGGAACTACAAAGTTTGAGAAGATACAGGAATTGTATGGGCTAGAGGGAGCTGATAGATTTGCTTATCTGTAAGTGTGTCATTATTTGCGGGAATTAAAAAGTAGAGGGGGGGCTAGAGGAGGGGTTGTCGATGGTGGAGGCTTGTTGGGTCGGGAAAAGAGCCCTGAGGTTTATGATTTCAGGGTTATATAGTTGGGTGAAGGAAGCAGAGGGCCGGCAGTTCAAATATATGAGGGAGTGGGAGGAAGATTTGGGGGAGCCATTGGAGTCAAAGGACTGGAAGGTGGTGTGGGCCCAGGTGAAAAAAGTACCAATGTCTAGCAGCATTCGTGAGAATTGCTACAAGATCACGTTTAGATGGTACTATACGCCAGTAAGAGTGCACAAGATGTTCCTGGGGGCATCGGCGGAATGTTGGAGGGACTGCGGGGAGGTGGGTACTTTCTGGCATATTTGGTGGGGGTGTATAAAAATACAGGAGTATTGGAGAAGGGTGCAGCAGTGGATCCTACGGGTAGTGGGGGTAGAGGTGGTGTTAACCTGGTATATACCTGTTGTCGTGGTGGGGGGAGGAGAGGCAACAGGGTGGCGTAGTGGTGTAGTGGCGTAGTGGCATAGTGGTGGCGTGTCTGGGCGCAGTGCGCTGTGCGGTAGCAGCGGCGTGGAAGCAGAGAGATGCGCCATCGGAAGCCTGCTTTGAGCGAAGGTTGAGGTATATTGTTCTTATGGAAAAGCTAACTGCAGCTAGGCAGGGGAGGGTAGATAAATTTGAGGTGAATTGGGGAGAGTTATGGCGGTGTGTAAGCGATGGGGGGAGGGGGGTTAAGGTAAAGGGGTGGGGTATCTGAAAAAGTTGGGGGGTGATATTCGCATGGTGTGGTGGTGGTGTGTATAGACTGCAGGGTACTTTGGTCTCTTTGGTACGGGGTGTGGGGAAGGTTTGGGGGGGGGGGGCTATAGCTTGTTGGTATGTTAGATTGTTACCCTGTAGTGTATTGATTGTTGGGTTCTTTTTGATGTGTGTATCAATAAACATTTAAATAAAAAATAATTTAAAAAAAGCAACAGGGCTCTTGTCATCCCAAAAAGCCTAAGGCTCAGCCAGCCCCACAGCCTCATCCTCGGGCTAGCTTTTGACTGCTTCCTGGAGGGCATAACCAGTCTACCTCTCAGAGATCCCCTTCCCTCCCACATTTCAGGAAGATTGATTCACTTTGCCCACAGATGGTCCATCATAACCTCAGAAACCTGGACTTTTCAGCTGGTCAGTGGGAGCTATCAACCAAATTTCAGGACTCTGCCTCCCACTTTCTTTGTGGGCGAGTTCCCCATGGATCTCCTACACTTCACTCTGCTACAACAGGAGATCATATATCTTACAACTCATAGGGCCATTGAGGAAGTCCCGTTCCCTCAACAAAGCCTAGGGTTCTATTCCCATTACTTCCTCATTCCAAAGAAGGGGGTTTCAGATTTATTCTGGATCTGTGAAATTTCAAAAAATTTCTAGTGAGAGAGAAGTTCAAGATGATCTCACTAGGGACACTTCTCCCCTATCTTCAGGAAAAAGACTGACTCTGCTATCTGGATGTCAAGGATGCATACACACACATCCTAATCTAGCCCCTGTACTGAAAATATCACAGGTTTGTCTTCCAGGGGCACCTCTATCAAGATATTCTCTCTTTTGGGCTAGCTTTGGCTCCAAGGGTCTTTACGAAGTGTCATGCAGTCATAGCAGCCTACCTATGCATCTTGGGACTCTTCATCTTCCCTTACTTAGACAACTGGCTCATCAAGGGAGATACCCCTCATGTGGTCGCCACGTTGCTTCATCAACCATCCTTATTCTGCAACATCTGGGCTTTGTCATCAATTATCCAAAGTCCCACCTAACTCTACTCAGACTCTGGAGCTCATCTAGATATGACAAGGGCTTGAGCCTTCTTGTCAGAGAACCGCCTTCATCATCTCATTATCCTGGAAACCCATTGTCAACATCAAGCCACTCTCACTGCTCGAGACATGCTACATCAACTTGGCCACATGGCCTCCATTGTCCATGTTGCTCCATATGCCCATCTCCACATGTGCCCGGGACATTGAGCCCTTTCAGAACAGTGGACGCAGTCCACAGGTCACCTCTTGGACAAGATCGCCATCTCATCTCAACTGGTGAACTACCTCTAGTGGTGGCGCATAGCCCAAAACCTTCTCGTAGGGTTACTTCTTCGAAGGTCTACACCGCAGTGTACCCTGACCACCGATGCATTCAAGCACAGCCGGGAAGTACATTTTAGTGGCCTTACCACACAAAGCCAGTGTACCCCTTGAGAAGCCTCTCATCACATCAGTTTCTTGGAGCTCAGAGCAATTACCAATGCCCTCCTGGTTTTCTGTCCCCAACTATCGGGGGCAGACCATGCTCGTGTAGACCAACAATCAGGTTGCCATGTTCTATGTCAACAAGCAGGGGGGTACGGGCTCTCGCCACCTCTGCAACGAGGCAGTCCATCTTTGGACTTTTGCGATTGCTCATCAGCTTCTTCCTCAAACTGTTTATCTCCCGGGTGAGGAGAATCAGCTAGCCAACAAGCTCAGCCTGGTTCTTTGTCCACACAAGTGGATATTCCATCACCAGATAGCACAACGCTTGTTCCACTTATGAGTATTCTCATAATCAACCTCTTCGCTACTCCACTGAATGCCCAGCTCTCTTGTTTCTGTTCAAGAGTTCCCTTGACATAAAGCGAGAACTCAGACACTTTTCTCCTTCACTGGAGCCAGGATCTTCCATATGCATTCTCACCAATTCCTCTCATCCCCAAAACACTCTTCCAGTTACAATTGGACAGGGGAAAGATGATTCTCATCGCCCTGTTTGGCCTCGTCAGCCATGATTTCCCCTGCTTCTTCATCTGAAACAGGGACAACCTCTCTTATTAGGATGCACACCCAAACTTCTCTTGCAGGACCATGGGACGCTACTTCATCTCAACCTCAGAGCCATGCGCTTGACGGCATGGCTGCTGAATGCTTTGTTCTGTCTGACCTCGGGCTCCCAGAAAACGTGACTCAAGTCTTACTGGCTTCTCGAAAGGATTCTACTAGATGTACGTATGCCTTTAAATGGCGTAGATTTGTCCTCTGGTGTTCCCAGAGAACTCTCAATCCATTTACTTGTCCTATTCAGTACTTATTGCAGTACCTTCTTCATCTATCCACATCTGGACTGAAAGCTAATTCTGTCAGCGTCCACTTGAGTGTGATCTCGGCCTCTCACCGCCTGATTGTGGATCACCCAATTACCTCCCATCCACTTGTAGTGTGGTTTATGCAAAGACTCCTTTTAAAAAAGCCATCAATCTGTCTCCTGCCATAGCATGGGACCTCATGTTGTCCTCACACAGTTACTGAGACCTCCCTTTGAGCTTCTGGCAATGGCTTCCCTCAAGTTCCTAACCTGGAAAATCATTTTTCTCATCTCTCTAACCTCTGCCTGTAGGGTTAGTGAGTTACAGTGCTGGTGGACTACACGCCATTCATTCGCTTCCATCATGATAAAGTAGTCCTATGGACTCATCCTAAATTCCTTCTAAAGGTGTTTACCCCCTTCCAGCTTAACCAAACCATCTTTCGACCTTTTTTTCCTAGGCCTCATGCTTCTAAAGCGGAAGCAAGTTTACATACTCTTAATTGCAAGAGAGCACTGGTGTTCTATCTTGACAGAACTGAGGGTCATCGCCTATCCTCACAGCTCTTTGTGTCTTTTGATCCTAGTCACTTGGATCTCCCATTTTCCAAAAGGACCCTTTCCAACTGGATTGCTGACTGCATATCCTTTGCTTACACACAAGCTAGCCTTTCCCTACAGGGACATGTCACGGCACACAATGTCCAAGCTATGGCCGCTACGGTGGCCAACCTCTGTTCTGTGTCCATCTCCGAGATTTGCCAGGCAGC
Organism: Ichthyophis bannanicus; assembly: GCA_033557465.1. Classification (NCBI taxonomy): domain Eukaryota; kingdom Metazoa; phylum Chordata; class Amphibia; order Gymnophiona; family Ichthyophiidae; genus Ichthyophis; species Ichthyophis bannanicus. Next base: position 555,184,489 of record CM066034.1, read on the forward strand.
CACATGGTCTTCTATAGGTATTTTCACTGCCCATTATTGCCTCAATAAGGACTCTGGTTGAGATGCATAATTCGGACAAACTGGCTTAAGCTATCCTTTTCAGGTTTAAAACACTCCGCCCACAGTCCATTCCCAACTATCTCAGGAGGAGTATGCCCAAGGGGCTGAGTCCGATGGATCCCTGTTTTACTCTGCTTATAGTTCTGGTCTCTTCCCTCCTTATGGATAGTTGTGGTCTAGGGAGTCCCATATGTGAAGACTTCATTCCTGCTTGTTCCTGGACATAGCATATAGTTACTCACCTAAAATAGGTGATCTCTGGGAACAGCAAGAATCTGTCTTCACAACCTGCCCACCTCCCCTCGGAGTTATACATGGGACTAACTTTTTTGTATTTTTCCTTTTCGGTTTTCCTATAAGGTTTTTCTTATGTTATATAGCTGACTGAGGAGAACTGTTGGGAAGGTAGGAAGATAGGCATGCATGCGTGGAGGGATGCTCCTAAACCATTCCTATTGGATGCTGGGGAGTGTTCCTGCGTGGGGCTCCATTGATGTCAACGACACCCATACATGAAGACTGATTCCTGCTGTTCCCGGAGATCACCTTTTACAAGTGAGTAACTGCGCTTTATCTGCCATGTTGTTAACATACAGTAGTGAACTTTGCTCTGTGTTAACTGTATGGCAGGTCTTCTAAGAATGCTGGGCATGCTCCCACCAGCTACTACGGTAATTTTGCTTCTACATAAGATTTGTTAAAATATGTCAAACCAAAAGTCCATCCAGTCTAGCATTCTATTTCCATCAATGGCCAACCTAGATCAGAAGTACCTGGCATAACCCAAGAGAAGCAAGGGCCTGATATTTAGTGGCAGCGGCTGGTCATTTTAAAGTGACTAGCCATCGCCATTGAACCTAAGACCTGGATATTCTATGCCAGGGCCATATCTGGCTACTGACATTGAATATCTGGTCCAGCCCGATAAAGTTTAAGCTAACTGGGCAGCAACATTATTCAACCACTACCCGATTAGCTTCAGTGGCAAATGTTAGGACAGTCTTTACTGTACATAACTTTCACCACCGATGGATAACCAGGCAATTACTGAATATCACCACTGCCTAGTTATCCCCGAGTGCCGGCCCTGGAATGTCCAGATGCTAGCTGGCTAACATTGAGACATCTAGCGGCAGCACCCCTAGATATTCAGCAGCACTAACCACATTAGTTGCTTTAACTATTGGACCCCAAAATTCCATGCTACTTATCCCCAGGAGTAAACAGTAGCTTTCCCCAGGTCTACCTTAATAACAGTTTATGTACTTTCCTCCAGGAATTTGTCCAAAGCTTTTTTAAGTCCAATTACGCTAACTGCTTTTATCACATTCTCTGGCAACGAGTTCCAAAGCTTAACTATGCATTGAGAGTAAAAAATATTTTCTCCTATTTTTTTAAATGTACTACTTTATAACTTCATGGTATGTCTCTTAATGCTTGTACTTTTTGAAAGAGTGACCAATCGATTCATGTTTCCCCATTCCACTCTGTTCTCTTCCTTTATCTGCTGGTAGGGAAGCATACCCTATACATCTGGACTGCTCTGGTTGAACTCAAGGAAAAGCAATTATTGATTAAGTAATGCCATTTGCAAAGAGATTAGCAGCTGAGAACACAGAAGGATACAGGCAGGCTGTTCTTTCATTTCTCCCAAGCCTCACTGGTCTCAGAGATTTCCTGGCTGTTAATAACTAAGTGGGCATAATAGGAATTTTGATTGTTATGTTCTCATGTGCATGTGCATTAGCATTACTATTGAGGAAGCCAGTGGTAGTGCTAACATACATGCAGATAATGTGCAGTGATGGTATTACAGCTAACCACATTAGTACATCATCTTTTCAATTTCTGTGTTTCTTTACAATATGATTGAAAAAGAGATATTTATCTTATTCTAGCTTAATTGGATAACAAATAATTTCATTAAATAATGAAAAACGTGTCGTCATCCTCCTCCACACAAATATAGAACAAAGCTGTGTGTCATGGATGTGAATACTTTAGAATTGCTTCATTCATGGCAGCCACGTGAGTTATTTCTTGCTATCTTTGACATTTTGAATATAGCAGATCCTAGCATATCAGTTTCATATAGGTAAATATTCATGCTTTGGAGAGGCTTATGTAACTTTGAACTGAAGACTTAAGTTTTCCTGTATCTTTTCATGAAGGTCGTGAGGTCCATGATGAAGTGTACCTGATAAATAACGAGGAACGAGCCTTCACCTTCTCATTCCGTGAGAATTCTCGCTTCTCAGAAGGATTTCTCAACAGTTTGGCGGTGAAGCCTATGGAGGGTGACATCATGCCACTTTCTAGGTAAATAGGGCCAACAGATGAAAGGGAGAGTTTTCCATCAAATGGTTGATATTTCTCAAAATGTTAGTCAGCAAAGCCTTTATTTCTTTAGATACGAACCAAATGGGTAATATGTTGCTTCTCATGAGTATCAATCATACACCAACTTACTAAATTTGCCAGTTCAGGGACTTATACATGGCAATAAATTTCTGTAGAGATGCAAGACTAAATATTTCATTTGTATTTAAAAGTATGAACCCATAAATATGGGGCATGATTATTTAGCAGGACACTATCCCTCAAAGATGTAATAAGATTTTCATATATTTTTGTGTGAATATTCAAACATCATCTCCAGGAACAAGCAGGAATGAGTCTTCACATATGGGTACGTCGGTACCGACGGAGCCTGCACGGGAATGCTGCCCAGCTTTCAATCAGAAAGCTTTTGGCAGCATCCCTCGCGCCTGCGCAGTGACTTCCCGCCTTCTCCACAGCCTCTCTTCAGTTTTCGTTTTTCCGCGGAGCTGACAGGACGTCTTCCTGTCACCGCAGAAACTTTTCATTTTAATTACTTTAATTATTTTAGTTTTTTGTTTTCTTGTGGTCGCGGCTGCTTTTCCCGCTACCCCTGGTACGCCGGTGGTTTTTTGGCTAAAGTCTGTAAAACTTTTTTTCAGTTTTTTTTGCCTTAACTTTTTAGGCCTACTAGGCCTTTTCATTATGGAGCCTTCTTTTCCTAAGAAGTGCATCCGATGTGGAAACACCTGTTTCTTTCTAGACACCAATAGTTGGTGTCTCAACTGTGTGGGTCCTGACCCTTTTTCCCCTGACTTGTCAGGAGATAATTTTGTGAGGAAACCTTCAGTGTTTAGAGTTTCCCTCGATACCGTTTTTTCTTCGGCAGTGAGGGTACCTGGTTTCTCTTCTTCACAGGATCAGGTAACCCAAAAACAGTCTGTTAAGACTAGTCAATGCTTGAGTGGTATGTCCCATGCCCAGCATGGTGATGGCTCCGGCCTTACCCTCAAGAATCCATTGGCATTACCCCTGCGGGAGTCTTCGGGCTCCAAAGCGTTAAAGGGGTTTCAGGATGTTCCTGGGGCTCACCCCTCACAGAACATGCCTGAGCCATGCGTGGGGGTGGTATCCGCTTCGAGCGGTACCGAGCCTCCGTCATCGGCACCGGTGTCGAGTACTCCACTCTTCACCAGGGATCGTCATCGGGCATCCTCGGTACCTTCGGGACCGATCGATACGCACCGCATTGACTTCCCTCAATCTCAGCCATGCTCCGGGACGGTACCGGTGTCGATCGGTTCCGATACCCTAGCATTGGCATCGGGATGGATAGGTGCTCATCGGGTATCCTCGGTACCGTCGGTATCGATCGATGTCACCCAGGCTGCCTTAGTGGTATCGGCATCGCCGATACTGCCACCGGCGTCGGAACTGTCGAGACATGCATCGATAGTCTCGCTCTCTTCGATGCCGAGCCTTGAGTCGATATCGAGTCTCGAGGACTGCGTACCGACGCGTCCCGGAACCGACTCCTGTCGTTTCCAAATAGGTAGTTACGAAGATCCTAGCCATAACTCCCTTATGATCTCGGTACCACTACAGCAGTTCCCAATGACTACTTCACCTGCTAGTCCTTTATCAGTAGCGAGGTTGATGCCTGTTCTTGCACCGATGCCTAGTTTGGAACCGATACCTGGCATTGGTGCGGTACCCTGTACGTCCTCTGATACTCAGGCTTTTTCTTTAGCCTTACCAGGGATAGTTCCCATAGGAGATCAGTTTTTCCAGGCTTTTCTCTGGGATATGGCAACCTTCCTTAATATTTCTATCCCTGGTTGTGATCCTACTCATGGCTCACCGGCACAAATGGAGAATATCAACTTTCCTTTACATCCTGCTCTCCAGGATCTCCTTCTCAGGGTTTGGAAATCGCCCTTACGACTTCCTCAAGTTTCTCCACACATTGAGGTTCGGTACCGAGTGCCACCCTCTCCAGGGTTCCAAAAGCCTCAACTTTCTCATCGTTCCCTTGTAGTGGAATCGGCACTGAGGAAAGTTAAGAGCAAGAAGAAGCATTCTTCTTTTCCGCCAGGTCGTTCTTCACGAACACTCGATGCTTTTGGCCGTCAGGCCTTCCAAAACTCTATGCTGGCTTCTAGAGTTCTCTCATATATTTTTCACATGAGTCTAACACTCCAGGAAGTCACAGAGAAATTGTCTCTTTTGACCCCTTTTTTACCAGAGCCCAAGGCTACTGATTATACCTTGCTCATCAATCACAGCCGGAATATATCCTGGTTTCTGTCTCGTGCTTCTGTAGATTCTTTTGAGTCCATTAGCAGATCCTCTGCTATTGCCATTGCAGCACGTCGCAGAGCCTGGCTTGAGGCTTCAGACTTGAGCAAATGAGCACAAACTATACTAGCTCATTCTCTTTGTACAGGGGAAGGTCTTTTTAATAAGGAGGCTTTACGTCAGGTTGCTCAATGCTCCCCTGACTCTTCTTCCACTAGAAACCATTCTAAGCCACCTCCTTCTTCCAAATAGTAGGAAATGTCCTACCAAACCTTCTTTTCCTAAGAAAAGAAAGTTTCATTCATCTCCTGCCCATCATTCGGCTGTACCTAAACAAGAGACGCCTCAGCCTAGTCTGAAGTCATCCAGTTCTGGCCAGTCTCAACATTCCCAGCAACCATAGGGGCCGGGAATTGTAACTTACACTTCACTGTGCTTTTCTTTTTCAGTGTACTAACCTGTCAAAAAATTATTTTGTTCAGGTACTACACACTTCTCCTCTTCTTACTCTCCAGAAGAGCAGTTGCAACTATCACCTGATAGTTTCTTTCCCAACTGAACATTTTTCTTTATTCAGCACAGGACAATCTCTCTGCTGTTTCTGTCAGCAGCTCTGCCTGCAGGAGTTACAGTAATTGTATTACTGGGACTTTTCCAAGTTCCAGTCCCTTGTTCAAAATTTTGTCTAGCCTCAGTAGTGATTCCAAACTATCTTGGATCCTCCTACTCGTTAGGCTTTCTCACATTATTCTAACCATCTCCTTTTCTAGGATATGGCAACATAACTGATTTTCAGTCAGTTTATCTCATGGCTCTCCTGCACAATGCTCTCTGCAGTCTTCAGAGAAGCTTTCTACTATGAGGGCTTTGCTATAGAGCATTGTCCTTGTCTCTGAAGTTCCTCTATTATTAGAGAGAAACTTATCAACCCTTCCTATACCTGTGAGGGTTCTCCACACCCCCTCTAGCCTGGGGTGTTAACACGAGATATCAGTTCTTCTGCGTGAAAATCCAAGGCATCTACCATGTCAGTGTTCTGTAGAACTCCCTGCCTTGTTCCCTACAGATTCATATCTTCATCTGTTCTCACGCGAACATCACGGTTATCTCATTGGATTGCTTTCCTGCATCCCTCAACCCACGAAAATAGATTCTCTATGCATATCCCAAGTGGGCTCACCCTCTTGTAGAACGCAGAATCTTTTTCTTTTATATTCCCCGTGTGCAATTATGGGGCTGGGTGGTAGACATGTCTCTTCAATCTCTTGTCTTATATGTAGCATCTCCATATATGTCTACATACCTATATCATTACTCTGGTGGTGCTAAACCATGCCCCACAAATTTACATATCTCTAGGTGTATCATATTCCTATATATATATATATATGATATATATTTCACCACCCATATCCTAACATATCTGGACATATGTGTATTTATATATATATCTCTTACAACAGAACCTGCATCAGAACAAACTAATGGAATCCATCCTCAAACATATGCGGATTATCTACAAACAAAACTTTGTCAGATAAACAACAACCCAGCGTCCAGCATCATCCTTCAGCCCTACAATCAAACACCACTCACTACCTTCACAACTCCATCCAAACGATGCATCGAAGACACCATAGCAGCCATCAATACGTCCACAGCACAATCTGATCCATGCCCAGCTTTCTGGGTCAAGGAACTCCGGACTGACCTCAGTCCCATCATATCCAGACTTATTCAACAATCGTTCACAACAGGTGATTTCCCACGCACCCTCAAACAAACTTCAATAAGACCTCTACTAAAAAACAACAAACTCGACCAACAGAAACCAGAATCCTACAGACCCATAGCAAGCATACCAATGCTTGCAAAAATAATGGAAAAGATAGTTCAGAGACAAATACAAGATCACATTGATTCCAATGCACCACTGGATCCATGCCAGCATGGATTTAGAGAATCTCACGGGGTTGAGACCCTTCTTACCACACTCTTCAGCAGCATAATATCAGGCATCGACAATACCCGCCAAGGCTTTGTCCTTGTCTTCCTTGACATCGCGGCAGCGTTTGATTCCGTTAGCCATGAGCGCCTCCTAGAACGCCTCAAAGAAAAAGGAATCTCCGGTAAAGCACTCGAGTGGTGCAGGTCCTACCTCTCGGACAGATGGCAGCAGGTAAGATCCAGAAACACATCATCAGAACCATTCCACCAAAGCCAAGGTGTCCCACAAGGATCCTCCCTCTCCGCCTTACTATTCAATATATACATGCAACCTCTCTGCAACCTGATCCGGTCTTTCAACATTAACTGCATGATATACGCAGATGATGTGCTATTATACACACCTTTTGCAACAGAAAACCCAGACCTCGAACCAATAACATGCTGCATAAACGAAATATCCAATTGGCTACAATCCCAAAACCTCCGGATTCAACACAAGAAGACGGAGGTGATGTTCATTACAAGGAACCGTAACTTCACTGCCCCGACAGTACTGAAAGTGAAGGAAGCAGACCTCCAGACCAAATCAGCGATCAGATACCTCGGCATCACACTAGACCAGAACCTAAATATGCAGGCTCATATAAGTAACACTTAAGGGCAGTATATCATAAAATTAGATCCCTTAGATACCTAAGATCTCTGCTGGAGCCAGATGATTTCAGGACTATCTATCAGGCACTAATTATCCCGCATTTCGATTATGCAAATGCAGTACTTCAAGGTCTCCCCCAAACCACCCTAAACCCACTGCAAATGGCAATGAACACCGCAGCAAGAGTACTGCACGGAGCATCCAGGAAAGACCATGTCACACCTATAATGAAACAACTCCATTGGCTCCCGATTCAAGGTAGAATTACATTCAAGACCTTGCTGCTCACCTTCAAAGCCACCAAAGGTCTCTCGTCAATTTCACTAACTGAGCTAATCCAGATGACACCCCACAACAGAGACAGAAGGTCAGTAGCTCAAAACACCTTGATAGTCCCAAGATCTATAACTCAATGCACCAAGTCAACATCCAGCAGGACTTTCAAACTTTATGCACCAGTGATCTGGAATAACCTCCCTCACAACATCAGATCAATCCCGGACATATTCCAATTCAGGAAGGCCGTGAAACACTACCTCTTCCTCATACATTACCCTGAAACCAATAGAAACTCAGCACCATTTGCCGAAACCACCCAAATCACCACTGTCTAAAACCATACAAACAAATGATCAGCCTACAAATTGTATATATTGTATATATTGTGGTTGTACATAGTTACCCTGTTAGCCAAGTTGAATATCCTGTTCATATGTAAACACAAAGTACTATTGGAAATGTGTATGTTCACTGTTTATTGTAAACCGCGCTGATGCTGAATAGCACGGTATAAAAGAGACTTTAAATAAATAAATAAATAAATATATATGAATATATATATATATCTTCCAGCCACATATATATATCCCTATGTATATGTGTTTGATGGGGGGCTCCTTAAGGGTTGGTCTGTCTTATACACTGTCACCCTTACTGTCTATACTACATGATTTACCTCCTAGAGGTTTTTAGACAGTCTGTCGCCCTACGTCCCATACCATATTACGATACAGAGACTGTTAGACACCAATAACCACTTTGGTGTTAACATCTTCCATTTTTTCTTTATGTCCTTGAAGCATCAAGCTTCCATATTTTTCCTATCTCTTGCCAACTAGGAAAAACAGTGTACATCTTTATCTTCGAGTACACAACTGTTTTTCTGAGGGAATAGGGTTTTTTTCCAGTCCCCCTCTTCCCGCCAGGACTGGGCTAGTTCTCCAACTCCGTCAGTCTTCTTCCTTTAGTCCTCAATGTTAATAACCTTATGCCTAAAGGAGTTTTCAGCTTTTCCCATAAAGCTTTCCATTGAAGACCTGACGTCTACTCCTACCCAGTTGACACCTGGATCATCTACTACCTCCAGGTCTGGACCTTCATCCTCACTACTGAGAGGTCACCTTGAAGATTCCGCCACTGCTTATCCGGTAGACTCCATCATGCTTCTACTTCCTACAATACAGTAGGTAAGCTGCATATTTTAAGTGTACATTAAATGTATTTTAATGCTACTCATCATATCTTCCAAGGACTCCTGTAGTCTGTAGAACCCTCTAGTCCTTGACTATGCTGTTTCTTCCCTCACAGCTCCTTTATTGTCAACTCCTACCCTCCATCCCATATTGGATGCCGGGGATTCCTGGAGACAAAATGCACCCCTGATCCAGGCACTTGCATTTTTATGGGATCTCCCCCTGGCATCTCCAGCTAGGGAGTCCCCATATGTGAAGACTCATTCCTGCTTGTTCCTGGAGATAGCACAGTTACTTACCTGTAACAGGTGATCTCTGGGAACAGCAGGAATTAGTCTTCACAACCCTCCCACCTCCCCTAGGAGTTGTATCTTTTTTATTTTTTTCCTTTTCTCTCCTCGCCTTTGTCTCAGCTCTGAAACTCAACTGAAGAGAGGCTGTGGAGAAGGCGGGAAGTCACTGCGCAGGCGCGAGGGATGCTGCCAAAAGCTTTCTGATTGAAAGCTGGGCAGCATTCCCGTGCAGGCTCCGTCGGTACCGACGTACCCATATGTGAAGACTAATTCCTGCTGTTCCCAGAGATCACCTGTTACAGGTAAGTAACTGTGCTTTATCTGTATAAGTCAGAACACTGAATATGTAGTCCTAACTTTATACGACTGATAAATTATCTTTATCAGAAGAAAAAAGATATATATCTGCTTATGTTAGGATTACTGTACATTATAGTATGAGATTTGGCAGTCCACAGGATCAGAAACCTACAGGCACTAGTGACTATTTTTCCTTATACAGCTAACCATATTTTCTATACACATAAAATTCTTGTTTCAGGTGGTGTCAGAACACTATTTTAACTTATCAAACATCTTTTCAACATTTTTTATTCACCATTATGCCATGGGGCAGAAATTGCCTTATATATTTGTCAACTCTAAGAGAGTTCTTGTCTGCAACTTGTAACCTTGTTCTTTTCAGGGTAATTTTATAACAGGGTGCAGGGAGGCACCTATTTTATCAAGACATAGAAGTGCCTATGTAACTTTTTAAAATTCCAGCGCAAATCCAGCAGCAATGATGCCTACTTTGAAGGTGCAGACATACGCCTACTCAAGGGTGGGTGTAAATGTCAGCGCATACTTTACATGCATATGCCCATATTTTATAAAATATGTGTATAAATTGTGACTTCACCGACACTTCGTCCAAACTACATCACTGTGCATACCTAGAGGGTAATTTTATAGAGCCTTAAGTAATTATCAGACATTTTTCTGCATGTATTTCACACATATTTTACAAACTACACAGTACTTCATAGAAAAGGAGCGTAAGTTGTCAAAAATGCACATTAATATAAAGCACAAGCACTTACATCAGCTCTCGAGCTAGTGTAAATGTCCAGACCTATATTTGCTAGGGACGTACATAAATTACAGTATGTTGTAATTTGCATGCTTAACCTTATGCTCCACCCTAGCTCCACCCCTGAGTATGCCCACAGTGTAAGTACTTGTGATTGGATGTGTATGTGTAGTTACAGAATGACGACTCTACCTATATGACTAAAATACCTAGATATCTCCAGGAACAAGCAGGAATGTAGTCTTCACATAGGGGTGACGTCTGTACCGACAGAGCCCGTACAGGAATGCTCCCCAGCGTCCAATTTGAAAGCTTTTGGGAGCACTCCACTTCACCTATGCGACTGCCTTCTCGCCTTCCTAACTCCCTCTCTTCAGTTCTTTGTTTTCTATGGAGCCAGCAGGAAGCAAATCCTGTCACCACAGAAAAAACTTCTCTTTTTGTGGATAGCGTCTGCCTTCCCGTCAATGCTGGCACACTTGAAAACATCGCTGGTTCCTTTATTCTATTCTTTACTTCTTCTTTTAGTTTATTTTCCAAAAAAACAAGAAAACAGGCGTGTCGACACCCTTTTCAGGCCTTAAGCCTACCTTTGCCTTTCCATCTGTTGAAGGCATGGAGAAACCAGCTAGTGGTTTCAAAAAATGTTCCAAGTGTGCCAGCACCATATCAACAACTGGCACACATGACTGGTGTCTACAATGCCCAGATCCAGGACACTACCCAACAAACTGCCCCCTCTGTCAAAAGATGACTAAAAGAGACCTACAGAACCGGGCCTCTAAATCTGGGACACTCTTCGCCTCGGACGCGGTATCATTGGTGTCCACTTCGTCGAGGGCCTCATCCTCCTCCCATGGATTCCAGGTATCCTTAAAGTTCATGCACATCGAAGTCTGAAAAAATCTCCAGAAGTAGATCTCACTCAAAGCATTGAGATCCCTCGGGCATTGCCTTGAAGGTGGATCACATGTCAAACAACCCTACTGGAAGGCCTTGATCTCCAAAGCCATCGAGGGGATCTATGATGCTCCAGAAGCTTCGACCTCCAGAGAGTTACTGGTGCCGTGCTCTGGAACGGTAGCACAAACACCTGCAACCGATACCCAGGCATCGACAACCTTGATGGACCAGCGCATACTGGCCATCAAGCAGAGCTTAGCAGCATTCCTGGCAGCCTTGGTACTTATCAAGCCATTGGTTCCAGGTACTGCCCCATTGATTCCAGTTCAGGTACTGACATCGACACCACTTTTGGGCATGACATCAGGGCTGCTCCAGACGCTTCCACTCATGCCCATTCTTGAAACTATCACCGATGCCAGTACCAAGCCCAAACGGCTCACTAAGGCCAGTACCTCAGAGCATTTAGCTTCGGGTGAACGCCATGCCCATTGATACTTTGAGTTCTCCAATTGATTCTTCCATTTCGGATGTGGATACTGTTCAATGTATTTGTGAGTGATATTGCAGAAGGACTGAATGGGAAAAGTCTGCCTTTTTGCAGATAACACAAACATTTGCAACAGGGTGGACTTCTGAGGGAGTGGACAACATGAGGAAAGATCTAAAAACACTGGAAGAATGGTCTAATGCTTGGCAGTTATGATTTAATGCGAAGTTATGCTCTTGGGATGCAGAAATCCAAAGGAATTGTATGCAATAGGGGAAGAGAGTTGGTATGCACGGTCCAAGAGAGGGACCTCGGAGTGCTAGTGTCTGAGGATCTCAAGGTGGCGAAACAATGCAACAAACTGGTAGCCAAAAGCCAGAAGGATGCTTGGCTGCATAAATAGAGGAATCCCAGAATAAAGGAGGAGGTATTAATGCCGCTGTACAAGTCATTGGCGAGGGCTCACTTGGAGTATTGTGTTCAGTTATGGAGACCGTATCACCCAAAGGATGTAAAAAGACTTGAAACGGTTCAGAGGAAGGCAACCAAAAATGATTTGGAGCCTGTGCCAGAAGACATATGAGAAGAGACTTCACCTAACTATGTATACCCTAGAGGAGCAGAGGGACAGGGGAGATATGATACTGACCTTTAAATGCTTAAAGGGTATCAATGAACAAACAAATGTTTTTCAAAGAAGGGGAAGCTGTAAAACTAGAGAGCATACAAATTGCAAGGAGGTAAACTTAAAAGCAACATCAGGAAATATGTTTTCACTGAAAGGGTGGTGGATGCATAGAATGCACTCCTGATGGAGGTGGTGGGGGCGAATACCGTGATGGAATTCAAAATGGCATGGGACAGACACAGTGGATCCCCTTACAGCAAGAGGATGAAATCAAAGCAAACTTAAATATCTTTTAATAGAGGTGGGGGTGACCTGCACAGAGCTGCAATTACAACCACTCTAGCCACCTTACTGGGTAGACTCGATGGGCCATACTGGTTTTTATCTGCCGTCATATACTTTGTTACTATATCCCAGGGTGCTGAAAGAACTCAAAAATAAAATTGGAGGCTTACTATTAAGAATTTGTAAGCTATCATTAAAATTGTCTATAGTACCTGTCAGGGCCGTACCGAGCATGAATCGCGCCCTGTGCTACTTGCACATCGGGCATGCCCCCCCTCCCCCGCACCTCCATCTAGCCACTTTCTGGATGGGGGCGGGAGAGAAGAGGCGCGCCTGATGTGCAAGTCGGCACGCTGGGCAGGTCTTTCTCTCCCTGCTCTGACGCTGCGTCAGGGCAGGAAGGGACATATCTGCTTAGCGTGCCGCGAGAAGGCTTGGGGGATGCGTTTCGGCTGTCTGATGTTGCCTGCCGCCGCTGAGAGAAGACAAAGTGGCAGCGGCAGGCAATGGCAGACAGCTGAGGCGTGCCCCTTGAGCCTCTGCGCCCTGTGCGGCCGCACCACTCGCACAGGGCTAGGTACGGTCCTGGTACCTGTAGTCTAGAGAGTGGTCATCCTAACATCAATTTTTAAAAAGGGTTCTAGAATCAGCCAGGAAACTACAGACTTGTGAGCCTGATGTCAGTGCTAAGCAAAATGGTAGAAACCATTATAAAGGACAAAATTACTGAACATATAGTCATGGTTTAATGGGATAAAGCCAACAAGAATTTAGCAAAGGAAAGTCTTGCCTCACCAGTCTGCTACATTTTTTGAAGGTGTAAATAAACAGGTAGATAAAGGTAAGCTGGTAGCCAGGTTTTCAGAAAACCTTTTGACAATGTCCCTCAGAGAGACGAGGAAATTAAAAAGTCATGGGATAGGAGGCACTTTCCTATTATGGATTGGGAACTGGTTAAAAGGCAGAAATAGGAGATTTGGGCTAAATGGTCAATGGTCAATTACCCCAGGGATCTGTGCTGAATCCACTACTTTTTAACATATTTATAAATGACCTGGATATGGGAACAATGAGTGAAGTAATCAAACTCTGGAATTTGTTACCGGAGGATGTAGTAAAAGCTGTTAGTGTAGCTGAGTTTAAAAAAGGTTTGGACAAGTTCCTGGAGGAAAGGTCCATAAACCATTATCAAAAGGGACCCGGGATATCACTGCTTGACCCAATTCAAGCACTGTGGAACCTGTGTCTTTTGGGGAAACTGCTAGGTACTTATGACCTAGATTGGCCACTGTTGGAAAATGGATACTGGGCTTGATGGACCTTGGTCTGACCCAGTATGGCATATCTTGTGTTCTTATGTTATGTGGAGTCACTCAATTCCCTTCCCTGCCTCAACAGAGGCATATGTCACCTCTGAAAGACATGTCCTTCCAGGAGTTTATTCAAGACCTAGCTAAAGGTCTCTCTATCACTGTAACATTGGAGAAGGAACCAAGGGCAGAGGAAATAGAAATCCTCCAATACCCAACAACACCCAAAGAGGCTGCCACTCTATCAGTGCACCACATCCTTCATGACCTTAGGCTCCGTATGTGGGAGACTTCCCTCACAGTCTCACCTCACAGTCGACAACTCAATACCATGTATCGAGTACCGGAGTGTCCCAGCTTCCAAAATCCTCAACTACCCCACCACTCTATGGTGGTTGAATTGGCGATGCACCAAATCAAAAGCTCAAAAACTTACTCCTCTGATCCTCCAGGTAGAGAATCGAGAGCTCTCAACGCCTTTGGATGTCGATGCTTCCAGGCATCCATGCTCTCGGCTAAGATCAAGTCCTATATCCTCTTCATGGGAATATTCCTCAAGAAGGTGTCCAGGGATCTCGAGGCCTTTGCTCCTCTCCTCCCAGATGACAAGAGAGCACATTATCTTGCCCTGGTCAAGCATAGCCAAAATGTTTCAAAGTTTGTGAATAGAACTACCTTTGATGCTTTTGAATGCACAAGCAGGGCCTCAGCAAGATGCATGGTGCATGTCGAATTGCATGGCTTCAAGCCTCAGATTTTGAATAGTGGGCTTAAGGTAAGCTGGGCAACATACCTTGCACAGGGAAAAACCTCTTTGGCAAAGACTGGCAAGATAAGGCCTTTCAGTTAGAGTCAGAAAACACTATTCTAAAAAGACTGTCCAGAACAACAGCTGACCCTGCTAAGAAAAAGACACCTGCAAAGAAGTCTTTCTACAATAAGAAGAAGAGATTCTATTTTTCTTATCCTCCTACTTCTCAGTACCAGAGTCAGGTACCACAGAAGAGGCAGCACCCTCCTAAGCAACAGAAGAAGCTACAGGCAGCTAAATCTCAACCAGCTCCGCAGCCACAGTCTGCGACTGGTTTTTGACTCTTTCCTGGAAAATATTGCCACCCTGCCTCTGGAGGACTCCCATCCCCTCCACGTAGCAGGAAGACTGTGTCACTATGCTCACAAATGGCACTTCATCACCACCATAATCCAGGAAAGGTACAGACTTTGTCTACAAACTCTGCTCCCCTCAACTTTCAAGGGGGAATATCAAACACAACCCCCATTCACTGCTCTCCTACAAGACGAGATGTCTTCTCTTCTGTCTCAGGGCGCAATAGAAGATGTCCCAATATCCCGTACTTTCTCATTCCAAAGAAAACTGAATGATACAGGCCCATTCTAGACCTCAGAAACTTCAACAAGCTTCTAGTCCATGAAAAGTTCAAAATTATCTCTCTCAGGACTCTTCTTCCCTATCTCCAGAGTCAGAACTGGTTCTGTTCTCTAGATCTGAAAGAAGTGTACAAATATATCCTTATCCCTCCAGGACATAGGAAATATCTATGCTTCAGTATTCAAAGAAAACATTATCAATAAAGAGTCCTTCCCTTTGGACTCGCCTCTGCTCCAAGAGTCTTCACAAAATGCATGGCGGCCGTGGCCACATACCTATGGTCTTTGGGGATATTCGTCTTCCCTTACTTAGACAACTGGCTGATAAAAGCACACTCCTCCCAGGAGGTACTGCTTTCCTTGCATCGTACCATCTCAGTACTACAACACTTGGGATTTGTGATAAACTTCCCAAAATCTCAGCTTGCTCCAACTCAAAAGCTAGAGTTCATCTGAGCCCTTCTAGACACCCAACAGTCCAGGGCGTTTCTGCCCCAGTCTGTTGTGCCCATCTAGTCGAACTAGCATCCCAGATACTCCTAAGAGATCATCTGACTGCCTGCGAGATGCTGCAGCTCCTTGGGCACATAACCTCTACAGTACATGTTGTTCCATATGCCCGACTACATATGCGGACAGTCCAGTGGACTCTTGCCTCCCAGTGGAAGCAAGCCTTGGGCTGTCTCTGGGACAGGATCCATGTCATTGCCCCTCTAACCACATCCCTTCAGTGGTGGTGTTCTCCAGAAAAACTGCTCGTAGGGTCATCTTTTCAGATGCCTCCACTTCAATACACCCTGAAAACGGATGCCTCCAAACTGGGTTGGGGAGCACACCTGGCAACCTGTCCACAAAGGGGCTCTGGACAATGCAAGAGTCACAACTCCAAATCAATCTCCTGGAACATTGTGCTATCTCGAATGCCCTCCAGGTGTTTCAACATCACCTCAGCGCACAACAAATCCTGGTCAGGTCAGACAATCAGGTTGCCATATTCTATGTGAACAAGCAGGGAGGGACAGGGGCCTTCTGTGAGGAGGTTCTCATCAGATACACCTCCAAGTGATGTACTTCCTGGAGGAGTTCAATTTCTTGGCAGACAAGCTCAGTCAGATCCTTCTTCCCCATGAATGGTCTCTCCATTCGGATATAAAGTCCTACAACTTCCAGATCTGGGGAACTCCAGAAATAGACCCGTTTGCAACTGTGCAAAATGTCAAGCTCCCTCGCTTCTGCACAAGAACTCCAACATCCAGCAACCAACAGGTGGATGCCTTCCACCTACACTGGGGTCAGGGTCTGCTTTATGCTTTCCCTCCTATACCCAAGATGTTTTGCAAGCTTCAGTCTGACAAGGGTTCCATGATTCTCATAGCCCCTCACTGGCCGTGGCAAGCGTGTTTTCCACTGCTACATCATCTGACTCAGACTCATCCTCTGCGATTGGGATCTGTGCCCGATCTCCTCTCCCAGAATAATGGCTCATTACTCCAACCCAATCCACAGTCTCTCCATCTCACAACTTGGCAGCTGAGAGAATAGCATTACAAGGCTTCAACCTTACACAAGAGGTTAAGGAGATCCTTCTGGCTTTCAGAAAGCCCTCCACCATATGTTCATATGCTTTTAAGTGACATAGATTCTCTTTCTGGTGTTCCCAGAAAAATCTCAATCCCTTTTCTGCCCCAGTGGAGTCACTCCTCCAGTATCTCCTCCACCTGTCCTCGACAGGTCCGAAAACCAAATCTGTGAGAGTCCACCTCATTGCCATTGTGGCCTCTCACCTCCTACTGGATGGACAGTCCACCTCCTCACAACCGCTAGTAGCGCGTTTCATGAGAGGCCTCCTGCTGTCCAAACTGCCCATTAAGCCACCTCTGGTGGCTTGGGACCTCAATAGGACCTCAATGTTGTTCTAGCGCAACTTCTCAAGACGTCATTTGAAACATTAGCCATGACCTCATTAAAGTTCCTGTCTTGGAAGGTGCTCTTCCTAATTGAACTCACCTCAGCTAGACGTATTAGTGAGCTTCAGGCTTTTGGTGGTAGACCCACCCTACACCTGGTTCCACTATGACAAAGTCATCCTTCGGACTCACCCACACTTTATGCCAAAGGTGGTGTCTCCTTCCTATTTAAACCAGTCAATTTACCTTCCAGTCTTCTTTCCTAAACTGCATGCGTCACGAGCTGAGGCTTCTCTGCACACACTTGACTGCAAATGTGTGTTAGCTTTTAATCTCCAAAGGACCAGAGATCCTCGCAGGTGTTCATCTCATTTGCCCCTAATCACCCGAGTTTACCTGTATCTAAATGTATGCTCCCCAGATGGATAGTGTGGACTGCATTTCATTCACTTATGACAAAGCAGGACTCTCCCTTGAAGAGCATGTCACTGCTCACAACATTCACACCATGGCAACCTCGATGGCAAACCTACACTCAGTGACCATTGATGAAATTTGCAAGGCAGCAACTTGGTCTTCCAGCCATACCTTCACTGCCCATTATTATCTAGACAAGGACACCCATATGTGAAGACTAAATTCCTGCTGTTCCAGGAGATCACCTGTTACAGATGAGTAACTATTCTTTACCTGCATTGTTCAGGTAGCTTGTTATAAAGTTCCTCCCCTACTGTACCATACATACTTTTAGGCATGACCTAATTTTATAAGAACTCATGCTGTCTTTTACATGAAAATAGTCTAACATTACCCTCTTTTTGTATAAATAACATTTTCCAACTGATTGCAGATTACATTTCTTATTATTATGCTTTAGTGGGCTTGAAACCCAGGTTGTTAACTTAATGCTAACTTACACATTCCGGGGGTTATTCTGAGCCACAAATAACTTCCCCACCAGTTGTGTGGGGAAGTTAGATGGGGGCGGGGAATGGGCGGCCCAGGGGCGGAGTCTGGGCGGGCAGTGGGCAGGCGCTGGCCCTGGACATACAGGGCCGATTCTAATGTCAGCCCTGTATGTCCAGGACTGGAGAAATGTCTGGGGAAGTTATTCCACCGACAAGGTGGAATAACCTCTCTGGACATTTTTGTTTTTAATTGCCGGGGGCACAGATGGGGCAGGGGCTGCCAGGGATTATTGCCCACAGCTCGACCCTGGCCTTAGGAGACCAGATCGGGAGTTGGGCTGTGGGGAATAAACCCCTTTTTCAGGTGGCCGGCATTGCAGCCTTTAAATGGAGCCACGGTGCCATGGCAACATGATGCCATGGCGCCACGGCTCCATTTAAAAGCCATGAGTTAGCTGGGGGCAGTCCTGTACGTGCAGGCCCGACTGAATTGCAGTCCCTGCCTGCATGTTACTACTACTATTTAGCACTTCTAGAGCGCCATGCACGCAGCGCTGCACAGCTAACCTAACCTAGGAGAGGTAGTCAGCATACATGAGACAGTCCCTGCCCGTCAGAGTCATGCTCATCGGAGCTTACAATCTAGTTAGAGTAGTACATTAGTTAAAAACAGTGCAGAGTGTTAATCGGTTCTACGCAAGGTACGGTGTGGTGCAGTTTGGTCTGAAGTTGGTCATAAACGTTGACAGAGGTTTAGGGTGGGATGAGGAAGGAGTCAGGATCTGAATGCAACAGTGAAGAGGTGGGTCTTCAGTGAAGAGGGCCAGGGAGGGTGCCTTGTGCACAGACGCAGGTAGGTTGTTCCAGGCGTGAGGTGCAGCAAGGTGAAAGGAACGTAGTCGGGAGTTTGTGGTGCGGGTGAAAGGCATTGATAGAAGTAATTTGTTAGCGGAACACAAATTTCAAGAGGGGATGTAGGGAGAGATAAGAGGTATTGAGGGGCCATAGAGTGAATGCATTTATAGGTCAGCAGGAGAAGCTTGAATTGGATGCAGAACTGGACAGGGAGCCAGTGAAGTGATTTGAAAAGAGGAGTAATATGGGCATGGCGAGGCTGGCAGAAGATTAGTCAAGCAGCATGATGTTGTATAGATTGAAGGGGAAGGAGGTGGCTCACAGGAAGACCAGCAAGGAGTAGGTTGCAGTAATCGAGGCGGGAGGAGATTAAGTAGTGGATAAGCGTCTTGGTAGTGTGTTCAGAGAGGACGGGGCGGACCTTGCTGATGTTGTAGAGAAAGAACGGCAGGTCTTAGCTACAAGCTGGATATGAGCGGAGAAGGAGAGAGAGGTGTCAAAGACAACCCCTAGATTATGGGCCGAGGGAACAGGAAGGATAGTAGATCCATCCACATGGATTGAGAGAGGAGGAAGTTGGGGGGAGGGGGAGTTAGGTGGAAAGACAAGGAGTTCAGTCTTGGTCATGTTCAATTTCAGTCATTGATGAGACATCCAGGCAGTGATGTCCGAAAGACAGGCAGAGATCTTGGACTGGGTTGCCGGAGAAATATTAGGTGTAGAGAGGTAGCTTTGTGAGTCATCGGCATAGAGATGGTACTGAAAGCCATGGGAGGAGATAAGCGCTCCAAGGCCTTGGGTATAGAGAGAGAAGAGGAGGGGGCCTAAGATAGATCCCTGGGGTACACCTACATGGAGCGGGGTGGTGGAGGAGGGGGAGCCACCAGAGCATACGCTGAATGAGCGATGGGAGAGGTAGGAGGAGAACCAGGATAGTACGGAGTCCTTGAAGTCAAGCGAGGAGAGGGTGATGAGGAGAAACTCGTGGTCAATGGTGTCAAAGACAGCAGAAAGGTCAAGAAGGATGAGGATAGAATAGAGGCCCTTGGATTTAACCAGGAACAGGTCGTTTGTGACTTTTGTGAGTGCCGTTTCAGTGGAGTGTAGAGGACGGAAGCCGGATTGAAGTGGGTCGAGGAGGACTTGGGAGGTGAGGAAGTCGAAGCAGCGACAGTGGACTGCTAGTTCTAGTAGTTTGGATATGAAGGGAAGGAGGGAGATGGGTCGATAGTTAGAAGGGCATGTGGGATCAAGTGAGGGTTTCTTGAGGAGGGGTGTGACAACAGCATGTTTGAAGTCAACGGGGACAGTTGCAGTGGAGAGTGAGAGGTTGAGGATATGAGTGATGGAGGGGGCAATGGTGAGGGGGATGGAACGTAGGAGATGGGTGGGGATAGGGTCTGATGAACAGGTGGTGGGTTTGGAGGAGGACAGAAGGAGTGTAGTTTCTTCCTCAGAGATCGGAGGGAAGGAGGAAAGGGTGGCAGAGGGAGTATGGATGGGGGAGGAGAATTGGGGAGGAGGGGAGGTAGATGAGGGGGTAGGGAATTGGAGGGTAATCTTGTGGATTTTGTCGTGGAAGTAGTTGGCTAGGGTTTGGGCAGAAAGGGAGGGCGGGATCGGGGGCGGGGGGACCTTGAGGAGAAAGTTGAGGGTATTAAAGAGACGGCGAGGATCAGAGGCAAGGGAGTTGGTCAGATGGATGTAGTAATCTTGTTTGGCAAGTGCTAAGGCTGACTGGAAGGTGCAAAGCATGAATTTGACATGTAGAAGGTCTTCCAGGGAGCGGGATTTGGACCAAGCTCGTTCGGCAGAAGGGGCGCAGATGCGTAGGTAATGGAGTGTGGGTGAAAGCCAGGGTTGGGGAGTAGATCGTTTGACAGGACGTGGGGTGGGAGGGGCAAGAGTGTCAAGGGCTGAGGATAATGTAGCATTGTATGAAGATAATGCCTCGTCGACGGACTTGGAGGATAAAATGGCAGAAAGAGATGGAGAGATGGTGGAGGAGAGAGTCAGGGGATCAATATTATGAAGGTTTCTAAATAGGATGGAGGAGACAGGATGAGGTTGGGACGGTGGAAGTTGAAGAGTAAATGTTAAGAGGTGATGGTCAGATGAGAGAAGGATTGATTTGCGGAAGTTTGAAGGAGAGGAGTTGGAGAATAGTATTAGGTCAAGGCAGTGGCCGTGTAGATGTGTGGGGGCAGTGGAGCAAAGTTGGAGGTCGAACAAGGAGGTAAAAGCGAGGAACTTTGAGGCATGGGGGTCGGAGAGGTTGTTGATGTGAATGTTGAAATCGCCAAGAATAAGAGTGGGGGAGGAGGGATCCATAAAGGCAGAAAGCCAGGAGTCGAAGTCGGTGAGGAAGGTTGATTTGGATTTCTTCGATGGGCGATAAATAACAGCTATTCGGAGGGGAAGTGGTGAGAGGAGGCGAATGGAGTGGACTTCGAAGGAGTCTCCATGGGGTGGCAGAAGGGGTTGGAATTGGCAGGAGGGAGAGAGTAGGAGGCCAACACCAGCACTGCGACCAGTAAGTCGGGGTGTATGGGAGAACTGGTAGCCCCCGTAGCAGAGAGAGGCAATGGATGCAGTGTCGTTTGGGGGAGTTAGGTCTCCATCAAGGCAAGAAGGTGTAGGGCATTGGAGATGAAAAGGTCATGAATAAAAGGGGTTTCTTTGATGACTGAGCATGCGTTCCATAGGGCACATAAAAACGGGAGAGCGGAGGGGGGGGGGGGAGGGAGAGGGATATGGATAAGGTTGGATAAGTTACCTGCAGATTTCTTATCAGAGTAGCATGGGGGTCTATTTCTAGGGTAATCTCCAGAAACAAGCAGGAATGTAGTCCTCACATATGGGTATCATCGGTACCAACGGGGCCTGCACGGGAACGCTCCCCAGCGTCCAGTAGGAACGCTTTTGGGAGCATCCTTCAGCACATGCACGCTGCCTTCCCGCCTTTCCAACTGTTCCTCTTCAGTTCTTTGTTTTCCGTGGAGCCAACAGGAGCTATTCCCTGTCACCGCAGAAAATTCCATCTTTAAAATTTCTTTTCTTGTGGTCGTGTTGCCTACCGCACGATGCTTACCGGTACCGCCAGTTGTTTTCTTTTCTTTTCTTTTCATACAAAAAAAAACAACTTAGACTTTAGACTGTTTCTTTTCAGAAACTTTTCTCTTTGGTGCTAGGTGCCATTTTGGGCATTAGGCCCCATATTCCTAAATCATGGAAAAGCCAACTAGTGGTTTTAAAAAATGTACTAAGTGTGGTGGTACCATTTCCGTCACTGACACCCATGATTGGTGTCTGAAATGTTTAGGACCTGAACATTCTCCAACTGAATGTCTCTCCTGCATGGGGATGACTAAAAGAGGAAGACAGAACCGGGCTGCAAAGCTCGGTACCCTCTTTTCTTCAGATGCCAGATCCATTGCATCAACATTGTCAAGGGCCTCTTCTTCCTCCCATGGATCTCAGGTAACTAAACATAAAAGCCGGTCCTCAAAGGGTAGCTCTCCTGCTAAGCATCGAGAGGCCATTGGCATTGCCCTTGAGGGAACCACACCGGCAAAACAGCCCCGGCAGGAGGCTTTGGGTTCCAAAGCATCGATGGGGCTTCAGGATGTTCTCGAGGCCTCAACCTCGCAAGAACTACCTGTGCCATGCTCAGGGGTTCGGGCCATCCTTACCGGTACCGATACCCAGGCATCGGCAGCGTCGATAGACCAGAGGTTCCTCGCTATCGAGTGCAGCAATCGCAGCTCTTCTTTTAGCTGTGGCACCAGTGGTCCCACGGGCACCGGTATCGACACCGATTCCGGTACTGACACCGATTCCGGTACCGACACCGATTCTGGTACCGGTACCGACAGTACCGGCCCTGTGGGAACTCTTCCCATGCCATCTCTGGCTGGAATTGACAAGGCAGTACCGGGTCACCTCGGTACCGACTTTGATCGGTACCAGGATCGTGCTTTGCAAGAGCAACTGGGTCAGGAATACTTTGATTCCTCCGATTCCGAAGACTCTGACAATTCTGCTGGCACTAGAAGGTTTCTCTTAGACGAGATCCCTCTTCTCCCCAACGCAGAATGTCACCTTCAGAGGACATGTCATTTCAGGATTTCATCCGTGATATGGCCAAGGGTCTTTCAATCACAGTAGCTCCTGAAGACGAACCCAGAGCAAAGGAATTGGAAATTCTCCAATATCCTAAAGCTTCTAAGGAGGCAGCCACTCTGCCTATCCATGAAATTCTGCATAGCTTGATGCTCAGAATGTGGGAGACACCTCTGACTACTTCTCCTCATTCTAGGAGACTTGATACTATATATCGAGTTCCGCCATGTCCTGGATTTCAGAAAACTCAGCTGCTACACCATTCAATGGTAGTGGAATCAGCCATGCTTAGGATGAAAAGTGCAAAGAGGCATGCATCCAATCCTCCAGGTCGTGAATGCAGGACTCTGGATGCTTTTGGACGCAGGACTTTTCAAGCTTCTATGCTTTCAGCTAGGATCAGTTCATATATCTTATATATGGGAATGTTCCTCAAGGAAGTTACTGGAGACTTGGAACTTATGAGCCCATTTCTCCCAGATGATTAGAGACAAGATTTTCTTGCTCTAGTTAAGCATGCTCAGGATGTCTCCAAGTTTGTGAATCGTGCAGCCTTTGACTGCTTCGAATGCATCAGCAGAACTTCTGCTATTGCCATTGGCGCACAACGGATTGCCTGGCTACAGGCATCAGACTTGGAGACTTGGGTACAGGACAAGTTAGGCAACATTCCTTGCACAGGAGAGAATCTCTTTGGCAAGAACTGGCAGGAGAAGGCTAACGAGTTAGATGATGACAATTCTACCTTAGATAGATTGTCAAAGTCTACAGCCACTCCAGCCAAAAGGAAGCCTTATAAAAAAAACCTCTTTTAGCAAAAAGAGGAAGTTTTATCCTTCCTATACCCAGCAGAGTCAAACTCCAAGTCAGGTTGCCAAAAAGGGACTAACTAGACAGCAAAAGAAGCCAAAAGGCCCGAGAGCCCAACCAGCTCTCCAGGTTCAGCCCCCTCAAGGGCTTTGACTCCTTCCTAGAGAGCTTTGCTTTCCTGCCTCTGAAGGGTCCCCAACCCCCCAATATTCCGGGAGGTTATGCCACTTTGTCAACAGATGGCATCAGATAACTGCAGAAGATTGGACTTTGTCCACTGTAGGAGAGGGGTACAAGCTTCATTTTCACAGCATGCCCCCTCCTACAATTCTAAAGCAATTCAATTCACAAACCTCTGCAGACAATCTGCTAGATCACGAGGTCTCCACACTTCTTGCCCAAAGGGCAATAGAGGAAGTACCCATTCTTCAACAGCGTGCAGGGTTCTACTCCCCCTATTTTCTTATTCCAAAGAAAACAGGAGGACACAGACTTATTCTAGACCTCAGAGAATTTTAGAAATATCTGTTTCGAGAGAAATTCAAAATGATTTCTCTAGGAACTCTTCTGCCATACCTTCGGGAGCTACTGCAGTTACTGGGACACATGGCATCCACAGCTCATGTAGTCCCATATGCTCGCCTCCACATGCGAGCAGCTCAGTGGACCCTCTCCACACAGTGGACACAGGCCACGGGTCATTTGTCGGACAAAATAACAATCTCTCAACGACTAATTTTGTCCCTCCAATGGTGGCAATAACTAAAAAATCTGACAGTGGGGTCTCCTTTCCATCAACCCCTCTTTCAGGCCATGCATCACAGGTGGGTTGGAGAGCACACCTGAGTCATCTCTCTACCCAGGGCACCTGGGCTCCACAGGAGGTTGGTTTACACATAAACCTCCTGGAATTAAGAGCAATTTATTTAGCTCTTCGAGTGTTCCACACCCAGCTCAGCTACAAGACAGTCCTAGTCCAGGCGGACAATCAGGTAGCCATGTTCTATGTGAACCAGCAGGGCAGAACCGGCTCTCTGTCGTTATGCAACAAAGCTTTACGACTATGGGCCCTTGCCAGAGAGCATCAAATTCACCTTCTAGTGGTATATCTTCCAGGCATTCAAAACCTTTGGGCAAACAAACTCAGTTGAGTACTGCTGCCTCACGAGTGGTCACTCCACCTAGATCAGGTGACAAAGATATTTAATCTCTGGGGCACTCCAGACATAGACCTCTTTGCAAGCGCCAAACTTCCTCGGTTCTGTTCCAGGATTCCGGCTCACAACTGTCAGGCAAGGGATGCCTTCCTCCTTCACTGGGGTCAAGACTTCCTTTATGCCTTCCCACCCATTCCCCTCATCCCCAAAACACTCTTCAAGCTTCAGAGAGACAGGGGTCGCATGATTCTCGTAGCACCAGGATGGCCACGCCAAACGTGGTATTCCCTGCTTCTGCATCTCTCTCAGGTGGCACCTCTGGAGTTAGGGCATGCTCCAGATCTCCTTTCCCAGGGGAACGGGACGCTATGGCACCCGAATCCCCAGTCCCTGCTCCTCACGGCCTGGTTGCTGAAGGCTTAGACCTCCAGGATTTCAACCTGTCCCAGCAGGTAAAAGATATCCTTCAGGCTTCTAGGAAACTTTCCACAAGAAGATCATATGCCTTAAAGTGGAAATGTTTTACTATATGGTGCTCCAAGAGGGGATTAAACCCCCTGGTCATACCCTTAGAATCGATACTAGAGTATCTCCTTCACTTATCGAATTCTGGTTTAAAGACCAATTCGGTAAGAGTCCATCTTAGTGCAATTGAAGCTTCTTATAAGCCTCTAAATGGACAACCAATTTCCTCTCTTCCACTCCTATCAAGATTTATGAGAGGCCTTTTATTAACTAAACCTCCCATCAAGCCACCACCGGTGGCATGGGATCTAAATCTAGTTCTCGGGCAGCTCATGAAGCCGCCTTTTGAGCCTTTAGCCACTACAGCCCTTACGTTTTTGACCTGGAAGGTCATCTTCCTAATTGCAATCACCTCTGCCTGTCACATTAGTGAATTTCAAGCTTTAGTGGCTGATCCTTCTTATACTACGTTTCATCATGATAAGGTTGTCCTGACAAGTTGCAGCGCCCTGCGATAGCTGCCAGCGGGTATTAAAATACTGTAAGCTGTTGCAGAAGTAACTTTCACCGAAGAAAGAGCGAGCTGCTGGTTCACTACAGTCGACAACTGAGTCAACGCCTCCCAAATACTTTCCAGAGTTACAACAGGAGGACGAGTAAAAGCTGAAAATGATACCACCTCAGGTTCTCCAGACAGCGGCACTACCTTCTCACCACTCCCGGCTGTCGTCTCAGCCTGATTTTTGTCTCCTGTGATCGTAGCCACCAAAACCGGTGAACAACTTCCAAGGCTCATTTCCGTCGCTCCCCGCACAGACTCAGCAGCCCCCGCCACTTTGGACAAGACTATCTCACCAGACGGCAGAAGAGACCGTGAAGTACCTGTTGGTGCAGGAGGAACCGCCCGTTCTTCAGGGGAGAGAGACAGTTCGAGGGCGGCAGACGCCAGTGTTTCCTCTACTGACGCTGCCAAGCCCGCTCTAACCTCCCTTTTCCAGTCATCGGTAGGCTGTACAAACTGATCCATAGGGCCTTTCGCTGCAGACTCCGACTCTGCGGGAAGAGTCTTAAGTTTGCCTTTCCGCTTCGGCATTCTGGTTCAGATTCTCACCGTCGCCATCTTGAATTAAACCACACCCCTAGAACCATTCAAAATTATTCTATACCCTACAGCCCGGACAGTAGTGGACAGGTCGTAAGCTTGTTGGAATAAATGGGTTTTCAATAGTTCCTTGAACTTTGAATAAGAGGGTTCTAGACGGAGGGAAGCAGGGAGGGCGTTCCAAAGAACAGGGCTGAGAAAAAAGAAAGTTGAGTGACGGGTTTGTTCAAGATGAGCTTGGGATGGTGACGGCAGGGACAAACGATTAGCATGCAAGGAACGAAGGTGACGGTAAGGTGTATGGAGGGAAATGAGGTTACGTAAGTACAATGGAGTGGATGTATGGATAGCTCTATGTGTCAAAATGAGAAATTTATATTGAAACCGGAAACGAAGAGGTAACCAGTGAAGATGATAGAGAATAGGGGAGACATGGTCAAAACGACGGGCAAATGTAATAAGGCGAGCAGCGGTGTTCTGTATGAGATGGAGACGCTGCAGCTGATAAGCTGGCAAATTAGCAGTGAAGATATTACAATAGTCAAGTCTGCTAGTGACTAATGCCAACACTAAAGTAATCAAGGAACTAGTGGGAGAAGGGAACGAACTGCTCTGATTCGACGTAGTGCTGCGAAAGAATGGCGTGTAAGAGTAGAGATATGGCCATGAAAGGAGAGAGATGAATCTAAGATCACTCCTAGATAATGGAAGGAGGTGACAAGAGGAATCGGAGTTGCAGAGTCTTGCTGAAGTGATGTATTGGACTTTGACATCACTTCAGCAAGACTCTAGTATTGTCGTTAGACGGGCGGATAAAGGTGGAGCGGTGGTGGTACAGTCGATTGAGGCTTATATGGAAGTCCTGCGGAGTCACTTACTTGATCGAAGAACATATTGTCCACTTTCTATAGATCCCACTCTACCGCTTCAACAAGAGATTAAGATTCTTATTGATGATGCATTTACTTTGGGATGGCTTACTAAACGAGAACATGCATTTTTGAAATTAGACACTCCCTTGCGACCCATCATCTATATGGTACCGAAAGTACATAAATCTCTGGTAGCCCCCCCGGGTAGAGCTATCGTGTCTTGCAGAGGGTCCTTGTTGGAGCCGTTATCGCAGTTTTGCGATGTTTTTTTACAGCAAGAAGCTGCACAGGTTAAATCGTTTATAAGAGACTCCTCACATTTTTTACAGCAACTAGCTAATGTCGTTATACCATCTTGGGATTTCTACCTGGTGACACTTGATGTCGAAGCTCTATACACCAATATTGATCAAGCTGAAGTTTTAAACCTGATGTCTTCCTTGTTTAAGTTTGCTCCTCCGCGATTACCTCGGGCATTTTTATGTGATCTATTACGCCTGGTATTGACCAAAAACTATTTTCTTTCAGAGGGACAGTTTTATCATCAGATATATGGGATAGCAATGGGGGCTTCTGTGGCCCCCTCCATAGCAACACTCTATATGGCTGAATTTGAAGAAACTTTGCTATACCCTTCTGTTTTCTTTGAACCAGTACAATTTTGGCGACGGTTTCTGGATGACGTATTCTTCTTATGGTTTGACACTTTACCACGTCTTCAGGATTTTCTTATTTGGCTTAATGCCTTGAAACCTAATTTAAGATTTACTGCTCATTTTGATCTAAAACAAATTGAATTTCTTGATATGATGGTGATAAAGGAACAGGGCACCTTTCGCACGACTTTATACCGGAAGGCTGTCCAGCGGAACAGCCTCCTTATGTATCACAGCTGTCATCCCGAACCTATGCGGAACAACTTACCTTATGGTCAATTTCTTCGACTGCGAAGGATCTGCTCCACAACATCTGATTTTAAACTTCAGGCTTCTGCCCTTATTACTAGGTTGACTCAACGTGGATATCCGGAGCGAGTTATTAAATTGGCGTATAGACGGGCTTTGTACACACACCGTGAATGGCTTTTAGATGATAATCGCCAGAACATACCATCCGACTCTCAGAATCCTAATTATATAGTGGGGATATTACCTTTTACCACTTTGAGCTCCTCTATTGTGGCCATCCTTAGAAAACATTGGGGAGTGCTAGGATTACACGAATGCTTTCGAAAACCCCTTAGAATAGCTTTTTCTAGGGGTAGTAATCTGCAAGATCGTTTGGTGCATTCAGCAACCCCCTTAGATCGCCCTTTGCCTTATGATCCTGTTAATAGAGGACATACTGTCTGTTCCCATTGTGCTTATTGCGCACAAGCACTGACAGGAGAGGACTGGACACATCCTAACACGGGGAAGATATTCCAGCGTCGATGGTTGACATCATGTGACTCCGCCTATGTGGTCTATGCCCTTCAATGCTCCTGTCCTAAGGTTTACATTGGCAGGACCTCTCGTCCAATTCGGGTCCGCCTTGGTGAGCACGTTTCTCACATAAGGCATAAGGTTATGACTGCCCCCCTGGTTGAACATTGTGAAGCTTATCGACATCAATTTGAACCTGATTTTGTCTGGACGGTATTGGACTTCATCCCCCCTAATCCTCGGGGGGGTAATAGGCTTTCGGCTTTACAACGATGTGAGCAACGGTTGATATTTGAATTACAGACTGTGCACCCTTTGGGCCTGAATAAAGAGGTTGAGTGGTTCAGCTTGCTATGACACATCCATGACGCTGAGGGATTCCCCGATGTCAATGGGGTCTTCCATCCAGCTGATTGGATTTCCTCTGAGTGACAGTTTCTGTTAGCCAATGGTTGCAGTGGTTCCCCTTTAACTATTCAGTGGAGCATATGATTGATAGAAGCTTTCCTATAGCGGCACGTCTTGGATAAGAGCAAACACTTGAAACAGGGCCCGTTGGCCCGAAACGTACGTCGTGTGTGGATTCAATGACCGCTGGTTGAAACCGTTGGTTGTGGTGTGATAAAGCTTCACTGGACTATAACAATGAGCTAAGTACAGCGTTTTACTGCGTGAAATTAAAAAAGAAAAAAGAATGGGCTGTCTGGTGTGACTGGATTTTAATTTCAGTTTCCTCCAGCCTCTTCTGACAAAAATATTATTTTCAAATAGGGGGTTATTTGTGGGTTAGTTCTATAGTTTTTGGATTTATCTCCAGGAACAAGCAGGAATGAGTCTTCACATATGGGTACGTCGGTACCGGCGGAGTCTGCGCGGGAACGCTTCCCAGCGTTCAATCAGAAAGCTTTTGGAAGCATCCCAACACTCCTGCGTGCTGCCTTCCTGCCTTCCCAACTGCCTCTCCTCAGTTTTCGTTTTTCCACGGAGCTGGCAGGATGTCCTCCTGTCACCGCAGAAAATTCTTCTTTTATTTTTTAGTTTTTTTGTGGTCGCGGCTGCCTTCCCCGACTCCACCGGTACCGCCGGTGTTTCTTTTTTCTTTTCTTGTAAAATTTTCCTTTTTAAGGAATATTTTTTCTTCCTTAGTGTCTCACGGTTTCTCAGGCCTTCCAGGCCTCTCCATTTCCTTCATGGAACCGCCAGCCACTTTCCCCAAGAAATGTACAAACTGTGGCGGCACAACTTTATTTTTAGACACTCACAATTGGTGTCTAACCTGCTTGGGTCCTGACCATTTTCCTTCGGATCCCTCGGGCAATAGTATTGTGAGAAGTTTTCAACATCGAGTTCCCCTCGACACGCGGTCCCCCTCCAACTTCAGGGCACCGACCATATCTTCTTTTCCACAGGATCAGGTAACCCAAAAACAGTCTGTTAAGACTAGCCAGTCCTCGAGCGGCAGGTCTCATGCACAGCATAGAGATGCCTCCGGCCTTTTCCTCGAGAATCCACTGGCTTCAAAACCCCGGTGGGAGTCTTCGGCCTCTAAAGCCTGTGTGGGGTTTCAGGTTGTTCCTGAGGTTCACCCCTCACAGAACATACCTGAGCCATGCCCGGTGGTGGCATCCGCTTCGAGCGGTACCGATACCCCGGCATCGGCACTAGTGTTGGATGAAACATTTCTCACCATGGATCGTCGTCTGGCGTCCTCGGTACCTACGGGCCCGGTGGATACGCTTCAGACCGACTTTCCAGTATCGGTACCGACACCGATACTAGTACCGACGTCGGTACCCTCCAGACGTGCATCGATAGATGACTCGCTTCCTTTGATGCCGAGTCTGGAATCGATCTCCAGTCTGGAGGACTGGGTACTGTCTCGCCTTGGTACCGACTCCTGTCAGTACCAAAGGCTCGGTTCCAATACTTCGGATCCGCAACTCTCGGTTCCTCCGATACCGTTAGAGATGCCACCGGCTGGCCTTCATCCACCGGTATCAGATACGGTACCGAAGTCAGTACCGATATCCACATTACCTTTGTTGTCGGTACCTTCCATGCTTCTCTCGTCAGGCTCGCTTCCCTCGATGCCGAGTTTGGAATCAATCCCTAGCATGGACGATCTGTTACCGACTGTCGTTGGTCCTGACCTGCAGTACCAGCGACCACCATCTAAGGATCCCATACTGCACCATTCAGGATCTTCTATTCCTATATACTTAGATAGATCCCTCGGTGCCAATGCTAGTTCTTCATCAGATCTAGCCTATCCAAGGGAAGTTCCCTCTGGGGATCCTTCTTTCCAGACTTTTCTCCTGGATATGGCAAAATCACTTGCCATTCCTATTTCTGGACAAGATCCTGCACATGGGAAAACAGAATACCTCTCTGTTCCTAACAAAGCAAAGGAGAACATAATGCTTCCTTTGTATCATTCTTTGCAGGATCTCCTTCTACGAATGTGGGAAGCTCCTTTAAAGGTACCCCCACCTTCTAGAGCAACTGATCTTCTATATCAGGTGCCCCCCTCTCCAGGGTTTCAAAAGACTCAACTTCCTCATCATTCCATTGTGGTAGAATAAGCAATGAGGCGAGTGAAGAGTAATAAAAAGCACTCTTCTTGTCCGCCAGGTCATGAGTCTAAGACACTAGATGCCTTTGGACGTCAAACCTTCCAGACATCCATGCTTTCAGCAAGAATTCTCTCATATATATTTTTTATATGGGTCTATCTCTTGAGGAGGTCACAAAGCAATTACATCTTTTGACTCCTTTTCTTCAAGAGCCCAGGTGTACAGACTATTCCTCACTGGTTAGTCATACTCAAAATATCTCTAGGTTTCTTACTCGTGCTACCCTAGACTCCTTTGAGTCTGTTAGCAGGACTTCTGCTATAGCTATAGGGGCACGACGTAGAGCCTGGCTTCAAGCCTCCGACTTGGACAAATGGGCACAAGAAAGACTGGGAAATACTCCTTGCACTGGAGAATATCTCTTCACCAAGGAGTCTTTACTTCAGGTTATTCAGTTATCCACTGACTTTCCTTTTTCCAGAGGCTGTTCTATGCCTTCTTCTTTCCCAGTAGGTAGGAAATGTCCTACCAAACTTTCTTCCCCTAGGGGGAGAAGGTTTTACCCATCATCTGCCCATCATTCAGATGTTCCCAAACAGGGGAAACATCGCCCTGGTCTGAAGAATCCACAATCTCAACAGGGTCAACAAACCCAGCAGTCGCAGGGTTTTCAAATAGATCATTGTCCCTTTTGGTTGGGGGTTAGGATAGCAGTCTGCTTCTTTTCACTTGAAGTATCTGCACTAATTTTTATCCTAACCTACCTAGATATCTCTTCATGAGACATCTTTCTCTAACTAAGAGTCTTTATGATGATCATGCCCATAATCAATTGATTTTCCTCTTCCTCTTGGAGGAAAGAGAGGTAGCAACTATCAATAGACAGTTGTTTTCCTGTACTAGCATGTATCATCTCATCTGTCCGAGACCTCCTCCATAGTCGGTCTCTTGCAACTCTGTCTTACCTCCCTCTTACTACAACATTTGCTTTGTAAGAGTGGCTCTTTAAACGGGTAAGCCCCCATGGTCCTCTACCTGTTCTACCTGGGGATTCTCCCTTCTGGAGTTGTCTCCCCCCCCCCCCCCTTGTTACCTTACAGCAGCTCATCAGACAATAGGAAGTCCTACCATGTCTGTTGTTTATTTTTCCCAGTCTAAAAAAGAAAGAGGGAAAATAAATTTTCCATGCTGCCCTGGTAGTTGCTGCAGATACAGCAATTCCTAGGGGTTAAGCCACTGGTTTTGTTCACTACACAACCAGGGATTCCCCTCCACTAGCAATCCTCCTCGCCTCAGTGCTAAGTTCCAAACAGGTTATCAGCCTCATTTGGGAAACCCTATTATCACAGTCTGGTTGGTTAACTTCTATTCTTCGCCCCCTTGTCCTTGGCAGAATAGCTGGTTACCTGTTGGCTTTTCACAGCCAGTTTTTTCTTCTAACCAACCTGCAGCATGCTCTCTGCATCTCTACAAAGTAGCTTTGCACTATGGGCCCTTGCTAGAGAACATTAGTATCTTGCCTAGTAGATAACCCCAGGTGGTTAGGGGGGGTTCCCTCAGTCATGTTCATGTCTGGCAGGTATTCCCTACCCTTACCATCTCATCTTTTGAGGCATAAGCCTCAGGCCTTTTATTACGTGAAAACCTAAAGGAGGGCCAATTCCCTGGCTTGGCCCATATCTCCTTCGGTCTTCTCGTCAGAGGTAAATTTCTTCAATAGCAGCTAGAGGACGCCTAATACCCATCTTGCCCTCATAGGCGGGTCACCAGGGTATCTTCCTACAGAGGCGTCCTCTATCAATTCTCCATATTGCAATTCTGGAGATATCTGGACTTCCTCTCTGCAGACTGAAGTTATCCTCTGCAATTTTCACGTAGGCCATCCTGGTTATTCAAGAGCTCAAATTCTGCAAGGAAATCAGACTTCTTCTTGTCAGGGAGACCTCTCCTCTGACTCTTCCAGTCATAACCAGGAAAAGAGGATTCTCTATGTCTCTATTCAAGCAGGTATCAACCTTCTTGCTGTTAGATAAATCTTTCTCTCTCCCTATATCCCCAGGGGGGATGAGGTTTTATGGACATCTCTCCATCCTTATACCTGGAGACATGTGTCTATATGCCTGTCTATTCATATAGGTATCTATAGATATATATAGATATATACTTATCTATATCTATCGCTGTGTCTTCTGCCCATACATATCTCTTATATATACATATATATATATTATAGATATAATGAGATATATTTTTAGATAGATCTGTATCCATCTACTTATCTATCTGTCTGTCAGGTTCAGGTATCCCTACATTCCTATATGAGCCTGACAGATGGGCACTACCCCTATCAATGCTGTTCCAGCATACTTAGGGGGCTACAGCTATAACCACTTCCTGTGGTAATTAACATATTTTCTCCTTACCATAACCTTTTCAGGTTAGGTACTCTTGAAGCTCTCCATGTACCTTTTTTCTTTCCTAATTGACCCCATTTAGGAAAGACATTGCAGAGCTTCAGTTGTTCTAAGCTTAAGCTTTCTTTAATAGTACCTTCTGCGTCTCCGCTGAAGCTCTACCTCTTATGCTACCCCAGTTTTCCCCTGGGGCTATTTCTCACCCTGAAGGGTTCTGACCTCCACTTGTTTTTCTTCTACTTATTACCTCTACTTCTCAGTGAGGTACCCCTTGAGCACATTCACTGGCTCTCCTATCAGATCCAGATGTAGCTCAGTGCACTTGTGCAATCCCAACAAGGGAGGCCCAGATTACAATATTTCATTACTAAATGCCCTCGATACAGGGTCTTCCCCTTCTGAAGCCCTGTTCTAACCAGCTGTTCCACAGCTCCTTTTCTATATTCAACTCCTACCCTCCATTCCCAGGATGCCTGAGGTCCTGAGGAATAGCATGGCTCGTTCTAGACTTGCAACATGCTAAGACTCCCTCCGGGCATCTGAGCTTGGGAGTCCCCATATGTGAAGACTCATTCTTGCTTGTTCCTGCAGATAGCACAGTTACTTACCTGTAACAGGTGATCTCTGGGAACAGCAGGAATAAGTCTTCACAACCCACCCACCTCCCCTAGGAGTTGCATTTCTCTATCTCTATCTTTCCCTTCCTTGCTCTCTCTCTTTGTCTCAGCTTTAAAACTTAACTGAGGAGAGGCAGTTGGGAAGGCGGGAAGGCAGCACGCAGGCGTGTTGGGATGCTTCCAAAAGCTTTCTGATTGGACGCTGGGAAGCGTTCCCACGCTGACTCCGTCGGTACCGACATACCCATATGTGAAGACTTATTCCTGCTGTTCCCAGAGATCACCTGTTACAGGTAAGTAACTGTGCTTTCAGGGCATTAACCTTTCCCAGGAGGTTAAGGACATCCTCTTAGCTTCTAGGAAGCCATCCACCAGGCACTCTTATGCCTTCAAGTGGAATAAATTTTCTCTCTGGTGTTCTCAGAGAGATCTTAACCCCTGCTCAGCTCTAGTGGTGGCATTACTTGAGTATCTCCTCCAGCTATCTTCTTCTGGACTCAAAACCAATTTGGTAAGAGTACATCTAAGTGCAATTGCGGCCTCTCACATGTCCTTAGATGGACAGCCCATCTCTTCTCAGCCGCTAGTAGCATACTACATGAGGGGTCTTCTATTAACTAAACCCTCCTTTAAGCCCCCTCCAGTGGCATGGGATCTTAATGTTGTTCTAGGACAGCTTCTCAAGCCGCCCTTTGAACCTCTAGCCACTACTTCACTGAAGTTTCTCACATGGAGGGTCATCTTCCTTATTGCCCTCACTTCAGCAAGACGCATTAGTGAGCTCCAGGCTTTGGTGGCTGACCCTCCTTATACACGTTTCCACCATGATAAGGTTGTCCTTAGGATTCATCCTCACTTTATGCTGAAGGTGATCTCGCTCTTCCATTTAAACCAGTCAGTCTAACTTCTGCCTTTTTCCCTAGACCTCATTCCTCTAGGGCAGAGGCAATCCTTCACACTCTGGACTTCAAACGTGCCTTAGCTTTTTATCTCCAGAGAACTTGAGATCACCAAAAGGCTTCCCAACTTTTCATTTCCTTTGACTTGAGTCACCTTGGCTTGCCAGTATCCAAATGAACTCTCTCCAAGTGGATAGCTGACTGCATCACCTTTGCCTATGAAAAGGCAGGACTTTCTCTAGAGGGTCACATCACTGCCCATAATGTTCGAGCAATGGCTGCCTCTATGGCAAATCTACGTTCTTTGGCTATTGACGAGATATACAAAGCAGCAACTTAGTCTTCGGTCCACACTTTTGCTGCTCACTACTATCAGGACAAGGACCCCTGCCGGGATGCCTTGTTTGGCCAAGCTGTTCTCCAGCATCTCTTTCAGACTTAGAGCAATTCCTACCCTCCATCCCTAGTTTTGATATCAGACCTCCTTGGAGGACACATGACCTTTCTATGTATACCTGTGCGATCCACAGCCGACCCTGAGGTCATCTCTCTGGCATCTCCTAGCTAGGGAGTCCCATATGTGAAGACTACATTCCTACTTGTTCCTGGAGATAGCGTAGTTACTCACCTGTAACAGGTGATCTCCAGGAACAGCAGGACTTTAGTCTTCACAACCCACTCTCCTCCCCTAGAAGTTGTAGGTCTCTTCTTTCTCTCCTTTTATCTCAGCTACAAACTCAACTGAGGAGGGAGAGCTGGAAAGGCGGGAAGGCAGCTACGCAGACACAGTGGGATGCTCCCAAACGTTTTCCTATTGGATGCTGGGGAGCGTTCCCGCCCAGGTTCCATCGGTACCGTCACCCATATACGAAGACTAAATTCCTGCTGTTCCCGGAGATCACCTTTTACAGTGAGTAATGTCACCCACCTACTCACTCTTATAGGCGGAAGCCTAGGGAGCTTCAGTGGGGCCTCTTCTTAATGTAGCTGGGACTTTACAATGCCCCCTGGGATCTCTAGTCCCACTAGCTAATCAAAAAGGTAGTTGTGAACGAGTAGCCAGGCTTTTCAAAAAGAGGTATTTTATTTCCCTTCCGGGTGAACTTTTGCACATAAGAATCAAAAGAAATAAACCATATTTTTCTGGTACAAATGAAAATGAACTACTGTTAACAAAAAGGTGCTTATCTTCAGCCAATCCAAAAAGGTAAAACAGTCCTTGTACTTTACACAAGTGAGTTCTTCACAATCCGTTTCCCTAAACGGATTTCTGTTTTAAACAAATCAGCATAGAGAGGAAATGTTATCTGAGAACATTAGTGCACACTCCATTTGGAACTCCTCTGGACTTTCCCCACAAAAGTCACATTCCATGTCCTCATAGTTTTCCCCGTAGCTATCTTCAGAATGATTGTAACTCACATCATTGTTGCAAAAACCCTCCTCTCCTTTCCAAAGGCTTCTCTCCCCCTCTCTATCAGGGTGAATTGGAAGGTTACCGTATATAGTGGAGTTTTCCTCCAGAGGGCCACACACTCCTAGCTGTGTGTTTGGGAAACTCTCCCTTTCAAAGTTCCCTCTATTACAAGGAATTAGCCTGTCCTTTGGCTCGGTTCCCCCGGAGCTTTCTGAGCACGGAAACTTAGCGTGGCTTTTTCCCCAGGCAAGCCTTCTACTCCCTTTTACAGTATGCTTCTCTTTGGGCAGGTAAGTATCCTTTTGATAATAGTTACTGCCCTCCCGGTACCTGTTCTCAGGGAGACTTCCTCTCACAGGTTCCTTCCGTCTGCCTGCATAAATACCTCCGTGGCACCAACCACCTGTTTCTTGTTCAGTGCTGCCCAGCACCCTGTGGTATTCTCTCAGCTATCTCCTGTGGAACACTGCTTGAACCTCCGTGTGAAGTTTTTCCTTTAGTTTCCAAAACAGCTCTCTTCCTGGAATCCTGGTTAGCCCTCCTAGGATCCTGGTTAGCTCTCCTACTGACAAACTCTGAGTGAGTTTTATCTGCGTCACTCCTAGTGTTCCGGTGAGCCTGTTCTGCCCTCAGCTGCTTCTCATCAGCTAATATGCTATGATGTAATCCCCTACTAGGGCGTGCTCCTACACCTGATGCTTTTGTTTTTGCTGGTTGCTCATAGCAACCCTGATCCATGTGCTCTGAGCTGTCACTTTTAGACCTGCTCAGCTCTGTTTTTCCTATTTCCATAGGCAGATTCTGATCTACCCCATGACAGATGCCCCCCCCCCCTTAAAATTTTACGGGCTGCTGAGCCTCTCAGACAGCAATTAATTTCCTTGCGGGACCTATCTCGCTGCTCTATGGTGACCAGACTGGCAGTGGCTGACCTGTCCTTCCACAGCTTCAGTACGTTCAGGTGATAAACCTGTTGGCGCCCTCTTTCGTTTTCTACCCGATAAGACACAGGGCCAACCTTCCCTACCACTGTACCAGGGCCCTTCCACCTGGACTCGAACTTGGGTCCCGAGTCTGATACCTGAATGAGTACCTTATCTCCTATGTTCAGCTGCCTAGGTCTCGTGCCCCTCTCATAATAATATTTTTGTCTTTGCTTACTGGCCTGTAAGTTTTCTATAGAGGCTTTGGATGTCCTCTCCAGGCGTTGCCTTAAATCTCTTAAAAACTGAGGTACCCTAACCTCTTGCACGTCTGGCTCGACCCACTGCTCCTGTAGGATGTCCAACACTCCTCTTGGAGCGCGGCCGAACAGCAGTTTGTAGGGGGATGCCCCCAAGGACGCCTGTATGTGTTCCCTACACGCATATAGAGTGAATGGGAGCAGCGTGTCCCATTCAGACATTTCTCCCTTTTTCAGACCCCTCCGTAGCAACTGTTTAATGGACTGGTTCATTCGCTCCACGAGTCCATTAGACTGCGGATGGTATGCCGATGTCCATACGTGTCTGATGCCAAAGGCTTCCCAGACCATGGCTAAATGCTTGGACAGGAAATTGCTACCCTGGTCTGTTAAAACCTCTCTAGGGAAACCTATTTCACAGAAAAGTTTTATAAGTTCTAGGCCTATTATTCTGGCAGACGTGTTCCTCAATGGGATAGCCCAAGGGAAACGCGTGGCATGGTCGACTATGACCAGGATATATTTAAAACCCCTCGGTGTTTTCACTAAAGGTCCTATAATATCAACCCCTATTCGGCTTATGGGGGCCGCTATAGTGGGTGTAGGCACCATGGGCACTGCCTTGGGTTTTATAGCCGTCACCCTCTAGCAATCAGGACATGACTCACAATATTGCCGGGTCTCTTTAAAAACCCCTGGCCAATAAAACCTAGCTAAAATCTGGTCAAGCGTACCCTGGATCCCCTTGTGACTACCTACTGGGTGGTCATGTGCCAATCGCAATACTGTAGCCTTAAAAGTCGTTGGCACAACTAGCTGCTTCCTTATGGCATCATTATGTGGGTTTATACTTTCCCTATATAATAGTTCATTTTCCAAGAAAAACCTAGGTAAGGTAGGTCGGGTTTCCCGAGCCCACTCAAACGCCCTTTTGAGAGCTGGGTCAGCTCTCTGCTCCATGGGGAACGAGGGAAACTTCTTGACTACCTCTGCAGGCACCCAGGGCAATCCTATACCGGCCTCTAAGTCGGCCCTCCCTCGGGTCCTACAATACCTCTCCCGAAGTTTCTTGGACTTATCTTTCTTAGCTTCTTTAACTGGGGCATGTATCAAATCCTCATGTACAGGAAGATTGTCTATCTCTTCCTCCTCTAGCTCCTCCCTTTGGGATCCTTCCTCCCCTTGGGATCCTTCCTCCCCCTCAGGCTCATCTGTGCTTCCTGCGGACACTTCTCCCATCCCGGAGGTTCCGGCTTGAGACCGGGTGGACACTAAGCCCATTCGGGTGCCTAAGTCCCTTCCCAGCCCTTCATAAAAGAACATATAAGAACATAAGATATGCCATAATGGGTCAGACCAAGGTCCATCAAGCCCAGTATTCTGTTTCCAACAGTGGCCAATCTAGGTCATATGTACCTAGCAGTTTCCCCAAGGGACACAGGTTCCACAATGCTTGTATTGGTTCAAGCATTGCTATCCTGGGTCCCTTCTTAATAATGGTTTATGGACCTTTCCTCCAGGAACTTGTCCAAACCTTTTTTAAACCCAGCTACACTAACAGCCTTTACTACATCCTCCGGTAACAAATTCCAGAGTTTGATTACACGTTGAGTGAAAAAATATTTTATTTTATTAGTCTTAAATAGTTTACCCTGTAGCTTCATTGCATGTCCCCTAGTCTTTCTATATTCTGATAAGGTAAACAATCAATCTACGTTTACCCGTTCCACTCCGTTCATTAATTTATAGACTTCTATCATATCTCCCCTCAGCCGTCTCTTTTCCAGGTTAAAGAGCCCCAACCTTTTTAGCCTTTCTTCATAGGAGTATCCTTCCATCCCCTTTACCATTTTGGTGGCTCTTCTCTGAACCTTTTCTAAAATCGCTATATCCTTTTTAAGATACGGCGACCAGAATTGCACACAATATTCAAGGTGCGGTCTCCTTACCCAGGACAACATCTTCTGGCAGTTTGGGGATCACAGCTACCTTTACTTCCCCAGTGGTGCTAAATCCTTGCACAGATACCTTATGTAGGGGATATTGAACATATGCGCCGTGCACGCACCTAATACGTACTCGGCCTTCTGCTTGACTCGGGGGTGACGAACGGTGCTTCTCAATGGCTTCCCAGAGCTTTCGTGAAACCATGCTCTGGTCAGCCCCCGAGTCAAGTAGTGCCAGTGCATCCATACCTTCTACCTTGACTGGTAGGAAAAACCCATCCTGGTTTGGTTCTTCAGCTCCTGACACCAGAACCGTTCTTTCCGGGCAGCTTCTCTGAAAATGTCCGGCCTTCCCACAGGTGAAACATTTCCCCTTGGGTACATGCAAAACATTAACATTTTCCGAGTTATTAACAGAAGACATTTTAGCATTTAACCTGTTACCTTTTCTGCTAAAATTTTCCATCCCAGCTGCTCGCCACAGACCTACCCCCGAGGTGTCAGTCATCTCCGCTGCGAAAAACCTCTCAGCAAGAGTGGCTGCCTCATCGGTGGTTTGACAATGCTGGAGCGTCAGAAATGTTTTTACCTCACTGGGAACAGCTTGCATGAACTGTTCTAAAACAATTCTGTCCATAATTGTTTCCAGTGTGCTCCCTTCTGGACTTAACCATTTTCCGGCCAAACTTTTCAGTCTTTGAGACAGGGCCTTAGGGGTCTCCTGAGGCTTTATCCTTGCCTCCCTAAACATTCTATGGTAATGCATAGGAGTCAGCCCTAGTCTGTCTTTGACTGCTTTTTTAATTTCTGCATAATTAGCTGCCAGGCTAGCCGGCATGGCTTTACAGTCAAACCTCGGTTTTCATTTGCCCCGGTTTTCATACGCTTCGGTTTTCAACGTCTTTTTTGACTGAGATTTTGTCCCGGTTCTCATACATCGCTTCGGTTTTCAACGTCTTTTTTGACTGAGATTTTGTCCCAGTTCTCGTACATCGCCTCGGTTTTCGTAAAGTACAGTATTGTAAATACATATACCCTCGCGCTGCACACCGGTCTGTATACACTGCCGGAACGCCCGCCCGGTCCCGGCAGCACTGCCCCCCGGACTCACCGATCGCCAGCGTGATGAGAAGCGAAAGCCAGCTGAGCACATAAATGAAACACATCCTCGAGCCTGGTCAGAGTCAGAGAGGCAAGGATTGCGCAGAGAGGAAGGCCCCGATCTCATCCACCGCCTGCCCGTTCTCTGGAGCGCCCCCTCAGGCTCGGAGGTAGCAGGGAAGAAAAGCTGTCATGTAAGCAGGAGATCTTTATCTTTTATCTTTATTAAAACATTTGATAAACCGCCCAGGCCGAAGCATCAGGGCGGTGTACAATCATAAAAAGGTGACAGCTGCTGAGAAAGGAAGAGAAGAAAAGAACTCCAAATAATAATAGGACAGTAAAAGAAATAGCAGAAAATAAAGAGGGGCAACAGAAAGCAGCAGAGCAACAGAATTTAAAACCATAATAATAATAATAAAACTTAAA
Source organism: Ichthyophis bannanicus (assembly GCA_033557465.1). NCBI lineage: Eukaryota > Metazoa > Chordata > Amphibia > Gymnophiona > Ichthyophiidae > Ichthyophis > Ichthyophis bannanicus. Next base: position 555,225,814 of record CM066034.1, read on the forward strand.
AACTTAAAAACAATAAAAATTAAAGGAGTGAGGAGAGGAGAAGGAGACTCGAACCAGATATAGGCGGAGCGAGAGGCGAGACTAGGGGAACATGACACCAGCGGAGAGGGGAAAATAGAGAAATAAGAGGGAGGGAGGGAATAAAAGGCTAAGTGGGAAGGACATCATCAGTGGGGGGAGGGAGATTGAATGCTTGACAGAAAAGATGAGTCTTGAGAATAGTTTTAAAACGAGTATAGGAGGGTTCTAAACGGAGAGATAAGGGAAGAGAATTCCAGAGGGCAGGGCATAGAAAGAAGAAGGCAGAATGTCGGGTGGATTCGAGACGGGCCTGAGTGGGTGAGGGAAGAAAAAGACGATTACCATGGCAGACCGGAGAAGGCGGGGAGAGGGCTGGAGATGGATAATATTGGCTAAATATTGGGGGGAGTCAGAGAAAAGGGCCTTGTGTGCAAGGATAAGTAGTTTAAACACAAACCGAAACTTAATAGGGAGCCAGTGTAGAGAAGAGAGACAGGGGGAAACATGAGAGCGGAGAGGGGATAGAGTAATAAGACGGGCGGCAGCATTTTGAACGATTTGAAGGCGGTGAAGTTGGTGAGAGGGAAGACCAGCATAAACAACGTTGCAGTAATCGAGTCGCGAAATAACTAGGGATATGACCAAAGTGATAATAGAAGAGTGTGAAAAGTAAGAACGAACAGCTTTGATGCGACGTAGGTGAAAAAAGGAGGAGCGGACAACAGAAGAGATGTGATCGTGAAAAGAAAGAGATGGGTCTAGAGTAACACCCAAATAGCGGAGAGTGGAGGTGGAAGGGATAGAATGGGAACCCATGACAGGAAACACTGAAGGAGAAGGACGACCAAAAGTAACCCAAAGAGCCGCAGATTTAGTGGGATTAACATGCATGAAGTTTGACTCAAACCAGGATGTGATGGAGGAGAGACAGAGGTTAAGTGGAGTGAGATCAGGGGCAGATGGAGAGGTATGGTGAACCAGAAGGATATCATCAGCATAGATGTAGAAAGAAAGAGTGGATTGCTGGATTAGCAGAGCTAGGGGGGCCAGAAAAATGTTAAAGAGGAGAGGGGCAAGAATAGAGCCCTGAGGGACACCACAAGTGACAGACGCAGGAGGAGAGACTGAAGAACCAGCGTGAACTGAAAAAGTACGACAAGATAAAAAAGAGTGAAACCATTGAAGAACAGTGCCATGAATACCAACATCAGACAAACGAGAAAGAAGGGTGCGGTGATCGACTACATCAAAAGCAGAAGACAGATCCAGAGAGACCACTAGGGAAATATCACCACGATCGTGAGAACGGTGAAGTTCAGAGAGCAGAGCCGTGAGAACAGTTTCGGTACTGTGACCAGGACGAAAGCCAGATTGCCGGGGGTGAAGGGCGTGGGTGGAGTCAAGATGAGAGGTCAGCTGGGAAAAAAACAATTCGTTCAAGGATTTTGGACAGAAAAGGAAGGTTGGAAACGGGGCGCCAGTTGGCAGAAAGCGTGGGGTCGAGGGTGGGCTTCTTCAAAAGGGGGCGGACAATAGCGTGCTTCCATAAAGAGGGAAAAAGACCAGAAGAGAGACTAGTGTTAAAGATAGAAAGGATGAAAGGCACCAAAGCAATATGCGAGTCAAGTAGCCAGGGAGATGGCAGAGGATCAAGAGGACAGGTAGTTTGGTGAGCGGAGATGTTGCATGAATGTGGGAGGCAGTTCTTTCTCTTGCAGGGTACGTCTCAAGCTATATCATTACGATTTTCTGCCATTCTGAATCATTGAGCAGATAATGTAAAGGTATTTTAATGGTCTGAATCCAATGTGATTCCGAAGAGAGCTGGGCACAGCAGCTTGTCAGGGGTGGCTAAGGCCAGATGTTAACATACTGTACTGTACAGTACTGAACTTAGCTTGCTTTCAGTGATGTTAAATGTTCATTTATCCATTTCATTAGTCATTTATATTTATTTCTCATTGTTTTATGTATGTAAAAATATAGTTATTCTCTATAAAATGTATTTTTTGTGAATATTTTTGGGTGTCTGGAACGGATTAATTGGATTTACATTATTTCTTATGGGAAATATTGCTTCAGTTTTCATACGTTTCGGTTTTAGTCAGACTTTTTGGAACAGATTAATCATGAAAACCGAGGTTTGACTGTATATGCAGAAAGAGCCTCGCCAGATAGTGATATGGCAAACCTAGTTGCCCATTGCTCCTCTGGCCATTTCAAAACTGCAGCTATACGCTCAAAAGCGTCTATATAATCGTCCAGATTATCATGTGGCTTTAATTGTCCTAATGACAAAGCACCATGAGGGTTCAGTCCTGCTCCCTGGAATATGGAGGGGATGTCTGCTCTGGCATCCACTGGCTTCTTCAAAAGCGCCTCCATGGTGTCCATCAGCGGCTTTTGCTGTTCCCTCATAGTCAGGGCGGTCTGCTCCTGCAGATACCGGACCAGTTCAATTTGTTTGTCCCACTGTGCCTGCATCCAGCACATAACGTCCTGCGGCTCCATCTTCGGCGTCGACGTCCCTGTGGAGAGAGAAAGAAAAAAAAAAACACCAATTGCGGTACTGCGACTTTTCCCTTTCCTCCGTCTATTCTCAGCTTGCCCACCAGCGCCACCTTTCTCACACTTGTCCTGCCCCAGTTATGCCCAGGTACCCTTTACCTGAGGCTTCATGCAGGATTCAGCCTGTGAGAAAGTTTTGCTGGGTCATCAGCACCTGGCAACGAGAAATCTTCCACGACGGCTCTCCTCAGTCTGGATACAGTCCTCACCAGTAGGAAAGTAGTTCTTGTAGCTGTGTCTTTTTAATCCTTAGGCAAAAATCCAAAGAACTACGCCATTTGTCACCCACCTACTCACTCTTATAGGCGGAAGCCTAGGGAGCTTCAGTGGGGCCTCTTCTTAATGTAGCTGGGACTTTACAATGCCCCCTGGGATCTGTAGTCCCACTAGCTAATCAAAAAGGTAGTTGTGAACGAGTAGCCAGGCTTTTCAAAAAGAGGTATTTTATTTCCCTTCCGGGTGATCTTTTGCACATAAGAATCAAAAGAAATAAACCATATTTTTCTGGTACAAATGAAAATGAACTACTGTTAACAAAAAAGTGCTTATCTTCAGCCAATCCAAAAAGGTAAAACAGTCCTTGTACTTTACACAAGTGAGTTCTTCACAATACGTTTCCCTAAACGGATTTCTGTTTTAAACAAATCAGCATAGAGAGGAAATGTTATCTGAGAACATTAGTGCACACTCCATTTGGAACTCCTCTGGACTTTCCCCACAAAAGTCACATTTCATGTCCTCATAGTTTTCCCTGTAGCTATCTTCAGAATGATTGTAACTCACATCATTGTTGCAAAAACCCTCCTCTCCTTTCCAAAGGCTTCTCTCCCCCTCTCTATCAGGGTGAATTGGAAGGTTTACCGTATATAGTGGAGTTTTCCTCCAGAGGGCCACACACTCCTAGCTGTGTGTATGGGAAACTCTCCCTTTCAAAGTTCCCTCTATTACAAGGAATTAGCCTGTCCTTTGGCTCGGTTCCCCCGGAGCTTTCTGAGCACGGAAACTTAGCGTGGCTTTTTCCCCAGGCAAGTCTTCTACTCCCTTTTACAGTATGCTTCTCTTTGGGCAGGTAAGTATCCCTTTGATAATAGTTACTGCCCTCCCGGTACCTGTTCTCAGGGAGACTTCTTCTCACAGGTTCCTTCCGTCTGCCTGCATGAATACCTCCGTGGCACCAACCACCTGTTTCTTGTTCAGTGCTGCCCAGCACCCTGTAACCAGCCTCTGGTATTCTCTCAGCTATCTCCTGTGGAACACTGCTTGAACCTCCGTGTGAAGTTTTTCCTTTAGTTTCCAAAACAGCTCTCTTCCTGGAATCCTGGTTAGCCCTCCTAGGATCCTGGTTAGCTCTCCTACTGACAAACTCTGAGTGAGTTTTATCTGCGTCACTCCTAGTGTTCCGGTGAGCCTGCTCTGCCCTCAGCTGTCTCTCATCAGCTAATATGCTATGATGTAATCCCCTACTAGGGCGTGCTCCTACACCTGGTGCTTTTGTTTTTGCTGGTTGCTCATAGCAACCCTGATCCATGTGCTCTGAGCTGTCACTTTTAGACCTGCTCAGCTCTGTTTTTCCTATTTCCATAGGCAGATTCTGACCTACCCCATGACAGTAACTACGCTTTCCCTCATCTCTCTTCTTTTCAACTCCTCGTTACTGCTTTCCTCATTGAACTCTCCCACCTGTCCCTCTCTCATATTCACACTCTGCTTTTCAGTACAGCTTATTTTCCCCATGCCATTGGTTTTCAACAATCCTCAAGCATATTGCATTTAGTAAAGTTCCAACCCACCATGGGTCAGCCATCATTTCTTTCTACACTCAGTCATTTCAAAAGAGGGAATTTTGGATGATTAGACTGTACAGACTCTGTTGGAATTTAACAATGGCACCAGCATTAACATTCTTATTCTTGCAAAAAGTGATATGGAACCTTTAATATCTTAAAAGTAGTCAGGCCTTTGTTTCAAGGAAAGTTAAAATACCTTATCAAGAATAATTTCCCAGTACCAGGGAAACCTGCAGATACATGCATATGGGAGCACTTAACTCTCTGCTTGACAAAACATGAATATTGTTCATGAGGCTGGGTATATCCACAAAGTAAGTAAAGGGATATCCCTGAAGATATCAATAAAAAAGCAGCCAATAGAGGCTGAATTTCTCTCTGAGACTACAGTAATACAGCAGCGAATTTTAATGATTGGCCACATCTCTAACCCTATTTTAGCCTGAGTTCAGTACATACAGAGGCTTATCAACAGGCACTGAAATGTTTCTGTGTTGCAATGTGTGTTTTAGTATGTCCTCTGTTTACAGCTTTGTAATGGCTAGACCTAACTTCACCACATTCTTTATAGAGAGGGGTCCTGGGAGGACATCAGACTTTTCTACACTTCAGAGTTAGTGGTTGATTTGGTGAGATGCAAGAGAGGGGCAAAGCTGGGACTTTTCTCACAAGAAATGCATGGGGGTTGAACCAAAGCTATCAAGAATAACACATGTTGTAGAGATTGTGCCTTTTATGATAAGGAACCGACACAGTTGGTCCTCAGTGGTTGTAGTTTCACTGTTGCAAGACACAAGAATGTCTTGGAACAGTGAAATATTATTTAGCCGCCTTCTTCAGAAAATAGCAAGTGTGGTTAAGGGGCATGTTTACTCAAGTTACCAGGGTAGAACAGCATTAAAGTGCAATATCGGCGTCGCACTAAAAAGTAGCACCGGACCTCGCACTAAAAACCTAGTGCTAACCTTGCAGCACATTTTGGGCCGGACACAGGATGAGATGGGGCACACTCAGTGCATGTACTGTGGGTACAACTAATGCTACCTCAATAGGTGGCGTTAGTTGCTTCTGTGGCCATTTTAATGTACTGTTTCATGATAATTGCAAGGTGATGGATGTACCCACTTCCCTACATCTAGTGCAAAGCCCAGTACTGATAACATGGCCCACACATGCATTCCCGTTGTGGGGCTTAGTAAACATGCCCCAAATACCCTTTTTATCTCTGCACTATTGAAAAAATAATTAGTTTTATTGCTAATGCTTAAATAAAAAGTGTATCTCATGGATGTTGTGTAATTTTTTAAAAGTATATATTACAGGTAGTAATACCCATCCTCTAGCAATTAATAATGTTACTTTTAAGCCATTATATTTTATATTATTTAAACTGCTCCTCTAGTCCCAGTGGAGCAGCTGTGCTAACAGGAACGTTACTAATTATCTCACACACCTTGAATCCAGTTGGTTCTAAATTGTTATGTTCCAGAGGACTTCATATACACTGCATGAACCAATCTGATCCATTTTCACGCAAGGTAATTGGTGACAAAATTACTGCGTAACAGTTTAAATTTAAAAAATAATAATTTAGTAGTAGTAGTAGTAAATATTTAATTGGTTAAGGGTGCTTCTACATGTGTGCACTCCTAAAATATTATACAGTGCTCAGGGGAAGGCCTTCTTTTTTAAATATTTTTGGTTTTGGCACGGTCGCCATTCTGTAATCATCAGATCAGGCATGAGATGATAACCCAACCAGATATGTATTTCTTCCCCTAGGATTCCCATCAGCATCTTCTTCACCCCAACCAAGGAGGGAGAGATTAACTTTAAATTAATCTGCGATGTAAAGAACAGAACACAGCCACTAACTTTGACTGTTAAAGCAGATGGCTACATCATGGATGTTTCCATATCTTGTGAAGAAAAATATGGCTCAACCATCATTCTAAGTGCACAAAAACCCAATGAGATCAAGTTCAAGCAGGTGAGAAAGGTGGATTATGAAAGATTAAGAACACTCAGTGCTACAATAACGCCACAAAAAGGGATTTTCAGGAAATTGGATTGATGTTTTGAAACGCCCACGTTCCACACTCTTCTTTAGAGGATAAGTATATTAGGGTAAATTTTCAATAAGGTGTTTGTCTTAAAAAGTATGTGTGTACTTTGCAGACTGCATAAACCCAGCCAGTTTTCAAAGTCAAGGTATCCATGTGTATTGTCTTTGAAATTCAAATTTATACAGCTAAATGCATGGACATATACTTAAATGATCTTGAACAGTGGCATAAATTACACATTATTAATTTTATTTATTTAAGTTTTCTATACCGTTTTATCGTTAGAATCAAAGCAGTTTACAGTATAGCACATGAACAGAATAATTACAGAGAGCTCATGTAACAAACATAGGTTGGGGTAACATGCAAGCAATGCTCAGGAGCATAACTTATTTACAATTGATGTATATCGGTATAGTTTTGAATAGGCATGTGTCATGAGGGGGTATACCGAGTGTCTTCTCTGAAGTGTTCAGAGAACAGGAAAGTTTGTAGATGTTTCCTGAAGTCTTTGATGTCGTCGGTTGTCCTTATTTTTTCCGGCAGTGAGTTCCAGATGGCGGGTGCGGCTAGTGAAAAAGCCCTCTTCGTTGTAGTCTTATTGGCTTTCGTATATGAGCTAGGGGTTGGGATAGTTTCTCTAGTGTTTTGTCTTTTGGGTCTGTTGTTTGGTTCTGAGCATGGCAGCATCTGTAGAGAACCATCTGACATATTATTTCTAAATCTTGAAGATGGTTAGTGCTGTTTTGTATTTGGCTCGTGAGATGATCGGTAACATAGAAACATAGAAATATGATGACAGAAAAAGACCACATGGCCTATCTAGTCTGTCCTTCCATATCAACAACCACAACAGTCCCCTTTTTACCTTTAGAGATCCTCTGTGTTTGTCCCATGCTTTTTTGAATTCAGTTACTGTCTTCATCTCTACCACCTCCACTGGGAGACTATTCCACGGATCCACTACTCTTTCCGTAAAGAAATATTTCCGCATATCACTCCTGAATCTATCTCCCTTCACCCTCATCCCATGTCCCCTCGTAGCAGAACTTGCTTTCAATTGAAAGAGGCTCTCTCCCTGAACATTTATGCCATGGAGGTATTTAAACATCTCAATCATATCACCTCTATCCTGCCTTTCCTCTAAGGTGTACATATTAAGATCCTTCAGTCTGTCCTCATATGCTTTATAATGAAGACCACTAATCATTTTAGTAGCCACCCTCTGCACTGACTCCATCCTGTTCACATCCTTTTGAAGGTGAGGTCTCCAGAATTGCACACTATACTCCAAATGAGGTCGCACCAAAGACTTATACAGAGGCATTATCACCTCCTTTTTTCTGCTAGCCATTCCTCTCCGTATGCACCTAAGCATCCTTCTAGCTTTTGCCGTCGCCTTTTCTACCTGTTTAGCTACTTTAAGATCATCAGACACAACCACGCCTAGGTCCCGCTCTTCAAAAGTACTTCACCCCCTATACTATATTGCTCCCTTGGATTGCTGCAGCCCAAATGCATGACCTTACATTTTTTAACATTAAATCCCAGCTGCCAAATTCTAGACCATTCTTCAAGCTTAGCTAGATCCCTCCTCATGTTAGCTGACGTAGAAGAGGAGTTATGTGCTCATGCTTGGCTGATCCTGTGATGAAGCGGACAGCAGTGTTCTGGGCTAGTTGAAGTGCTCGGGTGGTTTGAGCTGAAAGTCCTTGGAGGAGGGAGTTACAGTAGTCAAAGATGGGGGTGATAACTGCTTGGCAAATGGTGCAGAAGTGTTCTTGACTTAGGAGGGTTTGTAGTCTGCGGATGATGGCTAATTTGTGGAATGCATTCTTGGAGGTTTTGCTAATGTAAACTTGTAGATTTAAGAATCAGTCAAGGCTGACACCTAGGTAGCGAACCTCCTCTTTTACTGGAATCAGCATGTCCTCTAGGGTGATGGAGGTAGGGGGATAAAGGATGCATTACGTGAGATAAATAGTGCTTCAGATTTTTTGAAGTTGACTTGTAGGTTGTGTGGTGATGAGAGCTGCCATGAGAAAATGGAAACAGAAGAAAATGCTGTTTGTACCTTTAAAACGAGTGACAAGCCAGGTTTGCACAGAGCTAGAAAAGCAAGCATGAAAAAAAAACAGCTCTCTGCTGAAGCTAAGCCACACCCAAGCTGACGTAGAGCAAGGCTTGGAGGCTGATTACGGGCACATGTGCAAACGGAAGGGTGTGGCAGTCAGGAAAAGCGTTTTTAAACCTGACTCAGAACAGGGAGAGAGGAATTACCTGAGGGGAGAGAAGTCCCTGAGGAGACAGACGCACTTGAAGGGAGAGGATTACCGGAGAAGGAAGAAGATCCTGAGCAGAGGAGAAATCCTGAAGGAAGGAGAGTCCCTGAGTGAGAGGAGATCTCTGACTGAGTGGAGTTCCCAGGGGGAAGTTCCCAGGAGGAAGAGAGACCTCAGAGAGAGCTCAGAAAAGAAGGAAAGGAGAAGGACAAGGGAAGTCTGTCTTCCAGCTGCTGGATGGTACCGGTGAAAAGGGAAGCACAGTGTCTCTGAATAATACTCCTAAAGCTGAAGCCAGCAGACGCCTAGCTGGGAAGGTTACAGCCCACGTGGGACAAGTTCCACCGTCCAGTGTTCTAGACCCCGTGTTGCAATCTTCAACTGCTAGAAGGTGGGTGGATTCGCTTCTTTATGGAAAGAGCCAGAGCCCAACTGAAAGCAGGGAAGTGAATTTGAACACCCTAGAGACTTTAAGGGAAGTGTTCCAGGGTAGGAAAGCTCACTCTGCTAACGTAAGTGTTCACTCTCAGAAAGAAAAGTTATGGAATGAATTCTGTAAGTTCTTACAAGGGAAGAAGTTTGAACAAGCTTTTGAAGCCAGAGAAACTGACAAGCAAGCTGTAGCCCAAGAACCTATGCAGGTTGATTTCTGTGAGTCACAGTCTAGCTCGGAGGTGTCTCCGATGGACTGCTCTCTAGGTTTTAAGGAAGTCTGAAAACCTGAGAGCAGGGCTAAAGAAAGAAACGTTTGCTGAGAAGAAATGTTTAACCAGCTTTTGTATCTAATAAGCATTTCCCCAAAGTAAAGAAGTTTTTGTTAAGAGAAGAAGTTTACCTCTGCTGAAGGTGCTTAAACAAAGCTGTGCTGTGAGAGGTTAATTTGTTTATTGAAGACAGCAGCTTGTGTCAGAAAGCCTTGTGTTCAGTTTTCCTCAGTTCCAGTATCCTTGTTTCTTTGTGTTGGAGAAGTATCCTTTTACCTGTGTTCAGAACTTTAATGCGTTTTGGAAACCCACAAAAAAAATAAATATTCTTGTTTGCCTCAACCAACGGTTGCACAACTACTTTGTCTTTGAATGCAATAGCCAAACTACAAGTCCCAGAGTTCCTTGCTGGGAACATATAGGAAAGCTTCATTTAAGGACATACAAAGGTGACCCTACGCCTGTAAGCTCTTGGGCCCAGGCTAGGGGATGACAGTTGTTGGAAGAGTTTTTCATTTCCTGAAGACAATTCATAATTGCTGTATAGTCTGGTGTGTTGAGGTGGATTGGTGAGTAGATCATGATGTTGTCTGCTTAGATGGCATAGAATATCTTGTGCTTTTTCAAGATATTGCAGACTGGCTGTATATAGATGTTGAAGAGGAGAGCAGACAGGGAGGACCCTTGCGGGACTCCCTGTTTGGTGTTAATTGGAGTGGTGGTGTTCAATCCGATTTTGACCATTTGTTGTCTGTTACTGAGGTAGAACTGAAACCAGTTGAGGGTGTTATTATGTAGACCAATATTAGCGATTTAGAAGGGTGCTGTGTGAGACAGTGTCAAATGCTGAGGATATATCAATAAAAATGAGTAGGAATCGAGTTTTTATATTGTCGATTCCTCTGAGTAGTATGTCAAGTAGGTGAGTGAGGAGAGTCTCGACACTGTGGTTAGGGTGGAAGCCGTGTTGGTATTTGTCAAGTCAAGCATGAAGGTCAATATGGTCTTGAAGTTGTCTATGAACTTCTTTTTCAATTATCTTGGATAGGAAGGGGAGGCTGGAGATTGGACAGTAAGATGCAGGGTCTGAGGTGTTTGATGTGTTTTTTTGGATAGGGTGAATGGTGGCTTGCTTAAGAGCGTGCGACATATAGCCTTGAGATAGTGACTTGCTTATGATGTTTTGGATACAGTTGATAAACTCTTCCTCTTCCTTGAACGATTTGATCCATTCTACTGGGCAGGGGTCAGTTGGTGCAGTGCTAGTGTTTAGGGCTGTAATAGTGTGGAGAGTTTGCTTTGGAGTGGGGATGTGAAATTCACACCATTTATGTGAGACTTTGGGTTCGGTATTTGAAGAGTTGCTTGAGGTAAGGGGTAATGTCATCTGGGGTGACTTGTTCTTGTTGATGAGGTAGTCCACAAAGATTTGAGGTTGAATCATGACTCCTCTGTTTGATGGGTCTTTTGTGAGTTTGCATACTATTTCAAAGGGTTTGTTGCGGGATTTTAAAATGAGGTTGGTTTGATATTCTTGTTTTTGCTTGTTGATTAGGTTGTTGTACTCCTTTTGCATAATTTGGTATTGGGTTAGAGTGGGTTGTGACCTGTCGTGTCTCCATTTTCGTTCCAGTTGGCAAAGTTTTCTCTTTATATCTCGTATTGCTGCAGAGCACCATGGGACTGATTTGGTTCTTTCCTCCTTATAACGTGGGTTTGGGTGGTTTGGGGCCTTTGCTGCTTTGCTGATGGTGGTATTCCAGGATTTGATGACTTCGTCCAGGTCTGAGAAGTCTTTGGGGAGGTTGGGGAGGGTTTCTTTGAGGAACTGGTCTTTGTTGAATCCTTTAAATCTTCTTCTGGGGTGAGATGTGGATTGTGGTTTTCCATTTGGAGGGAGATGAATCTTGAAGTGTATGGCATGGTGGTCTGACCAAGGTATTGGCGTGGCTTGTGGGACTGTTACGTTGCCCTGGGAAAGTAGGTTCTTTGGGACGAAGATTAGGTCAGGGGTGGAGCCTGACCTGTGAGAGGGACCCTTGAGAATTTGGCAAAATTGGAGGGAATCCATAGCTTTGTGGAAGGCTGCTTCTTCTTTGTTGGAAGCGGATGTCTCCTAGTAGTACGAGTGGTTTGCGGGGGGAGTTGGCCGAGCATACTGCTTCAGTTATGTTGGATGTTTCTTCGATGGCAGCGTTAGGGGCTCTGTAGGTGAGGCAGATTGTTAGGTGTTTGTTCTCTATAATAATTAGGTCGCAGTGTTCAGAGCTCGTGGATCGGGAAGCTTTGAGTTGAAGGTCCGTTCTTGCTAGAATTAGTACTCCACCGCCTCTCTTGTGGTTGTGCGAGCAGCTGAAAGCAGTGTGGGTCTGTGGTGTAATTTGATTCAGAATAACCTGGTCAAAGCTTTTTAGCCAGGATTCGGTGATGCAGAGTATGTCACTGTGGTGGGCTTGCATATGGTCCAAGATGGTATTTGTCTTGTTTCTGATGGCATTGATTAGCCCAATGTTGATGTGTGTGCCAAGGATGGATGGGGTTTGATAGATTTATGGGTGGTTGTTTGTATTCTTATTAGCCTGGGGGTTCTCCTGTAGGTGTTCTTGTATGTGTTCTGCCATATTTGTGTGTGGCAGGGCATGTATAGTAGCGGAGAATGTAGGGCAGCAATGGGGAGGTTTGTAGTACAGGTAGCTGTTGAAAGGCAGCAGAGCAAGTTCGAAATGAGAAGGATGGCATAGACTTTTCGGATAGCTGGCATATTTTGTTTGTGGTTTACTAGGAGTTTGTTGCTTCCTGGTGTAGGTCTTTGGTACTTACGGTTTGGAGTCTTTCTTGAGGGTGGTGTATGTTGTTGGTTGAAGTGTTTACCTTGAGGTGTGTAGGGCAGTGGCTGGTTAATGGGGTGCAGTCTTACGATCGGTGAGGCTGGTGGCGTGGTCATCGTGGATGTTGCAGCTGGAGGCTGCTGTTGGTTTGGATGGGCTTGTGTTGAGCAGGTTTTTGCGTTCCTCGCCTAAGGGCCATGCCAAAGGGCCCTCTGGTGAAGCCTTCAGGTGCCATGCGCCCGATGGCGCTTCATATTTAAAGTTCTTGCAGGCCTCTGATTGAGCCTAAGCTCCGGAGCGGGGGAGGAGTCTCCTTTCCCACTCCCCGGCTCAAACCCAGATCGGGGAGCTCATCGGTGGTGACATGCCTACTATATGTAACAGGGTCAGGTCTGGGGGCACACAATAAAAATGGAAGATTTTTGTTTTAAGGGTTCTGAGTGGTCAAAGCTGGGATACCACAGGCTAACAGTGATACTTTATCAAAGTCCCTCTTAGATGTGGGGCTTAGTCCAATTAGTCAGACTACTCCAAGTTAATGTAATAAGCCCTCCAATTTTATTGGGACCCAGTGGGGGAAGGGGGGGGTCGAGGGAACTCTTTCATAGCAGGTCAAAATGCTATGCAAAATGCTTCTAGATGAGATAGGCATACATTTCAGTTAACAGTTTAGTTGCACAATCTTCTGCATAATCCCTTGGTACAAAGTAGATTTTATGCTCTACTTCTCTCTCACACCACACTCTTCATTGCTTAGGGAGGAACATCTGTCGACAGGGCCAGCCCAACCATGAGGCAAACTAGGCATTTGCCTGGGGAAGTAATTTCTGGGGGGACAGCATAGAGCAGGCCACTCAAAGCTAAGTGATAGATTTTGACAGCCAGGGGGTATAAAGCTTAGGGTTTGCCTATGGTGACAATACCTTGAACCAACTCTTGAGCAGTCCCTATATCCCGAAGACCCTTAGCTGTGGTAGCGGGTTAAAAGTCCTTTCCAGTAGTGGCAAGAATTTATCCTAGAGACCCCTCTCGTGCAGGTTTCTTACCCAGGTTATTACAAGGCAATAATCCTTGTCTCCTTCCTCCTCCTGTATAGTTTTGTTTGCCTCCAGACCTCTTGATAGTTGAGGTCCCACTGGTCCTTGCTAAGGTCAACAGATTTTAGGACAGCTCAGCAAAAACAGCGAACTTCTTTGGTGCGTGCTCCTCACGGATGCCTGCACACCACTTCACGACTCTTTGATGGCAAACCAACTTCCTGAGCTCTGCTTCTACCACTCTTTTCTGTCACTGGCTGAGGTGTCGGTCTTCTTCAACAGAAGACTCACAAACCTTCTCTTATCTGATACTTGGAGAGTGATCAGGTTATTCCTTTTAGAGGGCTCACAAACATGCTTTCCCTTCAAAAAAAAAATCTGAGTATTTATAGTCCCAATAATGAACCTTTGGGCCTGTCTCACACTACTCCCTTGTTAATCAACCAGACATTTACATGGTTGTTCCAGTGCAAATACCTCCTTTGTTAGTACCCTAGAAATGGCATAGCAGTGGGAAGGAAATTTTAGTGACACTTAGGTCACATACACATTTGTTAACATGAAATGTATGTGCCTTGGAACTGTACCCTTCCCCCAGAACACCTTTTGTTATGCAACTGAAAGTACACATATTGTGGAGAAAATGATGCCATCTGAATGACTGTGTAGAATGGGAGCTCTGCGTCTTGATGGGCTAATTAGTGTTTTTCACCCTGATTATAGCAATGCACACTAACACTTATTCTCCCAGGTTAGGGGTGAAAACGCAGATCACAGGCAGATTTCCCTCACCAGAAGCCAGGCAGTCACCTTAAAAGAATTTGCATTTGTATTGCCTAACAGTGAGACATAAGACTTGTCCAAGATGGCAGTAACAGAACATACTACCGAGGTCTGTGCCAAAGATAGTGCGAGGCAGAGAGAAGGTAGTATCGACCGCCCTGAATTAGTGAGTCTCCAGGAAGAAATAAGGGCTTGGTTTCGAGAACTCAAAGGTGATATTGAGACACTAAAAAGTGATCTGATAGGACGTGTGGGCTGATATGACTGGCCTGAGTCACAGAGTGGATGAGATGGAGGGCCAAGTGGCAGAGCATGAGGAGAAGCTTTGTACTGTCCACATTTGGGTGAAAGAGTATGTGGAGGACAAACTGCAAGATATGAACAAACAGGAAGATATAGAAAACTGGATGCTCTGAATAATCTGCACATCCAGGGTGTTCTGGAGACAGAGGAGTATGCTGATGCTGAAGAGGTGGCCGTCTGAACCTGAAAAAGCTGTGTTGGCTTTGAGGGCGTTCCCTGTTACCACTATGAAATTTCCTGTTACTGATGAGGAGATAAAATAGGACTGTGTGCATAGTGCACTGGAGACACCTAAACCTAATGTCCCTAGGGATATTGTCATCTGAGTCCATGAATATGTTAAGGAGTTAATTACCACTAGGATGCACCCACTGCACAACTTTGTCTGGGAGAGGAACAAAGTGACTGTATTCATGGATTTATTGCCTCTTACCCTGTAGAAATGACGAGAGTTCCAAGAAGTCACCTTGCACTTGCAGAAGGACAGAATTAAATTCTGTTGGTTCTTCTCATTTTTGTTTGCTTTCATGATGAGCAGTGTGACTCAGACTGTAAGATTGGTGGAGAAGGTTGCCTATACCTTTAAGGAAGTAGGTCTTCCAGGCTGCAGATTAAGCACAAGGATTTGGCAAACTCCAACTGCCAATTGATTGCCTGGTAGACTATGTCCAAGAAGCCTAGGCGGTGCAATCAGAAATCGTCAAGTAGCAGTGAGGATTCTGGCAGCAGCAAAATTGATTTTAACAGAGAGGAGCGACTTGTATTAATGTGGTTTTGAGTAGTACTGAGTGATTTCTGTTTGCATTGTTGTCTGTGGGAGAGTGGGTATTTGAGAATGGACAGAGGTGTGAGAATTTTTGATTTGTGGTTAATAGGTTGAGTGACTGGAGGGTGGATAGGGTTGTTCAGGCAGGAGGAGTGAGTTGAAGTATGCTTGAGAGTGCTGTAGTGAATGATTTGGCTTGAAGGGTGAAAGTGGTAAAATGGAATGGCCAATCTAAGCAGATTGACAGGTTATATTCTTCCAGAGGAGTCCACCACAGTTATTGTTGGTGGTTCATTATGGGGGAGGGGGCTTAGGTGGCTAGGAGAGAAAGTATAGCCCAGGGAATACTTAGGAGCAGGGAGAGGGTAAGGAGACAATATGAGTATGGCAATTCAGATTATGGCTTAAATTCTGCTGCCAGAAGGCAACGTTTGTTTAAAGATGCACAGAGATTGAAAATCTATGTTCTTTTCATTCAAGAGAATCTATGGCAGAAGGAAGAACATCTGTTGCCAGGAGCGGCTCTACCATGAGGCGAAGTGAGGCGGCTGCCTCAGGCGGCGAAGTTTTAAAGGCGGCAAAAAAGGAACCTGTATGCAAAGGAAGTTACTTCCTTTGAGGACGGGACGCCGCTGCACTGGAAGGCTCCGCAGTCTTCTGTACCGGTTTTGCTTTGTATTTAAGTTGATGTCGCTAGCACAGCCTTGGTTCCAAGAAGCAGGAGCCGCGGCTGCTATAGGAAGGAGAGGCAGGTAAGTCTGCCGGAGACTGCCGCTGCCGAGAAGCGGACTCGGCAGCGGCAGCAACTTGAGCAGTTGGATTTTTTTTATTTTTAACTTTAGAACTTGAAGTGAGTCGGCTATTTTGGGGGCATTTTTTGCCGCCTTTAAAACTTCGCCGAGCACAGGGTGCGATTACAGCTCGATATGGCCCTGTGTGCAAACATCTTGCATTTCCTCCATATAATCTAATCGGCTTTTTGGTTTGGTTTAGTCTCTGATTGGATTTCTGAAAAATCCCTGCCCCCCTCTAAGGTGGGGGGGGGGGCGCCTTTTTATACTTTGCCTCAGGCAGCAGATTGCCTTGAGCCGCCCCGTCTGTTGCATAATCAATAGTATCCTTTTAAATATCTTGTGGCTGTGTGCTGCATTACAGAGTGGGTGGAAGTGTGTATCCTCTTGTCCAAGAATTGTAAAGTGGAGGCAAAAAATATTATTAAGGATAAGTTGGGCAGGTACATCATTTTGGATTCAATAGTTAATGATTTTCCTCTCATGTTAGATTTCCTAGTCCCCAGTTGTGTTGTCTGTCTTGACAAGATTGTAAACTCTGATGAGCAGGGATTGTCTCTTCAGATTAGGCGCTACTGCTAGGCAAACTAGGCAGTCGTCTAGGGTGCCAGTCCTCTGTGGGCACCTGCTACCACCCCTCTCCAGGGCTGCCAGTGGCAGCAATAACCCTCAAACCGCGACATAGCACTTACTAACACTCGGGCGCTGCATCACGGTTTCCTCCAGTTCGGAGTGTGCCGTTTCTGTCACCCTCCGAAACCAGAAGTGGTATCGGAGGGAGGTGGAAACGGCACATTCAGAACAGTGCCGGAGTGTTAGTAAGTGCTGCACCATGGTTTGGGGCCTATTGTTGCTGCTGCAGGTCCTGGATTTTCTGGACTCCATGAGAATATCCTTAATGGCTGCCGGTAATTGCGACTGGTCTATAAGTTGCTGTTCAGTCTCTAGGCTGTCAGCAAGAGGCTTTTTGAAATGGAATGGATAAACAGAGAGTTTGCATAAGCAGAGAGGGATGTTGTCATGGAAGTATAGGAGGCTTGGATGTGAGAGCCAGAACAAATGATGACCAGATCTGTCTGGGCAGATGCAGAGCTATTAAGATTATTTTGTGCTTTTTCTTTTCAAATTTTCTGTAGTACCCGAGGAATTAATGGGAATGGAGGAAAGCATAAAGGAGAGTTGTGTTCCATGGATAGAAAATGCATCATGAGCTGTTCTGCGGGCTGATGATCAAATCTTACAGAAAAGTTCGCATTTTGTGTTCAAACAGGTCTATTTGGTGTTGCCTCCAAACTTTGAAAAGTTGTTGACTTTCACAAATATCCAGAGATATTCATGTGGGTCCATCTGACGGCTGAGAGAATCTGCCAGTTGATTTTCATTTTCTGGCAGATAGACTGCTTGAAGGATTGCCTTCATTGAACAAGCTAGACTCCAAATCCTGATTCTTCTTGACAAGAGCCTGGATCTGGTTCCCCCTTGTTTATTCATGTAAAACATTGTGACTTGATTGTCTGTTCTGACAAGCACTACTTTTTGTTGGAGCCACAGCCTGAACGCTTGTAGAGCATTGTGAATTGCATTGTGAATTGCTCAGATTTCCAGAAAGTTTGTGATGAATATATTTGAAGTGGTTCCAGAGACCTTGAGTATTGATATTGAGAAGGTGTGCACTCCAATCCTGGTTGAAGGCCTCCATTGTCAGTATTAGTTCTGGTGGTTGAGGGCCAAAGGGCAGACCTACTGAAAGGTTTGAGACATCTATCTGCAATGATAGGGACTGACGAGTTTCATCTGAAACTGGGATTTTTGTCTTCATGGATTGTTTTATTTGATCCCAGTGAAGCCTTAGATGCCACTGTAGAATTCTCATGTGAAGTTGTGCAAGGGGTAAGATATGCACTGCTACCACCATGTGACCCAAGAGCCTGAGCACAGTAAAGGGTGAGACTAACTGGGCCTTGTACACCAACTAACTGAGGCAGACAATAGCTGTAGCTCTATTCTTGGGAAGAAATGCCTTTGCTTCTTTTGTATTTATACTGGCATCTATAAAATTTAGATTCTGTGTTGGAACTAGTGTTGATTTTTTGTTGTTGATTAGGAACCCAAGGGTTTGTATTAGCCTCATGGTATCTTGAAATGTGTTGCTTACTGCATCATCCAGATACGGATATAGAAAATGACCTTTTCTCCAGGAACAAGCAGGAAACCAGTTCTCACATATGGGTAACATCAGCGCCAACGGAACACCCACGGAAGCATCTCCCCAGTTTTCAAAAAAAGCCTTTGGGAGATGGCAACATGCATGCGTGGTCCCCTTCCCGCCCAAGGGTGCCATCTTATTCAGTCTCCCTTTTTTTGCGGAGCCCAACAGAGGTCTGTCTTCTTTCCCCGGAAAAAGGTTGATATTTTTATGCATAAAACTGCCCTACTTTAGCACAAGTCTCTTTCCCACCTCCGAGCCCTGTTGCCCCAGCATCACGTCTCGGAACCATTTGTAGTTTTTCTTCTAGTGCGGTTTTGCACCCTTTTCTAACCGCTGGCTGCAAGGAGGATCTTCGACCACGCAGGGGTCCTTTTTGCTCCAATGGCCAGTGGGTTCAAAAACTGTGATTGGTACGCAAAGAACATGTCCCTAACCAATACACATAACTGCTGCCTCCAGTGTCTAGTTGCCGACCATGGCCCAGAGGTTTGCACCCTGTGCAAAAAGATATCTGCGAAGGCCATCCGAAGTCACTGGCAGAAGCAAGACAACATCTTCCACAGGTCAGATTCTGCCCTGGTATCCCCAGTAGCCTCGCGCTCTAAGGCTGCATACGGATCCTCATAGTCGCGAAAAGCCCCTGTGGCGCCCGATCGGACCTGCAGACACTCTGACAAGGGTTCCCTAGAGCATGAGCCCAAGAAGAAAAAGAAATCCTCGAGGACATCATCCTGGGAATCAGACACACAGGGCAAGTCCCATGCCAGGTCCCACAGTCCCCAGAAGATATCTGAGTATTCTGAGTGGGAGTGGCCAGCAAAGGCGCCTAGAACAGATGCTGAAGCCTCCAGTGATGGGTCATGGACTCCCAAGGTCTGTCCTGTCGACTCCCTCTTGTCTCCAACGCCAGACCCAGTCACCCCAGTGTCCACATCGAAGGCTGAAATTCCTGAGTGGGAAACCAGGATGACGGCATTGGAATGCAGTATCGCTTCCTTCCTTGACTCGCAGCAAGCGTCGATGCCTGCCCCCCGCTGGTGCTCGTGCTGAGACCACAGGGACCTCGATATCGAGGGCTCCCAGTGATGCTGAGACAATCCTTGAGAGCCGAGAGCCGATCCTTAGTGAGGGTCTTGATCCCATTCCTGGTCCTCAGGAGCGAGATCCTCCCCAGCAAGCACTTGTGTCTCCAGCCAAGCAGCCGCCATGGGTCACCGAAGACCTGATCTGAGCCCGACGCCTTAAGCACCATCTGGCCTTGAGTCCTCAACTGAATACTCAGACTAGGAGTCCGAGGACAAGGCTTCCCTGGAGATGCGTAAACACCGCGATCTCCCCTCGGACCCGTCTCCTCCAGTTTCGCGGTGCTGGTCCCCACCCGAGGACACATTGTTCCTCGAGTTTGTCTGGGACATGGTGAAAGCCTTGTCTCTCACCATGGAGTCGGAGAAGGACCCTCGCACAGAGGAGCTTGAAATCTTCCAGTATGAGGCTCCACCTAAGGAGGCCCTGATAGTCCCAATCCCACCATACTTGGGCGACTCCTCCTTCATATGTGGGAGACACCAGCATTGGTGCCAATAGTTAGCCAATGCCTTGACACCATATACCGGGTCCAGTGGGGCCCCAGCTTTTGGAAAGCACAACTCCCTCACACCTCTATAGTGGTAGAGTCGACCATGCGCCGGCAGAAAAGTCCAAAGACTCACTCCTCCGTGCCCCTGGGCAGGGAGTCCTGTGCCCTCGATGCCTTTGGATGCAACTGCTACCAGGGCTTGATGCTGGATTGCCGAATCCAGCCTACCAGCTGTATATCGGCATGTATCTCCAAGACCTAGCAAAAGAATGCACAGGTTTCTCGATGGGTCTCAGTGGAGATCACCTCTAGTGATTCCAAACCCTCACGAAGTATGTTGGGGAGTGCTCGAAGCACATGTCTCGAGCCGCCTGTGACAGCTTTGAGTCCAACGTGAGGGTGGCTGCCTCAGGCATTGGTGCCCGATGTCAGGTCTGGCTCCAGGCATCGGACCTCAAGCAGTGGGTCCAGAAGAAACTCCTTGATGTCCCCTGTGTCGATGAAAACTTCTTCAGCAAACCAATGGAGGATAACGCAACAGAGATCAAGACCGAGTTCGTCACAAGAACTTGGCTCTCCAGGAAGACCTCCACCCTCCCCAAGAAGAAACCTTCGGGGAAGAGGCCCCCTTTTCACAGAAAAGGCCAGCCTTACCAAGGCTATCCCCAATACCAGGCCCCCCAGACCCCGCAGCAGGGCCACCAGGGCAAAGGAGCAGGCCAAAGCCAATGCAAGCCTAAGGATTCTAAGCCCCAAACACTGGCTTTTGCCCAGGCTGGGTCAGGGTTTTGACTCCCCGAGCATAGCCTCTCCTCCCATGGAGAAACAGCTGACAACAGGGGGGTGTCTGATCCACTTTGCCCATCAGTGACCGGCCATAACCACCAACACCTGGGCCCTCCAGGTGGTCAGAGAAGGCTACCTCCTTCATTTGGAATGGACGCCTCCCCCTTTCTTTCCAGGAGAGCCCCCTCGGACTCCACTGCACCAGACCCTGCTACTGCAGGAACTCGCAGGCCTTATCAAGGACAGAGCCATGGAACCAGTACCCCTCCACCTCAGGGGCAAGGGGTTCTACTCCTGTTACTTTCTGGTCCCAAAAAGAACAGGAGGCCTAAGGCCCATTTTGGACTTGTGAAACCCAAACAAGTTCCTTGTACAGGAGAATTTCAAGATGCTCTCCCTTGGAACATTGCTGCCCTACCTCCAGCAGGGAGATTGGCTATGCTTCTTGGACCTAAAGGATGCTTACAACCACATCCTTATTCATCCCAGTCACAGACAGTACTTAAAGTTCATGGTTGGGGCGACCACTACAGGGTACTACCCTTCGGCCTAGCCTCCACACCAAGAAACTTCATCAAATGCCGGGCAGTGATGGCTGCCTACCTCCTTCTCCAAGGGGCCTTCGTCTTCCCATACCTGGACGACAGGCTTGTATAGGGGGACATGGCCACTGAGGTGCAACAGGCCACGGCCTGCACCATCAAGATCCTGCAGCATTTGGAGTTTGTGATAAACCACCCCAAATCTCACCTCACTCCAATGCAGTACTTGGAGTTCATAGGAGCTCGACTGGACACTCTCCAGGCCAGGGCCTTTCTTCCTTTGGACAGGGCAAATCACCTCAGGGCTCTGGCCACTGAGGTGCAATGCCATCACGCAGTGTTGGCCTGGTTCATGCTCCGCCTACTGGGTCACATGGCATTCACAGTCCATGTGGTTCCCAATGCCCACCTACACATATGAGCAGCTCAGTGGTATCTCTGCACGCAAGCCTCGGGCAGGCTCCGGGACAAGGTCTTAGTGTTCCGTCAGCTAGCAGAGTCACTCAACTGGTGGAAGGGCACACAGCACCTGCAGGAGGGCATGCCCTTCCAGTCGCCAAATCTCCAGAGGGTCCTCACCATGGATGCATCCCTGCTGGGCTGGAGTGCCCGCTGCGAGGAACTGCGCACACAGGGCAACTGGTCCCTAGCGGATATCCAGCAACAGATTAATCTTCTGGAACTCAAGGCCATTTTTCTGGTGATAAGACCTTCCACCACCGCCTGCGGAACCAGGGTGCTAGTCCAAACGAACAACCAGGTCACGATGTTCTACCTGAACAAGCAGGGGGACACAGGGTCTCAGCTCCTCTGCCAGGAGGCAGTATCCCTGTTCATACGCGATCAGTCAGGGAATGCTCCTCAGGGCGGTATACCTTCCGGGCCAAGACAGTGCCCTAGCAGACAGGCTGAGCAGGGTCCTCCAGCCGCACGAATGGCGACTATACCCAAGGATGGCACAGCGGTTCTTCCGACTCTGGGGGAACCCCAAGTCTGGACCTCTTCACCAACCCAACCAGTGCTCAGCTTCCTCACTTCTACTGTCCTCAACCGCATCTGTGCCAGGTAGCGGTGGATGCCTTCCTTATCTCGTGGTCGGAGGGCCTTCTATATGCCTTCCCTCCCACACCACCAATCATCCAACCTCTCTTCAAGGTCCTGTGGGACAAGGCCTCCATGATCCTGGTGGCCCAGCAGTGACCCAGGCAGTCTTTGCTTCCCCTATTGCTCCGCCTCTTGACAGAGCTCCTGGTCCCTCGGGGGAACACCCCGGGGCTATTGACCCAGGAGGAGGGCTCCCTTCCCCAGGACTAAGCAGGAAATCAATCCTCACATATGAGTGACGTCGGCGCCGACGGAGCCCCCATGCGGAGCATTTCCCCAGCTTTCAAAGAAAGCCTTTGGGAATGCAGCACGCATGCGCGGTCCCCTTCCCGCCCAAGGGTGCCATCTTGCTCAGTCTTCTTTTTTCCGCGGAGCCCGAAGGACATGTGTCTTAGTCACTGGGTTAAAAGTTGATTTTTTCCTTCGAAGATTCGTGGGTTTTTGCCAGTTTGACGCCGGTTCCCCTTCCCGCCTGGACACGGTACACCGGTATCGAGCCCGGAGCTACTTTTTCGGTTTTTGTCCTTTGAGTCTAGCGTTCACGCTTTTTTTCTTTTTCACTGGCAGCCCGGTCTTTTGACCTTGCAGGGGCCCTTTTTCCCCTGATGGCTGCCAGTGGGTTCAAGAAGTGTGATCGGTGTAAGAAACTGATGTCTCTCACCGACACACACGACTGCTGCCTCCAGTGCCTCGGGCCCGATCATGACCCGATGATCTGTGGCCCGTGTGGCAAAATGTCCTCTAAGGCGCTGAGGAGCCGTCAACATCATCGAGAAAGGATCTTCTCTGACTCCGCATCTGGTCGGGCCCAGACTTCATCAGAGGCCTCGACGTCTTGGAAGTCCAACACCGAGCATCGTCGGGGCTCCTCTGAGCAGGGGTCTCCCTCACTGGAACACAAAAGGAAGAAGAAACCCACGAGGGCGGCTTTGGTGGACTCTCTTGGTCCCTCAAGGGCCAGGTCGCATAGCCCCGACCGCCGTCCCGGGTCCTCGGAGTCGGAGAGGCCTGCCAAATTGCCTCGTGTGGAGCCGTAATCCCCGAGTCATGTGAGTGCTGTTGTCCTCATGGACTCTCTTCCGGGGGAGCCGCCATCGGGGCCCGAGTCAGGGGCTGCTGAGTCTCCTGAGCTCGGACTCAGGTTGACGGCCTTGGACAGCAGCTTGGCTGCCTTCCTGGAGCAGCAGCGGGTGCTGATCACCGGTCTGACCGGTGCATCTGCCCCAACCACCGGGACCTCGACGTCCAAGTTGACCCCGGAGGCCGAGCCGATCCTCGAGTCAATGCGGTCTCGAGTCGATCCTCGGCCAAGGTCTCCCTCGGCCTTCTGTATGGGGCCAAGGTTGTCAACGCCAGTACCCTCAGCGTTGGAGCGGATGGCATCAGTGCCCACTCGACCGGAGCCGCTCGATTCCTCCTTGGAGGGGTCGGAGTGGGAGACGGAGGACGAGGAGTCCCTGGACACTTTCCGGACCCGGTGCGTCCCATCAAACTCACTGGAGTCCCAGTCTCGGAGAAGGTCCCTCCCAGAGGATACCCGGTTCTCGGACTTCATGAGGGACATGGCCAACGCCTTGGCCTTCCCCGCAGATCCCGAGGAGGAGCCTGACACTGTACGCCCACAGATGGTCAGCTATAACAGGGGATACCTGGGTACTGAGCATAGTCCAAAAGGGCTACTTGCTCCACTTCAACCAGTTACCTTCCTCCTGTTTTCTAGGGGAGCCTCCAAGACTCCCTCTGCACAGCAACCTCCTCCTTCAGGAGTTGGCAAGTCTTCTACAGGAGCAGGCGGTGGAACCGGTGCCTTACCACCTGATAGGACGAGGCTTCTATTCCAGGTACTTTCTGGTACCAAAAAGGACAGGAGACCTCAGGCCCATCCTAGACTTGCGAAATCTCAACAAGTTCCTGGAGAGGGAAAAGTTCAAGATGCTTACCCTTGGAATACTGCTGCCCTACCTCCAGCAGGGAGATTGGCTATGCTCCTTAGACCTAAAGGATGCTTATACTCACATCCTCATTCTTCGAGACCACAGACAATATCTCAGATTTCTAGTGGGAGGAAATCATTTTCGGTACAGAGTACTTTCATTTGGCCTAACCTCCGCACCCAGGGTTTTCACCAAATGCCTGGCGGTGGTGGCGGCCTATCTCAGAAACCAGGGCATCTTTGTCTTTCCATACCTGGACGACTGGCTCATCAGGGGTCAGTCTCCACAGGAGGCCAGACAAGCTACTCTTCTTACTGTCTCTCTTCTCCAGCACCTGGGCTTCGTCATAAACTTCGCAAAGTCCACTTTGCTCCCCTCACAGGACGTAGAGTTCATAGGGGCAAGGTTGGATACCTTACAAGCAATGGCTTATTTGCCCGGGAACAGGGCTCACAGACTGATGGCTGTGGCCCAGCAGTTTCGCAGTGCATTTCTGGTCTCTGCCAGACATTTTCTGAGGCTTTTGGGCCACATGGCATCCACGGTCCATGTAACCCCAAATGCTCGTCTGCATATGCGGCCTGCTCAATGGTGCCTCAGAGCTCAGTGGATACATGCCACAGGAGACTTAAGAGACAGAGTAAGAGTGTCCAAACTACTAGCGGCCTCCCAGGCACCACCACACACACAGGTGCTGACAACCGATGCTTCTCTTCAAGGTTGGGGTGCACATTGCCAGGGGGCATGCACTCAGGGCATCTGGTCCGCTTGGGAGGCCACACAGCAGATCAGTCTGTTGGAGTTGCGAGCTATTCAATTAGCTCTACAAACTTTCTCTCATGTCCTCTCTCAGTCTGCCTTGATTCAGGCGGACAACCAAGTAGCAATGTTCTATGTGAACAAACAAGGAGGCAAGGATCCAGGCTTCTGTGTCAGGAAGCACAGGCCCTGTGCACCTTTGCAGTCAAGCATGGCATGTTTCTCAAGGCAGTTTATCTACCTGGCCAAGAAAATTACTTGACAGACAGGTTGAGCAGGATTCTACAGCCTCACGAATGGCATTTGAATCCCCTAGTGGTCCAGCAGATCTTCCTAAAATGGGGTCTTCCAACCATCGATCTCTTTGCCAGTCCACTGAACCGTCAGTTGCCCAGGTTCTGTTCCAGACAAATGCATCCTCTGCGAATAGCAGCAGATGCCTTCCTAATCTCTTGGTCTACGGGCCTGCTGTATGCGTTCCCTCCAACGCCTCTAGTGGCCCGAACCCTATTCATGGTTCTTCGAGACAGGGCCTCGCTGATCCTGGTAGCCCCCAGATGGCCGAGGCAACTGTGGTTTCCACTCCTTCTGCCATTGGCGGTGGACACTCCACTCCCTCTGGGGGTGCAACCTGATCTCCTGTCTCAGGACCAGGGATCTCTCCTGCACCCCAACCTCCAGTCCCTCCGTTTGATGGTCTGGCTTATAGCCCCCTTACTTCTACCTATGGAAGTGGAGGAGGTGATTTTGGCCTCTAGGAGACAATCCACCCGGAAATCTTATGCCCTCAAGTGGCGTAGGTTCTCCACCTGGTGTGCTCAGTGCCAAGAGGATCCGTTTTCGTGCCTGGTACCAGTGGTGCTGAAGTATCTGTTTCACCTGTCGGACCTAGGCCTTAAATCCAACTCTGTTCGGTTCCACCTCAGTGTTCTGTCAGCTCACCTCTCGCTGGTGGAGGGCCAGTCTCTGTCGGTCCACCCCTTAGTGGCCCGCTTCCTCGGAGGCCTGCTTTTGCTCAAGCCTCCGATTCGTCCACCAGCCCCTAAGTGGGATTTGAATGTGGTCTTGCAACAACTTTCTCGCCCACCGTTTGAGCCGATGGCTACCTGTCATTTACACTTCCTTTCCTGGAAGACGTTGTTCTTGGTGGCTCTTACCTCGGCCAGGCGTGTGAGTGAACTACAGGCTCTGGTTTCTGATAGACCGTACACACGGTTCTATAAGAACAGGGTGGTCTTACGGACTCATCCTAAGTTCCTTCCAAAGGTTGTCTCCTCCTTCCACCTCAATCAGGAGGTGGTTTTTCCAGCCTTCTTTTCCAGGCCGCATGCCAGCCGGGCCGAAATGGTCTTGCATACCGTGGACTGTAGGAGGGCGTTGTCTTTCTACATTGACCGTATGCAGGGGCATCAAAGGGCTGTTCAGCTCTTCATATCTTTTGACCCTAATAAGCTGGGATTACCTGTCTCCAAGCGTACCCTGTCCATTTGGGTAGCAGACTGTATCGCCTGGGCGTACAGGGCAGCCGGCCTCTCCTTGCAGGGTCGAGTCACGGCCCACCGTGTCAGGGCGAAGGCTGTGTCAGTAGCTCATCTCCGCTCTGTTCCGTTGGCAGACATCTGCCGGGCCGCTACTTGGTCTTCAAGCCAGACCTTTGCGGCCCATTACTGCCTGGAGAGGGAGTCCCGCAGGGACAGTGCTTTCGGACAGGCGGTACTCCGTAATCTCTTTGAGGTTTAGGCAACTCCTACCCTCCGGCCCTTGTGTTGGGCTACCGTTCGGGGGCGTTCTCAGAGAAGATTCTTATCACGCATGCTGAGGCTCTAGAGGGAACTTATTTTTCAGCTTTGGGTTCTCGGTAGCCTAGAGCTGGGGAGTCACCCATATGTGAGGACTGACTTCCTGCTTGGTCCTGGAGAAAGAGCAGTTACTCACCTGTAACAGGTGTTCTCCAGGAGCAGCAGGAATCAGTCCTCACGACCCTCCCTCCTCCCTGTGGAGTTGCAGTCATATTTCATTTTGTTTTTTGCTGTCTTTTAGCTATGTCATCAGACTGAGCAAGATGGCATCCTTGGGCGGGAAGGGGACTGCGTATGCGCGCTGCATTCCCGAAGGCTTTCTTTGAAAGCTGGGGAACTGCTCCGCACGGGGGCTCCGTCTGCGCCGACGTCACCCATATGTGAGGACTGATTCCTGCTGCTCCTGGAGAACACCTGTTACAGGTGAGTAACCACTCTTTCTTCACTCCATCCTGGGGTCCCTGTCGGTTAATAGCTTGGCTGCTGAATGGGTAGCCTTAGCACCCTTCAACCTCCCAAGGGAGGTGGAGGAATTCTTCCTGGCCTCTCTTAAGAACTCCACAAGATGGGCCTACACCTTCAAGTGTCACAGATTCCCAGTATGGTGTGTGGAGCAATAGTTTGACCTGTTCTCTTGCCATGTGCACACGGTGCCGCAGTACTTGCTTCACCTTTCGCAAACCGGATTCAACTCCAACTCCTTCAGAGTGCAGCTGAGCACGCACTGGGTGCACCATCATTCCATAAAGGGCAAATCTTTTTCTGTGCAGCCCCTCATTACCCAATTTATGTGGGATCTTCTGCTCTCTAAGTCTCCCATCCACTCGCCCCTGGCAGAATGGGACCTCAGCATAGTTCTAACGCAGCTCACCAAGTTGTCTTTTGAACCTCTGGCTACATGCCATTTGCATTATCTCTTCTGGAAGGTCATCTTCCAAGTGGCATTCACCTCTTCCCACAGAATCAGAGAGCTTCAGGCCTTGGCCATCAGGTTCTACAAGAACAGGCTCGTGCTTTGCACTCACCCAAAATTCTTCTTTAGGTGTTATCCGCCTTCCACCTGAACCAGGAGGTGGTGCTCCCCTTTCTTTCCACTGTCCCATGCTGACAAAGCGGCGGTCGTTCTCCATACTCTGGATTGTAAGAGAGCCCTGTCCTTCTTCCTGCAATGTACCCAGGGCCACCGCAAACCTAACAGCTTTTCGTTTCCAATGACCCCATTCGACTGGGGGAGGCTGTTACCAAGCGGATCCTGTCCATCTGGGTGGTGGACCGCATCGCCTTTACCCATGATCAGGCTGGGCTCTCACTGGAGCGTCGGGTCATGGTGCACACCATCAGGGCTATGGCGACCTCTGTTGCAAGCCTATGTTTTGTACCTATGGCAGGCATCTGCCAAGCTACCACCTGGTCTTTAGTTCACACCTTTGCAGCTCACTACTGCCTGGAGAGCGAGTCACGACAGGACAGCACCTTCGGCTATGCTATACTCCGTAATCTGTTTGGGATTTAGGCAGCTACTACCCTCTGACCCTTCTTGTTCAGGCTACTGGAGCGATGGTTCTCCCTGGACACTGGGGTACTAAGAGTCTTTCCACAGACTCGCTTACAGCTGCTCATGGCTGGGCCATGTTTTTCTACAGGTTCTCGGTAGCCTGTAGCTAGGGAGTCCCATATGTGAAGACTGGCTTCCTGCTTGTTCCTGGAGAAAGCATAGTTACTTACCTGTAACAGATGTTCTCCAGGGACAGCAGGAATCAGTCCTCACAACCTTCCCTGTTCCCCTTGGAGTTGCTGTACAATTTTTGCTATCTTCTTTTGTCGGCTTTAGTTATGCCATCTGACTAAGACGGCACTCTTAGGAGGGAAGGGGACTACATATGCGTGTTAGCATCTCCCAAAGGCTTTCCTTGAAAGCTGGGGAGATGCTTCTGCAGGAACTCCGTCGGCACTGATATCACCATATGTGAGGACTGATTCCTGCTGTCTCTGGAGAACACCTGTTACAGGTGAGTAACTATGCTTTCTTCGTAACTGTGCTGTTGCTACCACTAGGCATTTCGTGAAGTTTCTGTTTGCCAAAAAGAGACCGAAGGGAAGAACTTTATACTGGAAATGCTGGTTCAGATGCACAAATCGTATATATTGTTAGTGTTCAGTGTCTATTGGTATATGGGAATATGCATCTTTGAGATCCAAGGAGGCCAACCAGTCATCTGGGTCTAAGAAAGGCAATATGGTGGCTAGGGAATTCATTTTGAACTTTTCCCTTTTTACAAATTGATGGAGGTCCCTTAGATCCAAGATGGGGCGCTGGCCCCCATCTTTTTGGACATAAGGAAGAATTAGGAATAGAACCCTTGTCCTCTTTGGCCTAGAGGAACATCCTTTATTACATTGTTGTGAAGCAATTTCTTGATTTCGGTTTGCAGGACCTCCTGATGCTCTAGAGGATAAGAGATGGCTACTGGGAAGTGATTCAGTATTGGCAATGTCAAGAAATTGATTTTGTAAACTTGGAAAATGATGGATAAGACTGTTGTCTGTAGTGATTTCTTTCCAAGCTCCTTGAATTGAGAAACCCGATTCCCCCCCCCCCCCCCCCACTATCATCAAAAACTAGAGTAGTTTTCATCAGTGGATGCGCTGCTGCTTGTTAGCATTCTTGGGGGTGCTGACGCTGCTTATACAACAGTTGTAGATGACATTGTGGTACAGGACAAGAATATGGTTGGAACCACCTCCTTGGATAGACTTGCTGGAAGTAATGATACAGTCTTCTGTAGGACTGCTGAGATCTTTGGTATGTAGAGGAAGATGAAGACGTTTGAGGTATTACAGTGAGTTCCTTGAAAGATATCATCTTTAACATGCATGACAGTCTCCCTTACCTTTGTACCAAAGAGACTGTCTCCAAGACATGGAGCACCAAGTATTTTGTCATAGAGATCTTCTCTAAACCCAGATGCTCACAACCACGCTGTCCTACAAGCTGCGATAGCCAATGTTGCCACCCTGGCAATGGTGTCATAGATGTGATATATGGATCTGAGGAGGTAATAACACAATCTTTAAGATGGAACTGAACTGTGTCCTCCTGATTGGCTAGTGAGCCAAGAAGAGCATGGTGATATTTCAGAATTTGTAGCTAGTGAGCTACAATTCTCAAGGCCATCATGGAACTCTGGTACACTTTTTTGCCCTTGTTATCCATCAGCCTCTGATCCTTGCCCAGTGGAATTTGCATCTGGGGCTTTGCAAATTTGCTGTTTTTTACCATCTTCTCGGAAACCATGGATTGATGGGGAAGATGGGTTTGATCTGCCCTGGTGCTGATAGGACCTTCTATTTCAAATCTAGTTGTCGGGAGATAGGGTGACTAGAAGATGCTATATTCCAAATGGAAAGTTGGAACTCTTGCAGGAACGTATGGGGGAGCTGGGGGAGCTGCAGGATTGAAATATAGATTGAAAATCTTTGCTATTGATAAGCTCTTGGGATGAGGAGGGAGCAAGTTCTTTAATGATTGTTTGTTTTACGTTTACTGTTTTAAATCTGTGAGGTGAAGGAGGAGGAGGACAACTCTTCTCTACTTAACTGTGAACTAAAAGGGCTGATTATAATTATCTGACGCTTGGATTGCCCGCGCGAACATGGCAACACATGTGTGCTGAAATCTCAAAAGACTTCATTAACTAGAGGAGGGCTCTGGGCTACTCGGTTACTCAGCAACGTCAGAGATGTCGCCAAGCAAGTGTGACTGCATTCCCAGCCTGCTTATATATGAAGAATAGCCTAGTCTATGGTCGCTTTAAAAAATGTGACTTAACTTTGCAGAAATTGAATAAAGTTCCTGGTTAAGATGACTTGAAGATATGATTGAGGATATGTTTGTTAAAGAAATCGATGAGATGGATGATTTGGAAGTCTAAAGGTTTCCAGAAGTAACTAGTGGATGATCATGGTTTCAGCAAACCTTTCCTGAAGCTGAGGAAACAGCTTTTTGAAGAGAGCAGAGAAGAGGTGGAAAATTAAGAAATATAGGGGAATGTTTACTAAACAGCGGTAATGGCTTCCATGCAATAACGGAGCTGCAGCCCCATTCAATTCAATGGGGCCGTAGCTCCGATATCGCACGGAAGCCGCTATTGCTGTTTAGTAAACATATCCCATTGTATGTGATTATGGACAATAGTTATAGTAGATAATAGGTGGACTATAGTCTATATTATAGGGATTATCGATAACCTTGTGAAACATGATAAGAGGACTCTGTTAGTCTGCTATTCGAGACTGAGATATAGCAACCAAAAGAAGTCAGAAGTGTTGGACTACTGGGATTTGGGATTTTATTCTGAATCTGTGACAGAAAAAATTGCTTTGAAAGACACTAAGGGGGATGTTTACTAAAAGCCGCAAATGTGCGCGCCGCAAAATAGCGCACGGAAACGCGGCACTGAAACGCGAATAAACGCGTTTAAACGCCCCGCACACGTGCGTGTCACCCCCGCACAGGTACGCGGCTCACTAACGGGCCCCGTACAAGTGCGGGCCCGCAAATGTGCGATAGAGGCGTGGAACGGCGAAAGGAGGGCGGAGGAAGGCTCCGGAGGGGCGGAGGGACGGGGTCAATGGGTGGAGAGTGGGAGGGGAGAGGCTCCCCGCACAGTAGCGGGCCCGAATTTGCATGTAAAAACTACCGCGAGTGAAACACTCGCGGTAGAAAGCATTTAAAGGGAAGAGAAACCGTTTCCGTCAGCAATGTACAGGAAAACCGGGGAAACCAGCAAAACGTGAGCAGTGTGATACATGTGCACAGCACAAAAGTGAACATAAAAATAGAAAATGACCACAACAGAACTATTACAAATAGTAAGTCAGCTGGGGAACAGTTATAGTGATGGGCAAATACAGAAATCACACCCAGCAAAGGTCCAGAAAAAAGAAATGAAGTTTGGAAGGGTCTACTGAGAGGAGACTCTTCCAAAAACCATTTCCACGTTATGGAGCTTTCCTGGGAGTGTTCGCTATGGTTGCCCATTAATATCACTGTTGCCCAGCGTGGTGATATTTTGTCCCACAGTTCCCGTGGTCATTTCCGGGGTTTATGTGCACGTTTGTCACCAGACAGGGTGCATATGCCCACAGTAGAATTGCGTAGAGCAGGGTTTGTGACTCCATCCTGCCAGGCTTACTGCCTCCAGGGGCTGCACTGTCTCTGTGGCCAAAGTGTGGTACAGCAGACAGAGTTATTACCTCTAGGACCAGAGGGCAGAGGTTCAAAACCCAGCTGGGGCACCTGCCAGCCCAGTCCCTATATTTTACCCACCACTAAATAAAGATAGCGCAGACACCCCTGTATGCATGGGGAAAACACCCATATTTTACCCAACACCGCACACACCCCACAACAATGGGCATTACCTACAGCCAAGTCCCCCAAATGCAGTCCCATACTGCCACATTGCAATCAGGTCAACTGCTTTTTCTGAGAGAAGTTCATGCCAGCATGTTGGCGGACATGTACATGTGGTGCAGGGGGCAGTGGCTGCTAACCACAGAAGACAGAGGCCTAGCCATGTGCAGGCTGGCACAGTCCACTGCAACAGACAGGTCCTGCCGGATCCACAGTCATGGACAGTCCAGGGAATCCAACCAAACTGTGGCTACACAGTGGTGCAGTGCACACAGACAGTGCATACAAGAACAGAAGGTCACAGGTTCAAAGCCCAGCTGGGGCTACTGCCAATCCTGCCCACATATTTTTCCCACAACTAAACAGTGATAGTAAGGACACACCTTTCATGGCGGGGACATATGCAATGGTAAGACATCTATCTTTTACCCCACTGAGCACAGACACCATGAACAGGGGCAGTACCTAGAGCAGAATCACCCAAATGCAGTCCTGGTGGGCCACACACCAGTCAGGTTCCATGCTGACACTCATACAAATGCCTGTGCTGTATATCTATGCACCACCCCCATGGTATGTAGATGTAGCCCATGCATATTCATGAGGGATAGCAGGAAAACCCGAACAGTGTGATGCAAACCTGGACTGGAGTTGGGAATCTGTGCCGTAAAGCAGCAGCCATCAAGGGCAGACACACCCACACCCACAGGCCCCATTGGCCAATGTCTCCTGGAAAGGCAGAACATTGGACCGTGCATGCAGCACCCAAAACGAGCACTTGCATAACTTACCAATGTCACCCTACACCTGCGGTATACGGTACACAGCTCGGAGACGTTTGCTAGGAGCACAGGCAGGCAGTTATCCATACGTTACGTACATACTGCTAGTTGACCCCATCCAAACAATCTGTTAGGTGTTTGCGGGGCATGCTCCAGGCCTGGCCTCTGACGGTGCTTACCACCCTGGGGAGTGACCACCAGCTGTAATGCGTACCATATCCATGCCTTGCCGTGCTCAGGACCGGTTTGGTGGGCAAGGCTACTTACCCCCTCAATCGTAGCACCATGATGGCAGAGGTGTGGAAGTGTGTGTCTGTCTATACAGTGGGTGTTGGCTGCAAGCCCCTTCAACAGCCCGCACTGCCAGCACTGTTGCCAGTATTGGCCAGTCAATGTGCATAATGAGGTGCAAGGTACCATGGGTATAGCCAGGGCAGGGTGGCGTGGCCAGGATGCATCTGCACTGGGCATAGGGCCCTGGCAGGGACATTGGCTGGGATATTGTAGTGTCCGGCCACCACCTACACAGACAGGGTGGCCAAAGCATGTCCTTCTGGGGGATCACGCTCACCCTGACTGTGCAGTGACCACAGCATGGCTAGGCCCCCCCATAGTGCTGTATAGTGGTTCTCTCATGTGATAGATATGGGTTTCTCTTTGGGGCCCAGTCACTGATCTATCTGCTTGCTGTGTATGCAGACAGCCCAGTTCTGGGTGCATGCATCTTCATTGGGAACATGCACTATGGACTAACCAGCAGACTGTTTGTAGCTGGTAAATGTCTTGCTATAATGGCTTGCAGGGTGCAGTGGCTGTTGGCTTGCTGCAGGGGAATATCTGGTGGTGGAGTGCAGCTTACCATACCCTGGGCTTATGTCTGTCTGCTATTGTGTTATGGCTGTGTATGGAGCTGCTGGCCTGCGGGGGGGTGGTGGTGGTGTTCCTCAGCAGGACTGGGGTTGATGTTGCCCTCTACTGCCACCTTTGCAGGGAGGTAGAGTGTGGATCCCTTGATGGGGACCATGTTTGCCACGGGGGGGTGGGGTGGTGCCTGATGGCGGCAGACAGGGATATCCATGGTGTTTGTGCAGAAACTAGCCATCTTACACATTAACACTGCTTTGGAACGCCCGCTTGACCTCCATCAGCCATGGCAGGTGTTGTTGACCTGGTCCTGGCCACCTCATTGCACACTCAGGGTGAGCACAGTACCCGCACGATGTAACGGTGTGTGGCTACTCTGTGCCAGTAAAACACCCGGTCAGTGCCCCCTACTAGGCCAAGGTGCTGTGTGGGTGCACCCGGTCACTTCCCCCAACAGGGCCGAGGTGCTGTGGGGGTGCATTCCCCATCTTGTGTCCATCTGCGGACAGCTAATTTGCATGTGCAGTGCATCATGGGTACGGGTGGCCTAACCCTATCCTGTTGACACCAGCAGACTGTCTGTGAGGTGACGTGTAGGCTATCTGCAGCCAGCCAGGGTCCTGCTTAAAGCTATGGAGCTGTAACGCAATGGTTACATCACTGCCTGTGCAGCCAGAGGTCATGGGTTCAAACCCACAGTGAGGCCCTTTGGTAGGGCTGTCCACAGCTTTATTTTTATTTACTGTACATATGTCTATGCCGGCAAGACCACCCTCAGCTTACTATACCCATTAGGTGCCTCTGAGGGTGCTTCATAGGGCGCCCTGTAGGCCACCTTATGGTTGCCATCCCTATAGGGTGCACTATACATTATCCTGTGTCGCAACATACATGCTGCCCTATAGGGGTCATTCAAGGGTGCCTTGGTGAACAGTGCACTGTAACATGTGCCTTATGGGCCGCCGTATGTTAACATGCTGGGAGAGTGCGTTTGCTAGTAGTGATAACAAAATAAAATTATACAGCCTCCTACAGCACTCCACAACATAATACATACTGCCTCAGCAGGCATTTTTCACTGGGCATTGTGAGGAGTTGAACCAATGATCCCTGTACCATTGGTCAGTGTTTTAACCATTGTGCTGTGGCTCTGTTCCTGTGCTTGTGCATCAGCGCACCGCCTTGTGCCTATCAGCGCGCCGCCTTCTGCCGCCCAAGGGGACCAGTGCGCCGCCTTCTGCTGCCCAAAAATAACTGTGCGCCGCCTTATGCCGTTCCAAATTAATTTGCCTCCTAAAACAATGTTAATCATTACAGTTACTGCCTCAGCTGACCTTTGTCGTTGCGCATACTGGGGGATTGAACCCATGGCCCCTGCACCATTGGTCAGTGTCTTCACCGTTGTACCACGGCTCTGTTGTTTTGTATACTCAGCAGCGCGCCACTTTGCCTTTCCACGCGCTAATGTCGACCCCCGCACATTAGCGCGAGGCACACACGTCCGGTTGCTTACTACCGTTTTTTTTCTATTTTCTGCCTGAACCGCCCACTCCTTATATGGCACAGGCACACTAGCACGGCCCCGCACGTTAGGAATGTTTAGTAAACATGCCCCCTAGTCAGTTAGCACAACATATAGCAACTTGCATCATTAGTGATTCTAAAGTGTCTGACTATATTACAGCAAAACTTAAGTCTGAATGAGCTACTTATGACTTTTCATGTGCAGTTCGGATTCGTACTTATCCTCTATGTTACATTCAAGCCAACAAGATTGTTTAAACTAGCCAACTTTGAAGGCAATGTGTAAGACCTTCATTTACTTTGTTTTTTCAGTAGCTTGGGCACATACCTGAAGCAAGTTACATTAAGGTCCAGCAGATATTTTTCTGCCCTGTATTGTTGGTATGCAGTCCATTCCAGAGGATGGATCTTTCTTCTACGGCATTATTTTAAAACATCCTTTCTGTTAGTAAATTTGCATATAGAATACCATTGACCCGATACTTATATCTTTCCCTAACCCTCTGTACACAGGTGGAAATAAATGACATGACGACATGGCAATTGAACATAATGAACAATGGCAAATTTGGCTTTGTATTTGATTGCAAGATCGTTGCTCCCAAGCCATTGCAGCATTACCTGACAATCGTGCCTGAGAAGAGTATGGTTGAAGCTGGACAGCACATACAGACTATGCTGACCTTTCACCCACTGCAGAAATGCACCTTAAAGAATGCACACCTTAAAATAAAGGTGAGAAGAGCCAGTTCAAATAATTGGCATGCTTTTTTATGGCAGTATTACAATGTACAAACCAAAAATCCTACACCAGGGGTACTAACAAACAATCCCAAAAAACTCCTGTCAAACTACTTTCAAAAAACTCAAATTAAAACTCAATCAACCTTACATACCTACACTCGAGCTAAACTCACTATAATAGAATATTCATAGTTCTAGCTGAACAGCAACAATATAGTGCCAAAAGCAAATATACAGAAAAACATACATATTAAAGGGAGAAAAAGGCCTCAGTAATTACCAGCGTTTTTCCACTGCACGGAAGAAATCTGCCCAGTGGAGAACATATTGCATCTCACCATCACTGGCCTAAAAAAACTCCCAACGTTTTAGTATCACTAATCTTTATTAACTCAATTTTTTTGCAGTCAATCATATATATAGATAGGTAGATACATTAAAAATGAACTAGAAAAACTAGAAACTTGTTTTCAATATAAATTCACAGCAGGATCAAGCACTGATATCTTAAAAACTGACACCAAAGCCATTAAACAATAATACAGCTCTATCACAGACATTAACATCTTAAACTCCAAGACCATATTATCTGTATCATCACAGCTCCATCGCTGCTACACATGCCCTCATTTTCACCATTTAAAGAGCTATATACAGATCAACCTATACCCGGAAGGCATATTCAGTCACCAATATTAAGTTCAGCACTCAAAAAATAATCCATTCGATGTTGTTAATCCTTCCATCTCCATAGCATGCAATAAAAAAATCCATCTCTGTTCCTGCTGGAAAACCATTTTCCTGCAATCACCCTCTCGTAATGACATAGGGATATGATTGATTGCAACACAGTGTAGATCAGTGAATTTGTGCTGGAATTTCATATAATGGTCCACCAATGATGACTCTTTTCTCTGTTTTAAAAGATATACTTAGGTTCGGACAAGCATATTTTCAATTGCCACGTTGTTTTACCAACATAGATTTTGTTACAGGGACACAGTATTAAATATAGTATGAATTGCGATGTGCAAGAGGTAGCAAATTTCATAAATACTCTCCTTACTGAAAGAACAACTTTATCCATCATTGGGCAAAATTGACAGCGTCCACACCGTGAATGGTCACCAGCTTCTCCATAGATATTCTTTGCCCTGCCATGCCTAGAACTATCTTGCAGATTCTTGCCTCAACTATAGGCAATTCTCATTTTAAGCATAGAAAAAAATTGAATGCACAGATAGTACAGACCAATGCTTCTGTATAGCTGCTGCTATTTCAGAAGACAAGGATGAATACTGAAATACACAAGTAAGATGTTCTGACAACTCAGTCGAGCTAGAGGGCTTAGGTGAATCCAGTAGCTACTCACAATGATTATTGTGCCTTCCTGAGCACTTCATGTGGATACCCTCTCTCTGCAAATTTGTCCGTCATCACATTTGCTTCTCATTTATATTCTACATTGATGGAACAAATCCGCCTACAACGTAACAGCTGAGAAAAGGGCAAATTATTCTTCAGTGGTGCTGGATGAACACTTGTTTATTGCAGAAGCATATTTCTGTCAGTTGGTTTAGAGAACAATGTGGTCTGAAAAGTGTTAGTAACCCTATAGACTGAAACTTCCAAAAAATCTATTGAAAATTCATGGCATATCTTTCAAAGCAGGTTGCAGTATTACATTCATTTAAATAATCAAAAAATGCAGATAAGCCATCCCTTGTTCCTTTTCATTAAAAAAAAATGTCATCAATATAACGTCTCCACACCAACACATCTAACGTATAAGCAGAGGGATAGGCATACTTCATCCCAAACCCCTGCATATATAAATTGGCCAAGGAAGGAGCAAACGTAGCACCCATGCCGTGCCCGATATTTCCTGGAAAAACTGATCCTTATAGAGAAAATAATTTTTCGTGAAGGTTATTTCAGCCAATTGAACTAAAAAATCAGTAGGTACTGTATGGGGATGAGGTCTACCCTCCCACACATCTTTCAGGAGAATTAACGCCTCATCCTATGGTACTGAAGTATATAGCGATGCCACATCCATAGTAGCTAGCCATCACACTGAGGAAACACTAGACACTTGTAAAATCTGAAGAAAATGAGATGTATCCTTCACATGTGAGCAGATCTTTAATACTTCATATTTCAAAGAATTATCTAAATACTTGCCAACAATCTCGAACAAGGATTCATTACTAAAAAGTATTAGTTTACCGGGAGAGTTAATGAACATCTTGTGAATCTTCGGTAATAAATAAAATACCGAAATCTTAGGATGTTTAGGATTCAAAAACTGTAATTCCTTCTCAGTCAAATATCCACATGCTCGAGTGTTGCTAGAAATAGCTGCAACACATTTTTGTACAGATGGAGTTGGGTCTGCCTCAAGTACTTTGTACAGAGTGGAGGAGTAGCCTAGTGGTTAGAGCACTCTCTTGGGAACCAAGAGACCAGGGTTCAATTCCCACTAGCACTCCTTGTGACCTTGGGCAAGTCACTTCCATTTCTCAGAAAAATCCAAGTTATCAACATCCCTGTTTAATATACATTTATCCAGTTTAAGTTACAATGTAAACTTTGATTGAAATGATAAAGCAGTATAAAAAAAACTGTTAAATAAATAATTTATAATGCAAACCATTAATTAATTGATGTTGAGCCTCCAGATCATAAATAGAGGCATCCATAATAACTATCGCTCCTCCCTTATCAACCCACTTAATAATCAATAAAGAATTACTTTGAAGTTCTTTAAGGGCTTCCTTTTCAATTTTAGATAGATTAGATGTTGAAAAAGCTCATAAAGATTCCAGCATCCAGCATACCAACATCATTCAATAACAGATTTTTTAACGTAGCTATCCCAGGACCTAATGGACCTGGAGACATCCAGCCTGACTTCAAATGAACTAAGGATGGATCAGAATAGGGATTGTCTGCAAAAAACAACTTAATCTGCAATAAACAGATAAATTTTTCCACTGCAACCCGACTTTCGAAGGCATTGTAGAATGGGCCTGGAACAATGATAAACCTTTAGATAGCCATGTTAACTGTGGGGAGGTCAAAATATATGTCGGTAAAACAACTAGGCAATTGAAAGTAAACTTGTCCAAACACAAGAATAGTCTTTCAAAACAGAGAAAAGAGTCACTATTGGTGGACTGTTGTAGGAAATTCCAGCACAAATTCACTGTGTTGCATTTGATCATATCCCTATGTCATTATTGGGGGGAGGGAGGGTCACGGGAAAATGCTTCTCCAGCAGGAACAAAGATGGATTTTTTTTCATTGCATGCTATGAAACCAGAAGGATTTATCAAGATCGAATGGAGTATTTTTTGAGTTCTGAACTTATTACTGGTGACTGAATATGCCTTCTGGGTATGTGGTGATCTGCATGTAGCTCTTTAAATGGTGAAAATGAAGGTATGTGTAGCTCTGTCTACCTTCTCCTTGATTGGCTAGTTGTAGTTTAAAAGTAGAGGCAGCAGTAGGAGAAGTTGCTGCTGGAATGAACATTGATTTGTCTCTTCTAAGCTCCGCCTCTGATGAAGCTATTCTTTCGGCGAAACAAAGATCTTTGTTGGGTGGCCGTTCTATCTGAAGAGCTTGTGTCTGCCATATAAGTTATTGAGCACTGTGTGCTGTTGTTATAATGTTTCCTCCAGTCAAGTCATAAGGAGCAGCGATGGAGCTGTGATACAGATAATATAGTATTAGAGTTTAAGACATTAATGTCTGTGATAGAACTGTATTATTCCTTATCGGCGTCAGCATTTAAGATATCAGTGCTTGGTTCTGCTGTGATTTCATATTGAAAACAAGTTTCTAGTTCATTTTCTATATATATGTATATATATATAAAAGATTGACTACAAAAAAATTGAGTTAATAAATAAAGATTGGTGATACTAAAACGATGGGAGGTTTTTTTTAGGCCAGTGATGGTGAGATGCAATATGTTCCTCTTCAGGCAGATTTCTGCCATATAAAGGAAACACATTGGTAATTAATGAGACCTTTTTCTCCCTTTAATATATGTGCTTCTGTATATTTGCTTTTAGCTCTATATTGTCGCTCTTCAGATAGAATTATGAATATTCTATTAGAAATAGTGAGTTTAGCTTGAGTGTAAGTATGCAAGGTTGATCAAATATTACAGTGCAGACATAGTTTTTCCCTGGTTCATTAGTATGAGTGAGCAATGCCTTTAACTTAGTGATATGTGCACCCAAGCTGGGTTTACTCAAAGCAGATATTATTCAGCAATAGGGGGCTGTATCTAAAGCATATTTGGTGGAGGTGAATTTGCATAAACATTATGGAATATGTAAACGGGTGCCAGGCCTTCGCCTAGGGTGCGAAGGTTGGGGTTACCCTGATATCTTCTGTTAGCAAATAAGCGCAGAATTTATTCATTGAACTAGCTGGAGCTGGAGCTTCTAGTCTCCACATTTCTAATTGTTTCTTCTGTGGAGGAACTAAGATGGGAGACCAATGGCCCTGGGAGGCAAGAGAATTGAACTACTCCATCCCATATAACCAGACTGCTTTGAATAAAACCGCTAGTGAATGGGTATTGGCCAACACCATTGTCGGCCGTCTCTGTTTTGTCCGCACGGGACCACAGTTCACCATACAGGTGGGACAACTGGTCTGTCTAAGCCAACGAATTTATAATGCCACTACAAAGAGAACTTCCTGGTGGTCAGGTGTTATTGCTACTGAACCCTCCAACCCTTTAAGCGCTTTCCCTCATCTTGCTAAGATATGGACTGACCTCACCTTCTCCAATTCTTGGGAAGCCCCTCCTGGGCTTTATTGGATTTGTGGCACTCGAGCATATGCTCGACTCCCTAATAACTGGGGAGGGGCATGTGTCTTGGGAACAATACGACCTTCTTTCTTTCTTATTCCCATCTCTCAAGGGGAGCAGTTAGGCTTCCCCATCTACAATGGTCGACAGAAGCGAAGCACTCTACAGATAGGTCAGTGGGATAAGTGGGATGGTGATGAGTGGCCCCCTGAGCGAATTATCTCATATTATGGCCCAGCCACTTGGACACAAGATGGGACCTGGGATACCGCACTCCTGTTTATATGCTGAATCGTATTATACGCTTACAAGCTGTTGTAGAAATTATAACTAATGAAACCAGTAAAGCACTAACTCTTTTAGCCAAGCAAAGTACCCAAATGCGTACAGCTGTTTACCAGAACCGCTTAGCACTTATTTATTAGCATCTGAGAGTGGAGTGTGTGGGAAGTTTAACCTAACTAACTGTTGCTTGCAAATTGATAATCAAGGTCAGGTTGTTGAAGAAATAGCTGATAATATGCGTAGGCTAGCACATGTACCAGTTCAGACTTGGAATGGACTAGACCTCAATGGATGGTCCGGAACCCTATTTTCAGGACTAGGAGGATTGAAGACTATTATGTTTGCTGTGTTAGTCATGGTAGCCATGTGTTTACTCCTTCCATGTTTTCTGCCTCTTTGCTTACGTATGTTTGCCTCAATCATTGAAAGTACCGTTGAACGTAAAACAGCAGCCCGGGTACTAGCCATCTGGAACTATCAGGCTATACCCCGAGAAGAAGCCTCAGTTTGAACTGAGTCTGATATGTGATTATTTTCTCACCCTCTTTTTATTCAGGCTGAGAATAATCAAAGGGGGGAATGTGGTAGGCTATGGCCTGTAAACTAGGCCTAAACCCCAACCCCCATCTGAGAGTAGTGCTGAGAAGAACCAGAGTCTGAGAAACTGCTTTTGAAAAATTTGTATAATTCCTCTATGCTGATGATAGACATGTTCTTGCATTCTCTGAGCTAGAAATGGCCTTGAAGTAGAAATGTATTTATATCTAAGACTGTGCCTTTGTTAGAATAGCTTGAGAAGGGAGAAGAAGGAGCTAGGCCCAGAGAGGGTCCCCGATTGGACAGGTGCAACGGGCATTGGGGCCAATAGAAAGTTTGCCTGTATCAAACTGTAAAAATTGTATATAAGGAATTTGCTCCTGTACTCCATTGCTCAGTCACTTTTGGACATGCTCCTGTCTGAGCCTGTGCACAATAAATTGGCTTGGAACCTGCAATTGACTCCTGGTTTTATTCATTGCATGCACTTCGCTGCTACACTTATGAAGTAAAATTTTCCTGTATTTGACAACTGTATGGGAAGATGATGAGAGTGCCCTCAAAAATTATCACATAGGCTTTGCATGTGGAGGCCGATTACATACTATGCACGTCTGGCCCGTCCGAATGTCCAAAAAATGGATGGGGCACAGTTGCGCCTGATTCTGCAACCGTGGCAGCTATACATTCCTGTGGCTACAGAATCATGTCCCTTGGTTGGGCCGACATGCGCAATATTCTGAGCGGGGAGATGTACAGCATGCTGCCCATCTCCACCGCTCAGTGCTCCTGCTTCTATGCCAGTGCCGTCATGTCCCATTGCCATGGCACCAGGATGCTCAGGAGGTGCTTACAAGGCCTGACAGTGATAAAAAGCTCTCTTTGCCCATTGCCCAGGCTCAGGCAGCAGGGGCTCACCTACCACGGTGCCATGTCCTGGGAGGGCTGCCTGCCACAGCACTGTGTCCTGGGGGGTCTGCCTGCCCTGATCGCTGATGCTCCCATGACTTATTCCACCTCTGAGGTGGAATATGTCGGACGTCTATCCTGCTCCTGCTGGATGTACAGAGGCCTACCTTGAATGGCTTCTGTACGTCCAGGTACCTGGCTCCACCCAGTTGCCACCCCCTCCCGCCCCCATCCGGCACTCCCAGCACAAAGACCCTGTGTGTGCAAGGAGTCATAACAACAGAATACGCTCCCTGCGAATAGCGGGGTTTGCATGTCCAAACCGGATGTACATCTCCGCTATTCGGAGATCAGAATGACCCCTTTACTGAATGGTCATTTGGGCACTTATCAAGCAGTAAGTGTAAACTTTTACTGCACTTTAATAAAATGGCTCCTAAAAAGATAAAAGTTCCATTAATATTTAACGTGGTGGTAACTCTTCTCTCCACAGATTAGCAATGGCCCAACATTTAACTGCTTACTTCTGGGCTCCGCAGTCATACCAAGCATCCACTTTTCC
Source organism: Ichthyophis bannanicus (assembly GCA_033557465.1). NCBI lineage: Eukaryota > Metazoa > Chordata > Amphibia > Gymnophiona > Ichthyophiidae > Ichthyophis > Ichthyophis bannanicus. The sequence continues at coordinate 555,268,916 of CM066034.1, forward strand.
TTCCTGAAGCATGATTTTGGAAGTTGCTTCATCTATCATGCAGGCATGCCCTGTTACAAACGGAATCTGGTGATCACTAACAAGGAGGACAAAGAAATCAGGTAGGAAGCTAGAAACAAGCAGCTACTTAGAAATGATATAGACAGCCTAATAATGATTGTCAGTGACTGGTGATCAAACTCTGCAATTCATTACCAGAGGGTGTAGTAAAAACTGTTAGTGTAGCTGGGTTTAAAAAAGGCTTGGACAAGTTCCTGGAGGAAAGGTCCATAAACCATTATTAAAGAGGACCTGGAAAATCCATGGCTTACCTCAGGACAGCATTGTGGAACCTGTGTGCCCTTTTGGGAACCTGCCAGGTACCTTTGACCTGGATTGGCCACTATGGAAACAGGATATTAGGCTTGATGGACCTTGGTCTGACCTAATATGGCATTTCTTGTTTTTTTATGTGATGTTTTAAGATAATATCTATATTCTTAAAAATACCACTATGCCTATTTATTAGATATGTTTCTCTCTGTTTTGGCCTTATGCCAGTGGTTCTCAAACTCTGGATTGGGGCCCCAAAGTGGGGGTCACAGAAACAGACCGCCTCCCCTTCCCCTGGTCCTCCACCATATCCTGTGTTCAGTAGTGGCTGTCAAAAGGGGTCAGTGGGTCAGTGAACATTCACAGGTGCTGCTCCTTCCTTCTGTGTGGACTTCCTAATAGACCGGAAACCCATGCAGAGTACTGGGGTCTGTGAGCGCACGCTGGCACACAAGGACCTGCGCTGACAGCTGCTGCTGTGTTCATGCTATGGTTAAGTGGCGGCAGGAGGAAATGGATGAGGGAAGGAAGAAGAGTGGACATCCGCTGTTCACTATCATCATCACCTGAGGTCACATGAATTTCTAAGTGATAAATAATTACTGAATGTATTTGTTTTATTATTATATGATGTATTATACTTTTGTTTATTTAGTGCATGTTGTATCACATTTTGAATGACTGACTGTCATTAAAGTATATAATCAAGTATAATAAAAGAAAATGAAATGACAATGAAAAATTTGCAAAGCATTGCCTTTTGCAGTTTCCTTTACTTTTTGTTCAAAGCTACCTTTACTTCATAGATTTTTAAATGGCTTTGGACCCTTTTTACTACTGATAGATCTGATTTAAAAATCTTTCTTATATTATCTGTGCTTACATTGAAAAAAATATTATTATTCTGTTTTCATATATGGCATCTCACAACCAGTGTTGACCAAGGACCAAGCAGGAAGTCAGTCCTCACATATGGGTGACGTCGGCGCCGACGGAGCCCTCGCGGAGCAATTTTCCCCAGCTTTCAAAGAAAGCCTTTGGGAATTGCAGCGCGCATGCGCGGTCCCCTTCCCGCCCAAGGGTGCCATCTTAGCCAGTCTTCTTTTTTCCGCGGAGCCCTACAGACGTGGTCTTCTTGTCCCCGCAGAAAAAGTTGATTTTTCGTCATTTATTTCTCTTTTTTCTTCGGTTCGACGCCGGTCTCTTTCCTGCCCGGACTCGCGACGCCGTTGCGAGTCCTTCTCTTATTTTTCAGTTTTTCTGATTTTTCTTGTCAGTTTCGTTTTCGGTTTTTCGCTGGCAGCCCGGTCCTTTGACCTTGCAGGGGCCCTTTTTCCCCCGATGGCTGCCAGTGGTTTCAAAAGGTGTGTTCAGTGTGACAGAAATATGTCACTCACTGACACACACGATAATTGCCTCCGCTGCCTTGGCCCGGATCACGAGGAACTGATCTGTGGGTCCTGCAGCAAAATGTCCTCCAAAGCGTTAAGGAGTCGGCGGCATCAGCGGGAACGAATCTTCGCTGATCCCACCCGTACCCGGACCTCGTCGGAGGCCTCGGCGTCCAGAGGCTCCAGCTCTGACCGTCGCCGGAGTTCCTCCGACAGGGGTTCTCCCTCCGGGGACCATCATCGGAAGGTGAAACCCGCGAGGGCGGCGTCGGTGGACGCTCCTGGTTCCGCGAGGGCCAGGTCGCATAGCCCCGATAGCCGTCCCGGGTCTTTGGAGAAGGAACGTCTCCCGAAGCGACCTCGTCTGGAATCGGAGTTGCCTGCTCGGGTAAGTCCTGTAGTCCTCCTGGACTCGCCTCCGAGGGGTCCGACGTCGGGCCCGACGCCGTCGGGGCCCGAGTCGGGGGCTGCTGGGTCACCTGAGGTCGGACTCAGGTTGACGGCCTTGGAGAGCAGACTATCTGCCTTCATGGACCAGCAGCGGGCACTGATCACTAGCCTCGCTGGCGCCTCTGCCCCGACCGCCGGGACGTCGACGTCTAAGTCGACCCCGGAGACCGAACCGATCCTCGAGTCCATGCGGGCCCGAGTCGATCCTCGGTCGAGGTCACCCTCGGCCTCCCGTTCGGGACTGAGGTCGTCGACGCCGACTCCCTCGGCGTCAGGGCGGCCGACGCCTCCGCCCGCCCGGACCGACCCCACCGATTCCTCCTCGGAGTCGGCCTGGGAGTCTGAAGAGGAAGAGTCACCTGATTCTTTTCGGACTCGGTGTGTCCCCTCGGAAACAGTCCCCTCCGGAGGATGCCCGGTTCTCGGACTTCGTCAGGGATATGGCCAAGGCTTTGGCCTTCCCTGCGGATCCCGAGGAGGAGCCTCGAGCCGAAGAGCTCGACGCCCTTCAGTACGACTCTCCCGCCAGGGAGCACTTTACTGTACCGGTTCCTCCCATGCTGGAACGACTACTCTTCTGCATGTGGGAGAGTCCGGCATCGTCGCCGGTATTAAGCAAGCGGGTCGATTCCATCTATCGAGTCCGCAAGAGCCCTGGCTTCCAAAAAGCACAGCTACCGCACCATTCCATGGTGGTGGAATCGGCCATGCATAGGCTTAAGAGCCAGAAGATACACTCCTCGGTGCCTCCTGGCAGGGAGGCCCGCAACCTGGATGGCCTCGGTAAGAAGTGTTTCCAGGGCTCTATGCTTGCTTGTCGGGTCCAGACCTACCAGCTCTACATGGGCATGTACCTTAGAGACCTGGCTAAAGAGCTAGCCGGATTCTCCGCTGGGCTGTCCGAGGAACCTTTGCGGAGGTTCCTAGCCTTGACAACTGGTATTCGGGAATGCTCCAAATTCATTTCTCGAGCAGCCTATGATGGCTTTGAAGCATCGGCTCGAGTGGCCGCAGCCGGCATCGGTGCCCGCCGACAGGCTTGGCTTCAGTCGTCTGACCTTGAACCCTGGGTGCAGGACAAGTTGGTCGATGTCCCCTGCCGAGGTGAGAACCTCTTTGGCAAGCCCATGGCTGAGAAGGCTGCACAAATCGAGACGGAGACTCTCACCAGAACTAGGCTCTCTAGGAAGATCTCCGCCCCTTCCCAGAAGAAGAAGGGCTCGGGAAAGAAGTCCTTTTACCCGAGAAAGGCGGCTGCCTATAAACACTACCCTCAATATCAGACCTCCGCAGCTCCCCAACAGGGTCAGCAGGCCAAGGGACGGGGTAACGGGTCCCGTAGGCAGCAAGCCCCCAAGCCTGCACCACCGGCCCCTGCTCAGCAGGGTGGGGGTTTTTGACTTCATCAGCATAGCCTCTCCCCCTCAGCTGGTTCCTCCCAGCACGGGAGGCCGGCTGGTTCACTTTGCCCACAGGTGGTCCAACATCACATCAGATGCCTGGGTGCTTCATGTTGTGAGAGAAGGCTATCTTCTCCACTTCCACCAAGTCCCTCCCTCCTATTTCCCGGGAGAGCCTCCACGACTCCCTCTGCACAGGGACTTACTCCTTCAGGAGTTAGCAAGTCTTCTTCAGGAACAGGCTGTGGAACCGGTGCCCCACCACCTGAGGGGTCAAGGCTTCTATTCCAGGTATTTCCTAATACCAAAAAGAACGGGAGGCCTCAGACCCATCCTGGACTTGCGCAACCTCAACAAGTTCCTCGTCAGGGAGAAGTTCAAGATGCTTACCCTTGGAATCCTTCTGCCCTACCTCCAGCAGGGAGATTGGCTATGCTCCTTGGATCTAAAGGATGCCTACACGCACATCCTCATCCACCCAAGCCACCGCCAATACCTAAGGTTTGTGGTGGCAGGAAATCATTACCAGTACAGAGTACTGCCCTTTGGCCTATCCTCCGCACCACGAGTCTTCACAAAATGTCTCGCGGTGGTGGCGGCTTATCTCCGGCTTCACGGCCTCTATGTCTTTCCGTACCTAGACGACTGGCTCATCAGAGCATCGTCCTCTCCAGAAGTCACAAAAGCCACACACCGCACTGTGACTCTTCTGCAGTACTTGGGCTTTGTCATAAACTTCGCAAAGTCCACTTTGCTCCCCTCGCAAGATCTCGAGTTCATCGGCGCAAGACTGCACACTCTTTAGGCACGAGCTTTCCTGCCTCTCGACAGGGCTCAACGGCTCATGGACCTAGCCGGCCATTTTCGCAGCCAGTCCCTGGTCTCAGCCAGGCGCTTCCTGAGACTACTCGGCCATATGGCTTTCACCGTCCACGTGACCCCCAATGCCCGCCTGAATATGCAGCCTGCTCAGTGGTGCCTTCGCAAGCAGTGGCAATAGGCCACAGGCTGCCTAGCCGACTTAGTGCGGGTCTCCGGCCCGCTTGCCTCTTCTCTGCAGTGGTGGCTTCATCGGCCGAACCTGATACTCGGAATGCCTTTTCAGTCTCCTCCGCCGGCTCAAGTGCTGACGACCGATGCGTCTCTCCTAGGATGGGGAGCGCATTGCCAAGGGGCATGTACTCAAGGTCTCTGGACCACGTGGGAGTCTGCGCAGCAGATCAACTTCCTGGAGCTCAGAGCGATCCGTCTGGCTCTCAAGGCTTTCTCCCACCTGACTTCTCACCGATCCGTCCTTGTCCAGACGGACAATCAAGTTGCCATGTTCTACGTGAACAAACAGGGGGGCACGGGCTCCTTCCTTCTCTGTCAAGAAGCACAGAGACTCTGCTCTTGGGCCGTCAGCCACGGCATTCTTCTCAAGGCCGTTTATCTCCCCGGCCAAGAAAATTGCCTGGCGGACAAACTCAGCAGAATCCTCCAGCCGCACGAGTGGCGACTGGATCCCTTGGTAGTTCAGAAAATTTTTCTGAAGTGGGGCCTCCCCACGATGGATCTCTTTGCCAGTCCTCTCAACCGGCAACTTCCTCACTTCTGCTCTCGGCAGCCGCATCCCCTTCGAGTAGCGGCGGATGCTTTTCTGCTCTCATGGTCGAAAAGCCTTCTCTATGCCTTTCCTCCCATACCGCTAGTCTCTCGAACTCTTTTCAAGGTTCTCCGAGACAAAGCTTCCATGATCCTGATAGCTCCTCGGTGGCCCAGACAGCCGTGGTTTCCACTCCTGCTGCAACTAGCGGTGGAGGATCCGTTCCCTCTGGGGTTTCAACCAGATCTCCTAACACAGGATCAGGGGTCCCTACTACACCCCAACCTCAGATCTCTACATCTGATGGCCTGGCTGCTGAAAGGGTAGTCCTTGCTCCCCTTCTACTGCCGGCAGAGGTGGAAGAGGTCGTCCTAGCTTCCCGACGACCTTCTACCCGCAAATGCTACGCCCTTAAATGGCGTCGCTTTTCCGCTTGGTGTGCCCAGCAGTCTCAGGATCCCTTCTCCTGCTCGGTGTCGGTGATCTTGCAGTACTTGCTCTACCTCTCTAATCTGGGACTTAAGTCCAACTCCGTCAAAGTTCACCTCAGTGCTCTTTCAGCACATCATGTGCTGGTGGACGGCAGACCTCTTTCCAGCGACACTCTCGTGGCAAGGTTTCTCCGAGGTCTCCTTCTACTTAAACCACCTCTGCGCCCGCCAGCACCTGACTGGGATCTGAATGTGGTTTTACAGCGGATCACCTGTCCGCCTTTTGAACCTATGGCTACCTGTTCTCTCCGTTTTCTTTCTTGGAAAACCTTATTCCTGATAGCGCTCACTTCCGCTAGACGCGTAAGTGAATTGCAGGCCCTCGTGTCTGATCCCCCTTACACTCGGTTCTACAAAAATCGGGTAGTCCTACGGACTCACCCTAAATTTCTTCCAAAAGTGGTCTCCCCTTTTCACATGAATCAGGAGGTGGTACTTCCGACCTTCTTTCCCAGGCCACACTCCAGCCGAGCTGAAATGGTCCTGCATACCCTGGACTGTAGAAGGGCATTGAACTTCTACCTTGACCGTACGCGGGAGCACCGTAAAGCTGCTCAGCTTTTTGTGTCTTTTGACCCCAATAAATTGGGGCTCCCTGTCTCCAAGCGTACTCTGTCCATCTGGGTTGCTGACTGTATCGCTTGGGCTTATGGGGCAGCCGGACTCTCGTTAGAAAGTCGAGTCACGGCTCATTGTGTTCGGGCGAAGGCTACGTCAGTGGCTTACCTCCGCTCTGTTCCATTGGCAGAAATCTGCCGGGCCGCTACTTGGTCTTCGAGCCAGACTTTTGCGGTCCATTACTGCCTCGAGAGGGAGTCCCGCAGGGACAGTGCTTTCGGACAGGCAGTCCTCCGAAATCTCTTCGAGGTTTGAGCAACTCCTACCCTCCATCCCGGATGGGGGCTACCGGTGGGTAATAATTCAGTGAAGATTCCTTCCTTCTGTACTGCTGAGCTAGAGGGAGCAAATTTTTGTGCTTAGGGTCTCCGGTAGCCTTAAGCTTGGGAGTCCCATATGTGAGGACTGACTTCCTGCTTGGTCCTGGAGAAAGCGTAGTTACTCACCTGTAACAGGTGTTCTCCAGGAGCAGCAGGAATCAGTCCTCACAACCCTCCCTCCTCCCCTTGGAGTTGCAATCATCTGCTTTAGTTTTTTTGCAAATTTTTATGCTGTCTTTTAGCTATGTCATCTGACTGGCTAAGATGGCACCCTTGGGCGGGAAGGGGACCGCGCATGCGCGCTGCAATTCCCAAAGGCTTTCTTTGAAAGCTGGGGAAAATTGCTCCGCGAGGGCTCCGTCGGCGCCGACGTCACCCATATGTGAGGACTGATTCCTGCTGCTCCTGGAGAACACCTGTTACAGGTGAGTAACTACGCTTTTTAATCTGTTAATTGTGTCCTACCTAAGGACCTGGGAATCATAGAGACTTCGATGTAAATTGTATACTGTTCCAAGTAGGGTATTATTATTATTATTATTTCCATATCATCCAGATAGACCAGTCCAGACAAGTGGGTTTTGTCCCCCTATCTCTTTGGGGGATAGCCAGTGGGAAGGGGCACTGAGGTTGTACGAACTGAAGAATCTTTTTCCAAAATTCTGGCTGCTCAATTGGCCCTTAACCAGATAAGGATGAGGAGCTGAACCAATTCCTTTCCTCCTTATGGCAATATCCAAAAGAGCACCAGTTTTAAGGATGACTCTAGTGGAGCCTCCAGCATTAAGCTCCAGTGAAGAGGTCCCCCCCCCAAGGGTGGTTACTTATGAGCTAAATCAGAGCTTTCCCAGAATTTTCACCAGAGCTGCATCAATGCAGCTACCATCTGCTGGAGACAGAGAAATACTAAAGTGTGCTTCTAGATGCCTTGGCTATTATAGCAAAATGAGATCATAAGAAGCCTCTGAATTTTTTTCTCTGTCTTCACTTCTGTGGTAGGGGGACACAACCCACTTATCTGGACTGGTCCATCAGGACTCAAGAAAAGGACATTATCCAGTAAGTAAAATGTCACCTTGTGTAGCGTTACCAGGTGTACACAGAGCTTTTACATATGTGGTAGACAGTCCCTGCTTCTTGAAGGGTATACTCTATTAAAGACAGAAAAATGGACAAGAGGCACAGACAGAAGATGTTGGGGTGGTGTCTTTGAGAGACCAGCTAATGTACAAGGAGTAAACTATTGAGAATCTCAGAGCTAGAATAGTAGATAGATTCAAAATTGTGACTGAAGTCCAGCTGAAGATAAGGAGTGATAAACCAGCAGGGTATCTTTGATTTAGAAAATGATCTGCACAAGGAGAGCCAAACTAGGGGCGGAAGAGACCCTAATAATAAAAGTCACCAGTGGTTTAAGAATCACTGCCTTCTCTGAAACAAAAAATTAGAATTAAAGCAAACATATATAGAGAGATATATTTCCTCTGCAAATTCAGCACCAGAAATTAGAATATTCTGTGCATAATTAGTTCAGTATTCAAAAGCAGTTACAATTCAGTAGTGTGTAACAAATGCAAAACTGCTTTGCTTTAAATTTCACAGGATGCCAAAAGTTTAACTTTTGGACATATAAGTTGCTATATGGCCATATTGATTTACTGGTTTGCAGCTTGTCATGCTGTGAGGGCTTGTGTGCATCAGTGATGCTGAGAGCTAAGCTATCAGTAGCTTAACTACTGACAGGGTCTCCCAAGATAGACAGATCTCAACTGAGGTGTCAGACTAAGACAAACCACCCATCTGGGCAGCAGCAGCAAAATGGGACAGTGTTGGTGGCAGCTGTACACGTGTACTTCACCCAGTAGATTCTACAAAAATCAAATTGACTACATCTGTGCTCAATAACATCAACAAAGACAAAACCTGGAGCTGACTGTGGTACAGATCACCATCTATTAGTATGCAAACTCAAGCTAAAGTTGAAAAAGAGCAAGCTACTCATGAATGTAACAAAATATGACCTTGAGAATATGCCACTGGAATTTAAAGACTGCCTGCAAAATTGATTTGCTGCTTTAGATACAAATGATAGAGCTCCAGAAGAATTATGGGATGACATCAAGAAGGTTGTGTTGGAAGAAAGCCAAAAGTCTTTACAAAAGGTGAAAAAGCAAAAATGGCCAAATGGATGACCGAAGAAACTCTGAAAATTGCCCAGAAATGCAGAGAAGCTTAAGCCAGAGGAGAAAGAGAGGCAGTCATATAACTCAACAGAGATTTCCAACGTGCAGCAAGACAAGACAAGGAGAAGTACTACAATGACATATGCAAGGAAATAGAATCAGAAACTATTAGAAGAACAAGATCAGCTTTCCTAAAGCTACAAAAGCTAAAGAAAAAATTCCAGCCGCGAATTGGAATGCTACAAGATGCTCAAAGATCCGTGTTGAATGATGCTGAGAAGATCAAGAAAAGGTGGAATGTACAAAGTCATTATACCATAAAGATCAAATGGACCAACAGCCATTTCAACCTGTACCTTATGATCAGGAACCATTGCTACTACTACTGAACATACGCAGCACTGCACAGACACATGTAAAAGACTTTTCTTGCTCATCAGAGCTTACAATCTAGTCAAGACAGACAACACAGTAGCTATAAACATGGAATACATCTAGGGGGAATGGTAATGAAACATAAAAGAGATTAGATGAGTCAGGATCCAAAAACGGCATTGAAGAGGTGAGTTTTTAGCCTGGATTTGAAAAGAGTCAGGGAAGGCGCCTGACATACAGACTCAGATAGTTTGTTCCAGGCATAAGGAACAGCAAGGTGAAAAGAGCGAAGTCTGGAGTTAGCAAGAGAAGCGATTTGCCAAAAGTTCGGCATCCCCAAGGAGGAGTGTAGGGAGAGATAAGAGAGTAAAAGTAGTGAAGAGCTGCAGAGTGAATGCACTTATAGGTCAGCAGGAGAAGTTTCAACTGAATGCGGAAACAGATAGGGAAGCAATGAAGTAACTTGAAAAGAGATGTAATATCGGCATGACGAGACTGGCAGAAGATTAACCACGCAGCAGTGTTGAACAGCTGAAGGGGAGAGAGATGATTTAGAGGGAGATCAGCGAGGAGTAGGTTGCAATAGTCTAGATGGGAGGTGACAAATTAGTGGATAAGTGTCTTAGTAGTGTGTTCAGAAAGGAATGGGCGAATTTTATTGATGATGTCGAGAAAGAAACGGCAGGTTTTAGCTATCAGTTGGATGTGTGTGGAGAAGGAGAGAGAGGAGTAAAAGATGACCCCAAGCTTGTGAGTTGAGGAGACAGGGAAGAGTATCCACAGAGACTGAGAAAGGAGAAAGGGGAGAGGAGAGTTTAAAGGGAAAAATAAGAAGCTCAGTTTTGGCCATGTTCAATTTCAAGCAGCGGTGCAACATCCAAGCATCAATGTCATAAAGGCAGGCAGAGAATCCTGGCCTGGATTACCAGAGAGATTTCAGGTGTAGAGAGGTAGATCTGGGGGCCATCAGCGTAAAGATGAAACTGAACCTGATTGCATCATGGAACAACAACCTCAGCTCTATTGCACAAAAATCGCATGATAGCAAGACCTCAAGCAACAAAAAACATGCACCATGGTTCTCTCCTGATCTACGGACCTCCCTCTTATACCTCCGAAAACTCGAGAAACGATGGCGTCGATCTCGCTCCACAGATGACCAGACAGCCTACAACACACAACTCTCGACCCACAGAAAAGCAGTCCTGACAAAAATGAAACAATTCCACACTGATACACTCAAAAGATCCCTAAATAAACCACAGGATCTTTTCAACTTAGTCAAATCCCTATCGAAGGAACCATCACCATGTCCTCCTGAAGAGATCCACCCACAAGCCTTCGCGGACCATCTACAATCAAAACTATTACAAACAAACAAAATCGCTGCCTTCAAGCAACAAGACACCACCTGCCTAAACTACCTCTCAATGTTCTCCACACCACCCAAGAAACATGTGGAAGATACCATTGCGGCCATCAACACCACCACTGCTCATACTGACCCTTGTCCAGCTTACTGGATAAAGAATATATGCAGTGACATCAGTCCATTAATCACAAGAATGATAAGACTATCGTTCACAACGGGATCCTTCCCCTCAGCACTCAAACAAACTTCAATTAGACTTCTTCTAAAAAAAACCAAGCTTGACCCCAGTAAAGTGGAATCATACAGACCTATAGCTAGCATACCATTTCTAGCTAAGATATTTGAAAAGGAAGCACAACGACAAATACAAGACCACATCGACACTGCATCCCCACTTGACCCCCATCAACATGGCTTCAGGGAGTTCCATGGCGTGGAAACCCTTCTTATCTCCCTTCTCAATAATATCATCACTTGTATTGACAACATCCACCAAGGTTGTGTACTTATCTTCATAGACATAGCTGCAGCCTTCGACTCGGTACACCACGGCCTGCTCATAGAACGCCTAAAAGAAAAAGGCATTAACGGCCTCGCCCTTGATTGGTGCAGATCATACCTTGAAGGAAGGTGGCAGCAGGTAAGATCAAGATCAACAAAATCAGAGCCCTTCCACCAAGATCAGGGCGTTCCACAAGGCTCATCATTATCATCTCTCATGTTTAACATTTACGTACAACCTGTCTGTAACATCATCAGATCTTTCAATGTTCAATGTCAGATATATGCCGATGACATCCTTCTCTACATGCCATTCTCCACAAAGCAAATGGACCTCTCACCTCTCACTGAATGTTTTGATGCAGTATCAGAATGGTTTCTATCTCAAAACCTCCGTATTCAACATAAGAAAACGGAGGTACTCTTCATCACAAAAAATCCGAATTTCACCCCACCACCTCATATAAAAGTGAGAGAAGCTGAACTCCAAACGAAATCTACAATTCGTTACTTGGGAGTCACACTGGATCAACACTTGGACATGAAGCTACACATATCCTACATTGTCAGAGCCGTATATTTCAAGATTCGGACACTCAAACACCTCCGATCCTTATTGGACCCAAGTGATTTCCGGACTGTATACCAAACTCTTATCCTACCCCACTTTGATTTCGCCAATGCCATTCTCCAAGGTCTCCCACAGTCTACCTTGAATCCCCTACAACTTGCCATGAACACCGCTGCTAGAGTTCTATCTGGAGCATCGAGATATGACCACATCACGCCCATCTTAATTCAGCTCCACTGGCTCCCAACACACGGAAGAATACTATTCAAGACTCTGATACTTACATTTAAAGCAATCAACGGCATAACCGCTTCATCACTAGTTAATCTATTTCAGCCCACTCCACCTAACAGATCCAGAAGATCCACATCAACAAACACTCTAATTATCCCAAGTGCATCAACCAAATGCACACTAACAATGTCAAACAGGGCGTTCAGTTGTTATGCTCCCAAGTGTTGGAATGCATTACCACCAGGAATCCGAGCCATTACCGATCTCACACAATTCAGGAAGGCACTAAAACACTACTTATTTATTCAACATTACCAGATCAACCATACTCCACCATAGCCACACCTCTTCCTCTAGAAACCTTTGTATATTAGTCCCTATTCTTAATATCTTTCCGTAGGTCCATAATCCATGATTCAAAGCTTTCTGTTACATATGTAAATAGTTGATGTGCATGTTTCCCCTAAGTTATCCAAGTTGTATTACCCTGTTCTCTGTAAAACCTAACTTTTGTTCATTATGGTTCGTTGTTCCATGTAAACCGCGCTGATACTAAATAGTGCGGTATATAAGAAACTAAAATAAATAAATAAATAAATAAAATAAATATAAGCTACACTGTTTTGGAGATAAACCAGGTACATTGTTAGGTAGGTGCCTGAAGGGTCAGCGCAGTGGACGGTTGGTAGCAGCTCTTCGGGATGAGCAAGGCAAACTCCAAAATAAAAAAGAGGCGATAAGTGCGGTGTTTAAGGGTTTTTTCCAAAAATTATATGCTGCAGAGGAGATAACACCCTCTATGATGGAAACTTATTTGCAAGGCATGGAGTTGCCACAGGTGACTGAGGAGCAGCGTGCCCTCTTGGGACAGCCCATAACACTACAAGAGGTGCAGTAGGTGGTCTCGTCTTCTAGCTGTTATAAAGCTCTCGGACCAGATGGCTACGGGGCGGAATTTTATAAAATACTTTCTGACTGGGTGGGCCCTATGCTAGTGGAGACGTATCGGAGACGAACGGAGAGGGGTGCCATGAAATGGGGGGACAATCAGGCGTACATTACGCTGATCCCCAAACCTGGTAAGGACCTGACACAGGCGGCCTCTTACCGGCCAATTTCTTTGTTGAATTTTGATATGAAGATCCTGGCGAAAATCCTGGCTGAAAGATTAGCGGTCTTGATGGGTGACTTAGTGCATGAGTCGCAAGTTGGCTTTATTAGGGGTCGATATGCAGTCTGTAATTTGCGTAGAATATTAGCGTCTCTGGAGTGGGTGCATGCGCAACAAGTGCAGTCACTATTGGTGAGCTTCGACGACGAAAAGGCGTTTGATAGGGTCAATTGGCAGTATCTTCATTATTTGTTACCATGGTATGGTTTGGGTCCTTCCTTTTGTGGGATGGTGAAGAGCCTCTATGTGAACCCGACAGCTAGGGTGCTCTGTAATGGGGTCCTCTCGGATCAGTTCTCCTTGTATAGAGGTACTAGACAGGGATGTCCCTTATCTCCCCTGCTGTTTGTTTTAGCTCTGGACCCCCTCATTCGTAGAATAGAATCCGATAATAAGATATGTGGGGTGGAAATAGGTACGCAAGGTTTTAAGATATCGGCTTTCGCGGACGATATGTTGGTGCACCTGCTTGCCCCTCGAGAGTCTCTGCCACGATTAATGACCGAGTTCGCGGAATATGGTAGGTTTGCGGGCCTTCGTATAAATAAAGAAAAATCGGAGGCCCTAGATGTGGGGGGACGGTTGCGGGGAGGGTGGAGCGGGCATTTCCCATTGAAATGGGCGGAACAGAAATTTGTTTATCTCGGTATTGTCCTGACAAGCCTCCCTAAGGAGTTATACCGTACGAACTTTGAAAAAATTCTGTCCGGGGTGCGAACTCAATTGAGGGCCTGGAATCCCCTGCCGCTGTTGCTTTTGGGGAGGGTGGCAGCAGTAAAGATGGTGGTCCTGCCACGAATCCTATATTGGTTGCAGACCTTACCAGTTTGGTTGTTGCATCGTGATTTGCGCCGCTTGGAAAGAGAAATACAGGGATTTTTGTGGAGGGGGGCTAGAGCTCGCATACCGATGAGCCGTATGATCGGACCTTGGCGTAGAGGAAGCATTGGCCTGCCTGACTTATGGTTATATGCTTTGGCCTGTCAGGCGCGCCATGTGGGAGATTGGTTGGGGGGGACAGATATTTACACACCTAGGGCTTTGGAGATGGCCGTGGTCGCCCCATTTTCACTGCTGGGGATTCTGCACATAGAGATTGCCCATTTGCCTAGTGGAATTAAACATAATGTCCTGATGAACGCAGCACGCTGTACTTGGCGACAGTTGAATGGCTATTGGAATCAGGACTGGAAGGTCTCGAGTTGGTTGCCATTGCGTGGTAACGTGCATTTTACTCCAGGCTCTGAATCTCGAGGAGAGCGTGGGGATTGCGGACTGTAGGCCATGTTGTGGATCTGTCGGGTAAGTGCAAAACCTTTTTGGAGTTGTGCGAGGAGTACGAGCTCTTTTCCCGTCAATATTTTGCGTATCTACAAATCGTTCATTATGTGGCATCACTACCTAGGGAGGAACTTACGGCAGACCGCTCAGCGCAAATTCTTGCATTCTTTGATATTGGGGGTGATGCTCCGCCGTCGATAGCGAGGTTGAAGACCAGGCTTGAGTGCTTTGGTGTTATACCGGACTACGACTGGGTCGAGCAAGCCTGGGCCTGGGAGCTGGGACGGGAGGTCCCACGCGGAACCCTTCTTGGGGCCTTGAGGTGATTAGTTACCCTAGCGGAGGGGGCCCGTTGGCGGGAGGTACAATATAAAGCGTTAACCCAGGTTCATTTCTCACCTAGACGGGCCTTGCGTAGTCATATTACTCAGGATGGGTCTTGCCCTAGATGTTCTGAGCCACTGGCTGACTTAACCCATATGTGGTGGACGTGTAGGCGTATTCGCCCTTATTGGTCCCGTATCCATCATTGCATAGTGGGGTTGCTACATCAGCGTTTCCCCTGGACGGGATCGTTGGTAATCTTGGACCAGTTGAATCAGACCCTGCCGAAAGGGAAAGGGGAGCGGCTGCTGGTGCATAAGGCCTGTTTGGTGGGGAAGGGTCCGATACAGTGTTCCCTCTAATTTTCTGTAGGCTGTGTGCGCATAAAATATCAGCTGTGTGCAGCTTTTGAAGGAAGGTTAAATTTTTGTGCGCCACATAACGACACTCGGAGTTATATACTTTAAAATTTGACTACACGTCAGAATACATTATGTACACCACATTAATTTTAATCAAATTAAATGAAAATAGACGATTACTAAATGAAGCGGGAAATTTCTAGTAATTACAATCATAACTTTTAAATTTTAAGATGTCTGTGTTGTTTTCTATCAGAATCAGAGCCTTAATTTTTGTGCGCTCTGTTTTAAAGTATGTGCGCTCGCTCGGCGAGGTGTGTGTGTGCGCACACGCGCACAGCTTAGAGGGAACAGTGGTCCGATACTACATAGATGGCGAGATAACTCCCCGCCAACTTTCTTGGAGTGGCGCAATAGTTTTCACCATCTGATGTTGACTGAACGCTGGAGAGCTAGGGGCCAGATGAAGAGGATGTCCACTTTCATGTTAATATGCGAACCTTATATTCAGAGTCTAGGGCCGTATTGTAGGAACAAAGTGCTTAATGTGGGCTCTTAGTGGTATCGGAAGAATAGATGACTAGCGGGGGCGAGTTGGGGGACGGTTCCCAATGAGGTTGAATAGTGCTGGTTCTGGGGGGGCTGTGGACTGCGACGGGGTGGGGAAGGGAGGGGGGTGTTCTTTTCATAAAAATAAAAAATGTAACAACTATGGAACTGTCTCTTGATGCCTTGTAAGCCTGTATAAAATGGTTCCCTGTGGCAGGGATAAGAGTACACCCTGCTCGGGGGTTTGTTGCTTGGCTTGATGATGGCTGTTATTTTTTCTTTGTTGTTAATAAATAAAATTTATAAAAAAAAGAGTCCCGATGGGACAGTGCCTTTGGCCAGGCTGTGCTCCATAACCTTTTCGGGGTCTAGGCAACTCCTTCCCTCCGACCCTTCTGTGTTCAGGCTACTGGAGTGCTGGTTCATCGGATACAGGGGTCCTACTGTGGTCTGTGGACACAGACCAAATTGCTGCTGCTTGCGGCTCCCCTTGGGGGAGTCCTATTTTTCTGCTATGGGCTTTCTGTAGCCTGTATCTGGGGAGTCCTATATGTGAGGACTGACTTCCTGCTTGTTCCCGGAGAAAGCGTAATTACTCACCTGTAACAGGTGTTCTCAGGGGACAGCAGGAATCAGTCCTCACAACCCTCTCTCCTCCCTTTGGAGTTGCTTCTTTATCATCCTCTGCTTTTGCCATCTATTAGCTATGTCATCTGACTGAGCAAGATGGCACCCTTGGGCGGGAAAGGAACCATGCATGCGTGGTGGCATCTCACAAAGACTCAGCCACGCAACCGGCATGACCGCCGCAGCCCTTCCCCCCTTTTCCCCCCCCTCCACCCCCCACCCCTCCCCCCCCCCCATGAAGCACCACCTTACGCCATGGGGGTCTTTCAACAATCATATCGCTTTATTCACAACAGTGGTATATTAACAACAATGGTATTTAACAGTACATAACAACTGTTGGCCACAGCATGCACGTGACCATCAGCAAGACACAGTCTACAATGTCTTATATCACCTCTTTTCCTTTTCTTGCCCCCCCCGAGAAACACAGCCACTATCCTGCCGCCTTTTGCCCATAGCAGAGGGAACTTCTTTAGCCGTGAAAGCTTTTCTCCGTCCCTTATTCTTTCGTGTCCTTCAGCCGAAAAGCTGTTGCGTCTGCCGTTCAAGCAGCCTTGGCAACTTTTTTCTTTGCCCCCCCCCTTTTGCCCGCCGTCAAAGCAAGGCACTGGGGGGGGCTCTCTGCGTGGTGTTCTTGTCACCATCTCCGTCTCTCCGGGGTGAGGTCCGTGTATCTCTCCCGTACCTCTCCCCCTTTACTTAAGGCCTAGGCTGTGTTCTCTCCCCGGGTGCGTTTCTACTGCCTTCTTGCATGCTGCGACGTTTCCCCC
Organism: Ichthyophis bannanicus; assembly: GCA_033557465.1. Classification (NCBI taxonomy): domain Eukaryota; kingdom Metazoa; phylum Chordata; class Amphibia; order Gymnophiona; family Ichthyophiidae; genus Ichthyophis; species Ichthyophis bannanicus. The sequence continues at coordinate 555,285,806 of CM066034.1, forward strand.
CCCCCCCGATTTGCGCCGGGGGTGGGATGGGCGGGTGGCCGGCTTCCTCCGGCACGGAGGGGGGGGGCTGGCAAAGAGACCGCACTCGCGCCGAGCGCGCTTTTTGAATGCGGCTCTTCGCCCGCCCCCCCTCGCCTTCCCCCGCCCCTCCTCTTGGCCGCGGCTCGCCGGCGCGTGCCTGTGCCCGGCCGCGCTGATTCGCGGCCGGGTCTCAGCCACGCAACCGGCATGACCGCCGCAGCCCTTCCCCCCTTTTCCCCCCCCTCCACCCCCCACCCCTCCCCCCCCCCATGAAGCACCACCTTACGCCATGGGGGTCTTTCAACAATCATATCGCTTTATTCACAACAGTGGTATATTAACAACAATGGTATTTAACAGTACATAACAACTGTTGGCCACAGCATGCACGTGACCGTCAGCAAGACACAGTCTACAATGTCTTATATCACCTCTTTTCCTTTTCTTGGCGCCCCCCGAAACACAGCCACTATCCTGCCGCCTTTTGCCCATAGCAGGAGGGAACTTCTTTAGCCGTGAAAGCTTTTCTCCGTCCCTTATTCTTTCGTGTCCTTCAGCCGAAAAGCTGTTGCGTCTGCCGTTCAAGCAGCCTTGGCAACTTTTTTCTTTGCCCCCCCCCTTTTGCCCGCCGTCAAAGCAAGGCACTGGGGGGGGCTCTCTGCGTGGTGTTCTTGTCACCATCTCCGTCTCTCCGGGGTGAGGTCCGTGTATCTCTCCCGTACCTCTCCCCCTTTACTTAAGGCCTAGGCTGTGTTCTCTCCCCGGGTGCGTTTCTACTGCCAACCCCGGCAACAGCGACAACTCGCTTGTTGTCGGGGCCCCACACATCAACGCGCCGCTGTGGCCAACATCCGCTTCCTCCATAGACGTTCTATCGCATCCTGTATGTCACAGAGAAAAATGTCCATTCCGATGTCGGACAAGTGCACTCCATCAGGGCGGAACAGCCCGGGGCATCTCTCCTCTATTAGGTCATGCGCGATGACGCATCCCCCTATGGACCCCATGAAGCGTGCCATCCATCTGTTCACTTTTCTTCTAGTCCTCTCCACTGCCCTATGAGAGTTTTCGCCCCTCCACACTCGTCGGGGTGTGATGTGAGACCATGCCAATAGCGTCTCAGGAAATGTGTTTGCCAGCGTTAGGAGGTCGCCTTGCATCCTCTTGGTGAGCTCAACGCTGCGTGTGGATGCGAGGTCGTTGCCTCCCAAGTGGATTACAATTATCGCTGGATTCCCTGCGGATCTCCCCCTTTGGAGCAAGGACGGCATTAGCTGGTCCCACACCATACCCCGTCGTCCCAGCCACAACACGGCCACCTCTGCACCTGGAAGTCCTAGGTTCAATCCCATTGGTCTACAACGCGCCCTCTTCTGTGCCCAGTGAACAAATGAATGGCCACACATCCACACTTCACGCGGCCCTCTGTCGTAGCCTATTCCTGCATGGAGCACAACCAGAAATTATGATTATAACAGTATCTATCCTTGCAATGTACATTCGCTTAGACACAGTTCTTTTATCCCCGCCACCCACTCATAGTCCTTTACTGCCGTCTTTCAATGGGGCATGTATCTATTCGATTCTGTCTATTTTTTTTTTTTTTTTTTTAAAGATGCCCCCCCTGGCCTTACGGCGCTGGACGTATATACAATTTGTATCTATCCGAGCGCCATCGGCCTATTTTCATTATCTGCTCTCGAGTCATTCCGATGTTGGCCGCCGTAGAAGCAGCCCCAATACGAAAGGAGTGCGAGCCGTATAAGCTTGCATCCCTTCCAGTGCGTTCGATTATAAGCTTCAGTACTCTGCTGAATTGAAAACGCGATAAGGGTGTTCCATTGGCGTGTATGAACCAATGGTGATCTGAGTGCGCCCTTACTTGCTGGTATGCTAACGCATTTTGGACTGGGCATGACGGGTCATTGTGCATGGCCGACAGCACTACCTGCGCCCCTTTTCCATCCGTGTCAGTCTTGGACTTGCGTAACTGCAATACTATCGTTCTAGTGCGTATGCACACATCACGCTTTACTAGCCCTCCTCGTGGGGTCATTTGCTCTGATGCTGATGACGCTACTAACTCCCCTACCCGGAAGGCTCCGTAGAAGGCCCAGGAGAAGGCGCATCTAAACAACCTCGTCTCGTAGTCGTCGTAGCACACTAGGCTGGTGAGTACCATCAGTTGTTGGAGCATCTGATGCGTGATCGGGCGGCGTTTGTCCGTCTACTGCGGCTGTTCCCGGGACCAACCTCTCATCACTTTCTGTACAATAAACCCAGCCATGGGGCTCCGCTTCCCCATTGCCTTTGCGAAGAATGACACAGCCGCTAAACGGACCTGCACTGCGGCCTTTGTGCAGCCATTAGTTTTGCAGTGCATAATCCATCGCAATATTGTTGCCACTTTTAGTCTGTCTTCCCGCTGAATGAGGGCCTCGCTGCAAAAAGTCTGGTATTGCTCCCATGCCGCTATGTATCTGCGCCGGGTGTTCTCGGCTAATGCTCCCAACAGGAGCCCCCAGATCTCGGTGGACCAAACTCCCAGACTTGATGCGGGACCGCTGTCTTGACTCCGTCGGCCTCGGGCGCCAGCTGGTGAAACAGCCTGATCTTAGAACGAGAAAGAGCATCAGCAATGTTATTATTCTCGCCCTTGATGTGGGTGGCTCTCAGGGTTATATTATGCGCCAGGCAGAGCAAGACTATCCTCCTTAAGAGCGCCACTACCCTTGGGGTTTTGGCTCTCATATTATTTATCGCCCACACCACCGCTAGGTTGTCGATGCGGAAGGTGATCGCCTTATTGGCGAGCTCGGGGGCCCAGATACAGAGGGATACCATTAAAGGGAACAGTTCCAAGAACGTGATGTCTCTTGTGATCCCGACACTGTGCCACTCCTTGGGCCATCTTTCAGAGCACCACGCCCCTTTATAGTATATGCCGAATCCGATCCCCCCCGAGGCGTCGGTGAAGAATTCCAGTTCGGCATTAGATATCGGGGGCGCTTGCCAGAAGGCCAGGCCGTTGAACGCTCGAAGGAAATTCAACCAGACCTGGAGGTCTTCGCGCATCTCCCTGGTGACTCTGATGCGGTGGTATCTCTTTGCGATACCTCTTGTCGCCCATGCCAGCCGCCGGCAAAACACCCTCCCCATGGGTATCACCCTGCATGCAAAGCAAAGGAGGCCCAGCATGGACTGGAATTGCTGTAGTGTCGCTTTTTGCTGGCTGTGCAATAGGTGCATCTCTTCACCCAACTTGAGCACTTTTTCCACTGGCAAGCGCGACCTGTGTGCAGGCACATCTATTTGTATGCCTAAGAAAGTGAGGACACTTTTTGGGCCCTCTGTCTTCTCCTTTGCTAACGGGATCCCAAAATCTCGTGCCGTCAGCTCGAAGATATCCAGTATCCTTTTGCAGTCGTCCCGGTCTTTTCCCACGAATAGGAAATCGTCCAGGTAATGCACCACTGTATTGGGGCCGGCCAGATCTTCGACCACCCAGTGTATGAAGGAACTGAATTGTTCAAAGTATGCACATGATACTGCGCATCCCATGGGCAAACATTTGTCATAGAAGAACTCTCCATTGAACGAGAAGCCCAACAGTGGAAAAGATTCAGGGTGAACCGGCAGTAGGCGGAACGCGGACTCAATGTCCGCCTTTGCTAGTTGCGCTCGGGGCCCCTTACTTCGTATGATTGTAATCGCTTGGTCCATGGTTGCATATTTGACTGAGCATAATGCCGGATCAATGTAATCATTGACGGACTGTCCTTCGGGGTATGATAGGTTATGAATTAACCTAAATTGTCCTGGCTCCTTTTTGGGTATCACTCCCAATGGGGAGACTATTAGGTCCTTGAATGGGAGTGACTGGAAGGGACCAGCTATTCTCCCCATACCTAATTCCTTTGCTATTTTGCTGCGGGCGATCTCGTAATGTTGTTGGACGGATGGTGGGTTTTTTTGTAAGCATGCTTGCTTTCTGTTCTTTAAAATTAGGGATGGAATGCGGAAACCTCGTGTGAAACCTTCTTCTATACTAATAGCTATATCCCGCTTAGGATATGCTCGTAGCCAAGGCCGCATACGCTCAAGGCTGATGGGTGTTGGCGCCACCCAGCTCAGTGGCTCGCTGCGGCATTGCCCTGTATGGCTTTGCATCCCTTGCCGCTCTACATGTGAGGGCGGGATGTCCACCCCCGCATCCCGAGCAGGAATGCTTGAATTTACACGGCTGCCAGTTACAACTCCCCGCGTTGTACTGCCTGCATGCTCGTCTCCCGGCCCACAGATTGGCTTGCCGCCCTTGGTTATTCTGAAAGGGCTGTTGCCATGTGGTGCTCGGGAGTGGCTGATGCAACCTGTCCTGACACAATGGCCTATTATGTGCCATTTCCTCTCCCCACATGTCCAGCACTCTATGGTGCCATGCTAGGGTGGGATCGTCGGCCATGTTCCTCCTGAACTTCACATCATAGTTTAGCCAGGCCCATCCCCCGTATTGCTTATGTGCGCGAGTAATCGTGTCCAGGTACTTGGTCAGGTATGGGCCCGCTTCGGGTTCTTTCTCCATCACCACACTCATAAAGAGGTGGAATGCCGCCACCCAGTTGTTGATAGATTTGGGTATTTTTGGTTTCCTATCCCTCTCACTTCTTGTCTCCCTATCTTTACCGCTAGTTGACTCATCCTCTTGATCCCTGAGTAGGAGAGAGAATATGTCAATATATTCTCTCTTCCAAATTCTCTTTTTGATCTTTTTGGGCACCGACACGGCCAGGGAGCTCACCCTGCAGCGTGGATCACGGCTCATGTCATGCCAATCCATCCGCGTTCTTTGGGCCGCTCCCGTCGGCGTGCATGTGTCGTCTTCACCCCTCTGACTTTGCCCCGACCAGGCCTCTCTGAGGGGGTGGGAATGTTTTGCGCTCTTCTTCCTCTTAACTTTCTTTAGTGCATAGCGCATCACATCTGCCCATTCAATGTCCCTATCACTATCTGAACTAGACCTATCTGATGATGACGTTGATGACTCTGGCGCCCCCTTTTTCGCCACACGACTTACCCTGTGCTTGGTTGGTCATGGTTACGCTGGTGCTCGTCGATGGCACTTCTTGGTTCGTAGAGCCCGAAGCTCCCAACCGTTGCTTAACTGACTGCAGGCCATGCTGTGTAACCTGCTCCCGGACCATCTGGAGCAGGTCGTCAAGTTCTTGGTTCTGAGGCGGGGCCACGTTCCCTGGTTGCTGTGGCGTCCTCTTCCTGGCGCTTTGACGCGGTTTTGATGCTGCTGCCGGGGCCGTTGCCTCGCGGGTAGCCCTCTGATTCCCTCTCGTGTTTTGTTCGGCCGCTGCTCGTGCTTTAGATGCCGCTGCCGCCTTCCGTGGCTCGCTATTGCCTCGCGGCCGAGGAGCCTTTGGTGTTCCCTTCCTGGGCATTTCACCTTTAAGATAGAATGCTATGCAAAGGCAATACATTTACATTACTAACAAATCTGGTGCTATCTATAAGCCCATGAATCTCTTCCCTTTCTCCCCCCCCCCATCACTCCCGGCCCTCCCCCCTTTCCTCCCCTCCCCCCATCTTGCTCTCTGGGCATGGCCCTGTGTAACTCACATCTTGGCCGCTCACCAATTAGTTTTATTCTTTTATTACATATATATATATATATATATATATTTATTATTTTTGTTTTTTAATATTACCCTCTGTCCTTCACCATGCAGGTAAGCTGGAGAGCTGACTGGTTGGCAGGCAGGCCCCCTCTCACTCTCCGTGTGCAGGCATATGGCCGCCACGGCCCCCCTCCCACAGTTTTAAACCTGCTGTTAGTTTATTTCTCCCTTTCTTCTTCTTCCCCCCTCCCTCCTTCCGTCTGTATATAATTATACACTTTCATACTTGCTGTTGGTTGTAAAGGTTGTTCCTCTGCCTCTTCCAAAGAGTCTCGGCGATCTACACTCGCTCCTCCACGTGGAGGGGGGTGGATCAGCCTAAGCACTCTTCTTCCCGATTCCTTCAGGCCGTTAAAGCACGTGTGGGAGCTGGAAGGAGCCCTCTTCCCTGCACTGCTCCTCCTCTACGGCTCTGTCTCTGTACCGTCGATCGGAGGTGAGCCGATGCTTTCCCCAGTGCTGCCCGTTGCTCGGGCGGTCCTTCTCAGTCACGGAGGTGTCCGGCTTCCTCCTGCACGGAGGGGGGGGGGGCTGGCAAAGAGGCCGCACTCGCGCCGAGCGCGCTTTTTGAATGCGGCTCTTCGCCCGCCCCCCCTCGCCTTCCCCCGCCCCTCCTCTTGGCCGCGGCTCGCCGGCGCGTGCCTGTGCCCGGCCGCGCTGATTCGCGGCCGGGTCTTTCTTTGAAAACTGGGGGGATGCTTCCGCAAGGGCTCCATCGGTGCCGAAAACCCATATGTGAGGAGTGATTCCTGCTGTCCCCGGAGAATACCTGTTACAGGTGAGTAACTACGCTTTACTTGATCTGTATAGAGTGATGTTAGGGATTGAGAAGTATATACTGTCAATTTGTGGGATCTTTGTTATCCTTTGATTGCCTTAATTTTTTGGGGGGAGGGTCCATATTGTGTAACTGTTCTTCCCATATTGTGGGCTACTTTCTCTGTTTTTTTTTTCTTTACCCAGATTTGGACAGTCATTATCTCTTATGTTTGTTTCCTTGAATAATAAATTTTTCTTTGTTCTTTTTGATTGTATCGCATCTGAAAATCTCATTTAAAAAAAAAGCTTCTTATGGTGCTTACTGATCATCTTTTGCTCCCCTTTCTGACAGCTTGGACTGCTTGTTCATCAACACAGCCTACCTGGAAGTGGATTTCCAGGCTGAAGTGCTGCCTCCTGGAGGCAAGATGGAAGTTCCTATCACTTTTTATCCCAGAGAAGCTGTTCAGTACCATGAAACCCTTTCTTTTGAGATCAACAGGCACTCGCAGCAGAAGGTTGAGATCTTTGGGCAGGGCATCGAGATGAAGGTGAGAGATGGAAATGATTTGAAGGCTAAGAGAGAGTCTCAGTTCAAACAGCTTGGCTTTGTATGAATACAGGAGTACAAACAAAATCTAAATCCTGAATTTTGTTAAGGATGTTGCAAAATCCAGAATCATGACCCAAGAGTATGTTAAACCTCAGGTTAGATCTCTAACCAACTAGCTGTTGAATGTCAGGCTTTAACAAATATCAATCATCAAACCGCATACTCCGATGTATTTAGTATGTTATTTGGAAGGTCCCAAAAAAGATATTTGGAGCAGCAGGACGTAAAGTCCTCCTATAGCACCCATTTGCTAAACCTCTGTTTTTTCCCACAAATGACTATTTACCCACTGAGATCTGCAGTTTTTATTTGCCTCCTCCAAGTCTCTGTCCCAACTATATTTACTTCATTTTTTTAACAGATGTAAGTCTAATTGGTCTCCTTTGTTTTCCTCTATGTATTTTTTCTTCCTGTTGAAAATTATGAGAGTCAGCCTTTACCATATCATATCTTTAGACTCTATTGAATGCCAGTAGAGTGGAATCAGAAAACCCCTCAGGAAAAAGTTAAAAATTGTCCCATGTGGTGATACATTTAAAGTCACAGTGTACAATGGTTGCAGCACATCGTGGCACATGTCTATTGAAAAATGCCATTGACAGTTCCTTCCTTCTTTGCAGTCATCTCAACATTCTTTCCACTCCACCCTTTTCATTTATACCTCTTTTTCACAATTACTTTTATAAGTATACTTGCAGTATGCATTCATACCTATCATTCAGACACATACTACTATAAGGAAAATCCACAAAGCACACCAAATATTTGGATGGAGATGTGTTCTATGGAGATAAAGACCGGAATGCTACCAAGGGTGATAGGAGGAGAATTGAGAAAACAGAACAGAAACCTGAGGGGCCAGTACATCAAGTACTGTAGACAGTGCAGAATTCTAAGTCTGCGCACTGACAGTAGTTTGCCGATGCACACTAGACAAAAATACCAATGATTGATACCAAACTAGACCATATACCAGTCCTCTACATGTCCTGAAAGGAGCCAGGTAATCCCATTGCACCCTAATATGATATAAGAGAATGTAAATAAGCACATATATGTCAGGACATACCTTGCATGAAATGCCCTCATTTATTCCTGCCTTGGTCATCTCTACAAACATGCTTTTAACCACTATTGATGGACCCTTACCAAGTGCACAAAACCTGACACTAACATTGCAGTTTCCCAAAGGATGCATAATATTGCTGAACAACAAATGAATGTCTTTTTTTGTGCCTATGGCCCATAAGTGCACTCATTCTGCTGCTCCACAGTACCTTTCCTCTCTCATCTCTTCCTATACCCCTCCTCAGGAACTCCATCCTTCTGGCAGATCACTTCTATCTGCGCCCTTCTCTTCTACTGTCAACTCCAGACTTCGCTCCTTTCACCTTGCTGCTCCTTATGCCTGGAACAAACTACCTGAGTCTGTACGTCAGGCTTCTTTATAATCAAAAGTGACTTCATTTATTTATTTATTACAATCTTTTATATACCGCACTATTTGGTATCAGCACGGTTCACATACAACAACATCAACAGAATAACAGGCTATTCCGTGTTTACAGCAAACAGGTATATAAACTTGGGTAACATAAGGATAACTTATTACAAACATGATTATATAAAAGGTATCATGACAACACAAAAGTCCTAGTAATCTTACTGAGAAAGTGGGAGAGGCTATTTGAAGATAAGGCGTGTCTCTTATTTGGGGGGGCTTTTGCTGGGGGTAATGTTTGGTGGGTAGTATATGAGGCTCTGGGACAGGGGGTGAAGCTGATAGGTGTGCAGGTGGTGTTCTCTTTAATCCTTCCCGTTGAGGGTAAAGGCTGAGTCAGAGAAGCTCGCATTCTGGAGATAAATACATGGCTGCTGGATGGTGTCATCAAGAGTGTTTTTGGTTTCCTGGACCATGGGATGATGATCCAAGGGCTGCAGATCAGAGATGGCATCCATCTGTCCAAGAAGGGTTGAAATGTCTTCTGCAGCAGACTGGCTAACCTACTGAAGAGGGCTTTAAACTAGATTCGTTGGGGATGGGTGACGAAATCCCCCAGGTAGTGTCAGCCCCCAGGTAAGTAAAACATTAAATACCTCTGCAGGACTGGGTAAAAGGGGAAACATCTGGAAAGTGGTATATATAAATGCCCATAACATGGGAAATGGAAGAGGCTGACTTGGATTTAGTGGCAGTTACGGAGACATGGTTCATAGAAAACCATGACTGGGATGTAATTATACCAGGCTATACTTTATTCAGGAAGGATAGGCTAGGAAGGAGGGGAGGAGGCGTGGCAATATATCTAAAAAATAATATTAAAGCTATAGCATTACAGGGCTTAAAAAGGAGCAAGGAGACACTGTGGGTTAAACTAGAAAGAAGGAAAGGGAAATCCATTTGCATTTATTGTAATATACAAATCTCCCTCACAGGGAGAAGACATACACAGTATGGCCATGGAAGAAGTGCTACTGATAGGTGATTTCAAAGTGCCGGATGTTGATTGGCACGTTCCTGCTGCAGTGTTATCTGGAAGTAAGGAGATCGAAGATTCCTTACAGGGAGCACTATTCCGGCAACTGGTAACAGAACCCATACGTGAAGGGGCCATACTAGACTTGGTGCTTACCAATGGGGAAAATGTTTCTGATGTCATAGTGGGAGATCATCTTGCATTCAGTGATCACCAGATGGTGTGGTTCAGTATTAGGACTAGGGCTGTTAGAATCCATTCAAAGGTGAGGGTCTTAGACTTTAGGAACACTAACTTTGCCAAGATGGGCCAATACCTCAGGGAGTCATTAGCGGGATGTAGAAAAACAGTGGGCAAAACTGAAAGGGGATATTTTAAGGGCAACCAAACTTTTCATTAAAATGGTAAATAAAGGTAAAAGGAAAAAGAGACCGCTATGGCTTTCGAAAGAAGTAGCTGAAAAGGTGAAGAAAAATAGGGAGGCCTTCATGTAATACAAAAGATCACAGAGAGAGGAAGACAGGCAACTATATTTGGAAAGAGAAGCTAGCAAAGTAGTCAGGAAAGCAAAGATTCAAAAAGAGGAGGAAATAGCCAATGCAATAAAATGGGGGGATAAGACATTTTTCAGATATGTTAGTGAGAAGAAGAAGGGCAAAAGTGGTATTGTCAGACTCAAGGATGAAGGGGAGGAATATGTAGAAGCTGATGAGGATAAAGTGGACTTGCTTAACAAATATTTCTGTTCTGTGTTCACAGATGAGGAACCAGGAGCAGGACCCGTGTGGGGTCTGTTACCAATTGCCTGAATAGTTCTCCCTGTAGAGAATCCAGGATCTCATTACTTCTAGATGATTCTGCAGCAGGAATGAGCCAATCAACATCTGGCATATTGAAATTTCCTATCAGTAGCACTTCCCCTTTCCTAGCAATGCTGCGTATATCTTCAATTAACTCTGTCCACCTCTTCCTCTTGTGAGGAAGGTCTGTATATCATGCCAATGCAAATAGATTTCTCTTTCCCTCTTTCTAGTTTAACCTACAATGCCTCCTCTCTCCCTTTTAAGCTCTGTAATTCCAAAGCTTTAAAAGTATTTTTTACATATAGTGCCACTCCTCCTCCCCTTCTTCCTACCCTGTCCTTTCTGAATAAAGTATAGTCAGGTATAGTTACATCTCAGTCATGGTTTTCTGTGAACCAGGGCTGGGCAGTTCACATGTTCTCAGACAATGCCACAGTGGTGGCTTAAGTCGATCGGCAAGGCAGCATGAGGTAGCCCTGCAGATGGTTCTCCTATTTGCCTGGGCGGCGAAAGGCCTCTTAGTTTATTGGCTCTGCACATTACTAGAGTGAATACTGTGGAAATGGATTTTCTCAACTGGCACTCTCTGATCCCAGGAGAGTGGGAGTTGAGTCAGGATGTATTTTTTATGTTTATATATACATAAAAATACATAAACATTTGCAGTGTTTTTGCACTGCTAGGGCCACCCCGAGAGGGATCTGATAGCGATCTGCTCCAATGCTATAGTGTGCCGCTTTTTCAGTCACTGCAGGGAGATGAGTCCAAAGGCCTTGGTGCCCTGACTCAACCTTTATCAGGTCAGCACCTGCTGTAGGTGTTTCCTTCATGCCCCCTGGTGCAGCAAGGGATTTGGTATATGGAGCGCCATCCAAGAAGGATTATTCTGGTGACACTGCATTGTCTGAGGAGAGTGTGACGTGCATATCGAATGCGGCTGTTGTGAGCTCCACCTCTTCGTTTGCTTCTGTCTCGGGGCTTATGTCAGGGGTCGTTTGTCCTGGAGGGCCCGGCTCTCTTCTTGCTTACAGCTTGGCTCCTGTAAGAAGACGGTTAGCACATATGGGCTGTTCTTTGGCAGTGGTGTTTCACTGTGCTCAGAGAGACTAGAGGAGGTCTACCAACCTTGCATAAGTGCCGGGTCTGTTGCCTTGAGTGCTGGTGCGGCACATGGTGGCTGGCTCCTGAGGCAGCCCAGATGCCATCTCTGTGGCCTTTTCTGCAGGATGGTCTGGAGAAGGGCCTTTTTTCTCTTAGCTCCCTGAAAGTTTAGGTGGCAGCTTTGACCTATTTCAGAGGGCCATTGGTTTGTAAGTCTCTAGCCATTGTAAAAGGGGGTGCTTTTATGAAGGTACCATCATCTTGGCAAGTATGTAAATTAACTGTCTTGCAAAGGATTGTGGTTATTGAAGTCCATTCACACAAAGCTTGCCTTTTAAATAAATGAAGAAACTTGCAGTTGGTCGAGTGTAAGGCAAAATTAGAGTTTATTTATGGGGTGAATATTCCACACACAGATATACTTGGTAACACCATCCAGATAACTTCTCCAGGGTTTATTCAACATAAACAAGGCAACTGAAAAGCTTATGTAAATAAGTATCAAAGTCCTTTATGGAACAGAAAGGCTTTCTTACAGCCACTGCTATCAAACTTCGTAGCAGTGATGAGGTGGAAACAAATCAAAAAGGAAAAACTTCGTTATACAAAAAAAACCAGCTCTCTTTATCCACACAGAAAAGAACTTTTACATTCCACGTGTGCTTGGCTTGTGCTGTGCTGTGCTCTACCAACAGGTGACAATCCTGATGCAATCAACAGCTTGTTCTTAGCACACGTGCAAACTTCCCCAAAAGTTTTTTCTCTCTAACAAAACTTTCTGGGGAGCCAATAATTAGAATGTTTCCTTTTGATGTTTGCTCTTATTTGGAGGATTTTTCTAAACTAACAACCTACACAGGGAACAGTCCATGCAAACATTCTCTTCATCAGACATTAAACCTTGCTCCTGGAATTGCATGGGTTCACTTTCACTGTCTGGCTCAGAGGGCTTTATTAACTGACCTCTATACGGAGAGAAACTGTTTCCCTGCTGTTTGCAATGCTCAAAGCTAGAGAAACGTTCACAGTTCATACCTGAATCCAGGCTGGCATCAGGCTGATTCCTTTGGTATCCTGGCCAGTATGCAACAGAGCTTCGGTGTCCTGTCCTCCAGTTGATATCTCTGGACCTCAGGGCCTTTTCTCCATACGTCCTATAAGAGGTATTTGGGCTCTTTTTCTCCTTAGCTGCAACAGACCTCTTCCTAGGTGCTGCTTGAGGGTCCCTGGCTGTGGATCTCCAGACCTCTGGCTTTCTCCAGTCCTCTGAAGGTTGTTTCCCCCAGGAATCTCTCCAGGCATGCGTACTTCTCTGAGCTCCTCTCTTGGACCGTCTGCTTCCTTGTCCTTGTTCCTTCAGGTTCCGGTTGTTCTCGTGCTCTCCTTGCTTCTGTTCCTCCTGCGCTCCCTGTTCTTTCCTCCTGAAGATTCCCTTCTAGTTTTAAAGGGCTTAGATTGCAACTCCTCCCTTGCATTCTTCAGGTGTTGTGGATTAAGCTCTCTCCTAGAAGATGACTGATTAGGGATGACATAATGGTTTCTCTGATTAGACTCATGCTTTTCCACTTTAGCTCCTCTAGGGGCTTTCTGAAAACTGGTGCATCCTGGAACATGTAGTCTTTTAGGGAAACAAGCTGTCCTATTTCTCTGACCTGCCAGCACAGGTCCCTTGATCAGAGTAAATTCTCCTCTTTTGTCCTTACTCCCTGAGCTTTGATAAGCTTCCTTATCACACTATACACCAGGATGTTTCTCGCCTTTTTCAGGGGGGTTCGGCGTCTGCATCTTCCACTATGGTCTTTGGTCCCTTCCTGCGATCTGTGTCTGGTGCTTGGGGCTCTGATGTGTGAACCCTCTGAGCCTTTGAAGCGCGCTACTCTGCAGAACTTGATGCTCAATACCTTCTTCTTTGAAGTTATTTCTCCCTCCATGTGAATCAGGTGGTTTGTGTGCCCTCCTTCTCTAAGGAGCAGTGTCAGGGGAATGGTAGGTTTTTGCTTTGTGGATGTCCAGAGGGCGCTTCTCTGGTTCTTGAAGGTTATGCATTCTTTTCATAAGTCAGACCATCCTTTTGTGCTCAGTGCTGGCCCGCGCAAGCTGACGCAGTGGTTCTGGCTGCATTTGGGCACTGGGTTAAGAAGACCATTGCTTCAGCAGATCTGTTTTTTTAAATTTATTTTTATTTTATTTACATTCTCTTATATACCGCGCTATTCTGCATCAGTGCAGTTTACATTGAACAAACTGAAATTACATTGAACAGGGCATTATAACTTGGAGAGAATTATTTTACAGGGAAATGGGCAATGGAGGGTTAAGTGGCTTGCCCAAGACCACAAGGAGCACCTGTGGGACTAGAAACCCCAGTCCTTCCGGCCCAAACCCCTGTCCGATTCCGGAGGGTTTGCATGCCCATTCTACCCGAGCGCAAGCATCCTCATGGGAGACGTGGAGCTCAGTAGCTTCTGCAGACATTTGTCAGGCAGCAACCTGGCCATCTCTTTCACTTTTGTCAAGCATTTCTGCTTGAATGTCCACACTTGGGCAGACATGGCCTTTAGCTGTAAGTTTTGCGAGCTGCTGTGTCTTCTTCCTGCCCATTGGAGGCATAGCTTTGGTATGTCCCACTTGTCTGGTCTGGTCTAGCAGGACAATATGGAAGGTGGCATTTTACTTACCTTGAGTCCTGCTAGATCAGTCCAGGACCTGCCCCTGGAACTGTGTCTGCTCTATTCTTCTGAGGCAGTACCCTTGCGTCTGCTATAATTCCTATATTTGGCTCTGCAGGTTCATCTTCTATGAGCAGCCTTCTTTTTATGCTTTCTTGTAGATAGTTCTCTATTGTTTGATTGCTCATTGTTGCCCACGTTGAGGTTTTGTGAGGCCTGTCATGTTCTCCTAAATGTATTGGGACTGATACTGAAGAGACCTCTGGTGACTGAGGCGTATAGAGGCATGGGAGTGATGTGATTGAAACCTGGTCTTTTCATTGGTCCTTTGTCTCCACCAATCTGCTGATACAGGAACACAACCCACTTGTCTGGATTGGTCTAGCAGGATTCAAGGAATATACATTATCTGGTAAGTAAAATGTCATCTTATCTGGATGATGAATGTCATGATCCATATAATCCCATTTGAATATTGACCTGTCTAATGTTATATTACTTCTTAGAGGGCAGAAAAAGGGGTACAGGGTTCCCAGAACAGCTCGGTCAAGTAAGGATCCTCCTTCCAACTCCAGAAGCCTCCACCTGCTGCTCCCTAGGGGAGAGCCTGAATGTCTGTGAATGAGGTGAAAAAGGGAGATAAAAGAATAGTCACTTGGGAGGCCTAATAGATAAGGTGAGGGATGAAATGGCGCGCCCCCCCCCCCCCAGTGTGCACCCCCCTCCTAGCGTGCGCCCTTCCACCCCCAGCGTGCCCCCCTGGGTGGGGATCTTTCTCAGAACTCCAGTCAGGGACTGAACCAAATCAAAAAGTCTATTAGATAATGCGGAGCAAATGCAAGATGTTCACACACCAAGGAACTAAAAGAAAGACCGAGAACCACAGCAGTTTATAACTCCAAATTATAATTCATTTGTATTTTGTTATAAACTGCATTATGGTGCTTGCTTTTTCTTTTTGAACATACATTTTGCATTCACAGAACCCCCTCCTCAACAATGGGTGCAGAGCAGAGGTAGGATATTCACCCACAGAACTCAATATATTAAAAAAAAAAATCTGATTCTGGTCATGCAGCACTGTAAACACTGCAATGGGCCCCAAAACATCCATACACCTATTTGAAAAGCTCCCCTCCCCTCCCAGTACCAACCCCCTTGCCTTCCCAGTACTGCCACCATTCCCAGTGCCCCCTCCCATGTCAGCTCCCTTTAAGCTCCCCCTCTCCCCTGTCCATCCATCTTCCAGTGCCATCCCCGAGTGTCAGCTCCCTTCCAGCTCCCCCCCGTCTGCTCCCTTCCAGCTCCAGCTCCCCCATGTCTGCTCCCTTCCAGCTCCCCCGTCTGCTCCCCTCTCCATGTCTGCTCCCTTCCAGCTCCCCCTCTCCCCTGTCCATCCGCCTTCCAGTGCCATCCCCAGGTGTCAGCTCCGTTCCAGCTCTCCTCCCATCTGCTCCCCTCCCCCCATCCGCTCCCTTCCAGCTCCCCCGTCTGCTCTCTTCCATCTCCCTCCCCATGTCTGCTCCCTTCCAGCTCCCCCCGTCTGCTTCCTTCCAGCTCCCCCCCCCGTCTGCTCCCTTCCAGCTCCCCCCCCCCCACATGTCTTCTCCCTTCCAGGTCCCCCCTTGTCTGCTCCCTTCCAGGCCCCCCCTTGTCTGCTCCTGTCCAGGCCCCCCCCTTGTCTGCTCCCTTCCCGGCCCCCCTTGTCTTCTCCCTTCCCTCCTCACCTCACCTCATTGATTCTCATCATTGAAAATCAAATGAAAGCAGCCGCGGGAACATTTCTCCGTTCCCACGGCTCTGCTTTCAAACTGCTGGGTCGCATGGAGCCGGTGGGTGGGGGGGCCCGAGGTCATCGCTTCCGACGCCCTTCCACTTCTGCTGCTGCAGCAGCAGAAGTGGAAGGACGGTGGAAGCTATGACCTCAGGGCCCCCCTCACCCTCACCTGCCAGCTCTGGGACGCGACCCAGCAGTTTGAAAGTAGAGCCGCGGGAACGGAGAAATGTTCCCATGGCTGCTTTCATTTGAGATTAATCTTGCTGAACGGCGTCAGCGGTTCTACCATAGGCAGTTCCTAGGGAGCGGAAAATCAGTGACGCCCCCTAAAAACTGCCACCTGAGGCCACTGCCTCAGTTGGCCTAATGGTAGAACCGCCCCTGTATAAAAGTATACAGAAATGTGTGATGCTATGTATACTTTCATATATGTATAAAGTAGGCATTCTCAGGGGTGGAGCTGAATGGGAGTTTGGGGTTTGCCTTTGCAAAATGCAAAGTATAACCTGGCAGACATACAGATGTGTGCTTACAGCTGCTCCATATGCACCTACTGAATGTCCATGGGGGTCATTTAGCCCTATTCATGCTTTGTACATCCAAAAACAAGCATAGAGACATCCAAAGCACAGAGACTGTCTCAAGAGACATTTTAAAAGCTGGCTCTGGGGGTGTCCCCGGACTGAGGATGTCCGAATCTGAACAGGGGCATGGAGGAAGCATGGCCAGGGCATTCCCAGGAGCTTGGAAGCATGATTAGGGAATTTCCAGGGACCAGGACGTCCCTGCCTGAACACAGAAATGTCATAGGTTTTCAGTATCACATCTAACTTTAGACCTGCTCAAAGTCACACATAACAACGAACAAGCAGCTGAAAAGTGCTTGTTTTAGTTGAAAAACATTGGAGGGTGTAGAGAAGAAAGCACTCTATCATTCCCAGTACTCAGCACAATTTCATTTTTTTCAGACGTTCTGGCTTAGATGTCCCAGATTTTACTTGGATGGATCTTCTAAAATATGTATATCTTTCCAAAATCAGTGCTTTCAAGATGTATACTGGCCATATCCACTTAATGTAGATGGTTCTAAAATTAATTCCTATTTTTCATTTGATGATCATAGTCTAAGAAAACAGAATGCTAATGTTTCTGAACCAGGGATTTCTTCATGGCTTGCTGTCCCACAATATTGTATTGTTAGTACTGCATAACTTTGTCTTCCGAAACCTGTCCTGGGGCACCCCCAGTTTTCAGGTATACAGAACAGCCACAATGAAGATAAATTTGTGTATACTGAGTCTCCAAGATATGAAAATTTATCTCATGCATCTCTTACTTTCTGAAAACTTGAATGACTGTGGGGTCCCCTGGACAGATTTGGGATGTCCTGGTATACAATTTTCCTTCCTGATATTTTCTTTGTCCTCTGTTCTTGTATTTTATTGCTTTATATTCTGAATTTTCTTCCTAGATTGAAGTTTTGAACCCACGACAGAAGGTGGTGAATTTTGGAGCACTCCATGTTGGCCAAACTGTGAAAAGAATTGTTCCAATTGTGAACAAAAGTATTGCCTCACTTACATTTTCCTTAGTACTCACACCTACTTTGCCAGCTCTACAGGATCCTAAGGTAACCATCCTGCATGCTGGATTCAGTTTGTTATAAGACTTTTCTGTCCTACTGAACTTGAATCCATACATGAATTACAAAGTAGTGGATTTGAGTGTGAATTCTTTGCAGCTAATATGAATAGCATCAGGGCATTTTCCTTTGAAATCCATTCTCTGTGCTGAATGCAGATACCTGTGGGATGAGACAAAGCAATGAGACATTTTTCAGCCTGATGTTCTATTTCACTCTCAAACAGTCTACAACCAGCATATCAACTATGTCATGATGAACTGAGTCTAAGTAAATAAAATTACCTCACTGGGACTGTAAAACAATGTCAATACCAATCATTTAAAAAATCAATTTTTTCTATCCTGGATGGCCTCAGTAACCTCACTTTTTAATAAACAGTAAAGTTAATTCAAAATTAGGGACCATCAGAACTCAGAGCTAGACAACAGCAGTAACATTTGCTCAGGACTTCAGTTATCAGTCCCATTCAGGTCTTTGTTTATTAAATCACTAACTGCATCATGCAGAGAGATGCTGGCAAAAATATAAGACATCTTTAGCATTATTTCATTTAAAGAACATCACCATGTATACCTCACTCAACTTATTCAGGCCAATAAAGACAATTTTTCCACAATTATCAATAAATCTTCTAAGCACCATAAGAAACTGTTTGCAGTAATATAGAAACATGATGGCAGAAAAGACCACATGGCCTATCTAGTCTGCCCTTCCAAATCAACTAATACAATAGTCTCCTTTTTTTCCTACAGAGATACTCTGTGTTTGTCCAATGCTTTTTTTGAATTCAGATACTGTCCTCAACTCTACCACCTCCAATGGGAGACTATTCCACACATCTACCACCCTTTCTGTAAATAAATATTTCCGCATGTTAATCCTGAGTCTATCCCCCTTCACCCTAATCCTATGTCCCCTCGTAGCAGAGCTTCCTTTCAATCGAAAGAGGCTCTACTCCTGTGCATTTATGCCATGGAGGTATTTAAACGTCTCTATCATATTTCCTTTTTCTCTGACATCTCTTGTTTTTTCTTTTTTAGTTTCCTGTAATAATTCATAATTGGGAGTGCCTGCCCCTCTTATGTTTTCTGTAATGTTGCTCTCTCCATTATAGTGGACTAATGATACTCTTGGGAAAAAAATATTTTCTTTTTTTGTTGTTTTGGTACTAATTTCTTTTGTTACAAGGTGTATCTTTTTCTTTACAAGCATGTTGCTTGGATGTAAATTGTAAAAGATGCATAAATAAAATTTTAAAAAAATCCTTAAGTCTATCCTCATATGCTTTATAACGAAGACCACAAACCATTTTAGTAGCCACCCTCTGCACCAACTCCAACGTGTTTATATCCTTTTGAAGGTGTGATCTCCAGAATTGCACACAATACTCCAAATAAGGTCACATCAAAGACTTATACAGAGGCACTATCACCTCCTTTTTACTGTTGGCCAGTCCTCTCTCTATGCACCCAAGCATCCTTCTAGCTTTCGCCGTCACCTTTTCTACCGGTTTACCTACTTTAAGATCATCAGACACAATCACACCCAGGTCCCACTCTTCTTTTGTGGACAGAAGAACTTCACCCCCTACACTGTACTGCTCCCTTTGATTATTGCAGCCCAAAAGCATGATCCTGCATTTTTTAGCATTAAATATTAGCTGCCAAATTCTTGACCGTTCTTCAAGCTTAGCTAGATCCCTCCTCATGTTATCTACTCCTTCCTGGGTGTCTACTCTATAGCTGATTTTGGTATTATCTGCAAAGAGGCAAACCTTACCCGAAAGCCCTTCTTCAAAATCAGTAACAAAGATGTTAAAAAGAATTGGACCAAGGACAGATCCCTGTGGCACACCACTGGTAACATCCTTCTTCTTAGAGTGAGCTCTATTTACCTATACCCTTTGCCGCCTCCCACTCAACCAATTTCTAACCCAAACAGTAACTTTAGAGTCTATCCCTAGGGTGCTCAGTTGGTTTTTAAGTCGCTTGTGCAGAACGGTGTCAAAGGCTACTGAAATCCAAGTACAACACATCTAGGGCTCTCCCTCGGTCCATCTCCCTGGTCACCCATTCAAAGAAATCAATCAGATTTGTCTGAAAAATACCTGCCTCTGGTGAATCCATGCTTCCTCCGTTCCATTGGACTCCAGAATCCTCACAATTTTCTCTTTCAGCAGCATTTCGAATAATTTACTCACCACAGAGGTTAGACTAACCGGCTTGTAGTTTTCAATCACATCTTTACTTCCGCCTTTGTATAAAGGGACCACATGTCCCTCTCTCCAGTCCTCCTGCACCACTCCTGAATCCAAAGAGGCATTGAAAATGTCAGTCAATGGAGATGCTAGAATGTCCCCAAGTTCCTTCAACATTCTCTGATGTATCCCATCCAATCCCATCGGCTTGTCTACTTTTAGGTTAGCTAGTTCCTCACAAACACAGTCTTCTAAAAATTGTTTGAGATCCCCGACACTTCTGTTCCTATTTGTGGGTGTTTTCTGAGGTCCTGGCACTTCATCTGTGAACACAGAACAGAAATACTTGTTAAGCAATTCCACTTTATCCTCATCAGCTTCTACATATTCCTCCCCTTCATCCTTGAGTCTGACAATACCACTTTTGCCCTTCTTCCTCTCACTAACATTTCTGAAAAATATCTTATCCCCCATTTTATTGCATTGGCTATTTCTTCTTCTTTTTGTATCTTTGCTTTCCTGACTACTTTGTTAGCTTCTCTAAGTTTTTCCAAACATAGATGCCTGTCTTCCTCTCTTTGTGATCTCTTGTATTTCATAAAGGCCTCCCCCTTTTTCTTCACTTTTTCAGCTACTTCCTTTGAAAACCATAGTGCCTTCTTTTCCTTTTAGCTTTATTTACCTTTCTAACAAAAAAGTTGGTTGCCCTTAAAATATCCCCTCTCAGTTTTGCCCACTGTTTTTCTACATCCGCCAGCTGTTCCCATCCCGCTAACAACTCCTTGAGGTATTGACCTATCTTGGCAAAGTTAGTTTTCCTAAAGTCTGTGAGGTTATTGGGGCCATCCAGTATCTCAATTACTGTCCCTGGCTCCAAACTGTCTCTGTACTTTTGGGCTGGTCCCTCCCTATGGCATGCTATTATAGCAAGAAAATTTCTGGCATCCAACAGAGCTTCCCATCAACTCATACTATTCTATCTCATTACTATCAACCACTCATTCAACTGATATTTCCACCAGGGCCTCAGCGTGGTTATGCTTGGTCTTCATTTAATCTTGCTACCACTACCTCATTGGCTAAAGTCATTACAATAGTTTAAAAAAAATTATATGCTAATTATTAGACCCCATTCTGTCCACTTGGTTAGGTGAACCTTCTCTTACATTGTTACCTTTTGTTCTTACTGTATAAATCACAGTCTCTATACGGGCAGAGTTTCCAGTCCTTGGAAAAAAGCTCTCATTTGCCCACTTCTTAAAGAAACAATGCTTGATGTCTCTGATCCCTCTAATTATCATCCTTTCTCTAATCTCTATTTTATTTTGAAGCCGACTGAGAAACTAGTTTTCTCACAACTTCTGGATCATTTGGAAAATCTAATGCATTTCACTCCTGCCAGTCCGGTTTTAGGACAGGACACAACATGGAAACAATCCTTGCATCTCTTCTTAGTGAAATCTGCTGCTCTTTAGATCAAAGTATGTTTGCACTATTCCTATATTGAAAATAGTCTTAGAATCCAGTCCTGCTCTGGTTCAAGGTTGAAGATGATCATCAAGGTAGCCTGAGAAGAGGTCACAGCTTGAGAGCTTTCCAAAAAGTTGGCCAAATATAAACTGTCTGTACAAAGCTCAGTTCTCTGGCCCTCAGTTATCTTCACCCACCAGATTCAGTACAATATACTGATGACAATGGAGGGATAGCTTCCTTAATAACATGTATAATTTCCCAACAATATTTCCTCACCATATTGTTTGGGGAGAATGAGAAAGATTTTGAAGAATTAAATAGCCTTAGACAGGGCTGGCGCAAGGATTGGAAGCGCCCTAAGCGGGCCATGCATCCTGCTGCTTCTCATGGTCCCCTTCATCCCCATTGTCGCCACTCCTCTCCAGAACCCGCAATGGCAGCAGTAGCCCCAAATCATGATGCAGCGCTTACTAACACTAAGGCAGTGTTGCCGTTTCCTCCTGGTCAAAATGTGCCATTTCCACCCCCCTCTGAAATCATAAATGGCACATTATGACCAGGAGGAAATTGCGACACAGTGCCAGAGTGTTAGGAAGCACTGCATTATGGTTTGGGGGCTATTGCCACCATTGCAGGCTCTCGAGAGGGATGGCAATGGGTGCTTCGGAGGTCTGGAATCCTAGGTGACCGCATAGTTTGCCAGCCCTGGGCTTAGAATAAACCAACAGCAATGGTTTTCTAAAATTTCCATTTTCTAAGTGTATTGCCTCTTTATCTTTAATGAGTACATTACTGCTTGCCCTCAACAAGGGCTAGCCCAAGCACTGGCAAACTAGGTGGTCACCTAAGGTGGCAACTTCTTGAGGGTGGCAAAGAGCATAGCATTCAAAACTAAACAATAGATTTTGACAGCCAGGGGGGTTGTAAAGCTTAAGGTTTGCTTAGGGTGCTAACACCTTGAACCAGTTCTGGGGCCAGCCCTGCCCTCAAGTTAGTCAGCTGTTTCTCCATGAGACCCAGACATTCCTCATATTTCCTCACTACCTCCTTCTGTGCATCAAATTGGGTCTGTAGCTAGCAAACAAAAAGAATCAGCCACTTTGTCCAAATGACTCAACAGAGATTTCTGAGGTCTAACAATGGCTTTCCATACTTCAGAGAGTGTTACCTTACTAGCATCTGAAGATATCCATGATGCCAAAAGTAGCCACTTATTGGATTGTAATGCTGCAACTTCTTCCCCAAACATAGTGGAAGCCATCCTTTTGGTTCCCTTTCCATTAATAAATGCAGTCATAGCCTCAGCAGTAGGAAGACAGTTCAGAGGCCAGCAAAATTTGATGCTAAAGCACCATTCACAACTTTGGGCCCCACTCCTCAACTGCACTCTTGTTTCTGGGTCTTCAGGTAATCTTACTAAGCTTCAGGGAGAACTCGGCATCCTCACTCTGTGCAAACCATCCACCACAGTGCATACCCTCAGGATCTTATCCCTCTAACCACAGGTATCACAAAGGCTTTTATCATTTACCTTCCCCTGGCAATAGGGTCTCTTACTGCAGGGGGCAAGTTTGGAGTTTTCCCTTTCC
This sequence comes from Ichthyophis bannanicus, assembly GCA_033557465.1. Classification (NCBI taxonomy): domain Eukaryota; kingdom Metazoa; phylum Chordata; class Amphibia; order Gymnophiona; family Ichthyophiidae; genus Ichthyophis; species Ichthyophis bannanicus. The sequence goes on from CM066034.1 coordinate 555,308,614, forward strand.
CATGCACATCTCCAGAAAGGCAAAGTGCTACTAAGAGGTCTGCAAATTGAAAAGAGTCTAGAACTCATCACTCTGCAGTTGCTCGTCATCATTTTTCTCCTAAATTACAGCCATCCTTAGATGTTGAGTCTTTTAGGCTAGTGATACAGGCCTCAATTCCATGTTTAGATATTGCAGTGGTATATATATGGGACTGTTAAATAAGAACGTGAACATTTATGAGCTGTACAAAATTCTGCTAGACTACTGTAATGCCTTGTATATTGATCGGACCATAAAGAGTTTGCAATAGTTCCAATTAATAAAAAATGCTGTAGCACAACTGATAGAGGATTGCAAGTGCAATGACAACATCACACCCTTCCTGCAAAAACCGCACTAGCTACCAGTACCCTATAGGGCTAAATTTTAAACTCTATCTCTAATTTTCAAAGCACTCATATAAAATTGCCAGCATACCTAAGAATAAGTTAGTCTACACATCTTTGAGGCTTTTAAGATCCTCTCAAGGACCATCCCAAACTGACCATCTCCAAAGAAAATCACACGGTGTGACACCTGCCAGCAAACATTAGCAGGAGTAGCCCCCACGCTCTGGAACTCTCTCCCTGAGGGGCTATGCCTAACTCAAGACTACCACACTTCAGGAAGCAGGTGAAAACCTGGCTCTTTTCCCAAGCCTTTAATGACTGTGGTGGTAATTGACTATCCATTCAGACACACTGCTTCAGGACTAGCTTAGTGTATATTCTGTAACTGAGACCAGATCCACATACCTTATTTATCTGTGTGTGTGTAGATATATACAGGGTGGCCCCAAAAAAGTGAGAACATCTCGTAGCATATAAGTTATTTAAAAATTCAAAAAGACAGATGTAAACAATTGACAAATTAAAAAAACAAAGATGGCGACCGGAAATTGTCGAAATAAAGATGTTATATAGCTAAAAAAGGTAAATAAGTAAACTATTTAAGCTTTTAATTTATGAGATGTTCTCACTTTTTTTGGCCAACCTGTATATAATTCACTCTCAGTCTAGCTACTCATTTTTATATATCTTGTCTGTCTAAATGCTCCAACTGCACTTGTCTCCTCTGTTGCATATTAGGATATTTCATTGTATAGTGCTAACATCGTGAGTATCCTATCTATGTTATATAAATGTTTTACCATGCTGCCTTTTATAGTGCATCATTTATACTGTGCTAATATTGTGATAATCCTATCTGTTATTTAAATGCTCTTACACTGTGGCCTATTAGAGTATATCTTTTGTATTCTGTTGACACTGTATCCATAATATTGATGTATCTACTATAGTGTTTTATAGTGTACATTACTGACATTGCATCATACTATTGCTATTACTATGATTTAAGTTACCTATCACGTTTTTTTCACAGTTCTAACTGTCTATTATCTTGACATGGTCATTTTATTATTGTTAAGCAGCTCTTACCATGTAAATTGTCTGTGTCAAGCAATACCTGCTGTACACTACCTTGGGCAAATCTCTTCATAAAGCTAGTTGATAAAAAAGTTGTCGACTCTGACATTTTGGTTAATAAGGAAGAACAGGCTGCAGTGGCTTAGAGAGCAAGTTAAATGCTATGTCCTGGGAAAAAGGTTATACTCAAGTCAGGGGAATGCTATTGGTAGTCCTTTCATACAGCAAGATGGAAAGAGTAAGGTGGAAGCTTAGAGCTTTTTCAGTAGGAGCACCAAAGGCTTGGAATAGTTTGCCTGTGACTTGAGAAAGAGATTATAGGACCTTGTGGAAACAGTTGAAAACCTGGCTGTTTTGTTATGGAGATAATAACTTTGTAGGTAAATCAATAGTAGAAGGGAATCCAGCATTGGCCATTTAACCACACCAGATGCCCACTTTATATTTGTTTGTTGTTTTATTTTATTTATTTGGTTTTATTTTTAACTTTGTACACCACATTGAGTGCATTTCTATACAGAAAGATGGTTAATAAATCTGTGAATATTGTAGGTCCTCAGCTTGTCTCATTCGATGGAAGTGACTTTAAAGCCCAAGGACACCTGGAAAGTGGAGGTGACATTCAGTCCCAAAAGTCGCATCCCACCATTCGCAGAAGATGTCATGCTGGAGCATGCTGGATTATCACGCTGCCTTTTTGTTGTCCGTGGCTGTAGTCAGGGCATCGAGATCAGCCTGGATCAGGATAATATTCCATTTGGAGCGGCTGTGCTACAAAGTCATGCCATTCGACGCATTGTAATGCTCAATACAGGCGACATTGGAGCACGGTACTAAAGCAATATCATTATGCTCTTGCTTAGCAGCTAGGGTCCTGTGTTAGATGTTTCCCACATAGGAAGGAGATGGTACTATCATATTCATAGTTAATTTGCAGATGCTAAGAGAGTGTTCCAGTAATGACAAACAGAAGCCTGACTACAATACTCTCATCTGTGTGTCACTAATAAATAACCATTGATACATGTGTTCCACCGGTAAAGATGAACCTTTATGAGCCACATATAAATGCACATTAAAGCTAACGCACATTAAGTGTCACTGTGCCCATAAAAAATAAAATGGCTGTTGGCACTTAAAGCGCACTAACTTCATTAACATATATAGAGGAGTGGCCTAATGGTTAGAGCACTGGCTTAGGAACCAAGAGGCCAGGGTTTGATTCCCACTAGCATTTCTTGTGGCCTTGGGGAAGTCACTTAATCCTCCATTGCCTTAGAAAAATCCAAGTTATCAATGTCCCTGTGCCACCTCCAGAACGCCCACCGACACCTCAATGCAACACGGTTAGCATTGGAGGCAGCAGTCGTGTGTGTCGGTGAGAGACATCAGTTTCTTACACCGATCACACTTCTTAAAACCACTGGAAGCCATCGGGGAAAAAGAGTCCCCGCGAGCTCGAAGGACCGGCCTTCCAGGGAAAAGTAACCTCAGGCCGGAGGGACTGAGGTCTCTAGTCCTATGGTTGCTCCTTGTGGCCTTGGGCAAGCCACTTAACCCTCCATTGCCTCAGGTATACTTAGATTGTGAGCCCTTCGGGGACAAGGGAATAAAAAGTATCTGTTAGTATATACATGTAAACCGCTCTGATGCATACGTAAAGGGCGGTATATCAAATGCCTAACCATAACCATAACCATAGTTGTGTTAATCGGGGATATTCAATGATATTAACCATGTTAGCACCGCTAAATATCCTGCTCAGCGGCATTTACACAGTCTGTAAGTCTGTAAGCCGTGCAAATGCCTTTGAATAACCAACCCGCCATGTTTCCAGTGGGTGAACCCACATTTATCTGTGTAAAACCTTTTGGTTGTGGCCCAAATAGAAGGTAAACTGTGACTGATATGTCTAAATTGGCTTGCTGAAAATTGCCTTCCTTCAGTGCAAATAAAAGTACATGCATTGCTCACTACATAGTGGAGGAGTTCTGTTAACTTGGGACAGTTCCATTCTGATAGATAAGAAACTGGATGCGAGGAAACCAGACATAGTGATAAAGGAGGCAAACACCAGAATGTCATTAATAGAGGTGTCTGTTTCAAGCAATTATTCTGTGAATTGCATGGAGAGGGAGAAAATCCTGAAGTACTAAGAAGTGCAGTGAGAGACTAAGAGGAGGGAGGAGTAGCCTAGTGGTTGGGGCAATGTACTTCAGGCCGGAAGGTCGGGGATTCAAATCCCACTAGAGGACAGCAACCTTGGGCCGGAAGGACTGGGGTTTCTAGTCCCACAGATGCTCCTTGTGGTCTTGGGCAAGCCACTTAACCCTCCATAGCCCATGTTCCCTGTAAGTATTAGTGTATGTGTCTCATATCCCCGCGTGTTAAATATATCCCCCAATTGTGTTGTGACCGCTTTGATTGAAGGATAAGGCGGTATACAAAACTGTCTAAATAAACAAATAAGAAAACATGGCAGAAAGATACAGAAATATTTCCCACGTTTCCAGGCCTGATTAAGAAGAATTTCCAATTATTTATGTATTTATTTATTTATTTAACGCTTTTATATACCATCTTTTTAACAAAGTTATTCAAAATGGTTTACAAATTCAATAACAAACAATAAAAGAATCTTACAGAAATACAGACAGATCTTATCATAGAGTAGAAGCTCCCCTAGTCTTCCTTTAATATTACACCTTGATAAATTATCCATAGATGTTACATCTTATGAACTCCAGAAGGAAGCTCTCTTTGGCACAATGCAAGACTGAGATCATATTCCACATACCCTGGCTTAGGAGTGAGGTTTATGGTACGCACAAAACTAGTCTATTTGGAAAAATTGTCCCCTGACGGAGTAGTTTAGTGGTTAGAGCAGCATCCAGAGTACTAAGGAAGCTCTGAATTCAAATCCTGGAGAGCCTCCTTGTGATCTTGACCAAGTCTATTCACTTTCTGTAGCTTTAAGTACAGCCAGAAGGCTAGATTTATCAAAGTGCACATTATTAGCAAATAGATCCAGAGGCATGAAATGGGACCTGTAGTAAATAATACACATTAGCACATGGTAGTGCACATTAGTAATTGCTGTGCCTAGATTATAAATCTTCTGAAGACAAGGAAATAGTTACTGACCTTGAATGTAGTATGCCTTGAGCTAGCAATGAAAAGGTGTGAACTAATGTTCCCAGGGTGTATTTGAGGGGGGAGGGGGTAATATGTGGGAGTATATGCATAGACTGCATTTTGGAAATCTCTGCACATTATTTACCATGACACAAATGCCTATACGATAATGGGCAACAGATGTCTTTTGGTACTTTGTACCCACTGCTAGTTTCAAAGTGAAAGTATTGCAAGGTACCTGTGGGGGTTTTTAAATAGAATCCCTGTGTATACTTGCATTCTATGGCCCACCCCTTTTTTGTGATTGCTAAAAACTACCTGCACTGACAAGCATGGCTACTTTCACTTGCAAAATGGGTTGGGCAATTTTCAAAGGAGGTTTTTACATGGGGTAACAGATGTCTCCATAGATACAACTAACATGGCGAGTTATAACGTTCTATATTAATATGTTTTCCTGTTTTATGCTTTTGTTTTTTGGTAGGTTTGTCTGGGACATCAAACATTTTCAGCCTGATTTTTCCATCAGCCCCTCAGAAGGTTATATCACCCCTGGTATGGAAGTTGCTTTTGATGTGACATTTCATCCCCAAAGCTTGAAACAAAGCATCGTCTATGAAAACCTGAAATGCTTTATTGAAGGAAGCAAACCCCTTAAGCTTACCCTCTCTGGATCTGGTGTAGGAGTCCCTGCCGTCAAAGAGGTAATTTTTCAGAATTACAATGCTTTCACTGAAAGCATTAGCCACTGATGACAGGAGAACTGGAAAGGATTTTCATCTCATTCTAGAAACTCTAAGCAAGCTCAGCAGATTTCAATTTGAGATGTCTCCATCTGCTACTGGTGTGAACTATTTATTAGCATGGCAGTTATGTATAATAACTGTGGAGACTGTAGACTGCAGTATGTAAATGGATTTACAAGAAGTTGGCATCAGGCATTGAAGGGACAGAAGGAAAAAGCCCTGCAGCACCAAAATTTAAAGATAGGCACCAAAGGGCTATTTGTACCCATTGCCGCTACTGCATGTCTCAGAGAGGGAAGACAGCGGCAGCAATTGATGCCCCCAGAGGGCTAGCGCTCTAAGCAACCACCTAGTTTGCTTAATGGTAGGACTGGCCCTGCCAGTAACTGGTTCTGGAGACAGACCCCATGCAGATAGCAAGACTGGGTACGTGCATGGGTGTAGGCCATTTTACAAATGTGGATGTCCCTGACCTAAGTAGGTCAGAAGGGGGCCACCTGTTATGAGACTAGCATGTCCTGCCCTGACATTTCATATATTCAGATGTGCAGCTGTGGGCCAGTAATAAGTTTGGAGTATGTATTTACAGGAACGTTTCTTTGGCCAGGAACTATTAACCGCTGTGATATAAACGCAATTTGCTGTTTTCTGTGTAAGTGTTGCAGCCACGAAATGAGCATTTTTTTGCATGTCACCATGCTTTGCATATCTATGTGCCCATTTTCAGATATCCAACTCACAGAGCTTCTAAAATGACCCTCATTAAGTTTTAATTGTAATCCACCATGCTGTATTGCAAATTGTATAATCTTTAAGTTTATAAATCAATCAGTTTTAAAGTGGGAGTTTGTTTCTCTTATCTGCAGAATATACTCTGTACTTCCAATTTAAAAGGACAGTTTTAGAAATATTTAAAAAATAATTAAGACTAAGGGGTCTGTTTAATAAGTGGTGTTAGTGGCTTCTGTGCTAAATCGGAGCCGCTGCCCTATTTTATTCATCCTTGGAGGTGGAATAAGCAGGGAATCCCCCCGGCGATCCCCAGACATAAAGGGCTATCTCCAGGAACAAGCAGGAATGAGTCCTCACATATGGGTACGTTGGTACCGACGGAGCCTGCATGGGAACGCTCCCCAGCTTCCCAAAAAGGAAAGCTTTTGGGAGCATCCCACAGCGCCTGCGTGCTGCCTTCCCACCTTTCCTAACCGCCTCTCTCCAGTTCTTCTTTTCCGCGAAGCCAGCAGGTCGTGTTCCTGTCACCGCTGAAGAAGTTCTTTGTTTTAATTTATTTCTTTGGTCGCGCGTCTGCCTTCTTCGACGTCGGACCGGTACTGCCGGTCTTTTCTTCCTTTTCTAAAAAAAAAAAAAAAAAAAAAGAATATATTTTTCCCTCACTTAGGGGCTTGTTTACAAAGCTGCGGTAGCGGTTCGCGATCGTTATCGGAGCCGCGACCCCATTGATTTCAATGGGGCCGCAGCTCAAATAACGACCGCGAACCGCTACCGCGGCTTTGTAAACAAGCCCCTCAGTGTGTTTTTCCTCTTTTGGGCCTTACGCCTGACAAGAAATTTTCCTCATGGAAAAACCAGCCTCCGGGTTTAAAAAATGCACTAAGTGCAGCGGTACTATTTCTGTTACTGACAGCCATGAATGGTGTCTTAAATGTTTGGGTCCTGACCATTCCATTTTGGATTGTTCGTCCTGTTCCTTGATGTCTAAACGAGGCTTACAGAACCGAGCAGCCAAGCTTCATGTTCTGTTTCCCTCTGATGCAGCTTCAGTGGCATCGACGTCTTCCAGGGCCTCTTCTTCCTCTCATGGATCTCAGGTAACCAAACACAAAGCCAGCCGGTCCTCGAAGGGTAGATCTCCTTCCAAGCATCGAGATGCCTCCGGGCTTGCCCTCGAGGATCCTGCACCTGCAAAACTACCCCGGCGGGAAGCTCCGGCTTCCAAAGCTCCACCTATGGGGTTACAGGTTGACATCGATGGCATGGCCTCGACCGATCACCTGTTAGAATGTTCTGGGGTACCGGCGCAACCTTCCGGTACCGAATTCCAGGCATTCATGGCGTCGATGGATCAGAATGTTCTATCCATGCAGCAGGCTATTACGGCCTTCATTCAAGCTGCGACGCCGCTGATACCACAACAAACTCCGTTGTCAGTATCGGCCCCGGTACCGGCACCAATGCCGGTACCGGTACCGACTGCATCAACACCAGCCATGGTGTCGACTGCAGCGGTTCCCTGCCTAGGGATGCCCATCGGTACCGCATCGGTACCGATAACACCCGATGTCGATACGGCTCGGTACGCGTATCGGGCTTTGGAAGAGCACCCTGACAGTCGATACTTTGATTCCTCCGAAGATTCTGATGCATCGGAGGCATCTGCTGAAGTATCCATAGCCCTGCCTGAAGAGCCGCCTTCTCCAAAAAGAAGACTGTCTCCTCCAGAAGACTTGTCCTTTCAAGACTTCATAAGAGAAATGGCTAAAGGGCTTTCTATTTCAGTAACCTCTGAATCAGAGCCTAGAGCTAAAAAATTAGATATTTTAGGTTATTCTAAGGCTCCTAAGGAGGCAGTCACCTTGCCAATTCATGAGATTCTGTATGATCACATGATTGATTTATGGGAGACTCCTCTCACTATCTCTCCTCATTCTCGTAGGTTGGACACCATGTACTGTGTCCCTCCTTGTCCTGGTTTTCATAAAACACAGCTTCCTCACCATTCTATTGTGGTGGAGTCAGCTACGAAAAAGTTAAAGAGTGCAAAAAGACACTCTTCTGCTCCTCCAGGAAGAGAATGCAGGACCTTGGATGCTTTTGGTAGGAAAATCTTCCAAGCCAGTATGCTCATTGCCAGAATCAACTCCTATAGTCTCTATATGGGGATGTTTCTGAAAGAAGTTGCAGATAAGCTGCACACTTTCCTCCCTTTTCTTCCAGAGGATAAAAGGGGAGAATTTCTTATTTGGCTTAAGCATACTCAAGATATTTCAAAGTTTTCCAACCGTGCAGCTTTTGACTCCTTTGAGGGTGCCAGAAGAGCTTCGGCCATTGCCATAGCTGCACGCAGAATTGCTTGGCTCCAAGCTTCTGATCTAGAACCTTGGGTCCAGGATGGCTTGGGAAATCTTCCCTGTACAGGAGAAAACCTGTTTGGCAAAGATTGGCAAATAAAGGCCACTCAAATGGATGCAGAAAATTCTGCTTTGGATAGACTTTCAAAGTCAACCTCCATTCCTGCCAAGAAAAAACCTTTCAAGAAGTCTTTTTTCAAGAAAGGCAGATTCCATCCTGCTTCTGGCCAACAGTCATCTACAGGTCGTTTTGCTGCTAAGCGTCAGCAACCTAAACAGGCCAGGCCTAAGCCTACAGGGGCTGCTGCAACTCAGCAGACCCAGCCTCCTCAGGGCTTTTGACTTGATGCTAGAGAACTTAGCCTTTCTGGCTCTGCAACAGCCAGAGCCTCTCACCATTCCAGGAAGGTTAGCTCATTTTGCTCCCAGATGGGAGCAAATTACAACAGAGCAGTGGACCCTCTCCATCATAAGGGAGGGGTACAAACTTAATTTCTCAAACCTTCCTCCTCACACCATGGTGAGACATTTCAATTCTCCAACATCTCTCCTCGACCTTCTAGGTCAGGAGGTGGCTACCCTTCTTGCCCAAGGGGCAATAGAAGAAGTACCTCTTCTTCAACAAGGGTCAGGGTTTTACTCCCCCTACTTTCTGATCCCAAAGAAAACAGGGGGCTACAGACCCATATTAGATCTCAGAGAATTGAACAAATTTCTATGCAAGGAGAAATTCAAGATGCTTTCTCTGGGCACTCTCCTTCCATACCTTCAGAGTCAGGATTGGCTTTGTTCTCTAGATCTCAAGGATGCATACACACATGTCCTCATCCATCCATCTCACAGAAGGTTCCTCCGTTTTCTTTTCCAAGGAAAGCATTACCAATACAGGGTGCTTCCTTTCGGTCTGGCCTCTGCTCCAAGAGTGTTCACCAAATGCATGGCAGTAGTAGCTGCATTTCTACGCACTCTGGGAATATTTGTATTCCCATACCTGGACGACTGGCTCATCCGAGCTCCATCTCAGTCAGAGGCCCAGACTTCCCTGGACTGCACAAGGCGCATTCTGCAGTATCTGGGACTTGTGGTAAACCTCCCAAAGTCCCAGCTTACCCCTACTCAGTCCCTAGAGTTCATAGGGGCCTGGCTAGACACTACCACTGCAAGGGCCTATCTTCCTCAGGCCCGTTGCCTATGCCTAGTGCAGTTAGCCTCCCAGATTCAGTCAAAGAGCCATTTAACTGCCCGGGAGATGCTACAACTGCTAGGCCACATGGCATCCACAGTGCATGTGGTCCCCTATGCTCGCCTTCACATGAGAGCAGCTCAATGGACTTTGTCCACCCAGTGGACTCAAGCATCAGGAGCTCTGTCAGACAAAATAGCAACCTCCAGGCGCCTCTTTTTGTCTCTCCAGTGGTGGATGTCCACCCAAAATCTGTTGCTGGGGTCCCCCTTCCAACAGTTGTTGCCCCAAGCAACCCTCACAACAGATGCCTCCCAAACAGGTTGGGGAGCTCATCTACAAGACCTCTCCACTCAGGGCACTTGGTCTCCACAGGAGACCTCTCTACATATCAACCACTTGGAGCTCCGAGCAATTTTTCTAGCTCTCAAGGTCTTCCATACCCTGCTCAGCTACAAGACAGTCCTCATTCATACGGACAATCAGGTAGCCATGTTTTACATAAACAAGCAAGGAGGAACTGGCTCTCTGTCGCTTTGAAACGAAGCTTTAAGATTGTGGGCCTTCGCCAGGGAGCATCAAATCCATCTCCTGGCAGTATACCTTCCAGGAATCCAAAACTCTTGGGCAGACAGACTCAGTCGAGTTCTGCTTCCACACGAATGGTCCCTGCAGATGGACCAGGTACTCAGAATCTTTCAAGAATGGGGAACCCCGGACATAGACCTCTTTGCAAGTCCGTGGAATGCCAAACTTCCCCGTTTCTGTTCCAGAATTCCGTGTCAGGGAGTTCAGGCCAAGGATGCCTTCCTCCTTCACTGGGGTCAAGACTTCCTGTATGCCTTTCCGCCCATTCCCTTAATTCCCAAGACTCTGTTCAAGCTCCAGAGGGATCAAGGATCTATGATCCTCATAGCTCCATGCTGGCCATGCCAAGTGTGGTACCCTCTACTTCTGCATCTCTCTCAAGCTCCCTCCATGGACTTGGGAGCTGCTCCAGACCTTCTGTCCCAGGAAGAGGGGACTTTGTGGCACCCAAACCCCAAGTCCCTTCACCTCAGGGCTTGGTTGCTGAAGGCTTAGACCTTCAAGGTTGGAATCTTTCTCAGCAAGTGAAGGATATCCTCCATGCTTCCAGAAAACCTTCTACTAGACGTTCCTATGCTTTTAAATGGAAAATGTTTTCCATTTGGTGTGCTGAGAAGGGTCTTGACCCTCTAGCACTACCTTTGAATTCTCTATTGGAATATCTCCTGCATCGCTCCAATGCAGGCCTTAAGACGAATTCAGTAAGAGTCCATTTGAGTGCTATTGCAGCATCCCTTTAGCCTCTCAATGGACAGCCTATTTCCTCTCATCCTCTTATTGCAAGATTTATGAGAGGCCTAACTTTAACTAAACCTCCCATTAGGCCTCCTCCAGTGGCATGGGACTTAAATCTGGTTCTTGGTGAGCTTATGAAGCCACCCTTTGAACCCTTAGCCACTACCTCCTTGAAATTTCTTTCCTGGAAGGTTATTTTCCTTATTGCAGTCACATCAGCTCGCCGCATCAGTGAGCTACAGGCCTTGGTGGCTAATCCACCTTACACAAGGTTTCATCATGATAAGGTAGTCCTCAGGACCAATCCACACTTTATGCCTAAAGTGGTCTCACCTTTTCATCTGAACCAAGAGGTATATTTACCTGTCTTCTTTCCAGGTCCTCATGCATCAAGTGCTGAAAGGAATCTTCATACCCTGGATTACAAAAGGGCTCTCGCCTTTTACTTACAAAGGACTCAGCAACATAGAAGGTCTTCTCAACTCTTTGTTGCTTTTGATCCTTCTCATTTAGGACTTCCAGTCTCTAAGAGAACACTGTCCAATTGGATTGCTCAGTGTATTTCTTTCGCCTACCAGAGTAAGAACCTTTCTCTGGAGGGCCATGTCACAACTCACAATGTGAGGGCCATGGCAGCTTCTATGGCTCATCTTAATTCTGTGTCCATCGACCAGATCTGTCGAGCAGCCACATGGGCCTCGGTTCATACCTTCACAGCCCATTATTGTTTGGACAAGGACTCCCGCCGGGATGCCTTGTTTGGTCAGGCTGTTCTCAAACACCTGTTCCATACTTGAGCAACTCCTACCCTCCATCCCTGTTTAGATGCCTGAGATCCAAGGGGAGGGGTATAGCCCTTCTCAGGGTCTTACAACCCTGGGGATCTCCCGGGCATCTCTAGCTGGGGAGTCCCCATATGTGAGGACTCATTCTTGCTTATTCCTGGAGATAGCCCAGTTACTTACCTGTAACAGGTGATCTCTGGGAACAGCAGGAATAAGTCCTCACAACCCACCCACCTCCCCTAGGAGTTGTATCTTTCTATCTTTCCTTTCCTCTCTCTCTTTGTCTCAGCTTTAAAACTCGAACTGGAGAGAGGCGGTTAGGAAAGGCAGGAAGGCAGCGCGCAGGCGCTGTGGGATGCTCCCAAAAGCTTTCCTTTTTGGGAAGCTGGGGAGCGTTCCCGCGCAGGCTCCGTTGGTACCGACGTACCCATATGTGAGGACTTATTCCTGCTGTTCCCAGAGATCACCTGTTACAGGTAAGTAACTGTGCTGTCACTGGAATCGGCCCTATACATCCGGGGGTCGGTCCTGGTCACTCTCCATCCACACTCCGCCCCATGTCACCCCCGTTCCCCGTAGCATGCACAGAGGATCTGTATGTGCAGCCCTGCTATTCACCTTCGTGGATCGAGCCCATAGTGTCTCTAAGGGTTCTCTTGCAAACACTATGTGGCAGATCATTTCCTTTTGGTCAGCTGTGACTTCCTTCTTGTCATCCTGCCATCAGGGCTGGACCAACCAATAGGCAAACGAGACGAGTGCCTAGGGCCACAGCTGCTGGGGGAAGATTTGTGTCAGTTCCAGTCTTGCCCTTCTCAATGCGTGTTGCTACAATACGTAGATGATTTACTCATTGCTGCTGTTTCCCGGGAAGAATGTCTAACCGCTACTTCAGAACTTCTACACCTACTTTGGATGTCTGGCTATCGGGTGTCCCGAAGTAAGGCCCAATTGTGCTAGACTGAAGTCAGATACTTGGGATTCCATGTTGCCCAAGGCCTTCGAAGATTGGGCTCTGAGTGGAGGGAGGCAGTTTGTTCTATTCCTGAGCCACAAAATCGCAGGCAGTTAAGAGGCTTCTTAGGGGCTGCCGGTTTTTGTCGAATCTGGATACCCAACTATGCAGTGTTGGCAAAGCCCCGGTATGCAGCTACAACAGGGGGAGAATGAGATCCTTTTGACTGGAGCCCGGACCAAAAGGAGGCCTTTCAGAATATGAAGAAAGCTTTGCTATCAGCCCCCAGTCTAGGACTGCCCGACGTGGAAAAACCATTCCATCTGTACGTCCATGAAGAAAGGGGGATGGCAGTTGGTTTCCTCACTCAGAGCCTAGGTTCCTGGCAACGTCCGGTGACTTATCTGTCCAAACAGCTGGATCCAGTAGCAAGAGGGTGGCCTTCTTGTCTCCGCGCAGTAGCAGCAACAGCTCTCTTGGCAACAGAGGCTGATAAATTGTCCCTTGGGCAAGAACTGTATGTTAAAGTGCCACATGCAGTACTGACACTGATGGAGTACAAAGGCAATTATTGGTTTTATTTATTTATTTTATTTATTTAGACAGTTTTGTATACCGCCTTATCCTTCAATCAAAGCCCATTGGTTTACCAATGAGCGGATGACAAAGTACCAGAGCATGCTGTGTACGAGTCCTCGGGTTCACTTGGAGATAGTGAAAACACGCAATCCTGCTACTCTACTCCCTGTAGCACCTGGGCTAAATCAACATGATTGTATCCAGGTTATGGATGAAGTGTACTCCAGCCATCCGGATTTGAAGGATGTACCGCTGGCCTCTCCTGACGTTCAATACTTTACCGATGGCAGCAGTTTCATGGAAGATGGACAGCGGAAGGCCGGATATGCTGTGGTCACTCCTGGGGTTGTTGTGGAGGCTGAGCCCTTACCCTTAGGGACTTCTGCCCAGAAAGCTGAACTCAATGCCCTTACTCGAGCCCTCCAGTTAGCTGCAGGTCTGAAGGCAAACATTTTCACTGATTCTAAGTATGCATTCACTACACTCCATGCCCATGGGGCCCTCTATAGAGAGAAGGGACTCATAAATTCAAGCGGGAAATCTATAAAGTATGGGAGGGAGATTTTGGAGTTACTAGAGGCTGTGTGGGCACCAGAAGCGGTGGCTGTTGTTCACTGCAAGGCACACCAGCGAGGAGGCACTCTGGTCATCCAGGATAACCGCAGGGCAGATAGGGAGGCCAAGTTAGCAGCCCAGCAAGGAACAGTCCCAGTAAGTTTCAAGCCCCCCTGTTTTCAGTTCCTATGTCAGAGTGGGACCCACGTTATACCAGGAAAGAGATGGATTTCTTCACTCAGGAAGGGGCTACTCTCACTACTGCTGGGTGGTTGCGGTTACTGGGGGATCCACCCCGATATGTTATCCCCGAGAGTCTAGCACCTGCTTTTGTCTGACTATTTCATGAGACCACCCACTTAGGCAAGACCTCCATGCACACCATTCTACAGTCTTATTTCTATGTCCCACATCTGTCTGCCTTAACAGCAGCTGCAGCACGTCGCTGTCTCCAATGTGCCAGGAATAACCCCCGCCAAGGGCCTCTACCCCCAGTTTCCATACAGGCGGTTGGTGCTGCCCCTATGGAGAATATTGTAGTTGATTTCACTGAGTTACCCCGAGTAAGGGGTTATCGATATCTGCTGGTGATAGTATGTACATTTTCAGGATGGGTTGAGGCCTACCCTTGTAGAACAGAGACAGCCCGAGAGGTTACCAGGGCCCTGCTGAAAGAGATCATTCCCAGATTTGGCCTACCTCTTACTATAGGGTCAGATAATGGCCCTGCGTTTGTTGCTAAGTGCCTTCAAAACCTTTCTAAGGCCCTCCAGATCACCTGGAAACTTCATACTGCTTACCGCCCACAGAGTTCGGGAAAGGGGGAAAGGATGAACCGAACTCTGAAGCTCCAGTTGTCTAAACTCTGTCAAGAAGCTCATCTTAAGTGGGATCAGGCTTTGCTGATAGCCCTTCTTCGGGTCCGGTCCTCCCCAACTCGGACCTTGGGAATATCCCCTTATGAAGTACTGTATGGTCGACCACCACCTATTGTTCAGGGCCTTAATGGAGACCTAGAGCAGATAGGTAATAAACTTACGAGACAACACCTACTGGCATTGGGATCTGTTTTTCAGTCTTTGAACAGGTGGATACAAGAGCGACTGCCTATCTCTTTGTCAGAGCCGCTCCATCCCCACCAGCCGGGAGATCGTGTGTGGATTAAGGAATGGAAACATGAACCACTGTGCCCTACCTGGAGAGGTCCTTACACAGTTCTCCTAGCCACACCGACTGCAGTCAAGGTTGCAGAGGTTACCCGCGGATTCATCATACTCGTCTTGCTCCTGACTTGGATGATAAGTGGACAGCGCACAAACATTCTCAGGATCCCTTACGCCTCACGCTGCGGAGAACCAGGAAATCAGCAGATGACGGAGCCCTGAGCTAGCCGCATACCGGAAGCCGGCTAGTCTACGCACGGCAGAAGCTTGAGGAGTCATCTTCAGATACTGTTAGTGGGGCATAAGCTCCATGGTCGGTATGCATCTGCTCATGCTGACTTTTGTTCTGGCATTCATGTGGGGCCTTCCCTTGTTGGTCTCAGGAACAATAAATGTAGTAACACTACTTGCTGGGACTGCTTTGAATACTTCAGACTTTTGTGTATGCAGCTCATCGCAGCCTGGAGTTTTTTTTATCAACATGCCTTATTGCTGTACCCACTACTTTGTGTGAAATGCAAACGTTTACTTTAATGCATAATCTGAACTGCAAACAGCCAAAGCTAACCTTTTCTACATTTTTCTACTTCATTGGTGTTACTCGTCCTACCAAAGCCTATTTTAACAAGGCCCCTTTCTCCTTGCAGGTTGTCTCCACACTTAAAGTTTCAGATTGCTTTATTTTTGTAAATGCAACTAAATGGGTTTTTAATGCGTCTAACACCGTATTATCATGCAAGTCTATTACGGAGGTATCTTATGCTTACTCAGAAATGTATCTTCCCTTAGGATGGTTTTTGTTATGTGGTAAAACTGCTTACACGTATGTTCCCATAAACGCTTCTGGAGGTCCTTGCACTTTTGGCAGACTTTATTACTGCTGCTTTCTCTCATACCCCTAGTAAGGTTAGTTCCCACTCGCGCTATCCTCGATCAAAACCTATGCCTCCTACCTGTAACTCTAATGTGGAACCTTATAGTGATCAGACAGCTCTAGGACTGGCAATATCCATTGTAGGAGCACCTGGGTTAGCTTTGCACAACGCTATGGAAGTAAGCCGTATTGCTTGTTCCTTGGCCAAATCCATTAATCTTACCTCAGCTATCCTAGCCACTATGTATCATGAGATGTCCAGTCTGCGGACGGCGATTCTGCAGAATAGGATGACCATTGATTTTCTGCTTCTACGGTTAAATCATGGCTGTGAGGAATTTGAGGGTATGTGTTGTTTTAATCTCACTGATGAGAGTGTTTCCATTGAACGCTCTATTCAAGACCTACATGATCTAGCTAATCATATCACCGCCCCTTCTATAGGTGCTGGGTGGTTTGCAGAATGGTTCAATTGGTTAGGTGGACTTAAAACCCTAGTGGTAGGGGTTCTCCTTATTCTCCTGCTATGTATTATCCTGCCATGCTGTATCCCTATCCTTATCCGATTTATTACCTCCACCATTGAGACCATGGTGGAGAGGAAAACTGCTGCCCATGTGATGGCAGTATGCAAATACAAATCCCTTTCACAGTCAGATCAACTGCTATGAGGAAAAATTGGCCTCCTTCACTACAAGGCAAATTTTTCCCTTAAAAAGTGGGGAATGAGGTAGAAATCCAGCAGGGCTGAGAGCTGGAAGGGTTAAGTGAAAAGGATACACCCCTCTTGGTGAAGTCATACCCTGGTACATGCTTGCCCCTCCCCTATTCCTTTGTCCTGCTGCTCTCTCTGCTTGCTAGAGATAACTACTCTTCCTCTGCTTCGCTAGAGATAAGAGTACAGTAGACTTTCTCCAATCGGGACTATACTGTAATAAAGTGACCAATCATGAAGAAATGCTGTAATAGCCTGATAAGAGGTCTATATAATCTCTCTGAGCCCTCTGGTGGAGGCCCAGAATTTGGAAAAACTATTTTCTCTGGGTCTGTGCACATTAAACCGTTGTTTCCTTCTAAGACTCTTTGGGTGTTTCTTTCTTCACTCGTCTATCTGCTACAATATCGGAGCAAATTCAGTGGGGCTGCGGTTCCGATATCGCACGGAGGCCACTACAGCTGTTTTGTAAACATACCCCTACGTTTTCCACTGAATAGTTCAGCTGGATGACAATAGGACTTGCTCACACATTAAACACAAACTAGGACTTATAGTCTTGCTACAACAAAGGGGGTAAAAACATATGTTCAGAGGAAGGTGACCAAAATGGAGCCTGCATCAGAAGCCTTATGAGAAGAGACTTGAAGACCTAAATATGTACACTCTGGAGGAGAGGAGGGATAGGAGAGATATGATTCAGACCTTTAAATATTTAAAGAGAAATAATGAACAAACAAACCTCTTCCAAAGGCGGGGAAGCTGTAAAACTAGAGGGCATAACATGAAGCTGCAAGAGGGCAAATTGAAAGACAATGTCAGGAAATACTTTTTCACTGAAAGGGTGGTGGATGCTTGGCATGCCCTCCCGATGGAAGTGGTGGCCATCCGACGTCCACCAATAGTAATAGCAGAGGTTCTGCTAATGCATTCGAAACAATCAAAGGTTGCCCTGTTCATGAACTTAGAGACATTTTGGGCATGTTTAACAAGAGTAAGAAAATCAGCCCTCTTGTCATAGGGGAGAAGAGGGGCCATGAGTTTCAAATCCTTAGTAACCTCTCGAAGAAACATACCCATGTAGAGTATGTAAGAACTTATTCTGGCCGACAGCATCTTGGCCTGAAAACATCGATGACCAAAGTCATCGAGGATCCTCGCCACACAGCCCGGAGGATTAGAAGAATTTGTCTTGGCACTTTTGATCCGGCGCATTGCTGATTCCACAACCATAGAATGGTGTGGTAACTGCATCTTTTGGAACCCGGGACACTGTGGTACCCGGTACATTGTATCGAGTCTTCAGAAATGTGGAGACACCGTTAAGGGTGTTTTCCACATTCTGAGCATGAGATCATGCAAAATCTGGTGTATGGGAAGGGTTGCGGCCTCCTTAGGAGCTGCCGGATACTGAAGAATTTCAAGTTCTTCAGCTCTCAGTTCTTTCTCGGGGGTCACAGTGATGGAGAGGCCCCAAGCCACATCCCGTATAAAGTCTTGAAAAGACATGTCCTCTGGAGGAGACATCCGCCGCTGCAGCGAAGGAGAGGGATCCTCCGGAAGAACTGCTCCGATATCGATGGATTCAACAGAATCATCGGATTCGGAAGACTCGAAGTATCGACGGGACGGGTGCTCCCGTACTGCCTGTCGTCGTTTCCGATTGAAATCGGCATCGGAATGCCTCGATACCGGACCCTCTATGCCAGACACCGATTCTAGGGCTGGCATGGGCAGTAGCATGGAGAGCGGCGGAACCATAGCTGCAGATACCTCCGGTACCAGTATCAGTACCAATGGCTGCGGAACCAACTGTAGCAGCTTTAGCGGTACGGAGACTGCTAACAAGGCGCTAGGCTACGCTCAATGGCTAGGATGCGTTGATCCATAGAGCCTGCCGATGTCTGCGTGTCGGTACCAGCAGAGTGGGCCACGACCCCAGAACATGGCACTAAGAGCTCTCCGGAGGTGGATGCCTTGGGAACATCTTGGGACCCCGTTAATGTTTTGGAGGCAAGGACCTCCCGCCAGGGTTGTTTAGCCGGTGTATTTTCCTCAAGGGCAATGCTGGAAGCATCTCGATGCTTAGAAGGAGATCTACCCTTTGAGGACCGACCGGTCTTCGAAGAAGACCTGGGTTTGGTTACCTGAGATCCATGGGAGGAAGATGAAGTCTTGGACGACGTCGATGCAAAGGACATTGCATCCGAGGCAAAAAGGGTGCCGGGTTTTGCAGCTCTATTTTGCAGGCCCCTCTTAGTCATCTTTCTGCAAAGGAGACACTCCGATGGAGAATGGTCTGGGTCCAAACATTTAAGACACCAGTCATTGGTGTCGGTAACGGAAATGGTACCGCCACATTTTGAACATTTTTTGAAACCACTAGATAGTTTCTCCATTTTGAGAAAAAACAGGGCCTAGTGCCCAAAATGGTGCCGAAGCACCAAGAGGGGAAAGATCCTCAAGGAAAAGCTTTTATTTTCTTTTAAAAAGAAGAAGAAGAAAAAGAAGACGACACCGGTGGAACCGGTATGGGTGTCGACGGGAAGGCAGACGCGACCACAAAAAAGAAAATTTTCTGCGGTGACAGGAGTTGCTGCCTGTAGGCTCCGCGGAAAACGAAAAACTGAAGAGGAAGAGTTGGAAAGGCGGGAAGGCAGGAAGGCAGCAGCGCAGGCGCAGTGGGATGCTCCCAAATGCTTTCCTATAGGATGCAGGGGAGCGTTCCCATGCGAGCTCCGTTGGTGCCAACGATACCCATATGTGAAGACTACATTCCTGCTTGTTCCTTGAGATAAGCTGTTAGTGTAGCTGGGTTTAAAAAGGTTTGGACAAGTACCTGAATGAAAAGTCCATAACCCATTATTAAAGAGGACCTGGGAAATCCACTGCTTGCCCTGGGACAAGCATTGTGTAACCTGTATGCCTTTTTGGGAACCTGTCAGGTACTTGTGATCTGGATTGGCCACTCTTGGAAACAGGATACTGTGCTTGATGGACCTTGGTCTGATCCAGTATTGCATTTCTTATGCTTATGTTATGTTTATGCTTCTCCATTGACAAGCAGGAAAAAAAAGTCCTCAGATATGAGTGACTGCATCAGAAGAATTCCCATGCAAGAGCTTTCCCAGCTCCTTCTAGAAGCTGGACCGTGTTTGTGCATGCCTTCCTGCCTGGCACCATGGCACTATCTTACCTTCATTCCTTTTCTTTCTGCAGAGCACCACGGATGTGTTTCTTAGTCATTACATGAGTAAATGGCTGCAGCAATCCAAGGGAGCAATATAGTATGTTAGGTGAAGTACTTTTGTCCACTAAAGAAGAGTGGAATCTAGGCGTGATTATGTCTGATGATCTTAAAGTAGCTAAACAGATAGAAAAGGCAACAGCAAAAGCTAGAAGGATGCTTGTGTGCATAGGGAGAGGAATGGCCAGCAAAAGAAAGGAGATGATAGAACACCATGTGATGATCACTTCTGCTCACATAGGCATCCACCAAGACATTCAACACACTATCTCCATTGGTGAGCACTAAATCCAGCACCGAGCTCTCCCTGATCGGTTCCATCACCATTTGTCTAAGTAATACATCTTGGAAGGCATCCACAATTTTTTTACTTCTTTCCAGATTTGCAGAAGGAATACTCCAATCCATATTGGGTAGATTAAAGTCAACCAATATGATCACTTCCCCCTTCATGGCTATCTTTGAAATATCAATAATTAATTTGCTATCCATTTCTTCGGTTTGAGCTGGAGGCCTGTATTCTACACCACTATGGATGACAGTGCTATCTCCCCTTTCCAACACAATCCACAGCACTTCTTCTTTTCCCCACATCCCCTGCATTTCAGCAGCTTTAATATTGCTTTTGAAATATAGGGCTACTCCTCCTCCTTTTCTACCCTCTCTATCTCTTCTAAATAGATTATATCCAGCTATGGCTATATCCCATTCATGCGATTAATTAAACCATGTTTCTGTAATGGCCACAATGTCCAAGTCCATTTCCACCATTAGGGCTTCCAGATCAGGAACTTTGTTGGCTAGGCTTCAAGCATTTGTACTTATTGCTTTCCAGCATTTGTTGACCGACTTGCCTGTGTTTTGCATGGATTTTGTTCTACACGCCTCTTCCCACTTGCCACTGATGTATGGTTTAAAAGTGTGGCTGTTTCCAATGTTATTTTGCTTTTGCTGGGAGCGACATCCTGAGCTTGTCCTTCTTCATCCATCACCCCCTTTCCCTAGTTTAAATGCCTGTCCATATACTGCCTGACTTTTTCACTTAGGATCCTTTCCCCTGCAATGGAGAGATGTACTCCATCAGCACAGTATAGTCTCTTGTTGATCCATCTGTTTCCCCAGTCGCCTATGTATCTAAATCCTTCTTGTTTGCACCAGGTTTGGAATCATGTATTATTTATGCAATGCAGCTTTTCTACCAAGAACAGGTAGAACTTCTGAGAATGCTATAATCTTAACAGTGGGCTTGAGGTTTTCTCCCAGAGTCTGGAAGTCCCTTTGAACTGCAGAGGCACTGTTTCTAGCCAGGTCATTTGTACCCAAGTGGATGACAACATCAATTTTTGGAGTGCTCACTTTCTGCACTAACTATACCAACAATTTGGTTCATATTCCTGCTAGCAGAAGAGACTTGGAGGCATTTGATCATCTTCCTTTGAACTGTGTTCCCAAGTTGGTGCCTCTGATGATGGAATCTCCGAGTAGTAGTAGTTTTCTGTTTTGTGATTTTTTTCTTCATATTTGGTGCATTATCAGTAGATTGGACATTGACTCATTCATTTAAGGGCACTTCAGTTTCCATGGATTGGGCACCCTCATTATCCAAGGCAGAGAAGGCATTATGCATGGATATCTCTTGATGTATAGGAGGTCTGTGTGTTACAGGTCACAACCTACCAGAGCCCACTGTGATCCATTTGTTCCTGGACTGCTTGATTCTTTGTGGGAGGGGTGCTGGATTTTGTTCAGTTTGTACCCTAGAAGAGGTGTGTTTAATTGCAGCTAATTCTTCCCTTAGTAGAGTCAATTCTTTATGCATAGCAGCTAACTTGAGGCATATAGGGCAAGCTGTTAGGTTCCAAATGATTATTCTCAGAATGAAAGCACCACAGTTATTGCATTGAATAAACAACATGATGATTTAGCTGTCCTGGAGGGGTGGAAACAATGCAACCTCTGTTGAGTTCCCTCTAGTGCAAAACCTATGTACAATATATACAGTGCAACATGTTTTTTGTTTTTTTATAGATTGGTCAGGTGAGGCTGACCATCCTTATTCTGGTGGGTGGGGGGGGAGGATTAGATGGAAGTGCCAAAGTATTCAGTGAATAGGAAGGTCTTTAGGTGTTTACAAAAGGTGGTCTGCTCCGTGATGTTTCTTATGGTGTCTGGGAGTGTTATCCATGTGGATGGGGGGTATAGTTCAACTAAACGTTTGCATGCTTGTTGCATAGATTTTGTTCTTGCATGGGGGATGATGAGGGTGTTCTTGCTGGATTGTCTTCTGGTTCTGTTGTGTTGTGTTTTTTGGAGTAGGGTGTGTAGGTGGAATACAGGGTCAGAGTTGATGGCTTTATGTGATAGGAGGAAGGTCTTGTATTTGATTCGGCTGGTTAGAGGTGGCCAGCATAGGTGTTTAAGTGTGGGTATAATATGGTTATATTTTGTTGCTCCTGTTAAGGTACGTGCTGTGGTGTGCAGAGCAGTGTGTAGGGGAAGCAGAGTGGATTGCAGGAGGCCTTTCTAAATGGAGTTGCAATACTCAATATGTGGGAGGATTATAGTTTGGAATGCAGATCGTAAGTCTGTTGGTTCCAGGAGGGAGTGTAGGCGTTGCAGTGTTTGGGCTTTAAAGTAGATTGCTTTGGCAGTCTTCTTTATTTGTGGTTTGAAGGAAAGATTCTGATCCAATGTGATTCCAAGATATTTGATTTCTGGTTGTATCTTTATTTCGGTGTTGTCAAGGGTGAGAAAGGTTGGGGGCGTAAAGGTCTTATCCTTTGTGATGAATAGGACTTCTATCTTGTAATTTATTGCCAGGTTGTTGGTGTTAGCCATTGTGTGACTTCTGTAAAATATCTGTGGAGGCTTGTGTATGTAGGGTGCTTTGGGTTGAATGGTCCGAAGACCATGATGTCATCGGCATATATATGAAAGTTGATGTTGTGAGCTCTGATGATTTTGCAGAGGGGTTGAATGTAGATGTTGAAGAAGAGGGGGGATTCTTGTGGTACTCCTTGGATTTGACGGTAGGAATTGGATGTGTTTATTCCCTTTTTTATTTGTTGTTTCCTGTTGATCAGGTAGGATTGGAACCATGATAGCACTGTGTTCTGAATGCCAGTGGACTGTAGGTGTTGTAAGATGAAATTAGACTTACCTACTAATTGTTGTTCCTTGAGGAACTCCAGTCTAGTCCTGAACCTCTGGGTTTAGTACCTCCTCCCGCAGCTTTGGAGATTGAGCATTTCACTCTTTTGATGACCCCCGTATAAATAGACCAGGAACCGCCTCCTTGCTCCAGTAACCTATTGACAAAGCAGACTCACCAGAGCAATAATTAAGTAGTTAATACAACATTCCAACTAGCCCTCTATAAAGATAACGCTTCAGAAGTTCACTGAAAAGAACTTCTTGAAATGAACTTAACATGCAATACATATTTTCTTTTTGTGCTGCTCGGGCCTACACTCACCTTCTCCCGAGGACCCCCAAGTAGCCATTATTATCACTGAGAACTAATTCCTTTCTCCCCCTAATGAACCGCAACCTTTACAGCCGCCTCTGCAGCTTACCGATCAAATTTTTTTACTTCGCTTCAGGCTACAGTCCAAGAGTAACATCAGGGAGGGATGCAGGACTAGACTGGAGTTCCTCAAGGAACAACAATTAGCAGGTAGGTCTAATTTCATCTTCCTTATCATCCCTCCAGTCTAGTCCCGAACCTCTGGGGATGTAACAGAGCAGTGAAGAAATTAACAGGAGGGACCTGCTAGACCAGCCTGAAGCACTGCTGATCCAAAACAAGAATCCCACCTGAACATCCAACCTGTAATGCTTAACAAAGGAATTCAATGACGACCACGTCGCCGCCTTACAAATCTCAACTGCTGGCAATAAACTGAACTCCGCCCAGGAAGCCGCTTGTGCCCTAGTTGAATGGGCTCTCAGCCCCTTCGGAACTGCCTTGCCCTTCAAAACATAAGCCGACGCAATAGCCTCCTTAAGCCACCTTGCAATAGAAGACTTTGATGCCGCTTCTCCTTGTTTCGGCCCCCCCAAACAAGACAAACAATCTCTCCGTCCTGCAGAATAGAGCCTTTCTCTGCAAATACTTCCTTAACACTCGCCCTGCATCCAGACGATGCAGCCGTCCTTTGGATTCATCCTTGCTATCTTTCCCGAAAACTGGCAACAACACCACCTGATTCAAGTGAAACGCAGACACCACCTTAGGCAAGAAAGAGGGAACGGTCCTCAAAACTACCTTCTTGTCATAGAACGACAAAAAAGGCTCCCTGCACGACAAAGCCTGCAATTCCAAAATCCTTCGAGCCAAACAAATAGCCACCAGAAACACCACTTTAAGAGTAAGATCTTTTAATGTCGCCTTACTAAAAGGCTCAAATGGCTCCCGTACCAGAGCCTCCAGCACTAAATTGAGATCCCACATGGGCACCGCTGCTCTGCATGGAGGCCTCAAAAGTGACGCCGCTCGTAAAAACCGTTTAACATCCGTATGTGTACCGAGCCCCATCCCCTGCACTTTCCCCCGATAACAGGACAGAGCTGCCAACTGGACTCGCAGGGATGCGGCCACCAAGCCCTTATCAAAGCCATCTTGCAAGAAAGATAGAACTTGCGGGACAGAGGCCTTCAAAGCCAAAACTCGTCTACCTTCGCACCACGCCTCAAACAGACGCCAGACCTTTACATGCGCCATTGAGGTAGATCGACGCCTGGACCTCAATAAAGTAGAAATGACCACTGGCGAGAATCCCTTCGCTCTCAACCTCACCCTTTCAAGAGCCAAGCCGTAAGCGAGAATCGATCCACCTGAGGCATATTCAACGGACCCTGCACTAACGGATCTTTCCCAATCACCATGGTCGTCCCACCAGGAGCCGTATCAGGTCGGCATACCACGGCCTTCATGGCCAATCCGGTGCAATTAGGATGACCTGACCCTTCTGTCTCTCTATTCACTGTAGCACCCGACCTATTAACACCCAGGGCGGAAACACATATAGGAGCTGTTCCTCCGGCCACCTCTGCATCAGAGCATCCAGACCTTCCGACATCCTTTCTCGTCTTCTGCTGTAAAACCTTTCGGCCTTTGCTGACTCAAACGTTGCCATGAGATCCATCACAGGAGTCCCCCACCAATGCACCAGTAAGTCGAACACCTCCTGATGGAAAACCCACTCTCCTGGGTCCACCTTGACGCGACTCAAAAAATCGGCTGTCACATTGTCCACCCCTGCCACACGTGCCACCAATAACGCCTCCAGATGAAATTCGGCCCAGCTTAAGAGCTCCTCCGCTTCCTCTTCAAGAGCTATGCTGCTGGTCCCCCCTTGGCAATTGATATAGGCCACCGCTGTGGCATTGTCGGACAGCACTCGGATCACATTCCCCTGCAGACAATGTTGAAAGGTCCGAAGCGCTAACGTCACCGCCCTTAGTTCTAACCTGTAGATGGACCAACTCTTTTCCTTTTCCATCCGCTGACCCTGTGCAAACTGTCCTTTGAAGTGTGCTCCCCATCCAAACAGACTGGCATCTGTTGTCAGTGGCATCCAGTTTGGCGACTCCAAAGGCATCCCTTTCTCCAGACATCCGGGACCTAGCCACCACTGAAGAGCCTTCCTTGCCTCCAGCAGACAGGGCAGCCTTTGCGACAACCGATCGGACTGATGCGACCATCTCCTGAGCAAGGCCCTCTGCAGCGGTCGTATGTGAGCCCTGGCCCACGGCACTAACTCGAGCATTTATTTTTATTTATTTAAACAATTCTTTTATACCGCGCTATTACAATCAGTGCGGTGTACATTGAACAAGAAACATACTACAATGCATACAAGTAACATTGAGTTTTACATTGAACAGGGAACTTCAACAATAGGACAACCGGGGGAACTATGTACAGAATAACTTAATGGTATATACAGTAATAAAACTAGCTTCCATTGTTCCCAGAAGCTGTAGATAATGCCACACCGTGGGAGCCTTCATTTTCAGAGAGGCTCGGACGAGCTTTCTTAGCCCTTGCACCCTGAGAAGCGGCAGAAAGACTCTTCCTACACCCGTGTCGAAGCGGGCCCCCAAATACTCCAACTCCTGCGATGGCTCTAGTCTGCTCTTTGCTGTATTGACTACCCATCCTAGACTCTCCAGAAATTGCACCACCCGGCGGGTAGCCTCCTCACTCTCTCTCCTCGACTTTGCTCGAATCAACCAATCGTCCAGGTAAGGGTGGACTAACATGCCTTCTTTGCGCAATGCTGCCACCACCACCACCTTCACCTTGGTGAAGGTTCGCGGAGCTGTTACCAACCCAAACGGCAACACCTGAAACTGAAAATGTCCCATAGGGACAGCAAACCGTAGAAATCGCTGATGCTCCAAGCGAATCGGTAGGTATGTATCGCCTCCAACAGATCTAATGACGTGAGAAATTCTCCCTGCCATACTGCTACTATGACGGATCTCAGGGTCTCCATCCGAAAGTGCAACACCCTGAGACACCGATTCACCCTTTTGAGATCTAGAATCGGCCGAAAAGTGCCCTCCTTTTTTGGCACCACAAAGTATATGGAGTACCGACCGCATCCGTACTGGTCCGCCGGCACCAGCACCACCACCCTGAGGACCAGAAATCTTTATAAAGTCTCTAGCACTGCTTTCAGCTTTGATCGAGCTCTGCAGGGAGAGAGAACGAAGGAGTCGACCACTGGGCATTGGAACTCTAGAGCATAACCTTTCCGAATGACCTCCAACACCCACTGGTCCGACGTAATTTGGGTCCAGGCAGGATAGAACTCCTTTAGCCGACCCCCCACGGGCACCAATCCCGCCTGGACCCCCCTCACTTCATTGTGATTTCTTGAGGTTTGAGGACGAGGAAGCTCCAAAACCTCTACCTGCTCCTCTGAACCCTCGAAACCCCTGGGATCTGTAAGGAAAACATCCACTCTGAAACTGACCAAATCTCGGCGAGTGAAAACGGCTGCTTTTTGGTCATCCCCAGAGGATGCCCCTGCTTCTACTTGTCCTCCGGCAACCTTCCGCCCTTAGACTCCCCGAGATACTTGACTAACTTACCTCAAAAGGGGAGTTTACCTAGCCTTGCTTTAGAGGAACCATTGGCCGCCCAGTTACGGAGCCACAGATACCTCCACGTCGCTACCACTGACGCCATACTCTTCGAAAGGCCTCAAATAAGATCATAATGGATATTCACCAAATAAGCCGCCCCGGTCTCCAACCAGGCTGCTTCCCCGTCCGTGTCCTCCACCTGTATTCCCTGAATCCTTTGGGACCATCGGAGACAGGCCCTTGCCACCCATTCCCCACAAACAGAAGCATTCATGGAAAGCGCATTGAAATCAAAGACTTGCTTTAATAAGGTGTCTAGCCGCCTATCCTGGACATCCTTCAGAGCGGCACTACCTTCTACTGGAATCGTCGTCGTCGTCTTAGTAACGGCTGCCACCGCCGCAATCACCTTAGGAGACCTAAAAAGATCCTTATCCTGGTCCACCAAAGGATAAAGGCAGGCCATTACTCCGGAGCCTTTTAGCCCTGACTCTGGCATGTCCCATTCCTCTTGAATCATTTCCCTAACTACTCTATGTACTGGAAAAACTCTCTGGGACCTTCGCACAGCCTGCAATAACGGGTCCTCCAACATGGAATCCTCCGCCGGACCCGTAACCGGCATGTTAAGCGCCTTAAGCGTTTCCGTGATAAGCAACAGCAATTCCTCTCGCCGGAACACCCAAACCACCTTTGCTTGGTCCTCCTGTTCCATGATCTCACCTTCCTCCAACTCCTATCTCCAAATCTTCCAAATTTTTTGACTGATCCTCCGAGCCTACAGCCTGTTCTGCCCTGTCACTCAGCATCCTAGGCTTCTTAGATGGGACGCTTCCTGCCCCCAAGTCCAGAGGCGTTCCTGGGTGCTTTACCCCGAGTTCTCCCTCCACAGCAGCACCTTGTTGCAGCAGTGTTACAAATTCTTGAGAAAATATCGCCGCTAATCCCCCTTGTAACAGAGGTTGGGAAGAGGGAATGTCCGGAGCCGAGGACGGCCCTGTTACCGGCTCCTGGGGAGGTGCTGAAGGAGAAAGGGGTTCTGGTGAGGCAGAAGACTTCCCTTTTTGAACCTCTACCCCACTTTCCATTGAAATATCCACTGAGGCCGCTTCCTGTACACATCCCCTGCACACCCCGGCTTCAGACACTGACTCTCTTCTGGCCCCACACAGCAAACACTGAGGCCTAGAAGGCATGACTGTCAGTCAGACCTTCCCAAAACTGCTGTTTCTCTTTATCCCTTTCTTTTTTTTTTCAACGAAAATTACACAGAGACCTGGCTAAGGAGTCTCAAAACTAGTCCCTGTCACTCGCAGTCTATTCAGGAAAGAATTTCCCCTGATGACAGGCAAATTGCTGCTCAATGCTTTCCCGCGTTGTTTCCACATGGCCTGGGCCTAACAGCCCCAAAACGCCTAACTGTGCTACCCAAACCTTGGCTGCCAGCCCCCTGCCGCCTGCGCGGCTCGTTACCTCCTCAGCCACTTCCTGCCGCCGATGCGAGCCATACTCTGCTCACCCGCGCTCATCCTCTCAGCAGCGTCAGCGTCGGGGAGAGAGGCTCCGCCGGATGAGTTGCTTCCGGAATCACTGCCGCGCACTCCGAAGCCCACTCACTGCTGCTCTCCAGGCGCTCTGTCACACGGCTCCTCACCCACATGGTGGGTTCAGGAGCAGGAGTCCTCGCCTTCAACTCCCGCATTCTTCCCCGCAAGCAATAACATGCTTCCAGGGAGGGGGGAGGGGGGGCAGCCCTTGCAGCCTTTCGCTTGAAGTTTAGGGCAATCAAACTTTGCACCTCAAATTATAAAAAGAAAATATAACCTAGCAAAATTACCTCATCTCCTTTTTTTTTTTTTTTAAATCAAATCTCCCTAACTTCCTCACTAACTAGTTAACCCCTAAATCTCCTTATTCAGTCCTCCAGTGAGTCCTGAACCTCCTAGGCTCAATACTCCTCCAGCTGCTTGGAGACTGAGATTACCGGAGCAAGGGGGCGGTTCCTAGTCTATTCATACAGGGGTCACCAAAAGAGTGACATGCTCAGTCTCCAAAGCTGTGGGAGGAGGTACTAAACCCAGAGGTTCGGGACTAGACTGGAGGGACAATAAGGAAGAGAATATTGTGTTTAACTGTATCAAAAGCAGCAGATATATCCAGGAATATCATGATGTATCCTTGTGACTTGTCTTGGATCCCTTTATTAGGTTGTTGATGAGGGTAATCAGTAGGGTTTCTACACCATGGAGGGGGTGGAACCCATGTTGCTGGGGGTCAAGGAAGGAATTCTTATCAATATGTTCTTGAAGCTATTGCTGGACAGTTTTTTTTGATGATTTTCATAAGGAATGGAAGGCTGGCGATGGATCTACAGGAAGCTGGGTCTGTTGGGTCGAGATCTGGTGGGATGAATTGAGGACAGTTTCAGGTAGCTGGGCATTTCTCCTTTTGTAGTATGGATTGGGTTCGTTTTGTTAATATTGGGCTGAGTTGGGCTGATTTGATCCAGGTGACAGGGCATGGATCAAGAGGGAAACGTTGTGGTATGGAGTGAAGTAATGATGGTTTCAGTGTTGTCCTTGCCATGATGTGGTGTTGTGGGGGTGGGGTTTAGGCTGGGGCGAAGATGTTTGTAGTGGCTTGCTAGTTGCTGAGGGCTTATGTTAAGGTCCATGGAGGTGCCTCATATGCAGACATGAACAGCAGTCAGTCAAGACAGCTGTTGATGTTTCTGTGGTTGTTTGCCCACTGTCCCAACAGGGTCACTCCTGACCTGTAGACCCTGATTTTGAGGTTGTCAGGCTGTTATGATCCACTGCCATGGCAGCTGCACCATAAAGTCCCTCCAAACAGGTGGCCTAGGCATATGCCTAGGAATTCCACTAACAACACCTATTTGCCCTATTTTTTCTTATGTGTTTGTCCTGCTTCTGCCCTTCATATTTCCTAATGTTTGCATACAAACCACGCATTTGGAATGCACTAGCAAGTTGGGTGCACCTACCGCCTGATCAGAGGCAGGTGTTAGTTATACCCATACTAGTGACATCTTTGTGCCACTTGTGTTCGACTAGTGTGGTTGCCTGAGCTGCACATGCCACGTCACCACCCACTCTTCTTTAACCCCACCTATTCGTGTGTGCTTGGGTAGTGCAACATTTTAAGCATGGTTGTCTTTTAGCCTGCTGCTCCCAGCTAATGCATGTCAGCCCTGTGCTAAACCCCGCACTCCCGGATACCACACTTTAGTAAATATGCCCCTAAGTTTGTACCTGAAGCAATGGGGGGTTGAGTGACTTACCCAAGGCCAACTCATACAATTCCCTTCAATAAATCAATCAATAAAAATAATCCACAAGCAATATAAAACTGAATCACTCGTTCACATGTACTTTGTGTTGATTAAAGGAGTCAAGATTTGGACATCCGAAACGTGCACCCAGACATCCAAATCATGAAGACATCCACGGAGCTATTTTGCAAATGGCTTTTAAAGATGTCTCTGGTGCAGTGATGGCTAAGTAGGCACGGGATATGGCAGAAGTGTGTCTGGGGTGGTGCAATGTATTTAGATTTTCCCAGTCAGTTTCAGAAATGTTGCGGACATTTGTAATCCTGTCCAAGCTTAGATGTGCTCCAAGCACAAATATGCATCGGGAAAGTGCTTGTTTTGGCAGTAAAAAATCTGGAGTGTGTAGAAAAGATGGCACTCCACCATCCCCAGCACTCTACACAATCACAGTATTAGCAGTAGTGGGAATCAAACTGGCTGCCCTGGTCCTAGCCCAGTACTCTAACCATTAGGCTTTTCTTAGACATCCCATTCTTGAATATTATTCCCGGGATGCCCGTATACATAACCCTGCAGACATCCATATGGGGCACGCCCATGTTTGTGAAATCATGCCTAAACTTGGACATGCCTGCTTTTCTTTCGGACATTCTGGCTTGGACATCCTATATTGCACTTGGACAGTATTTGTAGAATGTGCCTGTTAATGTCCTCTTAGCCAAATTTGGCTGATTTAGTGAGTGTTAAGTCTATTCTTACCTTTCTTGAAGATACCTTAGATTGAAAATTTGCCCCATGCTTCCTTTTTAGAAATAAATAAATAAAATAATTGCTGTCAGTGTGAGCTAAGGTGATTCATTTTGTTGCAGGTTGTGAATTTCCAAAGTGTGGTGCGTGGGAAGCAGACACAGACCATCCTGCTTTCCAACCGCAGCAACCACCCTTGGAATCTGAAGCCTATCATTGAGGGAGAGTACTGGACAGGGCCTGAGTTCATTGTTCTGGATGCTCAACAGCAGAACAAGCCTTACGAGATTACTTACCAACCACTAACCATGACTACTGAGAGCAAACATCAGGTAAAGTTATCCTTTTCTATGCATCACTTGCCAGGGACTCACTGTGTGTTTTATCTGGCACTAGATTCTCTTTCTTCTACATACCCATCTAAATATAGACCGAGTACTGCAATAACATTTAAACAAGTACAGATGTTGAAAGAGAGACTTGCAGAACAATTCAAGAGTTCGCTAAGCCACTTTTAGGTGTGTTTTTAAGTGTGTTATGGAAATTTGGGAAAATACTGGATTATAAAATTAACTGTGATAAGGCTGAAATATTTCCCATAGGTCCCAACTCCTCCAGAGCTGTCAAGATCTAAGGCCTGCAGCAAAGTTTCATTGTTGGGTATTGTCACACCTCATCTGCCCCAGCGGTGACTACTGGTATTGTTGGGCTTTCTGAGGGTGGTAGTTGTGCCTTGCTTATATATATATAGATCACACAGGAAAACTTTCTTTTTCTTTTTAGGGTTTTATTCTCCGTCCCTTGAGGTTTCTTCTTTCAAATACAACAGAAATTAATAGCCTATTTTGGCTTATAACAAAATATAACTAGACAACAAAAATAGCTTCCTTCAGCTTGTAACTTTTAAACAAAAGCAAATAACAAACAGCCTAATTGTCTGTTTGGCTAGAGAGAGAGAGAGAGAGAGTTGCAGCCTTGCCTCTTATATACTGGAGTTAAGGTCACACATTCACATTTACCTCAGTGAGAATTCTGGCTCTATTACAGTGAGAGAACAATCCATCATCTCTGGACTTGTTAATGCTTCTGAGTTTTCATACTCCATTAACTCCTGTTCATTAGTATCTTCATTATTCACTTCAAACGTGGGGTAAAAGTATGGCAGGCTTGCCTCGTCACTTAAGAAGTTTCTCTTCCCTTGTGCAGAACTGCCCCTCTGGGAAATATCGTAAAGCTCTGAGTTGTGTCTTCCAGAGCCCTGCCCCTGCTGGTGCCTTAACGAATACCTCAGGTCCTTGTTTGACCTACTAGCTGGGTAATTACGGTAGGCTCCTGGCCGGGTCTGCCCTGGCTTTCCAAGCTCAGCTGTGCCTGATTGCAAACGGTGTGACGGTGTTTCCCTAGAAGCTGGGAGCTCACGGTGATAAGGGATTTCTTCAGCTTTTCTTGGTAAGTGAAACCCCCTTCTCTTAGTGCTTTTATAATCAGGGGAAAAGCTATTATCAGCCTCTGAATATCTGGGCTTTATGTGGGTATTTCTATGCCTCCAGGGCTCTTCCCTTTCAGATAGCAAATAGCCCTTGTACTCACTCTTTGCCCCTGTACCTGCTGTTGCAGTCTTCTTATATTTCTCTTGCCTTCCAAACACATTCACGCTGTCAGGGTGTTGCCTTCTCCCAGAACCACACAGGTCTCTGGATTCTCTCCAACTTTCACACCGGCTCCCCTGTTGCCTTACTGACTCACTTTCACTGTCATCATCTTCCTCATGCCAGTTCCAGGCTTTGCATGGCTTCAACCGTATCTGCTGCTGCTCCAATTCCTCTCTCAGGGATTCTCTTCTCGACTCCTCTCTCAAGGATTTCCTCTCTCTCAAAGGTTCCCTGTTTCTCAATCTATCCCTAATTGTTTGGGAGTCTATTTTATCTGCGTGTCTCCTGACTCCACCTTCACTCAGCTGCACTCTATTGGGCAAAGCAAATTCCCTTGCATTGCTCTCTGGGTGTGTCTTTCTGGGCTCTGTGCACGTGTGCCTAGGTTGTCCCTGGCAACCATCAAACATTCCTCTGTTTACCCTGTCACTTTTACCGTGATCATTCACACTGCTCTGCACTTTCTCAGGCTGCCCTAGGTCCACCCTGTGACAGTATAAAGATTGTACTTAAGTTTTTTGACCACTTTAGGGCTATTATCAAAATAAAGACAGTATCAAGTGGTGGAGGGCTACAAAGCTGTCATAGGTGGGGAGAGTTCATCTGTTGAAGATGAACATTTTCTCAAAGCTTCTATACCTGCTCAGCATATGTCCTGTGCTATTCGAAGATGTGTTTTCTCTGATCTTAACCGGTACACAAGTCAGTTTATCCACAACAATAACAAGCCTTGGATACCTTTTGCTCAGTTATGGATGCATAAAACATGTAGGGGCTTAGCCTTGTCTAATTTGCAGTGCTATTATTGGGCTACCAGATTGGTTTAATTGAAAGACTGTTTTGTGTAGAAACGAATCCCTAGCTGGCTTCCCCTCTGGTCGGTTCATGAACCAGCTGCTCCAAGAAGCAGTCATTTATTTCATCTAGGAACTTTATCTCCCTAGCATGTCCTGACGTGACACTGACCGAGTCGATACCGGGGTAGTTGAAATCACCCATTATTATTACTGTGCTATAACTTTTGTAAGCTTCCTTGATTTCTTTGAGCATTCCATCATCCATTTGGTCATTCTGGCCAGGCGCTCGATAGTACACCCCCACTGCCATTGCCTTCCCCCTTTTACATGGAATTTCAATCCATATAGATTCTACAGCAGATTTTGTTTCCTGCAAAACTTTAATCCTTTCTGACTCAATGCCCTCTCTAACATAGAGAGCAACCCCTCCACCAATTTGATCAGCTCTATCATTACGATATAGTTTGTACCCAGGTATCACAGTGTCCCACTGGTTGTCGTCCTTCCACCATGTCTCTGATATTCCAATCATATCTAACCTTTCATTTAGTGCTGTATATTCTAACTCTCCCATCTTATTTTTTAGACTTCTAGCATTTGCATACAAGCATTTTAGAGAATGTATTTTATCCATATTAATTTGTCTGTTAGACATGAGTAATTTGGGATCTTTAAGCTCTGTCTGCTCCATACTGGAGGGCATTTGGGCTACTTTACTCTTTTGTGGAACCTCTCTGCTTTTGGTAGTATCCTTCAAAGATACATTCTTCTGAACCATCTGCTCTTGGGCGACTGTCGGCTTTCCCCTAATATCTAGTTTAAAAGCTGCTCTATCTCCTTTTTAAAGGTTAATGCCAGCAGCCTGGTTCCATCCCGGTTAAGGTGAAGCCCATCCCTTCGGAAGAGCCCCTCCTTTCCCCAGAAAGTTCCCCAGTTCCTAACAAATCCAAACCCCTTATCTCTGCACCATTGTCTCATCCACGCATTGAGACTCCGGAGCTCTGTCTGCCTTTTGGGTTCTGCGCGTGGAACAGGAAGCATTTCGGAGAATGCTACCCTGGAAGTTCTGGATTTCAACTTCCTACCTAAAAGCCTAAATTTAGCCTCCAGAATCTCCCTACCACATTTTCCTATGTCATTGGTACCAACATGTACCAAGACAGCAGACTCCTCCCCAGCACTATCTAAGACCTTATCTAGGTGGCGCGTGAGGTCTGCTACCTTCGCACCAGGCAGGCATGTTACCAGGCGATCCTCACGTCCACCAGCCACCCAGCTATCTACATGCCTAATGATCGAATCACCAACTATAATGGCTGTCCTAACCCTTCCCTCATGGGCACATGGCCCTGGAGAAACTTCCTCGGTGTGAGAGGGTTTTACATCACCTGGAGGACAGGTCCTAGTTACAGGATCACTTCCTGCCACACCAGGGTGATGCTCTCCTGTCACGTGACCTCTCTCCTCCATGGCAACAGGGATGCTGCCAGACTGGAGGTGGGACTTCAGGACTATATCCCTGTAGGTCTCGTCTATGTACCTCTCTGTCTGTCTTATGCTTTCCAAGTCTGCTACTTTAGCCTCTAGAGAACGGACTCGTTCCCTGAGAGCAAAGAGCTCCTTGCACCTAGTGCACACGTAAGACCTCTCACCAACTGGGAGAAAATCATACATGTGACACTCAATGCAAAAGACTGGAAAGCCCCCATCCCGCTGCTGGACTGCATCTTAGTTTTAAGTTTGTGTTTAGATCTAAGTTCTTTACTTACTAAGGGTTGCTATGGATATTTTTACTAATAAAACTGAACCTAATACGTGTAATATACCTTGTTCACCTGAAGCTTAACTAATCTCAGGTCCTTAGTGTATGACTGATTTGGGTAATGAGCTTCACCTGAGAGCACCTACTGTCTTTTAAGATGTGTAAGTACCTATAAAGCTACGATTATCCCAGGGGTGGGTGGGTGTGGGGAGGGTGGGAGGGAATTAACACTTATTAAAAGAGGGCTGCTACACAGTACCCTGTCTTGTGCTGCTGAGGTAAGCTATATTCTGATTTGATTTAAATTATAGCTCTTAGCTGCTGCTAGGCTCTAACTTCTTATGAAATTTAAAGTACAAGCTCTCTGCTGGGTTCTAAATTTAACCAGAAAGCTCTATTCTGTGTTGTAAATTTAAGCTAAAAGAACTTTGCTGATGCTAGGCCCTGAGTGACTATTAAATGTAAACTACAAGCTCTCTGCTGGGTTCCAAATGTAACCAGAAAGCTCTCTTCTGTGTTTTAAATTTAAACTAAAAGTACTTTGCTGTTACTAGGCCCTGAGTGACTATTAAATTTAAAGTACAAGCTCTCTGCTGGGTATGAAATGTAACCAGAGAGTTCTCCTCTGTGTTTTAAATGTAAACTTAAACTGCTGCTACTAGGCCCTGACTGATTTAACAAAAATAGTGGATCACAGATTAATTAGCTTTAATACAAAGAATTCCTTTTAGAAAGAATTCCTTTCAGAAAATTCCCAGAAGTATATACTCACAATTGCAGATCTCTCTCCAGAAGTATCAGTCCCTTTTTCTAGTCCTTCAAGACTTTCCAGATGTTGCCCCTTTTACCCATTTCTACAGAGGTATTTAATGTTTTACTTACCTTTGGGTGTTCTTCACCCATCCCCAGTGAATCTAGTTTAAAGCTCTCTTCAGGAGGTTAGTCAGTCTGCTGCGGAAGACACTTTGACCCTTTTTGGACAGATGGCTGCCATCCCTGCTCTGCAGCCCTCGGAAAGTCATCCCATGGTCGAAGAAACCAAAACGCTCTTGATGACACCAACCATGCAGCCATGCATTGATCTCCAGGATGCAAGCCTCTCTGCCTTGGTCCTTACTCTCAACAGGAAAGATTGAAGAAAACACTACCTGTGCACCTATCTGCTTCACCCTCTGTCCCAGAGCAACGAAGTCACTCTTGATATGCTGAGAGGGATACCTGGCAGTATCATTTGTGCTGATATGGATGGGCAACATTGGATAACAGTCAGTAGGCTTCATGAGTCTCGGCAAACTCTCCATAGCATCTCAAATTTTGGCATCTGGCAGACAGCACACATCTCTGGACATCAAGTCTGGTCGGCAGATGGACGCCTTGGTACCCCTCAGAAGAGAGTCACCAGTCACTACTACCCTTCTCTTCCTGGTGGTCACTGATTTTGTAACTTTGGGGCGCTTGAGCTCTGGTACTTACCTTTCCTGGGATGCTTTCACCTCCTCTATTTCCAGAGCAGCATACTGGTTCTTCAATTCAAGGGCTAGAGGATTTGGATTGTTGATTCTGCAGGCCCTGCTGACTCTTGTCCAACTCTCTTCACTCTGTAGCATCCTATCTTCGCCTGTTGGAGAGCTTGGATGTTCAAGAAGCATCTTGTCGATGTACTTCTCACTCTGTCGAATGCTTCTCAACCTCACCACCTCTTTTTTGAGCTCCTCCACCTGTTTCATGAGGGCTTTGGCTTGCAGGCATCCTGCACATGGAACTGGTCCTTCAACTGGCATCTGGCTCTCTGTCTAGATAGAGGCAGAGGCTTTAACTGGGGCAACAGTTTTGGCAAGACACTTTTTCCCAGCCATCATGCAGTTGGTGGAGCGTTTGTATCTGTTGAAGTAAGCAAGAAATACCTACCAAAATCCCTAACTTTTCCCAAGTTGTCCTTTCAGAGAAAAAGCAATTAATCTTTTATGAGTGTTCAAACAGTACAAGAAGAAAGGCATTTACTTCCTTCTCCAATATTCATTAACCTTGTCTTTCCTCCTTCATACCCCAACATACATTCTATACCTATCCCTCTCAACCTTCCCCACTCTCTACAATATCTGTCCTCTTCTCCTTTCTCACTCCTCCAGCACCTCTCTTTTTCCCTTCTCGACTCCAGCATTTGCCAGTATCAGCCCCCTTTTAATCCCAGAACTCCTGCCCTAAAATTAACTCCATTCCATCTCCCCAGAGATGGTCCCAGCCCTTTTCCAGTCCCATCTTCCCAGTCCCTCTATCAGCCCACTGCCAGTCCCAGCATCCAGGCCCAGTATCAGCATATTTCCAGTATCAGTCAGCCCCCCAGCCCCTGTATCAACCCATGTACAGTCCCCCCAGACTTAATATCAGCCCATTTCCAGACCCCCCCCCAGCCCTAATTTCAGCCCATTTCCAGTACCAGCCCCCAAGCCTCAATATCAGTCCATTTCTAGTATCAGTCAGCCCTCCAACACCTGTATTAGTTCATTTTCTGTCCTCTTATCCCCAGTCTCATTATCAGCCCATTTCCAGTATCAGCTCTAGTATGAGCCCATTGCCAATCCCAGCCCCCAGTTCCAGCATCAGCCCAGTTCCAGTCCCTCACAGCCTCAATATCAGCTGATTTCCAACCCCATCCACCCATTCCCTCCCCCATAGCAACACAGTCATGGGAGCATTTGCTTTTGCTCCTGCAGTTGTATATTTAATACAGCTGTGGGAGAAAAGCAAATGTTCCTTTTCGTCTCTCCGGGCCAGTCCAGGAACAGTAGGGTAGTCAACCTCCTTCAGCAACTGAGGACTGAAAAAAATCATCAAAGCTTTGCTGACAGCCTACCTTGCTGCCCCTGGTGTCAGAGAGCCAGTCTTTTCAGTCTTCTGCAGCTGAAGGACGTCTTTGCTGACAGGCTCTGAGAGGGGAAAAGGAATTTGACTTAATTTCTCCTTGCTAGCCCTAGCTGGGTTAGTTTATCTGCCTTTCTGGTGGTCTTTGCCCTTTGAGGGGTGCAGTTTAAAAAAAAAAAAAAAACCTGGGATAAACGAGGAAAAATGTACTGGAAGGCAAACGGTCCATTTTTTCAAAGCCTACCGGCTTAGCTTACATACTTGCACAGAGCCGTTGCCTTCTACGGCGGTAGAGGCAGAGCCTGCCTCACAGACCGCTTTTCTTCACACTGGCAGATCACGGTTCTGGGAGCCCCGGAGTCCCATTTTCTGTTTGGTCAGACTCCCAATCTTCTCGGCCGCGAGCAGCGGTGCTGACAGGTTGGTGGAGAGAAGTACTTTATAGTAGGTGTGTGTGTCTTTCTCCTTGTCGGGAGCGTCTTTTAGAGGGGCGTGTGACAGCGGGTACAAACCGGAACGGAGCAGCGGTTTCGATTCGCGGGGGTCTGTACTCGGGGGTCCCGGGGCCTTAGTGGCAATGGAGAATGCGTCGGGGCCTTCGGGGGCAGGACAGCCTCAGGCAGTGCTTGAAAAGGCGGGAACGGCGGCCATTTTAAAGCCGGCTGCCGTTTCTCCCGCGTTGCCCCGAAAGTCGGTAAAAAAGAGAGAGAAAGTGAAGAACTCTGCCCCGGTGCTAGCAGAGGGCCCTCTGAAGGTCATAGACGTTCCGGAGGGGTTTAGCAATTTTTTCTCTCCGGATTTTATATTATCCATGCATAAAGCTTACTGCTTAAGGTTAGAAAGGGGGCAGGGCAAAGAGGTGGGCTCTTCTCTGCCAGGGCTCTCCACGTGTTTGGCCTCTCCAGGGGATCCCGGAGAGGGCACTTCCAAGTCGGGAGTGTCTCAAGCAGGGGCAGAGGAGTTGTTGGAGCAGAGGACCCCGGAGGTGCTGGGCCCAGAAGAGGGGGAGCTTCTCTCAGAGGCTGGGTTGGATTTGTGGCCGGAGGACCTAGAGGAAGGAGAGTTGTCCTCTGGTGAGGACCCCAATCTTTTTAGGGTATTTAGGAAGGAAGA
This sequence comes from Ichthyophis bannanicus, assembly GCA_033557465.1. Taxonomy (NCBI): domain Eukaryota; kingdom Metazoa; phylum Chordata; class Amphibia; order Gymnophiona; family Ichthyophiidae; genus Ichthyophis; species Ichthyophis bannanicus. The sequence continues at coordinate 555,347,734 of CM066034.1, forward strand.
ACTGGGGGCATTAATTGCGCACGCCCTAGCGGCATTGAATATTACGTTGCCGGCGGCTCCGGCGGAGCCATTGGAGGATCCCTTGTTGCACGGGTTTCGCGCTGAGCAACGGTGTTTCCTGGTACATAGAGTTATTAAACAGATGATTGAATCTGAATGGGAGTTTCCCGAGGCTTCCTTGCGGGGGGCACGGGCGCTCAGCCGCTTATATCCGGTTCCTCAGGATGACAGAGAGTTGTTGCGTATGCCTAAGGTGGATGCCTGGGTATCGGCTGTTACTAAAAGGACTACTATCCCTGTTGAGGGGGCGGCGGCTTTAAAGGATCTGCAAGATCGAAAACTGGAGACCATTCTGAAGCAGGCCTTTGATACCAGTGCGCTGGCGTTGCGCACTTCTATCTGTGGCGCTTATGTATCCCGGGCTTCCATTCGGTGGTTGCAAGCGGAGGCTGGAAGGAGTGTCTGCGCCGGAAGGGGCGAAATTGGAATTGGCTGCTGAGTATCTCGCTGATGCGTTCTACGATTTAGTACGGATGTCGGCTAAATCCATGGCGTCGGTTGTGGCTGCTCAACGGTTTCTCTGGCTGAGGAATTGGGCAGCGGACGCGTTGTCTAAGTCTCGGCTTAGTAGGCTTCCTTATAAGGGTAAGCTGCTCTTTGGTGAAGCATTGGAAAAGATTGTGAAGGATTTGGGGGACTCCAAAGGCGGCCGCCTTCCGGAGGACCGTCCGAAGGGGCCAAGGCCGGGCTCGTCTCAGCGGAGTCAAGGCAGAGAGTTTCGTAGATTCCACGGGTCCCGGTTTACCCCTTATTCCAGAGGACGTTTTCTGTCTCGGGGCCAGCCCTTTCGGGGCGCTCGAGGTTTCAGACAGGGATTTGCCGGTCCTCAGTCTAGCGCCTCTAAAAAGCCGCAATGAAACAAGGAAGGTCCAGGCGGAGGTGCGCATAGGAGGTCGGTTGCGGTTTTTCCTCTCCGCCTGGGCCGCCATTACAACAGACCGCTGGGTACTGGAGATAATTTGGGACGGCTATTCCTTGGAGTTCGAGCAACCCCTACCGGGAGCGTTCGTTCGGTCGCCGTGCGGGGGTTCGGCAAAATCTTCGGCGGTGGAGCACACGCTTCAACGGTTGCTACGTATTCAGGCGGTCATCCCAGTACCTCCAGACCAGTGCGGGTTAGGTCGCTACTCCATTTATTTCGTCGTCCCCAAGAAAGAGGGTTCCTTTCGACCGATTCTCGATCTCAAGCATGTAAACCGCTGTTTAAGGGTGCCGCACTTTCGGATGGAAACTCTGCAGTCGGTCATCCGGTCGGTGAGACCGGGGGAGGTGCTTTCGTCCGTAGACTTGACGGATGCTTACCTACATATTCCCATAAAGCCTCACCATCAAAAGTTCTTACGTTTTGCGGTGCCCATGGGTCATTTTCAGTTTCAGGCCTTGCCCTTCGGGTTGGCTACGGCCCCTCGCATATTCACGAAGGTGATGGTAGTGGTAGTGGCAGCGTTACGGAAAGAAGGTATTCTCGTGCATCCTTATTTGGATGACTGGCTTATCCGGGCTCGTTCTGTGCCGGAGTCGCAAGAGGCCACCTACAGGGTGGTGACTTTTCTAGAGAGTTTAGGATGGGTGGTGAATTGCACCAAAAGTCAGTTAGCTCCGGTGCAGTCCCTGGTATATTTCGGGGCGTTGTTCGACACGTCTCGCGGAGCGGTGTTTCTGCCGGAGGTCCGGATTCAAAAGATCTTGCGTCAGGTGTCCGCTTTATTGCGCCTCCAGGAGCCAACGGCATGGAAATACTTGCAACTCCTGGGTTCCATGTCAGCGACCTTAGAGTTGGTGCCGTGGGCCCGGGCCAATATGCAACCACTTCAGCACTCGTTACTGTCCCACTGGTCTCCGCAGCTCCACCCTCTCAGCCGGCGGCTGCCTTGTCCGGTCGAGGTGGCCAGCAGTCTGGCCTGGTGGACCGATCCTGCGCATCTCAGGGCAGGAATGCCCTTGGACACGCCAGAGTGGGTGTTGGTCACCACGGATGCCAGTCTTTCTGGCTGGGGGGCGCATTGTCTGGCTCAGGTGGCACAAGGTCTTTGGTCGGAGGAGATGTCCCGTTGGTCCATCAATCAGCTGGAAATGCGAGTGGTGGCTCTAGCATTGCAGAACTTCGAGACGCTGGTGAGTGGCAAAACAGTGCGAGTTTTCTCGGACAATGCGGTCACCGTGTCCTATATCAACCGACAGGGAGGCATGGGCAGTGCGGTCTTGTTGGCGGAGAGTCTGGCGCTCATGCAGTGGGCGGAGGAGCATTTTCTGGCTCTTTCAGCGGCACATGTAGCGGGAAAAGAAAATGTGCAAGTGGATTTTCTCAGTCGTCAGCTGCTGGACCCGGGCGAGTGGCGGTTAAATGATGCCGTCTTCCACAACATAACGCAGCGCTTGGGTCAGCCGGTTATGGATCTGATGGCAACCTTCGACAATGCCAAGGCGTGCTGGTTTTTCAGCAGAATCCGGGAGCGCATGTCCAAGGGTCTCGACGGCTTGGTTCAGCCATGGCCGACGGGGGAGCTTCTCTATGTGTTTCCTCCGTGGCCGATGATCGGACGAGTCGTTCGCAGGATTGCTTGTCATCCAGGGACGGTGATTCTTATTGCTCCGGATTGGCCTGCACGAGCGTGGTATGCGGACCTCGTGCACTTGCTGGTCGACCAGCCGTACTGATTGCCGAGTCGGAAGAATTTGTTATTCCAGGGTCCGATCCTCATGCCTCAGGTGGATCGCTTCTTGCTTACGGCCTGGCTCTTGAAAGGCAACGGTTGAGGCGGAAGGGTTTTTCCACAGCGGTGGTCACTACCATGTTACAAGCTCGCTGGAAGTCCACGTCGTTGGCCTATATTCGTGTTTGGAAGATCTTCGAACGCTTGGGGGCTTGGCATGAGGTACGAGCCCGAGCGGCGGAAGTGCTGGACGTTTTGGCTTTTCTCCAAGACGGTCTGGATAAAGGTTTAGCGTCCAGTACCCTTCGGGTACATCTAGCGGCTATAGCTTGCTATCGCGGGAGAGTGCGCGGTCGGAGTTTATCGTCACAGCGAGATGTGCAACAGTTTTTTTCGGGCGGTGCAGAACGTGAGGCCGCCCAGGAGGCCGGTGGTGCCTTCTTGGGATTTGAATGTGGTTTTGAGAGCCTTGACGCGCGCTCCATTTGATCCAGGGAAAACGGTGCCGCTTCGAGAGCTCTCTTGGAAAACTTCCTTCTTGGTTGCGTTGTGCTCAGCTCGCAGGATTTTGGATTTGCAGGCGCTGTCCTGTAGGGAGCCGTACATTCAGTTTTTAGCTGAAAAGGTGGTTTTACGACCGGTGCCTTCTTTTCTTCCTAAGGTGGTTTCTGGTTTTCATGTGAATCAGTCGATTTCGCTGCCTACTTTTCGGTCGGCCGCAGCGGAGGAGAGTGCCGTGTCCCTTCATAAGTTGGATATGGGAAGAGTACTCCACCGGTATCTCCAACGGACGAAGGCATTCCGGAAGTTGGACAGGTTGTTCGTGTTGTTTGCAGGGGCCCGGAAAGGGGAAGCAGCCTCTAAGCCTTAGATCTCGCACTGGGTGAAACAAGCGATTGCGGCTTCGTATGAGGCCGTCGGGAAGGCGGCGCCAGAGGGGCTGAGGGCTCATTCGACTCGGGTGCAAGCGACGTCTTGGGCCGAATGGGCCTTGGTTCCGCCGGTAGATATTTGTCGAGCAGCGACCTGGTCGTCCTTGCATACTTTCACGAAGCATTATCGGTTGGATATTCAGGCTGCGGGTGACGCGAAGGTCGGCGCAGCTGCGGTTTTGGCGGGGCTGTTGGGTCCCTCCCGAGAGTAGGTACTGCTTTGGTACTGCCCTACTGTTCCTGGACTGGCCCGGAGAGACGAAAAGGAAGAAGAAATTAGACCTTACCTGCTAATTGTCTTTCCTTGAGTATTCTCCGGGCCAGTCCAGGACCCTCCCAGTGGTTAGGGGAACTTGGTTCTTGGATTTTTCTGGCCGGTGACAGCCGCGGTGATTGGTTTCCAGGATCACTGGCCGGAGATTCTCTAGATTTCGCTGGGCAGGTTTTTGATTCTCAGTGAAGACTGCGAGTCTTACGCAGAGGTTCTGGCTAGGGGGCTCCCGTTGCGTTCGGTACCACGTGTCCGCTCTGGGATGCTTCTTTGAAGGGGACATAGATTTTGACATAGATTTTTGATTTTTGCTTTTTGATTTTGTTCTTGGATTTTTGTGTCTGACTGTTTTTGCTTCACTGCTTAGGTATTCTTAGACTGGCTCTCTGACGCCAGGGGCAGCAAGGTAGGCTGTCAGCAAAGCTTTGATGATTTTTTTCAGTCCTCAGTTGCTGAAGGAGGTTGACTACCCTACTGTTCCTGGACTAGCCCGGAGAATACTCAAGGAAAGACAATTAGCAGGTAAGGTCTAATTTCTTCCTCTCCCAGCTGCATTAAACATTAATACAGCAGCAGGAGCAAAAGCAAATACTTTCCTGGCTGTAGTAAACATTAATACAGCTGTTGGATCATTTGCTTTTGCTCCTACAGTTATGCTATATGCAAGACTGGTGCTGGCGGCTCAAGTATAGCACAGCCGTGGGAACAAAAGCAAAGGCTCCTGTGGCTAAACTGAACATTAGTACAGCCACGGGAGCAAAAGCAAATGCTCCCATGCTGGGCCAGTGCAAGGGTATAAGGCACCCTAGGCAGACATCATCCCTTGCATCCCCCCTCTTCCAACCTCCACTTTGATTGCCATCCCTTTGATTGCAATAGGTGCAGCAGTGGCAATTCTTTTAAAATGGCACCAAAGCGAAGATCATAAGATATGCCATACTGGGTCAGACCAAGTTCCATCAAGCCCAGTAACCTGTTTTCAACAGTGGCCAATCCAGGTCACAAGTATTTGTCAGGTTTCCAAAAGATATACAGATTCTTTCTGCTTGTCCCAGGGGTAAGCAGTGGATTTCCCAGGCCCACATTTAATAATGGTTTATGGATTTTTCCTCCAGGAATTCACCCCAACCTCTTTTAAACCCAGCTGTACTAACAGCTTCTACTACATCCTCTGGTAACAAATTCCAGAGTGTGGTTACATGTTGAGTGAAAAAATATTTTACCCGATTTGTCTTATATGTGCTACATTGTAGCTTCATTGCATGTCCCCTAGTCTTTCTAGTTTTTTGAGGGAGTACTACCCTTTCTGCTCCACTCATTATTTTATAGACCTCTATCATATCTCCCCTCAACTGTCTCTTTTCCAAGTTCAAGAGCACTACCTTAAAAACCTTTCCTCAAAGGTATAGCCTTCCATCCTCTTTACCATTCTCCAGGAACAAGCAGGAAGTCAGTCCTCACATATGGGTGACATCGCCACCGATGGTGCCCGTGTGGTGAACACTCTCCAGTTTTTATAGAAAGCCTTTGAAAGTTAGACCAAGCATGTGCGGTCACCTTCTCGCCGATGGGTGCCATCTTACCTCGGTCATCGGAGTCCTAGGTATGATGCTGAAGACGAAGACTGGGAGCGGCCTTCGAAGCTGCCCCGGCAGGAGGAGAGTCCAGCAACAATGGGAGATTGGTCCTCCAAGGCCATCATCATCGAAGAAACACCCTCATCGGAGTTGGCAGCGGGCCTGAAGCCCTCAGTGCCCATACCGGTGACTGCGGAGTTTTCTGGCCTTGAGGTCAAGATCACAGCCTTGGAATGTAGCCTTCCTGCCTTCTTGGCCCAGCAGCAGGGCCCAATGCCCATTTCCTCTGTGTCCTCTGGCCCGGCGACTGGTCCCTCCACTGCAAGGGCATCTTCCGAGGAGATCCAGCCAGTGCAGAGGCAGCATCGGCTTTGAGCTGACTGTTACTTCTGGAGAGAGATCTGCAATTGTGAGTATATACTTCTGGGAATTTTCTGTAAGGAATTCTTTGTATTAAAGCTAATTAATCTGTGAACCCACTATTTTTTGTTAAATCAGTCAGGGCCTAGTAGCAGCAGTTTAAGTTTAATTTAAAACACAGAAGACAACTTTCTGGTTACATATCATACCCAGCAGAGAGCTTGTAGTTTAAATTAATAGTCACTCAGGGCCTAGCATCAGCAAAGTACTTTTAGTTTAAATTTAAAACACAGAAGAGAGCTTTCTGGTTTAATTTGGAACCCAGCAGAGAGCTTGTAGTTTAAATTTAATAGTCACTCAGGCCTAGCATCAGCAAAGTACTTTTAGTTTAAATTTAAAACACAGAAGAGAGCTTTCTGGTTAAATTTAGAACCCAGCAGAGAGCTTGTAGTTTAAATTTCATAATAAGTTAGAGCCTAGCAGCAGCAAAGAGCTATAATTTAAATAAGAATTTAGATTAGCACAAAAGGCAAAACAGGGTCAGTACTCTTTGAAGAGCAAATAAAGTCTTCTAGAGACCTTTACAAAGAGGCCTTCTACCTAGGGGGCAAGAGCCTGTGAAATCTTTTCAATAGGTGTTAACACCAGGTGGCAGGACAAAAGGCCATTTTGAGAGACTCCTTCTATCCAAGCAAGGACTGTTAATCATCCAGGAAGTTAGTCACAGCTTACCTCAGCAGCACAGGCATAAATAGCTCATCCAGAGCTCTGTGATCTTTAGTCTTGCAGGACTACAAAAGGGGACTGTTACTTCTGGAGAGAGATCTGCAATTGTGAGTATATACTTCTGGGAATTTTCTGTAAGGAATTATTTGTATTAAAGCTAATTAATCTGTGAACCCACTATTTTTTGTTAAATCAGTCAGGGACTAGTAGCAGCAAAGTACTTTTAGTTTAAATTTAAAACACAGAAGAGAGCTTTCTGGTTAAATTTAGAACCCAGCAGAGAGCTTGTAGTTTAAATTTCATAATAAGTTAGAGCCTAGAAGCAGCAAAGAGCTATAATTTAAAATTTAAAATCAAATAAGAATATAGCTTACCTCAGCAGCACAGGACAGGGTACTGTGTAGCAACCCTCTTTTAATAAATGTTATATCCCTCCCTCACTCCCCACACCCACCCACCCCTGGGATAATCGTAGCTTTATAGGTACTTACACATCTTAAAAGACAGGGGGTGCTCTCAGGTGCAGCTCGTTACTCAAATCAGTCATACACTAAGGACCTGAGATTAATTAAGCTTCAGTTGAACAAGGTATATTAAACGTAATAGGTACAGTTTTATTAGTATAAATATCCATAGCAACCCTTAGGAAGTAAAGAACTTAAAGATCTAAACAAAAACTTAAAACTAAAGATGCAGACAGCAGTCCAGCAGTGAGATGGGGGCTTTCCAGTCTTTTGCATTGAGTGTCACATGTATGATTTTCTCCCAGTTGGTGAGAGGTCTTACGTGTGCACGAGGTACAAGGAGCTCTTTGCTCTCAGGGAACAAGTCCGTTCTCTAGAGGCTAGAGTAGGAGACTTGGAAAACATAAGAAAGACAGAGAGGTACATAGACGAGACCTACAGGGATATAGTCCTGAAGTCCCACGTCCAGTCTGGCAGCATCCCTGTTGCCATGGAGGAGAGAGGTCACGTGACAGGAGAGCATCACCCTGGTGTGGCAGGAAATGATCCTGTAACTAGGACCTGTTCTCCAGGTGATGTAAAACCCTCTCGCACCGAGGAAGTTTCTCCAGGGCCATGTGCCCATGAGGGAAGGGTTAGGACAGCCGTTATAGTTGGTGATTCGATCATTAGGCATGTAGATAGCTGGGTGGCTGGTGGACGTGAGGATCGCCTGGTAACATGCCTGCCTGGTGAGAAGGTAGCAGCGCCACCTAGATAAGGTCTTAGATAGTGATGAGGAGGAGTCTGCTGTCTTGGTACATGTCGGTACCAATGACATAGGAGAATGTGGTAGGGAGGTTCTGGAGGCTAAATTTAGGCTTTTAGGTAGGAAGTTGAAATCCAGAACTTCCATGGTAGCATTCTCCGAAATGCTTCCCGTTCCACGTGCAGGACCCAAAAGGCAGGCAGAGCTCTGGAGTCTCAATGCGTGGATGAGACAATGGTGCAAAGATGAGGGTTTTGGATTTGTTAGGAACTGGGGAACATTCTGGGGAAAGGAGAGGCTCTTCCGAAGGGATGGGCTTCACCTTAACCGGGATGGAACCAGGCTGCTGGCATTAACCTTTAAAAAGGAGATAGAGCAGCTTTTAAACTACATAATAGGGGAAAGCTAACAGTCGCCCAAGAGCGGATGGTTTGGAAGAATGTATCCTTGAAGGATACTACCAAAAGCAGAGAGGTTCCAAAAAAGAGTAAAGTAGCCCAAATGCCCTCGAGTATGGAGCAGACAGAGCTTAAAGATCCCAAACTACCCATGTCTACCAACAGCCAAACTAATATGAATAAAATACAGTCTCTAAAATGCTTGTATGCAAATGCTAGAAGTCTAAAAAATAAGATGGGAGAGTTAGAATATATAGCACTAAATGAGAGGTTAGATGTGATTGGAATATCACAGACATGGTGGAAGGAGGACAACCAGTGGGACACTGTGATACCTGGGTACAAACTATATCGTAATGATAGAGCTGATCAAATTGGTGGAGGGGTTGCGCTCTATGTTAGAGAGGGCATTGAGTCAGAAAGGATTAAAGTTTTGCAGGAAACAAAATTTGCTGTAGAATCTCTATGGATTGAAATTCTATGTAAAAAGGGGAAGGCGATGGCAGTGGGTGTGTACTATCGACCGCCTGGCCAGAATGAACAAATGGATGATGAAATGCTCAAAGGAAGCTAACAAAAGTTATAGCGCGGTAATAATAATGGGTGATTTCAATTACTCCGGTATCGACTAGGTCAGTGTCACGGCAGGACATGCTAGGGAGATAAAGTTCCTAGATGACATAAATGACTGCTTCTTGGAGCAACTGGTTCATGAACCGACCAGAGGGGAAGCCATATTAGACCTAGTCCTTAGTGGAAAACCAGATCTAGTGCAAGAGATAAAGGTGCTGGGGCCACTTGGCAATAGTGATCATAGCATGATCACCTTTGATTTAATTAGTGGAGGAGGGATAGTAAGGAAATACACAGTACTACCTTTTAACTTTCGAAAGGGAGACTATGATAAAATGAGGAAAATAGTTAAGAAAAAACTAAAAGGAGCAGTTGCAAAGGTTAAAGACTTACATCAAGCTTGGGTGTTGTTAAAAAATACTATCTTGGAAGCTCAGACCAGCTATATTCCACGCTTTAAGAAAAGTGGAAGGAAGTCCAAAAAACTGCCAGCATGGTTTAAAGGGGAGGTCAGAGAGGCTGTTGTTGCTAAAAAAGCATCTTTCAGGAAATGGAAAAAAGAGCCAAACGACGAAACCTGGAAACAGCACAAGCACTGGCAAGTCAAATGCAAGGCATTGATAAAGCAGGCAAAGGGAGAATTTGAGAAGAAGCTTGCTGCGGAAGCAAAAACGTGAAGTAAAGACCTTTTCAAGTACATTCGTAGCAAAAAACCTGTGAGAGAGTCAGTTGGTCCATTAGATGATAAAGGGGTTAAAGGAGCACTAAGAGGCGACAAGGCGATAGCGGAGAGACTGAATGAATTCTTTGCTTCGGTCTTTACTGAGGAAGATGTAGGGATGTTACCCATGACTGAAATGGTATTTAAAGGTGTGGAAGAATTGAAGGAAATATCGATACATCAGGAAGATGTCTTACAACTATTAGAAAAAACTGAAGAGTAGCAAATCACCTGGGCCGGATGGTATACATCCAAGGGTGTTGAAAGAACTGAAATATGAGATTGCAGACCTGCTATTAGTAATCTGTGAATTTTCATTAAAGTCATCTGTAATACCTGAAGATTGGAGGATCGCCAATGTAACGCCAATTTTTAAAAAGGGTTCCAGGGGTGATCCGGGAAACTACAGACCGGTGAGCCTCACGTCAGTACCGGGAAAAATGGTAGAAACCATCATAAAGAATAAAATTACTCAGCATGTAGATAGTCATGGCCTAATGGGAGACAGCCAACATGGTTATAGACAAGGAAGATCTTGTCTTACTAATCTATTATGTTTTTTTGAAAGTGTGAATAAACAGGTGGACAAAGATGAGTCGGTTGATATAGTGTATCTGGACTTTCAGAAAGCCTTTGACAAGGTCCCTCATCAGAGACGTTTGGCAAAACTAAAGAGTCATGGGATAGGAGGCAATGTACTACTGTGGATCAAGAACTGGTTAAAAGATAGAAAGCAGAGGGTTGGGCTAAATGGCCAATTTTCCCAATGGAGAAAGGTGAATAGTGGTGTACCCCAGGGATCTGTGCTGGGTCCGCTGCTTTTTGACATATTCATAAATGACCTGGAAAGTGGAATAACGAGTGAGGTTATCAAATTTGCAGATGCACAAAACTATTTAAAGTTGTTAGAACCCAAGAGGATTGTGGAAAATTGCAAGAGGATCTTGATAAATTGGAAGACTGGGCATCAAAATGGCAGATGAAATTTAATGTGGAGAAGTGCAAAGTTATGCACCTAGGGAAGAACAACCCAAACTATGGTTACACGATGCAAGGTTCCACATTAGGAACCACCACCCAGGAAAAAGATTTAGGCGTCATTGTGGATAGCATGTTAAAACCCTCAGCCCAGTGTGCAGCGGCAGCCAAGAGAGCAAATAGAATGCTAGGTATCATAAGGAAAGGAATGGAAAATAAAACAAAAGATATTATAATGCCTCTATATCATTGCATGGTGAGACCCCACCTTGAATATTGTGTGCAATTCTGGTCGCCGTATCTTAAAAAGGATATAGCATTATTAGAAAAGGTTCAGAGAAGAGCCACCAAAATGGTAAAGGGGATGGAAGGATACTCCTATGAAGAAAGGCTAAAAAGGTTAGGGCTCTTTAACCTGGAAAGAGACGGCTGAGGGGAGATATGATAGAAGTCTATAAATTAATGAACGGAGTGGAACGGGTAAACGTATATCGATTGTTTACATTATCAGAATATAGAAAGACTAGGGGACATGCAATGAAGCTACAGGGTAAACTATTTAAAACTAATAAAAGAAAATATTTCTTCACTCAACGTGTAATCAAACTTTGGAATTTGTTACCGGAGGATGTAGTAAAGGCTGTTAGTGTAGCTGGGTTTAAAAAAGGTTTGGACAAGTTCCTGGAGGAAAGGTCCATAAACCATTATTAAGAAGGGACCCAGGATATCAATGCTTGACCCAGTACAAGCATTGCAGAACCTGTGTCTTTTGGGGAAACTGCTAGGTATGTATGAGCTAGATTGGCCACTGTTGGAAACAGGATACTAGGCTTGATGGACCTTGGTCTGACCCAGTATGGCATATCTTATGTTCTTATGTTCCCAGCAGTGTTCCCAGTCCCGTTCGAGGTATCTCCCACAAGTGCCTCTGGTTCGAAACAGCAGGGCCCCAGGACCCCGTTGATACCCCCATCTAGTCATGGACGCAATGCCCACCGAGTTCTCGAAGTGTCTTCCGATTCTGATGGAGTGGGAAACCGATGACGAGTCCCTGGTCACCTAGCGACACCGGGACGTCCCCTCAGACCCATCTCCTCTGAAGGAGCACTGGAGATCCTCGCCCGAGGATCTCTCCTTCCTTAACTTTGTCCAGGACATAGAAAAGGCACTGCTCTTCACCATGGAGTCCAAGGAGGAGCCTGGGGCAGAGGATCTCAAGATCCTACAGTATGAAGCCCCTCCCAAGGCGTGTTCCCAACAGGTGTCTCCCCCCCCCCATTTTGGAATGCCTATTGTTCAGTATGTGGAAGTCACCCTTTATGGTGCCCATTGTGGGCAAGCAGTTTGATTCCATGTATCGAGTCCACAAGGGCTCTGGATTCCAGAAGACACATCTACCACACAATTTCATGGTGGTGGAGTCTGCCATGTGCAGGATCAAGAACCAGAAGATGCACGCCTCAGTGCTCCCTGGCAGGGAGGCCCGCACCATGGATGGCTTTGGTAAAAAGTGTTACCAGGGCTCGATGCTCGTGGCCCATATCCAGGCTTACTAGCTGTACATGGGTATGTACCTGAGGGACCTGGCAAAGGAGCTTGCTGGGTTCTCAGCTGGATTATCCGATGAACCTCTTCAGTGATTCTGGACCCTGGTATTGATTGTCAAGGAGTTCTCCAAATAGTTCACTTGAGTGGCCTATGACGGCTTCGAGTCTGTGGCTAGAGTAACTGCGGTGGGCATTGGTGCCTGCCACCTGGCATGGCTACAGTCCTCAGACTTGGAGCAATGGGTTCAGGACAAACTGGTCATTGTCCCATGGCGAGGGGAGAACCTCTTCGGCAAGCCCATGACAGACAAGACCGCAGAGGTGAAGTCAGAGTATACGACTAGAACCAGGCTCTCCAAGAAGACCACAGACCCCTCCCAGTGGAAGGCTTTGGGGAAAAAGTCCATCTACCCAAAGAAGAGGAAGGCTTACGGAACTTACCCCTAGTATCTGGCCTACCCATCCTCCACAGGGTCAGCAGGCCAAAGGCATTGCCTTCGTAAGCCTAAGGCCCCCAATCCCAAGCCTGCACCACAGCTGCAATCTGGAGGGGGCTTTTAACTCCTTGGGCATGATCTCTTTTCACCTGCAGGGTGGAGGGCCACAGCATACAGGGGGGCATCTGATAATCTTTGCCGACCAATGGACCACCATAACAACCAATGCCTGGGTCCTCCAGGTGGTGAGGGAAGGTTAACTCCTCAAATTCAAGCAGACGCACCCTCCATTCTTCCACAAAGAACTTCCCATCACTCCTCTTCACTGAGACCTTCTGCAACAAGAGCTCACAGACCTCCTCGCAGCCAAGGTGGTGGAGCCTGTGCTTCCACCTCTAAGGTACAATAAATAAAAAATAACCCACTCCATATATCAAAAATACATCAGGCAAATGTTACAAAAAAGGGGTAGGAGAAAAGAGCCTCAGAACAAGCAAGGTACGGGCAATATAGGAACAAAAGAACCATGTCCAATCCTCATCAGAACATCAACGACTATGAAAAACTTTACCCATACATAACCCGTTCAAAAGCATACAAATGCACAGTTCAAATATATATTCAAAAAAAATCAAATAATTAAAGTTCTACAAACATTCAAAAAATTAATTGCTCAAATAAGTCAATAAATAAATATTATATATATATCCTGCTGTCTCTCAGGATTGAGAGTTTTGCCGCATGCTTCGTCAGGGATTAAACTGACAAACTCGAAAATCCTTTAACCACAACAGAACACTGCATATTCATCCAGTCACAACAGCGAAACATGTGGCGAAACGCTCAACCGGTGTCTATGGGAGGCGTGGCTCTTCAGTGGATTCCTAGTGGACTGGACTTATTTCTGAGCTGGCTTTGTTTTTCAGCTTTGATATCTTTGGTGGTAACCGCTTGAGATAAGTGCCCTTTTTGAATATCATTTTGGACAACAGCGCTTTGAGAGACAGCAGGATATATATATATATATAAAATATTTATTTATTGACTTATTTGAGTAATTAATTTTTTGAATGTTTGTAGAACTTTTGTTATTTGATTTTTTTGAATATATATTTGAACTGTGCATTTGTATGTTTTTGTACGGGTTATGTATGGGTGGAGTTTTTCAAAGATGATATTCTGATGAGGATTGGGCATGGTTCTTTTGTTTCTATATTGCCCGTACCTTGCTTGTTCTGAGGCTCTTTTCTCCTATCCCTTTTTTGTAACATTTGCCCAATGTATTTTTGATATATGGAGTGGAGTTTTTTGATTTATTGTATGTTTCCACTCTGGCATTGACCTTTGTTTATTTTTTGTGCATCCACCTCTAAGGGGCAAAGGGTTCTACTCCTGCTACTTCCTGGCTTCCAAAAATTCAGGTGGCTTTTGGCCCATCCTGGATCTGCGGAACCTCAATCGGTTCTTCGTGAAGGAGATGTTCAAAATGCTCTCCCTTGGAACATTGCTGTCCTACCTCCAGTGGGGAGACTGGCTATGCTCCCTGGATCTCAAAGATGCTTATACTCACATCCTGATCCGTCCTCGCCACCGACACTACCTCCATTTTGCCATCAGAGGCTGGCCTCACCAGTACAGGGTCCTACCCTTCGGACTGGCTTCCGCCCCAAGTGTGTTCACAAAATGCTTGGTGGTGGTCACTGCCTGCCTCCGGCTGCAGGGGATGTTTGTCTTCCCCTATCTGGACAACTGGCTCATCAAGGGTGGCTCTGCCGATAAAGTCCATCAGGTGGGACGTTGCACCATACCCATTCTCAAGCACTTAGTCTTTGTCATCATTTATCCCAAGTCTCATTTGCAGCTGATGCAGCATCTGGAGTTCATAGGGTCCCTTCTGGACACTCTCCAAGCCAGGGCCTTCCACCCTCTGGACAGAGCTCAGCGCCTAGCAGCCCTCGCCAAAGAGGTGCAGGGCCACTCGATGATCTCAGCCTGCCTCATGTTGCACTTCCTGGGGCACATGGCCTCGACAGTGCACATCAAGCCTGATGATCACCTCCACTTGCATCAGACCCACTGCACTCAATGGACTCAGGTGATGGGGCTTCTGGAGGACAGGGTCCACATGATCGCGCCTCTTTCTGAGTCCCTCAACTAGTGGCAGCAGCCACTGCACCTCATGGCGAGGATGCCTTTTCAGGCCCCAATGCCTCAGAAGATCCTCACCATGGATGCTTTCAAACTGGGCTGAAGGGCTCACAGTGATGGCCTGTGGGCCCAGGGTATCTAGTCGATGGGGGAGAGTCTCCATCAAATCAACTTTCTCGAGTTCCAGCTGTTTGCAAATGCCCTACGAGTGTTCAGACACCACTTGGAGAACCAGGTTGTTCTGGCTCAGACAGACAACCAAGTAGCGATGTTTTATGTCAACAAACAAGGGGGTACTGGGTCTGTACTTCCTGTGCTGGGAAGCAGTTCGCCTCTGCATCTTCATGAGCGTGAGCGGGATGCTCCTTCAAGCAGTGTACCTCCCCGGTCAGAACAATCTACTAGCAGACTGGCTCAGCAGGGTCCTACAGCTCCACGAATAGCAGCAGGATCCGCGGGTGGCCAGTCACATCTTTCAGATGTGGGGCTCTTCTTCAATGAATCATTTTGCCAGTCCCAGCAATGAACATTTGCTGCGCTTCTGCTCCAGTACGCCAGCCCCATCTCAAGTGGCGGCCAATGTGTTCCTCATCTCATGGATGGAGGGCCTCCTCTATGCATACCCTCCCACCCCCCCTAATCTTCAAGAAGATTTTCAAGGTTCAGCTCGACTGGGCCACTTTAATCCTCATAGCTCCCAGGTGGCCATGGCAGCCATGATTCCCCCTGCTTCTCTATCTTTCCCAAGTGCCCCCGGTTCCCTTGGGATGCGCTCCAGGCTTGATCTCACGGGGGGGGGGGGGCAGGGTTCTCCTGCACCCCATCCTCAAAGCCCTCACCCAGATGGCCTGGCTGCTGAGAGGGTAACCCTGGCACAGTTCCACTTGTCAAGGGATGTAGAGGATGTCTTGCTAGCGTCCCACAGGAATTCCACCAGGTGGGCGTATGCTTTCAAGTGGCGAAGGTTCTGAGTCTGGTATGCTGAAAGGGGCTTCAACCCTTTCTCCTGCTCCATACCGATGGTGCTGCAGTACTTGCTGCACCTTTCCAATAATAATCTGAAGTCTAACTCGCTCAGGGTACACCTCAGTGTGCTGGCGGCACACCATCATCTGATTGAGGAGCAACCCCTGTCCATCCATCCTCTCGTGGGCCAGTTCATGAGGGTTCTCTAGCTCACTCGGCCTCCAATTCACCCACCCACGGAGGCGTGGGATTTGAATGTCATCCCTGGGAAGCTCATGGCTCCACCCTTCGAATCACTTGCTTCTCGTCACCTCAAGTACCTTTCCTGGAAAGTGATCTTCCTTGCACATCTGTGCGCCGAATCAGTGAGCTGCAGGCATTGGTGGCTCATGCCCCCTACACCAGGTTTCATCGGAACAGAGTGGTCCTTCGCACTGACCTTAAGTTTCTCCCTAAGATGGTCACCCACTTTCATCTCAACCTGGAGATAGTTCTTCCCACCTTTCTTCCTCAGCCTCATGCAAGCAGGGTGGAGGCCACTCTCCACACCTTGCACTGTAAGCGGACACTGGCCTTCTACCTAGAGCATACTAAGGCTCTTCACCGCACCTCGCAGCTCTTCATCTCCTTTGACCCGATCCGGCTTGGTGTTGCGGTCTCTAAGCACACCCTGTCTACCTGGGTGGCGGACTGCATCTCCTTTGCCTATGAGCAGGCTGGTCTTTCTCTCGAGTGCCATATTATGGCCCATAATGTACGGGCTATGGCAGCCTCCATGGTGAACCTGCTCTCCATCTCCATGCTGAAGATGTACTGGGCTGCCACCTGGTTCTCAGTTCACACCTTTGTATCTCATTACTGCCTGGAAGAGGATTCCTGGAGTAACAGTACCTTTGGCCAAGTGGTACTCCATCATCTGTTTGGGGAATAATGGAACTCCTACCCACTAGTCCTTCTGTGTGTTCAAGCTATCAGAGAATTGATTCCCTGGTTGAGGCTGTGGTCATTCCTGGGGTCTTATGGCCACTCAGCGCTCTCTGCTGTCATTCATGGTTCAATTTTTCTGGCACCTGCAGCCATTACAGGTTTTTTTGGTAGCCTGTTGCTTGGGAGTCCCATATGTGAGGACTGACTTCCTGCTTGTTTCTGGAGAACGTATAGATACTCACCTGCAGCAGGTGTTCTCTGGGAACAGCAAGAATCAGTTCTCACTCTCCTTGTAGAGTTGTTTTCTGTTTTGGCTCAATTAAGCTATGTCATCATACCAAGGTAAGATGGCACCCTTGGGCGGGAAGGTGACTGCGCATACGTGGTCTAACTTTCAAAGGCTTTCTGTGAAAGCTGGAGAATGTTCACTGCGCGGGCTTTGTCAGTGCCGTCATCACCCATATATGAGGACTGATTCTTACTGCTCCTGGACAACATCTGCTACAGATGAATAATTACACTTTTTGGTCACTCACTTCTGTACCTTTTCCAGTTCTGCTATATCCTTTCTAAGATATGGCTACCAGAATTGCACACAATATTCAAGGTGCGGTCATGATATCTTTGGTTTTATTCTCCATTCCATTCCTTTCCTTATGATTCCTAGCATTCTGTTTACTTTCTTGGCAGCTGTTGCATGCTGAGCACATGGTTTCAATGTATTATTCACAATGATCCTTTCCGCAGGTGATGATTTCTAATATGGAAACTTGCAGCGTGTAACTGTAGTTTAGGTTCTTCTTCTCTAAGTACATAACTTTGCACTTGTCTACATTAAATTTTATCTGCCATTTTGACACCCAGTCTTCCAATTTTTCAAGGTTCTCTTGTAATTGTTTACAATTCTCATGTTTTAACAACTTTGAATAATGTGTCATCTGCAAATTTGATCACCTCGCTTTTTATTCCATTTCCAGGTCATTTATAAATATGTTAAAGAGCAGCAAGCCCAGCACAGATTTCTGGGATACTCCACTATTCACCTTTCTCCATTGAGAAAATTGGCCATTTAGCGCTACACTCTGTTTTCTATCTTTTAACCAGTTCCTAATCCACAATAGTACACTGCCTCCTATCCCATGACTTCTTAAATTCCCCAAGAATCTCTCATGGGGATCTTGTCGAAGGCTTTCTGAAAATCCAGAACACTATTTCAACCGGCTCACCTTCATCTATCTGTGAATTCACACCTTCAAAAAAATAGCAGAGATTAGTGAGAAGACAGTCCTTGGATAAATCCATTGTCACCACCAGGAGGTGCTCTCTATGGTCCAGGTGCACTGTAAACTCCACTCCGGGTAAGGTGGCCACCTCCTTAACCGTTTTTTCCAATACTATAAGACCAACAGCAGTTCAGTTCAGGGATTAGTTTAATAAAGCATATTAATCACTGTCATGCCAACCCTTCACATATGTCCCCGGTGCTTAATATAGAGAATATACAGAGCGTGGCGATAGCAGTATGCCATGCTCTGTATATTCTCCAACAATAGTTTCAGTTGGCACAGTTTATGAATTCTCTCTCTCAGGTATTAGAGTCCCCAAGGCAGCATTTTAAAGCCAGAAAGCCTACAGTACATGTCCTACCACCAACCAGCAGCAGTCCCAAATGAAGGAGATAACTGTTCCATGCACATACCTTCCTCTTCTAGGCTGGTAATGACTTGTCTGCCTTCACTCCAATCCACTGCTTCCAGGCAGCTTCAGAAAACCAGCCTTACTCAGCCTCTGCATCGGGAGAGACAGCCACCCCCCCCCCCCCTTCTCTTGGGCATTTCCTTCACACAGCAAGTTGGCAAACAACAAGGTAAGTTCACAAATACTAGTTTCTTCCTTGCACAGCAGTGCAGTAATCCAGGCATAAATACCTCAACAGTTTCTGTACTCTTTCCTCAGGAGGGGAGTGAAAGGAAAGATATCTTGTTGTTAAGTGCCATCGAGTCAGTGACTCATGGCGACCATCTTGATAGTTGACCTAAGCTGTGTTTGGTCTTCAGTCAGGCGGCTCATTGTTGATACAGTGGCACCCATAGCTGCTGTTATTGTATCGATCCATCTCATTGCTGGCCTTCCTCTTTTGCGTTGACCTTCTACCTTGACAAGCATGATGTCTTTCTCTAATGATCTCCCTCTTCGCATGATGTGTCCAAAGTATGAAAGTCAAAGTCTTATCATCTGAGCTTAAACAGTCTTTAGGATTCCCATTCCTTATCAGCAAGCAATGTCCATAGGCTCATTAGGTTCAAAAGAAGAATCCAGGGGAATCTGTTCCACTTCCAATTGTTCTTCCTCTGCCAGCTGTAGTCCACTCACCGGTAGCGCTCCCCCAGCCCCCTCAGAGGAAGTGAATTCCCCTTCCCCTTCTAGCTTGTTCTCTCTTACTAAAGTTTACAGGGATCAAACAGAGGCATTCTCCTGGGGATGGAAGCCTGAAATTTAAAAGGTTTCTGACCTTTTCCGTGACAACTGGGCCTGGTCATCCCCCTTCTGCTAGATTCAAGTTTTCCTAGTGCCTCCTGTAGTCCCTCCAGACCACACTATGTTGGTTTTCTGCCATTAAACCATAAATATTTACAGTTTATTAGTCTAACGCAGAAAACTAGTGTGGCGTTTAAGCAGAGATAGTGCCACTTTTAAGCACATTTAATCCTAACGTCAAATGCGGAAAAGGGACAGACAAGGAAAAACTAGCACACAATTAAAGCCAAGAATATTTAAATGTATTTAAATTACAGGCAAATAAGCAGCACATAATGGAACGGTATGCAAATATTGGCTGTACCTGATCAGAGAAACACGTAGAGGATTTTGCAACCAGCCTTAGCGCCAATATCTCTACGCCTGGTCAAGAGGTGGCTTAAACATCTAACGCGTGCCCCTAACAGTATTTTGATGGCATAGAGTGCCTAGATCATCTGAGCAGAAATGTCAAAGATGATCCAGTCATTGGGGAAAGCTCCTGATGCTATCAAAATACTGTCGAGGGGTGGTGTCACCAACAGAAAGCAAATTCCTGGTGACCAAGTGGCCCCGATCCCGCCCGCCCAAGTAAAAATAATCCTTAGTGGCCTAGTGGCCCCGATCCCACCCATCCACCCAAGTAAAAAGAATCCCTAATGGCCCAGCAACCCTGAACCAAAAATAACTCTGGTGCCCAGCGGCCCCGAATTCCCCACCCCTGCCCAACCAAAAATAACTCCGGTGGCCCAGCAGCCCCCAAACCCTCCACTCCCCTCCAGGTACCTTCAGAAACAAGCAGGAGCACTGCCCGCACGCTTCCACTCCTGCCCCACCATCTTGAAAAATGACAACACCTGGCCCCATGTGGTGTATCCTGGGATACACCGGGCGAGGTCAGACTGCCATATAAGGCATACCTTATATGGCAGTCTGACCCTTCTTGGTGCATCCCAGGATGCACCGCATGGGGCCAGGTGCCATTTTTCAAGATGGCGGGGCAAGAGCATCAGTGCTCGTGCTTGTTTCTAAAGGTACCAGAAGGGGTGGGAATTTGGGGCTGCTGGGCCAAAGAGTATTTTCACACTGGTGAGTGGGTAGATCAGGGCCGCTGGGTCATCAGGGATTCTTTTTACTTGGGTGAGTTGGGGGATCGGGGCTGCTGGGCCCAGGGCCGGCCCGTCCATTGAGCGAGAATGTTGTTTGCACAGGGCCCCGCGCTTCAGGGGGCCCCGCGCAAACAACATCCTGCACGCTCTGGGCTCTGGGCTCACCTCCTTTTAGCAGGTCGCGGCTCCCGGCAGGTCAGTAACAGCTCCTTACAGTCGCCAAAGTGAAGAGCATTGTTTCCTTCACTTCGGCAGCTGTGTTGTAATGAAGATTAACACAGCTGCCGAAGTGAAGGAAACAAGTCTCTTCACTTTGATGGCTGTAAGGAGCTGTTACTGACCTGCCGGGAGCTGCGACCTGCTAAAAGGAAGTGAGCTGGGGCCTCTAAAGCCTGCCACGGGGCTCTTTGGGGAAGGGGGGAACTTTGGCTTAGGGGTTCCCAATTTAATTATCTTCTGATTTCTAAATTGTGATTCCTTGTTCTTTGTTTAGTGACAGTCTATGTTCTGCATGTGTAACTGAGCTGAGTTATTCTGTTTATGTAGTTTCTATATGACAGTGTCACTTGTTCTCTTTCCCCAGTAGATGTATTGGTATTCTCAGAGATGTACTGGCTTAATATTTGCAGTGTTGCTTTTTGATAGGTAGGGTACGGTGCTTTGTGAGTCCTGATAGTGCTATTATGATATGGTGGGTTTGCTATGGGTTCTAAATGGGCATTGTTTATAGTACTTCCTAATGTGCCTGGCAGTTGGCACTGGAGTATAGTAATGTAGAAATCTGGTAGTCTTTCTTTATCCAGACACTCATTAAGAGGCGTGTTAACATTATGCTAATATTTATGCAAATGAGGTGTTTAATGCAAATGGGGCCCTGCAATGAGCCTCTGCACATGGCCCCGCACCCCCCTTGGGCCGCCCCTGGCTGGGCCAGCAGGGATTTGCTTTCTGTCAGGGGCACAAGCCCCAACAGTATTTTGATGGCAATGGGGGCTTTCACCTCAGATAATCCAGGCATTGGAGAAAGCCCCTGATGCCATCAAAATTCTGTCAGGGCTTCCTATGCAAATTAGTCATACAGTGCCCTTTCTCTGGGAGAGCATTCCAAACTTGCACAGACTTCTTGTGTACATATGTTTGGCTTGCTCTCTCAGTTTAATGCTGCCATTTTGAGCAGTTTAACACATGACTCATTTTATTTATTTAACATTTCTTCTATACCACTTTTCGTGTTATCAAACGGTTTACATTGAACTCAGCATTTGTGGTTACATACAACATATTTACATTTAAAACAACATATTTACGTTGAACGAGTTACAGGGTTTCATGATCAGTGGGTGAGAGTCAGGAAGACTATAATATATGTACAAGCAGGATAAAGTAACTGGATAATGATTGAGGTGCTGAGCTTAGGGGAGGGATTATGTGTCCGATCCGAAGGTTTCTTTGAAGAGGCGAGTTTTTAGTTTTTGTGTTAGTCCTCGATGGCTCTTAGAGTAGTTGGGACCAAAGTATGGGATTGTAGATTGAGAATGCTCTTTGGCATGCTGCTTGGGAACTTTTTGCCTTTTGAGTTTGGATATTGAGAAGGTTTAGGTGCTGTTGTCTTCTTAGTCTGATGTCTGGTGTCCTCCTTATGAGTGGGTATTGTGGAGGCCCCTGGCCCAGGCAACAGCCTATAAGCCTAGGGCTGCACTTGTTATTCCTTTAATTATAGAGTTTTCTTCCTCATCCAGCGCCGGGGCTGCTGGGATTTGCAGTTGTGTTGTTTAGAAAAAAAACAAGTAGTGTGGAGACCGAGGGTTTACAAGGCAAAACACAGGAATTTATTTCTTTTTCTAAAGAGCATTAAGGCTCAACGCAAAACAAACAGGATTCTTTCTCCAAACAATAATCCATAGGCATTTATACTAAACAAAACAATGAAACTGCTTTATGTAGCTTTTTATCAAATCATTCAGCAATCAAGCAAGGTTTCTCTTCTCTTCAAACCCAAAAGAAATATTATTTTCTTCAGCAACAGGGTTCTTTAGCATTCCTGGCTAAACACATTTCTCCCTGTTTTCACACTGCCTTCTAGGACATTCAGGTTATAGGCTTTTCCCTTCTTTTATCCAAGAACTTTTTATTCAGCCTTCTGGCACAGAGAACAATCCATTACTGAATCTTCAGACCCTTCTTCAGATTCATAATAGTCTATCTGCATTTCCTCAGGACCTGTGTCTGGTAAATCTGGCTTTAAGCCAACATGAAAAACTTCAGTCTTAATATTCTCTAAAAGTTCCAGAACCTTTCTCCACTGAGGCTTTTCCCTATGCACAGGGTTTCCACCAGGAACGTGGAGATTCTTTTCTTGCATCAAATGACACAATGCCTCTAACTGGCTTACGGCACTTTTGGCTACCCTTTTATTCACGCACCTTTTTGGAAGTTGCAGCTCTTTAGCTGGTTCAGGAACGGTTGGCACTGCAGCCTGACCCTTATCAGCACTTCTCTCTGGCACAGCTCTCCTAGTTTTAAAACCAATTGCAGTTTCCCTGCAATCCTGGCTTTCCTTCTGACTTGGGCTTTCACCTCTGAGATTCCCTCGGATGTCTCCACCGTTCTCCTCCACGGTGAACTCTCTGGGCCTTTCTCTGGTGCTTTTCTCCCTACTGAATTCTCCAATGTTCTCCCTGGTCAGCTCTCTCGAGTGCTGGTTTCCTGTATCTTTCTTTCCAGCGTGCTACTGCGTGTGCTGCCTCGTCCTGGTACTCCTGTTCCTGTTGCCCTCTCTCTGGCTGTTCTCTCTGTCCGTTCTTTCCTCCAATATTTCCCTGGGTTTATAAGAGTGTCTCTGAACTACCGTGCACTCCCCTTCACCCAGGTGTCCCTCATTAATTTCCAAGCCTGCCCTTGGATTAGCAGAGCTTGGGTGTGTCCTGTCCTCAGTAGCTGCGTGTTTTTTTTCTCTGCCTGCAGTTTGAGAGCTACTGATTCCTTGCCTGTCTTTCTTTAAAGGTAAATGACTGATTTTCTTCCAATTCCATGGACTCAGCCATACTCTCCTCATCACAGTATAGACAGGCTGCAGCACAGTTATGAATTGTCTTGAAAGTGATCATGATCACTTTGTATTCGAGTCTTGCTTGTATAGGGAGCCACTGTAGGTTTTTGAGCACTGGAGTGATGTGATCATGGCGTGTTCTTGTGATAAGTCGGGCTGCAGTGTTTTGAGCTGTTTGCAAAGAGTTGATTACATGTTTTGGGAGGCCCTGGAAGATTGAATTGCAATAGTCCAGGCATGGGGTGATTTAAGGCTTGGCATACTATGCGGAAGTGGTTGTGGTCTAACAGTGGGCGGAGGTTGTGCAGGATCTTCATCTTGTGATATGCAGAGGTTGTAGTTTTTTTGATGTGCGCTTGAAAATTACATCACCGGTCTAAGGTGATTCCTAGGTATTTAACTTCCAGTTTTACAGGGAGGGGTACATCACAGACCTTGATTTTTTTGCTGGGAGTGAGTAAGATGGGTCTGTTGATATGAATAGTACTTCGGACTTGTTGCAGTTGATTGTTAGGTTGTGGTCATTTAGCCATCCTGCTACTTCCTTGAAGCATGATTGTATTGTAGTGTATTCTGCGTTGTTGGTATTGAAAGGGACATATAGCATTGAGTTGTCAGTGTATAAGTGGTAATTTATTGTGTCTCTCTGTATGATCCAGCAGTTTGGTTGAATATATAAGTTAAAGAGTAAGGCTGAGAGGGAGAATCCTTAAGGTATGCCTTTCTGCTGTTTAAATGGTTTAGAAGTCTTGTTCCCTATCTTGACTTGCTATAGGCATTCGGAAAGGTAGGACTGGAACCAGGCCAGGGTGTTTATCAGCCGTTATATTAGTTTACTGTGGTTTATTGAGTCGAAGGTAGATGCTATATCCAGGAAAATAAGAACTACCCTGTTCGAATCCATTGAGTAACGTGTTTATTAGTGAGGTGAGTAGGGTTTCCACACTATGATTTGATCTGAACCCATGTTGTTGTATGTACAGGGGGGCAGAAGTGTTTACAAAGTTCTATAGCTGGAGTTATACAGCTTTTTCTATTATTTTATCTAAGAGGGGTAAGACCTCAGGATGGCTCTAATCCCACCATGCGGCAACGCAGATTACCATAGTGGAAAGCAAGATACATCGTTGGTCTTAAAACACTCATTCAAATGATGATTTATTTATATCAATTCAATTAATTCAAAAAAAGGAAAATATACTTTTTAATTTAAATTATTCACTATAATTATATAAAGCAAAGAATGAAATTTCATTCACACTTTATTCACTTTTAAAATTTGTAAATATATCTAAAGAATATAAGTATCTCCTAAGCACTGAAAAAAGCCTCCACTCTTTCCCTTTTCTTCTCCTCGGATACAGCAACCGACACTCACTGAGGTCATAGACCTTCCTTCTCCAGCTGAGCCCTGTAGCAAATCAAAGGCTCAGTCACAACCAATATGCAGTATAAACTTTCAAAACGTATGCTTTACTTATCTTAATACTCCTCACATTCCAGACGTCATCAAATTAAAGCCCAACAACGATCTTTGTTTCTTCTTAAAAAAGACTTTGTCAGGGGCTTACAGTTCTTATCACAGATAACGTTTTGGGGAGGCCATTTATAAGTGAATAATGATTATTTTAGTTAGGTAGTTCTGAATAGAGGAGTATCTAAGGAGCGTTTTTTATTGTTTTGAATTAGTTTTGCGCATACCATGGCAAGCGTGAACCTCACTTCTAAGCCAGGGCATGGGGAGTATGATCTCAGTCTCTGAAATTTACTGCTAAGGCTCGGCGTAATACTTGCATCGTGCCAAAGAGAGCCTCCTGCTGGAGTTCATAAGATGTAACATGTATGGATAGTTTGTCAAGATGTGCTTGGAAATTCTTCTTTATCAAGCTGGTGGCACCTAACATGATGGGAAATATTTCTGTATCTTTCTGCCACATTTTCTTGGTCTCTGACTGCATTTCCTGGTATTTCAGGATTTTCTGCCTCACCGTGCAATTACAGAGTAGTCGCTTGGAACTGATACCTCTATTATCAATGCCGTTCTGGTGTTTTTCTCTTTAACCACTATATCCGGCTTCCTCACATCTAGTTTTTTATCAGTCAGAATGAGAGTATCCCAGGTGATCATAATCTCCTGATTCTCTTTAGGTCATGATCCTAGTGTTTTTAGGACACAGTGATGTTGTAGTGTTTACAGAGTTTACAGTGGATGAGACGCACAAGTTTCTCCTTTGAGGGGCTTTAGGAAATGGTGTAATGGTGTTATTCCAGCTGTCCACAATTGTGAGGTCATTTGAGTTGGAGTTCAGTCTTGGTTTGATATGGTCCAGCAGGGTCTGCCTATTGAGTTCTTTAAAACTGTGAGGCTTCAGAGTATTTGTATGCATTGCGGTATCATGATGGAGACGGAGTAGCTCAAAGGTAAATATATGTTGGTCTGACCAGGGTATGGCAGCTACTTGGTAGGAGATGTGGGGGATGAATCTTGTTGGATATGAATAGAAGATCTAGTGTGTTACTACCTTTGTGTGTGGGAACGT
Source organism: Ichthyophis bannanicus (assembly GCA_033557465.1). NCBI lineage: Eukaryota > Metazoa > Chordata > Amphibia > Gymnophiona > Ichthyophiidae > Ichthyophis > Ichthyophis bannanicus. The sequence continues at coordinate 555,373,436 of CM066034.1, forward strand.
TTATGATTTATTGAGTTCTTTAAAACTGTGAGGCTTCAGAGTATTTGTATGCATTGCGGTATCATGATGGAGACGGAGTAGCTCAAAGGTAAATATATGGTGGTCTGACCAGGGTATGGCAGCTACTTGGTAGGAGATGTGGGGGATGAATCTTGTTGGATATGAATAGAAGATCTAGTGTGTTACTACCTTTGTTTGTGGGAACGTTTATGATTTGTGAGTTCCATAGCATCCATGGCTTTGAGGAAGAAGTTAACATGCGCTGTGGGTGCTGAGTTGCGATTTAAGTCACCCAGCGTTATGAAAGATTTATCTTTGGCAGCATGGGCACATGCTATTTCAGTGAGTGCTGAGAGGTCCTCTGTGTCTGAACTTGGGGATCTGTAAGTAAAACATATGGTCAGGTGTTTATTTTTCACTACAACTAAATTTATTATGTCCATTGTGGTAGTTGTAAGGTTTAATGCAAGATGTTTTCTTGAGAGGATGAATATACCTCCGCCTCTTCTGTTTTGTTTGGGGCAGTTGTGGAGGGACAATGCAGGATTGATGAGCTGGCTTCTTAGGATGTGATCAGTGTCAGTAAACCATGATTCATTTACGAACATGATATTGATGTTGCATTCCTTCATCTAATCTGATATGGTGGTGGGTTTTGTTACATGCAGAACGAGCATTAACCAGAGCACATTTGATGAATTGGGTGTGTTGCATGTTTGACTGTTTAGGATTGGCAGAGGTTTTAGGATTAATACTGGGGGGGGGGGGGGGGGGGGGAGGTGCACAGCCAATAGGTCCCTCTGTCTATATCTGATTTGTATCAGACCATGCCAGGTGGTTGTAAGACTGGAGTACCTTGTTAATGTGAGTGATGTTTGTGTGGAAATGCACACCATTTCTTATGTGAATATTTGTTTCTCTGTAGAGGATTAGCGTTCAGGAGTGAGTCCCAGGTTTGTGGTTATGTTATTCGTTTGTATATGAGCTTCACGAGTGTTAGTAGGTTAGGAAGTAGGAAAGGTACTTTTGCTTGAGGTTATGTCAAGAGAGGGCTCTCTATAAATGTCCTCACTGAGTACAGTTTCAGCATGATTTAGGTTCGTAGCTATTTCAATAACACTGGAGCAAATAATAAGGGCTTACGCCTGCTTTGTAGGAAATGATGAACTACAATTGATTTCATGGGGGTAAAGAATCCTTGGGAACAGTGCAGGGAGTAGTTCTAGGCTTACCGGCTCATGCTGTTGGAATTCAGATTGCCGCAACTCACCACAGTCCACTCTCAAGGGCCTCATCTAAGGGCCCTTTGGTTTGGCCCTTAGGCACGGGTGCACCTACAGTGTCTGTTAAAGAAGTAATGGGCTGATGACGCTACAGCTGGAGCTCACCTCCATGCCACAGGGCATCCCTGGTGCTTTCCTCCGGTGGGGTTTCTTTTCTGTTTCAAGTGGTGGGGAAGCTAATTGCAGGGTAACATTTCTTCAGTGTTTTAGTTGCTCATTTCTGCAATGGGGAGACAAAGAAATCTGCGCTTGTGGGGAGAGGTCTGTTCCAGTCTTCCGATCATCGGGTCTAACCTGGTGGCCGCAGAGAGGGAGGACAGCAATCAGGTCCTTATATGGGGCCGATGATGCTGAGGCTGTTAGGAGGAGCTTACCTACATGCCAAAGAGCTTCTTGATGCTTTCCTCCGGCAGAGTTTCCTTTCTGTTTCAAGCAGTGGGGAAACTGATTGCAGGGTAACGTTTCTTTAGTGTTTTAGTAGCTCATTTCTGCAATGGAGAGATGAAGAGATCTGCACTTGTGGGGAAAGATTGGCTCCGGTCTTCCGATCATTGGATCTCACCTGATGGCCAAAGAAAGAGAGAGAAAGGCAATGTGCTCAGTTTAACACATGGCTCATTTGCATATGTGCCCCTTTCTGAATGTCCTTGCTGAAGTTGTGCACTATCTGTGCGCTGCAAATAGGTGTAAAAACTTGATAGAGTGCGACTTCAGCGCCGGCTTTCTGCAATAGCTTGTATGTTTGGATTTAACAGCATATCGGGGAGCATATGTGTATTGGGGGACTAAGGAGGGGACTTGAGCTCAATGGGGGCTAAAGAGTGCAACCTCTAGTACACCACTCCCTCCTGATATGAGCTGCAGAAGCTAAAGCCTATACAGCTACCATTATAGTAGTCATTTTTCAAGGTGGGGCATGGGTAGGGAATGGGCAGACAGCAGCAGGTGGTGGGATTTTCTCTTTTGAAAAGTTGGCAACCCTATTCTTGTTGCCAATGTTGTGTCCATTTACAGGGTTTTTTGTTATAATGCAGAATGTCGAGAAGTGGAGGGAGATAGTAGTGTTATCACTATTTCTAGACTAGAATTTGATTAGAGTATTTTTGTTTTTTGAGCTGTAAAGTGAAACACCCTACTTCTGCTCCGCATCTGTTGTTGGGAGACTTTTATTGGTGAGTCTGGAAGTGTTCCATATGAATAAATAATTAAGCCCTATCAGACTGATTGATATTAAAAAGCAATTAGTCATTTGCTAGCAAATGCATAATTAGCCTAACTGTCTATTTTCAAAAAATATACAGATAATATCAGGCTGTTTAAATTACAGAATGGCTAAATATTATCTGTATAGTTGAGGGGCATTTTAGGGGAGGAGTGAGGATAGGCCAGAAAATTATCCAGATAGTGACAATATTCAGTCTTTATTCAGGTAAGTGACACTTTTAGTTTAGTTTAGACCTGCAGAACGTCTGGCCTAGCTTAAACAGATAACAGAATGACCACGTCTTCACTTTGTGTATATTCAGCACTGCTATCTATATGGATAATGACACAGAATACACAGATTAAGTTAAATGGGAGGATGGAATTTCATCGCCAGTGGGCTGAATTTACCCGTTTGCGCACCTTGTACTGTAAGATTAGACCCAAGGAGAGGTGGGCACAAAAGCAAAAGTTGACTCAGGGTGCTGCAACCCCTTTAGCCAGCCCTGGCCAGAGGTAGTTGTAAATGAAGGCCGAGAACATTGTAATCCAACAGAAGCCACTTCCAATTGAGTTTGAGACTAACAGATCAGGAGGAAAGTGTAGTTACTCACCTGTAACAGGTGTTCTCTGGGGACAGCAGGAATCAGTCCTCAAATATGGGTGACGTCAATGCCGACGGAGCCCGCGTGGAGCAAATCCCCAGCTTTCAAAGAAAACCTTTGGGAGTTGCTACTGCACATGCGTGGTCTTCTTCCTGCCCAAGGGTGCCATCTGGCTCAGTCAAATGACATAGCTAAATATGGCAAAACAAATGAAGAAAAATAATTGGACTGAAACTCCAAGGGAAGGAGGGAGGGTCGTGAGGATTGATTCCTGCTGTCCCCGGAGAACACCTGTTACAGGTGAGTAACTACGCTTTCTCCGGGAACAAGCAGGAAGTCAGTCCTCACATATGGGACTCCCCAGCTACAGGCTACCTTGAACCTATAGTCCAAAACAAAAAGGCTCCCTCAGTGAGAGCCGCAAGCAGCCGCAATGAAACCCTAACTAGGGAAGTAGCACTCCGGTAGCCTGAACAGAGGGGTCGGAGGGCAGGAGTTGCCTAGACTTCAAAAAGGTTACGGAGCACAGCCTGGCCGAAGGCACTGTCCCGTTGAGACTCCCTATCCAGGCAGTAATAAGCCGCGAAGGTCTGACCCGAAGACCAGGGTGGTGGCCCGGCAGATGTCTGCCAAAGGAACAGAGCGCAGGTGAGCTACTGATGCCACCCTGGCCCTAACCCTATGAGCCGTAACACGGCCCTCCAGCGGAAGCCCCACTGCCTCATAAGTTCGGGCAATATAGTCTGCTACCCAAGTGGATAACGTACGCTTTGTCACTGCCTTCCCAAGCTTACTGGGATCGTAGGAAACAAAAAGCTGAGAGGCCTTCCAGTGATCTTGAGTATGCTGAATGTAGAAGGACAGAGCCCTCTTACAGTCCAGGGTATGGAGGACCGCCTCTGCCCGACTGGCATGCGGCCTGGGAAAGAAGGTAGGAAGAACCATATTCTGGTTGAGGTGAAACAAGGAAACCACCTTCGGAAGGAACTTGGAGTCTGTGTGAAGCACTACCCTATTCTTATAGAACCTGAAATAAGGCCTCTCCACCACAAGAGCCTGGAGCTCACTCACTCTCCAGGCAGAAATGAGCACAACTAAGAATACCACTTTCCAGGAGAGATACCGGAGGTGGCATGTGACCATCGGATCAAAGGGCAGCCAGGTAAGCTCCCCTAACACGACATTAAGGTCCCATTCGTTCACTGGGGGACAGACCAGGGGTTTCAACAGGAGCAGGCCCTTTAGAAACCGGGATACCATTGGGTGGGCAGAGAAGCTTCTCGTCCATGGGAAAGTGGTTCGCAGCTAGGGCACTGAGGTACACTCTGACGGAGTTGGACTTAAGTCCCATCTCGGAAAGGTGGAGAAGGTACTGCAACATCACAACCACTGGGCAAGAAAAGGAGTCCACCTTTTGCCCAACACACCAGAAAGCAAACTTGCGCCACTTAAAGGCGTATGTCTGTCTAGTAGCTTGTCTACGTGAAGCTAGCAAGACCTCTTCAACATCCTCCGGAAGGAGGAGCGGGGCTAGAGTCACCCTCTTAGCAGTCACGCCATCAGCTAAAGGAAGCTGAGGTTGGGATGCAGGAGAGAGCCTGGGAGAGGAGCCGTGGGGACGAACCAAGAGGAATGGGGTCTCTACCGCTAGCTGCAAGAGAAGGGGGAACCATGGTTGCCGAGCTATGAGGATTTCAAAAGCTCTGTCCCGAAGGAACTTGAATAGGGCCCTGGCGACCAGAGGCGTCGAGGGAAAAGCATACAGAAGACCCGCCGATCATGAGACTAGGAAGGCATCGGCGGCCATCCTGGCCGGATGCATCTGCCTTGAGCAGAAATGGGGAAGCTGGTGATTGTCTGGGCTCGCAAACAAGTCCATCACCAGTTCCCCCCAGGTCTGGAAAAGCCTGTTGGCCACCACCCTGTCCAGCTGCCACTCGTGCGGCTGGAGGATCCTGCTGAGTTTGTCAGCCAGCCAGTTGTCCTGGCCCAGAAGACCTCCTTCCGCTGGTCAGTTGTCCTGGCCCAGCAGGTATACTGCTTTGAGGAGAATCCCCTGCCGGGTTGCAAAAGAACATAGGTCCAGGGCCTCCTGACAGAGGGTGCTTGATCCCGTACCCTCCTGTTTGTTCACGTAGAACATGGCCACTTGGTTGCCCGTTTGGACCAGGACAGACCTGTGGTCCAGATACGGCCTGAAAACCCTCAGAGTGAGACGGATGGCCTGGAGCTCGAACAAGTTGATTTGTTGGGCGCTCTCCTCTGGAGACCACACCCCCTGTGTGTGGTACCCCTGGCAATGGGCTCCCCAGCCTAGCAAGGAAGCATCTGTGGTGAGGACCCTCGAGTGGGGAAGGGCCTGAAAGGGCATACCGGCCTTCAAGTGCTGAGGTGAGAGCCAACAGCCCAGGGACTGTACCAGGAGCCTAGTCACTTTGATCCTGTCCTAGAGGTGTCCCGTGGCCTGGGACCATTGATCTCTGAGGCACCACTGCGCAGTTTGCATGTGGAGGCGGGCATCCAGAGTGACATGGACCGTGGAGGCGCAGCAGTTGCCTTGCTGGCACTGAGGAGCTGCGACTCACTTTCCCTGCAATGGCTATCAGCCTGCTTGCCCTGTCTGCAGGCAGGAAGGCCTTCGACTGAAGGGTATTAAGCCTTGCCCCAATGAAGTCTAACTCTTGAGTTGGACAGAGGCTGGATTTGGGGTAGTTGATTACAAAACCCAAGTGCTTCAGGACCTGGATGATGCGAGCTGTAGCCTGTTGCACCTTGGAGGCCGAAGTGCCCCTGATGAGCCAGTCGTCAAGATAGGGGAAGACGAAGATCCCCTGAAGCCCGAGGAAGGCAGCGACCACCACCAGGCACTTTGTGAACACCCTGGGGGCCAAAGCAAGGATGAAGGGGAGCACTCTGTACTGGTAGTGGTTGTCCCCCACCACAAAGTGTAGGTATTGCCTGTGGATTGGGTGGATGAGGATGTGTATGTAGGCATCCTTTAGGTCTAAGGAGCATAGCCAGTCTCCCTGGCGGAGGTAGGGCAGCAAGATTCCAAGAGAGAGCATCTTGAACTTCTCCCTCACCAGGAATTTGTTGAGGTTGCGCAGGGAGAAGGAGGGGCCTTAGGGCCTTTTTTGGATGAGGAAGTACCTGGAGTAGCACCCCTTGCCCTTGAGGTGGTGGGGCACCGGTTCCACCGCATGGTCCTCGAAGAACTGCCAACTCCTTCAGAAGAAGGTCCCGGTGAAGGGGAGACCTTGGAGGCTCTCCTGGGAAGCAGTGTGGAGGCACTTGGGTTAGGTGAAGGAGGTATCCCTCCTTAATGACCTGTAATGCCCATGAATCAGTGGTGATGGATTCCCACCTGTGGGCATACAAGGAGAGCCGACCTCCTGTGGGCTGCCGAACTCCAGCTGGGAGAGGGGCCATGCTGGAGGAGTCAAAAAACCCCACCAGGCTAGGCCAGAGCCGGAGCCTGGGGTTTGGAGGATTTCTGCTTATGCGGGCCATGCCCCCGTCCCTTGGCCTGCTGCCCCTGTGGGGGAGCTGGGGAGACCTGATAAGGGGGGTAGTTTCGGTAAGCAGCTCCTTTCCTCAGGTAAAAGGGCTTTTTACCTGAGCCCTTCTTACGAGGAGGGGCAGAGGTCTTCTTAGAGAGCCGTGTCCTCGTCCATGAACTCAGTCTCCAGCTCTGTGGCCTTGTCAGTCATGAGTTTGCCAAAGAGATTCTCCCCTTGGCATGGGACATCGACCAACTTGTCCTGAACCCATTGCTTGAAGTCGGACGACTGCAGCCAAGCCTGGTGGCATGCACCGATGCCCACTGTGGCTACTCGGGCTGCTGACTCGAACCCGTCATAGACCGCCTGAGACATAAATTTGGAGCTTTCACGGATAGCTTTGGACAGGCCCTTGAAGCGCTGCAAAGGTTCCTCGGAGAGACCAGCCGAGAACCCGGCAAGTTCCTTCACCAGATTCCTCAGGTACATGCTCATGTACAACTGGTACACCTGGATTTGACAATTCAGCATCGTGCCCTGGAAAAACTTTCTGCCAAGGGCATTCAAGTTACGGGCCTCCCTGACAGGGGACACCGAGGAATGCGTCTTATGACTCTTAAGCCAACACATGGCTGAATCCACAACCATGGAGTTCTGCGGCAGCTGCGATTTCTGGAATCCAGGGCTCTGGCGGACTCGATACATCGAGTCAAGCTGCTTGGTGATTACCGGCATCGAAGCCGGTGTCTCCCACATGCAAAGCATGAGTCTTTCCAGGATTGGAGGAACGGGTACCATGAGGATCTCCTGAGGAGGAGCCTCATATTGGAGGTTCTCGAGTTCTTTGGACTCCGTGGGGAAAGCCAACACCTTGGACATATCCCGCACGAAGTCCAGGAAACCCATATCCTCCGGTGGGGACCTTCTCTGAGGTTCAGACACGGGGGAATCTGAGGGGACATCCCAATGCCTCTGGGTGTCTGGGGACTCCTCATCTTCCATCTCCCAGGCCGAGTCCTCCAAAGAGGACTCGAGGGGCTCCTCGGGCATCGAGGGCCCCGGCACCATCCGTCCCGACGTCAGTAGATGCAGCAGCAACGACCTCGGTCCCGAATGGTAGGCTGAATGTGACCTTAGCCGAGGATCGACTAGAGTCCGAAAGGTCTCGAGGATCGGCTCGGCCTCCAGGGTCGACTTTGACATCGAGGGCCCGGTGGTCAGGGCGGAGGAACCGGACATGCCGGACATCAGCGCCCACTGCTGTTCAATGAAGGCAGTAAAACTGTTCTCCAAAGCCGCCATCTTGGACACGAGTTCCGGAAGCTCAGCAGCCATCGGCTCGGGCGCCGATACTGTCGAACCCGACGCCGTTTCCTCCAGAGAGGAATCTTTGACCAGAACAGTCAGTATTTGCCTTGGCTGGTCTGGTTCACGGTGAGGAACTTTGGCTGGGCGCTCCTTCTCCGACGATCCCAGCCGGCACTCGGGGCTCCGCATCCAGTCTCGCAAGGAGCCCAGTCGTTTGGAGCCATCTAGAGATGCCGTCTTCGAGGATTTCTTCTTCCTCTTGTGTTCCCACGAGGGAGACCCCTTTCTGAGGAGCCCCGACGACGCTCAGGCTCGGAGTGTTCCCCCTGAGATGTCGAGGCCTCAGAAGAGGTCCTGGCTCTCGGAAGCACCGGAGATTCGGGAAAAATCCTGTCATGCTGCTGCTCGACAGGGCCTTTGATGACATCTTACATGAAGGGCAGACTGCCGGGTTGTGGTCTGGCCTGAGGCACTGTAGACAGCAGTCGTGCGTATCAGTGAGGGACATAATTTTCCCACACCGATCGCATTTCTTAAAACCGCTGGTGGCCATCGGGGAAAAAAGGACCCCAGTTAGGTCAAAGACCTTACGGGCTGCCAGCGAAGAAAAAGAGAAAAAAGGTGCAAAGACGCCTCAAAGGTAAAATTAGAACAAAAACTAAACAGGACCGACCCGATACCAGAGTACCGAGGCCGGAAGGATACCGGTGTCGACCGGTCGGGCCAAAAAAGGCACAAAAAAAATCAACTTTTTCCGAGACATGAGGGACAAAGTCCGATGGGCTCCGCGGAAAAAGGAGACTGAGCAAGATGGCACCCTTGGGCAGGAAGGAGGCCGTGCATGTGTAGTAGCAACTCCCAAAGGCTTTCTTTGAAAGCTGGGGATTTTCTCCGCGTGGGCTCTGTCGGTGTCAACGTCACCCATATGTGAGGACTGACTTCCTGCTTGTTCCCAGAGAAACTACAATAACAAAATTAAAAAGATGACGTACAAGTATCTTTTGCCACTGTGCTCAGAGATAACATTTTTATAGAGGTTTCAGTGACTTTTTTTCAAATCTTTCAATAATAACTTTTGTTTCAATCTTCTTAGGGCTCCATTTTCTTCCCACTTCCAGACGGAACAGGTCTGTTTTACCTTCTTCACGGTACTGCAGAACCTCCAAAGTCCTCAGGAACCATCATCCGTGAGGTACCATGCAAGACATCATATAATGAGCTCCTTACCATCACAAACTGGCTGAACAGGGCACAGAGGTAAGAGATATTTGGAACAGAAAAAATAATTGCTTGAGTGGGGCTGGAGTACATTTATCCACTGCTCTTGCCTATTGTTTTTTCATACTATGAGAACTTGAAGAAGTAGTCTATTGGGTAGCATACCGAGCTAGGATCCAAGTGGCTAGAGTTGAAATCCTATTTCTGCCACTAACATTTCCGGTGACCTTGGGCTAGTAGCTTTATCTCTCATTGGCCTGTGAAATCACATGGGTGGGAAATTTTAAAGAATATCTATAAAACTGTTCAAAAATGTACCTGTTCTGTAAAGGCAAAATAGGCACCTATGTGTCTTTATAACATAGGCACCAAGAACTATCCCCCAGTACTTCACAGTTGTTTCTCATACAAACAGGTCAAATTAATTAACTTATCACTCTGATAATAATCATAAAAGTGTGTTGTATTTCTTGTCACATAATCAGGACGGTTTGTTGTTCCTTATAATCATTCTAAGCAATACACAGGTCTCAGACTCGTTGGGCGTTATAGGTATTCAGACTTTTAAACATTCTCTGAAAGACGCCCCAATTTGCATCAATGACCTCTACTCATATTCTGATTGCTTAGAATCAATTAGAAAACTTAAAGTTGTACTTAGCTTTTCAATATTGTCCCCAACGCCACCATCTGCGCTGTATCAGCGTTTCACCATACTCCGGTTTCCTCAGGGGGTTGCGTTGTAAGCACTGCAATTTAAATAGTCGTGCTCACAATATGCACACACTTCATATTACAAATTTCTCAAACATTGCTAACAAGGGAAACCACCTACCCCACTCAATTGCATTGCGCGCTAACTTCAACTTATAAATTTCTTGCTTTTTTCTCACGCTGGCCGGTTTACTGATTCATCTTGCTTCATCAATCAACCAGCTTACTAGAAATGCCACGCATGCGTACATTTTTTATATACTCCTGTGGTCCCGCCCCCCTCATTTGCTGGCGGGAATTTTCATCATACACCCATCTCTCCCTCCATTAGGGTATTTGCTCTTACTGGTATGGATTTTCATGTACACACTTCCCACTCTATTCGGGCATTCAAGCCTCCAGGGATCACTGATTGTAATTTGTAAATCCATCGTTGTTCATGCCATAATAAGGTCTGTTCTCTGGATCTTCCCTTTTGACCTGTCTTTATTTGAGCAATGCAAAAACATCGAAGCTCGTCAAACACATGATTATGGTCAAGACAATGTTCCACTATGGGAGCTTCACGCCATCGGCATTTCAGTCTACTTCTGTGCTCATTCATTCATTTTAAATTCTCTTATAGTTTTTCCCACATGTATAAGACCACAAGGACACTGAATACAATACACCACATGTGTTGACGTGCAAGATGTTTGGCTACGTAACCGGTGGACTACTCCATGACATAGAAACTCAGTCAGTTCAATGGTAATGTTGCATATAGTGCAGCCCCCACATTTCTTATGTCCTAGTTGAACTGATTCATTTTGCACTTGCAAAGGTTTCAAAACTGCAGGACTCAATAATTCCTTTAAATTGTTACTCTGTTCCCACACACATCGGACATATTTATCTTCCAAATCAGGAATGCTGTTCAATACATTTGCATGTTGTTTAATTATTCGTTTAAGATGGTAACTGAACAGAGAATATCGAGTAACCATGTTAATATTTGATCTCACACTCTCTTCCTTTGTTGTGTTTCCTATTGTCTTTTCTCGCGGGTGTACCAATAACTCGTGATTACTATACAGCGCCCGTTTATATGCTCTGTCGATCACTGCTTTCGGATAGCCACGGGAACAAAAGTTTTTTTTCAAAATCCGTGATTACATTTTGAAGTCCTGAATCTCCGTGCAATTTCATCGATAGTGTATAAACTGTGATACAGGCAGACTGTCTCTCAATTGTAACGGGTGTGCGCTGCTATAGTGTAGAAATGTGTTTCTATCTGTGCTCTTCCGAAACACTGTGGTGTTCCAACCGTTCATCGTTCTTTTAATGGTGACATCTAGGAAAGTAATTTCTTCCTTATGATATGTGCAAGTAAAATTAAGATGTTGATTCCTACTATTAATCCATTCTATAAAAGCACATAAACTCTCCTTTGTTCCCTCCCATACCATAAAAATATCGTCTATATATCTTCTCCATAGCCTCAAATTCAAATGCAATACTTCACGGTCTCTTTCTGAACTGTGAGGTTCAAATTCAAATGCGGCATCGTGTCAATCCATTCCTCTTCAAAACGCTGCATATAAAAATTAGCGATAGAGGGGGCACACGTGGCCCCCATCGCCACCCCTGATCGTTGATGATATAGGACCTCGTTGATGATATAGGACCTCGTTGATGATATAGGACCTCCTCAAAGACAAAAAAGTTCTCAAACTGTGAATGTTGTTAAATCTGAGAGGAATTCCAGATGATTATCTGACAAATCATCCCTTTTCCGCAAGGCTTTCATCAACATCCAATGTGGCCAAATTAATTCCAGGTAATCCCACCAATTGAGTATGTTGTTCCAAAATCTGCAGAAAATGGGTGGTATCCTTTATGTAAGATGGTATAGTCGTCATAAGCGGTCTTAAAAAAGAATTGATGTAAATTGACAATGTTTCCAACAACGTTCCTCGTGTTGACACTATAGGCCTCCCAGGGGGATCCTGCAAATTTTTATGAATCTTTGGCACTAGATAAAATTTAGCAAAAGTTGGATCTACTGGGTTCAAAAATGTCCATTCCTTCTTCGATATCAATTTCATCTCCAATGCTTGTGATGTGACAGTTTTGATCTTTTGTTTCAAACCTGTAGTGGGTTCCATCTGCAAAATTTCATAAGTATTAACATCAGAGAGTTGTCTCTGTGCTTCCATTAAATATTGATCCCGATGTTGAACCACTATCGCCCCTCCCTTGTCGGCTCGCCGTATCACTAGTTCAGGTTGGTTCTGCAATGCCCTTAGTCCTTTTTTCTGTGAGAAGGACAGCCTACTGACAGATTTTCTTTTGGTCTTCTCAACTTGTTGCATATCTTTTAAAATTAATTCTTTATAGAGCATCAAGGTAGGGTGAACAGGATCCGGTGGAGACCAAGTGGATTTCAGCGGTAGTTGCATTCTATTAGAACCTATACCTGCTACCGTTTCAAGTTTTGGCGTCTGGGATCCAAAATAAATTTGAAGATTTAACTTCCTTATCAACTGTTCTAAATCCAGCCTAAACTGGAAAAAATCAAAATGAATATCAGGAACGTAGGACAAACCTTTATTTAAAAGTGACATTTGTTCAGGGGTGAGCTCCTGCCTTGAAATATTAATGACTATGGAATTAACTGGGTCCTTCTCATCATCTTGTCTATTTACGTTTTTCGCTGGGAATTTTCTCCACGTTGAGGCTTTCTCCTGTCGTCTTCTTTCTTCTTTTTCTTCCCGGTCGTGTCCAAAAAAGCCTCTTTGCACCGTTTTCCCGAGTCCGTGGAGTCAGCGTCATCCGATGTAGTATCAAAACTCACTTGTTTTCTCCATACTTTCCCTTTTCGTTTTGCATTCATTCACAGATACATGTAGCCGGTGGTGTAATCCTCAAAATCCCGTTGTAATTTTTTTGTTTTTACTTTTTTTACCTCGTCTCTCAGAGTGCTGATTTGTTTCTGCATATCTTCCATTCGCTTAGAAAAATTATCCACTATCTCTCTCTCTTTAAACTTCGCAATTTTCTCTGTAAGTTCTTCTTGTAATCCATCAAGATTCGTTTTCGTTGTTTCTATTATTAGCACCATGAGATCCAGAGAGCACTTATTGAGGATCTGATTCCATCTGTCTATAAACTTAGTGTCAGTTGTATACATTCTGGGTTCTTTGTACATCTGTAGACCCCTCGGTATATGCCTTCGATGTATGTATTCTAATAAAGACAATCGGTGCAACTCCATGCGAACCTTCCTTTTTTGTATTTTTAACAATTCTTCCCAATCCAGGGACAAGGAACCATTGTCAGAGGCTGCTTCAATTGCAAACGGAGTGGTTTCCTTACACATGTTAACTATAAACTCATCCGTGAAACTGAACGTTTCTGTTCCCAAAGTTTGACCTTCCATTTCTGTACCGTTACATATCTAACAGGGGTCACTTATTCAGAGCTATATAATATGTCATGTTATAAGGAACAACAAACTGTCCTGATTACATGACAAGAAATACAACATACTTTTATGATTATTATCAGAGTGATAAGTTAATTAATTTGACATATTATATAGCTCTGAATAAGTGACCCCTGTTAGATTTGTAACGATCTCATACAAACAGGGACAGTGCAAGGATAGTGTAGTTACTTACCTGTAACAGGTAATCTCCGGGAACAGCAGGAATTTAGTCTTCACATATGGGTGACATCGGGAATCGATGGAGCCCACGCAGGAAGCTCCCCAGCTACCAATAGGAAAGCTTTTGGGAGCAATCCACTGCGCCTGCGCTGGTGTCTTCCTGCTCTTCCAACATACTCTCCTCAGTTGAGACAACTTTTGGGAGAGACTGGGATGCATTCGGAGAACCACCCGGTTCCCATAGAATCTCGTGTAGGGGGCGTCGGCCAACAGGGCGTGAAGCTCACTGACCGTCCATGCCGAGGTGAGGGCCACCAGAAAAAACACCTTCCAGGAAAGGTGCTGAAGCAAGTAGGATGCCATCGGCTCAAAGGGCAGCTGAGTCAGCTGCGTGAGGACAATGTTGAAGTCCCACTCCGCTAGAGGCTGCCGGATGGGGGCATGGAAAGAAGCAGCCCGTGCATGAAGCGGGAAACTAGTGGTTGATCCAAGAGAGATCCATCCCTGACAGGGTGGTGGTTAGCTGAGATAGCGCTCAGTGGACTCTGACTGAGTTGAACTTCAAACCCACCTGCGAGAGATGGAGCAGGTACTGCAGGACCAAATGTGTGGGGCAAGAGAACGGGTCGGCCCCTATCTCCGAGCACCACACCGAGAACCGACGCCATAAGCCCTCCTAGTTGAGTCCCTGCGCGAGGCCAGCAGTATGTCCTTGACCTCCAACGAGAGAAGGAGGGCTAGAGCGACCCGCTCAGCCTCCAGGCTGTGAGGAATAAGGACCTCAAGTCCGAGTGAAGTAGCAGACCCTCCTCCTGCATCAACAAGCCCGGCGCGTCACCCAGGGGAACTGGAGGCAACAATGAGAGGCGGAGCAGCAGCGGGAACCAGGGCTGTTGAGGGCCATAAAAATCACAGGGGCCCTGTGCATACAGGAGGCTCTGTGTCCACAACAGGAGGAAGGCATCGGGGGCTTCCCTGTTCGGGTGGGGAACTGTGCCACAGAACCATGGGAGCTGCGAGTTCGCCGGGCTGGCGAAGAAGTCTAGGACAGGAATCCCACAACATTGGAATAGCCGCTGCGCTGTCTGCGGGCAGAGGCACTACTCGTGCGGCTGGAGGGACCAGCTTAACCTGTCTGTCAGGTCGTTGCCCTGGCCTGGGAAATAGCCCTACGGACCACCTATATCCTGGTGAACCACAATGGACCACAGGGCTACCACCTCTAGGCAGGGGCTGTAAGAGCCGGTGCTCCCTTGCTTGTTCATATAGAACATTGCTACTCAGTTGTCTGTCTGGACGAGCACCACCCAGTGGTGAACGCAGGGCCTGAACGCCCAGAGGGCGAGGAGTACCGTCCGGAGTTTGAGAAGGTTGATCAGCTACTGGGACTCCTCCAGGGTCCAAGTCCCCTGCGTACGGAGCTTGCCGCAATGGGCTTCCCAGCCCATGAATGAGGCATCTGTGGTCAAGACACGTCGTGTTGTGGGGCCTGGAACAGCATGCCTCGGAGCAGGTTCCAGGTGTCCTGCCACCAATCGAGGGACTTGGTGAGTAGAGGAGTGACCGAGACGGCATCTTGGAGGCGACCTGTTGCCTGAGACCACTGAGCCCGAAGGCACCGATGAACTCCAGGGATTGGGCTGGAGTGAGGCGAGACTTTGAGTAATTTTATTTATTTATTACAATTTCTTATATACTGCACTATTCGGCATCAGGGCGGTTCACATTATAACACAACGACCATAACAACAAGCTGTTTGGTTTTACATCGAACAGGGGTACAAACTTGGATAACAGGGGTAAACTATATACATGAGATATTTACATGGCTAGAATTGAATAACAATATCATACTGAAAGTAAGGGTCGTTTCCAAGTGGGTCATTTCTTCAGAGGGAGAGCCTAGGTGCCATTGCTGGTTTGGTAGTATTGGAGGAAAAGGTGGTATTTGAGTGCCTTCCTGAACTGCGATAGGTCGGCAATAGCCCTAATGTAAGAGGGTAGAGCATTCCAGCATTTAGGTACATAGCAACTGAACGCCCTGTTTGTGGTTGCTATGTTGCACTTCATCAATGCCTTTGGTGTTATTAGTAGGTTTACGGCTATTGCTCTTCTGGATCTGTTGGGGGGCACCATGTGAATAAGTTCTGTGAGGGAGGAGGATGAAATACCCTTGATTGCCTTGAATGATAGAAGTAGGGTTTTAAAGATGATCCTCCCATGGATGGGTAACCAGTGAAGCTGTTTAAGAATGGGAGTCACGTGGTCACTTCTGGAGGCTCCGTATAGGACCCTTGCTGCGGCATTCATAGCGAGCTGTAATGGGGCCAGTGTGGATTGAGGGAGATCTTGTAAGATGGCATTTGCAAAATCGAAGTGAGGCAGGATTAGCGCTTGGTATATGGTCCGGAAGTCGTCTGGGTCCAACAGGGAGTGCAGATGCCTGAGCGTGTGGATTTTGAAGTATACAGCTTTGACTATGTTGCTTATGTGGTGTTTCATATCCAGACGTTGGTCCAATGTAACTCCAAGGTATCTTATTGTTTCTTTGGTTTGTAAGTCAGCTTCCTTGACACTGACATGGGAAGGGGGAGTAAAGCTGGGGTCTCTGGTGATGAAAAGCACCTCTGTCTTTTTATGTTGAATGCGTAGGTTCTGTGATTGGAGCCACGCTGAGACCGCGTGAATATGAAACCAAGGTGCTCGAGGTGGTGTACGGAGCAGGCCGTGGCCTGCTGCGCCTGGTTGGGTTTCCCCCCTGTAATGAGCCAATTGTCTAAATAGGGGTAGCCGAAGGTGCCGTGCAGTCAAAGGTGGGCCGCGGTCACCAAAAGGCATTTGGTGAACACTCACGGGGCGGACACAAGGACAAAGAGAAGCACCCTGTGTTGATAGTGGTTTCCTTGTACCCTGAAACGTGGGTATTTCCTGTGCTTTGGATGGATGACGATGTGAACATACACATCCTGAAGGTCCAAGAAGCATAGCCAGTCACCCTGCCAGAGAAAGGGCAGCAAGGCGCCAAGGGAGAGCATTTTGATTCTCTCCTGCACCAGCTATTTGTTGAGATTTCTTAAATCGAGGATGAGTTGGAAACCGCCCATCCCCTTTGGTACAAGGAAGTAACAAGAGTTACACGATGCAAGGTTCCACATTAGGAACCACCACCCAGGAAAAAGATTTAGGCGTCATTGTGGATACCATGTTAAAACCCTCGGCCCAGTGTGCAGCGGCGGCCAAGAGAGCAAATAGAATGCTAGGTATGATAAGGAAAGGAATGGAAATAAAACAAAAGATATTATAATGCCTCTATATCGTTCCATGGTGAGACCCCACCTTGAATATTGTGTGCAATTCTGGTCGCCGTATCTTAAAAAGGATATAGCGATTTTAGAAAAGGTTCAGAGAAGAGCCACCAAAATGGTAAGGGGGATGGAAGGATACTCCTATGAAGAAAGGCTAAAAAGGTTAGGGCTCTTTAACCTGGAAAAGAGACGGCTGAGGGGAGATATGATAGAAGTCTATAAATTAATGAACGGAGTGGAACGGGTAAACGTAGATCGATTGTTTACCTTATCAGAATATAGAAAGACTAGGGGACATGCAATGAAGCTACAGGGTAAACTATTTAAGACTAATAAAAGAACATATTTTTTCACTCAACGTGTAATCAAACTCTGGAATTTGTTACCAGAGGATGTAGTAAAGGCTGTTAATGTAGCTGGGTTTAAAAAAGGTTTGGACAAGTTCCTGGAGGAAAGGTCCATAAACCATTATTAAGAAGGGACCCAGGATATCAATGCTTGAACCAATACAAGCATTGTGGAACCTGTGTCCCTTGGGGAAACTGCTAGGTACATATGACCTAGATTGGCCACTGTTGGAAACAGAATACTGGGCTTGATGGACCTTGGTTTGACCCAGTATGGCATATCTTATGTTCTTATGTTCTTATGAGTAGAACCCGCGACCTCTGAGGTGCAGTGGGACCACTTCCACTGCTTGTTCCTTGAGAAGGTTGGCAAGCTCCTGCACCAATAAGACCTGGTGCGGGGGAAGCCGAGGGGGCTCTGTGGGACAGAAGGGTGGAGAAAGCCAGTCCAGGTGAAGGAGGTAACCTTCCCGGATGACCTGGAGGACGCAGGTGTCTGAGGTGACAGACTCCCTTCGGGGAGCAAAGTGGACCAGACGCCCTCCCACTGGTAGATGGGTCGCCGGAGAGCAAGTGGCTATGCATCAGATGTCAAAAACATGGGGCCGAATGGGCCGGTGCCAGGATGACGTTTGGGTCCCTTTGGCTTATGCGGGCCCGGAGGGCCGCTCTTGCTCTGTCCGCCTTGGGGTGGAGCCGGTACCAGAGGGTAAGGTGGGTAGCCCCGGTAGGGAAGACCCTTCCTCTGGAAGAAAGGCTTTTTGCCCTGTTGCTTCTTTCACGGGAGGGTGGAAGTCTTTCAGGAGAGACGGGTGTGGGTGACGTACTCCATCTCAATCTCCGCTGCTTTATCCTCCATTGGTTTGCTAAACAATTGCTCGCCCAGGCACGGTACGTCGAGCAGTTTCTCCTGGACCCATTGTTCGAGATCCAAGGACTGGGGCCAGGCCTACTGCCTGGCCCCGATACCAGAAGCCGCTACCTGAACGGAGGACTCGAAGCTGTCATATGCAGCGTGAGAAAGGTACTTTGAACAGTCCCCCACTGACTTTAGGAGGGACTGGAAACTCGGAGGCAATCGCCATCGAGGTCCACCTAAAAACCTCTGAGCTCCTTCATGAGGTCATGAAGGAACATACTCATGTATAGCTGGTAGGCCTGGATGAGGCACACCAGCATGGAGTCTTGGAAGGCTTTACGCCCGAGGGAGTCAAGGGCATGAGATTCCCTACCCAGCGGGACCGAAGAGTGGGTTTTTGGGCTATTTTGCTTCCGCGTGGCGGACTCCACCACCATTGAGGTATGAGGAAGCTGGGCCTTCCGGAAGCCGGGCCCTCACTGGACCCTGTACATGGTGTCCTGGCTCTTGCTGACAATGGCGATAGATGCAGGCATCTCCCACATGCGGAGGAGCAGCTGGGCTAGGATGGGTGGAACCGGGACCTTGAGAAATTACCTCGGCGGGGCCTCGTATTGTAAAATATCGAGTTATTCTGCACGGGGCTCAGACTGCGTGGAGAGTGCTAGTGCTTGAGCCATGTCCCACACGAACTCCAGAAATGAGGCGTCTTCGGTGGGAGACCGCCGCTTCTGAACCAGCAGGGAAGGATGGGCCATAAAAGCAGCACCCCGACACAAAGCAGAGCCACCGCAGCCACAACAACCCCGCTGTCCTCCGCAGCTCCCCCGATTGGGGTAGAGCGCCCAAGCGGGAAATCCTCCTGCTTGGAAGCTCCTGCCCAATCGGGGCAGTGGGAGCAACAGCCCAGCAGCCGAGAGGGCCATAAAAGCAGTGCCCCGACACAAAGCAGAGCTGCCGCAGCCACAATACCCCCGCTGTCCTCCGCAGCTCCCCCGATCAGGGTTGAGCGCCCAAGCGGGAATTCCTCCCGCTTGAAAGCTCCTGCCCAATCGGGGCAGTGGGAGCAACAGCCCAGCAGCCGAGAGGGCCATAAAAGCAGCGCCCCGACACAAAGCAGAGCCGCCGCAGCCACAACACCCCCGCTGTCCTCTGCAGCTCCCCCGATCGGGGTAGAGCGCCCAAGCGGGAAATCCTCCAGCTTGGAAGCTCCTGCCCAATCGGGGCAGTGGGAACAACAGCCCAGCAGCCGAGAGGGCCATAAAAGCAGCGCCACAACACAAAGCAGAGTCGCTGCAGCCAGAACACCCCCGCTGTCCTCTGCAGCTCCCCCGATCGGGGTAGAGCACCCAAGCGGGAAATCCTCCCACTTGGAAGCTCCTGCCCAATCGGGTCAGTGGGAGCAACAGCCCAGCAGCCGAGAGGGCCATAAAAGCAGCGCCCCGACAGGGCACGCCTGCGCCTGAGGGCCTCGCCAGATGGCCCTTCGGCGTGGCCCTTAGGCGCGGACACAGCACAACACAACGAAAAATGACAAGCAGGAGCTCGCCAGCAGAAACGCCAAGAAAGGGCCAGATCAGCGAAGAAGCACCAGAGCATCAGCCAAGTAAGCCCACACAAACACAGCATGGCCACGACAATATACCTGCCGGTATACCTCCTTCTAACCTACCTTATCCCCCACCACTCAGCCATGAGCTACCCACCCTCACAGACACTATGGATACCAACATACACCCCACCACAACACACAACCTGGAGAGCACCCAAGAAAATAAAACACAACAAGCCCCCAAACCACCAGCACAACGCACACACAAACCCAACACACAGCCCTAAGTTAACAAACACCCACAGCACCACCTCCATAGAGCTAATCAACACCAGATCCATAAGGAACAAGATAAACACAATCAAAGACCACATAGACAAGCAACAACCCGACATCTTATGTATCACTGAAACATGGCTCACACCCACAGATACTGTACTCATCAATCAATTAGTCCCCCCCACATACACAGCATTCAACAGCCCACACACACAAAGGAGAGGGGGCGGAGTACTGATCATTGCAAAGAACACCCTAAAGCTCAAAACCCCATACTCCCCTAACTCAGACCTATGCAACACAATCATGGTAGAAAACAAACAGATAGCCATATGTTGCATTTACAGAGCTCCACACGCTCCAACAGAAGAGCTAGCCTCCACCCTAGAGATTGTCTGCGCAGTCAACACAAGTCACAAGCCCCTACTTCTACTGGGAGACTTCAACCTCAGCTCGGCAACCAACAAAGACAAAGAGACCTTCCTACAAGCCATGGACTCCCTACAATACACTCAGCTGATCAATACTCCAACACACAGACACGGTTCATCTCCAGACCTCATATTTGCCCCCAACTACCTCTTCAACAGAGGAGGAATCTCAACACCCATAGTCACCCCAGTCCCATGGTCGGACCACTACAGAATTAAAATAAAAGTCATCTCTCAAACAGAAAGAGACAACAAGACAATCGACACACCTCCAGTACAAAGAAGATTCAAAAGCTTCGACAAGGACAAATTCCTTCAGGACACACTACCCCACCTAGACTTTGAAACCGAAGACCTGGACGAGCAAATACAAAAATGGAACACTGTCATCTACAATGCAGCAAAAGCCAAAGAACACAAAACAAGGAAAACACCCAACCTCAGAAGACAGCACACCCCATGGTACTCAAAAGACATACGCAACACAAAGAGTCAGCTAAGAAAGCTAGAGCGCCGCTGGAGGTGCACCAAATCTCCCTCCTCATAGGCATTATACGTGACAAAACAAAAGAAATACAACAAACTCATTAATGAAATGAAAAAGGAGCACCACACAAACATCATACTAAAAGCCTACAACAAACCAACAGAACTATTTGAGATAGTAAAAAACCTAACAAATGAACCCAATCCCGAAAAAGACGTGAAGATCGACCCACAAGTCTACGCAGATCACCTTCAAGAGAAACTAGAAGCTAGGCCGCAACAGCCCACAAACAGAACGACCAACCATACCAGAACCACCACAACTTGGGACAAATTCCACACACCATCCACAAAACAGCTATCAGACATCATCACCGCGCTCAATACAAGCATCGCGCCAACAGACCCATGCCCGGTAACCTGGATCAAGGCATCAAAGGACAGCTACATAAACACCATACACAACATAGTACACAACTCCCTGACACAAGGCATAATGCCAGACCAACTGAAGCTAGCTACCATACGACCAATCCCGAAAAAAATCCACATTAGACGAGCAACCCAGCAGCTTACTGGCCAATCTCCAGCATACCGCTAATGGCAAAGATCATAGAAAAAGCAGTACAACACCAACTCCAAGACCATGTCAACACTCATGCCCTGCTGGACTTACACCAACATGGCTTCCGTCCAAACCACGGAGTCGAAACTCTACTACTATACCTACTCAACGACATATTCCAAACCATAGACAACCACAAAAAAGGAACACTAATGATCTTCCTTGACATATCAGCTGCCTTCGACACAGTGGACCACAAAATCCTCCTAACCAGACTACAGAACATCGGAATAAACGGGATGGTTCAACTCTTACCTAACTGACCGACAGTTCCAGGTCAAGCTCGGTCCCAACACATCTCAACCTGCAAAGATCAAGCAAAGAGTACCACAAGGCTCCGCCCTATCAGCTCTACTATTCAATCTCTACATACAACCAATCTGCAACATCATGAAAGAGCACAAGATACACTACACCATATACGCAGATGATATCATGATCTACACCCCAGTCAACATCGACAACCCAGACTACACAGGTATTACAGACTGCCTCAACAACATGTCCACCTGGCTGCACGACAACAACCTGACCATAAATTACAACAAGACAGAAGCACTTCTCATCACACGAAACAGCTTCAGCTCGCTACCCTCCATCAAAGTCAACAACGCAACCATACCGTAAAAGGATGAGGTTAAATATCTCGGAGTAACACTCGATAGAGGGCTAAACTTCCAATCACACATCAGCAGAACCACCAAAAACGCTTACTTCAAAATGAGAATAGTTAGACGCCTCAAACCGCTCCTCACACACGAACACTTCCGCACAGTCTGCCAAGCTCTAATAACCCCCATACTTGATTTCTGCAACCCAATCTATACTGGCATGTCAAAACAATCGCTCAGACCACTACAAATGGCCCAAAACACGGCAGCACAAATAATAGCCGGTGCATCCAAACAAGACCACATCACCCCCATACTAAAAGAACTGCACTGGCTCCCAATCAGCTCACGTATCAGATACAAGACAATCCTAAACATATTCAGGATCAAAACACAAGAACTCTGCACTCAGCCTCATACCCCTCATACAACCAGACGCCAGTACAAGACCCAGAAGAAGAGCCACAGCAGATACAATCAACACGCCAAAAGACTACACAAAGACATGCAAGTCCACCGCACGAAGAGCGCTGTCAATGGCAGAACCTGGAATGTGGAATGCACTCCCGGATGAACTGTGAGCCACAGAAGACACCAAGGACTTTAGGAAACAACTAAAGACTCTACTATTCCTGGAGCACTATGGCCTGAACACATTTTGAGACCTTCAACCATGGACTAACAACTTCCCTGCACGCTCTTTGCACAATCACTGTATAAAGCTCATGATGTAAATAGCACACACTAATCAACACGCCTACACACACACACACACACACATCACTGTACATTTATGCACACCTTGAACCCAAATACAATTCAATTGATTGTTTGCTGTGTAACCACCTTGATTAAAGGAAAAGGTGGGATAGAAATACCATTAAATAAATAAATAAAATAAAATAAAGGATCCAAGGGGAGGTCCCGATGAGTCCTGGATTCAGGGAAAGTGTCCCCTTCAGACTCCCAGCCTGAGAATTCTGAGGGAGCTAGGCTGCTCGAGCAGAGCCTGTGCCTTGCGCTGGGCTCCCAAGGCTGAAGCCCGCCTGGAACCGGAGGTGCTAGCTCAAGAAGATCTTGTACCTGAAGACCAGGATAGAGATGGAGAACTCTGCCAGGATCCCTCACGAGGCCTCTGGCTCTCGGGGGTTGTCACAGTGGTCTGGGGAGCCATCACAAGTGTTGCCCTCGAGGTCTCAGGGCACATGCCAGCAGGGCCTGGCACCAGCACCTGCTGGGCAGCAAGGAAGGCAGAAACACTGCGCTCCAGTGCCAGCATTTGGGCCTCCCACTCGGGAGTGAGGCCCTGCGACGCCGGGGTGACCAAGTCGGGAATTGAGGAGGAGAGGGGGTCCTTGCTGGGACAACCTTTGGGAGACCGGGCACCATTGCCGGAGGCC
Organism: Ichthyophis bannanicus; assembly: GCA_033557465.1. Taxonomy (NCBI): domain Eukaryota; kingdom Metazoa; phylum Chordata; class Amphibia; order Gymnophiona; family Ichthyophiidae; genus Ichthyophis; species Ichthyophis bannanicus. The sequence goes on from CM066034.1 coordinate 555,396,811, forward strand.
TCCGTATCCATATGAGGTACCTTTTGAGGCTGCTCCTTCTCTGACTCTTGGGACTGCCGAGGAGGGCTGAGGCACTGAGTGCGAGAACTCTCACGCTTGTCCGAAGCCCCCGACAGAGTCCTCGAGGTCTTCTTCTTCTTCTTCCGCTCCTTTTCGAGGGACCCTTGTCAGAGTGATGCTGGGACTGTGGAGCAGCCGTGGAGGACCCCAGAGGCTGAAGGTCGGTGGAGCAGGAAGCTACCGGGGATTCCAGGGCCATCTTGCCGAAAATATCATCCAGCTTCTGCTTACAGCTCTGGATGGCCTTGGAGGACATCTTTTAACAAAGGGAGCAGAGCTCCGGGTTGTGGTCAGCTCCTAGGCACCTAAGACAACAGTCATGGCTGTCCGTGAGTGACATATTTTTGGAGCATCTGTCACACTTTTTGAAACCGGAGGTCATGGGGGCAAAAAGAATCCCAGCAAGGTCGAAGACCTTCGGCTCGGCCAGCAGTTGAAAAGGGCATGAAAACACGCTGGACACAAACTCAAGAAAAAAAATGAAAAAACAATAAACTCCTGGGGTCCACTGCTGAAGCAAGGGCACTGGGGACAGCAGGAAGAGGACCGGAAAACTGGAATTAGAGAGAACATTTTTGAGACTTTTTCTGAGATGTAGGATGTGTGTCCAAAGGACTCTGCGGAAAAAGGGAAACTGATCAGGATGGCACCCTTGGGCGGGAAGGGGACCATGCATGCATGGTGGCATTATCAAGGGCTTTCTTTGAAAGCTGGGGAAATGCTCCACGTGAGCTCCATTGGTGCTGATGTCACCCATATATGAGGACTGACTTCCTGCTTGTTCCTGGAGAATGTAGTCTTCACATATGGGACTCCCTAGCTCCCAGATCTCAGAGGACACAATTAGCGTCGGACAAGGTCGTTGACCTCAACTTCCCGGTCACGGAGATCTGGTCAGCATAGGCGGGGGGTAGGAATTGTTTCTACATCCCAAAGATGCTGACGGACCACCTGGCCAACGGCCGCATTCCGGTGGGAGTCCTTGTCCAAGCAGTAGTGGGCCGCAAAGGTATGGATGGAGGAACATATAGCAGCTTGGCAAATCTCAGCAACAGGTATGGAACGTAAGTTGGCCATAGAGGTTGACATAGCCCGTATATTGTGAGCAGTGGCATGTCCCTCGAGTGAAAGGGGATAGGGAGCATTTAGTCACTGGGAGACCCAAATGTGCTGGGTCAAAGGACACAAACACATTTGGGAGGTTTTCCTGGGGTTTTGTGTTCACTGTAGATAGAAGGCCAGAGCTCTCTTTCAGTTGAGGGTATGCAGAGTTGCTTCTGCGCATGAGGCATGTGGCCTTGGAAAGAAGACTGGGAGAATGACAGATTGATTAATGTGAAAAGGGGAAACCATTTTCGGGAGGAAGTGGGGGTGTGTCCGTAGGACTACTCTGTCATGGTGAAAACATGTATAGGGGGCGTGAGCCACAAAGTCTTGTAGCTCGCTGATATGGCAGAGGCCAGGGCGATGAGGAAGAGCACTTACCACGATAAATAGAGATGTGTGGTTGCTAACGACTCAAAGGCGGGTTTGAGGAGTTGAGCTAGCCCCACATTGAGATCCTATGTCACTGGTGGCGGGCAAATAGGTGGCTTGGTGAGGAGTAGATCCCTCATAAATCGTGCCACAAGAGGAACCATGGAGATGGGTTTGCCATCGACCAGGTTATGAAAAGCTGAAATAGCACTAAGGTGTACTTGGACAGAGTTTGATTTAAGTTCAAGTGAGGATAAATGATAGAAGTAGTACAACAGCGTCGGTACTGATGCTTCAAATGGATTGTGAGCACTATGTAGCGTATCTTCACCGTTTGTAGGGCTAAGCCCTTCTGGTGGAGGATTTTCTGGAGGAAAAGGAGGATGTCCTTGACCTCCATAGATAGAAGAAGATCCTGAAGAACTATGCTTTAAGGAGCCAGGCTGTTAGGCGAAGGGATCAGAGATTGGGGTGGAGGAGTGTTGCATTGTCCTGTGAGAGGAGACCTGGCTTGGATCCCAGTAGGATTGGTGAGGCTTGTGCCAGGTGTAATAGGAGGGAAACCAATGGTCGACAAGGCCAGAGTGGGACGATGAGTATTATGGAGCCCTTGTCTGCCCTCAGTTTGAAGAAGGTTTTTGAGATTAGGGGAATGGGGAGAAATGCATACAGGAGTCCCTGACCCCAATGGATCATGAATGCGTCCAATGCCAGACTGAGTTTGGATGGTATTTTAGAGCAGAACCGGGGAAGTTTGGAATTCTTCAGGGTGGCAAAGAGATCTATGCATGGAGTTCCCCAGAGATGGAACAATTCTGTTGCCCTCCTCTGATCCAGTGACCATTTGTGGGGTTGTAGAATGTGACTCAGGCGGTCTTCCAGGAAATTGCTCTCTCCTGGAATGTAAATTGCACGTAAGTACATGTGGTGTTGGTTGACGAAGTCTCAAAGTTTGCAGGCCTCCTGACACAGAGGGAGAGAGCCCTTTTCCCTCTGTTTGTTGATATAGAACATTGCGACCTGATTGTCTGTCCATATGAGGACTGGACTGTTGGAGAGTTGATGTTGAAAAATGTGGAGAGCTTTCGTCATTGCTCGAAGCTCCAACAGATTCATCTGTTGGGTCTCTGTGCTGTCCAGAGACCCTGTGTGCAGAGAGATTCCATGTGTGCTCCTCAATCCTGTTTGGAAGCATCAGTTGTCAGCGTATGCCAAGGCTGGGGGGTCTGAAAAGGAGAACCTGCTAGTAGATTTGCTGGGATGCGCCACCACCAGAGGGAGTCAGCCATGGGAAATGTTATTTGGAGTAGATCCCGTAGACTCCTTTTGGCTTGAGTCCACTGGGTTGAGAGAGTCCATTGTGTCTGACACATGTGGAGTCTGGCATATGGAACTGTATGCACTGTGGAGGCCATGTGGCCTAGCGGGATTAGAAAGCAGTGTGCTGAAATCTCTTGGCTTTGTCGCATGCTTGTGGCCAATGCTATTAAGCAGTCCATGCGGTCCAGCGGGAGAAAAGCTTTGCACTGCTTGGTGTCTAGGACAGCACCCATGAATTCCAACCTTTGTGTTAGAACAAGGTGTGACTTTGGAAAGTTTATAACGAACCCGAGGGATTGGAGAAGGGTTAGGGTCTTCTGCTGAGATAAGCAGAGTTCTCCAGGACAGTCTGCATTTAGGAACCAGTCATCTAAGTAGGGGAAAACATGTATTTTGTGTTTTTGAAGATGAGATGCCAGTACAGCCATGCATTTTGTGAAAATTCTTGGTGCAGATGCCAGGCCGAAGGAGAGAACCCTGTATTGATAATGGGTTCCTTGACATGTGAACCTGAGATACTGCCTGTGACTTGGGTGTATCAGGATATGTATATAGGCCTCTTTAAGGTCTAGGGAACAAAGCCAGTCATTTTCCTGGAGGTAGGGAGGAAGGGTGCCGAGGGAAATCATCTTAAACTTTTCTTTTACTAGAAATTTGTTTACATTTCTGAGGTCCAGCATGGGCCTGTGGCCTCCTGACTTCTTTAGAATGAGGAAGTAAGGGGAGTAGAAGCCGGGGGGGGGATTGGAAGGATAGTCCCCTCTGAAATAGGGAAGCTCTCAAAAGTTGAGTTGATACCCCTTCTGTATGATGGTGAGAGTCCAGTTTTCTGTGGTAATGGTATGCCATCTCTGGCTGAACAGCGAGAGTCTTCCTGGAATGGGTATCTGATCCCACAGGGTCTGTTGGGGACTGGCTATGTTCCCTATCTGGGAGTCAAAAACCCAACGGAGTGGGAGCTGGTTGAGTTTGGGGTAGTGTTTTAGCAAGTCTGGGCTTCTTGGCCTGCTTGGGTCCCTGCTGTCTTTGTTGTGGGTGGTAGGTTGGCTGGAGGTAAGAAGGGTAAAACCTTCTCTTCTTGGGGTAGAAGGCTTTCTTAGGTGGTGCCTTCTTTTTGGAGGGATCAGATGTCTTCCTAGAGAGCCGTTTGAGGGTAGTATCATCAGTCTCCAGTTTCCCTGCCTTTTCTCGCCAGTTCTTACCGAATAGGTTTTCACCCATGCAGGGAATGTTGCCAAGCTTATCTTGTATCCATTGTTCCAAATCTGAGGCCTAAAGCTAAGCCAGCTGCCTAGCTCCTATAGAAATAGAAGATGCTCTGCTGGATGACTCAAATGCATCAAAAGCAGCTCTGTTGACAAATTTTGATACATTCTGACTATGGGAGAAGACAGCCTGGAAGGCTGGTTGTTTTTCCTCTGGGAGGAAAGGGAGGAATCCTTCCCAGTCCTTGTTCAGTTATTTCAGGAACATCCCCATGTAGAGGATATAGGAATTTATTCTACTAGCCAGCATCGATGCCTGAAACGAGCATCGGACAAAGGAATCGAGGTTCCTCGATTCATGGCGCGGAGGGATGGAAGCATGGCACTTCCCGCTCTTTAGCTGGCGCATTGCCGATTCCATCACCATGGAATGGTGAGGAAGCTGTGGTTTTTGAAAGTCGGAGCAGTTGGGCACACAATACATCATATGCAAACGATTTATTTATTTTATTTATTTATTTATTTAATTGGATTTCTATACCGCCTTATCATACAATCAAAGCGGTCTCACAAACAAAGATATTAAGAGTATTAGTGAGAAAATGTAAAGAAATAAAAGTTAAAGTTATGGTATAATGTGTTAGAGTGAGTTGCATTATCTACATAGTGAGCTATACTATAATGTGAGCTATTATACAATATGTATATGATTTACATTCCAGACAAATTAAGTTAGTTAATTGCATGACCGTAGTGTTCTATAAACAAAGATGACTTATAGGGGAGATGGTAAGAGGAGTCTCCCACATTTGTAGCATTAAATTGTGTAGAATTCGATGTACTGGCAGGATGGTGGCTTCTTTCGGTGCTGCGGGATACTGGAGGATCTCCAGCTCCACCGCCCTTGTTCCGGTTTCAATGCTGCTTGGATTGAGAGGCCTGCCGCCATATCCCTGATGAATTCCTGAAAGGACATGTCCTCAGGAGGGGATTTTCTTCAGGTACTGGCCGATGGTGGCGAAGGCTCCGACATGAAGTCCTGAAGATCATCGGAGTCCAGCGACTGGGATTGGAATCAGATACATTGGAATCGGACTCTGGTGAGTATCGGTGGTGCCGAGGTCGAGTGTCACATCGATGCCTCTCGATGTCCTCAGGGTGAAAGCCCTGCACTGTCCAGGAGGGATCCATGGATGGTGGTAGTATTGGTATCGGAACCAAAGTCTTGGTGTCTCGAGGCCCCTGCTTCAATGTCGATGGTACCATCAGGAGTGGCTGCTGGGGGATCGAGGTCGATGCCACTAGCAGATTCTCTGGGGCTGTCGGTGTCAGTAGTACTGATGCCGCCAGGACAGCTGCTAAGGTTCTTTCCAAGGACAGCATCCACTGGTCCAAGGATGGAGCCTGTGCCTGGTCCATAGATAGAATGGGGCTGAGTGTCACTGTACCAGTGCACGGCATCAGGGGTTCCGCAGAGGCCGAGACCCTGGATATCTCCTGAATCCACACCAGGGCTTTGGAGGACAAGTCCTCCCGCCAGGGATGCTTGGACCTATGGCTTGAGTCCGACAAAGTCCTGGACAATTCTCGTGCGAATGGGAGCATTCTCTCAATTCCTGAAGCTTACCGGAGGAGTCCTTGGACTTATGGCTCGGTTCCTTCAGAGTCTCCGAGGGTTCCTGGGGTTTGGACTTATCTTTTTGAGGGCTATACGGAGAAGAAAGCTTCTTTGATTTCTTCTCCCCATGTCTGGACTCCTTAGAAAGCTTAGAAGTATGAGAGCCTGATGACACCCTTGAAGAAGTCGAGGCCAACGATACTGTGTCTGAAGGAAAAAAATCTCCAAACCTCTTGGCCCGGTTCCCCAGGCCCATTTTGGTCATTTGTTTGCATAGGGAGCACTCTTGAGGGATATGGTCGGGACCAAGGCATTTAAGGCACCAATCATGCTTATCAGTGATTGATATGGTGCCTGAACATTTTATGCAGTTTTTTAAAGCCAGTGGCGAGCTTTTCCATGATTGGATAGGGGTGGGCAAGGCCCATAGGACACGAGGCCCTAAAAGAAAAATCCAACTTTTTCTTTTCTTTTGTAAAATAAAGAATAAAGTGGAAAGATACTATCAATCGATACTGAAATTAAGCGGAAAAAGGAAGGTATGTGATGATTCTTCAGCAGTAACAGGGAGAGGTCCTGTCAGCTCCACGGAAAAAGAAGAACCGAGGAGAGTACGTTGGAAGAGCAGGAAAGCACCAGCGCAGGCGCGGTGGATTGCTCCCATAGGTTTTCCTATTGTAGCTGGGGAGCTTCCCACGTGGGCTCCATCAGTACCCAATGTCACCCATATGTGAAGACTACATTCCTGCTTGTTCCTGGAGATATGAGGTGCCGTAGGCGAATCCTCATTCCTGCCGCTCCCTCCTTCTCTCACTCCCGTCCACATGCAAATGGGAAGTCTACGTCAGAGGGGGCAGAAGCAGCTGGTCAAAACAAGCAGAAACAACAGTATCACAGTGATGGAGGCTTTGAGTAATCTCCATCGCATTTTTAATGTCAAAGGGAGCAGCAGCAGACCACCTTCAAAATGGCTCTCTAGGCAACTCTCTAGTTCACCTAATGGGTAGTGCTTACTCTGCATACAAATTTACACTTGCTCCAAGGCAGAACATACTAATCAAATTATACCAGTGTATTCTTATTTTTATCACATGTGTGGCATAACTTCACATACATCACATAGCTTCACATGAAAGGGATGACCTTCTCCTTTAGAGGGTAGCAGAGAGCTGCTCTGCTTACTATCCATCTGCACTTAGTTAAAGAACTTTAGCTTCTCCATTCTGCAGTTGTTACTTTTTCAGTTGGTAGGAGCAGGGCGAGGTCAAGAATATCCGATGCTCAAAGCAAGTTTCAGCCTTCACCTCCCCGCCCCCCCATGGCCAGTATCACCCCATCCTTCCTCTCTCCTAAACTTCAGTTAGCCAGAATCACCTCCCCTACCCACCCAGGTGGCCAGCATCACCCCTTTCCTTCATCTCTCATCCAGGTGACCAGCATCACCTCTTCTCTGGCCCTTCCCCTCCTGTGTCCAACATCTATCATTCTCTTCCCTCAAGAGTATCCAGCATTTCTCCTTCCCTACTACATCCTCCCCTTCCCCTCCCATCACCGCCCTATCTCCACTGGAGCCGACTCAGGAAAAGTAAAAGCAGTGTGTCAGCAAGCCCTTGGGAACTATGCACCTCATGATCTGCTGAAGGCCTGCTGCGTTCCACCCCCTGTTGAAGGGGGTGGAACGCAGTAGGCCTTGAGTATATGTGAAGCCCAAAGGACTGCCACCAAACTGCTCTTATTTTTGCAGAGTCAGCTCTGGTGAAGGCAGCGGCAGAGGCAATCCACTTAAAGGCCTGCTGCCATGTTTGTCTTGGGGTCTGGTGCCATGTTGTTGGCTGCCCACCCCCCCTCCCAAAGCTTGCTGCCTTAGTCCACCTAGTAGGACTGCCCTGGATAGGAGAGGTTTTAGAGAACTTCTTTTTATTTCTAAAGTCTGATGGAAGTCTGATATTGATATTTTCTCCGAAGCATGACTTAAACATTAGGAGGTTCTTCTTTTCTTTTTTAAAAAATAAAAAAAAAAACACTTTCTTTCTGGAGCCTTTCCATTAATTTTCTCCTCAGGTGCCATGTGCCATTTTGGGCACTAGGCCCAGTTTTTCCTCAAAATGGAAAAACCCGCTTCGGGTTTTAAAAAGTGTTCTAAGTGTGGCGGTACCATCTCTGTCACCAACACCCATGAGTGGTGCCTCAAATGTTTAGTCCTGACCACTCTATTTCAGAGTGTGTTACCTGTGGAATGATGTCGAAAAGGGGCCGGCAAAACCGAGCTGCTAAACTTAGCACCCTTTTTCCCTCCAATGCAGCCTCCGTGGCATCGACGTCTTCCAGGACTTCATCTTCCTCCCATGGATCTCAGGTAACTAAACATAAATCTAGCCGGTCCTCAAAGGGTAGATCTCCTTCTAAGCACTGAGATGCCTCTGGCATTGCCCTTGAGGGACTTTCACCGGCAACATTGCCCCGGCGGGAGGCTTCAGTTTCCAAAGCACTAACGGGGCTCCAGGATGTTCTCGAGGCTTCAACCTCAGCAGAACTACTGGTGCCATGCTCTGGGGTTCTGGCCGCTTCATTCGGTACTGACACCCAAACATCGGCAGCATCGATAGACCAGAGATTCTTGGCTATTGAACGCAGTCTGGCGGCTCTTCTCATGGCCTCGATGCCCCTGAGACCACTTCAGACAATTCAACCGGTACCGGCACCAACTCCGGTACCGGCACCGACATCGGCAGGTATTTTACCGGGACCGAGTCATGTGTCTCTATCCGGCATCGACAAGTCGGTACCGGACCACTTCGATGCCGACTTTGATCAGTACCGGTACCGTGCCTTGCACAATCACCCGGATCGGAAATACTTTGAATCCTCGGATGAGTCTGAAGACTCTGAAAGTTCTGCCAAATACCAGAGTACTTCTTCCTGAGGATTCCTCTTCTCCTCAGCGTAGGATGTCTCCACCAGAGGATATGTCCTTTCAGAATTTTATCCGAGATGTGGCCCGAGGTCTTTCCATCACAGTGGCTCCTGAAAAAGAGCCTAGGGCAAAGGAATTAGAAATCCTACAATACCCTAAGACTCCCAAGGAGGCAGCTACCTTACCTATTCATGAGATCTTGCATGATCTTATGTTAAGGATGTGGGAAACACCTCTGACCACATCTCCTCACTCTCGGACTCAATACCATGTATCGAGTTCCTCCTTGTCCTGGCTTTCAGAAGACTCAATTACCACACCATTCCATGGTGGTGGAATCAGCCATGAGATGGATAAAGAGTGCAAAAAGGTATGCATCTAATCCTCCAGGACGTGAGTGTAGGACTCTTGACGCCTTTGGACGTTGATCCTTCCAGGCTTCCATGCTTTCTGCTAGGATCAGTTCCTATATCTTATGTATGGGAATGTTCCTTAAGAAGGTCACAGGAGATTTACAGCTTATGAGCCCTCTCCTTCCTGATGATAAAAGGCAAGATTATCTCGCCCTTGTCAAACATGCTCAGGATGTTTCCAAGTTTGTGAATCATGCAGCCTTTGACTGCTTTGAATGCATAAGCAGAACCTCTGCCATTGCCATAGGTGCATGTAGGATTGCCTGGCTCCAGGCATCTAGCTTGGAAATTTGGGTACAGGACAAATTAGGGAATATTCCTTGCACAGGAGAGAATCTCTTTGGCAAGAATTGGCAGGAAAAAGTTAATGAGATAGATTATTATTATTATTTATTTATTTATTATTTACATTCTCTTATATACCGCGCTATTCTGCATCAGTGCGGTTTACATTGAACAAACTGAAATTACATTGAACAGGGCATTATAACTTGGAGATAACTATTTTACAGGGAACATGGGCTATGGAGGGTTAAGTGGCTTGCCCAAGACCACAAGGAGCACCTGTGGGACTAGAAACCCCAGTCCTTCCGGTCCAAGGTTGCTGTCCTCTAGTGGGATTTGAACCCCCGACCTTCCGGCCTGAAGTACCTTGCCGGATGCTGACAATATCACTTTGGATAGATTGTCTAAACTTACAGCTGATCCTGCGAGGAAAAGATCCTCTAAGAAAACATTCTTCAGCAAGAAGAAAAAGTTGTATCCCTCCTATACCCAGCAGGGACATCGTTTAGGTCAGTCTGCCCAAAAGGGACAGCAGCAACAACCTAGGCAAAGGAAGCCAAAAGCAGCTAAGCCTCAACCGACTCAGCAGACTCAGCCTCCAAAGGGGCTTTGACTCCTATCTAGAGAACTTTGCCTTCCTGGCCCTGAACGGCCCAGAACCCTCCACCATTCCAGGAAGGTTATGTCATTTTGCCCCCAGATGGGGTCAGATAACAGCAGAAAACTGGACTCTGTCTATTGTAAGAGAGGGGTACAAGCTTCATTTCCTCAGCATGCCCCCTACTACAGTAGTAAGACAGTTCAATTCCCAGACCTCTCTCAATGACCAGTTAGGTCAAGAGGTCACTGTGCTCCTTGCTCAAGGGGCAATAGAAGAGGTACCCATTCCCCAACGGAGTACAGGGTTTTACTCCTCTTATTTCCTTATTCCAAAGAAAACAGGAGGACACAGACCCATTTTAGACCTCAGAGAATTGAACAAATTCCTGTTCAAAGAGAAGTTCAAAATGATTTCTCTGGGAACTCTGCTGCCATACCTTCAGAGTCTGGATTGGCTTTGTTCTCTAGATCTCAAGGATGCGTACACTCATGTTCTCATCCATCCAACTCACCAAAAGTTCCTTCACCTTCTGTTTCAAAGGAAGCACTACCAATATAGGGTTCTTCCTTTTGGCCTGTCCTCTGCACCAAGGGTGTTCACAAAATGCATGGCTGTGGTGGCAGCATTTCTCCGCACCCTGGGAATATTCGTCTTCCCTTACTTAGACGACTGGCTCATTTGAGCTCCTTCAGAGCCAGAGGCCAGGGTTGCTCTCTCTCGCACAATGCGCATCCTTCAGTATTTGGGACTTGTCATAAACTTCCCAAAGTCCTACCTTGCTCCCACTAAATCCCTAGAGTTTATAGGAGCTCTGCTGGATACCAGACAGACAAGGGCTTTCCTTCCACAGCCCGGCTGCCTTCGCATTGTGCAGTTAGCTTCCCAAGCAGTGCTAAAGCCTCACCTCACTGCTCGGGAAATGTTACAGTTGCTAGGCCACATGGCATCCACAGTGCCTGTGGTTCCTTATGCTCGCCTCCATATGAGGGCAGCCCAATGGACTTTAGCCACTCAGTGGACTTAGGCGTCAGGTTGCCTGTCAGACAAAATAGCAAACTCAGATCCCCTTATTTTGTCCCTCCAATGGTGGCAGTCACCCCAAAATCTTCTGGTGGGGTCTCTTTTTCAGCAACCCCCACCCCAAGCCACTCTAACAACGCTTCACAGGTGGGTTGGGGAGCCCATCTGCAAGGCCTCTCTACCCAGGGTACCTGGACTCCAGAGGAGGCCTATCTCCATATCAGTCTCCTGGAGCTCAGAGCAATCTTCCTTGCTCTTCGAGTATTTCACACCCAGCTCAGCTACAAGACAGTCCTAGTTCAAATAGACAATCAAGTAGCCATGTTCTATGTGAACAAGCAAGGCGGAACAGGCTCTCTGTCGCTCTGCAACGAAGCTTTGCAACTATAGGCCCTCGCCAGAGAGCATCAGATTCATCTCCTTGCGGTGTATCTTCCAGGCATTCAAAACCCTTGGGCAGAGAGACTCAGCCGAGTTCTTCTTCCACACGAATGGTCTCTCCATGCAGACCAGGTGGCCAAAATTTTTCAAATTTAGGGAACCCTGGACATAGACCTCTTTGCAAGTCTGCTGAATGCCAAACTTCCCCAGTTCTGTTCCAGAATTCCGGCTCAGGGTTGTCAGGCCAGGGACGCCTTCCTCCTCCATTGGGGTCAGGACTTCCTGTATGCCTTTCCACCCATTCCCCTAATTCCCAAAACCCTGTTCAAGCTTCAGAGAGACAGAGGTTATATGATTCTCATAGCTTCACGTTGGCCACGGCAAATGTGGTAACCTGTGCTCCTACATCTCTCTCAAGCTCTGCCTCTGGAGTTAGGATCTGCTCCAGATCTCCTTTCTCAAGAGGATGGGATGCTGTGGCATCCCAATCCGTCTCTGCATCTCGGCCTGGTTGCTGAAAGCCTAGAACTTCACGGTCTTAACCTTTCCCAGCAGGTAAAGGATATCCTTTATGATTCCAGGAAGCCTTCCATAAGAAGCTCTTATGCATTTACGTGGAAAAGGTTTACCATATAGTGCTCGCAGAAGGGTCTTAACCCTCTTGCGATACCGCTGGAATCATTACTGGAGTATCTTCTTCATTTATCAAATGCAGGGCTTAAGACCAATTCAGTAAGAGTCCATTTGAGTGCTATTGCAGCTTCTTTCAAGCCTCTAAATGGACAACCTATTTCCTCTCATCCTCTCATAGCGAGATTTATGAGAGGCCTTCTTTTGACTAAGCCGCCCATTAAGCCGCCTCCGGTGGCATGGGACTTAAATCTGGTTCTTGGGCAGTTCATGAAACCGCCCTTTGAACCATTAGCCACTACCTCTTTGAAATTCCTTTCTTGGAAGGTCATCTTTCTTATTGCAATCACATCAGCACATCGCATCAGTGAATTGCAAGCGTTGGTGGCTGATCCTCCTTATACAAGGTTCCATCATGATAAGGTAGTCCTTGGGACTCATCCACACTTTATGCCAAAGGTGGTGTCGCCTTTTCATTTAAACCAAGTGGTTTACCTTCCTGTATTCTTTCCAAGGCCTCACACCTCAAATGCAGAAAGGAATCTTCATATTTTGGATTGTAAAAGAGCTTTGGCCTTTTACTTGCAAAGGACACAGCAACATAGAAAGTCCTCTCAAATCTTTGTTGCTTTTGATCCTAGTTATTTGGGACTTCCAGTCTCCAAAAGTACACTATCCAGCTGGATTGCACAGTGTATATCTTTTTCCTATGAGAGTAAGAACCTTCCTCTTGAAGGCCATGTCACAGCTCACAATGTGAGAGGCATGTCAGCCTCAATGGCTCATCTTCACTCTGTGTCTATTGACGACATCTGTCAAGCAGCTACTTGGGCTTCGGTTCATACCTTCACAGCCCATTACTGCTTAGACAAGGACTCCCGCCAGGATGCCTTGTTTGGTCAGGCTGTTCTTCAACACCTGTTCCACACTTAATCAACTCCTACCCACCATCCCTGGTAGGATGCCAGAGATCCATGGGGGGAAGTGGAGCCCTTTCACAAGGGCACACAACTTTCTGGGGCCATCTCCCTGGCATCTGCAGCTAGGGAGTCCCCATATGTGAAGACTACATTCCTGCTTGTTCCTGGAGATAGCATAGTTACTCACCTGTAACAGGTGATCTCCAGGAACAGCAGGAATTTAGTCTTCACAACCCACCCACCTCCCCTAGGAGTTGTATCTCTCTATCTCTCTCTCTCTTTCTCTCTTTCCCTCTCTCTTTTGTCTGAGCTTTAAACTCAACTGGAGAGGGACAGTTGGGAAAGGTGGGAAGGAAGCACACAGGCGCTTTGGGATGCTCCCAAAAGCTTTCCTATTGGATGCTGGGGAGCGTTCCCATGCAGGCTCCGTCGGTACCGACGATACCCATATGTGAAGATTAATTCCTTCTGTTCCCGGAGATCACCTGTTACAGGTGAGTAACTATGCTTTCTCCAGGGACAGCAGGAATCAGTCCTCACTTATGAGTGATGTCGGCGCCGACGGAACCCCATGCAGAGCAAATCCCCAGCTTTCAAAGAAAGCCTTTGGGAATTGCTGCCATGCATGCACGGTCTTCTTCCCGCCCAAGGGTGCCATCTTGCTCAATCAGAAGACCTAGCTAAAAAGACGGCAAAAAACCCCAATGAAATGAAGGACTGCAACTCCAAGGGGAAGAGGGAGGGTAGTGAGGACTGATTCCTGTTGTCCCTGGAGAACACCTGTTACAGGTGAGTAACTACGCTTTCTCCAGGAACAAGCAGGAAGTCAGTCCTCACGGGACTCTCCAGCTACAGGCTACCTGGAACCTATAGCCAAAAAAGGCTCCCTCAGGAGAGCCACAAGCAGCCGCAAGGACAACTCTAATAAGGAAGTGACACTCCGGTAGCCTCAACACAGAGAGGGTTGGAGGGCAGGAGTTGTCTAGACCTCAAATAAATTCCGGAGTACCGCCTGGCCAAACGCACTGTCCCGTCGGGACTCCCTCTCCAGACAGTAATAAGCTGTGAAGGTCTGCCCCGAAGACCAGGTGGCGGCCTGGCAGATATCCATGAATGGAACAGAGTGGAAGTGAGCCACTGAAGCCACCATGGCCCTGACCCTATGAGCCATAACCCGGCCCTCCAGCGGGAGACCCGCTGCCTCATAAGCCTGGGCAATGCAGTTCACCAGGTGGACAGCATATGCTTCATCACAGCCGCCCCAGCTTACTGGGGTTGTAGGAAACAAACAGCTGAGAAGCTTTCCTGTGACCTTGGGTACACTGAATGTAGAAGGACAGGACCCTCTTACAATCCAAGGTATGGAGGACCACTTCCATCCGACTGGCATGGGGTCTTGGGAAGAAGATGGGAAGAACAACCTCTTGATTGAGGTGAAACGGAGAAACCATCTTCGGAAGGAACTTGGGATGCATCCGGAGCACCACCTTATTTTGGTAAAATCTGGTATAGGGCCCCTCGACTATGAGGGCCTGAAGCTCACTGACCCTGAGGGCAGAGGTGAGCGCCACCCAGAACACCACTTTCCAGAAGAGGTAACGAAGATGGCACGTGGCCATCGGCTCACAGGGTGGCTGGGTGAGCTGTCCTAAGACATTATGATCCCATTCGGCCGCCGGAGGACATATGGGAGGCTTTAACAGAAGCAAGCCTTTCAAGAACCTGGACACCACTGGGTGAGCAGAGAGAGGCCTGTCGTCGACGAGAAAGTGGTTTGACGCTAGGGCACTGACATGCACCCTGACGGAGTTAGACTTAAGGCCCTGCTCAGAGAGATGGAGCAGGTATTGCAGGACCATAGCAACTGGACAGGAGAAGGGATCCACCCTCTGCCCAGTACACCAAATAGCAAATTTGTGCCACTTGAAGGCGTACGTCCATCTAGTAAGACCTCCTCGACCTCCTTAGGAAGGAGAAGTGGAGTAAGTGTCATCCTCTCAGCATCCATGCTGTCAGCAACAGAGAACGAAGGTTGGGATGTAGGAGAGAGCCCCCTCCTGGGATAGGAGCCATGGGGACAAGCCCAAGGGAATGGGGGCCTCCACCAACAGCTGCAGGAGAAGCAGGAACCATGGTTGCCTGGACCACCGTGGCGCTATGAGGATGACAAGAGCTCTGTCGTAAAGAATCTTGAACAGGGTCTGGGCGACCAGACAGGTCGGCGGAAATGTGTACAGAAGGCCCGCCGACCATGAGATTTGGAAGGCAACAGCAGCCACTCTGGCCGGGTGTGGTTGCCTTGAGCAAAATTGGGGTAACTGGTGGTTGTCTGGACTGGCAAACACCAGTTCTGAAAGAGCTGGTGGGCCACCTCCTGATTGGGTTGCCACTTCTGTGGTTGGAGGATCCTACTGAGTCTGTCGGCCAGGCAGTTGTCCTGGCTGAGCAGGTATTTATTTATTTTATTTTATTTAGACAGTTTTGTATACCACCTTATCCTTCAATCAAAGTGGTCACAATTGGGGGATACATTTAACACAAGGGGATATGAGACACATACACTAATACTTACAGGGAACATGGGCAATGGAGGGTTAAGTGGCTTGCCCAAGACCACAAGGAGCACCCGTGGGACTGGAAACCCCAGTCCTTCTGGCCCAAGGTTGCTGTCCTCTAGTGGGATTTGAGCCACTGATCTTCTGGCCTGTGGTACCTTGCCCCAACCACTAGGCCACTCCTCCCTCCTCCTCCACACCACTTTTAGAAGAATCACCTGTTAGAATGCAAAGGAGCACAAGCTGACATAGGATGCGGGACCCCATGCCCCCTTGTTTGTTCACGTAGAACATGGCCACCTGGTTGTCTGTTTGGAGTAGGACAGCTCTGTGGCTCAGGTAGGGTTTGAAAACTGTGAGGCTGAGGCGAATGGCACGCAGCTCCAACAAGTTGATCTGCTGTGTGCTCTCCTCTCGGGACCATGTTCCCTGAGTACGGTACCCCTGACAATAAGCTTCCCAACCCAGTAAGGAGGCATCTGTGGTGATGGTCCTTGAGTGGAGAGCAGTCTGAAAGGGCATGCCCACTCCCAGATGATGGGGGGAGAGCCACCATGTCAGGGATCGCACCAGGACCCCCTGGTCTTGATCCTGTTCCTGAGGTGTCCCGAGGCCTGGAACCACTGGTCTCTGAGGCACCACTGCGCAGTTCGCATGTGGAGGCGGGCATTTGGGGTTACATGAACCGTGGAAGCCATGTGGCCCAGAAGACGCAGCAGTTGCCTTGCTGGGACTGAGACACTGTGACTTACCTGGCCTGCCAGGGCCATGAGTCGCTCTGCCCTGTTTGCGGGCAAAAAGGCCTTCGACTGGATGGTGTCGAGCCTTGCCCCAATGAATTCAAGCTCCTGGGTCAGTTCCAGATGAGACTTGGGGTAGTTGATTACAAACCCCAAATGCTGCAAGATCTGGATGGTACAGGCTGTGGCCTGTCGCACTTCGTTGGCTGAAGTGTCCTTGATGAGACAATCGTCAAGATACAGGAAGACGAAAACTCCTTGAAGCCTGATGAAGGCAGCAACCACTGCCAGGCACTTTGTGAATATCCTGTGGGCCGAGGCAAGGCCAAAGGGAAGTACCCTGTACTGATAGTGGTTTCCTCCCCACCACAAAGCAGAGGTATTGCCTGTGGCTGGGGTGGATCATAATATGCGTGTAGGCATCTTTCAGATCTAAGGAGCATAGCCAGTCTCCCTGGTGGAGATAAGGCAACAAGATTCCCAGGGAGAGCATCTTGAACTTCTCCCATACCAGGAATTTGTTGAGATTGCACAGGTCTAGGATGGGTCTGAGGCCTCCTGTTCTCTTTGGTACCAGAAAGTACGTGGAGTAGAAGCCTCTGCCCTGAAGGTTGTGGGGCACCAGTTCCACCACCTGATCCTCAAGAAAGCCTGCCAACTCCTTCAAAAGAAGGTCCTGGTGAAGGGGAGACCTGAGGGGCTCTCCTGGAAAGTATTGTGGAGGCACCTGGGTTAGACGTAGAAGGTAGCCCTCCTTGACCACCTGTAGTGCCCAAGAGTCGGTGGTGATTACCGACCACCTGTGAGCAAAAAAGGCGAGCCGGTCTCCTGTGGACTGCCTGGCTCCGACTGGAAGAGGGGCTATGCTGTGGGAGTCAAAAACCCCCACCAGGCTGGGCTGGAGCCGGGGCCTGGGGTTAGGGGGCCTTCTGCTTACGCGGGCCATGCTCCTGTCCCTTGGCCTGCTGCCCCTGTGGGGAAGCCGGGGAGGCCTGATAAGGGGGTAATTTCGGTAAGTAGCTCCCTTCCTCGGGTAAAAGGGCTTTTTACCCGAGCCCTTCTTTCAAGAAGGGGCAGAGATCTTCTTGGAGAGCTGTTTCCTCGTCATTTATTTTATTTATTTATTTATTTAGTATACATTTGTATACCGCTACTTCCAGCGATCAGCAGCGGTTTTTGATTACAGATTGGAAATTGTCAAATCATGACAGGAAATTTTTGAGGTATAAACACATTGATTAGACAGGAAAGCACAGCACACAGAGAACTATTTTACAGGGAACATGGGCTATGGAGGGTTAAGTGGCTTGCCCAAGACCACAAGGAGCACCTGTGGGACTAGAAACCCCAGTCCTTCCGGCCCAAGGTTGCTGTCCTCTAGTGGGATTTGAACCCCCGACCTTCCGGCCCGAAGTACCTTGCCCCAACCACTAGGCTACTCCTCCATGTACTCGGTCTCCAGCTCTGCGGCCTTGTCGGTCATGGGTTTGCCAAAAAGATTCTCCCATTGGCATGGGACATCGACCAACTTGTCCTGAACCTATTGCTCGAGGTCGGACGACTGCAGCTAGGCTTGGTGGCGTGCACCGATGCCTGCTGTGGCTACTTGAGCCGCCGACTTGAAACCATCATAGGCCACCCGAGACAAACTTGGAGCATTCACGGACGGCTTTGGACAGGCCCTTGAAGTGCTGCAAAGGCTCCTCGGAGAGACCAGCCGAGAACCCAGCGAGCTCCTTCGCCAGGTCCCTCAGGTCCCAAGGAGCTTCCGCCTCTTCCTCCATGGCTGCACTTCCTGTGCCGCCCTGCCGATTGATGTATGCCACTGTTGCCAAGTTGTTCGACAGCACTCGCACCGCTCGCCCCTTCACCTTCTCTTCGAACTTCTGCAGAGCGAGGAAGACCGCTCTCAGTTCCAGCCGATTGATTGACCATGTGTTCTCTGGAACGTACCAGACACCCTGCGCGAAGAATTCTCCGCAATGTGCCCCCCATCCTGCAAAACTTGCATCCGTCAGCAATGGGAGCCACTCCATCTGCTCCAGAGGTATCCCGGCTTCCAAAGACCCTGGTAGTAGCCACCAATGCAGCAACTGTTGAACCTTGAGGGGACAGGGAAGTCGTTTGCTCAATGAGTCGTTCTGATGTGACCAATGGCGGAGCAGTGCCCACTGCAGAGGTCTCATATGATACCTGGCCCATGGCACTGCTTCCAAAGTCGCCGCCATTGTTCCTAACAATTGAAGATAACTCCATGCCGAAGGCGCCTGAGTGGCTCTGAACTTGTGTACCAATTGCCGAAGGATTTGAATCCGGTGATCCGGTAGAAACACTGATCCCTTCTGAGTGTCGAAGTGTATCCCCAAATATTTGAGATTTTGGGACGGCACCAAACGGCTTTTGATCATATTGACCACCAACCAAGACTCTGCAAGAACTTCACTGCCTGGATTCAACAATTCAGCATTGCACTCTGGAAACATTTTCTGCCGAGGGCATCCAAATTAAGGGCCTCCCTGCTGGGGGGCACCGAGGAGTGCGTCTTCTGACTCTTCAGGTGATACATGGCCGATTCCACAACCATGGAGTTGTACGGCAGCTGTGATTTCTGGAATCCAGGGCTTCAACAGAACCAATACATCGAGTAGAGCCGTTTGCTTATCAACGGGGTTGATGCCGGTGACTTCCACATGCAGAGCATCAGTCGTTCCAGGATCGGAAGAATGGGTACCATGAGGGTCTCCCAAGGAGGAGTCTCATACTGTAGGATTTCGAGCTTGTTGGCTCGAGGCTCCTCCTCGGACTCCATGGGGAAGACCAAAGCCTTGGACATATCTCGCATGAAGTCCAGGAACCGCATATCCTCCAGGGGAGACATTCTCCGAGAATCAGATACAGGGGAATCAGATGGGATATCCCTGTGCCTGCGGGTGTCCGGGGACTCATCGTCCTCCGTCTCCCAAGCCAAGGCCTCCGAGGAGGACTCGAGGGGCTCCGCAGGCATCAAGGGCCTCGGCGCCTTCCACCCCGATGCCAGCAGGCTCAGCGGCGATGACCTTGATCCCGAACGGGAGGCCGAGGGTGACCTCGGCCGAGGATCAACTCGAACCCGAAAAGCCTTGATAGGCTCAGCCTCCGGGATCGACTTGGACGTTGAGGGCCCGGTGGTCGGGGCAGAGGAACCGGATATGCCGGACATCAGCACCTGCTGCTCTGCGATGAAGGCAGTGAAACTGCGCTCCAAAGCTGCCATCCTCAACATGAGTCCGGGAGACTCCGCAGCCTCCGGCTCGGGTGCTGACTCGATCAGCCCCAACGCCAGTTCCCCGGAGGGGAGTCCTCAACAAGAACAGTCTGTACTTGCCTAGACGGGTCCGGCTCTCACCGAGGAACCTTAGCAGACCGCTCCCTCTCTGATGACCTGGGCAGGTGTTCGGGACTCCACGACTTGTCCCGAGAAGACCCGACGCCGGAGCCATCCAGAGATGCCACCTTCAAGGACTTCTTCCTCTTGTGCTCCCACGAAGGGGACCCCCTTTCCGAGGAACCTCGACGATGCTCAGGCTCGGAGTGTTCGCCCTGAGATGTCGAGGCCTCAGATGAGGTCCTGGCTATCGGAGGCACGGGGGACTCGGTGAAAATTTTTTCGTGCTGCTGCTGGTGGCTCCTTAGTGCCTTAGAGGACATCTTCTTACATGGGCCACAGGCCGTCGGGTCATGATACAGCCTGAGGCAGCGGAGGCAGCAGTTGTGAGTATTGGTGAGGGACATGATTTTCCTGCACCAATCGCACTTCTTAAAACCGCTGGTAGCCATTGGGGTAAAAAGGACCCCGGCAAGATCGAAGACCCTGCGGGCTGCCAGCAAGGGAAAAAGGGACAAAAAGGGCGCAAAAGCGCCTCAGGGACAGAAAAGTCAAAGAAGTAGAAAGAAAGAACCCGGCTCGATACCGGAGTACTGAAGCTGGAGACAGGAAGTGTTCCGATGTCGACTGGATGAAGAAAAACAGAGAAAAGAATCACTTTTTCTGGGACATGGAGGAACTCCGCGGAAAAAAGGAGACTGAGCTAGATGCCACCCTTGGGCGAGAAGAGGACCGCGCATGCGTGGAAGCAATTCCCAAATGCTTTCTTTGAAAGCTGGGGATTTGCTCCGCATGAGGCTCCGTCGGCACCGACGTCACCCATAAATGAGGACTGACTTCCTGCTTGTTCGTGCAGAATTTGTGGTAGATGTTGCTGAGGTTAATGACAGTGTTAATACTATTCATTTCACTCCGGGCCATTTTCAATGTCTTCATTGCAAATATTGTGCAATGACTCTAACAGGGCCAACTTGGATTGACAATTCTACAGGTATAGAATATCACACTCGTTGGCACACAACTTGTTCATCTTTTGTAGCATATTTTCTCATCTGCCCATGCGATCTCAAATATAGTGGCAGAACTATCCAACCTGTCAAATCCCAATTGAGTGAGCATAGGTCTCAAATCAATTCCAAAACCTTGTCTGCTCCCATAGTCTCTCATTGCCTTCAGATGAAGCATGCTTTTTCTGATTTTAAATGGAGAGTAATTGATTTTGGTCACCCTGATCCCTGGGGAGGTGGGGGGGAGGGTGATCGGGAATCCTGTCTGCAATTCTTGGAGCAAGCTTAGATTTACAAACTGAGGTCAGTTACCCCTGGTGGACTTAACCTTGAATTAGATTGGAGGAGTCTTCTTTAAAACATCATCAAGTTCTTATCCAATCAATTTGCTGGATCTGGTATTGACATCACATGCGTTTCTTTGAGTTTCTGGTATTTAAAAGAGCTTTCGGGTTTCAAGTTATTACAGCACTTTGTTAGCAGGAACGCAATGAGCCTTTTGGTTAAATAACACTTGAAACAGAGCTTTTACTTTGAGTAGAGCTTGAAACACAATGCTGTGTTGCTGGATTGCAGGATTGAGTTGAACGGCATTTCTGGATATAAACTCACTTTGATCGGCCAAGATCAATTTATTTAAGCTGAGTGGGGGTTCACTTCCTTGTTTTATCTGTTTTTTGTGTTTTGTACACTTGTTGGCTTTACATACACTTTTGGTACCACATTCTTAAGATCAAAAGGACATGTTTGTTTTTTAAAGGGTTTTTACCTTATGCAACATTCTGACATTAATTCATATTCTATCTAGCTCTTTATTGTTGATTTGACCTTAGTTTAGTGGGTATTTAGGTAGTTTTGATCTTTGGATTAATTTAATAGGACATGATTATTGGCACCCTTATAAACAATTCAAATCAGTTTGAATAGAAGAACCACATTCCCACTGTAGTAAAATTAGATGCATCTGTGATCAATTGTCAGTACTCACATTACTTGAATCAACCATTGAATGATGACTCTAATGTTTAAAATGGCCACATTCACTCCCTGTTCCATTTTCACAATGATGAAGACAAGAGAGGCCTGAAACCGTCAGAAAAGCCATTATCACCAAACATCAGATGGGTACAAGGCCATCCAAAGAGTTTGGGATTCCTATGTCTACAGTTCACAATGACTGCTTCTTGGAGCAGCTGGTTCATGAATCGACCAGAGGGGAAGCCATTTTGGACTTAGTCCTTAGTGGAACACAAGATCTGGTGAAAGAGATAAGGTATTGGAGCCATTTGGCAATAGTGATCATAGCATGATCGCGTTTGATTTAATAAGGTTTTCTGCTCATGTAACTGTCAAGAACCTCCTAGGATCTGGTGAAAAGAGGAAAATTAATCCAAGAAGTCTTCGGAGGTTAATGTTGAAAAAACATCACGTACAACATCTAAAGAGTTTAAGGCTGACCTGGAGCAATCTGGAGTGGTGGTTTCAACCAGTAACATATGCTATGCTCTAAACAAAGGACATCATGAAAGAGAACAACATTCAATACACAATCTATGCGGATGACATCATGATATACACCCCGATGTCAATCGACAACCCGGATTTCTCTAAGATAACAAACTGCCTTTCCCAAATGACCAGTTGGTGTCAAAACAACAACCTTGCAATAAACTACAACAAGACTGAAGCTTTAATCATCACTCGGAACCAAGGCTTCATACACCCACCAAATATAAAGATTCAAAGCACCACCATACCAATAAGGTCAGAAGTGAGATACCTCGGGGTTACTCTGGACAATAAACTCAATCTCAAGCCACACATAGACAAGACCATCCAAAAAGCCTACTACAAGATGCGAATCATCAGGAGACTGAAACCACTCCTCGCCCCAGAACACTTCCGTACCGTCTGTCAAGCACTGATAACCCCACTACTGGACTTCTGCAATCCGATATACCTCAGACTACCAAAACAAGCCATCAAACTACTCCAACTGGCACAAAACACAGCAGCAAGAATCATATCCGGAACTGCAAGACAGGAGCACATCACACCCACCTTAAAGGACCTACACTGGCTTCCAATCGGTGCACGCATCAGATACAAAACTATCATAAACCTATTCAAGATAAAACAGCACACATCAGCCAACAGCCTGCACTCCCTCATACAACCAGACACCAGCACACGTCCTAGAAGAAAGCAAACACACAACCGCGTCAGCACCCCAAGTGAATACAAACACACACGCAAGGACACAACAGACAGAGCACTATCCATGGCTGCTCCAACAATATGGAACAAACTACCGGACGACTTGAGGGCAACCACAGACCTCAAAGACTTTAGAAAACAGCTGAAAACCATGCTGTTCATAGAACACTATGGACACATCACATAACCTAATTGACTGTATAGCAGCACATGTTAACCGCCTAACACTGTATGTATATAAATGTCTTTAGCACCACTGTATATAGCCCACATTGTACATAGCTCAAACCAATCCAGCACACAATACAACACACACTAAACAAAATCCTCACCCTCACTGCATGTATAACACACTCACACTACCAGATTGTTTGCTGTGATACCACCTTGATTATTATGATAAGGCGGTTTAGAAATACTGTTAAATAAATAAATAAAATCATGGACGAAGGCCAAGGAGGACCCCACTAAAAGACAGACATAAAAAGGCACGCCTGATCTTTGCCCAAATCCATCTTGAGAAACCACAATCCTTCTGAAAAAATGTTTAGTGAACAGATGAAACCAAATGAGCTGTTTGGCAAAGCAGACCAGCGATACATATACAGGAGAAGAAATTTATTTTATTTTATTTATATTCTCTTATATACCGTGCTATTCTGCATCAGTGTGGTTTACATTGAACAAACTGAAATTACATTGAACAGGGCATTATAACTTGGAGATAACTATTTTACAGGGAACATGGGCTATGGAGGGTTAAGTGGTTTGCCCAAGACCACAAGGAGCACCTGTGGGACGAGAAACCCCAGTCCTTCCGGCCCAAGGTTGCTGTCCTCTAGTGGGATTTGAACCCCCGACCTACTGGCCTGAAGTTCCTTGCCCCAACCACTAGGCCACTCCTCCTCTCCACTCCTTATAAAGCTTATAAGGAAGAAAACATTCTTCCTACAGTTAAATATGGTGGAGACCTATGAAATTGTTTTAAATAGGTGTTAAAGCCAAGTGACAGATCAAAGGGGCAATTTGGAAAGACTCCCTCTATAAAAGCAAGGGCTGTGTGATTCACCCAGGAAATTGGTCACAGATTACCTTAGAAGCACAGGCAGGGTACTGTGTAGCAGCCAGCTATTAATAAATCTTCTTTCCCTCTCTCACTGACCTCCACACACCCCTGAGATAATCAAGCTTTATTGGTTCTTAAACCTCTTAAAGAGAAGGAGGTGCCCATATTCACTCTCAGGTGCAGCTGTTTATCCTCATCAGGCATACATTAAGGACCTGAGATTAATTAATCTTGAGGTGAACAAAGTCACATAAAACTATAGCTCATATGTTTAATGAAGTATCCCCAACAAACCTAAGTAAGTAAACAACTTAAATACGTAAACACAACCTTAAAACTAAGATGCAGACAGCAATTCAGCAGCGAAAGTGGGGCTTTCCAGTCTTTTGCACTGAGTATCACATGTATGATTTTCTTCCAGTTGATGAGGAGTCTTACGTGTGTACTAGGTGCAAGGAGCTCTTTGCTCTCAGGGAACGAGTCTGAACACTGGAGGCTAGAGTAGCAGACTCGGAGGACATAAAGAAGACAGAGAGGTATATAGACGAGATCTACAGAGATGTACCGAAGTCCCATCTCCAGTCTGGCAGCATCCCTGTTGCCATGGAGGAGAGAGGTCACGTAACAGGACAGCATCACCATGGCATGGCAGGAAGTGATCCTGTAGCTAGGACCTGTCCTCTAGGTAATGTAAAACCCTCTCACACCGAGGAGGTTTCTCCGGGGGCCATATGCCCACGAGGGAAGGGTTAGGACAGCATTATAGTTAGTGATTCCATCATTAGTCATATAGATAGCTGGGTGGCTGGTGGTCATGAGGATTGCCTGGTAACATGCCTGCCTGGTGCAAAGGTAGTGGGCCTCATGTGCCACCTAGATAAGCTCTTAGATAGTGCTGGAGAGGAGTCTTCTGTCTTGGTACGTGTCGGTACCAATGACATAGGAAAGTGTGGTAGGGAGGTTCTGGAGGCGAAATTTAGGTTTTTAGGTAGGAAGCTGAAATCCAGAACTTCCAGGGTAGCATTCTTCAAAATGCTTCCCATTCCACGTGCAGGACCAAGAAGGCAGGCGGAGCTCCAGAGTCTCAATGCATGAATGAGACGATAGTGCAAGGAAGAGGGTTTTGGATTTGTTAGGAAATGGGGAACATTCTGGGGAAAGGAGGGGCTTTTCCATAGAGATGGGCTCCAACTTAACTGGGATGGAATCAGGCTGCTGACATTAACCTTTAAAAAGGAGATAGAGCAGCATTTAAATTAGATAATAGGGGAAAGCTGATAGACACCCAAGAGCGCATAGTTCAGAACAATGTATCCTTAAAGGATATTAGCAAAAGACTAAAGTTAGGGCATATCAACAGAGAGGTTCCAATAAAGACAGAAGTAACCCAAATGCCCTTGAGTACAGAGCAGACAGAGCTTAAAGGCCAAATTACCTCTGCCTACTTTTAACAAGATTAGTATGAATAAAATACAACCTCTAAAATGCTTGTATACAAATGCTAGAAGTCTAAAAAATAAGATGGGAGAGTTAGAATATATAGCACTAAATGAGAGGTTAGATATGATTGGCATCTCAGATACATGGTGGAAGGAAGACAATCAGTAGGACACTGTGATACCTGGGTACAAACTATATCGTAATGATAGAGCAGATTAAATAGGTGGAGGGGTTGCACTCTGTTAGAGAGGGCATTGAGTCACAAAGGATTAAAGCTTTGCAGGAAACAAAAGTCACTGTAGCATCTCTGGAATGAAATTCCATGTAAAAAGGGGAAGGAGAAGGCGATGGCAGTGGAGGTGTACTATCGACCGCCTGGCCAGAATGAACAAACGAATGATGAAATGCTCAAAGAAATCAGGGAAGCTAACAAAAGTTACAGCACAGTAATAATAATGGGTGATTTCAATTACCCCTGTATCGACTGGGTCAGTATCACGGCAGGACATACTAGGGAGATAATTTCTAGATTAAATAAATGACTGATTCTTGGAGCAGCTGGTTCGTGAATCAACCAGAAGGGAAGCCATTTTGAACCTAGTCCTTAGCGGAACACAAGATCTGGTGAAAGAGATTTGGCAACAGTGATCATAGCATGATCACGTTTGATTTAATAAATGGAGGAAGGATGGCAAGGAAATCCACAGTACTACCTTTTAACTTTCAAAAAGGAGACTATGATAAAATCAGGAAAATAGTTAAGAAAAAACTAAAAGGAGCAGTTGCAAAGGTTAAAGATTTACATCAAACATGGGTGGTGTTTTAAAAATACTATCTTGGAAGCCATGACCAGCCGTATTCCACGTTTTAAGAAAAGTGTAAGGAAGTCCAAAAAACTGCCAGCATGGTTTAAAGGTGAGATCAGAGAGACTGTTGCCAAAAAAGCATCTTTCAGGAAATAGAAAAAGGAGCCAAATGATGAAAACTGGAAACAACATAAGCACTGGCAATTAGATGCAAGGCAATGATAAGGCAGGCAGAGAATTTGAGAAGAAGCTTGCTGTGGAAGCAAAAACATGTAATAAAGACTTTTTCAAGTACATTCATAACAAAAACCTGTGAGAGAGTCAGATGGACCATTAGTTGACAGAGTGTTCAAAGGGGCACTAAGAGGGGACAAGGCCATAGGGGAGAGACTGAATGAATTCTTTGCTTCGGTCTTTATTGAAGAAGATGTAGGGATGTTACCCATGGCTGAAATGGTATTTAAAGGTGATGCTGCAGAAGAATTGAAAGAAATAGTGATGCACCGAGAAGATGTTTAACAACTATTTGATAAACTGAAGAGTAGCAAACCACCTGGACCGGATAGTATACATCTAAGGGTGTTGAAAGAGTGAAATATAAGACTGCAGACCTACTATCAGTGATCTGTGAACTATCATTAAAATCATTTGTAATACCTGATAATTGGAGGATGGCCAATGTAACGCCAGTTTTTAAAAATGGTTCCAGGGGTGATCCGGGAAACTACAGACCGGTGAGCCCGATGTCAGTATCGGGAAAAATGGTAGAAACCATTATAAAGAACAAAATTATTGAACATGTAGACAGCCAACATGGTTTAGCCAAGGAAGGTCTTGTCTTACTAATCTGTTATGTTTTTTGAAGGTGTGAATAAACAGGTAGTCAAAGGTGAGTCGATTGATATAGTGTATGTGGATTTTCAGAAAGCCTTTGACAAGGTCTCTCATGTTACTAAGTTCAGTGTGGTGTAAATTTAATTTTGTTTTGTTAATGTGTATTTGGAGTGTAAAGTATGTAAAAGTTTGATAAAGAATGGAAAATAGAAAAAATAATTCATGGGATAGGAGGCAGTGTACTACTGTGGATCAGGAACTGGTTAAAAGATAGAAAGCAGAGGATAGGGCTAAATGGCCAATTTTCCCAATGGAGAAAGGTGAATAGTGTTGTACCCCAGGGATCTATGCTGCGTCCGCTATTTTTTAATATATTCATAAATTACCTGGAAATGGGAATAACGAGTGAAGTAATCAAATTTGCAGATGACAGAAAATTATTCAAAGTTGTTAAAACTCAGGAGGATTGTGAAAAATTGCAAGAGGACCTTGATAAATTGGAAGACTGGGCATCCAAATGGCAGATGAAATTTAATATGGAGAAGTACAAAGTTATGCACCTAGGAAAGAACAACACAAACTATGGTTATACGATGCAAGGTTCCATATTAGGAACCACCACCCAGGAAAAAGATTTAGGCATCACCGTGGATAATATCTTGAAACCCTCAAGTGTGCAGCCCCAGGTGCTGAACTACCATCTCCCCACCACGGGATCAGGAGCACCACTTCCCCAAGCAAACCACCACCTACTCACCACCCCACCGCCAGAATCAAGGGGGGAGAGGGGGGGCCTCCTTCACTCCAAGTCTTCTTCCCCGATTCGTTCTATTTTTTTTTTTTTTTTTACTAAGAAACCAAAGTGCTCTAATCAGAGACTTTAAACAAAAAAAAATGCCCCAAAAGTTAAACTAACTTAAACTAAGCTCCTTAGTTGTACTCAGTGAGCCGAGCCTACAAGCTCACCACCTCCAGCTGCTTGGAGACTGAGTGTACTGGGCAGAAGGGGCGATGCTCGCATTATTAGTACTACTGTCATCAAAAGATGAAGTGCTCAGTTTCCAAGTTGCTGGAAGAGGTGCATTACCCAGAGATTCGGAACTGGACTGGAGGGACGATAAGGAATAGACCTTACCTGCTAATTATCTTTCCTTGAGTTCCTCCAATCCAGTCCAGATCCCTAGAGAGCTCTTTCGTACTGTATTGTCTTAAGGAGTACGATGAGTCCCACTGTGGTGGAGATGGATGGATGAAGAATCCATGGGTGATCGCTTCACTCTCTTTTTGCCTTACTGCATGGGGTGTTGCACTGGTGCAGTCTACAGTGGCTTCTGTGAGTATCTACCTTTCTTTTCTTTTCCATGCTTGTACCTAGCTGTTGCATAAACTATGCTTGAAGTAGGAGCAGGTCTGTTAGGACTTCCGAGGTTGTGCTGTGGGATTTGTTATGTGCCTCCCTGTTTCTGCTTTGTCAGTAGTATGCTGAAGTTTGAGCTAAAGGGGGAGCTCTTAGGCTATCGCATCAAACTTCTGACATGCTCAGTCCTCAGTTGCTGAAGGAGGGGGAAAACCCCTTTGAATCCTTTCCTGGACTGAACGAGATACTCAAGGAAAGATAATTAGCAGGTAAGGTCTAATTTCACCTTTTTCCTCAGAAATTACTATATCTAAGTTACATAGACATGTTTTTTTTGTTGTATACCTTTGAACATACTATTAAAATATTATCATGACATACAGTTGGGATATTTTCAGTTTATTTCTCAAAATACATTACACAACATACCTAAAATGCAAGGGTGCCAATAATGTTGACCACAACTGTATTTATTTGTATTTATATCCCGCCTATCTCTCCTCTCTGCATCGAGGTAGGTCACAATCAAGATAAAAGATAAAATAATATATAACAAGTACAAACAGTTAACACATAATCCTGCATACAGTAATACATACAAATAAAATAAGGGAATTGGAATTAGCTCACACGTTTTCTCAGTTCAAGGCGAACTACATTCAGGTTCAGTAGGTACTTTACTGTCCCCAGAGGGCTTACAATCTAATGCAGAAACACTGTGCTATGCTCTAATGCAGTAGTTTCCTACAGATTTTCCTGCGCTAGTCTTGCTCTCTGATGCAGAAGCAAGCTAATGTGGAAAAGTCACCAGCAAAACCACTGCCTAAAGCACAGCACAGAGGGCATGCTAATCACATGCAAATTAATTAATTTTTAATTGTGCTGGATCTTTATGCCAGCTTCAAACAGATTTCAAGATGCAGTGGGAGCCAAAAGATCATCTAAGGTAAAGTTTGACACTTTACAACTTTGATGGCCAGACCCCCAACCGCCACCCCCCATCTCGATAACTCCCTGAACCAACAAAATTACCTGGCAGCCCAGTGGCCCCTACCCTCTCAAACCAACATAATTACTTGGTGGCCTAGTTTCCCCTACCCCCACCACTCCTGAATCACTAGAATTACCTAGTGGCCCAGTGGTCTCTAGCCCCCTCCTTAATCAATAGAATTACCTGGTGACCCAATGGCCTCAACCCCCACCTCTCCTGAATCAATCAAATTATTTTGTGACCCAATGGCCCCCACCTCCTAGAAACTAGGAAATGACCTGGTGACCTAGTGGCACCTAGTTCCCACTGCAGAACTCTCCCAGTAAGTTTGGGGCCTCAGGTACCTTAAACGTCAGGGAAGAAGTGATATCCATATTCTCCAGGAACAAGCAGGAAGTCAGTCCTCACATATGGGTGACATTGGCACCAACGGAGCCCTCGTGTGGAGCAATTCCCCAGCTTTCAAAGAAAACCTTTGGGATTGCATGCGCGGTCCCCTTCCCGCCCAAGGGTGCCATCTTGCTCAGTCGTCTTTTTTCTGTGGAGCCCAATGGATGTGGTCCTGTTTTCACCATGGAAAAAGTAGAAAAATAGATTTATTTTTTTCAGCTTCCCGGTTCGACACCGGTTCCCCTTCCAGCTTCGGCTCGGAATACAGGTATCGAGTCCGCTCACATATTTTGTTTTTGTCCTTCATGACTAGCGTTCGCGCTTTTTTTATTTTTCACTGGCAGCCCGGTCGTTTGACCTCGCAGGGGCCCTTTTTCCCCCGATGGCTGCCAGCAGGTTTAAAAAGTGTGATCGGTGTAAGAAGTTGATGTCTCTCACCGACACACACGACTGCTGCCTCCGATGCCTCGGCCCTGACCATGACCCGGTGGTCTGTGGGCCGTGTTGTAAGATGTCTTCAAAATATTTGAAGAGCAGGCAGCATCAGCGTGACAGGATTTTTCCTGAGTCCGCATCCGCCCGGGCCTGGACCTCATCAGAAGCCTCGACATCTCAGGAATCGGAGCCCGAGCACCGTCGTGGGTCTTCTGAGCGGGGGTCTCCCTCCAGGGAACACCAGAGGAAGAAGAAACTCGTGAGGGTGGCGTTGCTGGATGCCTCTGATTGGCTTGGGTCCTCGGGTTCCAGGCCGCGGAGCCCGGACCGCCACCCCGGGTCCTCGGAGTTGGAGCGGCCAGCTAAACTACCTCGCAAGGAGCTGGAGACGTCGGACAAGGTAACTACTGTTGTCCTCGTGGACTCTCCTCCGGGAGAGCCAGCGTCGGGCCTGACAATGTCGGGACCCGAGCCGGGAGCTGCGGAGCCTTCTGAGCTCGGTCTCAGGTTGGCGGCCCTGGAGAGCAGCATGGCTGCCTTCATGGAGCAGCAGCAGACGCTGATTGCCAATCTCGCCGGTCCATCCGCCCCAACCACCGGAACATCGACATCTAAGTCGACACCGGAGGCCGAGCCGATCCTCGAGTCGATCAGGTCTCAAGTCAATCCTCAGCCAAGGTCCCCCTGGACCTCCCATTTGGGACCGAGGTCGTTGACGCCGGTGCCCTCGGCGTCGGGGCGGTCGTGCGCTCGAATCCCTCGAGGCCGGAGCCCATCGAGTCCTCCTCGGAGGACTCGGCGTGGGAGACGGAGGAGGAAGACTCCCCAGACACCTAGCGAACCTGGTGTATCCCATCGGACTCTCTGGGTTCGGAGCCTCGAAATAGGTCCCCTCTGGAGGACACTCTCTTCTTGGACTTCGTCAGGGACATGGCCAAGGCTTTGGCATTCCCTGTGGACGCCGAAAAGGAGCCTCGAGCTGAGGAGCTCGATGCCCTCCAGTATGGCTCTCCCCCGAAGGAGGCCCTTACTGTACCGGTGCCTCCGATGTTGGAACGGTTGATGCTCCGCATATGGGAATCCCCGGCCTCAATGCCGGTGCTCAGCAAGTGGGTCGATTCTATCTATCGAGTCCGCAAGAGTCCTGGGTTCCAGAAAGTGCAGCTACCGCACAACACCTGAAAAGCCAAAAGATGTACTCCTTGGTGCCTCCCGGCCAGGAGGCCCGGAACCTGGACGCCCTCAGCAGAAAGTGCTACCAGGGCTCGATGCTGTCATGCCATGTCCAAACTTACCAGCTGTACATGGGCATGTACTTGCGGGACCTGGCAAAGGAGATTGCCAGTTTCTCGGCTGGCCTATCTGAGGAACCCTTGCAGTGCTTCAAAGCCTTGTCCACGGGGATCCAAGAGTGCTCGAAGTTCATGTCTCGAGCAGCTTATGACGGCTTCGAGGCTTCAGCCCGAGTAGACGTGGCCGGCATCGGTGCACGCCGTCAGGCCTGGCTCAAGTTGTCAGACCTGGAGCCATGGGTTCAGGACAAGTTGGTCGATGTCCCGTGCCGAGGAGACTACCTCTTTGGCAAGCCCATGACTGAAAAAGCTGCAGAAATTGAGTCTCAGTACTTGACCCAGACAAGGTTGTCGAAGAAGACATCTGCACCTTCTCACAAGAAGAAGGCCTCTGGGAAAAAGCCCTTTTTCCCCGAGGAAGGGTGAGGCTTACAGAAACTACCCCACTTACCAGGCCACCCCAGCTCCCCAACAGGGGCAGAAGGCCAGGGGACAGGGGCATGCCACCCAAGCCTCCAGCTCCGGCTCCTACCCAGCCGGGAGGGGGGTTTTGACTCCCAGTGCATAGCTCCTCTCCCACCAGTGGTTTGGCCCTGCACAGGAGGAAGGCTGGCCCTGTACGCTCACAGGTGGCCAGCCATTACTACCGACGCCTGGGTTTTGAAAGTAGTCCAGCAGGGCTATTTACTTCATTTCAACCAGGTGCCCACCTCTTTTTTCCCAGGAGAGCCTCTCAGGCCCCCTCTTCACAGGAACCTCCTCCTGCAGGAGTTGACAGGTCTGCTAAAGGATCAGGCGGTGGAACCAGTGCCCCACCACCTGCAAAGGCAAGGCTTCTACTCCAGGTATTTCCTCATACCAAAAAGAAAAGAAGACTTACGCCCCATCCTGGAATTGCAGAATCCGAACAAGTTCCTGGTGAGGGAAAAGATGCTTTGCCTTGGGATCCTACTGCCTTACCTCCACCAGGGAGACTGGCTATGCTCCTTAGATCTAAAGGATGCTTATACTCACATCCTCATACACCCAGATGACAGACAATACCTCAGGTTTGTGGTCGGAGGAAACCACTTCCAGTATAAGGTGCTTCCCTTTGGCCTAGCTTCCGCTCCCAGAGTATTTACCAAATGTCTAGCAGTGGTGGTGGCCTTCCTCAAAAGCCAGGCAGTCTTCGTCTTTCCATACCTGGACGACTGGCTCATCAGGGGCCAATCAGCACAGGAGGCACAGCAGGCCACTGCTCGTGCAGTCACCCTGCTCCAGCACCTAAGGTTTGTGATAAATCACGAAAAGTCCACTTTACTCCCCACTCAAACCTTGGAGTTCATAGGGGCAAGACTAGACACACTTCCAGCAAGGGCATACCTACCGCTGGACAGGGCGAGGCGGTTGCTGGACTTGGTACAGCAGATCCAGCACAAACCTCAGGTCTCCACAAGGGTCTTCCTACACCTCCTGGATCACATGGCCTCCACAGAGACCAGTGGACGCAAGCCACTGGCTGCCTCAGAGACAGAGTAGCGATTTCCAAGCTACTGGTGACAGCCTTGCAGTGGTGGCTTCACCCTCCCAACCTGCTTCATGGAGTACCATTCCAACCTCCCTCTCAAACCAGAGTGCTGATGACAGATGCCTCCTTGCTGGTCTGGGGTGCCCATTGCCAGGGTTCATGCACTCAGGGTCTGTGGTCCTCGCGAGAGGCCGCACTTCAGATCAATCTTCTAGAGCTTCGAGCCATCCACCTAACTCTTCAAGCCTTCTGTCATCTTCTTGCACATCAGTCGGTGCTGATACAGACAAGACAATCAGGTAGCAATGTTCTACATCAACAAACAGGGGGGCACAGGATCTCGCATCCTATGCCAGGAAACTCTGGACCTCTGCTCTTTTGCAGTGGCACATCACATGTCCCTAAGGGCTGTTTATCTGCCCAGTCAGGAGAACCTCCTGGCCAACAAGTTGAGCAGGATTCTTTAGCCTCACGAATGGCAGCTGAACCGGGATGTAGCCCAGCGGATCTTCAACCATTGGAGTCTCCCATCCATGGATCTCTTTGCCAGTCCGCAAACCATCAGTTGCCCCGGTTCTGCTCAAGGCAGCCGCATCCACTGAGCGTGGCGGCGGATGCTTTCTTGATCTTGTGGGCGCAGGGCCTTCTCTATGCGTTCCCACCCAACGCACTCTGAACGCACTCTGTTCAAGATTCTTCGGGACAAGGCCTCGGTCATCCTGGTAGCCCCCAGGTGGCCCAGACAGCCTTGGTTCCCTCTTCTCCTTCAACTAGCGGTCGAAACTCCCACTGGGGGTGCAGCCCGATCTCTTGACCCCAGAACAGGATTCCTTGCTACACCCCAATCTCAGATACCTCAACTTAATGGCCTGGTTGCTGTGAGGGTAGTACTTGCTCCTCTACTCCTTCCTAAGGAGGTTGAGGGGGTGTTGCTGGCCTCTACGAGGCAATCTACTAGAAAATCCTACGTGTTCAAGTGGCGTAGATTTGAAGGGTGGTGTGCTCAGAATAAGGAGTTCTCCAGGACCAAGCAGGAAGTCAGTCCTCACATATGGGTGACGTCGGCGCCGACCGAGCCCTCGTGCGGAGCATTTCTCCAGCTTTCAAAGAAAGCCTTTGGGAATTGCAGCGCGCATGCGCAGTCCCCTTCCCGCCCAAGGGTGCCATCTTCTTTTTTCCGCGGAGCCCGATGGACGTAGTTCGTTTTTCCCCGAGGAAAAAGTTGATTTTCCTTATTTTACTCTTTTTTTCTCCGGTTCGACGCCGGATCCTTTTCCCGCTCAGACCGATACGCCGGTATCGAGTCCTTTTCTCTCTTTTTTGGTTTTTGTCCTTTGTGACTGGCGTTCGCGCCTTTTTTCTTTTTTCCCTGGCAGCCCGGTCTTTTGACCTAGCAGGGGCCCTTTTTCCCCCGATGGCTACCAGCGGGTTTAAGAAATGTGATCGGTGTAAGAAACTTATGTCTCTTACCGACACACACGACTGCTGCCTCCGTTGCCTCGGACCCGATCATGACCCGATGGTCTGTGGTCCGTGTGGCAAAATGTCCTCGAAGGCGTTGAGGAGTCGGCAGCACCAGAAGGATAGAATTTTTTCTGACTCCGCGTCCGGCCGGGCCCGGACCTCGTCAGAGGCCTCGACGTCTCGGGACTCCGGCCCCGAGCAGCGTCGGGGTTCCTCTGAGCGGGGGTCTCCTTCACGGGAACATCGCAGGAAGAAGAAACCCGCGAGGGCGGCGTCGGTGGACGCTCCTGGTTCCTCGAGGGCCAGGTCGCATAGCCCCGATAGCCGTCCCGGGTCTTCGGAGTCGGAGAGGCCTGCCAAGCATCCTCGTGTCGAGATGGAGTCTCCTGGACACGTAAGTGCTGTTGTCCTCGTTGACTCTCCTCCGAGGGAGCCGACGTCGGGCTCGACGCCGTCGGGGCCCGAGTCGGGGGCTGCTGGGTCTCCTGAGCTCGGACTCAGGTTGTGACAGCCTTGGAGAGCAGCTTCGCTGCCTTCATGGAACAGCAGCAGGCATTGATCGCCGGTCTCACCGGTGCATCTGCCCCGACCACCGGGACCTCGACGTCCAAGTCGACCCTGGAGGCCGAGCCGATCCTCGAGTCCATGCGGGCTCGAGTCGATCCTCGGCCACGGTCTCCCTCGACCTCCCGTTCAGGGCCGAGGTCGTCGACGCCGATACCCTCGGCGTCGGGGCGGAGGGCATCGGTGCCCGCCCGACCGGAGCTGCTCGATTCCTCCTCCGAGGAGTCGGGCTGGGAGACGGAGGACGAAGAGTCACCCGACACTCATCGTACTCGGTGTGTCCCATCGGACTTGCCCGAGTCCGAACCTCGGAGACGATCCCCACCGGAGGATACCCGGTTCTCAGACTTTGTGCGGGATATGGCCAAGGCCTTGGCCTTCCCCGCGGATCCCGAGGAGGAGCCTCGAGCCGAGGAGCTCGAGGCCCTCCAGTATGACTCTCCCCCGAAGGAGGCCTTTACTGTTCCGGTTCCTCCGATGCTGGAGCGGCTGCTCTTCTGCATGTGGGAGACCCCGACCTCGACGCCGGTGTTAAGCAAGCGGGTCGATTCCATCTATCGAGTCTGCAAGAGCCTCTGGTTCCAAAAGACACAATTACCGCACCACTCCATGGTTGTGGAATCGGCCATGCATCGACTGAAAAGTCAGAAGATGCACTCCTCGGTGCCTCCCGGCCGGGAGGCCCGGAACCTGGATGCCCTCGGTAAGAAGTGCTTCCAGGGCTCTATGCTTGCTTGCTGTGTCCAGACTTACCAGCTCTACATGGGCATGTACCTCCGAGACCTGGCAAAGGAGATTGCCGGGTTCTCTGCTGGTCTCTCCGAGGAACCTTTGCAGAGGTTCCAGGCCTTGTCCACCGGTATTCGAGAGTGCTCGAAGTTTATCTCTCGAGCAGCCTACGATGGCTTCGAGGCTTCGGCCCGAGTAGCCGGGGCCGGCATCGGTGCCCGCCGACAGGCTTGGCTACAGCCATCCGACCTCGAGCCCATGGGTGCAGGACAAGTTGGTCGATGTCCCCTGCCGAGGTGAAAACCTCTTTGGCAAGCCCATGGCTGAAAAGGCTGCAGAACTCGAGACTGAGACTCTGACCAGGACTAGGCTTTCCAGGAAAACCTCTGCCCCTTCTCAGAAGAAGAAGGGCTTGGGAAAAAAGACCTTTTACCCGAGGAAGTCATCTGCCTATAAACAATACCCTCATTATCAGGCCTCTGCAGCTCCCCAACAGGGTCAGCAGGCCAAGGGGCAGGGTCACGGGCCCCGTAGGCAGAAGGCCCCCAAGCCACCAACACCGGCCCCTGCTCAGCAGGGTGGGGGGTTTTGACTCAAACAGCATAGCCTCTTCTCCTCAGCTGGCTTCTCTCAGCACAGGAGGCCGGCTGGCCCACTTTGCCCACAGGTGGTCAGCTGTCACATCAGATACCTGGGTTCTTCATATAGTCCAAAAGGGCTATCTTCTCCATTTTCACCAGGTATCTCCCTCCTATTTTCCAGGGGAGCCTCCAAGACCCCCTCTGCACAGGGATCTCCTCCTTCAGGAGTTAGCAGGTCTGCTAAAGGATCAGGCTGTGGAACCGGTGCCCCACCACCTGAGAGGTCACGGCTTTTATTCAAGGTACTTTCTGGTACCAAAAAGAACAGGAGGCCTCAGACCCATCCTAGACTTGCGAAACCTCAACAAGTTCCTGGAGAGGGAAAAGTTCAAGATGCTTACCCTTGGAATCCTGCTGCCCTACCTCCAGCAGGGAGACTGGCTATGCTCCTTAGATCTAAAGGATGCGTATACTCACATCCTTATTCATCCAGACCACAGACAATATCTCAGGTATCTCCAGGAACAAGCAAGATTGAGTCTTCACATATGGGTATCGTCGGTACCGATGGAGCCTGCGCGGGAACGCTCCCCAGCGTCCAGTAAGAAAGCTTTTGGGAGCATCCCACAGCGCCTGCGCGCTGCCTTCCCGCCTTTCCTAACTGCCTCTCTCCAGTTCTTCTTTTCCGCGGAGCCAGCAGGTCGTGTTTCCTGTCACCGCTGAAGAATTTCTTATTTTCTTTTATTTTTCTTTAGTCGCGTGTCTGCCTTCTCGATTCTGCACCGGTACCACCGGTCCTTTTCTTTCTTTTAAAAAAACAAAACAAAAAAACTTCTACTCTTTTCAGTGCATTTTTCTTCTGGGGCCTTAGGCCTACAGATATATTTTTCCCTCATGGAAAAACCAGCCTCCGGGTAAAAAAAATGCACAAAGTGCAGCAGCACTATTTCTATCACTGACACCCATGACTGGTGTCTAAAATGTTTAGGTCCTGACCACTCCTTTGCGGATTGTGAGTCCTGTTCCATGATGTCTAAAAGAGGGTTACAGAATCGAGCAGCTAAGCTCAGTACCCTGTTTCCCTCCGATGCAGCTTCTGTGGCATCGACGTCTTCCAGGGCTTCTTCTTCATCCCATGGATCTCAGGTAACCAAACTTAAATCTGGCCGGTCCTCAAAGAGTTCATCTCCCTCTAAGTATCGAGATGCCCCCCGGGCTTACTCTTGAGGATACCACACCGGCAAAATTACCCCGGCGGGAGGCTCCGGCTTCCAAAGCACTACCGATGGGGTCACAGGTTGACATCAATGGCTCGGTCTCGACCGATCACCTGTTACAATGTTCTGGGGTACCGGCAGTTTCTACCGGTACCGACATCCAGACATTGGTGGCGTCAATGGATCAGAATATTCTGACCATGCAGCGTGCCATCACGGCATTCATTCAAGCTGCGACGCCTACGGTACCGCAACAAACCCCATTGTCGGTACCTGTAACGATTCCGGTACCGGACCCGATATCGGTCCCGATACCAGTACCGCTTGCATCGACATCAGCATCGACCGCAGCAGTACGCTATCCAGTGATGCCCATCAGTACCGACCCGGTACCGATTACTCCCGATGTTGATACCTCCCGGTACGTGTATCGGGCTCTGCGAGAGCATCCAGATAGTCGATACTTCGATTTATTTATTTATTTATTTAGCAAACACTTATATACCGCTGCTTCCTACGATCAGCTGCGGTTTTCTTTACAGAATCATCATGTATCGTACAATACAATGAATTTTTAAGAATACAATTTTGATTAGAGCAATGATTACATAGCACACGGATTAGAGATTAGATACTTTTCACAACTTTAAATATACATTAGATTAAAAGGTGCGTGGGAGGGGGATATAATATACATATATACAGGATTCCTCTGAAGACTCTGATTCTTCAGAGGCCTCAATTGAAGCATCGGGCATCCTTCCTCAGGAACCCTCCAAAAAGAAGAATGTCTCCTCCTGAAGACTTGTCTTTTCAGGACTTCATTAGGGAGGTGGCCAAAGGCCTGTCCATCTCAGTGACCTCTGAGACTGAACCTAGAGCCAAAAAATTGGATATCCTACAGTATCCTAAGGCTCCTAAAGAGGCAGCCACCTTGCCAATACATGAGATTCTTTATGATCACATGCTGGGCATATGGGAGACTCCTCTTTCCACCTCCCCTCATTCCAGAAGGTTGGACACCATGTATCGTGTTCCTCCTTGTCCTGGGTTTCATAAGACTCAGCTTCCTCACCACTCTATTGTGGTAGAGTCTGCTATGAAAAAGATCAAGAGTACAAAAAGGCACTCCTCTGCTCCTCCAGGAAGAGAATGCAGAACTCTAGATGCCTTTGGCAGGAAAATCTTCCAGGCCAGTATGCTTGTAGCCAGAATCAACTCCTACAGTCTCTATATAGGGATGTTTCTAAAAGAAGTTACAGATCATCTGCAAACCTTATCTCCTTTTATGTCAGAAGATAAGAGAGAAGAATACATCACCTGGCTTAAACATTCACAGGATGTATCCAAGTTTTCCAACCGTGCAGCCTTTGACTCTTTTGAGGGGGCCAGTAGAGCCTCGGTTATTGCCATAGGTGCACACAGAGTTGCTTGGTTGCAAGCCTCTGATTTGGAATCCTGGGTACAGGATGGTCTAGGTAACCTTCCCTGTACAGGCGAAAACCTGTTTGGCAAAGATTGGCAAGCAAAGGCCAACCAAATGGATGCTGAAAACTCTGCTTTAGATAGACTTTCAAAGTCTACTACTGCTCCTTTTAAAAAGAGGTTGTTCAAAAAGGGATCTTTCCCAAAGAAAGGGAAATTTTCTTCTTATGGTCAGGCCTCTTCTCAAGGTCGTTTTGCTACAAAGAGACAGCAACAACCAAAACAGGCCAAAACCCAGGCTGCGAGGACTGCTACGGCCTAACAGCCTCAGCCTCCTCAGGGCCTTTGACTTTTCACTAGAGAACTTAGCCTTTCTGGCTCTAGAACATCCAGAGCCTCTCACCATCCCAGGAATGTTAGCACACTTTGCTCCCAGATGGGAACAAATCACAGCAGAGCAGTGGACCCTCTCCATCATAAGGGTAGGGTACAAACTTCATTTCTTAAACCTTCCTCCTCACACCATGGTGAAACAGTTCAATTCTCCAACATCTCTCCTCAACCTTCTAGGTCAAGAGATTGCTACCCTTCTTGCCCAGGGGGCAATAGAAGAAGTACCCCTTCTTCAACAGGGTTCAGGGTTCTACTCCCCCTATTTTCTCATTCCAAAGAAAACAGGGGGCTACAGACCCATATTAGATCTCAGAGAATTGAACAAGTTTCTATGCAAGGAGAAATTCAAGATGACTTCTCTCGGAACTCTCCTTCCATACCTCCAGAGTCAGGACTGGCTTTGTTCTCTAGATCTCAAGGATGCGTACACCCATGTTCTCATCCATCCAACACACAGAAGATTCCTTCGATTCCTTTACCAAGGAAAGCACTACCAATACAAAGTGCTTCCTTTCGGT
Source organism: Ichthyophis bannanicus (assembly GCA_033557465.1). NCBI lineage: Eukaryota > Metazoa > Chordata > Amphibia > Gymnophiona > Ichthyophiidae > Ichthyophis > Ichthyophis bannanicus. The sequence continues at coordinate 555,436,549 of CM066034.1, forward strand.
CTGGCCTCTGCTCCAAGAGTGTTCACAAAATGCATGGCAGTAGTAGCTGCATTCCTGCGCACTCTAGGAATATTCGTATTCCCATATCTGGACGACTGGCTCATCCGAGCTCCATCCCAGTCAGAGGCCCAGACTTCCCTTGCCTGCACAAGGCGTGTTCTTCAGTATCTGGGACTGGTAATCAACATTCCAAATCCCATCTCACCCCTACTCAGTCTCTAGAGTTCATAGGGGCCTTACTGGATACCACAACTGCAAGGGCCTATCTTCCCCAGGCCCGTTGCCTACGCTTGGTGCAGTTAGCCTCCCAGATTCAGTTAAAATCCCATTTAACTGCTCGAGAGATGTTGCAACTCTTAGGCCACATGGCATCCACGGTGCATGTGGTTCCCTATGCTCGCCTTCACATGAGAGCAGCTCAGTGGACCCTATCCTGCCAATGGACCCAGGCATCAGGTTGCCTGTCAGACAAAATAGCAACCTCCAGTCGCCTTTTTTGGTCCCTCCACTGGTGGAAGTCCACTCAGAATCTGTTGCTGGGGTCCCCCTTTCAACAGGTGTTACCCCAAGCCACCCTTACAACAGATGCCTCTCCAAAGGGTTGGGGGGCTCATCTACAAGATCTCTCAACCCAGGGCATCTGGTCTCCACAGGAGACATCTCTTCATATCAACCTCTTAGAGCTCAGAGCAATCTTTCTGGCTCTCAAAGTCTTCCACACCCTGCTCAGCTACAAGACAGTCCTCATCCACACGGACAACCAGGTAGCCATGTTCTACGTGAACAAGCAGGGAGGGACTGGCTCTCTGTCGCTTTGCAACGAAGCTCTGAGATTGTGGGCCTTCGCCAGAGAGCATCAAATCCATCTCATGGCAGTATATCTTCCAGGGGTTCAGAACTCTTGGGCAGACAGACTCAGTCGAGTTCTGCTTCCGCACGAATGGTCCCTCCATGGGGACCAGATAGCCAGAATTTTTTTGGATTTGGGGTACCCCAGACATAGACCTGTTTGCAAGTCCGTGGAATGCCAAACTTCCCTGGTTCTGTTCCAGGATTCCATGTCAGGGAGTTCAGGCCAGGGATGCCGTCCTCCTTCATTGGGGGCAAGACTTCCTCTATGCATTTCCACCTCTTCCCCTAATTCCCAAAACTCTGTTCAAGCTTCAGAGAGAGAAGGGCACTATGATCCTCATAGCACCACTTTGGCCACGCCAAGTGTGGTACCCTCTACTTCTGCATCTCTCTCAAGCTCCCTCCCTAGACCTGGGGTCTGCTCCAGATCTCCTCTCCCAGGAGGAGGGAACCTTGTGGCACCCAAATCCTCAGTCTCTTCATCTCAGGGCCTGGTTGCTGAAGGCCTAGACCTTCAAGATTTACAACTTTCTCAGCAAGTGAAGGATATCCTTCATGCTTCCAGAAAGCCTTCCACAAGACGTTCATATGCTTTTAAATGGAAAAGGTTTTCCATTTGGTGTGCAGAGAAGGGTCTCAACCCTCTTGCAGGGCCGGCCCGTCCATTGAGCAAGAATGTTTTTTGCACAGGGCCCCGCGTTTCAGGGGGCCCCGCGCAAAGAACATTCAGCTTTTTTTAAAATTACATTTTAAAAAAAAAGCTGGCTCTGGCTGCTGCCGCTGCCGCCGCCGCCGCAACAGCGGCAGAATGAAGTGTCCCGCGGGGCCTCCTCTGCTCGCTGAGCCCCTCTGCAAGGGCTTTCAGATTCGCGAAGGGAGAGTGTCTCCCTCGCGTCTCTGTTAAGCCCGCAGGGGCTAATGGGAAATTTCCCATCAGCCCTTCGCGTCTAAAGGGGCAGATGGGAAATTTCCCATTAGCCCCTGCGGGCTTAAGAGAGACGCGAGGGAGACACTCTTCCTTCGTGAATCTGAAAGCCCTTGCAGAGGGGCTCAGCGAGCAGAGGAGGCCCCGTGGGACACTTCATTCTGCCACTGCTGCGATGGCGTCAGCGGCAGCAGCCAGAGCCAGAGCCAGCTTTTTTTTTTTTTTAATTTTGCCATAAGCCGATGGGGGGGGGGGGGGTTAGGACTGGTAATGGTCTGGGGGGGGTTAAGACTGGCAATGGGCTGTGGGCTGATGGGGGCTGTCTGGAAATGGGGCGATGGGGGGTTAGGACTGGTAATGGGCTATGGGGGGTTAGGACTGATAATGGGCTATGGGGGGGGCTAGGACAGGAAATGGGCTGAGGGGGAGGGGTTAGGACTGGTAATGGGCTGTGGGCTGTTGGGGGGGGTTAGGACTGGTAGTGGGCTGTTGGGGGGAGTTAGGACTGGTAATGGGCTATGGGGGGTTTTAAGAATGGAAATGGGCTGTGGGCTAATGGGGCATGGCTGGAAATGGGGTGATGGGTTAGGACTGGTAATGGGCTATTGGGGGGTTAGGACTGGTAATGGGCTATGGGGGGTTAGGACTGATAATGGGCTATGGGGGGGCTAGGACAGGAAATGGGCTGATGGGGAGGGGTTAGGACTGGTAATGGGCTGTTGGGGGGGTTAGGACTGGTAATGGGCTATGGGGGGGTTAAGACTGGTAATGGGCTGTGGGCTGATGGGGGCTGTCTGGAAATGAGGTGATGGGGGTTAGGACTGCTAATGGGCTATGGGGGAGTTAGGACTGATAATGGGCTATGGGGGGCTAGGACAGGAAATGGGCTGATGGGGAGGGGTTAGGACTTGAGGAGGGCTGATGGGGTTAAGACTGGAAATGGGCTGATGGGGGGTTAGGACTGGTAATGGGTTATAGGGGGGGCTTAAACTGAAAATGGGGTGATGGGGGGTTAGGACTGGAAGTGGGTTGATGGGGGGCTAGGACTGGTAATGGGTTGGGGGGTTGCTATGACTGGAAATGGGCTGAGTGGAAGGGGAGGCTTGAACTGCAAATAGCTGATGGGGAGGGAGCTTGGAATGGAAATGGGCTGTGAGGGAAGGGAGCTAGGACTGAAAATGGGCTGATGGAGCAGCTAGGATAGGACTGGAACTGGGCTGTTGGGGGGAGCTAAGATTGGAAATGGGCTGTGGTGGGGGCTTGAATTGAAATGGACTCATGGAGGGGCTAGAACTGGAAGTAGGCTCATGGGGGGCTTGGACTGGAATTGGGCTGAGTGGAGGGGAGCTACGATTTGACATGGGCTGATGGTGGGGCTAGGAAATGACTAGAAATGGGCTGATGGGTGCTAGGACTGGAAATGAGCTGATGATGGGACTCAGACTGAAAATGGATGGGGGAGCTAGGACTGGAAATGGGTTGATGGGGGGCTAGGACTGGAAATGGGCTGATGCAGGGACTAGAAGGGAATGGATGCTGGGTGAGACTGGAACTAGAAGGGAGCTGATGTTGGGGGAGGATTAGAATGGGATGGGATGGAGAGGGGAAAAATATTTTGTGTGGGAGGGATGAAAAATCTACAATTGGCCGGGTATTGGGAGAGTGTGGGGATTGAGGATGGAGGGGTAAAATTTGTGTGGATGAAATAGGAATGAGGAAAGAGCAAATGATTAGTATGTCAAAGCAGATGTAGAGAGAGAGAATGGAAAAAAAAAACTAGAAGAGAGAAGAAAGAACAAATGGACAGCAGACGATGGACAGTTAGCAGAAAACATGAAGAAACCAGAAGAAAGTGGCTGGAGCAATTGCAACTGAAAAAAATGCACAGAAGGTAGAAAGATATCTCTTTATTTTGAATTTATTAATTGGAATATGAAAGCTCTGGGAAATGTGCATCATTAACGTCTGCGCTTTGTTTGGTACAAGAGGAAATTAATTTATAGTTTTATTTCTACAGTGTTGTTGTACATTCCAAGTTTGGCTTTTGGGGTTCCCAGTTTAATTATTGCCTTCCTGTTTCTAAATTGTGATTCCTTGTTTGGTGATGGTCTATGTTCTGCATGTGTAACTGAGCTGAGGTATTCTATTTATGTAATTCCTATTTGACATTGCCACTTGTTCTCTTTCCCCAGTATTCTCTGAAATGTATTGGTTTAATATTTGCAGTGTTGCCTTTTGATAGGTAGGGTATGGTGCTTTGTGAGTCCTGGTAATGCTGTCAGGATACGGCGGGTTTGCTATGGGTTCTAAATGGGCAGCGTTTGTAGTAGTTCCTAATGTGCCTGGTGGTTGGCACTGGATTATAGTAATGTAGAAATCTTTTAGTCTTTCTTTATCCATACACTCATTAAGAGACATGTTTACTAAAAGTTAGTGTATGGTAACATTATGCAAATATTTATGCAAATAAGGCCACTTATGCAAATGAGGCCCCGCACCGAGTCTCCGCACATGGCCCCGCACCCCCCTTGGGCCGCCCCTGCCCTCTTGCAATACCTTTGAATTCTTTACTAGACTATTTACTGCATTTATCCCATGCAGGCCTTAAAACAAATTCAATCAGAGTCCATTTGAGTGCTATTGCAGCATCCCTTAAGCCTCTCAATGGACAACCTATTTCCTCTCATCCTCTTATAGCAAGATTCATGAGAGGCCTTCTTTTGACTAAACCTCCCATTAGACCACCCCCAGTGGCATGGGACTTGAATCTGGCTCTTGGCCAGCTTATGAAGCCACCCGTTGAACCCTTAGCCACTACCTCCTTAAAATTCCTTTCCTGGAAAGTTATTTTTCTCATTGCAGTCACCTCAGTTCGCCGTATCAGTTCGCTGCAAGCTTTAGTGGCTAATCCTCCTTATACAAGGTTCCATCATGACAAGGTAGTCCTCAGAACTAATCCACACTTTATGCCTAAAGTGGTCTCACCTTTTCATCTGAACCAGGAGGTGTTTTTATCTGTCTTTTTTCCAGGACCTCATGCATCAAGTGCAGAGAGGAATCTTCATACCCTGGATTGTAAAAGAGCACTTGCTTTCTACTTACACAGGACACAGCAACATAGAAAGTCCTCTCAACTTTTTGTTGCTTTTGATCCTTCTCATTTAGGACTTCCAGTCTCTAAGAGAACTCTGTCCAATTGGATTGCTCACTGTATTTCCTTCGCCTACCAGAGTAAGAACCTTTCTCTGGAGGGCCATGTCACAGCTCACAATGTGAGGGCCATGGCAACCTCTATGGCTCATCTAAACTCTGTGTCCATCGACCAAATCTGTCGAGCGGCCACCTGGGCATCGGTTCATACCTTCACATCCCATTACTGCTTGGACAAGGACTCCCGCCGGGATGCCTTGTTTGGTCAGGCTGTTCTCAAACACCTGTTCCATACCTAATCAACTCCTACCCTCCATCCCTGACTGGATGCCTGAGATTCATGGGTAGAGGTAGAGCCCTTCCCAGGGACTCACAATCTGGGTGATCTCCCAGGCATCTCTAGCTGGGGAGTCCCCATATGTGAAGACTCATTCCTGCTTGTTCCTAGAAATAGCACAGTTACTTACCTGTAACAGGTGATCTCTGGGAACAGCAGGAATAAGTCTTCATAACCCACCCACCTCCCCTAGGAGTTGTATCTCTCTATCTATCTTTCCTTTCCTCTCTCTCTCTTTGTCTCAGCTTTAAAACTCGAACTGGAGAGAGGCAGTTAGGAAAGGCGGGAAGGCAGCGCGCAGGCGCTGTGGGATGCTCCCAAAAGCTTTCTTACTGGACGCTGGGGAGCGTTCCCACGCAGGCTCTGTCGGTACCGACGATACCCATATGTGAAGACTTATTCCTGCTGTTCCCAGAGATCACCTGTTACAGGTAAGTAACTGTGCTTTGTTTTGGTCGGAAACCACTATCAGTACAGAGTACTACCCTTTGGCCTGTCCTCCGCTCCCAGGGTGTTCACCAAGTGCCTGGCAGTGGTGGCGGACTACCTGAGGCTTCAGGGTCTTTTTGTGTTTCCGTACATGAACGACTGGCTCATAAGGGGCCAATCTTCCCAAGAGGCCAACCAGGGCACCCTTCGCACTGTGGCTCTGCTTCAGCACTTGGGGTTTGTCATAAACTTCGCAAAGTCCACTTTGCTCCCATCCCAGAACTAAGAGTTCATAGGGGCCAGGCTAGACACTCTTCAAGCAAAGGCTTTTCTGCCTCTGGACAGGGCCCACAGGCTAATGGATCTGGCCAGCCAGTTTCGCAGCAATTCCCTGGTCTCTGCCAGGCAATTCCTGAGACTACTCGGCCATATGGCTTCCACGGTTCATGTCACCCCCAATGCCCGCCTGCACATGCGGCCTGCTCAGTGGAGCCTTCGCACTCAGTGGCATCAAGCCACAGGGAGCCTAGCGGACTCAGTAAAGATATCCGACCTCCTGGTCTCCTCTCTGCAATGGTGGCTTCATCTTCCGAATCTGGTGCTCGGAGTGGTTTTTCAATCCCCTCCGCATACTCAAGTGCTGACAACAGATGCTTCTCTTCTCGGTTGGGGAGCACATTGCCAAGGGACATGTACTCAGGGTCTCTGGACCCCTTGGGAGGCTACTCAACAGATAAACTTCCTGGAGCTACAGGCGATCCACCTAGCTCTGAGAGCCTTCTCCCACCTCGCCTCTCACCAGTCTGTACTGGTCCAGACGGACAATCAAGTTGCCATGTTCTATGTGAACAAACAAGGAGGCACAGGCTCCTTCCTTCTTTGTCAGGAGGCACAATGACTGTGCTCTTGGGTTGTCAATCACGGAATCCTTCTCAAGGCTGTCTACCTCCCAGGTCAGGAAAACTGCCTGGCGGACAGACTGAGCAGGATCCTGCAACCACACGAATGGAGATTGAACCCATTGGTGGTTCAGCAGGTCTTTTTCAAGTGGGGACTCCCCACCCTGGATCTTTTCGCCAGTCCTCTGAACCGGCAACTCCCGAGATTTTGCTCCAGACAACCACATCCTCTCAGAGTAGCAGCGGATGCGTTTCTGATCTCGTGGTCCACAGGCCTACTGTATGCGTTTCCTCCCACACCACTAGTGTCCAGAACGCTGTTCAAAGTCCTCAAGGACGGGGCTTCCTTGATTCTCATAGCCCCCAGGTGGCCGAGGCAACCGTGGTTGCCGCTTCTGCTACAGCTGGCGGTGGAAACACCTATTCCTCTGGGGTTTCAACACGATCTCCTGTCTCAGGATCAGGGGACTCTCTTGCACCCCAACCTCCAGTCCCTTCATCTGATGGCCTGGCTGCTGAAAGGGTAGTCCTAGCTCCCCTACTACTGCCTTCAGAGGTGGAAGATGTAGTCTTGGCCTCTCGGCATCAATCCACCAGGAAATCCTACGCTCTTAAGTGGCGTAGATTCTCCGCATGGTGTGCTCAGCACAGCGAGAATCCCTTCTCGTGCTTGCTAGCGGTAGTATTGCAATATTTGCTCTACCTCTCCAATCTGGGCCTTAAGTCTAACTCTGTCAGGGTTCACCTTAGTGCTCTCTCAGCACACCACTTGCCGGTGGACGGCAGGCCTCTTTCCAACCACCCTTTGGTGGCTCGTTTCCTCAGAGGCCTCCTTCTGCTTAAGCCTCCTTTGCATCCACCGGCCCCTGAGTGGGATCTGAATGTGGTCTTGCAGCGGCTTACTTGTCTGCCTTTTGAACCTATGGCTACCTGCCCTCTCCGTTTTCTCTCCTGGAAAACTTTGTTTCTGGTAGCTCTCACCTCTGCTAGGCGAGTGAGTGAACTGCAGGCACTAGTGCCTGATCCTCCTTACACTAGGTTCTACAGGAATAGGGTAGTCTTACGGACTCACCCTAAGTTTCTTCCTAAAGTTGTCTCACCTTTTCACCTCAATCAGGAGGTGATTCTTCCGACCTTCTTTCCCAGGCCGCATGCTAACTGGGCTGTGATGGTCTTGCATACCCTGGACTGTAGGAGGGCGTTATCCTTCTACCTTGACCGTACGCGGGAGCATCGGAAGGCTGTTCAGCTTTTCGTTTCTTTTGACCCCAATAAGTTGGGGCTCCCTGTCTCCAAGCGTACGTTGTCCATATGGGTCGCTGACTGTATCGCCTGGGCTTATGGGGCAGCCGGCCTCTCGTTGGAGGGTCGAGTCACGGCTCATCGTGTCAGGGCGAAGGCTGCGTCAGTGGCTCATCTCCGCTCTGTTCCGTTGGCAGACATCTGCCGGGCCGCTACTTGGTCTTCAAGCCAGACCTTTGCGGCCCATTACTGCCTTGAGAGGGAGTCCCGCAGGGACAGTGCTTTCGGACAGGCAGTACTCCATAATCTCTTTGGGGTTTAGGCAACTCCTACCCTCCGGCCCTGGTGTTGGGCTACCGGTCGGGGGCGTTCTCAGAGAAGATTCCTTCCTTCTGTGCTGACGAGCTGAGGGAGCTCATTTTTCCGCTTGGGGTCTCTGGTAGCCTTAAGCTGGGGAGTCCCATATGTGAGGACTGACTTCCTGCTTGGTCCTGGAGAAAGAGTAGTTACTCACCTATAACAGGTGTTCTCCAGGAGCAGCAGGAATCAGTCCTCACAACCCTCCCTCCTCCCCTTGGAGTTGCAGTCATATGATTTATTTTTGCTAATTTTTTGCTGTCTTTTAGCTATGTCATCAGACTGAGCAAGATGGCACCCTTGGGCGGGAAGGGGACCGCGCAGGCGCGCTGCAATTCCCAAAGGCTTTCTTTGAAAGCTGGGGAAATGCTCCGCACGAGGGCTCTGTCGGCGCCGACGTCACCCATATGTGAGGACTGATTTCTGCTGCTCCTGGAGAACACCTGTTACAGGTGAGTAACTACTTTAACCCGTTCACTTGTCAAGTACCTCGGATATTGCAGTACTTGCTCCACCTCTCAGAGTTGGGCCTCAAGTCTAACTCTGTCAGGGTCCACCTGAGTGCGCTATCAGCTCACCACTCTCCAGTGGACGGGCAACCTCTTTCAGCTCACCCTTTGTTATCCCGATTTCTCAGAGGCCTCCTCCTCTTGAAGCCTCCAATTTGCCCACCGGCTATAGAGTGGGACTTAAATATGGTCTTGCAGCAGCTTACTTGCTCACCTTTTGAACCAATGTCCACCTGTCCTCTCCACTTCCTTTCCTGGAAAGCACTCTTTCTGGTGGCGCTTACGTCTGCTCGACGTGCGAATGAGCTGCAAGCTTTAGTAATAGATAGACCGTATACATGGTTTTACAAAAACAGGGTGGTCCTCCGTACTCACCCCAAATTCCTCCCAAAAGCAGTTTCCTCGTTTCACCTTAACCAAGAGGTAGTTCTTACAACCTTCTTCCCCAGGCCACATACCAGCAGGGCAGAAGCACTGCTGTAAGAGGGACTGTAAGAGGGCGCTCGCCTTTTACCTGGAGCGTACGCGGGGATACCGGAGAGCTTCCCAGCTCTTCGTCTCTTATGGCCCTAGTAAACTGGGTCTACCTGTCTCCAAGCGCATGTTATCCACCTGGGTGGCAGACTGCCTCACCTGGGCATACAGGGCAGCTGACGTCCAGCTGCAGGGCCAAATTACGGCCCACTCTGTCAGGGCTAAGGCCGCATCAGTGGCTAACCACAGCTCTGTTCCGTTGGCAGACATCTGCCGGGCCGCAACTTGGTCTTCAAACTAGAGTTTTGCAGCCCACTACTGCCTGGAGAGAGAGTCCCGGTGGGACAGTGTTTTCGGTCAGGCAGTACTCCTTAACCTATTTGAGGTTTAGGCAACTCCTACCCTCCGACACTTTGGTGTCAGGCTACCGTGGGGGTTGTGTTCTCGGAGAAAGATCCTATCACTGCTGCTGCGGCTTTTCTAGAGGGAGCCATTTTCAGCTATGGGTTCTCGGTAGCCTATAGCTAGGGAGTCCCATATGTGAGGACTGACTTCCTGCTTGTTCCTGGAGAAAGCGTAGTTACTCATCTGTGGCAGGTGTTCTCCAGGGACAGCAGGAATCAGTCCTCACGACCCTCCCTCCTCCCCTGGAGTTGCAGTCCTTTGATTAATTTTTTCTCATTTTTGCTGTCTTTTTAGCTATGTCATCTGACTGAGCAAGATGGCACCCTTGGGCGGGAAGGGGACCGCGCATGCGCGATGCAATCCCAAAGGCTTTCTTTGAAAGCTGGGGAATTGCTCCTCATGAGGGCTCCGTCGGCACCGACGTCACCCATAGGTGAGGACTGATTCCAGCTGTCCCTGGAGAACACCTGCTATAGGTAACTACGCTTACTCCCACCGCTGTGCCCGTGCCACCATTTTGAAAAATGGTGGTGCCTGACCTCCCTCAGTGAATCCTGGGATGCGCACTGGGTGGGGATGGTCTGCCATATAAACTGATTTTTGCATTATATGGCAGTGACCCTCTTCAAGGTGCATTCTGGGACAGCTGAAATTTCCTCACCCTGGTTGTGTCTCTGCCATATAAGGTCATTTTTGCCTTATATGGCAGTGTGCATCTCAGGATGCATGCGCGGGACCAGGCACTGCCATTTTTCAAGATGGCAGTGCACAGGTGGGAATATGTAGGCATCATTCCTACCTCCTGACTTTTAAGGTACAGGGGGGTTTTGAACTTACCAGGATGATTTGGGGGTGGGGGCTAGGAATCTCTTGGCCAGTCCCTTGGTTCAGGGAGGGTGTGGTAGATCGGGGCCACCGGGTAGCTCTATTGGTTCGGGGGGGGAGGGGGCTGGGCCACCAAACACTTATATTGGTTCAGAAGGAGTGCGGGAGGTAGGGGTCACTGGGCCACTTAGTAATTTTGTTGGTTCAGGAAGGGAAATCGGGGGAGGGGAGGGGGGCTTTGGAAGTGACAATTTTGCCTTCCATGTGCAAGTGTTAGCACTTCCACATGGAGCTGAACCATTTGAAAACCTATAAGAGCAACCAATTAAGTACTGAGGTTTCATTTTTTTTAAAATTTCATTTTGGGGGAGGAATTAAATTGTGGGGATTAAGGAGAATTACTCCCTTAATACCTTACATGTAAAGTCCTGGCCAAAACAAGCACTTTATAAAAATCTATGTATGCCTCAGAGCCGATGTAAAATCCAATGGTAAACTTTTTTCCTATTCCCTTTGTGAGTAATCTTTGTAAAATTGGGAATACGTTTGTAGATTTTTAGCAAATTCAGGCCAAGCTCATACCACATTCCCACCTTGAAATCTCTGCATGATGGGGATCTCCTTTCGGAAATCGCATTTACATGTGTATTCCAATCTACACATGTAAATCCTGCTGTTTACATGTAGATATGCTTCTAAAATAACCCTCATTATCTCTTCATTAGCCAGTCACATTATATTTTTCTTTAACTTGCCAGTGTTCATGACCACAGCAGTATAATGCTTATTGACAGGAACCTGAAAATCCACTTTGCCAGACAAATGGATTTTCTCCTTGACAAGATGGCTCTGGGAGCAGGAGATACAGTGTCTTTGGCTCTACTTGGACCTTGAGGAGGCAGCATCTTCTACCCAACTGGGGCTTGGGGAAGAGCAATGGTAGCCTAGCAGCATAAAGATTTAGATTTGGGACGCAGTAACAGGGCAGTGGGGAGGAAAGAGCGAGCTGTTGCACAGTTGAAAGGACAGGAGGAGGAAAGTGGAAAGACCAGGGCATGTAGAGAGGAGGAGAAACAGTAGAAGGGAGAAAAGAGGAAAACAGAAGCAGGAGAGTGTGAGATCTGCATCTGGGTGTGAGAAAAGAAAGAACATGAGGGACAGAAGAGGGGGAGAGAGTAGGGAGAATAGTAGTGGTAGACGTCAGGAGCAGAGTGGAGCAGTACATGACCAGCGTATTCGGTCCCTGGCAAGTAAATCCTAAAAGAATTTTGAAATCTCTGCTTATTAACTCCTCTTGTTTCTCCTATAGGTTCCATGTACTTGTGGAATACTTAAAACCAGAAAAGCCAGACCCTACCACCATTGTGAAAGGACTTGACTACCATGAAGTGCCAGCATCCTCAAAGAGAGACTACAAGCTCACATTTTTCTCACACAAAGAGGGACTATCCAATATCAAGGTATAGCAGCTGCAGCAGCAGCAGTTAGTAACAGCCATTAAGTCACTGGCTTTCATAGTTAGCTCCTGGTTATTTTCCTATGTCATCCTGCCTATATAAGTCTAGGATTTTAGAGTGCATTTCATCAAAATACATGTTCCATATGTACAGTGTGTAGATGGGAGGGGAGGTTGGGTTTTTAATTGCATCTTTACCTTCAGACCAACATTGGAATGCTTCTTCAAATGCGCTAATATTTTCTGGTATTGTCATCTTTTGCTGATTCTATTCTGACTTCAGGAAAGGGGTGTTAGCTCCTAAAAGCTAGTCAAGAAATTTATAAAAAGACATTACTGTATTTTTTGTTCTTTTGTTTTTATTTGTTAACCTTAATTAATATACATTCAAGTGGACTTACATGGTAACCAGATCACTTTAACAAAGAGAAAAACAAGCCCTAGTTCACTTTTTTATTTGCTAAGAACTAAGCAATTGTAAGTGAAAGTTTTTACATTGGTGAACAGAAGGGATGTGCACAGAGGAAAAATATTTTATTTTTAGATATTTTTGCCTGATTTTTGGACTTTCAGTTGGGTTCACATATAATACATTTTTAAAGATTGCAAATCAACTTTATGTGCATTAACTTGATTTTGTGCAGAGTAGTTTTTAAGGCACGCTAGTAAACCAAATGTGTGCTAGTTAATACACTTCCCTAGTAAATAGCCATTTATAGAAAACTGAACTGGACAGATTATAGACTATAGTCAGTTTCGTAGTAAGATAGAAAAACTATGAAGTCAATATTCAGCGAGGTGGCCACTGTATAAAGATAAGTGGACTCACCAGTTTATCTTGGTGTGGCTGAAAATCCTCACATTTCTGTGTTCCTTCTGAAAGTGATAAAGACAAGCAAAAAGCAGCTGATGATAATTTCTGCTTATTTTGTAGCCCTATCCCTGGAAAATATCCACGCCATCCCATTTTTTAATGGATAACTTGACTAGACATTGGGTTTTCTAACCAAAAGCTATGCATTCTCCAGGACCAAATTTTCAGCATGAACTAATGTGATATACTTGGTCTGGTATAGCGGTACATAAACGTTTTTAAATATACTCCAAACTTAACTGCATAAATCATTTTGAAGATTTACATCAGATTGAGGGTATGCAACTGATCTTGTTGCATCACAGGATTTAATCACTTTCTCTTGGTTTCAGGTGACCTTCAGAAATGAAACAACCCAGGAATATATGTTTTACCTTGTCACATTCAGGGCAACTCCTCCTGGCATCATTAGTACCATCGAAATGGTGACACCAGTACGACAGAGCACTTCTGCTAGTGTAAAGGTGGAGAACCCGTTAAGTGTTCCAGTGATGTTTAGTATTGACTGCAAAATACCAGAAATCAGCTTTCCCCCACACTTTACAGTTCCTGCCCAGTCTGAGGTATGAACCGATTGCAAAGAAAAATGTGGACTTAGATATTGACAAAAGCAATGATACTAGTTACCAGACAGCCCAAGTCTCCCAGAGATAATAGAAGTATAGAAGTAATGTTACTCTCCTTCCCCGGTGGTGTTGCTATCTCCAGGAACAAGCAGGAATGTAGTCTTCACATATGGGTATTGTCGGTACCGACGGAGCCTGCGCGGGAACGCTCCCCAGCGTCCAATTACAAAGCTTTTGCGAGCATCCCACAGCGCCTGCGTGCTGCCTTCCCGCCTTTCCCAACTGCCTCTCTCCAGTTCTTCGTTTTCCGCGGAGCCAGCAGGTCGTTCCTGTCACCGCAGAAAACGTTTCCTTGTTCTCCTTCTTTTTGTGGTCGCGTCTGCTTTCTTCGACGGGAGCAAAGCGCACCTACTGAAAGCAGCGGAAATCCTGCAGCTGTCCTCTCGCCGGCATAGCTAGACACCCTGGTTTCCTCTTGTCCTCCGGGAGCCTACCACCCTTGTTCTCCCCCAAATCCTTAACCATCTTATCCAGGGCCTCACAAAAGAGAGGTTTGCCCTTAAAAGGCAGCTTACTTAAATGCGATTTGGAGGAGATGCCACCACTGAAGCCATACCCTTTGATAGGCCTCCAATGAGATCATAAAAGGCATCTGCTAAATAGGTTGCCCCCGATTCCAGCTTAGCTGCCTCTGGAGTAGGGAACTGCCCTTCACTCAAATTCTCTAGTATGCCCTGTGCCCAGTGCAAACAGGCCCTGGCCACAAAGGCTCCACTCACCAATGCCTGCAAGAACAGCACATTTATGTCAAATGCCCGCTTCTCAGCAACATCTCCAACTTCCGGTCTTGCACATCCTTGAGTGCGGCGCTACCTTCCACCGGGATAGTGGGCTTCTTTGTGACCAGCAACACCGCTGTATCCACCTTAGGGGAGAGGAAGAAGTCCCTCTCCTGCTCCAGAAGTAGATATAAGCGGGCCATGATCCTCGTGCCTTTAGTGGAGCCTCCGCGACCTCCCACTCATCCAGTATCATCTGCTTAATTACCCTGTGCAGTGAGAAACATTATTTGTGTCTTTCTGATGGCTTGAAGTAGCAGATCCTCCAAAGGATCCTCGTCCTGGGAAGCACCTGGCACCATATTCAGTGCCTTCAAGGACTGTGAAATGAGGGTCGTCAACTCTTCCCGGCAGAACACTTGTACTATGCGAGATTCCTGTGGAATTTCCCCTTCCTTGAGCTCTGCAGACTCCATGTCTATGTCGCCATCCAAGTTCGCCGGCTTTTCAGAGGGAGCGACCCTGTGTTCTCCCAGGGGACTGCCTCCACCCACCTCCTACTAACTGCAGGTTCCTCATCCGTTGCCAAAGACTCTGGCACACATTTCCTTTAAGCCTTCTCCGATCCCCCTGAGGGGTCCACTCCCTGCTGCTTCATGCGGAAAGCTTTATGCATCAGCAACACAACCTCAAGAGAAAACAAACTTGTTTCCTCATCGCTCTGAGGCGATACGTATGTGAGATGTTGAGGGTCATAGGGCCGACAGCTCTCTGTCCTGCCGTTCCAACCCTGGAAGATTAGGCCAGTTCTGTTCCTCCACTACATTTGGGACCCCTGGCCCCACTAGGTCCAAACCGTGGCCCCCCAAGGCCTGCAAATCATCTTCTAACCCTTCAGAAGTTTGTCTGCCCAGCTTTAGCCCGATCCTCCTCTAGGAATCTTTCCTCTGTGGACCGCAACTCCATCTCGCAACTGCGACAAAAACCAGCAGCCGAAAACAGCGCCGCGTTTAGCACCGCAGGCCAAGTACTTGGCGTTTGAGGGCATCTCACCCCCTGTGGACTGTGAATGCTCTAAAATTCCTTCAGGACCGCCTAGTCCACACAGAATCAGCCTGCAGTGGTGTGTGTCTCTTATCCTTTGTCTTTTCACCTTTTTTTTTAAAACCTGTTAAAAACTAAACCTTAAGATTTGTTCCATGAGATGAAAAAAGCATATACAAAATAAGAAAACTTGCAGGCAGGATCCCCAGTGTCCGAGCCAACTCTTCCCTTACAATGGAGCTCTTAATAAAACAAGCTGAGCAATTTGAACTATTTCCTGTGCTTCTAAAATGACCACCGAGAACCATGCAGCTTAGCTTTCGGGTCCGACTGCTCCCGCAGTTGCCTCCCAGGCCCAAGAATAAAACCCAAAATCAAGCCACTTTCTTCCCCTGAGGCCCAGACTGCCTGCTGCCCCTGATACTAAAATTGTGGCGATTTAGTGCTCTTGCTACCAGACCCCACCACTGGCTGCCAGGTAGTGTCACTGACAAGGTTTATTTTCTGAGGCACATGTCAGAGTACCCTATGCAGTGGTTCCTCATCCGATGCAGGTTTCGGGAGCTGCTTAGTCTTCCAGTAATCAAAGGGCTTCTGCCAGGTAAATTCATATTTACTTTCAAGTTTTTAAACCCATATAATGAATAAAACGGACACAACTATCATTTGAGAGTGATAGAGATTCTCTCCTGATGGTGTGTCCGACACATAAATATTTTGGGTGTTTCTGTGTGAAAAGAGTGATCTTCGGACTTTAGATAATCAAGTTGGCCGAGCAGTTCCCCTTCTGTCCGCCACGGGAGCTATTGCTGTCAGCTGTATTTTTTATAAGCCAACTTAATTGCAAGAGCTGTCTCCCCAGCAGACTAAATCAGAGCCCTTTTCTCTGTGAGCCCATTCTAGATTCACTTTCCTCCAGCTGCTTGGAGGACTGAGTTTACAGGGGCTGGTGCAAGCTGCCTAAGAACGCTAATGTCATCACAGATGACATGCTCAGTCTCCATGGTGCTGGTGAGAGCTGACAACCCAGTTGTCGGGACTGGACTGGAGGGACAATAAGGAAGTGCCCTTCTGTGTACCAAGACAAGATCGTATTGCACAATTATCAGAACATTTTTTTAGGGCAGGGAATCTCAAATCTGTTCCAATACAAAACTAGTCTGGTTTTCAGGATATCTGCAGTGAATTGCCATAGAATTATTTGCATGCACTACCTTTATTGTACGCAGCTATATCTCATGCATTTCACTGTGGAAATTCTTGAAATCCAGAACAGTTTTGTGACTCTTTAAAGTACAGGATTTGTGTTCCTCTGCTCTAAGGCATAGCTAATGGGACGGTCTCCACTTAAGAGATAGCCAGATAACTTATCCAAATGTCTTTAAGCAGAAAACTTTGTGAGATATCCATTTGCCTTGGCAGTACTAAATACAATGCAGGGGCATCCAACGTGTGGCTAGTGGAACAAATGTAACCCATACGACCTGAAAGATGCAAACACGCTTGACATTTTTAGCAAAAATATTTTTACCTAATTAGTTAGCGCGCATGATTCGAAGCACTGTGAATAGTAAGTCAAAATTTCAGAAATGATTCCCAGATTTTGAGTATAAATCATGCTGCCCACATGCACATAGACTTCTGATGATGTGGCCAACTGCTGAAAAAACTATTTACTACTACCACTTATAATTTCTATAGGGCTACTAGGCATATGCAGCGCTGTACACATACACATAAGAAATAGTCCTTGTCCCATAGAGCTTACAGTCTGTTCAAGATAGACAAATAGAACAAATAGGGTACTAAGGTAATTCTTTAAGCATATAGTTTATAGACAGGAGAATAAGAGGGTCAAGAACCAAAGCAGCCTCAAAGAGATGAGTTTTTAGCCTGGATTTGAATTGGACCAAAGATAGAGTCTGACATACTAACTCAGGTAGTCTATTCCAGGCATATGGCACAACAAGGTGGAACGAACGGAGTCTGGCACCAGGAGTAAAAGAAAAGGACATACATAAAAGTGATTTGCTTGATGAGCTAAGTTGCCAAGAAGGGGTGTAAAGAGACAGAGGAAACAAAACTTGGACATCCCTGATATAGTGACTTAAAGATAAAGGAGTAATTAGCGTTCCTGAAGGAACTCCAGCCCAGTCCCTTTCCTCTGGGTTGTGCCCCCCTCCAGAAGTTTGGAGACTTAGCACGTCATTCTCTTGATGACACTGGGGTATAAATACCGCTGGCACCTCCCCACCAGCTCCAGTATCCTATTGACAAAGTAGACTTAACGGAGAGACAACCAAGCAGAATAATAAATCAACTAACTATAACTAAACCATAAACTAACACCAAACAGAATCCCCTCCTGGAATGGGATTCACAACTCCCCCGAGGAAAAACAAGAGGAAGAGAAGAGACAGGCTTACCTGACATGCCACATGCCAAAGGAACCCCTCCTGCCCTCGCTGTGCCAACGCAGCCGCCAGGACATAAGCCTTCTGTAATCTATCCCCATAGCCACCAATCATCGCTTTGGGCCGGCCACCTCTTATTGACCGTAAACCTGGGTGGGATCAGGGACTGGACTGGATTCCTTCAGGAATGCTAATTAGCAGTAAGGTCTAATTACTCCTTCCTAAGCGTCCCTCCAGTCCAGTCCCTTTCCTCTGGGATGTAACAGAGCAGTTCAAGAACGAGAGGGACCTGCAAGGCCGGACCGAAGTACCGCACCCCCAAATCCGGCATCTCCCTCTGCCTGAACATTCAACCGATAATGCTTGGCGAAGGTATGTAGGGAGGACCACGCAGCCGCCCTACAGATATCCAGGGGTGGGATCAGACTAAACTCCGCCCATGAGGCCACCTGAGCTCACATAAAATGAGCCCTGAAAACCCCCGGCATGGGTCTCCTTCTCTGAATGTATGCCGACGCAATGGCTTCCCTAATCCATCTGGAAATTGAAGCCTTGGCTGCTGCCTCCCCCTTACGAGGTCCACCAAACAGGACAAAGAGCCGCTCCAACTTGCGAAACTCCTTTGTGCGAGCTAGGTATCGCTTCAAAGCTCTACGAACATCCAACCGATGCAGCCGCGCATCTCCCAGCTCCTGCCCTGCCTTAGCAAAGGATGGAAGGGAAACCGACTGATTCCCATGAAATGCTGAGACCACCTTGGGCAAGAAAGACGGCACTGTCCTCAAGACCACCTTTTCCTTAAAAAAGGACAGAAACGGCGGACGAACAAAAGCACCTGTAGCTCCGAAATACACCTAGCCGAGCAGATAGCCACCAGAAACACTGTCTTGAGGGTCAAATCTTTCAGGGAAGCTCGCCTTACCGGCTCATAAGGTTCCCCAGTTAGTGCGTCCAACACGAGGTGAGGTCCCAAGGGGGGACCACTGACCTATGCCTGCGGACATAAACGCTTGACCGCTTTCAAGAACCGAGCCACATCTGGATGTTCCCCTAAGGGCTTACCTCGAACCTTACCCCTGAAACAGGACATTGCTGCCAACTGTACCTGCAAGGAACTGGCAGCTAGACCCTTTTCGAACCCTCCTGTAAGAAGTCCAGCACCTCCGGCACCGAAACTGCCAGAGGCCTGCTTCCTTGGGCCGCGCACCAGCTCTCAAAAATGCGCCAAACCTGAACATAGGAAAGGCAGGTTGAACGCCTCAAAACATTGAGCAAGGTCAAAATCACTGCTCCGGAATATCCACGTTGTCACTACCTCGCCCTTTCAAGAGCCAGGCTGTAAGGGAGAATTGAGCCACCTGCGGCATTCTCACTGGACCCTGTGCCAAGAGATCGTCCCTCACTGGGAGCCTCCAAGGACGATCGGCCAGAAGACGAATGAGATCAGCATACCACGGACGGCGAGGCCAGTCCAGGCCAATCAGAACTACTAACACTCGGTAGGCCTCTATTCGCTGGAGAACTCTGCCAATGAGAGCCCACGGTGGAAACACATAAAGGAGTCCCTCTGTAGGCCACCTCTGAACCAGAGGATCCAGACCTTCTGACATTCTTTCCTTTCTTCTGCTGAAGAAATGGCTTGCTTTGGTCGACTCCCATCTTGCCATGAGGTCCATGATGGGAGAGCCCCACAGAGTTACTACCTGTTCGAACACCTCCTGACAGAGCTCCCATTCGTTGTGGTCCACTTTGACCTGGCTCAGGTAATCCACCGTGACGTTCTCTACCCCGGCCACATGCACTGCCGACAAGGCCATCAGATGGGCTTCGGCCCAAGCTAGGAGACCTTCTGACTCTTCATCCAAGTAAGGGCTGCTCATACCACCCTGCCGGGTGATATAGGCTACCGTGGTCATGTTGTCCGAGAGCACCCGGACAGCCCTCTGTCAGATCCAGTGCTCGAACGCTTTGAGCGCCAGTGCCACTGCTCGCATCTCCAACCTCTTTATGGACCACCAGACTTCCAATGCCGACCAGAGTCCCTGGGCAAAAATGTCCCTCACAATGGGGCCCCCAAACCGACCAGACTGGCATCTGTCATCACCTGAACCCATTGAGGAGCCTCCAGAGGCATGCCCCACTCCAGATTTCTTGGTAGGAGCCACCACCTCAGAGCCTTCTGGCCCTACTGGACAAGGAAGCGCCGTGGACAAGGGCTGGCGCTGATGCGACTGACGCCAAAGGAAGGTCCGCTGGAGAGGCCTCATGTACACTCTCGCCCAAGGTACTAGTTCTATTGTCGCCGCCCTTGTCCCAAGCACCTGGAGGTAATGCCACGCCGAGGGCTTTCTGGCTAGGAATTGCTGCACCAGATGCCGTAACTCTCTCACCCTCTGAACCGGCAAGAACACCCTGCCCCCCCCCCCCAAGTGTCGAACCTTGCCCCGAGGAACTCGAGTTCCTGAGAGGGAACCAACCTGCTCTGGCCAGGTTGGTTACCCAACCCAAACTCCTCAGGAGGCCGACCATCTTGGATGTAGCCTCCACACTCTCCTCCTTGGACTTTGCTCGAATCACCCAGTCATCAAGATACGGGTGGACCAGAATCCCCTGTTTCATAGGGCCACAGCCACCAGGACCATGACCTTGGTAAAGGTGCGAGGAGTCGTTGCCAGGACCTGAACGGGAGGGCTTGAACACTGGAAATGGCCCATGGGCAAAGCAAAGCACAAGAACTGCTGATGTGATGCCCGACAGGAAAGCAGTAGTTACTCACCTGTAAATCAGGTGTTCTCCAGGAGCAGCAGGAATCAGTTCCCATCGACGTCGATGGAGCCCTTGCGGAGCATTTTCCCCAGCTTTCCAAGAAAGCCTTTGGGAAGTGCAGGCAACGCATGTGCGGTTCCCTTCCCGCCTAAAGGTGCGCCATCGTTGGCTTCAGTCAAATGACATAGCTAAAAACAGCACACAAAAATGTAGGAAATTAAACTATGTAACAACTGCAAACTCCCAGGGGAGCGAGGAGGGCGGGGGGGTTGTGAGGACTGATTTCCTGCTGCTCTGGAGAACACCTGTTAAGTGATTGGAGTAAAAAACCTTACTCGTTCTCCAGCAAAGGTACCAAGCAGGAAAGTCAGTCCTCACATATGGGTGAAGCTGACTCCCTAGCTCTGGGCTATCCAAGGAACCCAGGCTGAACAAGGAGAACTCCCTCTAGTCCCAGCATCAAAGAAAGGCCTTTCACTGACAGAACCTCCACCAGTAGCCCAAGGGAGGGCTGGAGGGCAGGAGTTGCTCCTCTAAAACCTCAAAGAGATTCCGGAGTACTGCCTGGCCAAAAGCACTGTCCCTACGGGACTCCCTCTCCAGACAGTAATGGGCCACAAAAGTCTGGCTTGAGGACCAAGTTGCAGCCCTGCAGATGTCGCACCAACGGGTCAAAGGAGAGGAGGTGAGCCACTGAAGGGTAGCCATTGCCATGACACGATGGGCGTGACCCGACCCTGCCCAAAGGAAGGTCAGCCGCCCTGTAAGCCCAGGTGATACAGTCAAGATACCCAGGTGGACTAAGGGTAAGCTTGGACAACAGCTAACCCCCAAAATTATTAGGGTCAAAAGATATGAAGAGCTGAGTAGACCTTCTATGCCCCTGCGTACGGTTCAAGGTAAGAAGGATAAGGGCACTCCTACAGTCCAGGGTATGCAGAACTGCTTCAGCCTGGCTTGCATGAGGCCTAGGGAAGAATGTTGGAAGAACCCACCTCTTCGGTTAAGGTGGAAGGACGGAGACAACCTTTGGGAGGAACTTTGGATGAGTCCTAAGAGACTACCCTGTTCCTATAGAAGCTAGTGTAAGGCCTGTCACAGACCAGGGCCTGAAAGCTCACTCACTCGCCTGGCCGAGGATAGGGCTATATCAAAGAAGAGTGTCTTCCAGGACCAGGAAGCGTAGAGGGCAAGTAGCCATCGGCTCAAATAGGTGGGCGAGTCAGTTTGCTTGCAAGACGCACATTCAACTCCCACTCAGGATGCAGCGAGGACGGATTGGAGGCTTGAGGCAAATAGCAAGCCTCTGAGAAACTGGGACACCAAGGGGTGACGACCCCGGAGAGAGAATGTCCTTCACACCAGTGAGTGTTTAGATCTGCTAGAGCTGAGAGGTGGACCCAAACAGAATTGGACTTAAGTCCCTGATGGATAAGTGCAGTAAGTACTGAAGCACTGACTGGTACAGTACAGGAGAAAGGATCCTCTGTACGTAGCTTACAGACCACCTAGAAAAACCTGTTTCCATTTGAGAGCATAGGTTTTCCTAGTGGACTGTGTTCCTAGAGTGGTAGGACAACCTCCTCAACTTCCTGAGGTCTGGCCCCATTAAGCCAAAACTACCCTTGCAGCCTCACCGGCCATCAAATTGAGAACGTTGAGATTGGGGTGCAGAAGGGAACCCGGATCCTGAGCGAGAAGGTCGGGTTTGCAACCCCCGAGGCAGTGGGGATCCACTGCACAGTTGAAGCAGAAGTGGAAACCAAGGTGTCTC